>CM053784.1:518640933-519905933 GCA_028749045.1 Cupressus sempervirens | reverse complement strand
GGTTGTTATTGCTTTCCAGTTTTCTTGTGTGAAGCTGAGGTGTACATTTATGAGATACCTATCCTAACCATTTTCAAGTCATCGATTAGTTATATTTGATAACCATTTTTGAGTCTCGATCAGTTATACTTGGGTTACCTTCTAATCGCTTTGAGAGGACTAAAGTATGATTTGTTCCTGATGATGTCATTGTGTGGCATGTTTTGACTTGACCATTTTGGAGTCTTCGATCAGTATTGTGATTTATTATTGGGATACTTTCTAGTTGCTCATTCGAGAACCATTGGATATTGTGATTTATCATTGATTCCTTTAGATGCCAATAGAGATCTGTTGTGATCATTATGACTATTTTTTGATGCTATTCAATTTCTCGTGGAGAACTGATGTGATTATTGTGGATTATACTTATGATGCTTTCCAGCCACTTGTACAGAACTGAGGTTATTTTACTATGATTCTTTGATTTGTGATTTCATGAGCTTAGGGTAGGTAATCTATATGTAGTGTCGGGAGGTGGCTTACAATGGGGGCTGGGGCCCTAAGTGGCTGCCACGGTGACTCATTGTAAGTTGTTTTAATAAGTGATAACATTTACACTAAATGAAAGTAAAATGAACCTAACAAGATTAATTGTATGTTCTTGCCCATGCCTCGAGTGCTAGTACAGACTAGGATGGGAGTAGAGAGAATGCTTGGTTATGACCTTGCATTTCGTAGTATGCCTCATCAATACGAGAGGATACTAGTGGCCGCAGGCATCACTAGGGACCCGAGATTCTTAAGGGATTGCTCGGGTAACTCCAAACATGATTCATGCGATGAAACTTGCTCGCTTATATAGTAGATTCCTATGTGTCCTTGTGTGCCTTTGCGATTAGATGCCATTCTTTCTTAGAACCTTTTAGTTTGAATACTTTTAGGATTTTCCTAGACTTAGAGAGTACTTGTGATATGTGATTTGATATCATGTTTGGGACTTGAGACTATCTCCTCAGCGCGGTGGGAGTGGGCCATTTAGGTTCCACACGGTTGAGTGGTAGTGCTTTTTACTCCTACCATTTGAGATCCATCCGTAGTCACTGTGGCTAGAGCATCCCTTGTTGGTATTTACCTTCATTCTGTTCATGAATCCTTATGATGGATGCTATTTACTGGTAGGTTTCTTTATATTGATGATTCGTATGTGATAGATGATGTTATCTACTTTGTAGGATCATCTTATGCTTTATTCTTGCATATTAGATTTCTTTATGCATATGTTGTAGCATGTTAGATTTATTTATGCATATGTTGTAGCATGTTTTAGGAGTGACATCCCTATTATGATAGTACTAATGATCTCTTCGGTGGCTTGGGATGTTATGCATGGGGGATGGCTAGGGCCCACGATGGTCTAATGATGCTATTGACGGTTGGGAGGAACCACGCACTTAGTTAGTTATGTTTTATGATGAATAGTTGTATTTCATGTTGAATGTTTATATCTTGTATGATGGATGGATGTATCATGTATGGTGGATGGTTTCTTTTATTTTATTGTACTTTATATCATGGATTCAAGGAGGGTGATGTATCTTTATTTCTACTTCTACATATGTTTATTCTTTTAGCCTTTCATACCCTGTGACATGTACAGTGGATGATTGAGCATTCCAAATTAATTTTCCTAAGAGGCATTTGGAACAAATTTATATTATTAAATGGAAATTGAACTTTTCATTATTCTTTCATGTGGATGTGGTAGATGTTAGACTTAGTATTAGATTATATTTAAATGTAATTCAACGTCATGGGATCCTTAAGGAATGTAACCTGTTATGATGCTTTTAGTTGATTGTATATCATTGCTTCCGCTACTATGTATTAGATGTGTATGCTATACTTTCTTGTTTAAAAAAAAAAAAAATGTTTGGCAAACTTAGTAAAACTTTAGGTTAATTCTTTTGGATCCCTTGGTGGGGCATTACACTTAGTCTTTGAAGATACTACTTCAACTAATCTCTCTAATTTTCTCTTCTATTCACCAAGCTGAACATCAAATACTACCACATATGGAATGCTCTATTCTGAAGATGTCGAAGCATCTCATACTGATGGGGGTTGTATATTTAGTACACCTTGTTTCATTGTCTGTCTCATGGCCTCAGATTCACTCTCTGTCATTTTGGCCTCTGATAGTGCCTTCTTAATTATTGACTCAACCTTCTTATGAGATGCCTTCTCCAAGGTTGCTTAATGAGCATGCTATTTGATCTCATCATACATACCAAATCTATACTCAGCTTTATCTTTCTTTGAATTCAGCAACAAATCAATGTAGCCAACTGCAACATCATCATTCAACTCATAGCTCAAAGGATCCAAAAATGTCTCTCGAGGTTCTACTACTTGAATATATGTATGATCAGTATCTACTAATATGAAAATGTCTTCCTTGAACCTATCTATAATTGAAGGAGAAATTCTAAATCTCTATTTCATCTCATTTTGGAATGTTCTCATTATTAAGTTTTCAATCTAGTATCTTATCTGCAGGGTGTCTTCTACATACCTCTAATATCTTCTCCATAGTGTATCTATCACTACTCATTATGTATGTTACTGAAAAGTAGGGAAATCTCTTCAGTACATGGAAGAATAAGTGATTTATCAATGATTGAAATCTAAATACACCATTCTTGGCTCTCTTAATCTTTTTAAGGTTTTCCAAGAGTTGCATCCTCAATATTTCACTTAGGTTCACTTGCTCTTTCTCAACACATATCTTATAAGCTACATAAATAAATCCTATTAAAATTTCATCTATCTCAGAACTTGCACAAACTAAATAAGCAATAATTCTAATAAGAAATCTCACATCATTCTACTTGATGGAGCTGATTACCATAGCCTTACCATTGTATACTATCTTAATGTAACTTTCCACTTTCTTCTTTACCAATTTCTCTCCTATAGGTGCACTACCTTATTTGCTAAGACTAGTTACCTTGTGTATAAGGTTGGCAGAAATGTCTACTACATTATCTTACATCCACAGCTTTCCATCATGAAAAACATCCTTAAGACTTGGCATCATGAAATTCTCTACAAAAACTTACTTTTCATCTTTTTTTATAGAATCAACTCTTACTATAATTCAAATAACTCTAAATTCCTTCATAAATTTTTTAGATGAACTCCAAATCACAAGTGAGCTTAGGTACCATCTAAACATAATTGGATACACCTTTTCCCAACTTCGCTACCTCTAATTTGATCTCTACCTGAAGTTCTCAAATTCTAACATTGTGAACAAGCTTAATTCAACTTAATTGAATCAAACTCAACAACTTTGATCTTCCTATCTCATCATCATCTAACTTTTCTTTTTAGATATCTATTCCTTTCATGAATGCTTCGTTAAGTTCTTCCCAAAGTTCACTCACAATGTTTCTTTGTTCTTCACTATTAGTTTTGGAGTTCCTTTCATGGTTCCTTCTATCATTTCTTCTATTCCCAAAGTTTCTTCCATTGTTTCTTCTATCTCCAAAGTTTCTTTCCATTCTATAGTACTTCAATGTGTGTCCAAATTTATTGCATGACTAACATACAAGTGTTTTTCTTCTAGGATTCTATTGATCATCAAGAGCATGAAAATTCTGAGCAATGTATCCTAAGTTATTACACTTATAACACACAATCTATCTTCTATTTTCATAAGATCTTCCTTCTTTTGATGTCCTTTCATTAGATCTTCTTCTATCTACAGGGTTAGGATATCTAGACATTCTACTATTTCTTCTATCATTATCATACTTGGATTTCCTACAATCAATTGCATTATGACCCATACCATAACAATTATGATAATAAAAGTCCTTAACATGATTAAATGACTTATTAGTACAATTTCTTTTCATATCACCTATTTCATTACATAAAAAGCACTTACCTCTAAATTCATACCCGGTTGCCTTAGGAGTTTTCACTTGCTTTGGTTCATCCCAGATTCCAACTTCCTTGTTTTTCTCAACTTATTTAGGTTTCTCAGAAGGTTGACTAGATTGAATCTTATCATCATATTTGTCTTTTTCTTTTGGATTTATTCTAATCTTAGGTTTCTTCATAGACATGTTAATTAGATAGCCAAGACCAATCTTATAATAAGAAGGTCTCTGTATAGACATAGAATCATCAAGCTTTTCTCTACTAGAATAAAGCTTCTCAAGCTATTGTTTGCATTGTGTCAATTCACTTTTCACAATAGTATTGTACTTGTGGAATTCTTCATGATCTTCTTTCAATGTTTTAAACTTAGATGTTTTTTTTTCCAAACTTGCTCTCGTATCTACATTTTCAATCTTCAAATCATATTCAACTTTGCTAGGATCATTTGTCAAAGTCAACTTTGGATTTGTAATCTTCAACTCATGTTTCAAGATCTTGTACTTTATCTTCAATTTTGAATAGTCATCATCAGTAGTTCCAGATTTAGTAGATTCGGGCTTGGATTTAGATGATCAATCTTTTCTTTCAATTGACCAATGTATACTTCGAAATCTTCATATCTGTCCTTTAGCCTATCTCTTTCTTTAGTAAGGAGATCAATTTGTTCAAGAGCTTCTTTGGGGTTCTTCATCAACTGCTCCATATCCATAGGGATCTTACTTAAGCTATTAAGCCTCTTAAAAGTAACTATGCTCTGATACCAATTGTTAGAAATAGGGATTACTAAGAGTGGGGGTGAATTAGTAATCTACAAACTTTAGTCACCAACAAGATATTATTACTTACTTCAAACCATGCATAACAAAGAAATAAAGTAATGTTGAATAGTAATAGTAACAATACACAAAGATACACCATAATTTGTTAACCAAGGAAATCCTAGCCAAGGGAAAACCTTGGTGGGGATGATACCCACTAGATAATATACTGATATATAAGTTTCTTGTTATAGGATGGACCCTATTAGGAGTCAATGAGAAAATTCAATAGAAGGAGTCCCTATTAGGAGACTTTGAATCCCTATTAGGAGATTCCAACCCTATTAGGAGTTGTGCCAACCCTGTTAAGAGTTGTAGTATAATGTATGCAAGAAGAGACCACTGCCCAAACATGCAATTTCAACTACAAGAAGAACTCACTATTCAATCAAGTAATTTATATTATTTTTCTTCCTTTACTGATCTCTAATCTTTAGCTTGATCTCAGATCACCTGATAGCTCATATAGAACTTTTCATATATCGCTTTCACAAAAGTTTGTTCACTTCACAATCTTAGAATTCTTTTAAATCTTCTAAGCACACTTATTATTACAAGAAGTCATTTTCATTAATTCCATGCCTTTACATAAATTACAACTGGGTCAGCTAGGACCACAATTTACTTTTCCAAGTTAGATTAAACGTCTAGGATGTCGGCCCTAATTGGACAAGTAACTATTTTCTAAACAAAACAATTTTTTCCCTTAATTCCAATGTCCTACCTCATCAAAATACAATTATCTCTATTATGTATAGTTTTTACAAACATCCAAAGTTATACACATCATCACCAACATGTAGACTATCTCCATGTAACTTCTCTTGTCATAATATCACATCTACAACATGTTATAAACAAAACAATATATTGTTGTAAACCAAATTCTATACTTAGACAATTTTTTGATTACCAAACAGTAAGTATCTTTATTTCTTAGGTTTCATATTAACATGTACATCATGTGTTTCTATTAATGACAACAATTACATATCTCAATTAGCCAACTGTCAACACTATTTTCCAGATTTTGCTCGAGGCACATCCCGTTCAATTTTTTGCTTTTCTGCATTATGATGGATATCTTGGTTGTTTCACCTCTAGGGATCAATTTTTTTGTTTCGGATGATTTTTCATGGGTTATACTATCTATTGTATTAGTATTATGTCTTGTTTGATCTTTGTTGACATCCTTTTGTATTATTTTGCAAATGCACTGAGATAAAGTGCCACTGTATTGTATTTTGGGATCTTGTACATCTTTTTGTTTTGTTGTACTTGCACTATATTATAAAGTGCCTTGGGGGTTTTCATGTTGGCCATATTCACCATTTTCATTTTTCAAGTGTGTGTTCCTTCTATGATATTAGTCTCATGATGTGTCGATGACACATGTCATTATAAGTGTTTGTACTTCTTTTGCACTCTCGATCTTCCTGGTTCTTCTTTCTGCAGGAGATATTGCATTGAGTTTTAGTGTTTATGTCTTACCTCTCAACATTATAGAGGGGTTATTTTGGTTCTATTTCTTTCTTGGTTCGATGGAGTGAGCTGTATATTTAGTATTTGATCCAATGTACTAGGTGATTGTAGTGGTTGGATACCTATGCATTTCAGTAAGACGGGTCATTTACCATATACACATTCTTTCATTCCTTTTTTTGGAGGCCATGAAGATATCTTCCATCTTCAATTGATCAACTCTTCAGACTTAGTCTTCTCTACCTGGTCATTTTTTATATAGTGGATGCTCTTCAGATCAACAGTTTGACAGTATTTGTAGCTTCATGCTTCAGTGGTGTTCTTCATGATCATCTTTTGTTCCTATCTTCTGGAACATTCTTTTCATTGCTTTGTGGAGTATGGTTTTACCCATGTGGTTTTCTCTATTTCTCCTCTTTATAAAGATTTGGTTGTGCTTGGGTACCTCATCAAGCCTTGTTGCCAAGACCCAATTTGCTTTCAGCAGTAGTTTCTAGGTTTTTAGCTACTCCCTAAGTTTATCTTAGGGGGGTGTTAGAGTAATAATATATTGCCTTATTAATTAAATCATTTTGATTTAATTATTAATTCACTTATTATCTCTATTTTACTTAAGCTAAATTTTAGGCATATAATTATTAATTATTATCATGCAACCTAGGCTTTACCCTATTAGGGTTTTGATCTCCTTTTATAAGGATTGATCTCTTTGTAATTTTACTCATTCACTTTTGATAATAGAATTTTCTCTTTTTTCTCATCAAGAATGTCTCATCTATGGATCTAGAAATTCTTGCCTCCATAGCTTGTTGTATCTCTCTTTCTATGACAGGTGTTTGCATGCAGGTTTTCTTAGGAGTTGTGGGGTTGATCTTTCATCAACTTCAATAATATATATGTCAAATAATATATATAACATATACATATATGATATCCTTATGTAATCACATAGTTCATAATTAATCTATTTAATACATAAAACATATTGGAATCTTAATAGGTTATTTAATGTATCATTTATCTATATTATATGTTTCTCTTAAATAAGGATATAGGTTAGAACCTTAATTGTGAAAATAAAGATAAAATATTTAATGAGGTATGTTATTGAGGACAAAGGGAGAATCATCTAGCTTCTAGGTTATAAGTGGTGAATAATTTAGATTTTAGCAATTGGACTATATGATGGTGGTCAAATTGTAGCTTAGTAGTTATATTGTTATAGTTCATATCAGGTAAGTTTGATAGCTAATGTTCTGTATGCAAAGGTAGTAGAAACAAGAGGTCTTATAATGGACCTATATATGGGGATGTAAACATAGCAACAAATAGTAAAAGTCCTTAGTAAATGTAATTATTAAGAGATAGAAAATTTAGTAATTTGATCAATAAAATAGTGAATCATGGGAAGAAATAATTATCTATCTAGTTTTTGTACAATAATGCTCAAGTCTAAATATCATAGTGAAGCCTTCATGTGAACACCCATCTCAAATAACATCCAAGTGTTTTATGTTCTAACTATGGCCCTAGTGCATAACATATATACATTTGCATCTTAAATAAGTGTGCCCTTATCACAACCCTAATCTAGATGCATGATTTTAGTCCATACCTAGTTGAATCCCTAGACATGACAATTAGAAATCCCTGATCTATCATAACATCAAGGACATTAAGGTTTAAGTTATTCCTATCTAATTCATGATGTTCTATCCATTGGATCCCTACTACCTATTTGAATAGAACCTTCCATGAACCTATTTAAGATCTTTTTGGTTAAGGATTGGAAGTATGTTGCAACTATATAAACATAATTGTTAGATATTTTTAACTCTTGTCCATTCAATAACCTAGGTGGAAATGTAAAGTACCTTAGGAGAGATTCCTAGGTGTTATCATCAAAAAAAATTGTAGTTGTGCTTTTTCCTCGTAAAATTTTGGGCATGGCAAAAACCTTGTCTTGTGATTGATCGTGTGACTCTTTTTTCGTAGCTTCTACAACATGTGGGGGTATAGTAGGTGTGTCTTGTTGTTTTTCTTTAGTGGATGCAATCTTAGCCTTTTGAGATTCATCAATTCTTACCAATATAGGATTTATGCATGGAATGGTTGTATTGGTAGATTCTTGTAATTTATTTATGTCATCCTCACTAAGTGGATTTACATTCTGTATAGAATTATTAGAGATGCCCTCAATAGTCATAGAGTCTTGTTGACTCTCTTTCTCTCCTCATGGAGGACTGGTGTCGAGTTCATTAAAATCTATAGTCTCTTGGTTGTCATCCTTTTTTGTTCTATCCTTTTCTTGTACTACTTTTATGGTCAACCCATAAATTAATTTTCAAAGTAATGTACTTTGGGTTACCACCTCATCCACTTGATTCTTCAAAATATGAAAATCTTCGTATTTAGGAGAAAATTTCCCTTTATAGTTTTTCATGGCTTTTGCAATAATCTTCTTATCTAGTTCAGGCATAACTTGAGCTAAAGTAGCTTCTCCAATCTACTTTTCAGTCATCATGTTGAACTTCCATTTCTACTCTACTCTCTCATACAAGCTCTTAGGAATTGAGTTAGTAATTTCCAATGGAGTAATCTTAAAAGTATTCATCATATCATAAATAGCATCTTCAACATTATTCTTATGTCCATTATCTAACTTATCAAAATCAACATGTTGAAAACCTGATAGATATGTATTTGTCTTTACATTATCACATAGATTATCTATATTAGATGAGTGATTGTGGCCTACCACTTGGAATTGACTAATGTTGTCTGATTTAGTCTTCTCATTCCTCCTAGGTTTCTTAAGAGGCTCACTCAAAAAATTTGTATCACTCTTCCTTATGCCTTTAGTTAATTGTGCTTATTTTGCTTGTGCAGTGGTATCCCTTGTCTTTGACCTTGTCAAAGGTGTAGCTGGCTTTTATTCTTTCTTATTTATTGTCTTGTTTTTCTTTTGCACTTTCTTTTATTGTACCTTCCTCTTCTTTCTAGTATCCTTAAGTTCTTCCTTAGCTTCCTCTTCATCCTCTGAGTCTTGATCCTCACCTTGTCCTTGTGTAATCTATAGAGTTCCTTGACCTTCTTCTTTTCATTCTTCTTCTTCTTCTTTTTCTCCTTCACCAAATTGTTCCTTAAGTTTCTTCACCATTTTTTTCTAATAATGGTGGTAGTTTGCAAGTTTATGGTAATCCTTTACTTAGATTCTTCATAGTTTCCAAATGTTGTAGCATCCTTGTCAATGTCTTCTACCAATAGTGCAGTAATGGCTATTGATGCCTCATCAACATTCATCTCAGCCATCTTACCCTTGAAATAACTACCTGAACATAGGTGAAGTCAACATCTACTAGGAAACAAACATCATTATAATGTTGCTCTACTAGAGATATAGGAATTCTTGATCTCTTCTTCATTGATTTCTTAAAATCTTCAAAATAACTAGTCATAACTAAATCAAAATCCTCTCCTAGTTTATCAATGAATTCACCTATTTTTTGAGTAATAGACCAACTGATCTTCCATACTACCTTGCCAAATGTAAAAAATGTGTTTTGTGCATAGAAGAATAAATAAGTGAATGAAACTTACATTATGAACTCTTTTCCTTCCTAATTGCTTCAATTTTTTTTGATAATTGTTGAAGTTGTAGCTTGGTTATGTCATAGGTATGGTCTTTCTTTAGAATCTTGTAACCTAGGTCAACAACTATTCATGCCACATTGTTGAGTTATCTTGACTAGTAGAATTTGTGTGCTATCACATGCACTACAAATGCAATAATAGGTTTTGTAATTATATCAATTGAAATTCCCTTCTTGTTCCATGTAGCTCCTGTAACTTTCTCAATTGCTTCCTTGGTGTTACTCCTTAATGTCATTGGTCTTCTAGGGTAGGATACCCTATCACTCTATAAATAATTCGCTTTGATATTATGATAGGTCCATTCTCTAACCATAGCCGATTGTCATGAAATCTTCTCAACACAATCTTGATCCACTCTATTTTGAATTCTTGTGGTAAATCTAGGGCACACATTAACCCTTTTCATGCTACAACTTTTTTCTTCCTTCAAGATTCTATGCTCACACAACTTTTGGTAAGTTTCTTTGATCTCTAGGTTGCCAACCTCTCCAACCTTGCATGTGTAACAACATCTTACATCTTGAATCATTAAAACCTTTAGTGGAATCATTGATAAAGCTCATGATGAATCACCCTTGTATGCAATCTCAGGAATTGCACAATATGGAGGTTGTCAAATATCATTGCTGATCAATTGAACTTTCGTAACCTCTTTACCTTCCTTCCTTACTCCTATGGATGAACTTGCTGCCATTTTCACTTGCTAGGGTTTGTAAAATGCAAAATAATGTAACTCAACACAAGTGAAATACCTTTTGATTCAATGAAAATTTTCATGTAGTAGTTGAATCTTGTTTGTAGTCGTTGGAATCCCTTTCACAATTTTCCTTATTACACTTAGATCTTCTAGTAAATCCAAATGACTTAAAAATTTGACTAAATAGCCTTGAAAACCTTGTAACTAATGCTTAGTACATATATAGTTGTATGCTCACTCACTATAGGATTTTTGATACACTTGATCAACATAACTAACTTGGTAGTCACTACAATTCTTCAATACTCGATAGTTGCTACAATTCTTCCAATACTTGGCAACAACACAGAAAATATCGTAACGATAGATTGTTTGTTTCTTCTAATCACTTCATTGCATCTTAATATATGCAAAGAAATCCTTTTCATTACTTAAATGCTTGGAACTGATGTAAAATATATCATTTCATATGTCAGTTCCACATATACCTCTGATTGCCTAGTTGGGGGTGATGTGATCACCTAATCAATTGGATAAAGTAACCTCATCTGTACTTGATGTGCTACAATCTTCCTTCTTTTTCATGTCTTTTCATCTTCATTTTTACCTTCTCAACATCTACCTTACCATTACCTTTGCTAAATTTACTTCTCGGTGCAAGTGACCAAGTTGGGCAATTTTTGCTTACATGATCAACCTTAAGATAACTAAAACATACAATCTCATTCAACCATTTTTTGTAATTTTCTCTAAAGTATGTCCTTATGCAATTTACAACAACATGACCATATTATCTACAATAATGACAATTGTACTTTGTATTGTAATCTCAATTGTAAGAATTTCCATGATGATGTACCTTTGTTTGTTTGTTTGATGTCCACTTAGGTTTGGATCTCTATGTCATGCCCAAAATACGAGGAAAAAAACACACGTAATTTTTTTTTTTTAAGATATTAATAATTAAAATTACATTCACTAAGTTCGATATATTTGTTATCACAAGTTAAGGTACAAGTATAGAATAAGACAAATCAAGTTCTCCTATCAGTGTCCTAACATTTCCATTTAAGTTAAAAATCAAGAGTATGAAAAGATTGTCAAATTTAATCTTTCATTATTTAATCGATTAATTTAAAACCATCCACATTCAATTTATCAAAAAAAATATTTAACTTATTGTCACTTTTCTTTACTTTTTAGAATAATCATATAAATAACACATCAAATATTATTTTAACACCATCCAAAATATACTAAATTTGAATTCAAACTTTAAAGTTAAAAACAAATTAGTAATCTAAAACTTTATCTAAAAATAATAATAACAATACTAAAATTAATAGAAATTAAAATAATAATAAGAATAATAACACTCCTAACTTATAAAATAATTTACAACAATAAATTATCAATATTTTTTTTGAACATTTGAATTAAACTACCTAACAATAATATCTAAATATTAAAACTTTAATTTAAAATGTAAACTAACCTAATCATTAACTTGCTAACCGATGCTACTCAAACTAACATTTAATTACATGTTAATAAAAATAAACTTTATTACTAGTCATACTAACTACACTTCAATTAAAACTAAATTCTAAAATACATATTGCTAATTACAAATAATTTATAACTAAAATTTTAAAAAAACAATCATTACTAACTTCTATTAACTAAACTAAATCTTATTTAATTAAAAAAATACTAAAACAAATTTAATTAAAACTAAATTAAACTTAAAATAACTTTAATTTAAAACTAACTTAATACAACTAACTTAAATTAAATACTAACTAAAACAAAACTTAAATTAAATTAAATACTAATTAAAATACAAAACTTAACTTAAATTAAATACTAATTTTAAAAAACTATCTTAAAAATCCTAAACACTAACTCCTAAAACTAACCTGCATTAATAAAATATCTATCCCAAAATAACACTAAAATATCCCATCCTAATTTATCTACCCCACCCACGTCAACTTTTTCCCAAGTGCTTTTTAAAGTGCTTACATGGCCATGCCGCCCACCCATAATAAATAAGACATTTGACTTTTTACTTCCCCCCCCACCCACCCCAACTTTCCTTAAATGCATACTGCCGCCCAAGATGGGTGACGTCAGCACAGAAAGGGAGTTAATAAAGTTAAAAGTTTAGTGGTTGGTTTAGATTTTTTTTTGACATGGCTATATTTGTTTTTATTTTATTTTTATATTTATATATTTTTGATTATTTAACTTTTATAATTGAATAAATTTAAAACCAATGAATTTCAAAGAGCATTTTAAAGGAAGTTATCAAAAGGAAGTTTATTTTTTTGCCTCTAATGTAAAATCCAGAGAGTATTATGTTCTTGGTTTTTTTTTTGTTTTGGAAGGTTTTTTTTTTGACTAACTGTAAATTTATTTTTTTGGATGCAAATTTTTTTTTAAGAGTTATATTTTTATTTTTTGAATGCAAATATTTTCAAGAGTTATGTATATTTTTTGAAAGCAAATTTTTTCTTCGAGTGTGAATTTTCAAATTTATTTATTAGACAAGAGAGTATTTTTTTTTAAGGCCATTTTCTTTTCTAAGTATAACATTTTCAATACAATCTATTTTTTTAAAGTTCTAATAGAATGTACTAACTACCTAGTTACAACAAGAGCTTGAATAATTCATTTTAACAACATTTCACAATTGATCTTATTTCCTTATAACTACTAAAATGAATTAACGTTCCACACATAACATAATTTTTCCTTAACATATTAGAAAATTGAATTTTGCATACTTGAACATCATCATTTGATCTCATTTTTGATACACATACTTATGACAGAAAATGAGAAAACCTCAAAAGCAATGATATTACTCATTCGTTATTTTATTAACCACCTGATTCAAAGGATCCACCGGGAAAGAACCAGGAAGAAAACTCGGCACCGTTGCCACTACAACAAAAGTTTTAAATACAATTTACACAGGATTTCAATCCCAAACATAACTAAATTTCAACAATCAATTTAAATTTTCTTCATGGCCCTTAACAAGGGACCCATTTCATTTTCTGTAATACATCGTTGAGGTCGTGGAGAGAACAAAAGCTGACCAGGTGACAAACAAACATAGCAAGGAGACAACATCAGACATTCATTCCCAAACCAGGGTTTCACAATAGGTTCAACATTGAATCAAAACTAAGGAGAAGGTGGATTTTTCCAACAAGAGATGTCAGACACAACACCAATCCAGGTGCCCAATCGGGGCTATAACTCAAGAACTTATGTTCTTCCATTCTTACATGCCAAAACTCATACGTGGTTTGTGCTGGTAGGTAGGAGCCCATAACACCCTACCCTCTCTCCCTCTTCTCATCCCAAGAAGAGACTCTACACTGTTGGAGTCCAACTGAAGACCTTTCCCTGAAAATGACCACTTCTGCCCTATCCGAGGGTGAGTAATGCGAAACACCCATGAAAGAAAACTTCAAAATTCAAAACAAATACAAAGGAAAATATTGAAGAAAAATTGTTTCCAATCCCTCCCAACATACTCAACACACATACAAACATACATAAGTTACTAAACTAAAACATGAAGCACTACATAAAACCAAAATGAGATAAAGTATTCCTACCTTCAAGAAAACAGGTTATGGCAATGAACAAGTTTGAGAAGAGCTAGCTTTCCTCTCCTTCTCCTTCAAATTCTAAAAATCCCTCTAAAACTAGAGGTTGGGTGAACAACCAAAACTTCACAAAAAAGCCTCTAAATAAGATCAAAACTCAACCACCTAAAAAGGGCAATAACTCCCCCCCACTTGCCTAAAGTTCTAGAGGCTTCTAACTCAACTAAACCTAAGGATAACCTCAAGGTGGAGTTAAAGTCATTCAACCCATGGTGAAATCATTCAATTTTTACACTAAAGCAAAAATGGAGTTTTTGAGTGTCCATAAAAGTCAACAAAAGGGGCTAGGGGGGGTGGAAAATGCCCCCAACCCATACCTATACCCCTTGGGTATTAAGATTTCATGATTTAAGGCCTTAGGAATTGATTTGGGACCAAACAAATGCTAGGAATTTTTAGGACTATCTAACAACTCCAAAAAGAGGATTAAGCACTAATCCAGATTAGGGGTAACTAAACTCGATTAAAAATAGATTAGCGAAAAGGGCACTAACTTAGTCCGGCTTAGGTCCATAGGTTACACAGTTAACCCTAACTAACATGCTAGAATGCATATATAATTCACGAGTGTCAAACAACACTATAAAACACTATTACGAAATGTTAACATTTTCTAATACAGAATAATACATTCATACATCTCACGATACAAATAAAATGCATACAACAAGGTTTCTACAAATGGTACATAGGGTTCAGTTTTGTTTCTCTATTAGATTTCATGACTAAAATATCTTGCACACTCATTGCACACATTAGTGCCTCAAGAAAATCACATACATATATTCAAAACTCATTTAGATAGTTACATAAATCAAAATATGAATCTTTCATATAATTAACTATTTAATTCATGTCTACGCACATTTAATCATCAGTAACCACATAATCAAAAATAACATAACTTATTTATTAATTCTAATTAAAATACTCAAATAATCATCGTTAAGCATGCATATACCTAACATCATAAACATCACAAATTAAGGAATCCTAAACTATTTGAAATCATAAAACCTAATCATCAAGGTACTAAAATCAACACCCTTATCATCAGGTAAAAATGCCTCGTATCTTTGTTAGTGAAATTTTAATGTTTAAACAGTCAAGATAATGTGGTAGTTCTCAAATTACTAAGTATTAAAACATGGATGTATCAACTACTCTTAATTTCATTAGGACATCCACAACATAAAACATTACTTCATTCCATTCTAATCGCCTTCAACAAATTTAAAAAGGAATTCATACTTAATAAGTACATGCGAGGAGGACCTTACACTCTATTAATATGCCTTATGTCCATACTTCTGAAAGTTGTAATAATATCCTTCAAATTTATGGGTGTTGATGGTCTTTGTCCTACATTTATGTGCCTGATATCCTCACTTCTTGTAATTATGGTAGTGTCTCTTATATTTCTGCTTAGGGTTTTGATTTCTAGTGTTTCTTTTGTAGACATTTGTTGTATGGCCTAATTTTCTACAATGATGGCAGGTAAGATTGATGTTCTTTCCTTTATCATTCCTTTGTTCACCACTTTTAGATGATTCTCCTTTCTTAGTAATGGAATATCCCAATCCAGTAGTATCACCATTTGAGCTTGGTGTGTTCATAAGTTTTTCAAAGTACTTTATGGCTTCACTAGGATTATTAAACCTTTCAATGAATTCCTTCTCATTTTTTAATTCATTTTGCAATAGATTATTCTGTAATTTCATTGTTGCAATCTTAATGACTTTTATGTTTAGTTCTTGATTTTCAAGCATCAACTATTCATTAAATCCAATTGAGTGTTTGTCAATTTCTGCCCATCTGATATCTTCTCCTCAAGTCTTTTCACCAATAATATTTTTTCTTCATCAATCATGCCTCTATCTTGCTCGGCTTTCTTTTTCAATTTATTTATCTCACATAAAAATACTGACTGAGTTTCTTGTTCCCTTTTCAGATTCTTGACTTCTTCATTTAGGGCACTATTCTTTTCCATTAGATTAGTAATTGTTGCATCAAATTCTTTGGAGTTCTTTTCCTCAAAAAATCTTGAAAGTTCCTCTTCTTGATATTGAGTGTCATTTTTTTGAATGGCCAAATCTTTTCTCGTCTTCAATGATTTTTTTAGTTCATCTCTTGCCTCCTTTAGTTGATGTAGGGCAAGTTGTATTTCAATCTTCTAGTTCTCAATAGCTTTTTGAAATTTATAGACTTTCATCTTCAAGATCTTCACTCTTAATTTGTCAAACTTTACTTTCTAGAGAACCTAGCTCAAATACCAATTGTTGGAAATATAAATGGGAAAGTAAGTTTTGAGAGGGGGGTTGAATCAACACTTAAAACTTTTACACTAAAACATTTTACTGTACATCCATCTCATAACTTAACATGTAAATTGAAATATGTAAACATGCATTACATCCATAGAATAATGTAAATAACACAACACACAAAAGATTTTGGTTACCTAGAAACCCTCCAATGAGAAGGTAAAACTAGGGTGGGGATGACACCCACAAATCTTCACCACTATAGCAATAAAGTATGGCTAATTCTGGCTACAAAGTTTTGATCATAAACTATGATCTACCATCTGAGAGGTCTCCTTATTAAAGGCTTACAAAGTTTGTTAGGTCTCACCTTGACTAAAGGATTTAAACTCACAATTAAGTAAGCACTCTATTAGGAGATTTACAAAAGTTTCTTAGGACTACTCTGTTAAGAGATTTATCCTATATTACTTGTCAAAATGATTCAATACTTGATCCTTCAATTAGCACCTCTCTACTAGATGTTATATCTCCTCTTTACGGTTTGTATCTTGATCCTTCTGATCCAATATATCTTCTTTGACCTTTCACTACTTGACTTCACAATTTTTTTGGTTCTTATCAAACTAGTTCTTCAATTTTGATATTTCACTTAAACATCTTCTCCATCATGAATGTCTTCTCCTTTGCATAGGAAAATGGTTTAGGTCATAATCAATAGCTCTGGTTGATTTTTATTGTTGCCTAATGCTTTCCTTTTTTTTATTGGCTACATGTGTTGCATTGGGATGCATGATATGACTTGATCCTTATCTCTTAATATCAAAAATTAATGTTCATGTTAGAGGAAAATGGTTTGCATAGGATTTTGTGTCATTACAGACATCTATGGCATCAAGTAGTTTCTTGACATCAATAGGCTTCTAATGCTCAGCCTTTATGGTGCTCTATCTATTTTTACTCAACTTCTAAATGGCTCAACACCTTAATCACTCGACACACATTATTTTGTCAGCACCTCTTGTTTTCTTAGCACCTAAGTGACTCAACACATTCTAGCTACTTGACACTAATTATCATATCACTTGACATGCTCTGTGCACTCAGCTAAAGTGACTTGGAACACACTAACTACTTGACACTAGCTATCATATCATTCGACATGCTCTATGTGCTTGGCCTAATTATTAGCTTGGTCACAGTGATGAAAAACCAAGTATGCTAGATAATCACTAAGTTATTTGTCACAACTTTGTCAAAACCATAATGAGATTAACAGCAAAAAGAAAGTGTTATATTTATGATCAAGAATTTTATGCTATAGTGCGGGCATTGAAGAAGTGGAGACATTAGCTTCTTCATAAGGATTTCTTTTGCATATTGATATCAAGATTTGGAATATTTGAATAGTAGGGGAAAATTGAACCAGAGGCATTTGAAATGTGTTGATTTGTTGTAAAGTAATACATTTGTTTTGAACATAGGAGTGGGAAGTTTGGAAAAGTTTTAGATTCTAGTAGAAGATAACATTTTATGATAGAGATATAGATTAAGATGGCTAGGTTCAAGGAACTCAAGAATTTGTATCTAGAGGATCTTCATTTTTGTGAAGCTTGGAAGGCTTGTAGAGAACATGTTACACTAGACAGAACAAAGTGGTTGGATTTCATAATCCAAGATGATATGTTGCTCAATAGAATTTAGTTGTGCATTCCTAAGAGTTATATGAGATAAAATATCATTAAGGAGAAGCATAGTAGAGGATTAGTTGGACACTTTGGTAGACATAAAACCATTTCCTTGGTTACTGAGAATTATTACTAGCCATAATTATAGCAGGATGTGAAGAAATTTGTACAAAGTTGTAGAGTATTTTAGATGGAAAAAGGGGTGAAGCATAATATTGGGTTGTATGATCCATTACTTATACCAAAGAAGTCGTGGGAGAATGCCAACATTGATTTTTTTCTTGGTTTACCAAAGATACAAAAAGTGCATGATTTGATATTTGTGGCTCTTAAAATATTTTCAAAAATAACACATTTCATTCCCTGTGAGAAGACTATTGATGTTGTCCATGTGGTTGAGTTGTTTTTTAGAGAGAAGTGGTGAGACTACATGGTCTTCCAAAGAGTATAGTTTTAGATCAAGATGACAAGTTTGTTGGGTATTTCTTATGCACATTGTGGAAGAAGTTAAAGACAAACTTGAAGTTCTTTTTATCACATCATCCACAAATTGATGGACAAAAAGAGGTGATGAATAGGAGTTTGGGAATTTGTTGAGATGTTTAGTTGGAGATAAGCCAAAAGGATGAGATCTAATTTTTGCCACTGGTAGAATTTACATGTAATAATTTTTTCAACAAGAGTAATAGTAAACCACCATTCCATATTGTATATGAGAGCAACTCCATAAATCCTTTTAAATTGAGGTAGTTGGATAAAGGGGAAATAAGTAGTGTTGAAGTGGAATATTTTGTTGAACAATTAAAGAATGTCTATGAGGAGGTTAAGAAGCATATTATTAAAATGAGTACATAGTGCAAGGCTTGGTAAGATGTGAAAAGGATGTTTAGATTGGAGTTAAAGTCATGGTTCATTTGAGATAGGAGCATTTTCTAGTAGGTATATATAATAAGTTGAAAACTAAGAAATTTGGACTATATAAGATAGTGAAAAGACATGATTCTAGAAAATCATATAAAGTAGAGTTGTATGTTGAACTAAATATTTCACCGTTATTTAACATTTCATAGATGAAAAAAATATCATGAAGGAGGTGATGGAGATTAAGTTACAAAAGTATGGTGGAGTATTCTAATACCTAGTTCGGTTATAAAGGAGATTGGGGAGATACTAGACAGTTGTGTTGGAAAAAGTACAAGGAACAAAACTTATGAAGAGTACATGGTCAAATGGAAAGGGGATCTAGTATAAGATTCATCATACATAGAAAAGGAGGAGGTTAACTATCTTGGCTTCCTCTGAACACCTGAGAGGTGATAGAGTCACTTCTTGAATTATCCTAGTTGTTTGATCCAGGAGCATCCTACGTGTAAAAGAAATCTTGCATCACCCAAAAACATTTCCTTTTTTTCTTGAATAAGGGTTGTCTCAATGTAGAATTTTTTTATGTGAAGGATTTCTACTTAGTAAGTTGGTCATATGATCTCAGAATGTCCTAATTTTAGAGTTGGATGTTCACTTTGGATATATCAGCTTATCAATTGAGGCTCAATGCCATATCATGAGTATTCATGAAGTTATTGAATATTTTTGGTGGAAATTTTGATACAAAAACTTAAGGCTTGGTTTTTAAGACTTCAAAGGCCTCAAATGGGCTCAGAAATGGGGTTGGTAAGAGCTTGTGCAAGTTGGGCCATGTAGATCAGAAGTTGAGGATTCTTAAAAGGGGCTATAATTGTCAAATGAACCAAAAATTTGAAATTTATGGTCTTCCAAACTTGGGCTGACCAAAATTTTTGAACTAAGTCTCAAAGGTGTATCAGGTTGACTCTATAGATAATTCTAGGGTTAGTCAGTCTCAAGGGTTAGGGTTTGATATCTAGAAATTTCTTGAGTAGTGTAAAAATGCATATTTAAGGAACATTCATACATTTGCTAGGACGACTCTAGGTGATATTTCACACCTTTGTTGAAAATTATTGTAAGGAAGGTTCCCATGTGGGTTTTCATATTGCATTTCAAATTAATGTAATTTCACATTTGCGATGATAATAAGAAGCCCAATTTTATTTTTGTAAATTATTGTTATTTCTTTTTTCTATTATGTGTTTGTACTATTAAGGGGAGCACCATTGATTACAACCAATCAAAGGAAGGAAATATTACAAGGTAACATGGTCACTGATCGAAGAGTAAGCCAGTATGCACATATATATTATGCCACCACTAACAAATAAGTGTGAAGGATAGTTGATCACAATCATCCATGAAGTGAGTCAGCATAGATGTGACAAGAAAGGAGAATAGTTAGAATGAATATGACTAAAGAAAATAGAAAAATGATGGTAGAAGGAAAGGATAAAGGGTACACAACGCTCACAAATGGACTAAAAGAGGTACACATCTAGATTCTAGGATTAGTGGTGCAAGGAGGATAGTGAAGGGTTGGGGCCAAAGGCTTACCCAATTATCCAAACTACCTTGTAGAATGAATAGAATAGAAGCAAACAAAAAAGGACAACACCAAGGGGAGAGAAAACAAAATACTTTTATTGATTCATCAAGTTAGCAACATGCATGCCTAGCTATAAGGCCTTCTGTGTTACAGCTAGATACAAAATAAAACTTTACGATCTATGATCTAGCTTCAAATTCACACTTCTAGACACATATGCTCTAAACTCTATAAGCCTTCTAAGTTATCCTAAGTTATTTTCTCTACTCTAAGCCTAAGAACCCTATTTATACTTGCCAAAATGGCTTATAGAAGATTCTAGAACATTACATTAAACAACACTCATACCTAGACAAGATCCCATTATTAAGTTCATGATCTAAATTAAATACAAGAGTTGGCTCCCACTAAGAACCAAAACATAGAAAACTTGATCAAATAGGAACTAAGTATTAGCAAAATAATTAGTTTAATCAACACATGAATGAATGCTAGACCAACACTAGATAGCTTAGCCAACACTGGACAGCTCAACCAATACTAGACAACTTGGCAGCAACTAGAACTAGGCAGTAACTGGAACTTGTCAGTAACTGGAAATCGATAGTAATTGGTAGAATGAACAAAAATGAGCAGGATTGCAAGGAAACTTGGGATGCTTCTACATCAGATAACTAGTATAAAAATAAATGATTCTCCTGAATCATGCAAGTGTCACAACTTGAATTGAATCCAACTTAGATTGGGAAATCCATGTAGCATCTTTGATTGGTCTGTCCTTCCACTTCACCAAATACTCATAGTAATCTTTTAATCTTGTTCTCTTACTAACTCTCTGATCCAATACCTATTCAACCTCTTCAATCTACTTCTTAGGATAATTATCTAATACAAAAACTTCATCACCTAAGTCATGATACTTATAAAAATCAGCAACAGTAAATATAGGAGATATATCTATGTCATCAAGTAACTCAACATTATAAGCATTACCGCTGCCAAATTTCTTCAAGATCTTAAAAGTTCCAAACTTCTTTATCTTCAACTTACTATATGTTCTAGTACGAAATCTACCTTTCTTCAAATGAACCATCACCTCATCACCAACTTCAAAAACATGATATCTTCTAGACTTATCAACATTATTCTTGTACTTCTGATTACTTTGTTCCAACTTCAACTTCACTTCCTTATACAAAGACTCCATAAAATTAGCAAATTCTTCCCCTGTGACACTTCTCTTTTCTTCACCAGAAACATCCCTCAAATCTGATATTCCTATAGATTGCATTCTAGTAACAATCTCAAATAGTGTTTTCCCTGTACTCTTATTCATAGAAATATTATATGCAAACTCATATTGTGCCAATATCAGCTCCCAATTATGTCTTTTGTCTCAAACTAAACATCTCAGTAAATTAACCAAGCTTCTATTCACAACCTCTATCTATCCATCTATATGTGGATGGAATATAGAGCTAAATCTCAACTCTATACCCATCTTCTTCCACAAAGTTCTCCAAAAATATCCAACAAACTTATCATCTCTGTCAGAAATAATACTTCTTGGTAATCCATGCAATCTAATAATCTCTTTCAAGAAAATTTCAGCAACATGCTTGGCATCTAATGTCTTCTCACATGGTATAAAATGATCCATTTTATAAAATATATCCATAACAAAAAATATAGATTCATATCCCTTTACTGTCATAGGTAATCCAAGAACAAAATCCATACTGTTGTCACTCTAAAGTTTGTCAAGAATAGAAATAGGTGTATACAATCCAGTATTCTAACTCACTCCTTTTGCAACTTGACAAACTCCACAACTCGTTACAAATTTATGAATATCCTTGTACATATGTGGCCAATAATACTTATCCCTCAACAAACTCAATGTCTTATCAATTCTAAAATTTCCAACCAATCCATCATAATACTTTTTCTTAATCAATTTAACTCTCATAAAACTTCTTCGTATGAATTCCTTTGAACAACATACCTTCTTGATTGAAATACTCATCATACTTATTCATGTGATCAGATAGATTTGGTGCTCTACACTCTCTCCACTCCTCAGAAAAATCAGGGTTAGTATCATACAACTCTTTCATTTCATCAAAAGCCAAAATTTTAACCTTCATCTTGTTCAACAAAGAACATCTTCTTCTCAATGCATCAGCAACTTGATTGGTTACTCCACTTTTATGCTTGATCAAAAATGTGAAACTCTATAAATACTCAACCCACTTCAGATGTCTCTGATTCAATTTATGTTAATTTCCCAAGCACTAGAAAGCTTTATGATCAATATACAACACAAAGTCTTTAGGAATCAAATAATGTCCACTTTTTCAAGGCTTGAAAAATAGCATAAAACTCTTGATCATAAACAGAATACTTCCTTTTAGCATCATTCAACTTCTTACTAAAGAAAGCAATAGGTTTACCTTCTTGACTTAATACAACTCCTATTACACTGCCACTTGCATCACACTCAACTTGTAATACCTTATTGAAATTAAGAAAACCTAATATAGGCAATTCAAAAACTTTTTGTTTCAATGTCTCAAAACTTTTATCAATGTCATGTGTCCACTTAAAATCTTTTTTATCTCCTCTCATTGTCTCAATCATAGCATTACAAATAGAACTAAAATTCTTTATAAACTTCTTGTAGAAACTAGCCAAACCATGAAATGATCTTACCTCACCTACATTCTTAGGTGTTGGTCATTCCAAAATTGCTTTAACCTTCTTAGGATCCATTCTCAAACCATCATCTGAAATCACAAATCCCAAATACACAATCTCCTCTCGCATAAAAGAACAATTTTTCAAGTTAATCATCAACTTTTCCTCTTTCAATCTCTACAATATTTATCTAACATGCTCAATATTTTCTTCCTTAGTCTTACTAAATATAAGAATGGCATCCAAATAAACAATCACAAACTTACCCAAAAATCTCTTATGAACTTCATTCATCAACCTCATCAAAGTACTAATTGCATTAGTCAAACTAAAAGTGACAGAGGGCCACACCACTCTAAAAACTCACAACAATATAGAGACCAAGAAAAAAAAAAAAAAAAATGCTTCACAAGAAATTTTATTATACTTGAAGATCCTTACAACACCCACAAGATGATATCATAGATATGACTTCTTCAAAAAGAAGTTTACAATTTCTTCAACATAAGAGAAATCCCAAATAAGATTCTTCACACCAAGAGCTTCATCAAGAATTTCTACTTTAAGAGCTTTCACACCTTGAAGTCTTCACACCTTCTAGCTTCTACTTCTCAAGCTTCCACTTCTCAAGCTTCTCCTTGAGCTTCTCCAAGCTTGATTAGAAATGTTCATATGCCTTGCTTAAATAGGCACTTACCACTCAATACATGACTTATCCACAACCTTCTAGAATTCCTCCACAACCTTCTACAACTTCCATAACCTTCTACAATATCCACAACTTTCTACAATATTCATAACTTTCTAGAATTCTACCCACACACCTCGATAAATGGAATGACAACCATTTATTTTTTTTATTTTTTTTCTATTATGCCACCTATGCATCTCGAAAATAGAAATCCCCTTTTCCTTTATTTTCTCCTTTTTCCCCTTTTTAATTTTTTTATTATTTCTCCTCTAATTTTCGTCACTTTCTCTCTCCTCCAAAAAAAAATTATTATTTTTTTTTTTCAATTTTTTTTTTTTTCCCAATAATTTTTTCATGCAAGATGCTCCTGCATCAAAAAGGCATTACCAACCATTCATACAAACCATCTTTTGTCTTGAAAGAAGTCTTCCATTCATCACCTTCTTTGATTGTAATATGATGACGGCCATTCTTTAAATTAGTCTTGGTAAAATAATTTACTTCACTCAAACAATCCATTATGGCATCCATCCTTGGCAAAGGAAACCTATTTTTTACTATGATCTTGTTAATAGCTCTAGAATCAATACAAATTTTTCATTCTCCATTCTTCTTAGGTGCTAATATAGTAGGTACAATACATGGACTCAAACTTTCTTTGATCAAGCCTTTCTACAAAAACTCATGCACTTGTCCGTTAAGCTCTTCATTCTCTATAGGTGTCAACCTATATGGTGCTTTGTTTGGAAAACTAGCTCTAGGAACCATATCCATACAATGACTTATACTTCTCACTAGTGGTAAACCATAAGGTATATCATCTACAAAAATATCTTCATACTCTTTCATCAAACTTGCAATTTCATCTAGTGCTCAGTCTACACTAGCATTTTTTACTCACTCAATTACCACTATCTATCACTCGATCAACATTATTTTTTGTCACTTAGTCATCACTAGCACAACTCGGTCTCCTAGGAAATATGGAAAAATAGATTTGATTCTTCTTCACTTCATTTTCAAATTGTTTTCCATTAACCATACAAATTCTCATAGTAGTACAATTAACCTCATCTGGACTCTCAATCTAAGACAATAATAATTTCTTTCTCTCATTCACCCAAAGATTATATCAATTCAATCTTCCATCATGTATAGCATATCTATCATATTGCTAAGGTCTACCTAAAATTATATGACAACAGTCCATACACATAATATCACACAAAACTTCATCAAAGTAATGTCCAGTCTTGAACTTCACAATACATTGCTCACTTACCAATATCTTATGCTCATCCTTGATCCATGAAACATGATGGGGTTTAGGATGATTTAGCATCTGTAATTGCAGCTTTGTAACCAGCTCTTCTGATGCCAAATTTGTTGAACTTCCATTGTCAATTATCACTTTATAGCATTTTCTAGCCATATTGCATCTAGTTTTGAAGGACAGGTTCTTCATCAATTCACTTATTACACAAGGTTCTTTGCACCATCAAATTTTCTCTAGCCTCAGGTTCACTTGGTTACCCCTCAATGTCTCCTTGAATCATAGCATTTATGTTACCTTGCCCATTTTTAGAGGAGCTAAATTCAAAGGATTTATTCCCTTATTTACAACATCTAAAACAATTACTATGCAAACAACCTCTAGAATAAGAATTACCTCTTCCTTGGTAAGAGCTAGTACCTCCTCGATAAGAATTACCACCTTTCATTCGGTCTTTCTTTTATTATCACTTTTCCATTCAAGCTTTCCCTTATCTTGCATAGAACTGTCAAATCTACCACCCTCTCCATAAGATCTACCTTTTCCTCTCTAGAATCTATCACCTCTACCTCTTTGTCTTTATTCAAGCTTCTTTGTCAAGATATCCTCAACTTTCAAGGCATATTGGTATGTTTCTTCCACACTTTCCAATTTCAAAAAACTTATTTCATCTTGGATTCTAGATCTCAATCCATTGAGACACCTTGCAATTTTCTCCACATGTCTAGAGCTAATGTCCAATCTATAGAATTCCTCAATATACTCCTTCACAGTCATGTCTCTTTGTCTCAATTTTTGCATCTTCTTCAACAAGTTAACTTGGTAATCAGTAGGAAGGAATTTTTTCTTCACCTTGTTCACCATTTTTAAGCCAAGTCTTGATCTTATCCTTTCCTCTCCTTTGTCTATCAGTTTGCAAATGCTCCCACTACATTGAAGCATGAACTTTCAACCTAGTAACTGCAATTTTTGCATTCCTATTATTAGGAGTGTTTTCAAACTCAAAGAACTTCTTCATGTCAGAGATTCTTCATTTCAGAGATCCAATCAAAAACAACATTGGTATCCAATTTTCCATCATAAGGAACAACTTCTACGGGCTTTTAATGTTCCCTAGAGAACCCTCTCAAAAATCTTTCATCATCTTGATATTCTTTAGTTTCTAGATTAGGGTTTGGTCCTATTGCTTCATCTTCACTCACATTATCCAGATGTGTTCCTC
Source organism: Cupressus sempervirens (assembly GCA_028749045.1). Taxonomy (NCBI): domain Eukaryota; kingdom Viridiplantae; phylum Streptophyta; class Pinopsida; order Cupressales; family Cupressaceae; genus Cupressus; species Cupressus sempervirens. The sequence continues at coordinate 519,879,376 of CM053784.1, read as the reverse complement.
TTCTCTAGGTTGTCTCTATAATATCTAATATAGCTGCAAATTGTCTCAAAGTATCCAATATGGTATTATTAGGATTTCCTCTAGCTCGAACCATCTTCATAATTAGGTTCCTAGAAGATCATAACCATTTGCAAGTTATAGGTCAAATCCATTGATCTTCCACCCTACAACCAAATCCAACTTAGGGTTCTACATGATCCAATATCCAAAGGATGAACCTCAAGCTCTAATACCACCTAGTACAAGGAGGAAAATAAAGAGCTAGGTCCAAAGGCTCACCCAACTATCCAAACCACCTTGTAGAGTGAAAAAAATGGAAGCAAACAACAAAGGACAACACCAAGGGGGGGGGGAGGGAGGGAGAGAGAGAGAGAGAGAACAAAATACTTTTATCGATTCATCAAGTTAACAACATACGTGCCTGGATGTAAGGCCTTCTAGGTTATGACTAGATACAAAATACAATTTTGAGATCCATGATCCAACTTTGAATTCACACTTCTAGACATATATGCTATAAACTCTCTAAGCCCTCTAAGTTCTCCTAAGTTATTTTGTCTAAACTAAGCCTAAGCACCCTATTTATACTTTTCAATATGGCTTTAAAAAGATTCTAGAACAGTAAATCAAAGAAAGGTTGACCTCAAAATGATGAACACTCATACCTAGACAAGATCCCATTATTAAATTCATGATCTAAATTAAATACAAGAGTTAGCTCCCACTAAGAACCAAAATATAGACAATGTGGTCAAAGAAGGAACCAAACATCAAAAAAATAATTCGTTCACTTGGTACATGAAGGAACGCTCAGCCAACACTAGACAACTTGGCCAATATTAGACAACTCGGCAGTAATCAAAACTCAGTATGAACTGGAACTCGGCAGTAACTAGAACTTGGTAGTAATTAGAACTTAGTAGTAACTAGAAAAATGAATGAAAATAAGTAGATTTTAGGAAAACCTAGGATTCTCCTACATCAATCACAAGTCATTATTTTTTGTAAATGGGTCATACATGAAATTAAAATTTGAAACTTGAAATTGAGCGAAATATTTGTCATGGGTAATTATGCCCTAACATTATAGAATACATATAGGAACTCATATTACAATTGAAAAGATGAGAGAGTGAAAAGAAAGGATAGAGCGTAAATGAATATAGAAAGAATATAGCTAACAAAGTTATTGAGGAAGAGAAATTACAAAAACTATAATAGAAAAGAGTTTCTCACAGTGCAACCTAGTAAGAGAGGTAGTTGCAAAGAGAAGTGACATAGTGATGGGTTATTCTAAATAACCAAGGGAAGAGGTGAGACTGAAGGGCTCATGAAATAAAGGAGATCAGTGCCTCTTCAAGGATATACAACAAAGATCTATAAGGAAAGATAGTTCTATTTTTAGATCACACAAAATAATTTTCTTTGTTACCATTACGTTGATTTGTATCTCTTAATAGGGAAAAATTCATTAGCAAGATTTTGTAAATCCTTTAACAAGGTGTTTCTAAGAAGTAGATTTGTAAATCCTCTATACATGTAGCTTCCATAGGCTTGTGTAACCTTAACAAGTTATAGACATTCCTAACAGGATGTGTTTCTAGAAGAGATAGTTGTAGCTTTTAACCATGTAACCCTTTACATGCATTATAAGGGCAAGTGGGTATATTATCCCTACCTTGGTTTTTATCCTCTAATCGAGGATTTCTACAAATAAATCATTATGTCATTTGATGAATTCTTTTTTCTATGATTTTATAAGCTTTTATTTCACCATATTTATCATTTTCTTAATGGTTAAGTGTTTGTTATTTAGTTTATTTAGAATTGTTGAGGAAATAACTAGTTTTAGATTTAGTACTAATTCACCACCCCCTTCCCCTCTTAGTATTGATTGGGAGCTATACATGATTTACATGAAATGAGCTTATGTGTGAAGGAACCAAAAAATTAGGGGATTTGGAGAGTATCAAGGAGGCTAGAAAAATAATTAAGTAGACAAACCTTTTTGTAAATGTGGATGATTAACAAAGGTACTCAAGAAACATTTACTTTTTAATTTTTGTGGCATAAATGCAAACATGATAATTACTTTGAGATTGCTAAAACAAATATTGTTTTCACTTACCCCAATAATTAAAAAGACACTGGTGGCTAGGAGATTTAAAAAATTATAGAATTTCACAAGAATTATTGAGAAGTTTAAAATTAGGAGATCCCTCCTCTGGAAGATGCACACAAATATATTTTTACTCAGAAAAATATATACGAAGAATATTCTCTAATCTTTACATGTTACTATTGAAAATATAGAGATAAATAATTAATTTTAGATTTTATTTAATAGGAAAATAGTACAAATAAAATTAAAAACTTTTAAAAGAAATATGATGAATATTGTTAAAAAAAAACTTCATATGAAATAAATGACCTACAAAGTTAATAGAATAATAATAGAGCAACATTTTTCTACAAAGAAAAAAGTTTTAAAAAATAAAATAGGTTGATGTTTCTCTTGTTTTGGTGGCAAGCCTTCCAAAGAAAGAGACCAAAAATGTGTTAGATGCAAGAAAATAGATCTTTGGTGGTTAAAATGAGCTAAAACATAGTAAACTCTTCTCTCAAGAGTGTCTCCATTTATGTGAGCTCCAAAGAATGGAAACCTTCAACACTATAAAACTCAAAACAAGGATTAGTACCTTAACTCTAATACCATGTAAGTAAATGAAAAATAGAGAAAAGAAACTAAATGAATCCAAGTGAGAAAAATATGAAGAGATGTTACTACAAGATAGGAAAATTCCAAGAGCGTGCCTAAAGAACCAACATGAGGAAACAAAGAATTTGAAAGGTGAAAAGAAAAGAAATTCCCTTGTGTAATATAATGAATGAGAGGAAACTCGTGTGTGTGTGTGTGTGTGTGTGTGTGTGTGTGTGTGTGTGTGTGTGTGTGTGTGTGTGTGTGTGTGTGTGAGAGAGAGAGAGAGAGAGTCTCATTGCAATAGCATCAATGTGATGTCTAGAAGAATGAGAGAGAGGTATCTCTTTAATAGAGATGAGAAAGTATTTGCATGTGTAACTCCCATTTTTGTAAATTCCACCATTCAGAATAAGTCTATGTGAAGTGTCCAAATCCTCTTAAGGTTAAACTAATTTTCTTATAAAATGAATTACAAAAATGACAATCCTCACACATGGAGAAAAGGTCAAGTAAATTATATGTCCTCACACTTGGACTAGAGGACAAACAAGTTGTGGGGATCCTTGGAATATCTCAAATTAAATATATCCAAGGAATAGCTAATATTCTAATAGTTGATTTCTCGAAAAGGCAAATATTTTGGAGATTATCTTCCTTCATTCAAATTCATATTCATGTTATCAAATTAAGGTACTAATATCATATTTTATTTATTTTATTTTAAGAGATATCACATGTAAAAAAAGACTTGTATAATTTGGTGATGAAAAAGAATGAAGGAGATAAATCTTGCTTATGTTTTTAACTATAAATTAAGTTCTTATTTTATCTAGTTAAATTATTGAATTCTGATTTGCATTGTAATAGATATGATTATTTAAAATTTATTTCTTTATTTTGTAAGTTGATGATTCTTATATTTTTGGTGTAGATTCTTAAAGTATAAGGGATTGGTGTTCCTTGAGATTAGTGTTTTTAAAGATAGGTGTTGGTACTTCTTAGAGTTGTAGGTCTAGAATATTTCCCCAAGACACTAATAAATTTCTAGATTCAAAGTGGATTTTTACCCTAAGGTTTTTTTCACTATAAAATTGTTTACCTTGTTCTTGCATATCTTGTTCATTTTTCATAACTTTATGTTATAAGTGTAAAAGTTAAAATTATAAAGTTGTAAAGAATAAATTTTAAGCAATGATTGATTCACCCCCCACCCCCAGTGGTGTTTGTATTCGAACAAGTGGTATTAGATCTTGTTTATAGGTTTGAATCTCCTCAAGTAATGTTGAGGGGGATTTGTTGGACTAACTAGACAACATTCCCCTTTTGGATTTATGGCATGGCTTAGCCACCTCCTATGTTATATAGGCCTAGTGGTTGTATCGAGGATTGACAAGTTGATCTTTTGGTGTAACAAAAATCCTAGATTGTAACAAATAGTAAATGAAATATACTATGAAAAATATATATAAATAGACCTTAAAATCCTAATTTATAGATCCTCTCATGTTTATCTTAGCTCTCTATAAAAATCATTTTCTTTGTGAGGTAAATGACTTTTCAAAGCCAAATTGAAAGCACACCATTGAAATATATCCCTTTAGTTGTATTTAATTTTTCATATTCCCACTATGACCATTTCTATTGAAAATGATTATTCTTTAATTTTTCTCTTTATAGGAGACTCCTTGATGGACTAACTTAGAAATTTTCATAATTATTCACACTCAATAAGATAGGAGACAAACAATGATATCTTTTCCCCTTGATCAACAACTAAGAGGATGCTTATTACTAGAACAAATATTTGTACAAAAAACAAAGCAATTATTATCCTTCTTTCTCCAATTATTTTTTATTTTGTCATTGATATCTTCTTGTTTTATCCCTTTGGTTTTCTTAATTTCAGTTGATATGTAGAATATGTTGAATTTCAAAAATTAGAGTAAGACAAAGGATCAGGTATCAAAGCTAGGGAGGAGGGAGAGTAACTAAAGCATTAATAAGATAAGGGCACCACTCATGCATTTTATAATATTCATAGGTCTTTTTCTAATGTCTTAACCTACACTAATTAGCCTTAATTCCATATGTATATCAAGTGTAGTACTAATAAGTAAACTTGTTGCTTCTATTAGGTTTCCTACATTACCATATCTTTTAACCATAGATATTGCAATTAAAAAATTTACTAGAATAAAATCTATTATTTTGATTTTACATATTCCATAATTACCATTTTAGAATTTAATTAATTTGAATTGAAATATTGGTGATTAAAAGAATTTGATTTCACACATATGTGAGGATTTACTAGAAGAATCTTAACTTTGTCCTTTAGATTAGATGGAGGTATTATCTTCAATGACAAGAATTAGTTATTTCTTTTCTTTATACCTTTTGTAATAACACATTATTTCATAACCATATCCTTTCTTATCTTCTAGAGATCTTTGAATTTTTAGTTTTCATGTAACTTCTCTAAATTTTATTTAATCTTGGTTTCTTCTTTATTTACATTGAGGTGCTTGACAGTTTATTATAGCTTCTTGCATTGATCATATTTTCTATTAACCACATTATTATAATACTTCTTGGTCTTTACATAGTCTTATCTATTTCTTCTCAAATTGGAAATAGTTTATTTTCTATCTTGAGCTCATTGTTGACTTCCATTTATCTTGATTTGAACTTATGGATCTATTCTTTTAACTTTTTCATACAGTTACTTTCCATATAAATATTTTATAACAAGATTTTGTTCTCATCTTTAACTAATTCCAAATCTTTATATATGAGCATAAACTCATTCTTTAGGTGTAAAATGTTCAACCTCATATTTCTCCTTCAAGTAGTCAAATTGTTCCAAAGGAACTAGCTCTAATACTTTTTGTTGAATGTTTGGTACATTAACAAGGGAAGGGTCAATCAATATACCCTTCAAAATGTGAAAACACTTATATATTTGTAAATATGGGATATTGTTAAACTTGAAATCAATAAAGAAAATTAAAGAAAATAACAAAATACCGCATAACAACATATTTTTATTGTGGAAACCCAAGATAGGAAATATTATAGAGATAATTAACTCTCAAGTACTAAGTAACTAGTTAAGTAATATAGAGGTGGCTCACTAGCAATGTGGATCATTATAAGTTGGCTCACTACTAGCTTCGATCACTACTTAAAATACAAAATTGTTTGATGGTATGGAGTAAATAAAATAAAATAGCTATGAATGCATTTGAATATGCACAAACTATATTTTTTTCTAAATTGTAGATTGCCTTCTATATCGTTAGAGATTTACATACAATAGTTCACTATATACAAAAATATTTTACATATAAAGATCATAGTATACCTATAAATCATCATAGATAATTATCTCCATATTCTTAAGTCACCTTCAATATAGATCATTGTCAATAACCCTTTCTTTCATGTTCATTGTAGTAAAAATGTGATAGCTCAGACCGAAAGATAGCACATTGTGAGTACCCAAATTGTTTGAGTACATTGACCATAAAACATATATATATATATATATATATATATATATATATATATATATATATATATATACATATACATGTATATGTATACATATACATGTATATGTATACATATACATGTATATGTATACATATACATGTATATGTATACATATACATGTATATGTATATATATATCTATATGTATATATATATATATATGTATACATATATATATGTATATATATACATATATATATGTGTGTATATATATGTATATATATATATGTATATATATACATATATATATACATATATATATGTGTGTATATATATGTATATATATATGTATATATATACATATATATATATATATACATATACATATATATATATATGTATACATATACATATATATGTATATGTATACATATAGATATATATGTATATATATGTATATATATACATATATATCTATATGTATATGTATATATAGATATGTATATGTATATGTATATATAGATATGTATATATATATACATATCTATATATACATATACATATATATATGTATATATATGTATATATATACATATATACATATATATACATATATGTATATATATATACATATATACATATATATACATATATGTATATATATATACATATATACATATATGTATATATATACATACACACACACACACACACATATATATCTGTATGTATGTGTGTATGTATGTATGTATGTATAAATTATCATACATTCGTATAGACCAAAATATCCATATACCAGGGTAGAAATAAGTAATCATCGATATTATCACTAATTTCATTTTTGGCAAGTCTATTGTGCCAGACCATAATTACATATTAATTGGATAGTTGTGTTGAAACATCCATAATATCAATTAAAAATAGAAAATGGGGTAATATAATAAACATATTCAACCTAAAATTAGAAAAATCAACATACAAATTCTATGCTATTTTTCACATGTGCTCTAAAATGCCAAAATTTAAGTGAATATTTTTTTTTTACATCTATTGTATCCCTTTTCTATGATCAATTATCAAGCTATATAGTACAATGATTTCATTATCATTTTTTAATTGTAGTCTCCAAAATTATATCCCTAAATAAAATAGTTCCTTAGGCCACATTTGGCATCCATGGCTTCCAAGCCCATTATACTTAATCCAACCTCATGAACTCTTGACATAATTTTGTCATCTCTATATCAGATTAGAACCTATTGGAAAGTGGTCATTGGATGAAGGCAGTGATATTATCATTTATGGAAACCTATCTTTTTGGTATGATCACTTAGCTTGACAACTGGTTTTTTTAAATGTTGAACATGAAAATGCCTTAGTCCAGAGCAAGAAACTAGCACATAAGAAGATAGTTTTGATCAATGAATATAATATACTTATTAGCAATAGCTACAAATTTGGATATGTAAAATATATAGTATGTACATTCTTCAAGTATGGTCTATTGGAAACTACAAATGGAGCAATCGTTATGTTCTTATTAATGTCAAACCTATTGGTAAGATAGAGTGTCAAATCTACTAGAGAGAAATTTTACTAATGGTGTAGAGTATCATATCATTTGATTAATGAAGAGGATTTTAAAAGAGGAGATCATGAGATGACCTAGTGAAAGGTTGAGTTGAGATGTCTGAAGTGTCATAGAAATACAATGGGAACTTGAATAGTTAGTCCTTTAGAAGATAATGTATTGTTCAATCAATACATGAAATGAAGAAGATAATTGAATGAAGCTAAGAGTTGAAACAAGTCAAAAGGATAAGTTTGATAGAGTATCCATATGTAACGCCTACCCCTAGTTGACTTTCCAAATTTGTTTTGCTAAATTCTTTTAGGCCTGCTTTGAGATTATTTTTTATGATTATCGATACTTGGTTACTGGATTTGATTAAATTTTATTTCATACTCAGTTGATTTATGTGATGAGTTACTTAGTTATTTCATGTGTTCGGGATTACTTCAATGATTATATATGTATGTTCATTTAGTGATCTATGTTATCTCATGATGATTAGTTAAATGAATTATTTATATGTGGTTTCTATGGATACTTACCCTATACTTGCATGTTTATGGTGTACATGTATGTTTTATTTGATGTATGATGTTTGTGATGTGGTTGAGGGAGGGAATCATAGTCACCTGCTAGTTGGGATCTACATGATGCACTACTCCTCACCATTGTCTATTTAGTTTAGAATATATGAGTATGTACATGCATGGATTTTATGCAAATTGCAGCTACCAAGTATCAACTTCCCTAAATCATCAGGATGAGTGTACCCTATTGTAGTATCACAATGGTAAAAGTGGAGAGATGATTCTTGAGTCCAAATCCTAAACACTAAGTTAATTATCCTAGAAAGTAGTATAAGTACCTGAGTTGTTTACTCGTCTAAATTTGTCTAGTGACGTGAATTCATGATTTTGACCTTGGAGATTGATTATGTTTTTGTCTTTAGTTGAGTTGTCATATTTAGTCTTGTGGGTCTGTTTTGATTTTCAATTATAATTAAATCAAATTAAAAGACAATTTAATGATTTAATTTAATAAAAAAATTATAAAGAAAATTCAATATTTAATTATATTTAATTAATTGAGAAATTAATTAAATAAAATAATTAATTAAAGTTTGAATTTTAGCGTAATTATATTTATTTAATTTAATTATTATTATTTAAGAGTTTCATTTTAATAATAAACTCTAAATAATATTATTAGTTAAATTAATAAATATTCAATTTAAAATATCTTGTAATTTAATAAGAGAGAAAAAGGAATTGATTAATAAAGATTATTTTAATTAAATTGAAAAGGTTGGTGCATGAAAATTAAAATATAATAAACTATTTAAGAAAAGGGTTTTCGCGTGATTGCACAATCGAAGCCCTAATTTGGGGGAAAGCTCTTAATTAGGAAATCAAAGCTCATTTCTTCATACACAGGTTTGGAGGAGCCGATTTTTGAGAAGAGGGTTTTTGAAGGAAAAGGACAAATTTTGTGTGCTTGGTGCATTCTTTATTTAGCATCAAATCCAGGTAGGATCTTGTGAGTTTTGTACAATAGTTCTTGTATTGAAAATATGTGTCTTCTTTGTGTTTGTTGTGTTTCTATTTTTAGAATTTAGTTTGGGTTCAAACCCTTGTTTGGGAAGTTAATTGTTTTTCATTTCGAAAAAAACTTTAGACAAAATTGAAATTGGAAACCCTTGTTTGTTAATTTGGAGATTCATATTTGAAATTGTTAAAATCAAGACGAAGGCTTGGAAAAGATATAAAGATTTGAGTTGTAAACATTGATTGGACATATGTATTTTTCCTATTAGATCTGTAATAGAAAATTATTTATTTTAAATATGGTAATAAAAATTACCATGGTAAAATATTTACTGTGATAATTTTTATCACATATCATAACAAAAAATCAAAAAAATCGTGAATGCATATTATTTGTGGGGGGGAGGCTTTGAATTCATTTGTTTTATTTTTAAATAAAATTAAAAATTAATTAATTAATGTTTAGTGGGAGGCCACCACCCCCACCTCCCTACCCCCTTACCTTCTCTCTACGACGTATTGCAACAGTTGCCAAGCAGCGTGTGATTGCGTACAGCAATGCACAGCTGCTTGCAGCAGTAGGCCGATGGGCCTTTAAAAATGTAGTTATCCGATTTGACTTTTTTTATTTTTTTTATTATCAATTTTTTTAATAAAATTTTATAGTTTAGTTTTATAATAAAATTTTATAGTTTAGTTTTATAATAAGTAATAAAATTATTATTACTAATTTAATACATAGTTATAATATTATGAAATTTAAATGTTTATTATTTTAATAATTTAATATTCAAATATTACTTTATTAATTATTATTATTAAAATTATGATAGTAATATTTAATTTTTTTTTGGTAATAGATTTTCGTTTTAAACCTAAGTTATATTTTGATTATTTATGATTAAATATTGATTTAATTAAATGATCATTGTGAACTTTTAGGGATACATTTTTAAATGAAAACTGAAACCCTATTTTTGTATATCAAACCTCTGTGTTTTGAAAATGAATTAAACTATATATGAAAATGGATAACTGTGAATTGGGAAATATCAGTAAACTTGGATTTTGGTTGATAGTTCAATGTCATATTTAATTGACTTTTAATGAGGTTTTTAAATCTATTATTCTTGTGAACTCGAAAACATTAGCAAATCAACACTAGGGAATTTTTATGGTTTAGAAACCTTAGTAATTATAATACTTTGAGAAGATGAAAATGAGAACCCTAATTGTAATCAAAAACTCTATGAATTGTAATGCTTGGAAACAAGAACTAAAACGCTGGTAGTTTACTGAACTCTTCTGTTTGAAGAAAACCTAACAAACTAATAAATGTTTAAAAAAATTTGATGAGATGTGCGTGGTTTTACATTTGGAGTTTTATGATTAAAATATTTTTAATGATTTGTTGAGAGTTGAGACTCGTGTGGACTCGAGAGCATTATCAAACTTGTGACTTGAAAATGAAATGGAAACTTGAAAACCTATAAGTGAAAATGAAACTTGAGCATTTTCAAAACCTAATGAATTATAAAACCTACTTTTGTATGTACTTTTTATGACACGTGGTTTACTATTGTTGGGCTTGGGTTGACTTAGTGTTTGACCAATTAGGTTGTATTACCAGAGGCTTGGGAGTTTTATTATGTGATGATGTTATGTATTTGATCTTTTATACCTAACTGTTGTGATGTAGTTACATGTATTCTTTGATGAGTTTGATCTGTTGCTTATTATTGCTTCCCAGTTTCTTGTGTAGAACTGAGGTGAATCGTATGACTTTTCTAGTATAACTTTTGAGTCTTTGATCAATCATCTTTGGATTTCTTCTCAGTTGCTTGTATAGGACTAAGGTGATTATGTGATTTATTTTTATGTGATGTCATGTTATGTCATGGTTTTGTATATGTGTACTTGATTTTGGATCAGTCCTATTAAGATGATTGTATTGGTGAAATATGTGATTTTGATCAGTGATATTTTAGTACTTTCTAGTTTCTTGTTTAAGAATTGATTTTTGATTTATGGTCCTATGAGACCTTCTACTTTTCCTAATCTTAGGGTAGATTATCGATATGTCATGTTGGGAAGTATCTTGCAATGGAGATCGGAGCCCTAAGTGGCTACCTAGGTAACCCATTGTAGGTTGTTTTAATAAGTGATAACATTTCATTAAATGGGTTTAAAATGGATTAATAAGACATCAATGCCACATAAATTCACTATGGGGCCAGAGTCCTAAGAGACTACCAAGGTAACCTTATAGTTAACTTTTTAGGATGCCTTGTCTGTATGAAAGGATACTGATGCCACATAGAGACACTAGGGGGTCAAAGTCCAATGACGCTTCCAAGGTAACCTTTGAGTTGGCTCAACGATGACACTTGCCCACTTGCATATTAGATTTCCTATGTGTTTTTATTGCCTCTAGGATTAGATGATACCTATGTCTTGGTACCCTTTGAGATAGATTTCTTTCTGGTGTTTCCTTGACCTAGATGTTGGTTATGACTTATGTTTTGGATATTCATTTGCGACTTGAGTTTATCTCCTTAGTGTGGTGGAAGTGGGTTACTTAGGTTCCATGAGGTCAGGTGGTAGTGCATTTTTCTTATACCATTGAGATCTAACCATTGGATATCATTACTAGATGTGCTTGTGTAGATGTTCCTTTCTTTCCAATCTTGTGCTTTCTATTGGGTGGTTATACTCTATTGCATTTTACTTGATTATTAGAGATCTTGTGAGATGTTGTATATTATTGATGATGTATATTCTTTGGGATTTTCATACCCTGTGACTTGTACAATGGATGATTAAGCATTTATGATTATTGCCAAGTGGCATCTTATATAATTGTATATTGTTTAAATGGATTTGTACTTATTCTTTGATGTGGTTATGTTGTGTATTGGATTTAGTATTAATTAAACTTAAATGTGATCCAACGTCACAAAATCTTAAGAGATGTAATATGTCTATGATGGTTGTATGTGTGTGAGTTGTTGCTTCCACTATTTTATCTCATTATTATTATTACTTTCATTGTTTTATCTGTTGATAATTATTATCTTTCAAAAAACAATGTTTGACAACCTTAGTTAAATTTCAGGTTAATTTCTTTTGGGTTCCCTAGAAGGACGTTACATATATAGTAGCTGAGTGAAATAATTCATGATGAGTGTTACTTATTGCCAAGAAAATGTATGCGGTAATGGCTAAGTAAGCATATTGATGTCGAGTTAGAAAGTATAGTGATTGTCAAGCTACACAATAATGACTAAGTTGAAAAATATAGTAATTGTTGAGTGATAGAAAAAGTTAAAGTTTGAGAAAGATTTTATTTTGAGACCAAAATAGTTAGAATTTTGAATTATTCAAAGAACATGGAATATAAGGATTGATGAGTTGGAATATTTAAGCTTTTCTAGTTTCGCATTTTGTCACCTCTGACCATCACATTTCACAGTCTGGCAAGTATAGTTAGACCTCTAGCATTTTGGCCGACCAATCTTTGTCTGCCACATGGAAAGTAGCATCCACATCAACAATGAAGCAAATAATCATCGCCATGATATCTGTACAAAATTTTTATAGGTGACATCATTGTCTATACAGGACGCATCACCACTGATGTCATCCAGGGGTCAAGTATGCTAATGTTAGCATTTTTCTATCCTAAAATTGACAATCATCTGACCATCATTTGGAGGCAAGTTAGAATTGTTGTGATGGTCATTTAACCTTCAATTTTAATCCTATATTTTTCTGATCCAACCCCTCTCTAGATTGATTTTTGATTTGGTGGTCCAACTTTGGGAGGCCATATCTCAATCATCTGGGTTCCAAATCAGGTGTAATTTTTTTATTTTGGGTAGAATTTCCTAAAAATTTTAGTGGTGTAGCTCTTTTCTAGTTTTGGTGCACATATTTGTCAGAAATTGCATCTTTTGGCAACTGTACTTGTCCAATCCCGCATTTTGCAAGTTCAATTGCTTCGTACAGGCTCATCTGGACTCGAAACTAGTTTCTATTTTTTTTGAAAGTCTATTATTTTTTGTCTACTTTCTAGATCTTCAATCAAATTATAGGGTTGTGTGGAAAAAAGTATCACTTTCAGAATTAGGTCCTTTTCTACATTATAATGCTTTGATATAACTTAGAATTGTTGCATATTATAGATACATTGTAATGTTCTAGTTTTTAACTCCATAAGGATGTTGTAAAAATGAAAAATTAGAAGTCCACTAAGGCCAAAATTGGCAAGTGGCTATTGTAAATGCACTACACATAAAGTGCCAAAAGCATCTTTTTTTAAGGGGTTGATTGAGTGAAAGGGGGGGTGTTTCTTGGTGTTGTGTTCCTCTTTTCCTACTATTTTCTTTCATTTCTTGCATCATGGGAAATTTCAAGTCTCCAAAATTAACAACACATAATTATGCTACATGGTCAATTAAAATGTGGTGTCACTTAATGCATAATGGAGTTTCTCAATATGTAGATGGAACCCTTCCTAAACCAAAAAATGATCAAGTATCAACAAGTGAAATCACTACTTGGGAAACAGCAGATAGGAAAGCCCTAGGTGATATTTGTTTGGGGGTTGAAGAAAAGATCATCTATCAGATCCAAAAGTCTCATACATCCAAGGAAGCTTGGGATACCCTCAAAAACCTATATGATAAAGTGTCTAAGGAGGATGTTTACAAAATTGAAGAATAGCTTGTCTCCTTACATCCAAAGACATTTGATTCTATATAGGACTTTATCATAAAGGTGAATGAATTAAGAACAAAACTTGATGATTGTGGGAGTCCTATTAAAGATGACAAGTTAATCTATCTTATTCATAATAAGCTATCATTTGACTACTCCACATTTGTTTCTTCTTATAACACCATAAAGACTAGATTAGGGGTTTCCTATGAGAAACTCTCTTTTGATCATTATACTCAACTATTGGATGAAGAAGAACAGAAGTTGAAATCAATGGGGATCCTCAATTTGTCCAAGTCTAAGGCATTGGTGGCAAATAATGAGGGTTTTCATAATTCAGGCAGTCAATCTTTAAATAAAGGAAAGGGTAAGAAGAAGAAGACGTGGAAAAATGACTCACAAGAGGATATAGAAAAGATAGCACCATCATCAAATCAATAAGGAAAGTCTTCCTCAAATTCAAACAAGAAGGGGGACAATAATAAGGAGAAGAAAAAGTGTGCCTATTGCAAGAAGTTGGGTCATGATGAATATGAGTGTTATCATAAAAAGATTGATGAGTTAACTAACATCATAAAGAAACACAATGTTCCACTGCCTAATGCTTATAAGGAGAAAGGATCCTCATATTCAAATTCAAAGGGTAAAGGGCAAGCACTTATGGAAAACTCAAGTTCTTTAGTGGAATGGATTCTTGACTCGGGTGCCTCATATCATATGGGTTCTTCAAAATGATATTTTTCTTCATCGAAGCAATCAAAGGTATCGCACATCTTTCTAGTAGATAATACAAAAATGGAAGATGCAGGGAAAGTACAAGTGGAGATGGAAAATGGGGAATTCAAAGATGTTCTCTATGTTCCTAACCTAAGCTCTAATCTCCTCTCAATTTACCAAATCCCTCACCTTGGAGATGGAAATAAAGTTGAGTTCCTTCTAGATTTAGTAATGATGCACAGTCTCAAAGATGATTCATTGGTTATGGTGGGGAAAGTTAATCATGACACAAGGTTGTATTCTTCCTCCCACTTTGTGTCTAAGTCTCCTTCACATGCTTTTTTGACACAATTACATCCACACATAAAGTTATGGCATGAGTAGTATAGTCATCTTGCTTTCCACTATCTTTAGCAATTTTACTCAAACAACATGGTCAAAGTTCTACCTAAAATCAACTTTTTCAAAGGTGAATGTTCAACATGTTTAGTGGATATGCATCTACAAGAGAATTTTACTAAAGGGAAGTCTTCAAGAGCACCAGTTGTTCTTCAGTTGGTTCACATGGTACTAGCAGGTCCTTTTACAGTGACATTAGTCAGCCAGGGTCACTACATACTCACTTTAATTGATGACTTTTCATGCTACACATGGGTCTACTTTCTTCATCACAAGAATGAAGTGTTGGACAAGTTTCTAGCTTTTAAGATTCATGTTGAACAACAATCAAGGAAATCCATCAAATTTCTAAGGATGGACAATGAAAGTAGATATGTGAACACAAGACTTAAAGAATTTTGCAAAATTGAGGGTATTGAACTCTAGAATCCACCAACATTCAATCCACACAAGATAGATGTTGTAGCACTGAGGTTATGAACTCTTAATTCTATGGCAAATTGCATGAGACAAGCCAAGTCTCTGATCCTTCACTAGAAGTTGAAGCTATAAGAATTGCCAATCACATACTTAAAAGGTCTCCTCATAATGCCTTAGATGGAAAGACACCTTTTGAGACATGATGTGGCAAAAAACTAGTTGTGAAACATTTTAGAGTCTTCAGTTGTCTAGCATGGGCAAACATATCTTCCAGGGGATGCAAGGCACCACCACCTAGGCCTTGTACTTTCATCAGATATGAAGATGGTGCTAAGGAATATAGATTTATGGATCCTAAGACACATGATATTTTCATAGAGAGGAATGTGCACTTTGAGGAAATTTCACCTAGCTTATCCTCTAATCCTCTTTGCACTTTATACATTGTGGAAACTAATAGTGGCACCAGTGATAGTGGTTCAATAGATTTAGATATGTGGGATCCTATTGACAGATGTAGGTAGAGGTAACGACATCAACACATTCCACATGCATATATTGCCATAGTGATAGGTCTAGCATAGTAGGGTACACCTAGTCTTCCAGCTTCAGCATCAGAGGATGACTACATAGCAGATATATCAAGTTTGTTTATGTAGTCATATATAGTAGATTTGGAAGACATCTTTGATGATATACATCTTCTCTTCGATGGAGAATATCCTTCTTCATTTGTTGCAAGGGCTCACTCTAACCCTCATGTCCATTCTCTACATGATCAATCTTCACAGGTTGATATGATTATGGATCCTTATGTATAGTAGTTGTAGGAGGTCTCTTTATCAGTTGAGGAGACTATATATTCTTTGAGATACATTCTACATCCATCCTTGCTAGATCTGACAATGTTCTTTTTAGCAGCATTGGAAGGGGAAAAATTCAGCATCGACACAAGGATAGTTAAGTAGGTTTCAGAGGCATCATTGATTATAGGGATTCTTTCTACACATAGGGGAAGCATCTCTTATGTACCTATGATATTTTTTCTTCCAAAGGGGAGGAACAATATTCAACAGTCTTGGATCAGCTTCTACATTGGAGCAGTTGTCACTAATTTACACTCTACATTGGGGGGGGGAGGGGGAAGGGGGGACTACCTTGTCTCTCTTCTTCTTCTCTCTTGTGGGGGGGACCTTTTCCTTTTTTGGGATTGTGTTCTTCTCATAATTCTCTATTGTATATACTTGATGCATGTCGTAATGGGGGGGTCTTGATTACTCCATCCATCCATGCATCTTATTTTTTCATCTCTCTTTTTTGGGGAGGGTTTTTTCCATGAGGTTTCCCTCTTTCTCTACTTTATGAGAGATTGCATTTCATTATGTACATGGGTACCTAACATGGCCTAGTAGCCAGGACCCATCATGCATTTCATCCTAGCTTTCGTAAGCTTAAGTGCATTCCCCTAAGTTGCACTTAAGGGGGGGTGTTGGTGTAAACAAGTATTTACTATTTACACTTTACTTAAGTTTACTTAGTTTAATGCATTATTTTATTATTTCTTTGGTGAGACGCTTAGGAGTTTGCACACTCTTATGATTTGTCATGTTGACAACACTAGAGTAAGCAACTCTAATTTAGCACATGGTATCTACAACACTAGAGTTTGCATAATTAATTGAGTTGTCATGTGGAAAACATAGTTATTTGTAGTCCCATTTTAGCACATGGTGTCTACAACATAATTTTGTGTGCTACATTTTTGTAGGCTTATCATCTCATCATCGCACTTACTCTTGTGCTTAATGGAGGAGAACCCATGCCTGGTGGACATGTGTCTAGTTGTATGACTTATCATGTTGCTCATTCCTATGCATTCTAGAAGCATTCTAGAGGCCTTTATATGCAAGCACTCCTAGTGTACTTTCACATTGAATGAATATCATATCATCATTTTGATCATACTTTTTTGGTCTACTGTTGTGCTTGTGCTTGAGTTCCTTAGTCTTGGGTGAATTTTTCCCTAAGGCAAATTCTTACACATTCTAACCATTGTATCAGTCTAAAATCCTTTAATCAAGGTGACATTATAATT
This sequence comes from Cupressus sempervirens, assembly GCA_028749045.1. NCBI lineage: Eukaryota > Viridiplantae > Streptophyta > Pinopsida > Cupressales > Cupressaceae > Cupressus > Cupressus sempervirens. Next base: position 519,861,714 of record CM053784.1, on the reverse strand, counting down.
TAGAATGATCTAAAGTCCTCTAATAAGGTCACTCCTAATAGGGTTATTAAATCCTTTAACAGGGTCACATTTAAGAGTGTTGTATAACCTTTAATAGGGTTGTCTCTTAACCAAGCTCACTTCATAAGAGTAAAAATTTGGTAGCATGTTACTTGGTATTTTTTCCCAAATTAGGTTTCCACATTAAATCCTAGTGTCAATGTGTTATTTTATGTGGATATTTTTTTTTGCATGATATATTTAATAGAGGTCTATTTACTGGTAGATAGCACATATAGAGATAGAGAGTTGAGATATTACATGAAATGTTAAATTGATCATGTTATGCTATAGAGACTGAGTGGGTATCTGAGATTGGTTAAGTTATTTTAAGTGATCAAAAGATGAATTAGTACATCTAGACCTAAGGACAATTGAATCACCCCCCACCCCCCCACTGGCTAGTTATTATAAATCATTATAACAATTGGTACTAGATCATTGGTGCTTGTCAAGAAATTTTGAAGGGACTCAAGCCAAAGATCAAGATGTATAAGAGAGAGGTACATAAGTTGAAAAATAAGAACTTCCTAGTATAGAAAAGGCTAATGAGATTGCACTTATGTGGTATTGGAGATTCCACATATTGCTACTTGGAAAATGACTACATTGAGGTGCCTAAATCTATGACAATTAAACAAATAAAAGAGAAGCATGAGCACAACCAAATCATGATTGAACTTTTAGTAGCCCTCAGTTATGAAAAATTTGATGATGTTAATTAATGCACTAATATTAATAAAATATGGGTCAAGTTGGCAAAAACCCATGGTGGAGATAAGAATGTGTTTCGAGATAAGGTAGAAAGCTTAAGAAATAAAAATGCAAGAAAGAACCTAAAGATTATAGAAAGTTTTTCCATATCTATGAAAGTGAACATAGCACCTTACCTAAACTAGAAAAGGTAGATGTTAAGCATTGGCAATCAAGAATTGTCAAGGTTCTATATAAGAGTTTTTCAAGCATCGGGCTACAAGAGCTGAGTCACAGACTGTGACTTCCAACTAGCACATAGAAGAATCTGAGTTATAGCCAAAGACAATAGAAGATGTTGAACATGGAGAATCCAATGAAAAATGGCAAGAGGAGCCCAAGCCTAAACCTGTAGTGGAAAAATATGTGAGAAGACATCATGCACAAGATCAAATTATTGGGAACAAAGATTCAAGAGTCATGACAAGAAGAGGATTGAAGAATGACACATTCTTATTATGTGAATTTAAGCCTAAATATAACAAAGATTCTTTGGAGAATGAAGATCAAATCAAGGCAATGAATAAAGAAATTGAGAAAATTGAGAAGAACAAGATATGGGCATTGCTACATAGACCAAAAGATAAAAATATGATAGGAACTAAGTGGGTTTTCAGAGATAAGATGAATAAGAAAGGTGAACTCACAAAGAACAAGGAAAGTGTTGGAAATATGATTGAAAACTCATTGTTGAAGATCAAAGAGGGAGATTGGTTGATAAATAATGTTTTCAATCATTCTTTTGTCATTGATGTCAAACCTGCTATTTATAGGAATGACATTTGATTATAAGATCCAAGTACTATCACTTAGTTGATTGATGAAGAGGATTTGATCAATAAGATATAACAAGAGCACCTAAGGGAAAGGTTGACTTATGATGTTGTAATGAAGTGCAAGGATCAGTTAGGACAATGGTTAAATGATGTTTTGATAACATTCTCAAAGACACGAAGGTTGGTCACATTTAGAAACATTGGAGGAATAAGTTGTAACAAGGTTGACTGCAAAGCTTAAACTAAGTTCATTAGTGGGTGCCAAGAAAGCTAGTTGAAGATGAGAAAATTCTTAGTTGGAGCCAAGAAAAAGGAAAATCTAGTGTGTGTCGAGTGATCTTCAGGTGTCGAGTGAAGTTCAAGTGCCGAGAAAAGTATCAGGTGCAGAGCATCAAAAAATCTTAGTTGGTGTCGAGTGAACTTCAAGTGTCGAGCATCACTAAAAGTATAGTTGATTCCAAGTAACATAGTATGTGTCGAGCATTAGGATTTCAATAGTGTCGAGTTGTTGCATTGTTTTAAATGATGAAGATTCGCTAAATCTGAGCTGACATAGTTGTTACCTAGAATTTTGTGAATCATTTGGAGGATCAAGATGATGAGCTGGTGGTACAGAATTCTATGTAAACCATTTTTGGGTGAATTCAAAAGGATTATTCAAGAAGTTTCTAGAAGAAGAAAATATAATGAATCCTACCTAATTCATATGAAGTAAAATTAAAGAATGGAAGAATCGAGCAGGAAAGGAACTCCAAGAGTTCTATTTAAGGAGTCATAGGCCAAGAAGTAAATGTTGCTGATGTTGCTACTATTGCTAGAGTGCCAAATTGTGAAGTGGTTAGAAGGGTATCAAGGAGAAGGCATCTAGGAGAAGAATAGAGCATAGAGACTTTGCTTCTACAAGTAGTCAAGAAGAGATGATTGCACTGGTACAGTAAGCATGGAGACTCAAGGAGACTAAGCTTGAAATGAGGGAAAGCTGTCAGAGTTGCAGAGATTGAAGGCCAAGCAATGTGAAGAGCTGAAGAGTGATCTGAGATCTGCAAGTTGAGTTGTATTTAGTAATCAGGTCAAAGTCCCTAATTTTTACTCTCTATCAATTATATTAGTTAGGATAGAAGGAAAATCCTATGGACTTAGGTTGGCCTAACAACCATTTGTAAATCCTTTAACAGGGTGGCATTCCAAGTGAATGTTCTAAAGTCCTCTAACAAGGCCCACTTCTAACAGGGTGGATAAATCCTCTAATAAGGTCACATTTGATAGTGTGGTGTAAGCCTTTAACAGAGTAGGCCTTTCATAGGGCATCACTTCAAAAGAGTGAGAATTGAGTAGCATGTTACTGGTGGCTTTTCCCAAATTAGGTTTCCACGTAAATCATTGTGTTATGTGTTGATCTTTATTGTGTTATGCTTGCATGTTGATTTATAGTAACTTGCTAAATTGAAAAGTTAAAGCTTGGATGAATGAATGGTTGAATGGACTCACTACACTTAGTAAAAAAAAGTTTGAATGGACATTTGGACCTTGAATAATTGATTCACCCCCCCCCCCGTCCCCCGCCCCCCCCCAAGTTATTCTAAAGCATTTCTAACAACTGGTATCAAAGCCATCTATTGATTTAGTTTCAAGGTACTAGAAGCAGCAAGATCAAGATGTCCAAGAGGGAAGTTCCCAAGCTCAACAAAGATAACTTCACTATATGGTAGAGTCTGGTGAAATTGCACCTTGGATCAATAGTTGACTATGCACAAACCTCAATTGGAATAGAACATGTAAATCTAATTGGACCTCTTACTGCAGATGATTTGAACAATAGAAAGGAGCACAATCAAGCAATGTTGGAGATTGCCTCTGCACTAAGCTATGCAGAATATGATGACATCAAAGATTGTGACACTATATGCAAGATGTGGAAAGCCCTAACAAATATTTATGGAGGAGATTAGAATGTACAAAGAGCAAAGAGAGAAAGCCTCAGAGGAAATTTTGATGACATGAAAATGGAGGAAGGTGAAAATGTTACCCAATATGCTGCTAGAATGAAAGAAGTGGTAAGTGCAATAAGAAGTCTAGGTGGTCAATTGGAAGAAGAAATTCTCAATAGAAAATACTTAAGAACTCTACTCCCTATCTATGCTATTAGAGTTCCAGCCATCCAAGAGCTAAGGTGTGTACAAGGAAACACACTAACCTTTGAAGGAATAGTGGGAAGACTTACTACATTTTAATTGTCCAACTTTGACAACTACAAACCTGAGAACCTTGAATATGCTTTCAAGGCCAAGATGACAATAAAAGAAAATGAGGAGGAGACATCAAGAAAGAAAAGAAGAAAAGGAAAACATGCATCCAATGATAGTAGTATAGATGAGGAAGATGTGGAACAGTTGGAAGCACTATTGGCTAGGAGATTACATAGAGGCAAAGGAAAATTCAAAGGTAAGATCCCTATCATATGTTTCAATTGTAATGAAGTAGGTCATATTGCTACAAGGTGTACACAAAAGAAGAACTACAAAGAAGGAAATAAGCACAAGAACAAGAAAGAAGATGATAGCAAAGACTACAAGGAAAAAGGCAAAAAATGCTAAATTGTTGAAGAAGATACTGATGAGAATGATGATGTAGTCTATGTGGCCATGAAGGATGAATTAGATAAAGATTAAGATGAAGCAACAGCATTGGTTACCTATGTGAACAACAATAACAATTAGATCATAGACATTGGATGCTCACATCACATGACAGGAGATAAAAGTAGGTTCATTACCTTTACTCAATATGATGGAAATAGTGTTAGATTTGGTAATGATGCTCCATGTCAAATCAAAGGAAAAGGTTCAACTAAACTCACAGAGAAAATTTCATGTGATAATGCATACTATGTTGAAGGATTGAACTACAACTTGTTGAGTGTATTACAGTTAGGCAATGTAGGTTGCAAAGTAGAATTTGGAAACAAAACTACCAAGATCTATGACATTGATGGAAATCTGATAGGGAAAGGTGAACAAACTAGGAGTAACTTGTTTTACCTAGATATGGAAGATGCAACTTGTCTTGTTGTTAGACTTGATGATGTATGGTTGTGTCATGTTAATTTTGATAATCTGATTAGTATCAGCAAAAAGAAGAAGGTCAGAGGGTTGCTCAAATTGAAGAAACCTAAAAATACAATGTGCAAACAATGTCACCAAAATGATTAAAGAGCTGAAATAGTAGTTTTTAACAGGTTTTGTTTTTTGGTTTTGTCTTAGTTTAGGTCTTAGTTACTGGTTGTGGTAACTATTTTTGTTTTTGGTCCTGTATTTTGGTTTTTATCTGATCATTTTACTAGGTTCTAGGTCCTTGTAAAACCTAGGTATTTGGACTTATTTAGTGGTTTCAGGTCCCTGTAAAACCTGATTTTCATATTGTTTCTTTAGTAGGTTTCAGGTCCTTGTAAAACCTGGTGGACTGTATCGCTCTATCCTTTTTTATTGATGTGTTAGGGTTTTGGGGTCCCTTCAAAACCTATTTTTATCGTAATCTAAAATAATGCCAACTAGGGAAGATGACTAAGTCTAGTTTCAAAAGCAAAACATACACTTCCAAAGAAGTACTAGAGTTAGTCCATACAGACTTATGTGGTCCAATAGAAGTGCAAAGCTACCTAGGAGAAAGATACATAATGCTATTTGTAGATGATTACTCCAAGATGATGAGTATTATGTTTTTGAAGAAAAAATCTAATGCATTTCAAATTTTTAAGTGGCATTTGGCCAAAGTTGAGAAGGAAATAGGAAAGAATCTGAAATGCCTAAGGTCAAACAGAGGAGGTGAGTTTACATCAAAAGAATTTGAAATATTCTGCAATGATAAAGGTATCAAAAGTCAAATATTGGCACCAAGAACTCCACCTCAGAATGGTATTGCTGAAAGAAGAAATAGATCAATGATAGATTGTGCTAGAACCTTGATGATGGAGAAAAATGTTGAACTAAAGTACTAGGCACTATTATTTACACCCTGAATAGAGTCCAAGTCAAGAAAGGTACAAATGCAACACCTTTTGAATTGTGGTATGGTCACTCACCTAATGTTAAACATTTCAAATTCTTTGGTTGCAAATGCTATATTCATAAAGACACTAGAAATTGCAAGTTTCATGCAAAGAGTGATGAAGGTGCATTCCTTGGCTACTCCACTAGAAGTAAGGCATATAAGTGTTTGAATACTAACATTAATAAGATTGTGGAAAGTGAAAATGTAAATTTTGATGAGCATGTAGAAGTCCAAGTTGATGAGTCCAAACATCTAGAAGATTATAGATCTTTTGTATACTTCTACGAAGGAATGACTCTTGAAGACAATGTTGCCAATCAAGTTGGGAATTAGCAAAAAACCTCATTATCAACCGAGTCATACCCAATGAATGCCAAGTTGCATTCAGAAGCTGAGTTGCAAAATGTAGAAAATGCACATTCTGACTCTAAAATCAATGCACATGAGAGAAATGATGAAATACCAGATGAAGGAGAGAAAAATGACTATGAAGCTAAGGGATCAAACATGGAAAGAAGGATAGAACTAAGGTTAGCCAAGTATGTAAGAAGACATCACCCTGTAGATCAAATCATTGGTGACAAGGATGCCAGACCAATGACAAGGAATAGACTAAGGAATGAGTCATGTCTGTTGAGCAAGCTTGAGCCCAAAACAGTGAAGGATGCACTACAAGATGATGACTAGTATAAAGCTATGGAAGAGGAGATAGATTAGATTGAGAAGAACAAAACATGGACCCTAGTTCCTAGACTAGCTAATAAGAATGTAATTGGTACCAAATGGGTTTTTAGGAACAAACTTGATGAAAATGGTCAGATAACAAGAAACAAAGCCAAACTAGTTTACAAAGGTTGTGCAAAAGAAGAAGGACTGGATTATGGGGAAACATTTGCCCTGTTGCAAGAATGGAAGGAGTAAGAACACTATTTGCATATTTTGTATACAAAGGTTTCAAAAGTCTACCAAATGGATGTGAAGTCTACTTTTCTAAATGGTATACTGTAAGAGGAAGTCTACATAGAAAAACTTAAGGGATTTGTTGACGACAAGAACAAGGATATGGTCTACAAACTACACAAAGCACTTTATGGTTTGAAGCAAGCACCTAGAGCATGGTATGAGAGACTACACAAATATCTTGTGAAGATAGGATTTGAGACAAAAAATGACAGTAGCAACTTGTACATCAAGGCTAAAAAAGATAAAGACATTTTGATATCAGAAATCTTTTTTGATGATATAATATTTGAAGGAAAAGATGTTCTTTGCAAAGATTTTGTAGATCAAATGAAACATGAGTTTGAGATGTCGATGTTTGGAGAAATAAAATTCTTTTTTGGTTTGCAAATATATCAATTGAAGCATGGCATATTTTTGACCCAATCAAAATACATCAAGGAGATACTCAAAACATTTGGATTAGAAGACTCAAAACTAGTCAGCACACCAATGGCAACTGGACGTAAGCTATCTAAGAATGATGAGTCTATTGAAGTGAATCAGACATTATATAGATCAATGATTTGAAAGTTGCAATATGTTGTACATAGTAGACCAAACATTGCATTAGTTGTTGGAATAGTGGAAAGATTCTCTACAAATCCAAGAGAAAGTCACCTGATGGCAGTAAAGAGAATACTGAGGTGCCTAAAAGGAACTGATGACTTTGGTTTGTATTACAAGAGAAGTGAAAAGTTTGAACTAAGATCTTACACTGATGCAGATTGGGGAGGTAACATTGATGACAGGAAAAGCACCAGTGGAGGAGCACTTTTCTTAGGGAAAAGATTGATTACATGGACCAACAAAAAGCAAAGTTGTACCTCACAGTCCACTACAGAAGCTGAATATGTTGTAGTTTCTATCAATTGCACCAATATTGTATGGATCAAACATTTGCTGCAAGGTATGAAAAAAGAGGTAAATGAGCCAATGATACTTTATTGTGATGATACAAGTGCTATCAACATATCAAAGAACATTGTAATGCATGCTAAAACCAAGCACAATGCAATTAAGTATCACTATGTAAGAGAGTTGGTGGAAGACAAACAAGTGAAGATGGAATATGTAAGCTCAAAAGAACAAATTGCTGACATCTTTAGAAAAGAACTACCTAAAGATTCTTTTGATTATCTTAGAGGTAAGTTAGGGGTGATACACCTAACCAAGGCTACTTGAAGCAAAAGCAACACTACCCTACATCAAATGAGTTGATTGTTGAGATATTACACATTGATGCAGAGGATATCTACTTTAGGATTCATGCCTAAAGTAATTGAAGAAATGAAGTTCCAAATTAGTCACAAGCAAGGTGATAGAAGGAGAAATTGAAAGAGCCTGCAAAAGCTACACTTTCATATTAAGATGCTGAAATAGTATGTCTTTGGCATTATTGTCAAAGAGGGAGATTATAGCAGAAAAATGATCAACAGCATTTGATCAAAAGTATGAGGGAGATTGTCAAATCTAGAGGAAGAAAAAGAGAAGATGAAGAAACTTATCAGAGTAGAGAATAGCAGAAGATGAGCAATGCATACAGAGGGAGAAAATAAAGAAAGGATATAGCAGCTAAGAGGGAGAAGCTGAAATGAAGCAATCAGGATAGTAGATCAAGAAAGGGAGATGTGAAAACTGATGGTGATGGTAATACAATTACTTTTTGGCATTTGACTTATTTTTCTAACCTAGCTAGCATATGGTTAAATAGTTTAGTCTGATGGTTGATCGGTTTGGTTTGCCATCAATGCCAAAGAGAGAGATTGTTGGAAATTTGATTAAAAAGCTCATTGTTGAAGATCAAAGAGGGAGATTGATTGATAAAGAATGTTTTCAATCATTGTTTTGTCATTGATGTCAAACCTACTATTTATAGGAATGAAATTTTCTTATAAGATCCAAGTACTATCACTTAGTTGATTGATGAAGAGGATTTGATCAACAAGATGTAATAAGAGCACCTAAGGGAAAGGTTGAGTTATGATGTTGTAATGAAGTGCAAGGATCAGTTAAGACAATGGTTAAATGATGTATTGAAACTCAGAGACACAAAGGTCGATCACACTTAGAAACATTAGAGGAATAAGTTGTAACAAGGTTGACTGCAAAGCTTAAACTAAGTTCATTAGTGGGTGTCGAGCAAGCTAGTTGAAACCAAGAAAAGTCTTAGTTGGAACTGAGCAAAAGGAAAATCTAGTGTGTTTCGAGTGATCTTCAAGTGTTGAGTGAAGTTCAAGTGTTGAGAAAGTATCAGGTGTAGAGCATCAAAAAATCTTAGTTGGTGCCAAGTGAACTTCAGGTGCCGAGCATTAGTAAAAACACAGTTAATGCCGAGTAACACAATATGTGTCGAGCATCGGGATTTCAATAGTGCAAAGCTATTGCATTATTTTAAATGATGAAGATTCGCCAAATATGAGCCTACATAGTTGTTACCTAAAAAATTTTGAATCGTTTAGAGGATAAGGATGATGAGCTGGTGGCACAAAACTCTATGTAAACCATTTTTGGGAAAATTCAAAAGGATTATTCAAGAAGTTTCTAGAGGAAACAAAATATGGGTTAGATATAGTGAATCCTACCTAATTCATATGAATTAAAATTAAAGAATGGAATAATCAAGTGGGAAAGGAACTCCAAGACTTTTATTTAAGGAGTCATAGACCAAGAAGCAAATGTTGTTAATTTTGTTGTTGCTGGAGTGCCAAATTGCAAAGTGGTTAGAAGGGTGTCAAGGAGAAGGCATCTAGGAGAAGAACAGAGCACAGAGACTCTACTTCTACAATTGGTCAAGAAGAGATGATTACACTGGTACATTGAGCATGGAGACTCAAGGAGACCAAGCTTGAAAGGAGGGCAAGTTGTCAGGGTTACAAAGATTGAAGGCCAAGCAATGTGAAGAGCTAAAGAGTGATCTGAGATCTGCAAGTTGAGTTGTATTCAGTAATTAGGTCAAAATCCCTAATTATTACTCTCTAGCAATTGTATCAGTTAGGATAGAAAGAAAATCCTATGGACTTAGGCTGGCCTAACAACCATTTGTAAATCCTTTAATAGGGTGGCATTCCAAGTGAATGTTCTAAAGTCCTCTAACAAGGCCCAGTTCTGATAGGGTGGATAAATCCTCTAACAAGGTTGCATTTAATAGTGTGTATAAGCCTTTAATAGGGCAGGCTTTTCATAGGGCATCACTTCAAAAGAGTGAGAATTGAGTAGCATGTTACTGGTGGTTTTTCCAAAATTGGGTTTCCATGTAAATCATTGTGTTATGTGTTGATCTTTTATGTGTTATGCTTGCATGTTGATTTACAGTAACTTGCTAAATTGAAAAGTTAAAGCGTGGATGAATGAATGGTTGAATGGACTCACTACACTTAGTAAAAAAAAGTTTGAATAGGACATTTGGACCTTGAATAATTGATTCACCCTCCCCCCCCCCCCCCCCCCCTCTCAGTTATTCTAAAGTATTTCTAATAGAAGGACTGGTTTGTAAAGGATATGCACAAGAGGAAGGGGTTGAGTATGGTGGAAAACTTTTCCCCAGTTGCAAGATTGGAAGGAGTGAGGATTTTTCTATCATATGTTTCTTACAAAGGATTAAAAGTGTACCAAATTGATGTAATGTTTGCATTTTTTAGTTGAATTCTTGAGGAATAAGTCTAAATTGAACAACCTAAAGGATTTTTTGAGCCAAATAAAAGGAATATGGTATGTAAGTTACACAAAGATTTATATGGTTTAAAGAAAGTCCCTAGAGCATGGTATGAAAGGTTGCGTAATTAAATGGTAAAAATTGGTTTTGCACGAACTAATGATAGTATTAATTTGTATCTAAAAAGTGAAGTTGAAAACAAGATATTTCTAGATGAAATTTTTGTTGATGGCATCATATTTGGAAGAAAAGACTAATTGAGAAAGTCATTTGTTGATCAAATGAAAAGGAGTTTGAAATATCATTATTTGGAGAGATTAAATTCTTTGTTGGTTTGCAATTTTATCATATGAAAAAAGATATTTTCATTACTCAATCTAATTATTTCAAATAAATTTTAAAGACTTTTGGTATGGAAGACTCAAGACTAGTTGGAACACCTATGGTGATTGGACACAAATTGTCAAAGAATGATGAATTTTTTGAGGCAAATCAAACATTATACAAGTCTATGATTGGGAAAGTACAATATGTTGTACATAGTAGACCTAACATTGCATTATCTATTGGAAATTTTGTTAGATTCTCTAGTAATCCCAGAGAAAATCATATGATTGAAGTAAAAAGGATACTGAGAGGAACATAAGACCATGGCCTATGGTAGAAGAGAAAAGATAAATTTGAATTAAAAGTTTACACAGATATTAATTGGGAGGGAAATGTTCATGACATAAATAGCACAAGTAGAGGATACTTCTTCTTAGGTAGAAGATTGATTTCATGGAAAAGCAATAAGAAGAACTGTAATTTGCAATCTACAGTAGAGGCTAAGTATGTTGTTATAGTAATGAATTATTTAAACATTGTATGGATCAAGAAATTATTGAAAGGCATGAAGGAAGAGATCACTAAACCTATGGTAATTTACTGTGATAACACACTTGTTCCATAAACATATCAAAGAACCCTATGATGTATACAAAAATTAAGCATATTAAGATCAAGTATCACTACTTGAGAGAGATGGTACAATAAAAAGAAGTGAGGCTAGAATATATAAACACAAAGGAGTAGTTAGCTAACATATTCACTAAGTCACCACTATCATGCCCAAAAATTAGGGCAAAAAAATACACCAACAAATTATTATTTTTTAGGTAATAATAACTATGTTTAATACATACAACCAATTGAAAATGATGCAGAGATATGACAATATGATAAATTTATCTTTTGAGTCACAAGGTTTAGGTAGCAATTGAGTTTGGATTACATCACAAGATTATGCAGATTGAGCATTCAATCATACTGCACGAGTTTGAACCATATGTTATTGGGCCATAGGAATACTTAGCATGTGATGATTTGGTTGATCAATTAAACATTAGGTTTAAATTACAAAGGTATGATACCAAGTTCAAAATTCACTTAGGGCTTCCAAGTTCTTAATTCAACTATGATATTATCCCTTATTACACTATACTAGATTAATCTTAAGGAGAATTTAATTCTATATTTATAGGTTAATATATCATAACATACTAATACTTAATTCTGGATATTATCATAATGTATTTAGAACTAATTAAACATTAAATATTTACCAATAAACTATTCACAACTTCTACTCATATTCTATCATAACTCAACTCATCTTATCAAGTTATCTAGTCAAATTTAACTCATAGCACACCTTGACCTTAACAACCTTGAATAGTCAAGTTACTAACTTAAGCCTTAATTAGTTAATTGTTATTAATGATAAACATTGTTTTAAAATCATTAAAATATCAATTCATCAATCAATCAATAATTTAACATTATACAAACTTAAAACCACAAATTCATTTTGATTCTCCTAACACTATTCAACTCTAACACATAACCATTCACTAACAACCAAGACTCCTAAACCCTATACTTAATCACCAAAGCCAAATCAATTAAATAACTGTGCATTTAAATAATTTAGTATTCTAGTTTGCAATTTTTATTATGTACACATAACCAAACATCAATTTATAAACAACTACTAACGTAGTGCACTTATCTTAAAGTATTCCCTCTCAATCCATATAACCTTATCACTCTAACACTTCACTTAGAGACTAGTCCAAAATCTATATAAATTTTAAATAAAAGAAATTCTAATTACACCATAAAATATAATTCCTAATATTTCATCTAAACATTAGGTTATTCAAACTTTTCAATAATCTACAATCCCGTAGCTATCATTTTCATACCTACTAATCGTAACTAAAGAATTATTCTAATTATAAAGCAATATTCTTCTTGATAATTAAATATACATACTAAAAGATCACCTTTACACTAATTCAATTATCCAAACCTAAACCTAATTACTTAAATACTAAGACATATGTACTTTATACTAAACTATCGTACCTTATAATTAGCCCCTAACTACACCTACCTTATGCCTACACATGACAAGTGTACAACTTTCTTCAAGCTCTATCCAAGACATATGTGCATTACCCAAGGTGGTTCAGCCTCTTTAAGACATGGAGAAACACTCCCAAGGAGGTCAATGATTGGGATAATGGTGGCACACAAAACCCCAAGTTGAAGTGGTATGGGGAGGGTCCCATGTCAATTATGGTGTTCCCTCCTAGTTTGGATTCAACAACACATGTTGCCCACCTTTTTGAAGAAATGGAGCATCTCCCAAGGATCTTGAGTGTTTCCCAAAAGGGCTTGGAACATTTTTCAATGTCCGCAACTCATTCTTGATGGTACTCCCAAAAAGGAATGTGTTGAAGGAAAGAGGGAGGGTGATTATTTTAAAGGTACCCTATTTTTTTTTTTTAATGTTGACTTTTAGCAAGACAACAAACATCATTCATATCCTCAGCCAAACCTATGTCCAACCTCATGTGGGAGTGCTTACGAAAGAAGAGGGATGGGTGGCATGGGACCCACCCATCCCCACTTGGTTCTATTTTAATATATAAAAAGAAAGGGGTAGGTGCCTTAAGGCATAGATTTAAGGGTGAAAAATTGTTTGAATAGAGGGTTACATAAAGTAAATTTACTAATATGATTATTTTCTCAAGTGGGTTTTAATGCCTATTATTTTTAATGACTATTGCAAATTGAGATTTGTATGATATGGAATTATTTTCCTCCCATAAAATTTCTAGAGACTTGTAGGGTCTCTTTTGAAGGAAAAATGGAAAGTGGGTTTCCATGCATAATGAGTAGATTTTAAGGTTTACACCTTCAAGGGTATTAATGGGTTTATTTCAAGTGATTTAGATGGAGATTTAATAGGTAACTTCCATACTTACAAGTTAGGTTCAAATCTATGGTTTCTATTATCAAGTTTACTTGGTAAAAATTTAAGTGTAACCATTACTTAGTATGTCCATTAAAACATTGGTTTGAAATCCTAAGCTTAGAGAGATCTATCCTTACTTGAATTTAATAACTAAATGAGATGCTGAGAGCATAAAATTATCATTCCTTTCTTTCTCCCATGATTGGAAATTTTTTTAAAGAAATAAATTAGGAATAAATTATTTCAACATTGAAACCAATATTTCTTTTCATTCCTTTTATAAGAAAGAATCAATCATGAAACTACAAGGGATATGTTATAAACCATGCATATTTCTTCATAGAATGAGATTCTCTTATTAATAGGTATGAAATTTACCATATTGGATCCTTTTCATAATTAAATCAAGATTCCATTCCTTCCTTACATGACTGTAAAAAAAATACACAAGAGATTAAAATAATGGATAAATTTCCATAGAAGGTGACTTCAAGGAACATCATCAGAACTCCAAAACTAAGTTGCTCCATCAATAACCTATCCAAGAAATATGCAAAACACATAGAACAACCATGGAAAGCTCATCTCCCATCCTAGGCCTCGAAAGGCCACCCATTAAGTTGAGAGAAATTGTAACCAACCAGGTGACATCCAAAATCCAAAGACAAGGACATAACTCAACATATGATTCCCATCCAAGGTATGCACAACGGGTTTCATATTGAACCTATGACTAGGGAGAAGGTGTATTTTTCCAAGTAGGAGAAGTCAATGAAGAACACAAATCATATGCCTCTTCCAAGCTACCAAATCATATAAACTTCCATTTCTTTCCCTTCTTGTTTCACCGAAACAAACTCAATTTTGCAATGACAAGCAAGGGCCTATAACACCTTGCTTCCTCCATCTTCTCATCATGAGAAGAGACTCTACACTAACTTGGAGTCTAACTAAACCTTCTCCCATACATGGCCACTTCTATCTTATCTAAGGGTGAGTAATTCCAACACACCCTTCATAGTTTCCCCAAAAAAATAAAGATAACATGAAATGAAGCAAATAAAACCCACAATACCCATCATTCACATGATAAAAACACAAATATGCTACAATATGCAAGATATTTACATATACAAGAAATGAACAGTGACCATAATCATGGCAATGGAGAACCTACCTTCACAAAGGTTATGGCAAGATTGAATTTTGAGATGAGCTAAATTCTCTCCTTCTTGAAATTCCAAACTTGACTTCTCTAAATCTAGAGAATGGGTGAACAACCCTCGACTCTTCAAAGGGACTCTAAATAGCCTCTAAACTTATCTGCCCAAAATATAAAAAACTTTAATCTTGACTTTTAGCCTCCTATGGTCTTCCCACTTGCCCCTATCATAAAGGAAACCTCTTCACAATAGTGTGAACTTGGGTAACCTTGTGGAGATGATCCATTTGTAGACACTTAAATTTGTCCTAAATACTATATTAAGTTATTAATATTTCTCTTGACAATATAATTTATTATTTATTAATTAATTATATTTGTCATATTCTTCTACTTATTGAATTAAATTTATTTAATTAAATAGGTTCACTTCCCTAATATATTTAAATTTGAAGTGAGTATTTCCCCCTAATGTGTTAAATTTATTTAATGCATATTGCTCCATAATTCCCATTTTAAATCATTTCCAATTTATTTAATTTCTCTCCACTTTATTGAATTCTATAATCCTATCATTAAATTAAATCATATTTCATTCTAGCCTACCACTCATCGCTCTCATCCTTCTAAGCCTACCCACTAGTTAATCCAACTTTATTATCCTTAATATCCTCCTAAACACCTTTTAGCCCCTAAGTGGTTGCTCACATATGTGTGAGTAACTCAAAGCACAAGAAAGCACCCCTTTCATTAATTCCTCCAAAAGCACTCTTACACACTTGTCCCTCTTTCCTTTCTCCAAGGTTTCTCACACATGTGTGAGCACACCTTGAGTCATCTTAATCACAAAAAGACTTATGTTGACCTTTGCATGGCTTGTCCCCTTAGCCCATGTGTTTTTCTTGTAGCACCTATGTGGATATCACATAAATTCCACCTCCTCAAGGTCTCCCTTAAGCCTATAAATAAAGCCCTTTGTCTCAAGCATTTTTCATCACCTCCATATGGATTGTTATCATGCTAGTTTAAGTTTAGAGTTATTAGAGATTTTCATGCTTAGAGATAACCTTTGGTAGTTGTTTGCATTTTGTCAATTCCTAGTGCTATCATAGTTTTATGATAGCATAATATTGTTAGATTTTTTCATTGCATCTCATTTCTACACTCAAATCCTTGGGATCCTTTTGAGGTTGGCTTACTCATAGCCATTTCTTTAAGGTATTCAACATACATTTTAGTATAGTTTCATATATGCATTCTTGCATTCATTTGATTGGTTTTGAAGGGATTCATCCATATTTGTGTTTGACGAGAGCACATCCACATCCCTCATCATTGGGCACACCAATAAAGCCTCTTATGGGCACCCTTGTTGAGCTACTCTGAGGTTGCATGAGGACTCTTATCTTTTAGTTGCATTAAGTTTTAAAACTCAAGTAGAATTAGTTGTATTTTGATTTACTTAAGTCTTTGATATACATGTACAACTAATTTTTTCTTATTATGTGTGCTCCTGACAAGTTAGGTTTTTACGTATACATTTTGGTGCACCCAATGGGACCCCACTATGGATCATTGGTTCATCCTTTTCAATCTATTTTGCACTAATAATAAAATGATTTATTTATTTTTAGTGCGTTGCAAGGATTTTGGTTGTTTCTATATGTTGAAGCATGCATTCGAGAGGAAGATTTATCCTTAAATACCAAAAAATACAAAAATTCTAGAAAAACTCGTGGGTTGTCTATTGTATTTATGCACAATTTTGTCTATGTAGACGCACCATCATCTCTATTTTTTGGTGTCTTTGCATTGTCATTTCCATAATTTTGTCGTCTCCATGCTCTAACATCTGCATTTGTCCAATGGTTTTGATTTTTGTCATCTCTGCCTGCATTTTGTCATCTCTACCTCTTAACTGGCATCTCTACATTTTAACAGGTGTCTTCGCATGTAGAATATTATTTCCATCATTAAATTGCCATCTCTACCTCTATAAATCTTGAGTTATTTTGTCTGCATTGTGGGTGGTTGTAGTTTTGAAGCCTCAATTCATTGTTGTCTATGATTTTTTTGGCATCCGTGATTTACCAGCAAGTCTTAGTTTTGTCATCTATAATTTTTTTGGAAGTTGCAAGTTCTATCATCTACATGGTTTGGCATCTCTGCTCTGCTACTATAATTTGCTATCAACCAGAGTAAGTATTAGGTAAATTCATTATTTCCTCTTCTATCGTTTTCATTTTACTATAATCTACATTTTTTACTACTCAAGGATTTTTTTAATAAAAAATAACAATCCTAAGGAAAACTAAATTTTAGTGGTTTCGTAGGATATGAGTTATCCTAAGTTGATTTACGTATATAAAAAATAACAAAAAAGGTTAATTTTTCTTCTTTTCTTATTTTTTTATTTTTTCCATAGTCAAGCATTCATTTTAAGGATTCTGGTGATACTAATCAAGTTGATTGTTTGCAGCATTATAGATTGGAGCATTCTAGAAACAACTAATCATGTGTCTTGCAAGTTTTCCTTATAGATTTTTTTCTCTTGGGAAATGAATTTGAATGCTTAAACACTTGTCTTTGAATGCATGTTGCACTTAATTGGATAAATCAAACACACTCTTGAATGGCTAAACTTAAAACAAGTAGATCCAATCTTGAATGCATAATCAATTGAACAAAACCTTTCATTTGGATGAATATTGTTAAAACCTAATCTTGATTTCTTAAAGGTTCAAAGATCATTGCAATGAATATTTGGACGTGGTGCTTAAAACAAACACTCACTCAATCTTGAATGCAATAAAAGAATTTTTTCTATCCATATCAAATTTCTTATGTTGATGCGGGTCGATTTATTTTTGTTGACAAACTCTCAATTCCTTATGTTAACAATGTTGTCAAGTTGGGAATAAAATTGTATGCTATAAACATGAGTGTCTTCAAGAATAGATTGTAGAAACTTAAACTTAATTAGGAAAGAATAAGTTTCCTTTAAACCCAAGACCACTTATGTATTCACTCCTCTCACACCTTTTGGTGATCTTGAGTGCACAAGAAATAAGTGGCCTTAGTTTACACTTTTTAGGAGGCCTACTTGGGGATTTCATCACCAGTTGGGACAACCTCAACTCTAGAATTCTAGGAGAGTATAAATATCGAGAGGTGAATCAAAAGACACCTCTCTTGGAAGTAATATCTTGTCACTCTTGGCTAAGCCCCAAAGAACTTTATACCTTTGGGAAATGAACGTGGAGATTTAGGTTACCATCTCTTCCTAGTTGTGTCGCATTATTTTCTTTCATCTAAATATTTGGGTCTCACATACCTTGCATATATTGAGGACACCCCTAGTTGAGCTTGTATATCCTAGTCAAAACCTTATAGGATTGTTGGTCTATTTGACATTCTTGAGTGTTCAAAACCCTCTCCATTTGAAGGGCACACACCATCTAAATTATTCATTATATTCTTTGCATATTATGTTTTAAAAAAATCCAAAAACATCATTAAAGTTCAAAATTCAAAAAAATCTAAAAAAATTTAAAAACAACAAAAAAAACATCTTGTCTTAATTCCTCTTAGTCAAGTTGTGCACATCAATTCCAAATCACTTCTTTTATCCATCAAATTCATCACCATCATGCATCTCTTGTCTTAATCATTCAAATTGTTCCTCAAAATCTTTATCATCTCTTATCATCCTAATCATTTCCTCATCTTCTTAATCATTCAATCAAATTCCTAGTCATGATCTATAATCCACATCAAAATCAAATTCCCTCATTCAAGGATTCATCTCATGATTCTTAATCCAATCCCTTGTTGAATTCATTCCTTTCTAATCAATCTATTTACATCTTCATCCAAAATCAATCTTTCTAATTTCATCTATTCAAATCTTCTTCTAATTAAATTTTTCAAAAAATCTTCCACTTTGGACATAGGAGAACCATAATAAACGTTGGACTCTAATCCTAGCTATCTTGATTGACTCAAATCAATATCATCAATAATCTTTCTCCTTCATCACGATTCAGTCCAATCTTTAGGTAGAAAGATCTTTTCAAAGTGTGATATTAGGCCTTCATCCTTAAGAAAACATTGTCATAATTACACTTTCTCACTTGGTATCATTTTTCCACTGCCAAGTATCATGAGTCATCTATCTTGTATACTATTCCAACTTGGGATAATTTTTCCATCTCCGAGTGGAAAAAGATATCATCATCCAAATCTAACATCCAATTGTTTGGAATATCATAAGGTCTTTATCTACATCAAGGTTATCTCAAACCTTCGTCCAATATCAAATCAAATCAAATTCAATCCAATTCAAAAAAAATTAAAAGCCCAAAAATTTATCCTAGTCTTAAGGTCATATTTCATCCATCATCAAATATTTCCTCACTTTTCATCTAAGCTCCATGGATAAGAATTGGCTTAACCAAATGGTTGAAGTTCTTTAGAGGCAATCTGGAGTTATACCTCCCATTCAACCTATGTACCAAATCAATCCTCAAAATTGCATGTCCAATCCTAATCCATCTCACATTCCTTATTCTTCTACCTTTTGACAAAATAAATCCACCTCATTATCCCTCATCCACGTATGATTCACCTCATAGCTCATATAATTCCTCAAACATAAATTTCATTGCCCAATAATTTGAGGAACTCGAGAATTATTTCTTTAGCCTATCAAATGGGGGTCAAAATAAAAAATCTACCGTCCAAAACATATGTCCTCTTCCCCCATGCTTCCAAGACTATAATCCTCATGTTCCATCCAACCCAAACCCTCCATGTAATTCCCCATACTTTGAGCTTAATGTCCAAAACCATCATCCAACTCCCCTACCTAATGCCCAATCACCAGACAATCCTAATCCTCCAAAATCAGCATCAACCCCACCTTGTAATGTCTTTGTCCCACAATCATTAGTGGAAAGCATTTCTAAGCACCAAACTAAATGAAATGATCCAATCACCCAAATTTATACATCCAATGCCATCTCAAGAACTTTTTCCAAAGCATGCCATTATGGATTCCTCTTCTCCTCTAGATTCGAGTAATTCCCCATCCCATAACTCCCTTATCCCTCAAATTCCATTTATCCCTCTTAATCCATCTCATGATCCCCTTCCTAATCAAGATCAAGGCATTGCCTCTATTTCACCATTCTTCTCCATCTCAAGAGCTAATATCCATTGATCCTCCACTACATGAAGATGTTCCTTACACTCCATCCACTAATACTCCTCCATCTCAAGATTCCTACCTAAGTCTCAGTTTATATCTTTACTTTAGGGTTATTGAGTCAAGTCAAAAGTTAAAGTCTTGAGTGTGAGTCTAAATTTTCTTAGAATGGTCTTTCTTCTCATCTCCCTTTGAGTTAACCTAATGCAAGAAATCATATGAGCAATACATTATTTCTTGGCTAGGTGATTAGGTTTTGGGAGGGTTTTGTTATGTATTTTCCTGATGAGAAGAAGATCTAAATATCTCAAATGATTCATATTCTTTGTTCCTAATCATGTTGAATACAAGATCCATGTTAAGGAGCAGTTCTTTATGAAAGAATTTCTTCATCTCTAAAATTTTCTAATTCAACGGTCAAGGATCTATATCTAGAGAATAAATTTTCACAAAATCTATACAAAGAAAATGTAGAAGGGAACACTGAAGACTAAAGTTGAAGATTGATATAGAGATCATGAGAGTAGTTCAGAATCAAGTTTAGTTGAATTCAATATTGAATGAATGCTTTAAAATGTAGAAATGGAAAAGAACACAATAAAGGTGGTGAAGACCAAAGTTGAAATCAATTTGACTAATTAAACACATCTAATTGTCCATATCATCAAGTTGAAAACTCAATTAAATGAAAGAATGCATGCTATTGGCCAGTTGAAAATTTGAATGCTTACCTATTAGATTCAGTCTCATTTAATTATTAAACAAAAAGAAAATGCATTCTATCATCAGATATTAAAAGATCAACACTTCTCGCTATGTTTCTATGGAAAGATGCATGGAAATTAGTCATAGCAACATAGCGATGATTCGAAACATGGAATTGTGGGGCCAAATTTAGTTTGTGTGCTACAAAAAGTAAACGGGTTCCAGATTGGTGTACTACAATTGGATAGATTCTTTGTCAGTGACAGAGGTGGGTTAGTTTTGCAAGCATCATCAGGTCTTAAAAGATCAATGCTTCTCACTATGTCGCTATGGAGAGATGCATAAAAATTAGTCATAGCAACATAATGAGAGAATGGCACATGTCCAATGGGTCATCACTTTGCATGAAACACACTCAAATTCTAGTCATGAGGTCTCAATGAGGAAAAACAATCTGACATCAGACAATAAAATTTTCTCGTCTATCAGCCATGATGTACCTAGCTAGAAAGAGGGACTCGTGTTGCAGAGTAAAGAAATTTAACATTTTTTTTGTTATAATCATCAGATTGGGAAGAGATCCACTTTTGATGCTATCTCGCTATACAAATTTTCTAGACTATTATTCTTAGTGACAAAGTGACAAGAAGACACATGTACTCAATGGACCCACGATGCAAACCATAAAGGAAAGCCTCAATGTTTAAATCATAATCTTTGATTTAACATTTATGATTCAAATTTGAAAATGTGGTGACTATTAAAATATGAAATATATGGATTTGGCATGAAAAGACAAAAAATGAAGAATAAATGATTTTCCATAGGATTTTCTGAGACTACATGAAGATGAACAGTCATGGTGTATTTTTAGGAATATCATGGATTCATAATCATCAATAGAAGAGATAGCATGTGCTCATATCACAATACAAATTGGATATTTCCATATTTTATTCTATATTATATGATTGTTGCTCTGCCAGAATTTAGAAATGATAATTGACTATAAATGTAATCTCTTTTGGCATAACAAAGGTTGACAAACTTGAGAGGGAATGGTTCTGTAATTTCATTTATAGTATTTTCTTTTCATGTTTTGTATTCCATACATTAGATAGCTTTGCACTTAGAGTTGAAAGACAATTGTGTATGATCATGTAAATAATCAGATGGATTCCTCTTCATTTTGATATTTGCAGTACGGTAATTTCATTTGTTGCTTCATATATGGTTATGTTTCTTCTCTTGATAGGTTCATACATGTTAATATTTCATTGGGAACTAAAGGATAATGTATGCAAATCTATAGGATACTTGTTAAATTCTATTTTAGTCAAGACTAATAGCCAAAGCAATTCCACTTTCCCTCATATATATAATCCTTTCTTTCCTATTTTTGCATTTAGATGAGTAATTTGCATTTAGAATAGAATTAGAAGTCAGAAAATAAAAGATAATCTACTACAATCATTCCATTGAGTGTGATAGGTTATTCATATACATCTTGCTTGAGCTATTTGTGACTACAAACAACTTGGTTGTCATTTACTGCTCTCAAGTTAAGAGCTTATAATATCAAGAATTTTTTATCACAGAAAAACACATTCATTGCATATTATTGCAAGAATCATGGGAAGCAAAATGAGCATCACCTTGGGGGTTCATCGTTGTTCTATGGAGAGTCATTAGACAAATAATTAGAGGCTTGAATGATCAAATTATCATCATTTTCATCTTTCCACCAAGTGACAACACCTTAGTGATGCAAGAGGGGTCAATTTGTACCTAGATGACCTATAGTGAAGCATTACTAGCATCTAAAGGGGAGGACCTCATAATCTAGTGATTAAGTCCAAGGAAAATCCTTGACCATGAGAACCACATCTCTTGAAAGGGATATAGAGATTTCAATATCACCCAAAATGCAAGTGAAGTTAGAGAGGCCCATCATCTACCCCCTTTAAGAAATGGACAATAGATTTTTTGGTGGACTCAAAGAAAGAAGTCTCCTAAAGATGGAGGGGGGAACTGGGGAGATGAACTCACTCTAGATGCACACTAAGTGGTTAAATAAGAGGGATAATGAATATTTTCTAGAGGTTGGCCAAAAGAATGATTCTCCCAACCCACATTTTTCTTAGCACCAAATCATGGTCTTTAAAAGAAGAAAAATTAGTAATAAAAACCCATTTACACAAGGGAAAAGCTCAATTTTACTAGAAGTGCAAATCTCTAAGAATCAACTACCCATAGATGTGTGATTCAAACGAGAAGGCCAAAAGCCAGAAAAACTATAAACCACCTTACAACATTGGTAGAAATCCATATCCATGCCATGCACCAACACAAGGGCTCCCTTGACATTAGCAAGGGGTTAAACCTTCTCCTTTGGAATAGTAGCAATAGATTTGGTTGCACAACTTAGTCCACTAGTAATGATTTTTTGAGGTGGAAGGTAGCCCCCTTCTTCACATTATTAACAAATTTGGTACCAAGTGTATAAGAAGGGTACCTAGATAGCACTAATCCAATAGAAACTCCATGACGAACACTATTAGAAATAATATCAAGACGCAAACCACCCATATCTAAACATGGAACACCAAGAAGTGGAGAAGCCCCTAGCACATCCACAAAAGACCCCCTAACCCACAGAAGGGTCGGTTCAAATCTAAACTAGACCTGATGATAGCAACAGTCATACTATTGCTTTTGTACAAGCATAGTTGGATCTTGACATGCCTACATTGAGAAACATTGTAGGGACATTCAAAATTGTGTTAGCAACCTGCTATACCTCAATGCCCAATAGGACACCCTGAGCAGAAGAAAACATAGACATAAATGCACCTGGCTGAGAGTACATCAATGAGGGCCAACACAGGAGTGGGAATGGTCATTTTGAAACATAATTTGAATATTATGTGTTAGAAAAATGTTTATTTGATAGCTTGGTAGCTAAGCATTAATTATAAAATCTAGAAGTCTCTACCTTTACAGTCTAAAACTCCAGAATGTTCCCCTTATGCTTATCGTGGTTGTTTAGAACTTTCTAGAGGTATGATGAGAAGATTATAAATTCACAGCCTCTGTGGTCTATAAATTCAACAAGAAATACAAGTGCAGTAAAGATTATATTCATCACAGCTATCTTGTTTTACTTTCCCCTATTCTACTTTTATATTTTGCTCTATTTTATTTGTTTGTGTTGTTGTTATATTCATATCTCATCATGGTATCAAAGCAGTCTTTGTTCTTTGGGCTGTAAAAAAAAAATTTGGTTGAATCTTTTACTTGCAAGCTGTAGTTTGAGAGTGAGCAGCATCAGCAATTCTTGTGGCAAAAAGATCAATACAGTAGAAAAAGAAAGAGACATTGTTCAACAAATTGGTGAGAAGTTTTCAATATTCAATTTGAGCGTTAAAATTTTTTTTTGAAATCTCTTTCATTCTCATCCAAAAAGGAGAGAATTTGATAATGGAATCACTTGGTGTTACTCTGCCTACAGTTGAGTTAAATGGGAAAAATTATTATGATTGGGTATCTAATGTTGAAATCACTCTAACTCTTCAAAATCGTTATGATACTATGATTGGTAGTGAACAGAGGCCTACAAATCCAGGAAAGGATCAAGGTAATTGGGATAAAAGGGACAAGAGGGCAGTAGCACTAATCAAGCTTACACTTTCAGAAGAGGTTTTTTTAGAAGTGCGTAATGAGAAAAGTGGAGTCAAAGTATGGGAGAGTTTGAAGGATCTATATCAAAATTTAGGTGATGTATGGATCTTATCTCTCACTACTGAGTTATACAATATGAAATTTTCAAGCTCAAAAGAGATAGTCCCACATTTAGGTAAGTTAAAGGAAAAGAAGAATGAGCTTGCTTCTCTTGGAAAAGATATAGATGATAGAGATTTTGTGCAAATTATATTACAAAGTCTTCCAGGATCTTATCAATCATTTATAAGGGGTTTAGATACTATGGATAAACTAAAAAGTATTAAATCTAAAGAGCTGTGTGCTAAGTTAGTTCAAGAAGAGAAAAGACAAGTTCAAGAAAAAGAATCATTTGATGGTGAATCTCAAACATTTTTAATGAAAGGAAAAAAATATTATAATAAGTCACAAGATAATCAATTTAAAAAAATAAATTTGAAGTATGAAAATAAAGGTTCTTCATTCATAGATCATAATAAAAGTAAATGGAAATGTAATTATTGTGGCAAGATGGGTCATAAGGAAAATGAATTTTCAAGAAGAAAAGAAATATAGAAAAGAAGGTAAATAATTCTCCAAAATTTGGTGATTCTAAAAGAAATGCATTTTGTGTTGAACTTAAAGAAAATAATACTTTTAAAGATGATTGGGTTATTGATTCTGGTGCTACACAACACATGTCTCATAATGAGAATCAATTTGAATCAATAAATAAAAATAATATAGAGAAAATATATTTGGGGCATAATAGTGCTTTAGAAGTTAGAGGGACTAGTGATGTTAAAGTTGATAATGGTTTGTTCAAAAATGTGATGTTAGTCCCTAAATTAAAAACAAATTTACTTTTAGTATCTCAAATTGCAAGTCAAGGACACAAAATGGAATTCTAAAATGATAAGTGCTTAATCAAGGATGTCAACGATAATTATGGAGTTATTGCAATTGGAAAAATGGAGAATGGATTATATAAGTTTCAAGAATTTACTTCTAAATGTGGAGATAAACATATGTGTGCTATTACCCAATATGATGATATGAGCAGGTTATGGCATGAGTGTTTGGGGCATGTCAATTTTCAAAGTCTCAAGCTTATGGAAAAATTACAAATGGTGCATGGACTTCCAAACATATCATTAAGCCCCAAGGTATGTGAAGGATGTGCAATGGGAAAACAACATGTGGAAAGTTTCCCTCACAGTAAATCATGGAGATCAAAAACTCCTCTACATCTAGTTCATAGTGATGTAATGGGTCCTTTTAAAACACCATCAATTGGAGGATCAAGGTATGCCCTTACCTTTATAGATGATTATAGTAGAAGAATTTGGGTGTATTTTCTACAAAAGAAAGATGAAGTGTTTCAAAATTTTAAGGAGTTTAAAGTTTTAAAGCTTTAACTGAAAAATAAAGTGGAAAACATTTAAAGATAATAAGAACTGATAGAGCGACTGAATACATGAATAAGGCTTTTTTAGATTTTTGTAAAGAACATGGCATAAAAAAGGAATCAACTGTCTCTTATTCACCCTGTAAGAATTTGCCTAAGGGAAAAATTCACCCAAGAACTAAGAACTCAAACACAAGCACACAGTAGACCAAAGAGAGAGAGAGTATGATCAGAATAACAATGTATTCAATAACTTATACTCAGAGTACACTAGGAGTGCCTAAATATAAAGGCCTCAGGAGAGCTTCTAGAATGCATAGAAGTTAGCATCATGATGTGTCATACAACCAAGCACATGTCCACTAGATATGGATTATCCTCCATTAAGCATGGAAGTAAGTGCGGTGATGAGAGGATAAGCCTAGAAGGGTGGGATGCGCAAAATAGTGTTGTAGACACCATGTGCTCAAATAAAGTTGCATACTCCTGTGTTGTCAACATGACAACTCACAAGGTTGCACAAACTCCTAAGTGTCTCATAAATAAAAATAATAAAATAATGCAATATAATTAAATAATGCATTAACCTAAGCAAACTTAAGTGTAAATAGTAAAGTACTTATTTACACCAACACCCCCCCTTAAGTGCAAGTTAGGGGAATGCCCTTAAGCTTATGAACTAGGATGAAGATGCATAATGGGTTCTGGCTACTAGGCCATGTAAGGTACCCATGTACATAATGAAATGCAATCACCCATAAAGAGGGGAAAGAGGGAAAACCTCATGGGAAAAACCCTCCCCCAAAAGAGAGATGAAAGAGGATGCATCGATGGATGTAGTAATCAAGACCCCCCCATGATGACATACATCCAATATATACATAAGAGAATAAGAGAAGGAAGAGAGATAGAATAGGCTCCCACCCCAAAAGAAGAATGCCAACAAGTGAAAGCTGCTCCGAGGAAGACGCTGGTCCAAGAATGCAGAATGGAGTTCCTCCCCTTAGGAAGAAACAATGCCCAAGGTATAGTCCTGAAGATGTGTGCTAGCCCTGCAACATGCTCAAGTATCCCTGTACTGATGCTGAAGTTCACCCCTTCCAACTATACTGAAATGAATGAATGTAGATCTGTCAAGGATGTCTTTTGAACCTATTCCACTAAACCATCTGTCTCCTCTACTGACAAAGAGATGTCCACTAATTTTTGTTCATAAGGATCCATAATCACGCCAACCTATGCAGATTGATCATGTAGAGAATGGACTTGAGGGTCAGAGTGAGCCCTCGCAACAACTATAGAAGTATCATCATCAATGAGAAGATGTGTGTCCTCAAGTCTGTCTCCCAAGTCAAATGAAGTTGGAGCTAGAAGACAAGATGTACCATGCCAAGATGGACCTTTCACTATAGCAATGTAAGCACGTGGACTAGACTGATGTGACCTCTCACTACAACTATCGACAGAACCCCACATGTCTGAACCTGTTGAAGCATTATCGCTGGTGTCACTATTAGTTTCCACTGTGTATGAAGTGTGAAGAGGAGTAGAGGATAAGCTGGGAGAAATTTTCTCAAAGTGAACATCCTTCTCCACAAAAATCTCATGAGTCTCTGGATCCATAAGTCTGTAAGCCTTTGCATTGTCTTCATAACCGATAAAGGTACAAGGCCTAGATGTTGGTGCCTTGCAACTCCTAGAATACAGGTTTGCCCATGTTGGACAACCAAAGACTCTAAGGTGACTCACAACCAATTTTCTACCGTACCATGCCTCAAAAGGAGTCTTGCCATCTAAGGCTGGATGAGGAGATCGATTAAGTATGTGAGTAGCACTGCTAATGGCTTCAACTTCTAATGTAGAATAGAGAGACTTGGCCTTTATCATGCAACTTGCCATGGTCTTGAGAGTCCTAATCCTCATAGCTGCAACATCTGTCTTGTGCGGACTAAATGCTGGTGACTTCTAAAGATCAATCCCCTCAATTTTGCAAAAGTTCTTAAGTCTTCTATCAACATACCTGTTCTCATTGTCCACTCTAAGTACTTTGATGGCTTTCCTTGACTTATGTTCAACATGAGTCTTGAAGTCTTGAAGCTTTTGAACTACTTCATTCTTATGATGAAGAAAAAATACCCAAGTGAATCTTGAAAAGTCATCAACAAATGCGAGTATGTAGTGGCCTTGGCTGATTGAAGTCACTGCAAATGGTCTTGCTAATACCATGTGAACTAGCTGAAGAACAACTAGAGCTCGAGAAGACTTCCCTTTATCATACTTCTCCTTGAGATGCATATCCACTAAACAAGATGAACACTCCCCCTTGGAAAAGTTGATGTTGGGTAGACCTTTGACCATGTGTTTTGAGCAAAATTACTAAAGAGAGAGAAAGTCAAGGTGACCATACCGCTCATGCCATAAGTTGTTTGAAGTAGAGTGAGTTAACAAGGCTTGATAAGAACTCTTAGGCACAAAATGGGAGAAGGAATAAATCTTCCTATCATCATTGACTTTTCCAACTGCTACCAATGAATCATCTTTGAGACTTCGCACCATCACTGAATCGGGAAGGAACTCAACCTTATGACCATCTCCAAGGTGAGTGATTTGGTAAATTGAAAGGAGATTAGAGCTTAGATTTGGAACATAGAGAACATCTTTGAACTCCCCATCTTCCATTTCAACATGTCCTTTTCCTTCAACTTCCATCTTAGCATCATCTCCCATAAAGATGTGTCGTACCTTTGACTGCTTCAATGAAGAAAAATCTTTCTTTGAAGAACCCATGTGGTAAGAGGCACTTGAGTCAAGTATCCATTTCGAAGAAGAATTTTTGTTAGCCATAAGTGCTTGACCTTTACCCTTCAAAGAGGTTGGAGTAGAATCCTTGGAAGTACCTGGCACTTGAATTCTGTTCTTCTTGAGTAGATTTTCTAACTCATCGATTCTTTTTGTCTTGCAATGATGCATGTCATGATTTGGCTTTTTGCAGTATGCACAAAAGAGTTTGTCCTTCTGGTCATTACTTCCTTTCTTGTTTGAAGAAGAACCGCCTTGTTGAGAGGAGTCATGTTGTATCTCAAATTATGTTTTTTGCTTCCACTGCTTCTTCTTCTTGTTGTTTTTTCCCCCTTGACTTGATTTGGAATCATCACTAGCCACCAAGGCTTTGGTCTTGGATAACTTGAGAAGTCCAAAATCCACCAAGTGAGATTGTTCAAAAATCAACATGTCTATAAATCCATCAAAGGAAGGCTTCTGGTAAGCAGATCGCATGGTTAACCTGTGAGTATTGAAGCTCAAAACAAAGTTGGCATACTCAGTAGGTAGCTTTTTCAGGATGTGATGTATCAACCTATCATCCTTCATGGGATTTCCACAATCGTTTAGAAGTGCCCTATACTCATTGACTTCGATGATATAATCCTGAATTGTGTCATAATTTTTAGGATCTAAGAGAAGTAGATCATCCTCAATCTGAAATCCCTTTTCTTCATCCACTTTACCATACAACTGTTCAAGTTTATCCCAAGCTTCCTTAGATTTTGAACAATTTTTAATGTGAAAGAGAAGATCCCCATGTACACAACTCCTGATAACACCTAAAGCTTGTTGGTCTTGTCTTTTCCAATCAATGAGTTCTTTAGCATCAGTAGGTTGGGTAATTGTAACATCAACATACAAACTATATCCTTTTTCCATTAATCTACTCCATGCAATATCTTTCCATGTAGAATAGTTGCGTGAAGTTAAAGGAGGACATTTAAAACTCATGATGTAGAAATGAAAAGAGCACAATAGAGAGACACAAGAAACACAGTGCACACCCCCCCTTTTCACTCAATCAAAAGACCCCCCAAAAAAAGATGATTGGCACTTTATAAGTAGTGCATTTACAATGAGCCACTTGTCAAAATGAACAAAGTGGACTTTCTGATTTTGCTTTTACAACTACCTTGTAAGGCTGAAATCTATCACTTAAGCACTGTAGCTTAGTTTTACAACAATTCTGCAAAAGAATCAAAGCTTTACAATGCCAAAGAAGACCTAATTCTAAAAGTGATAAATTGGTCCACACAACCCTAGAATTTGAATTCAAATCTAGAAAGTAGACAAAAAAAATGCACTTTCAAAAAAAATAAAACCTGAAAAAGTGACCAGATGTGCCCGTACGGAGCTTCTAAAGTTGCAAAATGCAAGATTATGCAGGTGCAGTCACCAAAAAATAACAAATTTACAAAATCTATCCACCAAAACCAGAAAACAACACCACCAATGGAAAACTCGAGAAATTTTACCTGGTTTCAAAAAAAATTGCACCTGAATCGGAGTCTGAATGACCAAGTTATGAGCTTGCAAAATCAGGCTGCTAAACTCAAAAGCAATCTAAAGAGGGGTCTGGAGGAGAAACTGCAAGTTTAAATTTGATGGTCAAACGGCTGTCAACGCATTTCTAAAATTTCTTGAGAATGACGTCTAGACGGGCATCAAATTTAACACAAGCAAAAGATGATGTCAGCAAAAATTATGTACCCTTGGATGATGTGGCAGCTGACTGTGCGTCTGTACCGTATAGACTATACAAAAATAGGCCTGCGTGTTAGATGACATGGATCGCTGCACTGTCAGGTGACTGTGTAGTGACTGGGTAGGGTAGTCGAATGATTGGTCGTCGCATGGCGACTGCGGATTGATCCACATGGCCAGTGACTGTACAGCGATGGGACGATGTGTGTCTCGATCGCAAACTGGTCGTGCAGACGTGGGCACTGACAGAGATTAATGCCACCAAGATGTCTTTTAACATCGCCAGAGTCGAGTTAGCAATGCCAGAGCTCTTTGCCAGAATACCAACGCGATGCCGGGGAAGAGATTCGCAGGCCAGAGTTCAGAATAGCGAGCTTCGGAGTTATTTTCAGTGCCAGCAAATAACTTTTCAAGCCAAAAATGTCGACATTCGTCACTCGATCCCATGGGATATATCCTACATTCTCTATGGAAGTGGGAATTGCAATCTTTAAAACAAAAGGGCCACTCAATGAATACTGAAGAAATAACTAGACATTATCCCCACGCCAGTGACAGTGCTCGGTCGGTTGGAAAGTTTAGCCATCGGTGGAGGGTTGTTAATTCACCGGTTTGAATCGAATTTGGTTGCTCTTTGGTAGGTATGGCCTCTGACTGTTTGCAAAGGTACGACCACTACAGTTCCAAATGAATATACCCTACGACTCAAAAAAAATACCCTCCAATAATGGCAGATTTGGGGTGTCACTTCCCAGGTCTATGAAAAAAAATTCTTCAAATTTTCATAAATATTCGTGACGAAAAATAAAATTGCAGAGAAAAATAAAATGTGCAGATTTGAATTAAATCAAATGAATCTGTGAAAAATGACCATACCCATATCGCAAATCGGGGCCTTCGGGTTTCGATTTGCAAAAAAAAAATTTCCTCGCGGTTGACTTTGGGCCAAGGTAGGCATGCTTATAGTCAAATTTCACCGGTTCAGAATTTCAAACGCAATGGAGAGGTTAGATCTAGTGCTGGACGCTCCCAATTTCTGCAGCACTCTGGATTCAGGATGAGGTGATGAAGCAAGCAAGAGGTCTCGAATGGCTATGTGATGAGAAAGTCTCCAAGCTCTGATACCATGTAAGAATTTTCCTAAGGGAAAAAATCACCCAAGAACTAAGAACTCAAACATAAGCACATAGTAGACCAAAGAGAGAGAGAGTATGATCAGAATAACAATGTATTCAATAACTTATACTCAAAGTACACTAGGAGTGCCTGAATATAAAGGCCTCAGGAGAGCTTCTAAAATGCATAGAAGTTAGCATCATGATGTGTCGTACAACCAAGCACATGTCCACCAGATATGGATTATCCTCCATTAAGCACAGAAGTAAGTGCAGCAATGAGAGGATAAGCCTAGAAGGGTGGGACACACAAAACAGTGTTGTAGACACCATGTGCTCAAATAAAGTTGCATACTCCTGTGTTGTCAACATGACAACTCACAAGGTTGCACAAAATCCTAAGTGTCTCATAAATAAAAATAATAAAATAATGCAATATAATTAAATAATGCATTAACCTAAGTAAACTTAAGTAAGTGTAAATAGTAAAGTACTTATTTACACCAACACACCCCAACAAAATGGGGTTGCTGAAAGGAAAAATAGAACTATAATAGAAATGGCTAGGTGTATGCTTCATTCTAAAAATCTAGAAGCTAAATTTTGGGCAAAAGTAGTTCACATTGTGGTATATATCTTGAATAGAACACCTACTAAGGTAGTTTTGAACATAACACCAGAAGAGGCATGGAGTGGAAGAAAGCCTCCAGTATCTTATTTTAGAATTTTTGGTTGCAATGCATATGCTCACATTCCTGTTGAAAGAAGGAGAAAACTTGAAAGGAAGAGTGAGAAGTGCATAATGGTTGGATATAGTGAGGAATCAAAAGGATATAGGTTATACAATCCCAAAAAAAATGAAATCTATATTAAAAGAAATGTACAGTTTGATGAAGATGTTAAGAATGATAACTCTCCAACATTATCTTTCTTTCCAATTTTGATTGACGAAGAAAATTCTACCAATAGTCAAAGTCAACGTCTACAAACTACTACATGGGAAGAGACTCAAGTAGAAGAATCAAGTGAAAGTGATAATGAAAATCCAAGAAAATTTAGAAGAATCCAAGAAATTTATCAAGAAGGTCCTAGAAATATATTTGCTAACTATGCTCTCATGACCAAGGTGATGCAGGTTGACACTCCAAACACGTATGAAGAAGGAAAAGGAAAAGATGAATGGGAAGCAGCTATGCAAGAAGAATACAATTCTTTGATAAAGAATGGAATGTGGGAACTAACAACACTTCTAGAAGGAAAAAATATAGTTGGTTGCAAGTGGACCTATAGAACCAAGTTCACATCAAATGGAGCTATTGAAAAATACAAAGCAAGGTTAGTGGCTAAGGGCTTCTCACAAGAAGAAGGTATAGACTATACTAAAATCTTTGCTCCAGTTGCTAAGATGACTTCCATTCGTACAATAGTTTCTTTAGCTACAAAGTTTGTTTGGAAAATTTTTCAAATGGATGTAAAAAGTGCATTTTTGCATGGTGATTTAAAGGAAGAAATTTACATGCAACAACCACCAGGATTTATTAAATATGGTGAAGAAAATTTGGTCTGTAGATTAAGAAAATCACTCTATGGTCTTAAGCAAGCACCAAGGGCATGGTACTCAAAAATAAATAAGTACTTTCTAGATGTTGGATTTAAAAGAAGTAAAGTTGATCTAGATGTGTATGTAAAATATAGTGATGATAAAGTTGTTATCATTGTATTGTATGTGGATGACTTGATTATTACAGGACGTCACACACATGATATTGAGATGACTAAAGATCAACTCAAACAAGTTTTTGAAATAACTAATTTAGGACTAATGCACTACTTTTTGGGTATGCAAGTATGGCTAGAAGAAGGAAGCATCATGCTTTCTCAAACTAAGTATGCTCTTGATGTACTCAAAAAATTCAATATGAGTGATTGTAAATCATGTAATACACCATGTGAAGTACGACTGAAGTTGAGTACTAACTCTACTCAAAAGAAAGTGGATGGAAAATTGTATAGGCAGCTTGTTGGAAATATTTTGTATCTTACTATAACTCGACTAGATATTGCATATGTGGTTGGTATTGTATCTAGTTACATGGAAGATCCACACATTGAACATTGGAAAGAAGCCAAAAGAATATTAAGATACATTAAGGGTACTTACCAGCTTGGCATCAAATATAAATACAAAGGAGAGCCTACTTTAGTCAGATATACAGATTTTGATTATGCAGATGACATTGATGATAGAAAGTCAACTTTCAGATATATCTTCCATCTTGGTTTGGGACCAATTTCATGGAGCAGTAAGAAGCAATCAACAGTGTCACTTTCATCTACTGAAGTTGAATATATTGGTTCATCAAAGGCATCTCAAGAAGCATTGTGGCTTAGATGATTACTTGAAGAATTGTACCATCCACAAAACTCTCCAACTACAATATTTTGTGATAACCAAAGTACTATCAAGCTAGCAAAAAATCCGATATATCATGTAAGGTCCAAGCATATAGAATTACATCATCATTTTGTTCAAGATATAATTGAAAATCAAGAGGTGGAGCTTCAATTCTGTGGAACAAAAGATCAACTTGCTGATATATTTACAAAAGCATTTTCTATTGTAAAATTTATGAAATTTAGAGATCTATTACAACTTAAAGATGTTTCTACTCTCTCCAAATAAACATTATGTGGGGGTGTTAGAAAAATGTTTATTTGATAGCTCGGTAGCTGAGCATTAATTATAAAATCTAGAAGTCTCTACCTATACAGTCTAAAACTCCAAAATGTTCCCCTTCTTATGCTTATCGTGGCTATTTAGAACTTTCTAAGGTATGATGAGAAGATTATAAATTCACAACCTCTGTGGTCTATAAATATAACAAGAAATACAAGTGTAGTAAAGATTATATTCATCACAGCTATCTTGTTTTACTTTACCCTGTTCTAATCTTATATTTTTCTCTATTTTATTTGTTTGTGTTGTTGTTATATCCATATCTCATCATCATGTCTATTCAATATTATTATACAAATTGCAACTATATAAAATAAGTAACTTGTATGTCTAGCATTTATTTGTGCATCATAATCATGTATGTTATAATGCATAGCTTCTAAATGGCTTAAAAGGGTTATTATTAAGTATAATTTTGTATTTGCACATGCAATTGTAATGGTTCTCTTATTTGTGTAAAAGAATGAAAGACATTCAACTAGTTTTCTCCTTTCTTTGACCTTGTCAAGTTGGAAATTTTAGTTTTCAAAGAAAGTATTAGTAGATGTTATATTGGGAAGTTGACTTGAAAGGTCATGTAGAGGTCATGCACACATTACGATATAAGCAACAATATGGACTAAATATGGAATATTTTTCTTGATGGTCATCTAATTAATGACATGAATAGATGTTATTAGTATGCATTTTATAAGTTTGCCTTGATTAACTTATAGCGATTAGTTGGATCACTATATTTAGTATTGTAGCAACATCACTTGTTCTAATGTGTATAAATCGTTATGACATCTTGACTATTTTTACATGACTAAAATCTTACACATTGAAAGTGAAACTGATTAAGATATAATGTAGTTGACTATCAATACTAGTGTGCTATGAGAATGTAATGTTCCCACTAAATCGGTTGATTAAGGACAAGTAATACCTGTAAGAATAAATGTTAGAATCATAATAACAATAATATTAACTATATTATTCTACCCTCTAAGTTAATTCCCAATCTTAAGGACATCTCTAGATTGGGCTTCATGGCTCATATCTATTATGACATCATCCCGGGAGCACACCCCTTAAGATTCTTCTTGGACAGGCATCCTCTATCAAAGGCTATTCACATATGCATATGTTAAGAATTTTAGAATATTTTGGATGTCGATTATCGGCCATAGCAGCTATGGAGATCTTAAATATCTCTCATCCTCCATGCTATGAGTATCAAATGGTGTTCATAGATTAACACCCAAATCTTTTATTTCTCACATTTGGCCATGGCAGAAATGGAGATCTTAAGTATCTCTCATCCTCCATACTATGAGTATCAGATGGTGTTCATAGGTTAACACCCAAATCTTTTATTTCTCATATATGTTTTTCAATTAATAATTTAGTTTATCATCAAAATGATTTATGGCTTATGTATTAGAGACTTTTGAATAAATATCTATATCTTTAAACTTAAAGAAAAAATGCATATTTCCATAATTAAACATAATATATGAATTGAAAACATTACAATACAAACTCACATATGCTTGGAACCAATGTGATATATGCTCAGGACCAACATGATCTTATTCCACTCGGTGGATAATATAATCTACTTCGTTGGCGTGATGTCCTCTGCTATGGGATTGGTCACTGTCATTTTTTGTTTGCGTGATATCCACCTAGGGCACTGGCTAAATAGCCACGAAATTGCACCTGGCTAGCCAGTGCCTTCTCGAACCTATTCCGTTCAATTAAGTATCTGTACTAACCGTGCTAGAAGCGGGCCTACAAACTGTCGTCAATCAAAATACCAAATGTCAGAAATCAATATTTACATAGGATCGACTGCAAACAAGATTTGCATGCCATGTTGGCGATATCAATGCCATCAATATTACACCAACTTCCCGAACAGAAAGAAGCGGGAAGAATTCTTTTTTTTCTTTGTTATTTTTAAGGCCATTATATCTTTCCTTGATCTGTTTCAGTGGCTCTCAATAGTACTTTATTTCCTTTATTTGTATTTTGTTCATCTCATTAGGCTTGGACGGTGGTTTTTTATCCTTCCATGGAGAAGGATGGATGATGGGCTCACTAAGGAGTTGTGTCTGTTACAGATTACGACTGATAAGTTTTGCATTTTGGGCCTTGATTGACGCCTGAGAATGACCCTTACAAGATTAGATGTTACCCGCATAAAAGAACCCGAGTTCTAGGGCAATACGTGGTTAAGAATCACCAATGTTGTACAATAACCGTTGAATTCAATAAAATCAATAAAATGTTCCTTGCCTTGATTTGGGGGTGTGATAGATCTAACACAATGGTATTTTTTTTATTGGAGTCAGTGCCGCTAAATAGCCACAAAATTGCACTCGGCTAGCCAGTGCCTTCTCAAACCTGTTTTGTTCAATTAAGTATCTGTACTAACCGTGCCAGAAGCGAGCCTGCAAACTACCGTCAATCAAAATACCAAATGTCAAAAATTAGTATTTACATAGGATTGACTACAAACAAGATAGAAAGAAGCTTGTTTTCTTAGGAGCTTTGCTAGCGACTTTTGCAAAGTGATTGATTTAGATAAATCAGTTTATTGAATCCAAGATAAAATGTTTTGTAGTATTATTGTTTTTTTTTGGTAAAGATGTGTAATATGGTGTTTTGTAGTATTATTGTTTTTTTAAAAGATGTGTAATATGGTGTTTTCAAAGTTGCTTAGGGGAAGTATTTTTTTTATTTCTCTTTTATCTAATTAAACAAGAATAAAGATTATTTTTGTTACCATAAAAATATATGTTTATTAATAATAAATTAGTTTTATTATTCTGTGTTAAATATTATTTATAGCAAATTGTTTGGTTAAAGATTAAGTTTAATGATTTCACTTTTTTATCTTGTGCTAAGAAAGTTTCACAATTTGAGTATGGAGGTAGCTTTTTCAAGTAACTTGACTAAAGAATAAGAGCATCAATTATCAATAAAAATTAAACCGGTACAATTATATTATTAAATTTATTAGTTTTTAATCTAAGTTCTTAAATTTTTCTAATCAATATAATATATTATCTTCACATTGCTTAGTTACAATTTAATAATACGAAGATATACTATTATGAATAAATAACATAATTTGATTTATTTAAATTGTGTATTTTAATCGCTAGTTAAACAAACTAATAAAATTTAATATAATAAATTAGATTTATATTTTAATTTCAACATTTTAAATTTAATTATTTAATAATTATGAATAAATAGTTTGAAAATAGACAAATATTAATCTACTTATATATAACTTCTAAATAGAAAATGATAATTTAAATTTCAATGTCAAAAGTTTACTAAGTGTATAATTGTTGTGCTTAATGGAAATAGTTATCCATTTGATTTTTGATAAATATATATATGATTTTTTAATTAAAATTAAAAAGTAACATATGATATTTATAATGTCAATAGTTTATTAAGTATATAATTGTCCATTATAAATATCATATGTTAGTTTTTTATTTTAATTAAAAAATCATATATATATTTATTAAAAATCAAATGGATAACTATAATTATAAGGACAATTGCATTACTTCAAAAAAAATTCTATAAGCATTATATCAATTTCTACAAAAAATTACTTAGCAATTTTATAACATGTAGCTATTAATGTCTTCTTAATCCTAGATTTTTTAATTAAGCTACTAGTTATTTTTTTAAAGAGTTTTTAAATGAATGTATTCTAATTAATGTCATTAGGCATTCTACAAAGGTAGAATGGGGGAGCAGGATGGTGTGAGCGTGTCAATGTTAACTTTTATTCTTCTAGGTTAAATTTAACAACCATCTACATGTCAAAAGTTTAAATCTTATTATAAATAGAATATACTTTTACAAACAATTTAATAAATACCACATAAAATATCGATTTACATTATACTATTTGGAGATATAAATATCCATTTTTTAAGAAATTAAAATAAAAAGATTAAGTTAGTTAAAAATTAAATAAATGGAGATAAAGGAAATATAAATAATTTTAGATGTAGTAAATTAAATTATAATTATTTTGCAGTGGATATCTATCAGTATTTCATTAGATAGATTTATTTAAGATATCTATACTAGTATATAAAAACAAGTATTCAAAAGATTGGTATCATATCACATTCTTAGATTATTTCAGTTAAGTTTTTACAATCTATCATAAATTGAATGTACCTAATATAGATAAAAGTAAGAAATTTCACTAGATTGGTATCCTTTCACATTCTTACCATCAATTTTAAAATGAATATATTCTAATATAGATAAGTGTAATATTAGTATCTTATAACATTCTTAGATTATTTAATTAAAGTTCTTACAATCTATCTGATATCATATGATATTCTTAGATTATTTGAGTTGAATTTTTACAATCTATTTTTAAATGAATATATTCTAATATAGATTAAAAAATAATAATTCAAAGGATTGGTATCATATCACATTCATAAGAGATACATCAGCAACATATCAAGAGTGCAACGACGTGGAAAAAATAGTGAATTCCAATAAGAAGCCAAAAACTAAACATGGTGGTGCTCCACAAACCATTTTTGGTATCACAATAAGCTGTCACCAAACTATGCACAGATCATCTTATTCTGTCAGTGCTTTTGATTTGACTCTATTTCTTTTCATTTATTTATTCACATCCTAAACCCAAAGTTTTTCATAATACATCAATGAGCCAAATGTTTTTCATTAATGATTTAATGCAAAGTTCTTAGCTAATTTTAAATTATTGTAATAAGTTACAAATGTTTTCATGGATGTCTATTATGTCACAAAGTTTTTGTTTTGACGAGAATTAAAGATTATATAAAATTACATTTAATATTTAAACTTAAAAATTGAATATTATCCATCCCAAACTTTTATAGTAATGTCTATTTATTGATTATAGTTGTAAAAATAAAATTAACTCTAGACTTAGTGAAAAACAAAGAAAATAAATAGTCTAGCCTTTTAATTGTGCAAGTAGGTGTCTACACCCTTCAATTATAAGGACAATTGCATTACTTCAAACTTTTTTCTATAAGCATTTGATATCAATTTAAACAAATGGATTTTTTAATTCTAAATTATTAAATTTTGCAATGCAAAACAAATTTCATCTAATTAGAAGCTATGATTATTTTTAGTTAAGCTATATATTACTATTG
Organism: Cupressus sempervirens; assembly: GCA_028749045.1. NCBI lineage: Eukaryota > Viridiplantae > Streptophyta > Pinopsida > Cupressales > Cupressaceae > Cupressus > Cupressus sempervirens. The sequence goes on along the minus strand of CM053784.1, from coordinate 519,822,390 downwards.
ACACTAACATTGCAACTTTTTTAGGTTCAAATGCTATTCATATGATACAAGTAAGATTTTCATGGTAGAAAATTCAATAATTGATCACTTGATTTATGTCAAGTAGAATTGATTCATGAAAAAGCAAGAAAAGAAAGAACAATTAAACTCATAATTTCTTTTTGAAAATAAAGAGTTACAACATGAATTCCACATCTTTTAGCAAAGATAGTTTAGTACTCAATAATCAATATCTAAAATATAATATATTATAATATTGTCCAAAAATGTGTTTATTGTGATCTTCTAAATAAATATCATCAACATGTGATTATCCAAAAATATCTTGGTCATGATCCTCCATATAAATATCATCAACACCACTTGTAGATAAATTGTGTTAGTTATAAAATTAATTTCTAAATCAAAGTCATGGAATTGATTATATTTAAATACAAAATTTCCTTACCATCTCCACTTTTCATTGTGTCTCTTATTGTTATTGCTTGGTTGAGATCAAGAGAAAAAGGTAACACATGTTCTTGGGGGTTGTTATATTTAAAACTGCAATAACATCCACATTCAAAGACCAAAACTTAACGTGTGCATTAAAGGCACATAATCTATGAAAATGAATTTCATTATTTTATTACCTTTTGTAACTTGCATTGTGTCCATTGTTGTTGTCTTGGGTGAGATATCTTCTTGAGTTTCTTGTCCACCATCTATCATTGCAACAACATTGCATGCTTAATACATTAAATCATATAAAATAAATATGCAAACAAAAGAATCAAAATTTATTTATTGTTATTTTGTAATTTCATTACCATTTCTAGTTTGGATTGCATTTTCATGAGAAAAACTCACTCTAACTTCATCTTCATCAACCAATGGAGTAACATCATCTGTAATATAATAAAATAATCTTAGTTTGCTTCAAGGAAATATAATAATCACTAAAACTCATTACCATAAACAACTTGTATTTCACCTGTAACCATTTGGTTCAAATCAATGGAGAAAGGCAATCGACGTCGTCGACTACTTTCTTGATCATTCAGACTTACAAAATGACATATGTTTATCACACACACACACACACATTCTTATATAAATTACTAAAATGTTTTTGAATAAATATACTTACCTTTCTACTTGATAACATCTCTTTCCTGTTGTATTGTTAGGCCTGATCAATTGATGACCTTCTTTTTCTTTTTCTTTCTAGATCCTACAGAGGGGAATTTAAAAGTTTCATGTTCCTTAGCTCTTTCATTTGAGTTTTGAGTTTCAGCACTAAGCTTTGGATGAGTAAAATGGCGTTTATGCATTTTACTTGGACTAAACCATGGTGTTAATCGTCTCGTAGATAATTTCTCTGAGCTAGGGATTGATTTTAGTTTGGAAGATGAAGAAAAAGTTGCATGCATATCTTTTTTAAATCTCCCAACACATTGGCTAAACATGATTTTCTCATCTTCTCTAGTCGATAAAGTTTGAAGCAATGAAGTTATGTAGTAAACTGAATCTAGAAAGTCGTCATTGGAAGTATTAGATGATTTCCAACCATCTGTTATAGAAATAACAATGACTAAGTTAAAAAAATATTTTAGAATTGCTAATGTTTCATTATAAAATGATGGTTTTGAAGATTACTAGTACTTTGAGCTTTGGCAATGACAACTCCAAGCACATCTTGATCTTCTGGTGTCACGCCCAAACTACGAGGGCATAAACACACACAATTTTTTTTTTAAAGATAAAAATAACTAGGTTACTCTCATTATAAAATTGATATTGACATTTGTTTCATCATTTCATAATTATACTATTTAGTTTAAAACTAATTTCCAAATTTACTTTGAAATCCAAACACTTATAATGAATACTATTGAATAATACAACTATATTAAATTTATAACTTTACACAAATAAAACATACTAACACTAAAATATTAACAAAAATCTAAATTAACTACATACTTAATAATAATAAATCATAACTAAACTAACTATCAACATAATGCTAATTAGCTAATATCTAAAACATTAAATTTCATAGCATAACTAATTAGATTTCAAGACTTCATTTAAAATACTTACTATCCCAAACTAACAAACAAACATAAAAATTACCTTGAATTTAAAACTAACTACACTAATAAAATCTAACATTAAACAATGCAAATTCTTTAAAAGGATACTAACTAAGCAAATTCCAAATAATACTAATTTAAAACTTACTAAACTAAAACTAAATTCTAAATAAAATAAATTACATGCATTAACTTACTAGTTTACTAACAAGTAAATAGTAACCAAATTTCTTTTCAATTTAAACATACCAATTTAATAATCAACCTTTATCTTTTTTTTTTTTTATTATGTTTTACTATGAAAAAAAGACATGCTAACTAATTTTCATTTATACTTACGAGTGATGTAATACTATAACAAGCTTAGCTTATTAAATTCACTGACTTACTAATCATACATGCAAACTAAAATTACTTTACTTTTACAACCAACTAACTTATTAACAACTAATCCTTTTTTTTTTTTAAATACTAATAATTAATTTAAAATTACTTAAATAATAGAAACACTAACTATCTAACTTAAAATATATATATACTAACTTCTAATTACTTAGCAAGAAAATATAACTATACTAAAACTAAACTAAATTAAATAACTTTTAACTAATACTACTTGATCAAATCTAAAGATAAACACTTGTTACAATATTTAAAACCATATAATTATTTAATCATAAGACATTAAACTAGTTAATATTTTTTTTTTTTAAACATACTAACTACATAACTTAACACTAAAGCTAAACTTAACATTAAAATTTACTACCATTCTAACTTGAGTGAATTTTAAAACTAATTCTAAAATAAACTTTTAAATAATATAACAAACTAAATTAAAATTACTAGCTAAAACATGAACTAACTTTTTTTTTAAATGAAAATCTAAAACGCAAACTTAATTTAAATTATCACTAAACTAACCTAAATTACTCCATTCCCCACATCACTTTCCCCATGCCAACCTAGCGGTACTAAAAGTGCGCAGCCCAACGCTACTCCTTCACACACTGACCAAGGAATATGGTGAAAAAAATAGTGGAAGGAAGATGTAATAAAACAAGTGCATGATATTTCAAGAAAAAGGTGACCCAAGTGCAGAAAAAGGTAAGTTGAAACTCATTCAATGCATTCTCATTTAAGACTTAGAAATTTCAAGCACCCCCATCAAGATTTGACTACTGCAACAAAGGGATGGGCAATGTATAAATATATATTTTTTGGGTCTATATTTTTAATTAGAATTAAAACATGGATACAATAGTTTGAGGCATATTAACACCATATTTAATATGATCTCCTATACAACTTGAATTGCAATATATCAACCATAGACGTTATTTTCTTCCCTTAACATAATTATCATTTTGAACATATAAGGAACTTGAAAATTTGCTCAATTAAACCATCATTAAATCATCTTATTCCTGATGTGCAACCATCTAATTTGAAATTACGATTAAATCACAAGATAAACAATTTTACTCAAACACCAATTTTATTGGCAAACCTGATTCAAAGGCTCAGCCGGGAAAGAATCAGGAAGAAAACCCGACTTCATTGCCAATCCAACAAAGTTTGAAATACCATTTTACATAGGATATCAATCCCAAATTTCAACAATATAATTGAATTTTCTTCATGACCCTCCTCAAGGGATTTATAACAATTTCTGCAACACATTTCTATGAACCGTGGAGGAACATAATTCTAATCAGGTGACAACAAGCATGACCAAGAACCATTCAACCATGCATATTCACACAAGGTTAACACTATATGATTCACAATGAATCAATACTAGGGAAAGGTGGATTCTTCCAACCAGGAGAAGTCAAGCACAACATCAAACAGACGCCCAATCGGGGCTATATACCAAGAACTTTTGTTCTTCCATTTCAACATACCATAATCATACAAGGTTTGTGCTGACAAGTAGGGGCCTATAACACCCTACCCTTTCTCCCTCTTCTCATCCTGAGAAGAGACTCTACATTGGTTGGAGTCCGACTAAACAGACCTTTCCCAAAATTGGTCACTTCTGCCCTCTCCAAGGGTGAGTAATACCAAAACACCCATGCAAGAAAAATCTCAAAATTGCAAACATAAACAAGAAAGGAAATCATCCAAAAATAACATGGTTTTCAAAGCTTCCCAACATACCCACAAACATACAAACATTCAAACAACAACAAGGTAGCATAAGCATGAAAAAAAAAAAAAATCTGAACAAGGGAGGTGACAATTCCTACCTTCACAAAGAGGTAATGGCAATGAACAAGTTTGAGTAGAGCTTCCCTTTCCTTGCTTCAATCTTCAAGAACTTCTCTCTAAATGTAGAGATTGGGTAACAAACCCCCACTAGTCCAAGAAGGGCCTCAAAATAAGCTTCAAACTCAACCACCAAAGGGATCAATAACTTCTCCCACCCACTTGCAATTCTAGAAACTCCTAACTCTACCCTCACTATGGTTAGACACTAAAAGGAGGTGAGGTGAGGCATCTCATGGAAACATGGTCAATTTTCGCACAAAGACAAAAAGAGACTTTTTGAGTGACCTCAAAAGTCAATAAAAGGGGCTTAGGGGTTGGAAAAGACCCCTAACCCATACCCATACCCTTTGGGTATAATAGTTTCATGATTTAAGCCTTAGGAAAAAGGTTTAGAGCCAAACAAAATCTAGGAATAAAATAGGACCATCTAACTACTCTAACATTGTAGATAAACACTAATCCAAATTAAGGGAAGACTAACCTCGATTAAGAACCCAATCAGCAAACTGACACTAACTTAAACCAACTTGGGTCCAAAGGTTACACAACTAACCCTAATCAGCATACTGAAGAACATAACGAATTTACGAGTGTCAAGCGACACTAAAAGAACATAATTACGAACATTAACATTCACTAAACATAGAAAGATACATACATACATCTCACAATACAATACGTGAATTACGAACAACAAGGTTTCCAAAATTAGCACATAGAGATCAATTATGTTCCTCCGTAGTGTTTCTCGGCTAAATATCTGCACACTCATTGCACACATCAGTAGTCCCATAAAATCACATGTACATAAATGTATACATATCAAAAATTCACATAAATTAAAACATACATCAATAAAGGTTTCTTCATCCTGCTTAATTGTTAACCATTTAAAATCTCTTAAATCAAAGTCTCCATCCTACATTTACTGATTTCATCAACATACATATACATGAAACATTAAATGACAATCATCAAATATATTTGAAAGTAACATCACACAACATGAAATAATATAAGGGTGAGTGAGTAGCCGAGTTGGTGTGAAGGCGAGTCGTGAGGCGTAGTGTTAGGCTAATGATCCCGGTGCTACGCATCAACTCCGATTCGAGTCACACTAGGTTTACCACAAACCCTTTTCAGCATGTTGTGATGGTTAAGTTGTTGCGTTGTTATCCTTGCCATCCAGGTTCAAATCTCATGGGGATGAGGTCCCCCGTTTGTGGCCTCACTGGTTCATAGCTCTAGGTCAAAGTGTTGGTGGTACCGATGGGCGTGTCACGCCAGCGCTACCGGTCACGTTAAAAAGTTTACCAGGCGCATTTTTTTATTAAAAAAAAAACATGAAATAATATAGTATGTTCTAAGCATCAGATAATGTCTCGACATCTCGAGTTGTGAGTATCAAAATGATAAAGTAACAACTAAGGCTACGAAGGGTCGGGGTGAGGCCTCACATCTGGATGAATAGAACCATCTATAATTGGATAATAGTTAGTTAGTTTTAGAAACATGAAATTGTTTAATACTTTACTATAAGGATAAATTAACATTACCAATGACACCCTTTTCATGACAAGAACTCCATCTAACTTCATCACTGTCATCAACCACCGTAGTAACATCATCTGTAATTTAATAAAAATAGTTCAATCAACTGAATCTAGAAAGTCATTGTTGGAAGTATTAGATGATTTTCAACAATCGATAATAGAAATAAAAATGACTAAGTCAATTTTTAGAAATCTAAAATTATTCAATATTTAATTATAAGAATATTAACATTACCAATGGTACCAATTTCATGACAAGAGCTCCCTCTAACTCCATCATTTTCTTCAACCAATGTAGTAACATAATCTGTAATTTGATATGATTAATTTAGTTAGTTTTGAAAATTACATAATAATAATTAGAAATAACTATTAAGCTTAAATCACAAATGAAACTTACCACCAACTTGATCTTGCTGATTTATTTTGCTTCTCTTTAGACAATCTAAAATTTTCAGCACATGTTTGCACATATTTCCTCTTTTTGCCCACTGACAATCACATACATGTAAATCTGATCCAAATTTCCTAATGAAGTACCATTTTGTTGGATCAGTTTGACTTCTTACCTTATATGTATTAGGAAGAAGATCATGAGGATAGCGATCTGTATCAGCTATTGCTTCTGACCTCTCTAAAGTAGTTAGATAGTATCTTTCCTTTTTGAAGTTAGTCAATAATCCAAAGAACTGTAGATATCTTTTATTTCTATAGTATGGCTCTACTCCATGGAGAAGCGTATGAATAAGCCAATCCATTATCTTTGTGCATTTCTTAGAAAGATCACTTAAATAGTGACTCTTAATATGAAAATGGTATGACTCTATAGCTACATTAGTTTCTTGGTTTGCGTGACAAAAACTTTGAAATTTTTTTGCCCACATCTCTACACAAAAACATATGATGTCTAAGCTACTACATACAAATTAAAAGATATAAATGCATATTAAATAATTACATTTTGATTGACTTACCAATGCGTCTCTCATTTTGACACCAAGTTTTCTGAAAGTACTCAATAAATGTCTTCTCTTCTTTAAACTCCTCTATGAATTCTTTAATCAAATGATTGATCATGTCTACATCGTCACTCATTGCATACATGATTTCACCCAATCTTTTAAACATTTTTGCTCCAACATCTCTATTACGCGGAAACCTAGATTATAAAAATTGTATCAGGATATGATGTTTAAGCATATAATTTTTTGTATGCTTCAATTGAAATTTGACTTACCTATACACATTCTTTAACCATGCTCTATGCACATGCCAAATGCATAAAAGTACTCGGCAATCAAAGGTTGATCTACAAGCTACAATATAAAAGTTAGTAATAATAATGACATTATAACAAAACTAAATTTTAAATGAAAAAATCATTCTTGTTAGAAAATCTATATTTTTACAAATGAAATAGCAAATAATTACACTCTTACAAATCTAAAGTAAGGTTGATAAAACCTGATTGCTTCAATCTCAACGCTAGCATCATTTTTCATGAATGTGTTCACATGCCAATCTTCTTTTTGTGCTTTCCCTCTTTTGTAAACCTCTCTTAGCCATTCATTTATATCCTCAATTTCATTTCTTGAGGATATTGCCCATGCAACAGGTACACCAGCTTCTTGCTCATTAAATACAAGCAATGTATATAATTCATATTGCACATAAATAAATAAATTATATATATATATATATATATATTTGTATAAATTAGACACAATTAAATTAAAATCCACAAATAAAAATTAACATTGTTTTACTTACACTGTATTTATTTGTTGAAAACGTGGAGTCCATTGCAATGATAGATTCATGTGAATGTTTCACCATCACTTCCCTCATCCATGGCGTCTGAATGCCTATGATAAATGGAATGTTTTCCACATTATTTGGTGTTTTATAATAGAAAAATTTATCCTTCTCCTCCACATGCCACAAACATACACTTTTCGCATCATCTTCATTTTTTTGCGAACGTAGGGAACACACTCTTTTCCATGCAGTCAACACATCTTTTCTCAACAAGCAAGTGTCTCTCTTATTCATCAACTTCTTGAGACCAAAATCTAAGTAGTGTTGTTCACATATTGTTTCAATCCCCACACCCATAAGTAATAGGGATTCTATATATGATTTGCACTCACTTGATAACATTGGTGCAAAACTACTCGTTGGATCACCATAAGGGTCATCCTTTCCATAACAAAATTCACCACTAGCATCTTGATGGATATACTCATTATATGTAATAATAGAAACATCTTGTCTACCATACATGACTTTAAAATGAAAGTGGGCTTGACAACCCCTTTTTTGAACAAACCTTCGCTTCCTTTTCTTTTCTACATTCTTATTTTCATCTGGATTTCTATCATCTTGAGGCCCAAAAGCACAATGATAACTATTTATACATGTACAACAAAAAATTATTAATTCACATTATTAAAAAAGGATGACATAACTAATTTTTTGAATCTAGAGACAAACCTTGAATATATCTTTGTGGCGTGGTCAGAAGGCTCTATCAAAATATGTTCATTGTGTCTTTTTCATATAAAAGTTGTTTCTGTACCATCTAATAAACCTTTACCTTTCACAAAGTGAGGGAGTCTATGAAGAGGGATAGCGGCACACAAGTCTATTTTTTGGTTATTATCAACTCCAATAGGTGTCCATTCAAGTTCATAACTTGAAAAATGATTTTATTCATTTGGGATGTCTTGCACATCTAGCTTGATAAGTGATTCCCATTTATTCCTTTTGCCCATCCTAAATAATATCAAATTTGTTAGAGACCCTAGGTATATTGTTTAAACATGTAGATTTTTTTATAGTGATGTCATTATATCTATATATTAGTATCCTACAAAATATTCTAGGCATGGGCCCACTAGGTGAAGTTAATACATCCATTAAAGATACTTCAAAAAACTAACTAAATGTCATATTCTTTATGTAATTTGTAAAGTTATGAAGCTAATATGATCTATAAAATAGAATGAAAAATACCATAAAGGTTTTCTGAAGAAATCAATGCTTATGAAAAAATGTCAAGACTAAAGGATGACAACAAAATGTATAGTGATAAAACCTACCTTGAGTTGAGTTAATGAAGATTTAATTTAAAATAGATGTTCATGAAGATGTTAGGATGATGATCAAACCTAGAATATAAAACCTACCTTGAGTTGAGTTAATAAAGAATTAATTTACAATAGATGTTTATGAAGATGTTATGATGGTATAAGTTTATAATATATGACACATGGATGATTTATGATACACATCTAGGGTAAAGGTTGTGTATACTGTATGACAGGGATATATGATAAAGATGTAAATAATTGTCTAAATAAACACATGATAGAGACACGATTAAAAACCTATGGTTGAAAAGGAAAAAGTCACCATTTGTCTGCAAGTAGGGAGGTTGTAATCTAACATGACAAACACACACAAAAAAACCTATAATAATTATTTAAGTAGGAGTGACTACTAGTATGGACCTGATAAATGTATATCAATGGCGAAGTTAAAAAATTTAAGCAATTTAGAGATGGAGAATTTATTGTATTTCAATGGCGGAGTTTAAAAAATTACGCATCTATTGATGGTTAATTGTAAGGATTATTGTGGAATGAAGTAACAAAATTGAAATAATAGAACCAATAGTAGAGACAAAACAATAACCAGTTCAGTGGTTTGGATTAAGAAAAGAAGTGGGTGAAGAAGAAGCATGGAATTCATGTCTTGGACTTGGTTAAATGTTCAAAAGTTTCAATTACGGAATATTTTTAACTACTTAGGGTGTTTGAAGAAAGAGCATCCTTGACTCATTGGAAATCTTGCGTCATCCAAAAATATTTTTCTTTATGTTTTTGTTTCATTTTCATTTTGATACTTTTCTTTTTGTCTTGGTAGGCAATTGATCAAGCTAGCTTGCTATCTTATGCAATCCTTATGGTGTGATCTAGGCGTCATAGAGACACTATGTCTATCTTTGCAACTTGCTTTAATGTTCCTTGATAAAATTATCTAATGTTTGGTCTAATCCTATTCTAACTTACCTTGTTCTAATGGTTAGGGTGGCAAGTTGTGATTTACAATAAAGATTCACATGTGATTCTTAATGACACATTTCTCTAGATGTATTTATATGTATGGCCAACCCTGTTGTGTGTCCTCCTAGCATGAGTTTAGGATTTGATATACATCAACAAGAGGTTAGTACAGGATGGAAAGAGGAGGTCTGGTTTCTTTGAAGAATTGAATATCACACTTATGAACTTGGTTATGGGAGGCAGAAGATTGGATCTAACCTATAATTATTGGAGTATTGGTTGATTGTCAAAAATGATAATTTTTTAGGTATTAAACAATCCTTGTTACTTAAGGAAGATTATTTGTGTTGGTATATTATTGGATTAGACTAGAGAAATCAATAGTTGTAATCATACTACCAAACTTAAGGGAATTAAGTATTGGAATCTTTATGAACACATTACATAGGAGGATGACCCTAGAAGATTATAGCACATGATGGAGTAATTAAATACAAGTTGAGAGCTAAAATCCAAAATGCTCGGTTGGGACAAATAATGAAATTGGAGATAAATTTGAAGAGGTTATTGATGATCAAGAATAAAGAGATGGTAGGATTCCTGTAGAAAAAGAAATAGTATTGAATTCTAAGGCATAAATGGTTAGAGTCATAGACTTGATGTTTCTAACTTTTCTAGTTCATTACATCCTAAAGATTTGATAGATTAGATAAATGAGCGAGAAGTTTATGTTGAGCTTAAAGTCATTAAGGATCCATAAAGGTTTAAGTTAGCACAAACTAAGTTAAAAGGTCACATTTCCTTGTAGTGGAAGGGATTATAGAAAGATAGGGAAGATAATGGAGAACATAATTTATCACTAAATAGAGAGTTATAATTTCAAGACTTAAATTCAAGTTCATACTGCAAGATTTTGAATTGGACTTTTTTAAGAAGTTAAAAATCTTGAATCAAAAGTGTAACGCCCCACTAGGGAACCCAAGATAACAAGCCATCTAACTACCCACAATCCAAGGATGAAATCAAAGAATCCCAAAGAAAAAATCATTTCCTTCATTTATAAATAATAATTAGGCACATAGAACAACAATCAGGGATTTCAAGCAAACGTCTGCAACCAATGGGAAATGGACAAAGCAACCTTGCACATGAACAAAAATAGTGTCTTAGTATGAATATAATCCCTAGAACCACTACTGTGTATGTTCTCAAAATATTTTTCAATCATGCACATAGTCCTAGAAAAGAAAATTTGGCAGCACTAAGGTTCTTAGTAATGGTCAACTCTGCAGCTTTTGCAATCTAGAGTGGGCAAAATCCAATCCTGGAGTACCAGGGTTTTGACATATTCCAAGAATTTAATCAATCTGAGATACTGAGGAGATCTGACAACCCAAAAAAAGACTACACCCGTGGGGATTTCCCCCACAAGGACATTTATATAGCGGTTGCTACTACCACGTCAAAAATGGCTATTACCACTTGAGGTACCATCCACGTGGTTGACCCAATAAAGGGAATGTCCATTGCGGTTTAACCCTCTCTAATCAAGGAAGACTCACAAAGTTGTACCACATGAGGACTTGGTTTGGATTTAAGGGTTCCAAGTTTTTGATGTGCCCAAAAGGGAACATGGCATACTCCTCTAGCATCTTCACCTTACCTAAACATAGCAAACAAGATTCTTTGACACACTAATTTGAAATCATCTCACCACCTTTTTGGAAAATCCAACAACAAACACCACCAGTCTCAAAAGAGAAAGTACTAGTGGATGTTGAGGACAAACCCAAGTAGAATAATGAGACAATGACAAATATCCTTCCCTACCTACGGGGGGATCCGTCGTCAAGAGAAGCTTTGCATGTAAAGAAAGTGAATGAAGCTCAGTCTCTCAAGATCTCCCAAATAGTGTTCATAGGGCCTAATTACTATGTGAAACATATATGCGTGAAAGCAAATCTAGATCGAATTTTAGAGCACCAAATGAAGTGTGAATCTATGAAAGCATGTAAAAGCACTCAAGCCAAACAAATGAGATGTTCATTTTAGTTACAAATCCAAGTGTTATAGAGATCCAGCAAAATACCTAGTAATCCTTGCAATGCATTTTTCTCTATTGTACCTTTCGTTTATGCTTGAACGCTCGCTCGCAATGAACAAAGCAACAAGCAAAACAAGCAAACACAAGATATGCAATATATATACCAAAGCCAAGAGATATTCCTAGATTAGAGGGAGAATGAAAATTAAATGAAAAGGTGTGACCCACATAAGAGAATGTGCAATTAACATTTAATTAAGAGATGTGGAGTGTAAAACTCCATAAAAATTATAAGGTGAGGGGTATTTTTTTTAATTTAAATGTATAATAATCCATTTTCTAATAAAATAAAGTATTTTTAAAATAATAATTGTTGCACATAACATTAAGTGAGGAGGGGTTTTATTTAATCAAAAGGGAGCAAATTCTTTTAATTAAATAATAGAAAAATCAAGATGATCCAACCATTTATTTAAAATTAATTAAATACAGTAACTCCAATTTAATGAAGGAAATTGATATAAAATAATAATGATTAATTAAATAATTCAAATAACTTAATTTCATGAAAGGAAATGGTGATGTAAATATCGATTCAAGCTTGAAATAAATTATGAAATAGGAGCACATAGTCAAATATAAAATATATATATCGTCAAATAATGTATGTTTCTACTGATGTGGAGTTAGATTCAATTGTTGCTGATATAATTGATGATCTACATTATTCTTCTTATTTGGATTTACAGGATACTATTGATATGGTTCTCATATATAAATATTGTGATGATAAGTTGCATAAAATATTGGTAGATTACTATATAATTCATTTTATTCATGTGAGTGAATATGTTGATTGGTTAGTTGTGATATGGAAGATTCTAGTGTTTTAGGGAATGAAACAAAGATGTTGGATTTACAAATCTATTCTATTGTCTTTGATGGATTTGAAGCCTTTGGCAAAGATGAAGATCAGTGTAACTATTTATTTTTGGATTAAAGAGTGGGACACACTTTTCTGTTTACCTCAAGAATCTAATACATAGGAGCATCTTGGGTTCCTAGTAGTTTGTTTGTTGTGCTCGACGTTGTGTTCAATTTTTTTTCACTACATTATTGGTAGCTACTTTGGTGGAGTGATCTTGGTTCTTCAGGACATGCTTTGTGCTTTCTTTGGAGTTCTCAGTGGAGTTTGTAGTTCTCTTCACCAATGAGCTCAATCTCTATTTTATGATCCTTTTACCGAGTGGCCTCAAAACTTATCTTATTTTTCTTAGTGACTTCCTCATCAAGGGTTTTAACTTGAGTTATTTTTCTTATCTAGCTTGTGGCTTGATTTGGTCTAAGTGTTTATATAATCTTATAGGCCAAGTTGTGGGCACTGGCTAAATAGCTGAATATTTGCACCAATCGTTAGCCAGTGCCATTACCTCCGTCTGTTAGTTGTCTATTTGAAACAAGACCCAAGTATTGCTGACAGTCCTGTATGGAAAGAAATTTTTTATATATTTTTTTATTTACGTTGATCTCATTATGACCGCCGATGTGACTTCTGTAGCGGCTAATAATGTTAGTGGGGGATTCATTTTTGCTATATTTTCAAATAGTGATAACCTTTAAAAAACATACAAAAGTCTAATTTAGAATGATAAAATATTGATATTAGTATAGTGTAATTTATAATTATAAAAAATTGTGAATTAAATTTGAAGATACTTGAAATTATATATATATATAAACTACATTTTTAATTTGAAATAATTTAATTAAATGAAATATATTTTAAAATGAAAGAATTTAATCTTATATAAAAATATTAAACTTAAATGAGTCTTAGTATATATTTTTTAATAAAAAATATTGATAAAATTTATTTTACAATCCAAATATTTGGTTACTTTTATACTAACATATATTTCTTTTAACAACTTAAAATTTGATTGATGTGTAATTTCTTTAATGATTTCCAAATAAAAAGAATATGTATAACAATAAGTCAAATTTATAATTTATATTTACAAAATTATCTCAAAAAAATAAATAACAATATAATGTAAAAATATATTAAATCTAAAATGGATTTCAATATAACTTTTGAATATAATGAAAATATAATTTAAAATAGATTTCAATATATAAAGAACAAGTGTTACAATATATTTTATAATTTATATATATATTGTTGATTTTATGTAAATATAAATTTGTTATTTGATAGTTTTTATTTAGTTAAGAATTTAAAATTTAGAATTTTTATTTTATATTTAGTTTGGATGAGTATTATATATAATTGTTGTGTTAGAATTGTTAATATATAAGAAGGAAACATGTTATATTAAATTAAATTTATAATATTTATGTAAATCTAAATTTATTTTAATGTATCAATTGTAATGTGCAAATAGAAATGATTTCACACTATTCCTCTATCTATTTTATAAATTATGTGAGAAAAACATTCATATAGACATAATGACATATTCTATAATGACATAAGGGAGATTGATAATCTCTAAAAATATAGGATCTATCTATATAATGCTAATCTTATGGCTATTTGCATTGTGGAGGTGTGAATAGGGACAAAGATTGGTTAGGTATGGAGACCTTTCTATCCTATGATTATGTGAATAGAGTAATACTATGTGATGTTTAAGTTTTTTTAATGTGACGTTTATGTATTTTTATTTATCTACATAATAATAAGATTTTAATCTCAACAATAATAATTTAACATTTAAAGAGCTTATAACATAATGACTAAATAAATAAATAATTGCACATAAATTAACAAATATTTAAATATTTTTATTTTTATATATCTTTATATAAAGTTTATTTATTTATCTAACTTTTTATAAGTTATTTTGGTTGACTCTTACATTTATTCTTTTTATTTAAAATGATGATTGTTATATATATATATATATATATATATATATATATATATATATATATATATATATATATATATATATATATATAGAAAGTATAATTTGATTATTTTGTGTATTTCATTTATATTTTTTATATTGTATTTTTTTTTAGAGATAATTTTATAATTATAAATTATAAATTTGACTTATTGTTATACATATTCTTTTTATTTAGAAATCATTAAAAAAATTACACATTAATCCAATTTTAAGTTGTTAACTAATGAAAAAATATATATTTGAATTGTGAAATTGATTTTAACAATCATTTTTAATTAAAAAATAAATACTAAGACTCATTTAAGTTTAATATTTTTATTATAAAATTTTAAAAATATTTGAAATATTATATATATTAACATAGTATTAAATATCTTAAAATTTTCCACTACCCTTTTATAAATTCATTAAGTACAGTATAGTTAACTAAGGAAGAAACGGTCGTTGGTAAAGCAAGAATTGTTTTAGAATTTGTTAATATTGTCTTGTATCTTTCAACTTTGTTTCAGTTCTCTTAGTGTTTCTTTTTTTAGTCTACGTTCGTAGAGCCAGAAATAATATGTTTTGGACTATTTCTATCTGATTATCTAAACATCTTAAAATATCATTCTCATACAGCCTAAAATTTGATGTATTTTATGCACTAGGTTATCTATTCTCATAAAGCAGATGGTCTGTTTTTATTACATTAACTTAACGGAACTTATTTTTCCTGTAGAGAAGTCAACAAAAGGATATAGTTTTAAAAAAATTAACAACAACACTATTAATTTAGTCTCTCTAACAATATAACCCCAACTCTCAAATAAACTTATGAACCATTCTGATGAAACAATTACATAAGTCAAATGTTGTTATAACAAAAACAAGAAAAATACACTTTAAAGATACAAAGCTTAACACTAAAACAACAAAAGAGATTAAAAAAAATAGAGCTCTTTATGGCATATAAGAAGTTTAAGAAGTCTCCAACCTGGCCTGAGTATCCTTGAGTGGAGCCTGCCACTAATCTGGCCCTGCTATCTGCACAAATCAAGGCCCTTATGAATTGCAAAGAGCTGAAAAAGTGGTCATTTTTATTCAAACATGGCATCAAAATGGGAATGTTGAAATATCAAGGGTACATACAACATGATAAAGGAGGAGTCAATCGATGAATGTTGCTATTGTCTGAATCTAGAATAAGCAATTCACCATCCGGAGACACCTCAATGTTATATGGCTCAATTCCAATCTTACTTCCTTCAAGAACCATTTCCACTATGTACCCACTTTCAAACTAAAGAAAGTTCCTGTCTGAAATATACCATTGTGTTAGATCTATCACACCCCCAAATCAGGGCAAGGAACATTTTATTGATTTTATTGAATTCAACGGTTATTGTACAACATTGGTGATTCTTAACCACTTATTGCCTTAGAATTTGGGTTCTTTTATGCGCGTAACATCTAATCTTGTAAGGGTCATTCTCAGGCATCAATCAAGGCCCAAAATGCAAAACTTATCAGTCGTAATCTGTAATAGACACAACTCCTTAGTGAGCCCATCATCCATCCTTCTCCATGGAAGGATAAAAGACCACCGTCCAAGCCTAATGAGATGAACAAAATACAAATAAAGGAAATAAAGTACTGTTGAGAGTCGTTGAAACAGATCAAGGAAAGATATAATGGCCTTAAAAATAACAAAGAAAAACAAGCATTCTTCCCACTTCTTTCTGTTCATGAGGTTGGTGTAATATTGATGGCATTGATATTGCCAACATGGCATGCAAATCTTGTTTGCAGCCTATCCTATGTAAATACTAATTTTTGACATTTGGTATTTTCATTGACGGCAGTCTGCAGGCCCGCTTCTGGCATGGTTAGTACGGATACTTAATTGAACGGAATAGGTTTGAGAAGGCACTGGCTAGCCGGGTGCAATTTCATGGCTATTTAGCCAATGCCCTGGCTAGCCAGGTGCAATTTCGTGGCTATTTAGCCAGTGCCCCTATCCACCTATACCCCTTTATGTTCTCTCCTCTCTATATGATCTCTCCATGATACCCGATGGTCTTCACACTATCCAATGGTCTTCACCTGTCCGATGTCCTTCATACTGTCTGATGTACACCCATTTATGAGGCAAGAAAAGCCACGATTGAGGGTTATGTCCCTTTCATCAAGGGTTTAATTTATGACTAAACCACCTTTTCCATCCTTTAACAATTGAATATGAGTATTTGTTTTGTTCTCTTTCTTTGTTTATTTTTTAACCATTGAGTATCGTTATTAAAATTAAATGAATATTTGTTATTAAAAATAAATGAATATCCTTATTTATTTGATTTAATAATTGAATAACTCAATCCATATTTTATTGCTATGTGATAAGAAGAACCTTTTATAAATAAATAAATAAATAATTTTATTATTATGTAATATTTCATCAAGACATAATATTTTGTTCTTTTAGCTTAAGTCCATTGCAGTCCTTCCCTCCCGAATTTGCTTTTCCTCAAGCAATTTTAAAACCTCCTCTTTTACCCAAGTGGCATCTATATCTGGTAGATTTCTCCACTTAATCAAGAACTCAGTGATAGTCCTATTCCTTAGATTTTGTTCTCGAGTTTCAAGGATGCATTCTGGTCTTAATGTAAGTTGTCCTTCATCATCTAGGCGAGGTAGCTCTATGTAAGGAGTTATGTACTGACCCAAAACCTTCTTCAAACATGAAACATGGAATACATTATGAATTTTAATATCTTCAAGAAGCTCAAGTTCATAGGCTACTTCTCCCACTCTTCTTGTAACTTCTTAAGGTCCATAAAATCAGGTTTGAGTTTTTCCATCCCATTTTTCTTGATTGATGATTACTTGTATGGTTGTAGTTGCAAGAAGACTAAATCTCCAACGTGAAAGATCTTTTAGTGCGGCTTTTATCTGCATACAATTTTTGTTGATTCTGAGCTTGCTGTAAATTTTCTTTAAGATTTTTTATAATGTCGACACTCTACATAATGAAATCTTGCCACCGTGAACTCGACTCTCTTGAAATATCAATTCTCCATATGATGTAGCATCGTAGCCATATAACGCTTTAAAGGGGCTCATTCCAATATAAATATGGTAAGTTGTGTTGTAGCAATATTCACCTAGGTGCAATCACTTGATCCATGTGTTTTGTTGTTCTATAACATAGTTCCTTAAGTATCCTTCTAACCATTTGTTTACAACCTTGGTTTGTCCATCAGTTTGGGGATGATAACTGGTGCTCAGGGTTAGTGTCATCCCTACCAGAGGAAAGAGTTCTTGCCAAAATTTACTGAGGAATTTGTTGTCTCTATCACTAATTATAATTTTAGGAAGTCCATGGAGTCTGTAAACTTCTTTGAAAAATAGTTGAGCTACTTGAAGTGCTTTGTTTGTGGAAATGGCGAAAAAATGTTCACATTCGGTAAGTCTATCCACCACCACAAAAATGCTATCTTTCCCTTATACCTTGGGAAATCCTGTAATGAAATCCATGGATATACTTTCTCATTTCTGAGCTGGAATCGACAAAGGTTGTAGTAATCCTGCAGGATGTTTTAATTCTACTTTGTTCTGTTGGCATGTCATGCATTCTTGTACATCTTTTCTTGCATCTTTTTTTAACCCTTTCCAAGAGTATTTTTCTCTAATATGTTTGTATGTTTTATAGTATCCTTTATGACCTACTAATGGACTGCCATGATATTCATTAAGAATTAATTCCTTCATTTTTGATTGAGGGCTTATGTATACCCATCCTTTGTAAAAAATGAAGTCATTACAAACTTTGAAGTCTTTTTTGGGTAGGTTTCCCTCTAATATTTATTTTGTTTGAGGATTCTTGGCACATTCAGATAAAATTTCCCATTTCCAATCTTGTGATATGCTAGTAATGCTATTGATATGAGGTCATCAAGAGAGTGCATCAGCGACTTCGTTATTAATACCTTTTACATATTCGATATCAAAGTTATAGGCTTGAATCTTGCTCACCCATTTTTGTTGCCTATCATTTAGATCTTTTTGGTTTAAAAAGAAGCACAAGTTGTTATGATCCGTCTTAACAATGAATCTTCCACAAACTAAGTATTGTCAAAATTTAACCAAAGGATGCATTATTGCTAACATTTCTTTATCATATATAGGATAAAGTTTTTCTGAGTTAGGGAGCTTCCTACTTTTGAAAGCTATTGGTCTTTTCTTTTACATGAGGACTGTTCCTATCCCTTCTTCTAAGGCATCACATTGTAATTCAAATGGTTCAGTAAAATCTAGGATGGTTAATATTGGACATGAACTCATGATTTCTTTAAGTTTATCGAAGGTTTATTGTGCTTCCTCATTCCATGTGAAGGCTCCTTTTTTTGTTAAATCTATAAGGGGAGATGCTAGTTTGGAAAAACCATTTACAAACCTTTTGTAGTAGTTGCATAACCCTACAAATCCTCGGAGATGCATTAGGGTTTTTGGCTTTGGTCAATCTCTGATAGCACGAATTTTTTCTTCATCTACACTAACACCTTTGACACTAATTTTATGTCCCAAATATAGAATTTCTTCTAGTCCAAATTCGCATTTTGAAAATTTAGCATATAGAGATTCTTCTTCCAAATCTTTAAAACTTCCTCGATATGGTGAAGATGTTCCTCCCAAGTCTTACTGTATATGAGTATATCATCAAAAAATATGAGTAAGAATTTTCTCAACTATTGTCTAAAAATGTGGTTCATACATGATTGGAAGGTTGTTGGAGCATTAGTGAGTCCAAAAGGGAGGACAAGGAATTCAAAGTGTCCATAGTGGCATCTGAAAATTGTCTTTGGTATATCTTCTTTTCTCATTCTTATTTGATGGTAGCCAGAGCATAGATCAATTTTTGAAAAATAATATGCGCCATGTAATTCATCAATTTTGGGCATGGGATGCCTATTTTTAATTGTCTTCTTATTTAAAGCACAATAATCGATGCACATTCTCATAATTTTGTCCTTTTTTACTAATACCACTAAAGATGCAAATGGGCTACTGCTTGGTTGAATATGTCCCATGTTTAGAAGTTCCTTAATTGCCCTTTCTATTTCTTCTTTGAATTTTTGAGGGTGTCTATAAGGAGTGGTTATCACTGGTTTAGCCCCTTCTTCTAATTCAATGGGATGTTGAAAACCCCTTTTGGGTGGTAGTCCTAGAGGGATTTCTTCAAAGACCTTTTGATGTTTATTCAATATAGGTTGGATATCTATGTGAATACTCTTCCCTTGTGTTACTAGCTTATCCAAAATCATGCACTGTGCTATCCATTCACCCTAGTTGTGGCTGAGTATTTCTTCCATTTTTTTACAAGTGACTACCTTTGGGGACCCATCAGGTAATCCTTTAAGTGTGATTTCGTGCCCTTCATGAGTAAAACAAATTTCTGAGTTAGGACCATCCATGATGAATCGTCCTAATGAGTTTATCCAGGGCATTTCTAGGATAATATCATTATGAATATCAGCCACATAAAAGTTCCTTTTAATGGTGTGGCCTCCAAGGGTGACCTCTAGATTAGGTACAATCCTGGTGCATCATTTGATAGCTCTGTTCCAGAAAGCTACTTTAAATCCATTGAATTCTTCTGTCTGCAATTTTCTTCTAGCTACAAGGTGTTTGCTAATGAAGTCATGTGAGGCCCCTATATCTACTAAGGCAATTATTCTTTGTCCTTTACTTTCACCTTTGATCTAAAAAGTTCTATTTTCATTACCTTTGGAAATAACAACTCATATTCCTTGTCCATCTTCATCAGTCTTTATTCTCTTGTTTGCCTTCTCATCATCACATATTTCATCTATTTGGTTCAATCTCCCTCTTCTGCAATGATGATCTTGATCCCAAGGTTCTTTACACTTAAAGAAAATACCTTTCTGATGCAATTCTTCTTTTCTTGGACAATGGTGTTCTTTGTTCCATGGTTTGTTGCAAGCAAAACATAATTTTTTCTATTATCTCTCCTGGACCCATAATTCTAATAGGGTGATTTTGGAGGGAAATTCTTTTATTTTTCCTTGGGGGCATTTGATTCAAATTTCTTAGCCCTTTAGATAGCCTCCTCGAGGGTTTCAGGTTCAAAAGGTTTGACTGGAGCTTTAATGGAGTCCTTTAGTCCTTCTATGAATATGTGTGTGTGTGTGTGTGTGTGTGTGTGTGTGTGTGTGTGTGTGTGTGTGTGTGTGTGTGTGTGTGTGTGTGTGTGTGTGTGAGAGAGAGAGAGAGAGAGAGTTGTCCTTGAGATAAGTTAGGGATCGTTATGTTTAGATCTAAAATTTATTGGCAAATTCTTCTATTGTTCTGGTTTGTTTGAGATGGGTAAGTTATTGGTAATACCATTCAGGGTCTCTTAAATCAAACCTATTCATTAATTTTTGTGTAAATTTGCTATTGGAGGTGATCTTTTTGAGTCCTAAAGAGTTTTGGCCACAGTGCCACCATTTTTGGGTTGATCCCTTTAAATATAGTATAGCAAATTTAATGGCATCTTTTCTGTCATTAGACTATAAGATAGGTATGTGTCTAAATTTTGGACCCAGGCTTTAGCAGTTTCTTCCCTTGAACCATTGAAGCAAGGTAGTTTAACTTTGTTTATCTTCCCTTGAAGGTTTTTATCTATATGATGTTTCTCAATCATTTCCAAAAGTTTAGATTCATAGTATTCCTTAAAAGAGATTAGTTGTCGTAGGTTGGGATCCAAGTTAGCATACCTTTGTCTGATTTCCTCCATGCTATGTGGGGTGGCCTCTTCTTCCCTGATAGTTTCTTGTGGTGCTAAACTCTGTGATGAAGGCTTGTACTCCTCATTGGAAGAATGGTGATCTCCATGTAGGTTGGGCCTTTCATTATTACTATTACTCAATTTTTGTATTGTTTCAAGAATTATTCTATTAGAATTTTCAGTTCTTTCAAATCTTTCATTAGTTTTTTCTATGAAGTTTCTTAGTTCTTGAGCTATTTTCTTGGCCACTACTTCTATAGTTGCTTCTCATAGGTAGCAGGACTATGCTCTAATACCATTGTAATGTCCCCACTAAATCAGTTGATTAAGGGCCAATAATACCTACAAGAATAAACATTAGAATCATAATAACAATAATATTAACTATATGATTCTACCCACTAAGTTAATTCCCAATCTTAAGGACGTCTCCAGATCGGGCTTCATAGCTCATATCTATTATGTCATCATCCCGAGAGTGCATCCCTTAAGATTCTTCTTGGACGGGCATCCTCTATCCAAGGCTATTCACATATGCATATGTTAACAATTTCAAAATATTCTGGATGTCGATTATCAGCCATAGCAGCTATGGAGATCTTAAATATCTCACATGCTCTATGCTACGATATCGACACTCGGCCATGGCAGAAATGAAGATCTTAAATATCTCTCATCCTCCATGCTACGAATATCAAATGGTGTTCATAGATTAACACCCAAATCTTTTATTTCTCACACTTGGCCATGGCAGAAATGGAGATCTTAAGTATCTCTCATCCTCCATGCTATGAGTATCAGATGGTGTTCATAGGTTAACACCCAAATCTTTTATTTCTCATATATATTTTTCAATTAATAATTTAGTTTATCATCAAAATGATTTATGGCTTATGTATTAGAGACTTTTGAATAAATATCTATATCTTTAAACTTAAAGAAAAAATGCATATTGCCATAATTAAACATAATATATGAATTGTAAACATTACAATACAAACTCACGTATGCTCGGAACCAATGTGATATATGCTTGGGACCAACGTGAACTTATTCTACTTGGTGGACAATATAAGTTGCTTCATTGGCGCAATGTCCTCTACTATGGGGTTGGTCACTATCCTTTTCCATTTGCGTGATATTCGCCTGTACCCCTTTATGTTCTCTCCTCTCTGTCTGATCTCTCCATGCTGCCCGATGGTCTTCACATTGTTTGATGGTCTTCACCTATCCGATGTCCTTCATATTGTCTGATGCACACCCATTTATGAGGCAAGGAAAACCATGATCGAGGGTTACGTCCCTTTTATCAAGGGTTTAATTTATGACTAAACCACCTTTTCTATCCTTTAACAATTGAATATGAGTATTTGTTTTGTTCTCTTTCTTTTTTTATTTTTTAACCATTGAGTATCATTATTAAAATTAAATGAATATTTATTATTAATAATAAATGAATATCCTTATTTATTTGATTTAATAATTGAATAACTCAATCCATATTTTATTACTATGTGACAAGAAGAACCTTTTATAAATAAATAATTTTATTATTATGTAATATTTCATCAAGACATAATATTTTGTTCTTTTAGCTTAAGTCTATTGCAGAGAAATCCCAAGAACATCTATATCCTAGGATTTAATTAGCTTTCAACTAGAAGCATGCAAATGATATATGTCATGAACTATATGTTAGAAATAGATAATGTTGAGAGGGTTGGGGGGGTGAATCAGTGTTCTATAATTTTTTGCCCACAACTGAACATTGTTAATTATTTTATAACTTGCATATGAAAGTAAACCAACAATGCTAAACAATAAATATAACCATACACATAGATAACTCATAACACCATTATTTGTTAACTAGGGAAACCCTGGCCAAGGGAAAACCTCGGTCGGGATGATACCCACTAGATGATTCACTAAACAATAGGATCGTGTTAACAATATTGACCCTGTTAGGAGTCTATGAAGTACATATAGTGTCTCCAATCCCTATTAGGAGACTAGGCCTTGTTAGAAGCCTCAAACCTATTAGGAGTTGGTGGAACAAATACAATGTATGCAAGAAGATCTCACTGCCCTACCATGCAATTATACAATTCGGTTCTTCACAAGAATAGATATACATACAATACTATGTGTCAGTTGTACTTTGCACTTGCTCTGATCATACATCAAAATTCACATCACATAAGGCTCACAAATCTTTCAAACTCTTTGTACAATAGTTTGCATCACATAACACTTGCTCGTTTATCATAGATAGCACACTTATCTGCACAAGATAAGATCTTTACTTATACCTTGCATAATTACAAAACTCTTCTCAATCGGCCTTCATGTGTTCACATGCTTGACATAATATAGCTTATGAAGTAATAGCCACACAGTCGGCTCACCATAAATTGGCTAAGTCCCAAAATGATGTCATACATAACAAAACAAATAAAAGTAACTGCATACAATTGCCTTCAAAACATAACAATTTTATTCATGTTTTGATGGATCATTACATTCCTTATCACTTCTTTACATTGGTACATACATAAGCTTCCCCTTACATATACATTTACATCTATGAAATTTTACTTCTACATAATACTCCCCTTTTGAAATCAATGGAAAAGGTGTCAAAAACTGTATCTGCAAAACTTTGTAACCTTCTACTAATCAGTAGGTCATTCTGGAAATGCAATTTGCAAAGTCATGTTTCATCTTGTCAAATTTCTTCTAGTGCACTTTGATTGTATCAAATATATTGATGAGTGTGCAAAGTGCATAAGATGCCACTTCACTATGCTCAAGTCAATATAGGCAAAATTGTCATAGGATGTCTTAGCTACAAGACACTCCTCCAACTACCTCTGTAAAATGACAACTTTGGATGATAAGTGTTCTCTAAGAATAGAGAATCTCCTTAATACCTTTTCCTTGTCAAACTCAATGCTTTTGATATAATTGTGAATCTTTTCAATCTTATCTTTGAAATTTTCAATTCTGGTCTAGTTGATGCAATCTAGTAGTGAGTATATGAAGCTCACTCATTTGTCCTTTGATCTTGTTATCAAAATCTGATAGGTAATTGTATGACATTGTGCATTGTCCATACAAATTATTACCTTCATCTATGCTTCTCCTCAAATATTTTATGCAAATATCTAAGGCTATCAGATCATTTCTGACATTTGTGCATACTATATGAAACAATGATGCATCATGCTTCGTTTGTGCTTGCATTGAAGCTACTTCTGCTAGAGTTGTGAATTCCCCATCAAAGGTCTTCACCAACTCTTTAGCCTTTACCTGCAAGTCTGGATTGACTACTATTGTGGTAATTGTCTTCTACATTCAATCCAAGACTTCAATTAGATTCTTCTCCAAAGACTTCACGGATTTGTTCTTCTCAAATAGCTTGCTTAAGGTACTCAGTGGTCCTTTCTAATCTTCATCATCTGATGGAATTGATATTGTTGTTGATGTTGTCATTGTTACTACTTAAGTTACCATAGGCATATGTACAACTTCCTTTTTCTTCTCTTCCTTAACTTTCTTCTTATCTTCAGCTTCTTTTCATGCATCTTCTTCTTCTTTTTTCCTTTTCTTCTTCTTCTCTCTTTTTTTGTTCTTCCTCTTCTCCCTTCCTCCTTTCTTCTTCTCTCTTTTTCTTTTCCTCTTCTACTTTTCTTTTCTTTTCTTCTTCTTTCTTCTCGTAATCATTAGAGCTAGTGTATGTAGTAATATTGCCAACAATGGATTGGCCAAATGTTGCAAAAGGATTCTCCTTTGTATCCATAGTTATGTGTGTGCTATCCACTTAGATGGATTCAGTACCCATAACAATGTGAGGTGGTGAAGGTGTCCGATGTGTCTCCTGTGCTTCTTCCTCTTGCACATATACCAGGTTGTCAAGCTTTGACTGTGTACTCACCTTAGGCTTTGTAGTCATATATTTCACAATTGCCTCCTCATTTTCTTTCCTTACATCCTCGTAATTGCCTCCCATCAAAAGAATTGCTCTTCTTTTGTTCCTTAGCAAGGGCTCAATACCCTTCAAAATTCTGTCTGAGTCCTCCTTGGAGTCAACATCACAGTTTATTTATTGATGTGATCCTCATACTTAGATCTTCTTACTCTCTTCTTCCTATTAATTAACCTATTGTATAGGCCTTCAAGTATCTTATTTTGTATATTCTCAAACTTCTTGTTCCTCAAAATCATTTTCCTTATAATAGCATTCTCTAACTGTCTTCTATCTATTCTGCTATACATACTGTAATACTTATTTAGCTGTACAAAATTATCATCATTAATTATTTGCATGTCCAAATTCTCTACCTTGGATTTCCAAGCTCATTTTCTAGATATTGTTTTGGCTTCTTGCGCATCTTGTTCAACAGGTTTATCTTCAGCTTCATCTTCAAAACTCTCTAAACTGCTTACTTGCACTGACTTTCTCCTTTTTCCTAGTTCGTTAGTGGTTTGCTTGACCCTTTTCTTGATTGATGGTGCAGGTTCTTGCTTTACCCTTACCCATCTCTCAGACTTTCTCTATGCAACAGGTACATCCACCTCTGTCTACCTCCTAGGTTGTTCATACCTTGTTCTGACTAGTTGCACTTGTGCAACTGCTACATAAGCGCAATAGGGGCCTGTGCACAAGGTTGTGCTACTATCACTCCTTCTGAAGGTCCTGCAACAACAATGGGAGTTGTTGCCAACACTTCAGTCTATCCACTGGCTTTCATCTCCAACGCAATGCCTTTAATCTCATCAAACTCTTTCCTAGTCATGCCAAATTCCTTAAGGATGAATCTATCTCTTTCGTAGAGTTCTGCATGAATTATTCTCATATTTTCTTCATAAGTACCCCATCTAGGACATTACATAACCTTTTTTGACTAGAGTATGATCTATGCATACCCTTCTATGATCGTAGCGCTCATCTCATATCCCATATGCTCTATAAATTTGACTCTTGGTATAACTGCTTCCATGCAGGTGTTATCTATTTCCACCATGAAACATAATTCTTCTTTGTACTTCTCTACCATTAAGGGAGGTATCCTATACCTCAGATTCATTTCTGACTGGAAACTCCTCATCATCCTATCTATGTCATATCTCTAACATTTTTTGGCTTAGATTTGTAGCATTGAGTCACCATCTTCATTGTGTACTCGCTGTTATCCCAACTTATCAATCTAGGAAGCTTCCTTGTAGCATAGAAGAATATATGAGTCAATAGAGAGTCAAAGCTAATAATTGTGTTCTTAGTTTTCTATATCTTTGTAATGTTGTCCAACAGTTGCAATCTGATAATCTCACACAAATTAACTTTTCTTCCTTGCATAGCCATTACATAAGCTACATGTAGAAATCCATTCGGTACTAAGTTAATCCTCGATCTATGATTTAACTTGTACCCTAATATCTTGCTTAGTAATTTTACTCCTTTGTCTTGAATGGAGTCTACCTTCACGTTCCTTCTATCAAACCGTGTGTTCAGGTTTGTCTCAACCATCTTCCTGACATTCTTCTCATTAATAGGATTGTACTCTTCATTACTCAATCGTCTAACCTTGTGAATAAGGTAATTGTCAATAACAATTTGTGCATCACCTAGCCATAACACATCATCATGTACCCTACTCAAAATTATTCAGGTCCAATCGTGATTGTCAAACTCCATATAAAACATATACCATACCAAACTCCACATACTCAGACTTCAAGGATAAGTCATTGCTACACATGGTTCCTAGGTCTCGATGAATTTCATCATCACCTATACTCTCTAGTTTAAAATGAATATAACTTCTTATATCCTCAACATGTAACACATTTTCCAAAATTTGTGAAAATGCGCCCAACGGATCATCCAATAATGAAACAAACTCTTTTTTTTTGAACTCATATCATGGTCTATCACTCACATCATACATATCTTGACTAGTCATTGAAACTGTGACTATAAACACTAAAATATTGGATTCAAACTTCGCAAAATACCTTTAAATGTAATTTAGGGCTTCTGCAACTTTCTGCTTTACAATCTTCACTTTGCACTTCAATTCGTTGTCGAATCATTCTTCAATTCACTCAAGACACTTCACATGAACAAATGGTACATACAATCTTTCTTGTAATCCTTAAATCATTTCAAATAACATTGTGCATTAAATGTGTATCTATCACATATTCAAATATTGTCTTTGTTTACTAGTAAGCTTGATTTCTCAATTCTTGCTCATGACGATCATATCAAGACTTGCGCACTTGACCATAGCCTTCTCTCTATGTCCTTAACCTCCTGTTAACTACACAACTTCCAACTCTCTCTAACATCAATCTTGGCCAACTGATGCACTGCCACAACTAAAACTGCTTAATTCAGGTAGGATGAATCACAAACAATTTGTGACTTCAATGTCTTATTAGGTGCTATGAAAAACTATTCCTCCAAAAATGTTTAAGAGCTTTTTGGATCTTTAGCTATCACAAATGCTTCTTGGAATTCATCAACATGTTCCTTAATTTCTTCCTTCTAACTATTGTTAGTTCCATTGCCATTCTTTCTATTGTTTCTTTTGTTGTTCCTTCTGCTCTTTGGATTCTTGTTAAAGTTCCTTCTATCCATTTTGCAATATCTTGTTCTATGTATGAAGTTATTACATAACTAACATACAGGTGCATTTCTTCTCTGATTAGTTCCATTCTGATTCTCAGGTGCTTTGCAATTCCTTGCAATGTGTCTAGGATTGTTACACTTGTAACACATGAACTCATTCTTCTCTCCATTAGATTTATCTCCATCAGTGGGTTCGTTCTGTGATCTTCCTTATTCATTACCTATAGGGTTAGTATTCCTAGTCATTATACTATTTTCATTATTACCATCAAACTTAGGTTTCTTACATTCTATTGCCTTATGTCCATAACCATGACAATTATTACTATATAAATTAGTAATGGGTTTAAAAGACTTACCTGTGCAATCTCGTTTCATGTGTCCAACCTCATTACATATGAAGCATCTACCTCTAAACTCACGTCTTACTTCCTTGGGTGGTTCATCTTGCTTAGGTTTATCAACTTGCTATGTTTTCTTAAGTTCATCAGCTTTAGCTGAAAAATCAATCAACACAACTTCCTTTGATACTTTAGTAGATGTGCTTGATTCTACCTTGCTCATATCGGATTCCTTGGGGGATTCAATAACTATATTTGGTTCTCTTCTGATTTCAACTTTCTTGGTTGATTTCTCTCCAATCAAATATCCAAGTTTTGTCTTGTCATAAGAAGGTCTCTGGTGAAATATTTGTTGATCTATCTTTTCACTACTAGAATAAAATTTCTCTAACTGTTGCTTAGCTTGTGTCAATTATCCTTTCATAATGATATTGTACTTTTCTAATTTTGCATGTTCAATCTTGATAGTATCTAGTTCAGATGAAACTTGACTTAACTGGGATCTAAGATTTGCATTCTTAGTTTTCAGTTTTAGTTCATTCTTGCTACCATTTTTCTTAAGACTCAACTGAAGTTTAATGATTTTCAATTCATGTTTCAAGATCTCATTTTCCTTTTGAAGATCTCCTACTTCATCATTATCACTAGTTTGCGCAATTGATTCCTTATCAGATTCCAAATCATCAATCTTGTCTTTTAACTTGCCAACGAAAACTTTCGCATATTCATATCTAGCTTTCAGGTTATCTCTTTCTTCAGTAAAAAGGTCAATCTTCTCAAGAGCTTCTTCTAGGTTTTTCTTCAATTGTTTCATATCTTTAGGGATCTTACTAAAGTTGTTAAACTTCTTCAAAGTAACTGGGCTCTGATACCAATTGTTAGAAATAGATAATACTGGGAGGGGGGCTTGCATATGAAAGTAAACCAACAATGTTGAATAGTAAATATAACCATACACATAGATAACTCATAACACCATTATTCTTTAGCTAGGGAAACCTTGGCCAAGGGAAAACCTCGATGGGGATGAGACCCACTAGATGATTCACTAAACAATAGGATCATGTTAAGGATATTGACCCTATTAGGAGTCTATGAAGTACATATAGTGTCTTGAGTCCCTATTAGGAGACTAGGCCTTGTTAGAAGCCTCAACCCTATTAGGAGTTGGTGGAACAAATACAATGTATGCAAGAAGAGACCGCTACCCTAAGATGCAATTATACAATTCACTTCTTCACAAGAATAGATATACATACAATACTTTATGTCTGTTGTACTTCGCACTTTTTCTAATCATACATCAGAATTTGCATTACATAAGGCTCACAAATCTTTCAAGCTCTCTGTACAATAGTTCACATCACATAGCACTTGCTCGTCTATCATAAATAGCACACTTATCCGTGCAAGATAAGATCTTTACTTATACCTTGCATAATTGCAAAACTTTGCTCAGTCAGCCTTCATGTGTTCACACGCTTGACATAATATAGTTTATGGAATAATATCCACATAGTTGGCTTATCATATCTTAGTAATTGTTTCATAACCAAAATAATTCCTAAGGTTGTACAATTCAATTCTCTGTTATGCTCGATTCTACACTGTTAAAAGTTCGCACTGGTATTTCAATCATAACTCGTGTCGTATTGTCTGTACACATCTACGCACTGGCACACATCATCATGATATTGTCATGAAGTTTTCCCCAACTACGCATGAGCTAACTCTCAACGAGTCGTCCGTACACTTAATATTTGTTCTTTGTGTTGTTGTAAACTGTCTAACACTTAGGCAATTTTATGTTACCATAAATGACAATCATCAAGACATCTATCTGACCATATTGCCAACACTATATGTGATATAACAAGGCTTAGTTTGCGTTCTCAAAAGGTGGGACCGAAAGGGAAATCTTGAGTCCCTGCCCCGCTTTCTGTTGTTGTGGTTCATGGTTAGGGACTTAATGCTAATCTTTTTTAACCATGGGGTTCCAGGTGCCCGGTCAAAACCTGGTGTAGTGGCTGAGTTGTACTGTGTTATCTTTGTAGCCACCTAGGTCACCTTTTTGGTTGGTGACCTGTCTCTCCTTTGGTCTGTTGTTACTATGTAATGGGGTTTCAAGGCCCTTTCAAATCCTGTTTTCCTTAATCAACAACAAGGCTTAGTTTTCTTTCACTAGTAGCATTCAAATCATATATGTCAAGGGCTACCTTATATCAAGTTGGACTTGCTTTTAT
Source organism: Cupressus sempervirens (assembly GCA_028749045.1). Taxonomy (NCBI): domain Eukaryota; kingdom Viridiplantae; phylum Streptophyta; class Pinopsida; order Cupressales; family Cupressaceae; genus Cupressus; species Cupressus sempervirens. Next base: position 519,791,454 of record CM053784.1, on the reverse strand, counting down.
CAATACCGTGCGCATATAAACCATAAAAATCCACCAACTAAAAGGCTCAATGATCTATGAAAATCTTAGGAGTATTCGTGTGTTATTAGCCTTTGTCAATGATTGCAATTAATATGGAATGCTTGTTTAATCATCACAAGTCACCATGAAACAAGGATGAACCCAAAGAGTTGCTTGAGGCACATTGGGAGAATTAAAAGGAGAAAATACTTTAGTTCTCCCAACTTGAATCAAGATATTATAACATATAGTTCCTTTTTGTTATCTATTCAAATGGAGCTAGTCAATGTGTGTATGTTATATAAGAATTGATCACTTAGTGGGTTTGTATAATATAGCTTGGTATATTGTTATACACATGTAGAATTGTGTATCAATTAATTAGTAGTTGTGATCCAAAGACGTGGAAGATCTGACCTCAAATAAAAAGATGGAATATTTGAATTAATAATATGAGAATTATAGAGCCTCTATATAGCCATTTCAAATGTGTAGGGAATTGCCTTGAAATAGAGGCACTAACTTGTTTAATGCAAGAATGAGATATCATAGCAAATGTATTGTCATTATCATGTTTTCTGAGGTTACAAAGCTAGCACCTGTAAAGTGGAATTTCTTGTTTAAGTCGTTGAAGTAACAGATCCAATAAGTCACTTCATTAATTAAGGTGTAATGAAAATAATATAGTCAAAACACAAAGTAAAATCCAAGAGTGGTTAGTACATGTCCATTGAAACTATGAAATTATTTCCATCTCTACTTCAAGTAAGAGTTGCTATTTTTTTATCAAGAAAATTACATCATTCATATTCCCATAGCTAGTTGTGTTAGTCTTTAGAATACACACAATAATCATTTGTTATTTCCTCCAGAGTGTTTATTGCCATGATTATTTGTTATCACGTGACTATCCTTGTAAGGGAATTGTTATATGAACTCTCCTATAATGCATGATACATAGTTCTTATAGATTAATAATTTTATTATTACACACAAAAAAATTATAAATTAATTATTGTATTATTACATTATAAAATTGATGCATTTATTGTATTATTACATAATAAAATATTGATGCACAGAAATTTTGCAACTACAATGTAGCATTCTAAAACTAGTATTTTTGTGTGGATCAAACATCCATTATTCTCAAAATGTGTTTGAGGTGCTCTCTTTTCTAATACGATTGCTTATTTTGTACTTCTTTAGCCTTTTTTTTCTCTCTCATCAATTTCTATCCCACAAACAAACACCAAACTTCTCTACACTAAAAAAAATTACTAACTTTGTATAACTTTCATGCCATATTAGCATCTACTACTTTATTCATAAAAACATAGTCACTATGGTCCTTGTAAGATCCTTCCAACCACTCTTGTGGAAAGCATCTCAACTCACTCTGATCACTCGAACTTTCTCCTGAAACTTTGAGTTCTTGATATCAAATCAATCTTTGAGCAATCTATTCTCTATCCCACTGCACAAATAGAGCACTCTCTAAACAACCTCCATCCACTTATCCACAATATGGGGCTTGCCTCCACTGTCAACACCTTCTACATGACAGTAGAGTAGGAAGGTTGAGAACTACCCAGACACTCTCTATACACTTTCTTCTCAACACCTTGTAGCTTCTACTTTCTATTTCGAATACATATACACACTTGCATGATGTGCATTTAAGGTCCATTTGGTTGTTGGAATATAACTGAACTAGGAATTGAAAATCAGATTTGGTTTTGTATTCTCTATTTGGTGCGCCGAATTGGAATTAGGAATTGGAACTTGTTTTTCATTCTCTATGCACACCAAATCAGGATTGGGAATAGGAATATGTATTCCCACTCTGGCCTCAAAATGAACATATGTCCATTCCCCAAAAGAACTTGTTATTGGAATAGCTATTCCTATTCCCATTTTAACTTTTGCTTATTTGATAATGAGATCTATTAGATTTCCACAATCCATGCTAATGTGCTGTCAAATTTCTGGATTTGATTGTGTATAATTTTTTTTTTTTTTTTTTTCTGTGACCAACATGAGACGGTGAGCTTCGAACCATGGCGGGCTTGGCAGGCAAGCGATCGTCTACGTTAAGACCATGTATTATTACATTGCTAACAAACTGGATTGTGATGCATAGTTTGTGTCCAATCTCCACGTTCACTCCGCGCCCGTCAATCGTCTTGCAACTGTTGACAGTGAGCATGCTTGATGAACATATCACGATTGAAGATGATCCAGAGGCATGGTTTGGATGAATGTAACGAAAGGTGTCATACTTTGGATTCACCGAATCGTCCCGTGTCAGTTACGGTGTATATGATTTGCGATGGTCCGCCCAATTTGGATCGCTTCTCCAGCACGCATCGATTTCATTCATTATTCTACCATGCTACTAAGGAATTTATCACCCTCTTAGCAGCTGCCATTAAAAGGGCTTGAAGCTTTTGTACTTGGCCTGCAATGTTTGCCTGCGCTGATCCCATTGCCGCCAAAGCTAGGGTTGTTTGGAGAACCAAACAGATTGTGGAATAATAAATCATATTCCTATTCCTATTCCTATTCCCATTATTTTTTTCTGATTCCTATTCACAAATTTCAATTCCTATTCCTATTCCTGTTCCTAGTCCCGATTATTATTCCCAATTTCCTATCCCTGCAGCCAAACGGGCCTAAAGGAATATATTGATACTTTGGCAAACAAAATCTACAGTTACAGTTTTGACTTTTAACTAATCGCACCCTATGGAAGCTGATTACATGTTCACAAACAAGTTCAATTCTACATATACACCTTTGGGTTCTATATCTACTCTAATGTCATTTGATGCACAAGGATAGTGGGCCAAATGAATGATGAACTAGACCTTACAACCAACACCAAATAAGACAAACATAATGATTTCAAAATTCGACTATGGAAGCACACCGCACAGATTCGACCAGTGACAAGTATTAATTGAATCGTAGATCTGATTCGTTCATAATTAAAAGAACTTGTGCATGGACTGGAATCTGCAGAAAAAGTTGGCAGAGACTCATCTAGCATGGTGTGCTTTTCAAAAATATACTGACAGTTTTTGCACCCTATGCAATCTAATTATATGCTCACAAATGAGTTCAAATCAATTATATAGAGCATTAGATTAGATTATGTACTTATCAAATACCATTTGATGCACAAGGATAGTGAGCCAAATGAATGGTGACTCGACCTTGCAACCAATACCGAATTAGACAACAAAAAAACTTCAGCAATTCATATATATGGAAACACAGCCCGCAGATTTGACCGGTGACAAGGAATCATTCAATCATAGGATTGATTCATTCAAAGATGAATATTAATTGTAAATGCATTTTGATCTGTAGAAAAAGTTGGCAAAGATCGTCTATGGAACCAATTCCCAAGTCCCTAAAAGACAAAAACCTCCCAAACGCACAAAACAAACAAACTCCAAACCTCTTACCTATCTGCTCATTATACTCAATCAAACGTAATGAAATAGAATTTTATAGAAAACATAATAGATGGAAAAGATAACTCGAAGTCTATACACATAAAGACTTCTCAAAGCCTATCGTGAGAAAAATAGAAAATTAAGCAAAGATTGCTTCAGGAGGAGACAGATTTTCTCGAAGACTATCTACAAAAAATCAAAAAATAAGACAATAGTGCTTTAAAAAAAATCCCAATATTGAATTACAAATGTTCCAGAAACAGCCAAGGCATGATGCGGGAAGAGAGCCTAGCCATTCCAAACACAGAAGGGGGTGTTTATGGCATCCCTCAATAGCCCCAGTGGCAACCAAACATCCTCAGGGAGACCAACCGTAGTTCGTGCAAGATTGAGCAATGAGATATTCTATGGGGCAAATACTTGGGTATCTTTTTTCTGGTACTTTTCAGATATGATATAGAAAAACTACCTAGAATTATCCAAAGCGAGCTATTCCTTTACTGAAATGATTTTCAAGATGAATTGCTATTCTTCAACCACCGTGTTTTGTTATCCAAGTTGTACTCTTGTTGTTAAGAAGTAGTGTTCTACCCTGGCAGACTCCTTTATAAATTATATCTTTTAGTTAAATTGTGCTCGACATTTAGCCAATATTCAGCTCAAAATAATGTTCCTTCTTGCGCTTGATGATTAAAATGGTTTTTAACTTTCTATGGATTATTTATAACCTAATCAGCAGAAAAGGAACAATCATATAGCATAAATGGAGATTTTGTAGCCACCCACATTACTAGTTTACTTTCTGAAACAATCGTAAGCAATGAATGCATACTCGAGACAAGCTTCTCTTTTGGGGTGATAGTCTACTTTGTAGAAATATATTACTACATACAATTCTTATAACAGACCACAAGTTGTACAAGATAAAGAATACAAATCCTTTATAGTCTGATTTCTTATAAACTTCTTTAAGTGCAGATTTTCAAGCCATTTGAATCTCATCATTTGTATTCATTTTTAAAACCCTTTTCTTAGAATTCCCATGAAAGAATAGCAAGTATATGCCGAACTCGACATGCAACAAGTTTAGCAAACAATGAGCCATTATTTTTTGAAGAATTTCCTAAGGGCTCTATTTCTGCTAGTTACTTCATTGAGAACCCAGTTATCTTTATTTGGCCATTTCTGACATAGCTGTGATCACCTCTTTCATCCCATTCAAAACAATAAAAATAGTTTTCCTATTCTTTCAGATTTCTGAACCTAATGTAGTACCATCTACTGTTAGAAAGTTTGCAAATGACTTAATTTGCATGTTGACTTAATTTTCAATTGACTGTAATGTTGCGTAAAATGGATCTATAATGAATATGGTTAATGCCTAATGAATAAATTAGGTTTCCTATAGATTTTAATTTTCCCCTTTTCTTAATTGTCATCCTAGATATGATATGTTTATACAAATAAATTACCAAATTAATATCAGTTGCTCAAAAAAATAATTAAAAACAATAATAAAATAAAATTTATTGACAGACTCGGAAGTAAAAAAATTCAGCATTTTCTTAATTGCGCAACAGGATATCCTAATGATCATGATAGACCTCTCTATATACCAATTTTAACATCAATCATGTTTCCGATGTGATAGCCACCTAAATGTTGGAAATATCACGAGCACTTCCCACACAAACAAGGGAAGCAAAGAATATGTTACAAACACCAAAAAGCCTTGAGGAGAGTCTGAACAAACTGCCAGCAGCATAAAGAATACACTCAAAAGGCACTCTTACTTGCAAAGATTGGAGATTACATTGCTGGAAAATACAGCACGAACTCATCATTTTGCCGAGGGACTGCTACCTATCAACCTTTTCTCTTCAAATGAGTGATTGCTAAGAAATCCTTAGGTAGAACAGAAAAAAAATCCAACTTACAAGGCATTTTTACTTATTGAAAGTGCAGATGGGGTGCATAAAATGCCTTGCCTTTAAAATACAAGCTGATTCTACCTGAAGCTGTTTAGAATTCGAGCCCATGTCACATTGACTCAAACTTACAAAATATATCGACTTTTCCCTTGCTCACAGGGCCCAACTGTTAGTCCCAGCACTTTGTTCTTTGTCTCTTTCAATTTACAGCACTGCCTTCTTGGCAACTGCCACATCAAACACAAGTCAGGAAAAGTTACAAATTAATTTGCAGCACTCACTGGTTTGGCTACTTCCAACAACATAAAATGACAAAACAACTGAAGCATAGTAAGGATTGTTTATCGAGGACATTATGTTTTAGATGTCTGCTCTAAAATAGCTCATTCCACTAAAACTTATCTAAAAAAGTTCTCCATTCACTCAGAAATTAGACACCTCTGAATAGGTATGCAGTGCTGTATTAAACACACACAGTCAATATTAAAGATCTAAGGTGGAATCTATCTAAAAACATAGGTGATAAAGTGTGTACCAGATGCCACTGAGGAGGCATGGGCTTGCTCACAACTTCAATTTCTTGTGTTTCATGAACAGGAAGAGCCGAGGACAGGCAGAATGCTTTTCTTTTCAGACTGTCAGATATATTATCTCGCTTGTAGTAGCTTACAATTTTATTTCCTCCTACATTGCGTACATCTTTCAGGAAAAACAAGAATGGCTTACTACAAGTTGATTTCTGCGGAGCTCTTGTATCAATGTCAAAATCCTCAGCCTTGTCCCTTTTGTTCCAGGCCTTGAATGTGCGTTCAACACGATCAAGCTCACGTGGGAGAATTATCTTTGGAAAAACCTGGACAACATAGCTATTTGATACAGAAAAAGTTAATCGCCTCTTGTGATCATAGCAAATTGAACGCTGCAGAAAGCTGGTGGGCTCAGTCTTCATGGCTTTAACAAGATGTTTAAGTCCATCCAATGAATTATGCCGAGGGAAGACGGGATCAACAGCTTCCAAGTGATGCATAGAAACAAAAGGTGCAACAGGGTGACCTGCCAAAAGTCCAAATACATTGCCTCGAACATCCCACTGCATTGGAAAATTGTAGCAAATCAATGAGATCAAGTCTAAAGAATTGAATGCCCTACCCACCTAACAGCAACATTCTTAAATACTCTTTCAGATAGTAGAGAAGATATAAGCATTATTAGATTCAATATTCAAACACTCCATTAGACATGCACCAATCAAAGTCCACTTCAAAAAATGAATTGTGAAATCATACTCGACCTTTTTTCCAAATTTGTAACACTCAGTCAAATATTTGTCATGTTTACAGGGAGTTCAATTCACCAAATCTCACAAAAATGTGTAATCAGGGATGATCATTAAATTCTCGACAATAGGGTTGGAAGGTGAGCTATGAAATTAGAATAAGAAACACAAGCCTGTCAACACACCTGAAAACACGTTTTAGCATATGCCTAAAGCAAAGGAACAAACTACTCCAACTTGGAAACAAAACAAAAGAAGTTTTACTCTGAAGTTGCCAAACCAGGAACAGGTACGTAAGTACAATACATCAGTACAGCAGACGTTAGAAGGGCTGGCTACATTTGGGTATGTCCATACAAAAAAAAAAAAATCATAAATACGTATATAAACAATATTAATATATACTATTTATTAAATACAATATATTAAATACAGTATCAATAATCAATTACACTTCTAAGAAGATATATAATATTTATTATATATATAGTATTGATAATCTAAATCACACCATACAAAATTGTATATACATCATTTAATATGAATTAATATAGATTATATAATCAACTAATATTTTTGGCCTCTTCATGGGCATTTCTGGGCGGATCCAAACGAGCAAGTTGCTCCAAGTGTAGATTGGTTAAAACCAGAGCATGGTTGGACCAAAGTGAATTTCAATGGGGTGTCCAAAGGTAATCCCAATCCATCCGGAGAAGGCTCTGTAGCAGGCACCTTCAGCCCTTGGAGCAATGTGACTAATCAATGGAACAAATAATGAAGCAGAGGCTCAGGTTGCATTGTATGCAGTTTATTTCGCCAAAAAAACTCAGTTTCCCAACACCACTTGGAGGTGATTCCTTATTGTAGTCAATTCAATCATTAGAGGAGAAGTATTTGCCTAAGATTTAAATAAATTTATTAGCCACTTAGGAAGATTTTGAAGTGGGGCATGTTAAAGGAGGGGACAACACATTCCCCAACTCTACATTGACATTATTGCCAAATCAGAATGGGGATACTTTAATGATTTTGGAGATATTGCGCTCAATGATTTAAAGCCCTCGAACACCACTAAAGGACTGGGGAACAATGAGATGTGATGGTTGTGGTACCTAGCAGGCAAGAGACATGGAAAGGAGACTTTTGTCGCCGATTTCGAATTTTGCCAACCTTGGTGACTAAAAGGTCATAGTGAGGAGGGCCCCATAAGCAAACTTCACCCTCATCACCCAGAAGCAGCAACTGTGTTTTCTCGGTTGCATTTCAGATAAACAACTAAAAGGGGTCTTAAGATTAGATAGGCTGAAACTCTAGCACATAGTCAACATCATTCTGGGGGAGGAACTCATTCACTCGAAGCACCAATTACAAAACACTGATATTGCATCGGCCTTCATGGCCTCTTTGTTGGAGCTGGGAACCAAGGAAGAGACAATGTGGGTGATGTAAGAATGCATTAGCGAAGAATGATGGCTCAAGATGAAACAAAATCTTGGCAATGGTAAAAGCTCAAGGTCAGTATTCACAATATAGAGACTGGAGGATGGTAGGGGGGAATCATAGTCTACATTACACCTGTTCCTAATCTGGAGTGCAACGAGCAACAAAGAGAAATGGAAAGTTGAGGCACAGATAGGGTGGGATGCTCAAGAGATTTCTTGAGAATCCGTGAGATGACTGGGCGAGGGCAATGGCAGAACCGGACAAGAAAGGTGGTAAGAAGATCAAGTTTGGGCAAGAAGATTACTGGTTTGGAGCCCAATGGCGGAGTGGAAGAAAATGTATAGTTAGTCTGAGTGTGGTTTTGGTTTTCATTGTGTATGGTTGGTGCGAGTGTGGTTTCTGGTTTTTGTTGTGTATGGTCAATACAATAGCAAATTTATCACATTGTATGGTCTATAATAGGGCAGAGGCGGGTGTAGGGGTTTGTTTGGGCTCCATCGGGTTTTTGTATGCCTTTGTTCAGTAGTAGTAGAGCTTGATAATTGTAGATTTGGTATATGGTGTATATCAACAGTGGCTAATGTATGCTGGTAGTTTGTTTCCATTTTGTAAATCTGAAAGTCTAGTAGATGCAATCGTGGTGGTGGTGGTTTTATGAACAGGGAACCATTTCAGGGTGTGTTGAGCCCTTTGTTTTGTAATGTTTGTCTTTAATATTTTTGATAAAATATGGCTTATTTGCCAATGTAAATAAAAAAGTAATATTTTATAAATCAATAAATTTAATTTAATATACAATAAACTTCAGTAATATTAATTAGTCAATTAATAGTTGTTGAAAAAGCTATTAAATTTGATAAGATTCTATATATTAAAAACAATATTAGATAAAATTGTAATCAACCCATATAAAATAAAGCAGGTAAAGTTTCTATAAAATATAATGTTAAATATAGTTGCTCAAACTCCTCAATCCACAAGAAGCATGGGGCATGTTGTGACCTTTTGACATATCGCCCATTGGAAACGGGAAACCCCTGCCTTTTTGGTTTAGCTTGCCCCTTTTTCGCTTTATGTTCTTGGTAGTTCTAATCTTGGTTAATTTCCTCTTGGTCCAATTGGAGAGTGGTGGACTAAGTCTAGAATCAAGTAGTTCACCATCTTTTGAGGTTTCAACTCTCAGGTTTTTCATTCTGGAAGAGCATCCAGAATATACAGAAGGAGATATAAATTGCATCAAGTCCTAATAATCCAGTGATTGTCTAAGTGTGGACCAAGCAAAATGGAGAAATGGTGAAAGAGGTTAAAGTTGGCTGAGAAAGAAGCGAGGAACAAAAAATGACGAATTGGCAAAAAATTATTTGCAGAGACTAATATATGCCCAAGTTTACAAGAAGTATAGACTGAACCAAGTGCAAGTGATGATTTTTTAAGTGTCAAAAGCTCCCTTATGATGAAAAGGTGCCCACAGCTGCTCAACATAAATGATCAATGGAGTTGCAAGGAGAAATTAAAATTTAGCACCTGCAGGCAAGAAATCAATCTGATAATGAAAGTCCTTCACTGCACCTAATTCATGCCCATAATCGTTGTGCACAGAGTTCTTTTAAAAAGTTGCATCCAAGTGAGCAGGGTCATAGAATTTGACAACGGAAAATTGCATGAAACATTAGAAATTGTGAGGTTGCTTCATCAAACGTGAGATACCAACACTGAGGAAACATTTGTAATGTTGAGAAAGTTCTTCACGACACTGCTCAAGGAATCACAAAGATCAATGTCAAACTTACAAAAATCCTCCAGTGGTTGTGTGATTGTAAAATACAATTGATGTAGGAGCATCTTGGGTCTTTGAGCAATCTTGCATCAACCAAAAATATTTCTTGTTTCTGTACCAGTCTATTGTTTGCAAAGTAGTGTTTGTTGCTTTTTTTTATGTTATGCACATTTGTCATCATGTTGTGGACCTATCCTAGATCCTTGTCCTAAGCGCGCAAATTCTTATGTTCTATAGTTCTCGAGTTGTGTATCATTCTTTGCGGTCATGTTTTCTTGTTATTTTCATCTTGCGTAGCGTGTTGTTATGATTGGTGCGGTTTCCATCGATTGTATGGCATCTTGCGCAGTTAGGAACAGACTCCTAACACATGTGTGGACCTACCTTCAAGTACACATCATTTCATATTATCACTTGCGCAGATCTTGGTTTACTCTTCCAAGTATGGACCTATATTGTAATTAAGTGCTTGACTAGCCGACTTATGGCTTAGCTGGCTATAAAAGAAGCTTGGTTAGATGTTTGACCCAAGTGCAAATACCGTGGTGTTCAAGTCAAAAGTATAAATTCTTCCTTCGTGTGAAGTGTGCACCTGTGGTAGCTGGAATGCTGATGCAGAAGAATTTGGCAGAGTTTTGAGAAAACTCGCCACTAGGTAATTTGCACCCAGAAACAAGAACTAGCAGTAAAAGGGTTATGCTGAAATCCACCACTATGCTCTTTGTGTGTCTAGAATCTCTAGTCTTTGTCAGTACTGAAAATAGTTCCAAAATCTAAAAATCCATCAGTATGCTCAAATGGCACTCTTGAGCACTAAGTCATACAAGGGAAAGAAATGTTTTAGAAAGTAAAAAGTTCTCCATTAAGGCTAAAGTGTGCTCAAGGGTACGACAAAATCTAGAAATCCTTCATATGCCTCTACTCACACCCAGAGCACAATTTCCCACCACAACAAAATCTTCAGCTTGAAAATCCACAAGATATCTCATATGCATTCAGAGCGTGTTTCCATGCCTATTGTGGAATGCAACGAAGAAGGAAGAATTTGAGAAGTCAGATTCGTGCCCTCAGCACATATGGAGCCTAATGAAAGAAAAATACAAATGTTTCAAAGCCCGGGGATACTCTAAAATGCGCTCATAAGCACTAAACTTACATGGGCATGGAAACATTATAAAGTGCAAAATCCTTCATGTAGCTTCCCATCTACTTCGCAGTGCTAAATAATGTGTCTTGGAACATATTTAAATTACGAAATCATCCATGTGTGTTGAGATCATATTATACATGGTGAAGAAGTTTGTCTAAAGGATTATAATCCATGATTGGCGAAAATGGTGAAATTGAACATGTCCCAAAGTTAGAGACTGGAAATATTATGGTTTGATAAGTTGAAAGAAATGGCAATAAGGGAAGACATTATGGGATTCTATGACAACAAACAATTCTAGCTCATGGGAAATTTGGATTTGAAAGGTCGACAATGGATTTTTGAAAATTCTTTAAATTGATAAATGTATTCAAGTCAAGATCGAAATTGATTTTGAAGATATTTTATTTTTTTAAATTAATCAAATATCAAATAAAACTTCCAATATCTGATAAATGTTGGAAATTATTGAAAATGGGTTTAATTTGGATTGAAGTGGATTTTGGAATTATTTTGGAAAATAATTAAATATTGGAATTTTTCGTCCAATATTTAATTTGGATGTTGGAAATAAAATAATTGCAAAAGTAATTAAATTCCAACCTATTCAACCACCCACCAACAATGACGCATGACAATAAAGATATGGCACTCGCAATAGCATCTTCCAAAAGGATTAGAAATTCATCAAAGAATCTCTCCTAGAATAGCAAAATTGAAGAAAAATTAAATGCAATTGCCAAAATCTAACTTTTTTCAAATTTTGCAGCTTGGTGGTCGCATGGCTATATAGAGATCAATTTTCATCTCATTCTCATTTCAAAGAACAGGGGAATGAGAAAAGGTGAGAATTCTAAACTATTTGTGAAGAAGTTTTTGAGGAAGCGTGAGAATCTTCCAAGAGAGGAAAATTCTTTTGGAGAAAATATATCTTTCTAGAGAAAGGTGAAGGTGCATTACAAGTCAAATGGCTTTGAAGTCCGTAGAGGCAATTTTGGTATAAGTGTGAGAAATCAAAGAAAAGGCATTGATTTACTGAGAGGGAAAATCTCTTTCTACAGAGAGAGTGGAGGGTCTACAATAAAGTTTCATGTTTTTCTTCTCCAAAATCAAGAGTCATTTTGCAAGGGGGGAAATCTAATTTACTTTTACATTCCTTGCACACTATTATGTTTTATTTTGTTTTGCAAGGAGAAATGGCAGAACCACTCGTACATCTCCAAGTTATCCAAAGGTGAGCTTGAAAAGTCACATAATTCACAAATGTTCCTGAAGGACCTCCAGAGGCATTTAAAAGGAAAGAGCATATGAAATGGTATTTAGCTTGATTCATGACTATGACAAGGATGGTAGAATTCGGGATTACACAAGTATTGTATGGAACCAAGGGGTTATAAATTTATAAGCACTAATTTCACAAGAGAAAAGGAAAAGGAAAAGAAGATATGTAAAGTCTTAAAATTTGGCCACATACTAGTTGCATGCTCATAGGCTCTAACACATAAGTTCAAAGGAATTATACTAAATTGCCTAGGTTCTCCACATGTCCTAATGTTTTCTCAAGAAACAATGATTCAATTCCAAATGATAAATTCTTCCAATACAAATGTGTGGCTAGGAATACAACTATAGGTGCCAAGGCAATGAGAGGATTTCGTTGGAAGGAGAATTTACTTCACCCATAAGGGCACCGAATCACTGCCAAGGAGTTTGCTAAGTATGTGGGAAATCACAACCAAGGCTAAGACAATGGCCACCTTTTGGGACATGTAATGTTTCAATTAAATGAAGGATCTTCCGCAATTCAATAAAGAATTTCAAATGATCTTTCACACAACCCCATATCCAACAGATGGTCTGTTACAAGCTAGGATTGTCGTTGCACTAAAAGATCGATCTTTCAATGCCCAATACAACCATTAGACTTATAGAACACAAGAGGCAGTTAAGCCATGTTACGAATCCCGAAGGGGAACGTTGGTAGTTAGTCCAACAATCCCCCCCTCAGCATTACCCGAGGAGATTCAAACATGTGACCAAGCTCTAATACCACTTGTTAGAAGCTAGGATTGTCGTTGTACCAAAAGATTGATCTTTCAATGCCCAATACAACCATTAGACTTATTATAGAACATAGGAGGTAGTTAAGCTATGTCACGAATCCTGAAGGGGAACACTGGCAGTTAGTCCAACGTGGTCTATATTCCCCAGCGGATGAATATTACAAAGAATATGTCATTGTTCTCCATGAGCACTTGCAGTGCTAATTCCTACGAATGAAGGAAACACATAAAGGTAAAAAAATATGGAGCGCACCTCAAGTACACATTGACGTTGGTAAGTAAAAAAAAGCATAGCACCCCAAAATGGAGCCTCATATACACCCGGCATGAAATCAAAGTAACAAAGAAAGACTATGAGTAAAACAATGTCCATGGTGGATGTAGATATATGCCCATAATCTCAAGACCACTCGAAGATGAAGGAATGTCCACGAACGATCTCCAGTGTGCCCAAATAAAGTTAATTTGATGACATTGAGAAAAGCAATCCAAAGCTATCCATGAGATGTTCCAAAATGCCCAATGCATATAGAAGTGAATCATCCAGAGTCTCAGAATATGTTGAAAAGAATAGAACACGAAGAAGATATGGATTGCACCTAGAACACACTACCAAGTTAGGAATCACTCTGGAGAGATAATTCACCATACAAGTCAGAGTGAATCAAGGGAAACAATATCTAGCAATGCTCCTTGAATGCGTTGGATGCGAGTCAACTTTCATCAAGGAATACTACGCAACGATGTTATAACACACTCAAAGTCAAGGGATTGCAAAATAAAGATTTCCATCAAAGGGCTTTGAATGGGATCTTCATTAAAATAAAATGTTCACCATAGAATGCAAAGCAAGAAGAAGTGTCTATAGACTCCATAAATGAAGCTAGTTACAAAAATGAATATGTTTCCTCCTAGCTTGGAAGCCTACACTTACCCAACATACATTGTCATGGAAAGATGAAAGGAGAAATGTCTATAAAGAGAAAAAGAGGGGTGCTTGAGGTACTTTTCCCAAATCGTGCCTGGTGTGTTGCCCACCAAGTCATGGAATGATCCACTATAGTTAGTAGAAGAAAGAATCCCCTCGAGATACAAAGCATGGTCAAGATGGATTAGAGATGAAGGAATATCCACGAACGATCTCCAATGTGCTAAAACAAAGCCAATTTGATGGCATTGAGAAAAGTGATCCAAAGCTATCCACAGGATGCTCCAAAAATGCCTAGTACATATAGAAGTGAATCATCCACAATCGCAGAATATGTTGAAAAGAATTTAACACAAAGAAGATATGGATTGCACCCAAAACACACTACCAAGTTAGGAATCACTGCAAAGATATAATTCACCATAGAAGTTAGCGTGAATAAAGGGAAACAATTTCTAGCAATGCTCCTTGAATGTGCTAGACGCGAGTCAACTTGCATCAAGGAATACTACGCAACGATGTTATAACACTCTCCAAGTCAAGGGATTGCAAAATAAAGATTTCCATCAAAGCTTTGAATGGGATCTTCATTAAAATAAAATGTTCACCATAGAACGCAAAGCAAGAAGTGTCTATAGACTCCATAAATGAAGCTAGTTACAAAAATGAATATGTTTCCTCCTAGCTTGGAAGCCTACACTTACCCAACATACATTGTCATGGAAAGATGAAACAAGAAATGTCTATAAAGAGAAAAGAGGGGTGCTTGAGGTACTTTTTCCCAAATCGTGCCTAGCTGAATGATCCACGATAGTTAGTTGAAGAAAGAATCCCCTCGAGATGCAAAGCATGCTCAAGACAGATTGGAGATGAAGGAATATCCACAAACGATCTCCAATGTGCTCAAACAAAGTCGATTTAATGGCATTGAGAAAAGCGATCCAAAGCTATCCACAAGATGCTCCAAAAATGCCTAGCGCATATAGAAGTGAATCATCCATAGTCGCAGAATATGTTGAAAAGAATAGAACACGAAGAAGATATGGATTGCACCCAGAACACACTACCAAGTTAGGAATCACTCTAGAGATAATTCGCCATAGAAGTCAGCATGAATAAAGGGAAACAATATCTAGCAATGCCCCTCAAATGTGCTAGACGCGAGTCAACTTGCATCAAGGAATATCGTGCAGCAATGTTCTAACACACTCCAAGTCGAGAGATTGAAAAATAAAGATTTCCACCAAAGGGCTTTGAATGGGATCTTCATTAAAATAAACTGTTCATCATAAAAAGGCAAAGCAAGCAGTGTCTTTTGACTCCATAAATGAAGCTAGTCACAAAAATGAATATGTTTCCTCCCAGCTTGGAAGCCTACACTTACCCAACATACATTGTCATGGAAAGATGAAAGGAGAAATGTCTATAAAGAGAAAAGAGGGGTGCTTGAGGTAATTTTCCCAAATCATACCTAGTGTGTTGCCCACCAAGTCATGGAATGATCCATGATAGTTAGTAGAAGAAAGAATCCTCTCGAGATACAAAGCATGCTCAAGACAAATTAGAGATGAAGGAATGTCCACAAACGATCTCCAGTGTGCTCAAACAAAGTCGATTTGATGGCGTTGGGAAAAGCGATCCAAAGCTATCCACAGGATGCTCAAAAAATGCCTAGTGCATATAGAAGTGAATCATCCACAATTAAAAAAATTTCCTCACTACACTCACAAAATATACGCAGTGAAGAGGGAATATTTTTTCCAGAAAGTGAAGAGGATGAGTTGAAAAAATTATTGTGATTTTTTCAAATCTTGGGAATTAAATTAAATATAATGAGCATCAAATTTTATGTCAAAATTTTAAGAGGTGAAATGAGGATTCCAAGATAAATAAATTATGGAGAAAAATGGAAATTAATTAAATATTAAATTTTATGTTTAATATTTAATTATCAAAATTTTCAGAAATTTGAAAAAGCCAAAAAACATGGAAATAAATCGATTTCAGATTTTAATTTAAAGTTAATTGAATATTGATTTTTATTAATATTTAATTAACACAATTTTGAAGAAAATCAATAAAAGAAAAAAACCAATAAAATGATCAAAAGATATCAAAAATGAAAAAAATATTTTTTTTGAAGGTATTGAAAATGCTTGCAGTATTTTAGATTTAAAATTAATCAAATATTGACCGTTTGATTTTTAATTAATTTCAAAAACATCAAAATTGGACAAAATAGTAATAAAACTTCATAATGAAGTTAAAGCACCAAAAGTGGCAAGTTTAAAAATTGGGAGAAAACATGTGACAACTGGCAATTCTATAAGAGAATCTTGGAAACTTGGGAGCTAAGAAAAGACAATTTGCCAAATTTAGCCCATAGCTTTTAAAGCAGCTTTTCAAGGTTGGAAGCTTATATAGAGTTCAAGTTTGAAGAGCAAGTTGAGGAGGATTTTAAAGATTCCGAGAATTTGCAAGAAGATTTTGAAAGCAATGTGAGTTTTGAAAAGTGTAAAAATTCTGAAGAGAAAAGTTGTTTCTCCAATAGCATGAATAATTCCTTGTTATAAAATTCTGAGACAATGAAATTCGAAAGGGAATTTTTTAGAAGCTATGATGCCAAAACCCAAAGGAATGAGCGAAACCAAAGGGCAGGTGATAAAGAATTAATAGAGAGGATTCTATCCAAAATTCAAATTTGTTTCAAAGTGGGAAAAATTTGGAGATACAAACCTTGGAGGCCTAGAACAAGTTTCACAAAAGGGTGTTCGATTACAAAGATCATCACCTGACAATAGCAGGATTGTAGTTGTTGTTGGCTTCCCTCTAGTATTTCAACATGCCAAGTTGATTGTTGAATGTGCAAAACACTACAACTCCCAGCACAAAACAATCAAAGATTAGATGGGAATGTCTTTGCAGATCTTTCTCCACCATATATTATAGAGGTTTTTGGAATCCCTTCATCTAGAAAGCTAGTTTTTTAGACGAAAGAACAAGCAAACAAGGTCTACACCTCCAGGATTCAATATTGTGAGAATCATAAATGATAAATGGATGAAGAAGAATAAGACCCTCTTCACCAAGGGTATAGCGATCTGGTTATGATGCTGATCAGAATTTTTCTGAATGCCACATTCCTATTTGTTCAGGACATGGATGTGGTATTTTGTCGATCAAGTAGTTAAGGAGCACAACCATGTAGATTGGGCAAGATTAATCAATGATAACCTAGATGAGTAGTTGATGAACTTGGAACAATCAAGATAAGATAATAATATTAATGTCCAACAAAAAACCACAAGGGTTTATGGTACTGAGCATACAAACAAAAGAGTCGACCAAAGCAGAAGCACCAAACGGTGTTCAAGAAGAAACAAAACAAGAAGCTAAACCAAAAAAACCAAGGTAAGGACTAGGGATCCTTCCTTGGTACAAAGAGATCGGTCACAAAAAGGTACAAATGTGGACGATCCAAAGTCTTAGATCGTCATCGAGAACTGCTAGAGGGTGTCGCTGCCTGGAAAGACTAGTGCAATGTCTCACTGATCTGGAGTGAGTGATATTGGATGGCCTTTTCGCGCCCCGTGGTGGAGACAGGGGGGAGAAAAAGGAGGTGATAAGCTGATCTAAGATATGGCACTGAGGTATAAGTGACTACAAGGTATGCTCACGGAGCTGGTTGGCCTCCCGAAGACAAAGTGCAAGGCACCGCTAGTCAATATAGCTGAAGAACGCTGAAAGAGAAAAGCAATCTCTGAATAGGCAATAAAATCTCCCTTTGATCTCATAGTAGATAGGACAACGAAATATAAAGTGAGTCTCAGTCTCAACCTCTATCAAAGTACACAACCCACAGATCCAGTCATCTCTATTCATATGGTGATCGGTCTGGACCCGAAGACAGTGGGAGCCAACTCTAAAGGAGCCCAAAGAGAAATGCAAGGCGTGACTCCAACGTCGATAAAGATAAGTAAGGCGGACAATAATCCCATTCTGAATCTCAAGAAAATTCTCAGCATAAAAGGCCATCTTCGGACATAATCCACCTCGAGGATTATGCCAAGTAGTAATAATGTACTCTATAGATATCATGTTTGACATGCTCATTCAACTCCTGTCATTAGGGAAGGTGAGCTGGAGTATCCAGCGAAAACTGGTAAGGAGGAAGACAATCAATCTCAATCCCAATCGAACTCAACAGAAAGGTGGCCTGCGCGTACCAACAGCGAGATCTAGTGCTAGCGTCGAATCTCATAACTATAACAAAAGAACAGTAGGCTAGGTAAGAATATTTGTGTCGGTCGATAGCTGAATCCACAAAACCTCGAAGCCGGTGGAGAAACCAGATCAAGTCAAAAATGGCCACAAGTTTGAAGGGATAAGCACCAAACTCGGCCAATATAATGTTGTGGGGGGTGAGCCTCTAACATCTAATGATAAGTCGTAAAAGCAACGTCTAAACACACTCTATAGAGGCCCAATCTGAGAGAAGAAAAGAAGGTCCCCAAACCACCGAGCCATAGAGAACGGTCGACCGAACCAAGGATTCCAAGAGGGGCAGCTTGGACGAAATGTCCTAAAAATGATGTCTGAAGCATTGCCTTTCAAGCATGGCTAGGGAACCCAATCCCTTATTGACTCTGGACTGAATAGTCGGTCTAAAACTGAAGCGGGGTCCCGAGAACTTCGCCACGAGATACATGTAAGAAGTAATCTCAAACTCCCGCCCCTGAAAGAAGAAATGAAGATGAGAGATCATTAAGCAGTTAAAGATCATAACCCAAGTCTTACTCAAATTGACCACGAGCTGATGCTAATCACAAAAAGAAGCCAAACCATCAAGGAGTCTCTATAAACTGTCGGAGGAAGAGGCCAGAAGTACCACATCATCTGCAAAAAGGAGAATGGAGATCAATGCTTGATGCAAATAGCACCCATCGTTGAGGTGCAAGGAGTTCATGAGGAAGTCCTCGAGCTCGTTGATATACAACCCAAACAGAGTGGGAGAAAGGGGCCAGCCCTGCTTCAACCCAATGGTGCTTTGAATCGAAATAGAAAAGCCCTCAAGAGTACAGAATCTACCAATCACCTTCTCGTATAGTCTCATAATAGTAGTCAACAACATATCTGAAATACCAATCTCACTAAGTCTCTAAAGTAGGGCCATCCTAAGAATAGAATCAAAAGCCTTGCGGAAGTCCACAAAACAGCAATAAACTTTCTCAAAGCAATGCCTAGCCTCCTCAATAATGGCCCACAGCGTGAAGATATGATACATAGTCTGGTAGTCCGCACGAAAACCAGCCTGACCTCGTCCTGCAGGCTCTCCTAGCAAGCTCCCTAGATAGCATAATGTTCAGAGCAGTGGCATAAAGTTTGGCAAATGTATGTTCGATCATGATGGTCCTATAGTTGCTAGGGTCGGAAGCAGGCCCAGACTTATGTATAGGGTAAATCACATGTCACTACTAGGACTCAGGAAAATCAGTGCAGACCACTCTATTAAAGAGTGTGAGAAGGTAGGAGCCAAGGACCAAGGCACCAAGTTTGAAGAGTTCGGCCCAAAAACCTTCCTCGTCAGTCGCTCTACTGCATCTCATGGATCTAATGGCCTCATAAATACTGGAGAGGGTGAACGGATGGAGTATGGAGGCAGAGTGGAACGAAGAGATGGTTGCCGAGGAATGTCATAAAGCATAATGGTGTGGGAGGTCAGAGAGTGAAAGTCAAGGATGGAGGGCGAGGGGGGAACACCGAGGGAAAAGGGTGCACCAGAAGATCTAGGGATTGTGAATAAGCGTGGAGCAAAGGGATCTGCATTGAGAAGAGGCAAAAGAACATTTCTTGTGGTGAAGAAAACGTAGGTAAGAGAAACACAGGTGGGTGAAAGCAAGAGAATGAGTCTCAAAAGCAGAGCGAACAAAGCGATGGAAAGCTTTACAATCAACATCAAACCATTGGTTCATAAAACATGTATTTCAACACTTAGACCTAAGAGAGGGTGGAGAGCGGTGAGGGACAGAAATAAGAGCAGACACCCAAATGGCATGAGCAAGTAAATCAAACATGGCAGAGGCCGCATAAGAATCACTGAAGCTAGCAGGTGTCAAGAGTCTCCTAAGATGATAGGAAAAGAGCTCACCATCCCCCTCGAGCAAGCGGAAGCAAGTAGGGGTGCGGGCAGCATCAGACGAAAAGCGAGGAGGCTGGGGAGAAGGCGACAGACGAGGTGAAACACGGAGAGCAATGCTAAGAGCATCGTCGGCAAAGGAGAGACGAGAAATGGTGAAGCTGTGAATGAAGGGAATGAAGGAGGAAGAGGTGATGACATAGTCCACAACACTCGCACCACCACAATGGGGCCACCAGGTAAAGAGGTCAAAACCAGGGAAGGAGGATAGACCGTTCGAAACCAACAAGCCAGAGGACTCATAAAGCTAGAAGAGGTGGTGACCGTAACAAGAGAGCGGCCCAAGGGCATCCTCTAAGGCATGCTTAAGTCCCAGACTAGTCGAATCTATCTCAAAAATGTAGATCGAATCAGAGCCATGGTTATGTATAGGAGTCTGGAGATTCCTAGTTCATGCATTGAAGTCTCTGAGAATAATGATGTCACCCATAGCTGCAAACTGTGAGATGCTCTCCTAAAGATCACAAAATGGGTCCCCATCCTCGGCCCCATGGATGGCATATGGAGAAGAGGTCGGCAGAAAATAGCATACTGCAAGAAAGATGTCCCTTTGTCGGTGATTCCTACGACCAATACGGACCCACATGAATCTGGCAAAGGCATCGGAGTGAACCACTAAGGTAGAGCTGAAAATATCATCCCTAATCA
Source organism: Cupressus sempervirens (assembly GCA_028749045.1). NCBI lineage: Eukaryota > Viridiplantae > Streptophyta > Pinopsida > Cupressales > Cupressaceae > Cupressus > Cupressus sempervirens. The sequence continues at coordinate 519,770,578 of CM053784.1, read as the reverse complement.
AACAAGCAACACCCCCGGCCCCACGGACCCCACTAGAAATGCGGACCTCCTTTCTATATACTAACAACCACTAGTACCCAAGATATCCTGGAAGAGGACGCATGGGCTCTCGTGGGTCTCCGTGACAATCAAAATATTGGTGGACCTCACCGCATCGTGAAAGAGACCAAGTAATGACCATAAAGAGTCATTACCATTCGAGCAGTTGACAAGAAGAGATAGAGTGGAGGGCTTCCTGTTGTCAGACTGCTATCGAAGCCGTCATGCGGTCTTGATATCCGCTAGGAGGATAATCACGAACAACCGCTTTGATATTCCTAATAACAGCCCATTTTCCAGCACGTCTAGCATCTGCCACGCTCCCCTAAGCATGTTTCAAATCTGTAACCTGTGCCTTTGTGAAATCTTCATCAAGATAAATTTTAGAAAGGAGAGAGAACAGCTTTCTCTTCACTCTAAGAGCACGAAGTCTTTCAAAAAAAGAGAAAAACCAAATGAAAAGGGCATCTCCTGGACCAAACCAACATTTATCCAAAGTGATGCCAGAGATACCAAGCTGATCAATGAGGAAAGAATGTCCAGCAAAAAGAGGGTCGGAAGTGCGAGAGAGACCGCGAACACGCAAGCTGAGCTCACGAGCTCGTCACACATGCTCATCATTAATCTTTCCCTAGACAATCTTGTCTAAGCTCAACAGAGGTGTGTAGTATCTGTGTTGGTGCAAAGAGAGGCTCATGATTTCACCTTCTGTTCAATTTCAGAAATCAGAGAAGAGTGTATTGTGGCCATTTATGTTTGTTGTTCTTTGATTTTTTCCAACCCATCCAGTTGTTCAATGATGGATTCTAAATTGGATTTCAAGTCTAAATTGATTATATTGGATTTCAAGAAAAATTTGCATGAGCTCCTACGTCATCTATATGGTGGCATGAAATACAAGATATGAAGGACTGAAGTGTGAAGGGTCAGTCAAAAGTGGCAGTCCACATTTGAAAGTGCATGAATGTTATCCTGGGTTGCATTTAAATGCCAAGGATCACTATGTGAGGGTCAATGATGCATTACCAATACGCATCGTTAGGACATTGCAGAAACGTCTTCACCCAAGATTACCTGTCAGAGCAATGACGCTAATATGTACAGCTCATTCAACTCCCCACTTTCTCCTACATCGGGTTACAGAGATTCTCCTTACAGCGATGCAAACTCCCAAGATACTCAACAAATAAAATGGTGTTGTTGGAACTCACTCGACACCTAAAAGTTTATGATAGAATTCAGAAACAAAAGAAGTTGGGGTTGGATTTCCTTATTTCCATAGGAGAAGGCTAGGCTGAAATGTGCCCATGTTTGAAAGTGGTCGAGAAATTGACAGATGAGTTGAGTTTCTTTTGTCTGCCACTTTATCAAAAAAGGGCTAATTTTGATCCTTAAAATAGAATAAGAACAAGCGAGATACCATCACGGAGTGCAGTTAGAAGATTTTAGGGCTAATGTTGCTAATGAAAATGAGATTAGGAAAAGGATGCATTATAGATTGCCCCCCTCAACATCATCAGACCATGCATAATCGTTCATGTACATAATTGGATGGAGGAAGATCAAAAGGGGATGCAGAAAGGATACAATACAGAAAGGGAGGAGGTCATATAGCCTTATAACTGGAAAAAGAAGAGATAGCAGACCTTGATGCATTGTCAAGACTATTCTTGGGCTTTACAAAGTTGTGGGTTGAACGACAACATTGCAGGATAATTATACAAAAGGATGACAAGACATACAAGTTGTTAGGTCATCAACCGCTATGGGATGAGAGAACAAAAAAACTTTATGGAGGAAGAATGGAAGAAGAAGGCAGCATTCCATTAGGAAGAACAGGACGAAGAAAGGAGAAAACATTGCTCAAGAAACACACACAAAGAGGAGGTTGGACCTGCATATTGAGGAGCCACAACAAAAAAGGCAGAGGACCAAAATGTTCCATCTTCACCTAGTCAAACTCCTAGTGTGCAAGATATAGGCACTTTACCCAAGCAAGAAGTAGGAACAAGTAGAAAGATAACAGAACAAGAAAAACACTTGACTAGGCCGATGTAGGAAAGATTGAGCATCAATGCTTATCAAAGTTCAACTCAAGGAAGTAGGGAGCAAGACACGACCACTGGAGAAAGTCTTGGAGCATTGTTAGAAAGGGAAATGAAGGAGGAAGATATCTTAAAGGAAGAGGCAAAGATTCCTGCAATAGAAGCAGAATTTTAGAGGCAATAGTACCTTAAGCAATGGTAAAAAGTCCTGGAGCCAAAGAGGAAATTGATATAAGAATGGTGCAAGGACAAAAGCAGGTAGCAGTGTAGAATAATTAGAGCGATGGTATTCCGAAATAGGTTAGACAAAGCATTCATAGAGACCAAGAAAAGGAAGTTGATCTAGTAGTTAAATTAAAGGCAATATTAGACCGAACCAACTGCTCAGAAGAAAAAGGAAAGGCAAAAAAGTTCACGAAAGTTAGCAGAGGAGAATTTAAATCCCGAACTCTACAAGTTGCAACACCAGCAGTGGACAAAACAAAGGATCATATTACCCGAGAAGAGTATAATCTAACAAAAATTGATCTTGGTCATGCCTCTCGTGCACAAGTCATGGAGGAGTTTGACGATTTGGCACAAGTCGTGAAAGACAAGATGAAGAAACCTGAAGAAAAATAGTTGTGGGCGAAAGACAAGATCAAGACTTTGTAGGAATTCATAAATAGCCTACCTCATCTAGTGAGAGAAGAAGGCCCATCTTTTGTTCCCCCATCAGCTATTCCAACTAAATTAGTTGAGGGCATTAACAATTTCGGACAGATTACTCAAGGTGCAGAGGTTTGGATTGAAGGCATACAGAATGAGGTGTACAAGCATGTCGAGGACTTGGTGCAAGTTCACGACATAGCATTACCCATCATTTCTAGGAATCACTACATAGATGAATCATAGGAGGATGAACGCATCTATCAAGACAAAATGGTCTCAAATTTGCAGGAATTAATAGAGATACCTAGCAAGCATTGATCGATGGTGGGGTGATTAAGGAAGGAGATGCATAAGACTTTCGTCGGTGGTATGGCAAAGTACTCATGGTAAGGGAAATGTTTGCACATTTCACCAGAGAGTCCACTCGACTAAAGCAAAAAGCTGAGAATATCCGACAAGAGATCTCCGACACTATAGCATCATTATTATCACTAAGGATGGTTAATGATGAGATAATTGTAGACAACCTAAAGAGCAGATTAGAGGAATCCTTCTGATTGAATCATTTTGCTAGAGATGATTTTGAGAACCTCTTTACATTCTCAAATGACATAAATACAACCCAGGACTTGTTGTCAAAATGGGAAGAAAGCTTGAGGAAATTTGAGCATGTAGTAACCGCTTGCAATTCAAGCATGAATCAACACCAAGCGTCAACATGGATGAAATGGAGATAGTGTTGGATAGATTCCAAGAATTCAAATGTCAAAGTCAAATGTAGATGCATTTAATGCACAATGGGCATTCATAGTGAATATTGTACCGTCTTAAAATAGAAGCACCCACCATTTGAGACCATTTAGCTCCCTTCCTCTAGCGACCTTATGAACCATGGATGGACTTCTGCTCAATCAACTCTTTCTCCCACTCAGTTTCCTCTTTTCCAATTCTATCACCACAATTTCTAAGAGCCCCAGAGCTCTCTTTCTTTGAGATGACATGGGAATAGGTCGACTTGGAGTACTAGGTCGACTTGGGAGGAATAGATCAACCTAAGTCGACCTATTTTGGACTAGGTCAACCCAAGTTGACCTATTCCACGAAGATTTTGAGCCTCAAGACTAGTTTTGTCTCGGGGGGTTAATTTTTAAAATTGGGTGACCCTATCGGCTTGCTTTGTTTTTGAGCCCAAAAACTAGTATGAAAGGAAGTCTAGGCCCCTCATTTTCACATCCATTATCATCACAAAACATCAAGACACAATATCGAGAGCTCAAGCAAGTGGATTTTCTATGGCATTTCAAGCATTCATCAATCATTCAAGATTCAAGGATACTTTGTGAGCATTTTCTCTTCAAGATCTAGCGTTTTGTTGGCCATCGAGGGGAGATCTACGTTGAAGCATTCATCATCTTCTTCATTGATGCACATTACATCCATGGCTCCATGATGTGGTTTTGGTAGATCTATTGCATTTGTGGAGATTTCCTACTTCATTGCAAACTTGACATCTACAACGCACAAGCATTGCAAATCCTTATTGACAAGGGTTTTTACAAACAAGGTGAATATTTACATTCAACTTGCTTTCCTTACATATTTTACATTTCAATTTCAAGGTTGATTCCTCAATCTAGAGCTTGATCAAGGCAAGCCCTCATTCAACCAAAACAAAAACCAAATTTTATTGTGTGCAAGAGCGGGATATCGAAGCTACCATGGATCTGAAAACTACTCGTTGAAATACTTCCCAAGAAGTTGGATTAACTTTGCTACTGTGTCCCAAGAATGCAATGACTGTGTCGTAAAGCATTCGAACACTTTACCACTAGGTCAACATCTTCCTGGAGCCCTGAGAAAAACAACATTTTCTAGGTTTTATGTTGTGATTGTGAATGCGCAGTCGAAAGTTCTGTCATGGATTCAAATCCACAATTTTCAAAGCGAAAAGGCATATTCCTCTACACATTTCAAGGTGAGTGCTTTATCACTCATTTCACTTTTTAGTCTAGACCTATTTTCATAGCTTAATTGGGTTAATTGCATATATTTTAGCACTTAGATCTATTTTACACTTCTCATTAAATCAATTAGCTCAATTTCACATTTACATTTACACATCCTTAATCAAATTTACATTGCATGAAAGAAGGCTTGCATACTTCCTTGATATAATTTGAGTTTAGCATTAGCATCTCTTTATCTATTTGGGTCTTGCTAATCTAACTTGGGTTATATTAAGAGTTATGTTTGGAAGCCCCTTTTTTTCTTGTATTTGAATGTTAGTGGAAAGTGGAAGCCTTATATTTATACATCTTATTAAGCGCTTCCATTTTACCCCTACACATTTTGGTGACCCCGATGCATCTCTATTTTTTATTAGGGAGTTATATCCCTTGATCTCCCTTATTTGGTATCAATTTCACCAAAATGTTATATCCATTGAAATGTATGCAAGATCCAATTAACATTTGAAAAATAAGGCATTTAAAATACATACTTAATGCTGGAGTTATATCCCTTGATCTCTTTTCATGGATTTTCCAGCATTAAGTATGTATTTTGCATGCCTTATTTTTCAAATGTTAATTGGATCTTGCATACATTTCAATGACAAAATGATTGGTTGGATCTACTCTATATGCACTTTTCCTTTTCTCATGTTGCACAAATCATTTAAAGCATTCTCCAAACATCATTCCCTTATCTTTGACATAAAACACCACCCTCCTATCAACTTAGCTTTACCATATGATCTTCCTCTTTGTGGAGATGAGTGGCGGATATATATTGGTCCTTCTCCTAATTTAGGTCTTGACTATGGGGATACATTGGTTGAGCGCAATCCTATATCTTCTTTCAATCCTTCCCCCTTTATGGATCCCACTATAACTCGTGAGTATTCCTCTTCTATGGTGTGCTTTATTGATAGAGATGTTCCTTCCATTGATAATATCACTATTTGGGATGAACCTCTAGATTATAATGTTGACTATTCTCTTCCTCACGAAAAAAATAGCATAATGATTGTTACCTTTTCTCTTCAACATGACAAGCTTGATGTTTCTTCTCCTCACACATACCCTCCTCTTAGGGATATTTTACAATAAGAAGAAGACGTTTCATTTTATCAATGTGGCCTTGCCTTCATTTGCTGAACCTAGTAGAGATTGAGCATTGATCGTAATCGACAATCCCTATCCTAAGGATTCCTTGGAAAAAGAGGATAAAGGCAATCTCCTTAATGCTCTTAATCAAGTTAATGTTGCTCAACTTATGCTCACTCTCAAAGGTTACCCTCCATCAAATAAAACTCTTATCACCCTTAAAGGTTGTCCTTCCATAACTCTTAAAGGGGAACCTAGCAATTCTTTGGATTATCATGTGGTGTCCCAGACCTGTCATACAAGGAATAATCCTCAACCTACTACTTCTCTCCCACCTTCTCAACTCGTTCTTTCTCCTCCACCTCATCTTTCTCAAAATCTTGGATGGAGTATGATTTGGTATCGCAATTACATAATACCCCCACCAAGATTTGTCTTTAGGAACTTCAAACATCTCCTACATATCATGAAGCCTTGCAAAAAGCTTTAACCACTCTTCCCACTCCACCTCCTAATCCAAATAACATCAATGCATTTTGTACAATGCATGAATGCTACCCTAGTCCCACCTCAACTTGTGTTTAATCATGATGATTTGCCTCCTAAAGAAATTCATGGTAGTTGTCCTCATAAATGGTAACCTCATTCATAGACCTTAATTGATAATGGGTCCACACTTAATATTTGTAGTATGGACATGCTCAAAGAGATTAAAGCCGACTTTCCAATGTCAAAGCTAGCAATGTTCCTATCCGTAACTTTCATAATGTTTCTAAGAAAACTTTAGGCATTATTAATTAACCTACCAAAGTAGATCAAGTTATTTTAAATGCTCCCATTCATATTATGCCTAGACCTCTTAATTACAACCTTCTTTTGGTAAACCTGGGTTACAATGCTATTCCTTCGACTCTTCATCAAAAAGCAAAGTTTATCCATAACAATGTGATGTACACTCTTCATGTGGATACTAACCCAAATAGTTGTCTAAATGTTGAGGATAAACAAGATCAAGAATCTAGTGATGATCCTCCTACAACTTTTCTTTCAAAAGATGATTAAGGATCCTTAGATTTCACACCAACCTTTATTGGAGAGTACAAAGTTTATGATCTTTCATTTATGAAATCTAAAACAACTCCTCTTTCTAATAACTTTGTCACTACTTCCACTCATGATGAATCTATCAAACCTAGTGCTATGGCTTCTTGTTGTAGTCTTGGCTATCATGGATTCATTGAGAATGGATGTGGTAGACAACATCAACCAATGCAAGTATCCTTGGGCAATGGGGTGCATGAGCATTCTTATAAGCCACAAGCTATCCACGCCATTGTCAATCATAATTTAATGTGTACGACAAAGAGTACAATCTCATTCCTTGTCCATGTCCTCTCCTTCATCGTCTAACATTAATCAAGAAATAATTTTGACTAAACTTCTTTGTACTAAGCTGATTACTAGACTTGAGCGTATAAAGAAACATAGTATTTCATTTTGCATGTATCACCGTTATCATGATCACTCTACTAATGATTGTTAAGCTTTACATTACAAGATTCAAAAATTCATTAATAATGAGGTTATTCACATTATCTCCTTATGATGAGATATATTTCAATCCTAGTTTCTTTAAATAACATCTAAGTCCCTATTATGCTACTCCACACTATGTAACATTGTTAGCCTATCTCTTGGGGGCTCATTGTCATACAGGATCCTCTTTGTAAGTGGCATAATAGATCCTCTCTTCCCTTGTTCCTACACTTGGGGGGCAAGGGAATCATATCCTTCTTTCACATTCTCTCATGGATCCACTTTTTCCTTGGTTTGTGTGTTATTTATTTATCATGTGACATCCAATCTTAATTGGGCCTCCATGGTTGGTAGATCACTTGCCTTGGAACCTCACAATAGTGTGTAATCTCCATGGTAGATAGATCACTTGTCTTGGAGCCTCATAATAAAGTGTTATCCTTTACAAGGATTTCTTTTTTCACTTGTTGCATGGTGTCTCCTTGCATTCTTTCCTTCCATGGCCTCATACGAGTTGTGACCTCTTTCGTTTGGACTGGGTGTTGCTTGTGGATACTATCTTGATGTTCGAATTGCTTTATCTTTCTTCATAACTTCCTTAAGATGCCAAATAAGCACTTATTTTTCCATCTTGAGGGGGGGCATACATGGTCCCCTTATTTTCATTTGTCTTTTTGGTTTTATTTCAAGTGCAACGTATAAAGTACACTAGCATAACACAACTTGCTAGGGCCAGTTACTCTCCCTTTTTTAAATGTCTTGGATTGGTTGACTACATGTCACACACACTTGCTAGACCATTTGACCCATCCTAGTACATATACAAACCATTCTCATGGTATATGAGTGCTATATCATGGGGGTGTAAAGTTGTAGCAATGTGCAAAGTTTGTGGGGTTGACTATTGGGCACACAAACCTGCTAGACCATTTGATCCTACCCCTTTTGTTATCATGGGATTAACTATTGGGCACACAGACCCGCTAGACTATTCAATCCTATCCCTTTGGTGTGGTTCACAATAAGAAACACAAACCTTATTGGGCGAGTTGATCACTCCCTCTTTATCTCTCTTTCTTGTGAGTGGAATCTCTCTTGTTATGATTTTGGATATGATGAAGACTCAAGTCTGATGGGGGCTTGGTAGTTTCTTTGTCTCCTTAGTAATGATGAGATCGGCTCTTACTTTTGATCTACTTTTTCGAGAGTATGAGGTAGCTCATTCTCTTGCTAAAGTGGGGGCTGAATGTATCGTCCTAAAATGGAAGCATCTACCTTAAGACCCTTCAGCTCCCTTCCTTTAGTGACCTTATGGACTAGGGGCGGACTTGTGCTCAATCAGCTCTTTCTCCCACTCAATTTCCCCTTTTTAGGTTTTGTCATCGCAATTTCTAAGACCCCCAGAGCTCTCTTTCTTTACGTCAACTTGGGAGAAATAGGTTGACCTAAGTTGACCTATTCTGGACTAGGTCGAACCAGGTCGACCTATTCCCCGAAATTTTGAGTCCTGGGGCCAATTTTGTCGCGGGGAGTTAATTTTTAAAATTAGGTGACCTTGTCGGCTTGCTTTGTTTTCAAGCCCGAAAAACTAGCATAAAAGGAAGATAAGGCACCTCATTTTCACTTATATTATCATCACTTTTGTCACCGCAATTTCTAAGACCCCCAGAGCTCTCTTTCTTTACGTCAACTTGGGAGAAATAGGTTGACCTAAGTTGACCTATTTTGGACTAGGTCGAACCAGGTCGACCTATTCCCCGAAATTTTGAGTCCTGGGGCCAATTTTGTCTCGGGGAGTTAATTTTTAAAATTAGGTGACCTTGTCGGCTTGCTTTGTTTTCAAGCCCGAAAAACTAGCATAAAAGGAAGATAAGGCACCTCATTTTCACTTATGTTATCATCACAAGACATCAAGAAGTAATGCCAAGCACTCAAGCAAGTAGATTTTCTAATGCATTTCAAGCATTCAAGATTCAAGGATCCTTTGTAAGCATTTCCTCTTCAAGCTCTAGCATTTTGTTGGCCATTAATGGAGAAGATCTACATTGAGACATTTGTCATCTTCTTCATTGATGCACATTTACATCCATGGCTCCATGATGTAGTTTTGGTAGATCCATTGCATTTGTGGAGATTTCCTACATTCTTCATTGCAAATTCAACATCTACAACACACAAGCATTGCAAATCCTTATTGACAAGGGTTTCTACAAGCAAGGTGAATATTAACATTTGTCTTACTTTCGTTACATATTTTACATTTCAATTTCAAGGTTGATTCCTCAATCTAGGGCTTGACTAAGGCAAGCCCTCATCCAAACAAAACAAAAAACCAAGTTTTACTATGTGCAGGAGCAGGATATCAAATGTGCAACCACAAATCTAGGGACTACTCGTCGAACACTTTAGAAGAAGTTGAGTCAACTTTGCTACTGTGTCCCAAGAACACGGTGACTTCATCGTAGAGCGCTCGAACATTTTAATGTCTTCTTGGAGCCCTAAGGAAAACAACATTTTCTGAGGTTTTTGTTGTGATCACAAATCCACTATCAAAAGTTTTGACACAAGTTCAAATCAACAATTTTCAAAGTAAAAAGGAACATTCCTCTACACATTTTGAGGTGAGTGCTTTATCACTCATTTGACTTTTCAATCTATAGAACTATTTTCAAATCTCAATTGGGTTGATTGCATATATTATAGCACCTAGATCTATCTTACACTCCTTGTTAAATCAATTAGCTCAATTGCACATTTACATTTACACATTCTTAATCAAATTTACATTGCATGAAAGAGGATTTGTCTGTTTACTTCCTAAATATGATTTGGGTTTAGAATTAGCATCTCTTTATCTATTTGAGTCTTGCTAATCTAACTTGGGTTATATTGAGAGCTATGTTTGGAAGTTCCTCTTTCTCTTGTTTTTGAATGTTAGTGGAAAGTGGAAGCCTTATATTTATACATCATCAAATTTACATTGCATGAAAGAGGACTTGTCTATGTAATTCCTAATTATGAGTTGGGTTTAGAATTAGCATCCCTTTATCTATTTGAGTCTTGCTAATCTAACTTGGGTTATATTGAGAGCTATGTTTGGAAGTTCCTCTTTCTCTTGTATTTGAATGTTAGTGGAAAGTGGAAGCCTTATATTTATACATCTTATAGAGCGCTTCCATTTTCCCCCTAAACAAATATTTATTTCACCCCACTCTTCTCAAATGAGCATGCGTAGTGGGCATTTATTACCCACTATGGTAGTGGAATCTTTTTTGCATTAATGTAGATTCTTCTTTCTTTGCCCTAACCCTAATTAGGGCTGATGTGACAAAATCTAGGCCATCGATTATTTCTTCAATCTGAGCCACTAATTGTTTCCAGGGACCTATATAAAGGACTCTTCTTCTCATTTGTAAGGCAATGGATTTTGAGATTGTTGCTATGAGATACTGAGAAAATAAAGTTTTCATTCAAATTCAATGAATACTTGATGTGTTTAAGTGCTTGCTTGTTCTCTTATTCCCTCATTTAGATTAATAGAATTTAGATAAAGTGTTGTGATTACAAAGGAAAATATGATGATGTTTTGATGAGTTCCTTTGGTTCATATGTTTGACAAATTTACCGATGATAAATGGTTGTACAAAGTTATCTTGAACCCCATTCCTATGTATGCTTAACTTCTATCATTCGCATGCATTGTTCTTTCTAATGGTGCTCGTTGTGATATGAAAATATTTTGCATAATCCTTGAAGATTGCATCAATTCGCCCGTAATTGTAGTATAACTTGGTGAAGCGAAGCTCAGTTATTGAGGAATTTGTCCACTAAAGTACTATATGTTGTTGTCACTACCCTTAGGAGTAGATTAGAGTTTTTCAGCCCTTTCTCCTTCTCTTTCTGCATATTCCATAAAAATCCTTAAAAGTACTTCATTCTAAAATATTTTGACAATTCCCACACAGCTAGTATGATTTGAAATCAATCTGAGTGAACATACATAAGGCCCCTTATGATATTCAGCAAATCACATCATCCACCGAGGTTATCCATGGTCAAGGCCTGACATAAAAGGAACCTTGGAGTCATTGTATGATCTTTTTACAATCTTAACATACATGAGACTTTGTTCAAGAGAGCAATAAGATTCATTGGTATTTTGTTCTACTGTTTGGTGGGTCATAAAACACACATCAATAGGACCTTGTGTGATGTCCCCATTTCCAAGAGAGTATCTAATAATAAAATTAATAAATAATAATATTTGAAAAAAATAAAATAAATAAATAATAATCAACTAAATGATAAATTAATTAATAATAATGATATATTCTAAGGACGTGATCTTGACCTACCAACAATCAAGACTATATGTTCTATTTGATGAAGACAAGGGCACAAATGTTTTGTGTCGTGCTGGAAAAATAGAGGATGAAAAACAGTGACTCGTCACAATGATGATAGCAAACAATTCATACAATGACCCAATGTGGCTCCACATCAAACATTATCATATATATCATTAAGGTTAAAGACAGAAATGCTATCAATTGTAATTGATATAATCGACTTGGCATGCGGAAAGATCAGATGAAAGCAGTAGCAGATAGTAATTGATGACAATGGTTTATTATCCATGCAATGAATATCCAAAATGATAAATAGTTATCAGATTGACTAATTCAGTTATTAGCCACCATGATAAGTAACAAGTGATGACCAATATGAAGAATCAAATGACCTGGATGACTTGGCTGGTGACTTGGAGATTGTGACTCCTAAGAGAATGCAACTATCGTTATCCAGAAGACTACAATGGGTATTAATCAGATTAGTTAATATTAACAAATCCTTTCATGAGGAGACACAACCTTTTATAACGAGCAGATATGTTTCTCTGTCCCATGGACTGCTAATGCAAAATATTTATAATAATTGAAATTGATCATCAAGGAAAAAATATAGGAGAATCATGGAATAAAATAGAGATGAATCGAAGAGCAGACCCATAACAATCATTAATATAATTCTGCAATCTCTGATCTGAGTATCTTCATGTGTGTGCACGGCCAAGGGAATGAGAAAGAGGCTGCACAAGCACCAATTGAAGAAATGCCTGCAACAACATATTCGTACAACTAGCAATCTGTACCAATACTCAGGGGTATCTGGTATGAGCAATTCACTATATATGGGTATCCTTGTCTGCTAAGTACTGAAACCAGGGCAAAAATGAAGTCAATTCCAAAAAGGAGACATTACACCCTGCATGGAAACATTGACCAAGAAGTGCAAATATGAAGACCCCAAGGTTAAGCTAGATGCTAAAGCAATCCTTGCATCTTATGAGGAGCTGATAACACAGAAAAAAAGGACAGTTGAGGCAGTGGCAATTGGCATGAGTTTTACAGGATGAGGAACAAATTTAGAAGGCACTCCCTCTTGCATTGACCCATGGATACAGGGATCTCATAGTGGTCCTAGTTGTTCACAAATACAGACACATTCTTTTTTCATTCCTCGCAACACTCTAGGTATGCAAGACCCATTGGAAGGTAGTGAATGGTATCAAGAGACACATAATGATGCCAAGTTGGTACATGCCAATTTTCAGTACTACAACAATATACAAATTAATGTTTGCAAGCAGCCTTCTTATTGGGAGACATTGATCGATGCAATCACCATTACAGGAAAGTGGTTCAAGGCAATGAGCCCTTAATTGTACCATTGTTGGAGGTTGTTTTCAGTAGACAAATCTTGCATCATGTTTTACTTGGAGAGATATTGTTATGTGAAACTACGGGGAAGTCCAACTTTGCACCCAGTGATTAAACTCAGAAGTTTGTGTATGTGCATCTATACAAACTGAGGTTGGTATAACAAGTATCTCTATAGATGAAGGGCATAAAGGTCATGCAGTAGCAATTGGTGAATAAAATGCATAAATCGTTGCAGTGGAGTGAAGCTAAAATTGAAAAGGTTCAATGATAGATTAATAGCTACTGTCTCTATAATGAATTGGCATGTCCCATTTTTCCTGTGACCTCAATGGTCTTTAGGATCATTGGGAACATGGCAGAAATTGCACACATCATTCAAATAGATATACACAATATTAAATTTTGTATATTATAGCCATTCTGCAAAGGGACTGCATTCATAAGAAGCATTAGAAGAGCTGTTACATGTCCAATTGCCTCTCAAAAATATTAACATATTCCAGAACAGCATTTTAAAATATAACAATTGTCAATAACTGCATTCTAATCTAGTTAATAAATGTTTGTTATTATATTTGATGGCTAAAACTTTGCATTTTTTTAACAAGAAGTTGCAACTACTGCTACTTATTACCTCGTCCTCTAAAATGTGAAGCTATAGTCAGCATGCACATTGACATTTTTCACTTCAGTGTTGTAAAGCAATCTAGCTTCTAGCCTAGGCATTACTGTGAATGCTCAAAATTAAGTTGAACATATACAGGTCGCAGACTTCACAAGTCACAGTGTACATAATATGTGTTCTCATTTTCAACGATAACAGCACCATTTTTCTATATTTTTTCCAGACTAGTTTCAGGGTTATTCTACTAGTATGGGCCATAATGTAACAGATGTACCTGTTATCTGACGAATTCTAGGGGCTGAAATATGTTTTATATATATAGAGTAGATAATGAAGCTTTCTAATTGCAGTAAAAAAAATTATCATGTAATATTTGATATTTTATAAATAAAGAGTTGTGGGGCAATAGTCATGGGAACCACTGCTAAGGGTGCGATCCTTGCTTAAATCCTCTCAAAGCAATAACGTGTTTCAAAAATCCAAAGGACACGTGATAGATTGTTGTGTATCTCCAAAGCATTGTGGATTGTGGATAATATCAATATGTAACTGTGTCCTAAATTCACAAACCTTTAATGATGTGTAACAATTATGGATACATTCAATTGCAGACCTTGTTTACATATCTTATGAGTGTGTTCCACGTACGTCCCTGTGTTTACAGATTTATTAATGTGCCTCAACTCTACTCCTCAAATGACGGTAGCCCATAACAGAACCCGTGAGTTGCAACACATTCCATTCTCTTTTCCACCGTTAACTGTTTTCACTTGTTCCATATTTATCACCAGTAAGCCCCCGCGCGCCCCCCCCCCCCAAACTTTCCACTGCTACATATTAGCCCCTCGTTCACCGTTCCCCAACAAAAAAATAACTGCTAAAGTTTTAGTTCTGAATTGGGTTTGTCTGATATGTGAATTTTCTTCTATTCAAATATTTCACAAATGCTAACATTTACTGATTGAAAGGACATGAGAAATTCTCTGAGTTAATAAGTAGCAAAAGTATGAGCTAAAAAGGAAAATCAATATACAGAAACAAAGGAATTATAATGGCATACCTGATGGAATCCAGGCTCCCTGGTAAGAGGAATCCCAAGCTCAGAAATACAAGCATGCAGCCTATCATCGCTGCCATACAACTCTGCATATCGTTCTAAACAAGCATCCTCCATGTTATTCAAAACCTCAGCCAGCGGATAGCTGATGGCAATCCCACCGCCCCCAAACGCCATATTCTGACTGAAATAAGCATTTGCCGAGTGGCTCTCCGAAGGACTCCCTATATAGTGCATCTCAGAGGAGTCATATTTACTCAAAACCTTAATTAGATTATGCACGTTGAAGACAGTATCATCGTCCCCCAAAACAAACCAACGGGCATTCTGCAACCCTAGCTTGAAGGTCTCCTGCACAATTCTGGCAATACGAACACCAGAAGGATGGCCCCTGGGATTTGTGTAGGCAAAACGTGAAATATCATCGGACAACTTGACCGGAGGTAAGGCCTCCGAGGGGTCAGGTTTAAGAGGTTCTTCCAGCCAAACAAACCCACGCATTCGCTGAGGTTCAAACCACAGCTTTACGAATTCCTTGCGTTTGTCCCATAACTGGGCCGATCCAGCGATGCCAAATACAATTTGGTTTAAGCTCAGGTTCGCGGCCTTAAATGGCCTTTTCGATCTATCGGCCGAGTGCATAAACGTCCCGCTCATATTGCCCGTTATAGCCATAGAATCAGGGTTTTGATCCTGCCCTTCTTCTTCGTCATCATTTCCAAAGGGCTCCCAAGGAAAGCCTAAGGGGCTCCCCTGCCACTCTTGCAAATGAGACCGCGCTGGTGAAAATACTACAGAAAGCCAGGTGAAAGTTGCCAAGGCCAGAGCTATTGCCACGATTGCTACGGTGCTGCTTCGATTCTGACGCCATTTCTTGATGCTTCGGTTAATCTTTGGTGTTGCTAACAGACGCTCATGGCCCTGCATTTTTAGATAAGCTAAAGTTCATCTTCTGACGAAAAAGGCACGAGCAGAGACCAATCGGCACTTCCTCATAGATAATTCCACCACTATCCTCCGTGTTGACTCTGTGGCGGCCTTTCCAAAGAGCTGAGATTTTCACAAAGACGAATTATTTTAACGCCAGAAAATCTAACGAATTCCAGGAAATAATACCATCTAGAAAGCGGAGAGATCCTTGGAAACGAAACTAATTAATCTATCCTTCCCAGAAAAACAACATTGACAAACGTTTTATCAAAAATGGCGAGGAAAGGCCCACCTTCCAGAAACAAGAAGGTAGCCTTGGTGATCTTTTTTCAAAATCTTCTTTTATAGTTTCAAGCATGCGTGGTGTACTTGAGTGAACTGACTAGATTCGAACCCGGGTCAACTGAGAATACTTGAACTCCTCTGCTACTCAACTGTAGGTCTCTAGAACCCCGCCCTTGCATTATTTCCAGAATCGCAAATTCAGACGCTAGAAAGCTCCGACATTTGAATCCAGGATTCCAATATTATTTCATTTCTATCCTGCTTCCAAATTTCAAAAATATTCGTTCTGCTTTAAAGCATGAACTGCGTGAAAAAAATCCAAAAACCAGCAGCGTTGGCCTCTCAAAATCCGTCAGAAATTCAATAATTCTGTTTGTAAAACAATATTTTCATAGTTCTGAGTTTGCATTTTGCGTCTTGTGGCATGAGATCAGACAATTAGGTGAATCCCACGGCTGCTTAGCTGTGCACTTTGGGCAAATAAATTTAAGGAGAGATAAATTAGAAAAGTTTTAAATGAATGGTGAAGCGTTTTTTAATTTAATTTAATTGACCTACAAAACGATGATGGGCGTCACATGAAAATGCTTTAAAAAAAGTCGTGCCACCTTGTGGTGTTGTTTTTGTTTTTGGTTTTTATTCGATCGCAAATTTTAACATGATTAAAGATCAGATTCGTTCTCATACGGGGAAAAAAAATGAGGGTGAAATTTGACGTTCTGCCGTGTCCCTCTTCAGATTTTTAAATATCTTCGTTAAACCGGGGAAAGCAAACGGGGTTGAAAAGGGAAAATCATTTGTTGGGTTGCAGTAGTCTTGAAATTTCACCTTCATGCGGGTCCACCAAAGTTTTTTTGAAAGATTTTTTTGGGTCAGTTTTTTCCGTTTTGAGTGTATGTGTTCTTCGGAATTCATTCAGAATTAGAATAGGTTCTCTTTTTCAAGGGGGTTGGTTTTTATTAGGTATTGCGAGTTTATGTCTAATATTCAATTTTGTACTAGGGGAAGATATCTAGTAGTTGTTAGGCTAATTTGGTCCATCCAGAACTTTAAATTTGTATATCAACATTTGTAAATTTTCTTGTTGAACTTCTATTGAAGAGCTTAAGGCTAAGGTTTAGGATTTCCACATTTATAGAACTTTCTAAAGAAGTTGTCGAGTGTGAAATGGTCGAAAAGTGTCATTTCAAAACATTTGCTCGGAACCTATTGTATTTAGCCTCAATAGATGCTCACCAATGAAATAGTACTTTTGGCACAAATGGATCAATCAGCAACCAAGAAAGCAAAAATGATCAACTATTGGTACATGTGTGATCGGCTATTAGTACATTTGTGATTGGTTATTAGTACATGTGTTATCATTTTTTGGGGTTTTCTAAAAGCAATAATTGGGGGGATCTATAACGATATTGTATCGGTTGTTGGACCCCTCGGTGGTTACTAGGTCTCTTCCCCTATATCATTTTTATTTATTTATTTTTTTAAATTATTTATTTATTTTTAGTACAAAGTGGACAAGTTCACATATATTATATTATACAAGAGTGGAACATAATACCTCCTAAGCGGAGAGTGCCTTGATTCACTGCATCATTATTAGTAGCACTTGCACCATAAGAGGTGCAAGGGAACAATCAATCGGCAACTTTGGATGTGATGATTTTGATAATGATTTACTTATTAGAGAAGCCAATAATAAATGCAAACCCTTACTATAGAAAAGTCATGGTTTATATTAGGCATTCTATGGAACAACATCATGTATGTTGATGTAGTCAATGGTATTGTGCAATGAGCGTGACATATAGCAGATACTTTCTTCAAACTAGGTGTTGTAGAGAATTGGAGACCTACTAAAAGAGCTCAAGAATACGTAGACTCATTGCAGCCTCATTTTTTGAAAGATGTCCCAAAGAACATGAGTTATCCAGGTGTTGTACTAGTGTCTTCTAGTTCATCAATGTCTAGTGCTAATTTTTCATTCAAAATATCTACAGTTTAAGCTTTGTTCTCGTCTATGCCTATATATTATAAGAAGTCTGTAGTTTCTTAAAGTTCTATGCACTTAGCATAGAGGAAATAAACTTTCACCCACTATTGGTAGTCATGTCAAGGTATCTGTGATGCAGATTATGGAGGACGTACTCTATGTTATATTTCAGTATGTATTCCAATATAAAATATATATGTAAGTAGCTATTTATGGATTTGATTGTGTTATAGTCTTTTCATCGACATTTCAAATCACACTCCATAGTCCATCATTGGGATGTTAGATAGCTAAGAAAAAAAATATCATTAATTAATAAAATATGGAGTCTAGAATATCCCTAGATTTGGTATCCAAACAACACAGTGATCTTCTAATTCCAAACCACTCAAATTCAATATACAAATGGGATAGGTGAATTTTTTGAGATGGAGATTGTTTAACCAATATTTCAAATAAGATGGACTTCATCTCATGGAAATTTAGGATTTCTCAATACCCACCAATAATATATCAAACTCTGTGGATTATGCACATATGGAACAACATTCCTACCCACCAATTATTTACATCTGTAGAAGTTGATGAAAGATCAACCCCACAACTCTCAAGAATCATCTCCATTCTCCATGCAAACACTTATCACAGAAGAGAGAAGCAAAAGGCTATGGAGGTTGGAATTGCCAAATCCATAGTGAGACATTCTTGATGAGAAAAAAGAGATATTGCTATTATCAAAACTGAATTGGTTATAATTACAAAGAGAGATCGTCCTTATAAAGGAGATTGAAACCCTAAAAAGGTAACCTAGGTTGTATTATAATAATTAATAAAAGAATTAATTATTAGATGCCTCAAGTTCAGTTTAAGCAAACCAGAGTTAATTAGAAAATATCTAATTATTCTAATACCCCCCTTAAGATAAACTTAAGGAGTAGCTAAAAACCTAGAAACTACTAAATAAAGTAGATTTGGGTCCCAACAGACAAGGCCTGACGAGGTACCCAAGCATAACCAAATCTCTGAAAAGAGGAAAAAATAGAGAAAACCACATGGGAAAAACCCTACTCCAAAAAGAGATGGAAAACATGTTGAAAGAAACTAATGAAGGACTAAAGACGCCTCCAAACTAGGGAATGTCCCAGAAGATAGGAACAAAAGATGATCATGAAGAACATCACTGAAGCATGTAGAAGTTGCAAAGCTCTATCAAACGTAATTGTTGATCTGAAGAACCTCCATTGAAATATAAGTTGACCAGGTAGAGAAGACTATAATCTACATTGAATTAGGAGGTACACAAAGGCAAACAACTAAACTTGAAGGTACAAATGACATTAAACACCAAAGCCTGAAGAGCTGATCAATCAAACCAAGGAAGCATGTGAAACAACAAAAGAACCCCCCCCCCCCCCAATGAAGACAAGGGTGAGGTGACAAGCAACTGGAAAAATGGGCCAAAAGAATTGCATGTCAAGGAACCACAATCAAGATGCACAAAAGAGTACATATGTGTGTACTAAGGTTATCAGTCTCAGATATGACATGAGGCTAATGTCACAGAAGGGACACTCATTGGACAAAGGAAGATGGCAAACAAAGACAAAATATCAACCCTCCATGGCACTTTAGTCATGAGTAGTGCATGTACAATAAGACACAAGACATAATGAATCCCAAGAATATAATAATCGGCATGAGTGTCCTTAGATGACACTGCTCGAATCAAAAGGCAAAACAAGGCAAAACTACTGAAACAAAAATAAAGGTGCAGTATGGCACTTTATCTTAGTGCATTTGTAAGAATGCATACAAATGATGTATGAATAGACCAAAAGAGACATAAGACTAATACAATAGATAGTACAAGTCATGACGAATCATCTAAAGCAACAGAATTGATCCTCGAACCTAAAACAAACAAGATATCCACCAGAATGCAAAAAATATAAAAGACTAAATAGAATGTGCCTAGAGTAGAACTTGGAAAATTAACTAACATCACTAAAAAGATCTTAGGAAGAGCTTTCTAGTGATATAAATAATTTCCAAATTCGGAGATCGGATGCTCAAGATATGCCTCCGAGAGTGCAAAACTATACCCTTGACTTTGACAACATTAAAAGCCATTTAAAAGCATCAAAACTGAAAAACACCTATACCATTGTGACAAGCTCAAAACCAACTATCTGACAATATCTCATTTGCAAAAAATGGAGTCTGTATGCCTAAGATATGAGCAAAAATGCAAAGGTAGGTCCAAACAAAGCCTAAGAAGGTGACAAGATTGTTGCTGCAATGTTGTCATCAGCAAGTAATGAGCATAAATTTGATAGTCAAATGGTCATCAAGGCAAAAAATGCCTTAAAATGACCCCTACTGGAAAAAAATCCAGTTGTTGAAAACAAGACAAAGTATGAAAAACAATGTCCTCGGTAAAAGAGTCGATGCCAAATGAAAAATCTGGTGGCCAAGAAAAGTACGCCATGTGTTTAAAAATAAAACACGAGTTCATTGGTGCAACAACAAAAAAATTACCCACCATTAATGCATGAAATAGTTGAATTTTTGGAAACTCTCAATCAAAAAAGAGCATGGCTATTCCAAAATCATGAGTTTGGAGTTAATGTGAGCCCAATGAACATCCTTCAATCATGGGCGTAGATAGAGGTACATGGATTTTCCAAGGGAGCACAACCCTTACACGTCGTAAGGGGCTGGGGCCTCCCACTTATCAATTATATACGACATAACATGCCCCTTGCCCTTATTACTGCTAGAGGACCCCTTAATCTCCAAAAACAAGGCGCTGAACATTCCAAAAACCATGGCTCCACCATTAGTGTTAAATACCATCGATAAAGATGCCTTTAAATCCATTCAGAAAATGTTGAAGAGTCCAAATTGATGGGCAAGCCAGGGAGTCTGACGTGGCCTTGCATGGACCATTTTACTGGAGGTCAGAGTGGACAAATCCCCCAAGAATAACAACAAAGGAGATTCCACATCCTCATTAGGAGCAAAATTTGAACATATCTCAACAACAAAAGGTAGAAGGGGTCTAAGAAAGTTAGCTCCACTCCTTCCACTCTTTGATTTGGCTACCATACCAACATTAGAGCATAAAGCCAAGGTCAGCTTCCAAAGTAGCATGCAAGTTGGGATGGCAGTGAGATACACCTCACTAAATAAGGGCTACTAATTTCAAAAAAACATAAATGCATGGGAGTGATTGGTGGTTTGATGTTGAAGTTGACTAAGTGTGGAGCCCAAGTCCCATACAAATAAGACAAAAACAACTCCAAAAAAAGTCTTCCACGTATCGCAGAACTATAAATGCACAATCAAAAAGGGAGTCACTCCACCACTTTCTTCTATGCATGGTGTGAGGTGTTTCTAAAGGCCCAATAATTAATGGCCCTGACACAATAGATGGTGTGAAAACCAAGTTGAGTGGTCAATCAAGTCCACGTAAGCTTACAAGCAAAAATTTGCGTCCAAAAATTGGGGTCGATTTGCTCTGCAATCTCCAACACACAAGACACTTTACCCAGCAAAAAAGTAGCTCCTTCCTCTAAAATGCGAGCATTGGCATCACATGGAGAGAAAGAAAGAATGACTACTCCAAAAGGCAACCAAAAAGTATCAAATCCTTCACTACAACTCACCTCCTCATCACCAAAAATGTAATCTTTGCCTAATAAAAAGGCAACCCAAACACAAAAATAAATGGTGTGAGCATATGAAGATGGCAGCAAGCTGAGGAGCTTGTCCCAATGCATGCACTCTACATTGACTGATGGAGTTGGCCCATGAAAGAAGTGTTAACACACTCCACCCAAAAATCACAATAGAGCATTATGCAGGAGACCATCACCGAAAAGCAATACGTGTGGGTTCCAAGGTGAGGGTCAGGCTTGAGGAAAGGATGACCATGTAGAGGTGGGCTACGAAGCACAAAACATTGACCATATATGGTAATGAACAAAGTCATTTATATGGAGAAGTTGGCTAAAAGAAATGTTTGGCCAAAGCATGTACACCATCCAAAAAATAGAGGCACCGTTCCCATGAAAGGACAAGCCAAGGAGGGAAAAGGAGGGCACAGCCCCCAAAAGACCCCCCCAAAAAAAAACTTTTGAAAAAACATTTCTCCTTCAACGCTTCCAAATATATTTATTTTATAAAAAAGTTAATAATTATCGCCTCAATTTGTATGCCCAGGGCAAAATGATCTGGATGCAAAAAAAAATTTGCCTCAAATTTCAATAACATCCAAATAGGATGTATATTATATGGAAATGGGGGTTTTCGAGTGCTCTAAGCTCAACGATGATGTCCATTTTTGCTCAAAGTTCCTCAAAAATCAGTGACCCCCCAGATCCAATTAAAAAAATGCTAAAAGCTCATATCTGAAAATCGATGCCAAATCTCTCATGAACAAAACAAGGGCATGAAGATCTAAAGCTCTGATACCATGTAGAAGTTGATGAAAGATCAACCCCATACCTCTCAAGAATCACTTGCATGCAAACACCTATCATAGAAAAGAGAAGCAAAAGGCTATGGAGGCTGGAATTGCTAAATCCATAGATGAGACATTCTTGATGAGCAAAAAGAGAGATTGCTATTATCAAAAGTGAATTGGTTATAATTACAAAGAGAGATCATCCTTATAAACGAGATCAAAACCCTAAAAAGGTCTAACCTGAGTTGCATTATAATAATTAATAAAAAAATTAATTATTAGATGCCTAAAGTTTAGCTTAAGAAAATTAGAGTTAATTAGAAAATATCTAATTACTTTAACATCTGCATGTAGATACTTGTATATGTTTGAATTTTTTGACAACATTTTTAACAATATACGGTGCATAACATTCATCTCAATGCTTTGAACCTAGAAATCATGGTACTACTATTTCCAAGCACAATTATGCAGCTTCCTCATTCCACAATGTTGTGCTAAAGCTCCTTAGAATTCTAGTTTAATTAATAATCTAGGATGCAATGCCTTGAAGTGAGTGGGTTAACCCCTGTGCCAAGGTGGACGCCAATTAAATGCATAGGTGGAACAAACCTACAATACTTTACATGACCAATAATACAATAGTACAAGGGTTCTTAGATGATAATTAATTCAATGGATATTTTTACCTTTATCATTACAGTGAACATTTGCATGAACAAGTTGCTTCTCAATAAGGATTTATTTCTGACTTGTCTCTTGTAAACAATCAACTTACTCATTAGAAAATAATTTCTCAAGTTATAGATCTAGATGAATGGTTCATTAATCTGCAGATATTTCCCAACCACATTCATGCATGGCTATCTTGAAATATTTGTTGTCCATGACATCACAATTTGTATGGGTAATTTCCAAGCACATTGTGCACATATCTAATGCTTCCACATTTAGCATACATAGTGACCATCATTTCCTATAGGCACATATGATTTGAAATAATATCTCAAAATTTGTGCATGGGCTTATGAGAAAACATTTGAAGAACACTTCATGAATGCGTAGAATGATGCAACAACAACTTTTAGAAAGACAAAATGCTATTGTATATTTTAATCATCTTGCAATCTACCTTGGCTTTGGCATCATGAATTACAATTTGACTATAATTCCCTGCAAGCATGAGTGTGTCCAAAACTTTAGAGAAGGAACCTAGATTGAAGTATGCAATCATCAAAGGATGACTCATTCCTCCTAATGAGCCCTGCAGTATAAAACTCAACTTACTATTTCTCCATGGAACTCTCTTCTCATTAGCATTCAAAGCATGAATAACATTTAATGGGGAAAAAATGACTAGTTAATGGTAGATCTTTTGTTGAGACTAAGTCCTCCATTTTTACTCTTTCTTATATCCTCATTGGTTGTAAGATCAATAAGATTAAGTAACCCAACAACATTTCCACAAGTTACCCAAATGATAAGAACTGCATGGCTTTGACATGACACATGATTTAAAGGCCTAACCTATGCTCCCATGTTCTGAAAACATGTATGCCATGGCATTGGAGACCTCAATTCTTTGAGGTTGTCCATTTTTTTCAGCCTCATTCCAATATTAATATATACGTGTGCAAACTAAATAAAATGATCATAAAGGTGTGGATTTTAATAGCCTTACATTTACAATTTCATTTGCCTCCAAAAAGTTAAACTCCTTCAAAGACCATTTTGGTTCAAGTAGTGAGATGATGGAAAGAGTCATAGAAAAGAATGCACATAGATATCCTCTTACATATATGCAAGGCTAACACAAGTGCTCAACACACTAGAAAGAGTAAACCAAACTTTCACTATCTTGCATCTTCTTGAGATTAACCTATAATTATTGTATTCGATGAGACAATTTGAGCCTCGTCCATTTTGTCAAACATTTTTTGTACATCCTCAATCTCATTGCATTATGAAAACATGTCTCTAAGGAAACTCTTCATGAAAATATTAAACTCAACAAGACTATATTTCCTAATGATGAAATAATGAATTTACATTCCCTAACTTAGAGTTGAAGTGTACACACACACATGAATCGGAGTTGTAAATATGAATGCGTCTATTATCACTCCTCTTTATTGTATTTTCTAGTTGTAACAAGTAATCGAAACATATTTGCATTGAAGCTCATGGCCTTTTTCACTTCTCAAACACTACTCAACATATTGTTTCAATATTACTTCCTTTGTCAACAGTCCTCAACTTTTGTGACAATCCACACACAATCTTAAATATATGGTTCTTCCCAACTAGAATTGTTAGGGTTAAGTCAACATTCATGCTTTAGTAATCATTAAATGTTTGATCCTTTGGACACCACCCAATGGAATTCTCTATGCACTTTTCCCCAGTGCACATGAAGTTCACATTTCCTTACACAATTTTACATGAGAAAGGCTGATTGATTTTGGGGTCATCGTGATATCGTCATAGAGATGGTTCATTGATTTTCCTTACCGCACAAATGCATGTGCACTCACTGCTCAAGTTATGCACCTAACCTTGCATCATTTCTTCTATGTTGTATGTATCATACCTCACTCTTTTCATAACATTATGTCATTATTCTCTTTATTGTATGCAATCAATCTTTGTTTATGTAAATATGAAAAAAAAAACATATTTTGAGAGATCTCAACTTTCCCAAATTTGGAACTATTGACTTATTACTAGTCAAATGGAATTATGCAACTACTTAACTAGAATCAATACCAAGAATGGTGCAAACATTCTTAGTTTGATTTCCCCTCTTACAATCAACAAAACTTTAAAAGGCATATACCAACATCACATAATTAACACCAAAAAGATAATCATGACCGTCAAATTATACATGTATATCTATCAAAAAGTTTCATTCTTTAAAGAATATGTGATTTTGCTTATCTACTTATGGTTTCAATAATACTCTTTGCAATGAAGCTAGCTATCAAGTTTTGAAGGGACCTTGGAACCCTATACAAACCAAATTCATAAAGAAAATCTTGAAGTAAATGGGAAAGGGAAAGCACTCAAAAGAAAATAGACTATTGTGAAAGTTCACTTCTTTGTAACATCCAACAAACTATGAACTTCGTTGAAAAGCATTGAACCATATATGTATACTTTGATGGCATTAGATTCATGAGAAAAGCTTGTAGAATGCATACTTAAATTCTAATACATTTCCCATGTTGTAGTAGTTGTCATAAATTAACTCCTGTGAGAGATCGTAACATTTTTCCATTTTTTCACATGTAACATGGAATTGGTGCAATGCTTCTCCTATAGTGGTGATTTCAATGTGTTGTACATTATTTGCATTCTCACTTATTTAGATGACATTGTCACACACACACAATTTATTTAATACAAATCTATTTTATTTATTATTTTACAAAATTAGGAATCTTATTATAATTGATTTTAATTTTGGTATTTTTATTTAATAAAACATAACTAAATTTACTTATTATTTTAATTAATAAAAATTAGATAACAAGATTTTGTAGATTTTATTCACATAAAGTTTTTAAATTATATATTTTTTCAATTCATAGAATTTTTTTTTATAAAATTCATAAAAGGCTGAAGCCCTATAGATTATAATATAATATTCAATAAAATTACAAAGTCTATATTCAAACAGGCACTGGTAGGGAAGAATAGAGAAAGAAAACCTCCAGTCTTTCTTGGAACCCAAGGTCCTATACTATACAAAGAATAAAGGGGGCATACCCTAGTTGCTCTACCTACTTGAGAGGTTGTCCATTCTTACAAATACTCAAATAGGACATCTTTACAAAGAATTTCCTTTATATTAGAATCCTTATGTTCTTATTTGTACATTTTACATCCTTTGCTTGTTATAATTCATTAAATTGGTGTTGCTTTTCCCTTTATTCGATATGAATCTGGTATGTAGCATTGTCCATGTGCAAATTATGCTTATAGTCCTTCCTCATCTCGTAGAGTTAGAAATCTACAAAGTTAACATCTTTCTTGGCCTAGATCTTTGTTAGTATCTTTCAAATCAAGGGAGAAAATAAACAAGTAAAATATTCCTCTAATCATATATGATTTTGACCATATGAGAAATAGAGATTTTAACAACTTGAGTTAATTGTTGTTAGATTGAGAATTTCATTAGCCTTGTTTTAAGTCTTGGGGATCTTAATGATTTGAAAATTGAAGATATTCTATTTGGTTATATTTATTAGTTCGATCTTTGAAATTGTACATTAAAATACACATTTTCAGTGCCTATGAGTCTTACATTAATGTAGTGTCTTGGTTATTAATTTTTTAACTAAGATCTTACTTAGTTTGCATTATTTGATTATGCTTGACTTGGTCATCTCTCTATGTTTTCCAAAGGAGTTGAAGGAGTATCAAGCTATTTAGGGATAATAAAAACCAAATTCATAGCTACCCCTTATCTAGACTTTGTATGGAAGGTGATGTGTAAACACAACCTATGTGTTGAGCTTTGATCGAGAATTCATATGTATTGATGCTTAACTTGTAATTTTCCTTAGGCTAAATTTATTTTGATTTCCTAATTTGTGGTTTCTTTATTTGAATAAGGATAGGTGGTGTTGATTATTATCTAGGATTGTCACTCTTTCCGTTTTTCATACATTTAAGTATATTATGAGTTTGAGAATTATGTTCAAAAAATTTAACATAGATATCTTCAACATCTTCTCCCATATTTGCTAAGGTACCTGCTTCTTTGTTCCCTTCCTTGGATATATCTTGGATTTTGGTATTTTCAAATTGGTCTAAAAGGGGAAGAGTGTCTTCAATTTTGGAGTTTATTTTCTGGTTAGGGGTATTGTCCATTTTTAGTGCATTCAAGATAATTTGTGAATCTCCTTCAATTATGGCTTTTTTGATACCTAATTTTAGGCATATCTTGAGTCTCCCTATTAGTACTTCAAGTTCTGATATGTGATTAGTTTGGATTCCTGGTGGTTTTTCTCATTTGGCTAACCAAACATTGTTGTATGAGTGGATGATACACCCTAGTCCAACCTTGCCTAGATTTCCTCTAAATGCTCCATCAAAATTCAATTTGGTCTATCCTCTTAGTGGGAGTTCCCATTTACAATTTTCCCTTGCTTCTTTATTTGCCTTTCTATAGGTCATTGGTGGGTTAATTAGTTTTCTCCAATTTCTCTTCATATCGACATCTCAGTCTATGAATGACTCCTCTCCTTTCATTGTGTTTCTCAAGTGATTGTTTATTACTTTTGTTATGCTTTCTTCTACTTTATTAAAAAAAAGGCATTTGGCATCTTTTCATTTGTGAAGATGCATTTGTTTCTTTCTTTCCATATTTCCCATAATAGAATTGATGGAGCTGTTTTCCATAAATTGTCATATGTCATTGAGTTTCTACCTTTTGGCTAGTTTTTTAAGTTGTCATTTAACTCTTTGGTAAGTACAACTATCCAATTTAATTTCTTGTGAAGCCATTGCCATCCTTTTTGGGCAAAGATGCATTGGTATAATAAATTCTATGTTGTTTTCGAGTTATTTTTGCATAGTGGACACCATGATGGACCTTTAAAACCTATTTTAGTGAACCTAGTTGCTATTAGTATTTGATTTTGAATTGTTGCCCATAGGAAGATGCCTACTTTTGGGAGGCATGTTGGGTCCCAACAAAGGTTTAGAGGTATATCTATATTATCCCATCTTTTTGAATTGGTGATTAGTTCATATCCTTTCTTAACATTATATTTCTCATTGTTAGAGGCCCCCCATATTATTTTATCCTTTCTTCCTTTGAGGCTTAATGGCCTTTGACTCAGGAATTGTTCAAAGGCTTGTTTTTCTTGATTCGTTAAAGTAGTTTCTTTGGTTGATTTCCATTTCCAATATGTTTTTCCATTATTATTGATCATTTTCATGTAATCCTTAATATGTTTCCCCCATTGTTCAATTAGACAGTTTTTTATGTTTGTTGGAAGGTTGTAGTTATCTGGTGGTGGTAACCCATCCCATGAATCTTCCCACAATAAGGCTTCTTCCCCTTCTCCTACATCCCATGTAAGGCTTTTAGTTATGATAGAATGATATTGTATTATGAAATCCTAAATTTGTGATGATAGAACGATATTGTATTATGAAATCCTAAATTTGCGAGCCTTTAGGGGGTTTGCGAGTTCTTAAGAGTGATATTGATCTAAACTATCTAGATATTTTTGGTATAGAATTTTGGCCCATTTAGTATCCTTTTCTTGATACATTCTCCATACAAGCTTTTCTCCTAGAACTTCAATTTGGCACTTATGATTTTTTTATGCCAAACCTGCCTAGTTCCTTAGATCTGCATATGTTGTCCCATTTGATTATAGCTAATTTTTTATTTTCCCTGATCTCACTACAAACAAAGTTTTAGAATTTTCTTTCTAGTTTCTTTTGTACTCCTATAGGTAGTGGTAAGCATGACATTTGATATATGGGTATTGTAGATAATATTGATTCAATTTTAGTTACCCTACCTACCTTGGTTAGCCATTTCCCTTTCTACCTTCCTATTTTCTTATCTAGCTTTTCAAATAGAGGTCCCCATGTTCTTCCTTTCCTGACACCTATGTCTTGTTGGATTCCATGATATTTGCAAGGAAATGTGCATTTCTTATGCTCCATAATATTACATATCCTATTTTCTATTTCTGCATGAGTATTCAGGAAGAATATTTTTGATTTGGCCTCATTTACCTTTTGAACTGATGCATCCATATGTGTGTGTATGATTTGTTTAAAGTTTTGAGCTTCTTGTATTGTGCTTACCCTAGGAAGGATTGTATCATCCACTAATTTTTGTTGTGTAATTTTTGGAATGTCATCAGCTGCTGCTACTCCTTTGATCTTGTTTTCTGATTGTGCTAATTTAATGGATATACCAAAATCCTCTACCATGATAATGAATAAAAATGGTGACATTGGGTCTCCTTGTCTAATTCCTCTAAATATACCAAAGAAACCTTTCAATATGTCATTGATGAGAAGTGACATTTTGGGAGTTTCTATACAGTTAAAAATAAGGTTGATCCATTGTCATGCAAAGTTGAATGCTTCTAAAGTTTTACAAAGGAATCTCGAATCAACCTTATAAGAGGCCTTTTGAGTGTCTAATTTCATAAATATGCAAGCATCTTTATGTTAATCTTAGATTGATTTTAACAAGGTAGTGACAAAAAACTTAGTCATTATATATCAGTATTACAATGTGACCCGAGTGATCAAAGTGAGCCGAGCAATCAGGTGCGAGCTGAGTGATCAAAGCAGGCTGAGCATCAGTGGTCAAACAATACATGTTGAGAAATATATCTAGTATGTACCGAGTCACTCATGAGCCGAGTAGACTATACATGTCAAGTAATTCAAGAGCCGAGTAAATAGTGTATGTCAAGCCATTTGGAAGCCAAGTTACAACATTGAGAATGTAGTGATGGCCGAGCATCAGAGTCTTTAGATGCCGAGTGAATAGTTTTGGACATAGTTGTTTGTAATGGCACAAACTTCTATGTAACCATTTTTGGGTCGACTTAATGATTGTTTTATGATTCTAGAAGTATGTATGGAATTGTACTATGAATCCTTATGCAATACATGTAACCAATCAAAATTAGGGATGTTCTAAGCGACAATATGGATCAACCTCAGCCATTGATTCTTACCTAACCCTGTCCCACCTATGTTTACTTAAGGAGGCAAACCTAAGGTTTTTGTAATGTGTGGATGCACGGAAGGAGACAAATGCTAAGTGTAGAAAGAGCATTCACAGTGGCTATGGAGGTTGTGATAAAGATCTGAATTGCATAATCATTTAGAGAGAATAGAATAAAGTAGAGAGAGGAAAAAGGAGACATATTTGATTAGAAGGATCAATGATTTATCGAGAAAGAGAATATTTGATATCTAGCAACAAAGTGCTAACTAAAGGATCATGGCAATGAATCATTTTAACAGGTGATGAAGAGTAAATCACTTAACAGAGTAGTCTTAACAGACTTGTGTAAATATCTTAATCGAGTGCTTGCTTTATTGTAAGTTTAAGTCCTCTAACGAGGCACATTTTTAGCAGGGTGTTGAATGTAATACCCCAAAATTGGCACATTTCCATATCAACCAACTTTGGTTTATTCAATTATTCCTAAGTCCTAGTTTACTAGGCAATTCTAACTCTGATAATCACTACTTGACCTAGGTGTCAAATGCAAAAAATCATAATTTGCATTAATCATATTATTTATTTAATTCCTAAATATCTACTCAAATTAGCTACATAAACCTATTGATTTAATTTAATTTAATTATAAGTGTTCTACTTTAATTAAATTAAAATTACCTCTTTAGCTAATATACAAAGGAATTAAATACATTTAATTTAATAAGATATCTCCTCTTTTTAATTATTGAATTTAATGATTCAATTAGTTAAAGTTATCCATTTATGAGGTCATATTCTATTTTATTAAATTAAATATTCACTCAAAAAAGAGGAACCAATTAACTCCTTTTATCACTAAAAAAGGAACCAGTTAACTCCTTTTATCACTCAAAAAGGAACTAGTTAACTCCTTTTATCACCCAAAAAGGAACCAATTAACTCCTTTTATCACTCAAAAGGCAGTCAGTTAGCTCCTTTTATCACTCAAAAGGTAGTTAGTCAGCTCCTTTTATCACTCAAAGGCAACCAGTTAACTCCCTTTTCATGAGGAAGTTACCTTTATGATTGGCTCTCCTCTTCAATCTTGATCGTCTATTTCGATTAATCTTGACCATCTATGATTTCTTGGATTCTATAAAAGAAGCTCTCCATTCCTCTTTACGGAGGTTAAAAATTGGAATTTGCGTCAAACTTATGCTGAAATATCTACTCAATTTATTATTGCATTCTTAGCTTAATTTTTATATTGCAACCTCATATTAGCTTAAAGATGCATTCATTTAGCATACTATGCTCTTTCATTTTCTTAGTTTAACAATGCATTCTCATTTAGATTAATTTGCATTCTCATTTAGGTAAAATCCTTCATTCTAGAGCTCTGGTTGCTCACTTCTCGTTCTGAGAGCAAAGGCATAATCCTTCTAGTTAGAAGGCAATATGTCGCTCTATTAGATTTTTCAGATAAACAATACAATTTTTATTTCGAGATGATCTCATAGGTAATGACCATGTTGAAGTGTTTGTGAGGATCTGAGGCCTGCATTTCATACACACATTTCTGATGCCCACCGTGGGGCAGGAAAAATTGATTTTTCTAGCCTCGTTTATTCTATTTTCTGCACTTTTTATGATTCTGTCGCAGTTCTCTGTACTATTTTCTAGATTTTCGTGTGAGAAATTTCATTTTTGCACGAGGAACTGAGGATTTTGCCTCCTTCATTGCACTTTCTCATGTGAAAAATTGCATAAATGCACATTTCTTGGTGCGGTGCATGCCATATTCTAGCGTAGGCTTGTACGTGATCTTGTGAGAAATCTTGCAACAACATATGCAAATACAGTATTCATAATTTAGAATTTAAAATTCAAATTTATCATTATGCATTTGACTAACAGTGTTTTTTGAAGCATTTTATTTCTAATTTCTGGTTTTCAAACACTGTTTAAATTTTTTTTTTAAAAAGAGTATTTTTCGAATTTTGACTTTTGATGTTTTCATAGGTTTTGACTTTTTTAAAGTTGTTTTAGGGGTATAAAAAAAACAAAAAAAGTTAAATTTTATTTTCCCATAGTTAAGCTTTCATTTGTCTAATGGTGTTTTTTGAAGCATTTTATTTCTAATTTATGGTTTTCAATAGCTTAACAGTGGTTTGTAGGATGCTTGACGAAGACACCTTTTATGCAAATACTTCAAACATTTACTAACTGTGTGAATGCAGGATGCTTGTCAAAGATATGCATGAAAAAGATTTGTTTCAAACCCACATAAACGTTGTGTCTTCTTTTATTGCTTTCCACACATAGTATAAATAGGGCTTGTGAACTTCATAGGGTGCAAGATAGGGGAATAGGGGAGTATGCTCTTTACCATTTGGAGGTCACGACCAAGGGTAAATTAGAAACCTAGAAGCCTCTGAAAGATGGCATTTGAGGGAGGAAAGCAAGTTAGTGGTTCTCTCAAACGAAGCCTTTAATGAAGAGATGATGATTTCATTTTAGGGGATCAAAGTCTTGGAATAGGCCAAGGTGGGATCGATTAAGCTAACTCGATGATTCACATGTCTTGCATGTTTGGGCAAGGAAATGAGGTAGAGGAGTATGCTCTTTCCCCTTAAGGGAAATCAGAAACTTTGACCCTTAGATCTGAACCACCAGTCTGAATCAATCCTTTAGAGGGCCTACCATAGTGATCCAATCTCCGGGGACGACCTAAGTGAGTACACTCCTTTGGCCGGAGATTCCACCTCACTCTAATAAAGAAGCTTTGTTGAGTGAAAGACTCCAAAGTCATATTAATTTCTTCTTCTTCTTTCTGATATCACATATCAAGAAGAGGCTCTGTAAATTGCACTAGTCGATGTCGGCCCTAGTCTTGCTAATCAAGAGTGTGCACTTACAGATACTGGTGTGTGCTATTGACCTCAACTTCTCTTATGAATCCATCGGGGATTAGTATGAATGAAAGCCAAGTAAAATCCTCTTAGTTAGTTGCTACCTAGTTCACCTCCGAAAGAAGGCATAATCTTTGTGCAAGGAGGGGGAAGAATCTCTCCTGTAGAACTCGCCATAGGCATGCAACTGGGCGTTGGAAGGTGGTATATGCACTTGACCCTTGCCACAAGGGTGTTCATTCAATGTATATGTTATTGAGCCCTTTGAATACACCAAAAACACGAACACCCTCTAGAGGGTGACACAACTGTGTGAGGTGCGCGCATGCACATAAGTTGTGGGCCAATTTTCTATTTTAGGGATAAAAGCATGTTTGTTATTGAGTCTTTAAACATTGTCCAAACTTGTCAAACAAACTAAACGTCAAGACTCCCTCACCCCTCTGAGGTACTTTGTCCTTGATTGGGTTGTTTGAAACTACTACTTGCTTCCCATGTTTATCTTAAGACCAATTGTCTTGTTCAAAACAAGCAAAATGCTGTCCAAAACTTGAAAACAATCTTACTACCTATCTGAAATCTGTCCAAAATAGTCTGAAACTTGCAAAAATTGCTTCAAAATTCAATATCTTATCTATCAGAGCTACTTGCGCTCTAAATCTGGTATGTTATCTGCAACATTTTACCTCATTCCTATCTGCAAACAATGTCAAATAATGGCTTCTTGCTTAGCTAATGACTTGTGACCTACACATAAACTAGTCTTGTCTCTTGTTCACTTTGTCTTTGGTCTTTGGTGCTTGTCATACTCCATGTCAGGATAGTCATAATCTTTGCTTTTTCTAGCCATTACTCAGACGACTCGTACCTTAGTATACAGTACCCTTATCTTGCTTTATTTTTGAGACTATGTTCTAGTGTGGTCCTTGTTTAAGCTTTCACTTTTTGTCCTTGTCTATGATTGTGGCAACAAGAAGTGGCAACGTGTTTTATCCCCAAAGACCTAGACGAGGTAGAGCTAGTGGTACTAATTGTGAGAGAGGTTGCTCTTCAGTCCATACACAGTCGATCTCTAGTTCATCTAGTGAGGAATCTTCACGATCCCTCTCACCTGTTAGATCACCTCGGGTCTACATAACGTTCTCTATAAACTTGCAACAAACCAGGAATCCCTTGTATTAAGAGGATCCTGAAACTAGCAAAGGTCTGACATCTCCAAACAATACATCTGAGTTCTTTTTCAAGGGACCTTTCCGATCAAAACATACGAAAACTAAACACCTTCCTACAATGGCTGATTATGAACCTGAACATAGTAGAAACCAAGAGTAACCTAGGAATGATAAAGAAAAAGACCATTACACTGATGAGGAGGAGGAAGAGGTGGAAATACTTCCTAAACACATAGCAAAGTGTCATAAAGATAAAAACTTTGAAAAGGTCATGGAAATCCTGCTCAACGAAGAGAAAGGAAATACTTTCTCAAACTTTCCCAAGAGGGAGCTAAGCTACCCCATCATTTCAATGTGGAAACTATCATCACGCTTGAAGAGGAAACTAAGAGTTCAAAACTCCAAAAATAATTGAAAATCATGCAAGACCAACTAGCTTAGATGATGCGTGATAAAGACAAACCCATGAAAACATAAACCTTAGACACTCTTTGTCCATTTCCATTTGACAAGAGCATAGACATGCCTCCTTTTCCAAGAGGACTAGAGTTACCTAAGTATGATAAATACTTTGGAACTACTGATCCCCAAGATCATTTGCGAGAATTTGGTGCCTTGTCTATGGAATTTAAGCATAATCAGATGTATCTCATGCATTTATTCCCAAGAAGTCTAGGTGGTCAGGCTATGGAGTGGTTTTCACACTTGGCTTCTAGTATCAAAATGTTTGATGAAATTGCCAACTTGTTTGTCCAACAGTATTCTCATAACATTCAACACCCTGTTAACATTCGAGATTTGTGTAACTTTAAATAGAGGGTTGGGGAACCTTTCCTCACATTCCTTCAGAGATGGAGACAACTTTACACCAAATACTCATGCAAAATCCTGGAAACAGAGAAACTTGACATCTTTATGGATAACCTCCTACCTGATTTTGGGTATAGAGTTCAACTTCAAGGTCCACGTACCTTCGAAGACATGGTCACACAAGCTATCTAGATAGAGGAATTCATGGTCAAAAGAGGTGAAATAACCCTTCAAAAGGACACTAAACAAGGATCCACCTCTAACAAGAGCAAACCCAAGTATGTCAACAAGAATCAAGAAATTATACATGATGGGGTTGTTGACAACGTCACTCCTAAACCTACTAAGGTAGCCTTTAATCTCACAGATAGTCTCAACGCAACCAAGAATGCTGAGAAAAATCCTCTTGACAATAAGACATATGAGAACAAACCAAGGAACTCATGGGCTACATGCCCTAAATGAGATTTTACACCTCTAGGTGAACCTTTGGACGTAGTTTACAAGACCTTGTTACAAAACAAACTCATTTCTCCATTGAACAATTCTCGTCCTTATGATCTGCAACCATGACCAACATGGTGGAACAAAAATTTATTTTGTGAATACCACCAAAACAAAGGTCACAAAACTAGTAACTGTATCAACTTGCGTCACAAAATCCAAGATCTAATTGATGATGGTGACATTGTGGTGGATGGACATAACAAGAACTCGGATCACAAGGCTTTCAAGGAGCCATTCCCTCAATAGAAAAAGGAGAAAACTTGAAACCAAAGCCTAACAACAAGGTCAACTATGCATATTCTAACAATGATGATGAGATAGTCCATATGGTTAAACTAGTAGGTGATGAGTATTGTGATGTTATCACCATCAAGGGTAAACAAGACAAAACTAAACCTAAGACACCATTTATCTTAAGGGTTCCTACTTCCAAAACATTTGACTGTGAGTCATCACAAATTTGTGCCAATGTTGTTACACGTTCTTGTGCCAAGTTAGTACTCAAAAGCCCTATGGCTTTTGCTCCTGAGATAGAATAACACAAAGACAAACATCTTGTTGTTCCATTCGACAAAGGAACAAAACTTGCTAGTTACAACATACTCAATCAGTTACAATGAACAAATGCTCAAATCACAATCTTTGAACTACTCAAAATCTTGCCTTCTCATACGCAAATTCTTGACAAAGCCCTCGCTGAGGCAAGCATCCCTAAAGATCTTGATATTGAGAGGTTACAATCTATGGTCGGTCATCTGACTTCACCTTACTATATGACTTTCTCTGAGGAGGATGGCAATTCATTGAATCACCCAGATAATCAACCTCTACACATTGAGGTTATGATACAATAGAAATGTGTCCAATGTGTGCTTATCAATAATGGAGCTGGTTTGAATATTGTCTCTGCTACTTTGCTCAAACAATTAGAATATTCTGAAGAGTCTATTGACCCTTGACGCAAGATAGCTATCAAAGTGCATGACGAAGTCAAGAGAAAATCTTTAGGTCTTGTTGTGTTACCTCTCCGAGTTGGTCCTGTCGAAAGGGATGTCACTTTTCAAGTCTTGGACATTCCCTTATCTTACAATATTCTTCTAGGAAGACAATGGATACACGAGATGCAAGCTATACCTTTCACTTATCATCAATGTGTAAAATTCCCATTTCATGGCTCTGAAGTCACTATCCCTACAAGTACTAGCTATAACTACAATATGCTAAAAGCTGTTGAGAATTTTGTACCTACTAATAGGGAATCTACTGATTATCATGATAACAAGCTAAAGCAAATTGAGTAGTCATTCAAGTTGAAAGAAACTAGCACGGGTGATTAACACATCAAACTAGTGCTGTCATTAACATCTCTTCCTGAGTCTCCTCGTCATTATGGGAGACCGTCTAAGGTAAATAAGCCATTTGTGTTGACACCTCAAACCAACTATAATGGTACTTTTTTCAAGGCTATAGCCCCCTTAGAGGATGAAAGTGAAAATAGAGCCATTGTTGGGTGGCTTTACAAAGAGGAGACTCCAGTTGACCTCACAGAACAAGCTTGTGAGATCACTCCTGAGAAATATGGCCCTGGTCTTAGAATCATGAAGTGCTTTAGCTATAAGGGAACTAGTCCTATTGGATGCAATAACAATGGTCTAGTTGATCCTATCAAAGTAATAGCTCAAAGAAACAAAGATACATTTGGTCTAGGCTTTAAGAAGGTTCCCTTCCATTTAGGGGTTAACAAATTCATACCAAAGCCTGAGAGTTCATCTGAAAATGAGTCACAAGCTAAGTCTGATACTCAAGAAGATAATAATGACAATGAGGATCCTTATCCTTATCCTATTCCTCATGATCTTGCTAAATTCTTTGCAGAGCTGGATGACTTTGTGCCACGTGTCAACACTATGGATGGTACTAGTGATTCTTCTGAGGACAATACTAATCCACACCATGCCCATTTACAACAAGGCGAGTCTAGTCAAGTGTTACATGTTGAGTACCTATGTAAAATTCTAGATGATGAAGGAGAGTATGTCCCTATCACTATTGGGGAATTCTACAGCTTATCACCATGTAGCACTGATTCTAAGGAATATGAATTTGACTCCCTTTCAAAAGAAACTACAAATAAAGACATTGACCAAGTTCATGTCTATGAAAACCAACTCAAAGTAGGTGAAGCATCTAGGGTTAGGTCAGATGGGTCTAATCCAACTAGTGTCCTCAAGTCTTTGGTTGATAATGTTAATGCTCAAAGGCATTTGAACACACTTGTGGATGAAGCCACTCTTGGTCTCGAATTGCTGGTCCAAGCATTTAATAATTATACTATGAATGAAATTGTACCTGCCACTACTCTTTCACTCACATACCTCGAGCTTATAGACTAGAATTATAATACATTTAGTGAAGTCCCCACATTCCAGAATGACTATGCTCTTGCCTGCTACTTAAACATTGTCGAACCGATAATGTCTTCCACTAGCGAATAAAGCATCAACATGACTAAAGCTATCAAATATCTCAGTCATACAATCAAAAAGAAAAATAAAAATAGAAGGTCTGATGGTGAAAACCACATTTTGGTAGTTTCAAAACCTAGAAAAGTAAAAATAAAAGATGTATCCAAGGGTGAAAACCTCTTTGAGGTGCTTGCGGATGAGATATTTGATGCACTTCGTAGTCATTTTCAAGAGAGATCATAAGTGCTGATAGAGCCAACACAGCTAATCAACTTGGGCATAGAAGAGTATCCTCACATGATACATTTGGCACAGTCATTATCTTCAGAAGAAAAAGAGGAATTCATTGTCTTCTTCTAAGAGAAGAAGATAAACTTTGTGTAGACATATTCTGACATGTCAGGATTAGATCCTAATCTCATTATGCATCATTTGTCCATCGCACCAGGCATTAAACCAGTTGAACAAAAACTTCAAAAAATGCATCTTCATGATGCATTGCTCGTCAAAGATGAACTGGAGAAGCTTTTGAAAGTCGGTTTTATCCAATTTAGCTAAATAGATATCCAACATTGTTCCAATCTCCAAGCACAAAAAATCTATTAAAGTTTGTATTGACTTCCGTGATCTCAACTTAGCATGTTCTAAGGATGATTTTCTACTTCCCAACATTGATGTGATAGTGGATATGATAGTAGGATATGAGATGTACTCACTCATGGATGGATTTTTTGGTTATAATTAGATCAAAATTGCACCAAAGGATCAGGAAAAGACTACTTTTACATATGCATAGGGAACCTTTTGTTGGAAAGTAATGCCATTTGGCTTGAAAAATGCTGATGCTACGTATCAGAGGGTAGTTACTAAAATTTTTCATGACATGATGCATAAAAAAATGGAGGATTATGTCGATGATACCTTAGTTAAGAACACAAAACACAATACTCATCTTCAAGATTTGGGACCTATCCTAGATCGCATGGAAAAATTTAGTCTGAGACTTAACCCCAAGAAGTGTGCATTTGGTGTGACATCTAGGAAACTACTTGGCTACATTATGTCTGCAAAAGGAATTAAGGTTGATCCAAAGAAAGTTCAAGCAATCATGGACATGCCTCCACCTCGTAATATTAATCAAATGAGGAGATTACAAGGTAGACTTCAATCCATTTGTAGATTCATCTCACAACTAGCAGATAGGTCACAACCTTTTACCAAGACGCTGCATAAAAATGTGAAATACAACTGGAGCCAAGATTGTGAGTAGAGCTTAGCACAAATAAAGAAATACCTTGCCAATCCATTAATCTTGATGCTCCTATTCATAGAAAGTGATGGGGAGGATCTTGAACAAGGTTCTAGCCTCAACTACTAGAACTCACTTTAGGCTTTCTCCTAGCCTCTTAGGGTATTTATCCTATACCCTACTCCACGGGAATCTTCTCTC
This sequence comes from Cupressus sempervirens, assembly GCA_028749045.1. Classification (NCBI taxonomy): domain Eukaryota; kingdom Viridiplantae; phylum Streptophyta; class Pinopsida; order Cupressales; family Cupressaceae; genus Cupressus; species Cupressus sempervirens. The sequence goes on along the minus strand of CM053784.1, from coordinate 519,731,104 downwards.
TATTCCCTTATTACACTAATCCTCACCAATCAACTCAAAACTCTATTTCACCATGGGGTCTCCCTAGTGCTCTCATTGCACCGTTCTTGACAACTAGCTTCCAGGAGTGTATTCTTGGCTATATTGAATTCCAAGGCTTGTATTAGGTCTCATTCAATAGTTTTTAGGATCACTAAGTGAATTGGAGTATTGGGTTTCCAATCGATTTGAAGATTGCATAGTTAAGAGGGCTACCAAGACTAATAACAAAATTAGGCCTCCAAAACTGATTTTTGGCTTATATCTCCTCAAACCCTTAAGAATTACTCAAAAAAATTTATGATTTGGATACCCTTTTGGCTCCCCTTGAAGATTTTTCAGGTCTGCAACACCCAGGTCATCCGTACAAGGGATTTCCAAAAATATGTCTATTTACAAGGGTTTCTTGTTTGTATGAACAGGAATATAGAGAGTTCTTCCTTCCACCACTCAAATGGACTCTAAATGACTGAACTCCTGGAATTAACTTCCTTCACTCACCACTCTTTCCTTCCATGAATTTGTATTGCACCCAACACCCCATTCTATGCCCCTTTCAAACACTTATTTGCTGATTTCATTGCCTAGCCGGGTATGCAAACTTGCCTAGGGCCTCTTGGAAAAAACAACAAACCTCTGCAAAACAAGACAAAAATACATATTTACATTTTTTATACAGTCTATTACTTGATTCCAAAAGGCCATCATGGTTCCACCATTGGAATTCAAGTTATAGAGATTTCTTTGCTGATTGTTGTGTACAGACTAGCGAACTGGCAACTTTAAAAAGATTTTTCAAACTAGTAATGAAACTGATAAAAAAAAATCTTAATCTTTACCAAAGAATCTACATTCCATACACTATAAAATCACATGAAAATAGCAACCCTATCAATCCATTAAAGGTGTGGATGAAGGGTGAAATCAGAAAACTGTCATCAAAATGCTCAGTTTGCTCTTCATTCCAATGCCAAAATTCGTACAAAAGCATATGCCAACCCTCAAACTAACTTGGATTGGTCTTAAATACCTCTTACCCACGTGAATCAACAGATCCCATAGGTTTCCAACTGATTCTTGAAGCCCTTATAAAGTTTTAGCACTTTTTGTCAATGTTGTCAAGCAACTTTGCAAAGTTGCAAAGTTGCCAAGTGCAACTTTTGCACTATTGTGCATTTAATGGCTCCATGACCTCAAACATGGTTAAATGAACCTATTTCCATGTAATTACAACTTTTAACATATTTTCCATGTTTCCCATCCTCCTGGGGTCTTGGTCAGTGTTTGACCATTCTAGGCTCTAACAAGCAATTTAAGCAATTTTGCCAACATAGAAGCAACTTGGAAACTCAAACACAACAAAAACCTATTTACAAACACAAATCACACACTTGGGGCTTTATCACATAGCCCTTATTCATGTGGTCTAGCCAAGACCACTACAAGCCAAAAATGATTTAGGAAACTTGGCATATTTCCTAGGTGCTCCTGCACCAGAAAGCCTCTTATCTTGTATATTTCAGCAACAAAATCATCTCTGGGTATCTTGCTAGCACAAGAAGACAATGATAACAAAGAAAGAGCTATCTACTATCTGAGTTGTGCACTAATTTCTTATGAAATGAATTATAGTATCATTGAGAAAGCTTTCTTGGCAGTTGTCTTCACTTCTCAAAAGTTGAGACACTACATGCTTGCTCATACTACGCGACTTGTTGCTAAAATTTATCCACTAAAGTACTTACTCAATAAAGTAGCTCTAATAGGATGATTAGCTAAGTGGATCATGATACTAAGTGAGTTTGACATTCAATATGTTGAACGAAAGGCTATCAAAGGAAAAACAATTGCTGATCAGTTAGCAAAAGCACCAATGGAGAATACTCTTCCACTAAACATTGACTTTCCTGATGAATCAATTCTAACAATTACACATCAAACTTGGATGGTGTTCTTCGATGGTTCATTCACACAATAGGGATCAGGTGCTAGACTCTCGTTCATCACACCACAGAGGTACTCACTACCTAGGGCACACAAGATTTTGTTTTCTTGTACAAATAATATTGCAGAGTATGAAGCTCTCATTAATGGTATGAAGATTGCAACTGAATGGAGAGTGGATCAATTAAACATCTTTGGTGATTTACAGCTTATAATCAACAAGGTCAATGATGTATATCATACAAAGGATGAGAAATTGGTTCCTTATAAATGCATGGTGGATGACTTGAAGAAATACTTTGCTCACATCACTTTTCAACAGATTCCTCAGGCAAAAAATAAAGTAGTTGATGCCATAGCTACTCTTGCTTCCTTGTTACAAATGCTAGAAAATGATCTCTGACACGAGTTCTTAGTGGAAACATTACTCTACCCTGCCTATGACTCTCTCGAATCAAGGATGATCTATTCTATTGTAGGACATGACTCATCTCACTACCACCACATATACTCTTACTTACGTGACCAAACCATTCTGGACAATCTAACCCAAAATGAAAGATGTCACCTTATTTGTAATGCTTCATGGTATGTTATTATTGCTGATGACTTATTTAGGAGAGGTCTCGATGGAACACTCCTTAGGTGTCTAGAACTTGATGAGTCCAAATGTGAATTAGTAGATGTACATGAGGGCATTTTTATATCTCACTCAAATGGCTTAACACTAGCTCGTAAACTTATTAGAGCTAGTTACTATTGGCCAAATATGGAGCAAGAGGAAACCAAATATGCTAAGTCCTGTAAGCAATGTCAGATCCATGGGAATCTAATTCATGCTCTAGCTAGAGATCTAATTCCATTTGTTACACTACGGTCATTTCAACAATGGGCCTTTGATCTCGTGGGTCAGATTCACCCATTTTCTTCAAATGGACATAAGTTTATCATTACCACTACAAACTACTTCACTAAGTGGGTAGAGGCAGTCCCTCTTTCCATAGCAAATGGAAAAAATGTAGCTTTGTTCATTATGAATTACATCATATGTAGGTATGGTTACCTTCCTCCATTATTACTGACAATGGAGGATAGTTTAAAAATAAGGATCTTAAGGAATTATGTAAAAGGTTTAGAATGACACAACATTGGTCTTCTATTTATTACCCCCAGGGTAATGGTCAAGCGGAAGCATCCAACAAGGTGATCCTTAAGATTTTGCATCGCATAGTTAGTAAATGATGCAGGAGCATCTAGAGGTATAAGGGCAATCTTGTGTCACCAAAAAAATGTACTTAGACTTAGCTTCTATTTCATGTTTTTTCATTTCTGGATACCCATTTGGGTCAAATAAAGGTTCCAACTCTCACAGTTCCACTATCAATGTTCTAGGTTAGAGTATTTGAGCACCTTGGGATACGTGTAAATGTCAAAAAAATAGGACTATGTAATTGAGCCATAATTATGGTGGATTAGAAGGTTTAAATTGGAGGGAGGATTAAAATTGTAATTTATAATATTCCAGAAAAAGAATCAGGTCAAAAGGTTGCATAGTTTGAAAGTTATCTCAGTTTTTCAGTTTTTGAAGACCTCCTAAGAATGCTTCAAAGTCAGGTTCAGGGCATTAAATGACCTTGTATAGGGCCAAAAAATGGGGGATGAGAAAATTTGGTACAAAGGGCTATAGAGCACTTCTAGAGCTTTCCAAAAATGTAAACGGTTTGTCAATCGGAGCTACGGTTCAAAAATTATGCCTCTCGAAAGTTCGGTTACCATTTCTGGATTCTTCTAATTTTGTGCCGACTTCTAACGCAGCTTCTGGAGCCTTCTATTTGGTTGGTGGATACCAACTAGCAATTCCTAGAATGTATTCCTAATCTTTAACCCTTTGGGGTCTATTTAAGGACATTTCTGGCATTGCAAAAGGCAGTTCGGAGTGGAGTTTGAGAGAAGGTACTGGGAGAAGAAATTATCTCCAGATTTATGCTATTGTAAGCCCATAGGGCATGTTTTGGAGTTTGTTTCTCTTCACTAAGTGTACTAGCATATTTTCATAGTTAATAAAATTTTCCCTTTCCTTTTGTGTCCATTATGTGCTTGGGTTGTGTCTCCATCAAGTGGTATCAGAGCGGGTTTTCATGAGTGTGTAGATAGAGCATCGACTGTGAGGCAGTTTGCACCAGGACTGTGTGCTTGTGGGTTTGAATTAAGAAGATGCCTCTATGGAGAGAGCGTGGTGGAAGGGCCAAAGCTATTAATCTTGAGGAGGTTAGAGCCCTCCAAAGGCAGGTTCAAGCATTATAGGAGGAGCTCCGTAGAGGAACAAATGTTACTGCAAGTGACGAAAGTGAGGACGGCAATGAAGAAGAAGAAATTGGACCAGAAGGGGAAGTTGAAGGGGAAGTTCTGAATCAGGTAGAGGAGAGGCTTTTTAGGGCCATTACTAAGTTTTGAAAAAGACCTATAATTGATGTGGGTGTATTTTCAAGAAATCTGAAACCAGATGAGTTGATTGATTGGATTAATGAACTAGAAGAGTACTTTGAGTATAAGGATATCAGGGATCCAGATAGGGTTAAGTTTACAAAGGCCAAACTAAAAGGCCATGCCAAAATTTGGTGGCAATGATGGGGACACAACCCAAGCACATAATGGACACAATAGGAAAGGGAAAATTTTATTGACTGTAAAAATATGCTAGTACACTTAGTGCAGAGAAAATAGACTTCAAAACAGGCCCTATGGGCTTACAATAGCATAAAATTGGAGATAATTTCTTCTCCCAGTACCTTCTCTCAAACTCCACTCTAAACTACCTTTTACAATGCCATAAATGTTCTTAAATAGACCCTGGAGGGTTAAGGATTAGGAATACATTCTAGAAAGTGCTAGTTGGCATCCACCGACCAAGTAGAAGGCTCTAGAAGTTGCGTTAGAAGTCGGCGCAAATCTAGAAGAATCCAGAAACGGTAACCAAACTTTCGGGAGGCATAACTTTTGAACTGTAGCTCCGATTGACAAACCATTTATATTTTTGGAAAGCTCTCGAAGCACTCTATAGCTCTATGGATGAGCATCACTCGTCCCCCATTTTTGGCCTTGTTCAAGGTCATTCAATGCCCCTAACCTAACTTTGAAGCATTCTTAGGAGGTCTCCAAAAATTAAAAAATTGCAATAACTTTCAAACCGTGGGGCCTTTTGACCTGATTCTTTTTCTGGAATGCTCCAAATTACAATGAAAATCATCCAACCAATTTACACCTTCTAGTTCACCAAAATGATGGCTCAATTACATACTCCTTTTTTTTTGGCATTTACACGCATCCCAAGGTGTTCAAATACTCTATCCTAGAACATTGATAGTGGAACTATGAGAGTTGGAACCTTTATTTGACCCAAATGGGTATCCAAAAATGAAAACACATGAAACATAAACTAAGTCTAAGTACATTTTTTTTTGGTGACACAGGATTGCCCTTATACCTCTGGATGCTCCTGCATCAGGCAAGAGGTTCAATCGGAGAGAAATAGAAGAGGAAAGGAGAAGATCACAAGGTGGACAAACTAAAGAAGCAGTTCGTTCATGTTGACTATGAGCTTGATTTGTTTAAGAAGATGCATGGGTTAAAGCAAGCAGGAAAATTAGTCCAGGAATATATAGAGGAGTTTTATCGACTTCTGATTAGAGCAGGGCATGTAGAAGCAAATAAGGAGAAGGTTGCTTGTTATATCAGTGGGTTACGACCTAGCATCCAGGAGAAATTAAGTCTGGTAAGAATTATCAGTGTTGAAGAGGCATACCAGTTTGGCCTACGAGTTGAAGAGAAGCTAAATAAAAATTTTGAAGGCAGACAAAGAGGGCGTGGTCAAGGAGGAAGGGGCAGTGGTAGGTCATCTAGAGGTTGAAATGAAACCCAAAGGAAAAATGAAGATGTGGGTACTAGCAGGAACTAGAGGAATGAGGATTTCAACCACTCCCGTGATCAAAACTTTTGAGATCAGAGAGGAAGAGGTAGAGGACGTGGACAAGGTTCAGGAAGAGGAGGTTTCCATGGTACCTGTTTCCATTGTAATGAACAAGGCCATCATGCCTTTGAATGCCCTCAATGACAAGGAATAATAGATAGGAGAGCTGAGGACCAAGCTAGGGTTGCTCATGTGGATGAGGATGCACAATCATCACATTCAGAGGATGCAGAAAGAGTAGAGACTTTAGTAAATGAAAGGGTTCTATTAAGTGGGGAGATTGAACTGGGACAAAGGAGGAGTCTATTTCGTACCAGGTGCAAATGTGAGAAAAAATGTTGTCATGTGATCATTGATGGTGGTAGCACTAACAACTTGGTGTTAGAAGAGATGGTCTCTAGGCTGAAGCTCAAGAGGGAGAAACACCCCCAGCCCTATCGGATCGCTTGGGTGAAGGATGATCATAAGGTCCTGGTAAGTGAACAATGTTTAGTGAAGTTCAAAATTGGGAGTTACCATGATGAAGTTCTCTGTGATATTATTCCAATGGATGTCTGCCATATATTGTTGGAAAGACCGTGGCAGTTTGACAGGCATGCAGTACATGATGGTCATGCAAACACATACTCTCTAACAAAGGATGGAGTTCGCCACAAACTGAAGCCCATGGTAAAGGAAGGTGAAAAGGTATGCAGCAGTGCTAGGATCTGTCTTGTTAATGGAAGAAAATTTTTAGATGGCATGAAACATTAGCGTATGTGCTATGCTTTGATTCCTAAAAAAGATAAGAAAGGTAGTAGTGAAATATCACTCGAAGTTTCAGATTTATTAAGTGAGTTTGTAGATATCATTTTTGATAATGTTCCAGAAGGACTACCACCAGTAAGGCAAATCAGTCATCAGATAGATTTAATCACTGGAGCTAGTTTGGCTAAAAAGGCGGCTCATAGGATGACTCCTACTAAAACTGAGGAGCTAAACAAACAGGTTCAAGAGCTATTGAAGAAGGGTTTGATTCGAGAGAGCCTGAGTCCATGTGTAGTACCTATAGTACTGGCACCAAAGAAGGATGGAGAGTGGAGAATGTGTACAGACTGTCGAGCTATAAATAGGATAACCATCAAGTATCGGTTTCCTTTGCCAAGAATGGATGATCTTATGCATAGCTTGGGTGGAGCTCAGTACTTCACAAAGATAGATCTCAAGAGTGGCTATTACCAGATACGAATTCGAGAAGGAGATGAGTGGAAAATTGCCTTCAAGACCAAGGAGGGTCTTTATGAGTGGCTAGTCATGACCTTTGAATTGATGAACGCCCCAAGCACCTTCATGCGGCTTATGAACGAGGTACTTAAGAAGTTCTTGGAAAAATTTGTTATTGTCTATTTGGATGATATTTTAATTTTTAGCAAGACTTTGGAAGAACATTTATTGCATATTCATAGTGTTCTTGAAAGGTTAAGTGAAGAGAAACTATTATTTATTCTAAAGAAGTGTAGCTTTTCTAAAAAAGAGTTAGTCTACCTGGGGTTTGTTGTATCACCTGAAGGTCTCAAAATGGATCTAGAGAAGGTAAAAGCCATCTTGGAATAGCCTACTCCAAGGTCTGCTACTAAGGTGAGATCATTTCATAGTCTGGTTAGTTTTTATAGGAAGTTCATTAAGAATTTCAGTGGCATATATGCACCCCTAACTGACATAATAAGAGGGGATAGAAAGGAGTTCAAATGGACTGTGGCAATTGCGAGAAGTTTTGAATTGCTGAAGAAGAAGGTGATAGAACAACTTGTGTTGGCACTTCCTGATTTTAGCAAGGTGTTCCAGGTGGATTGTGATGCTAGTGGCAGCGCTATTGGGGCTGTATTAAGCCAAGGAGGTAAACCTATTGCTTATTTTAGTGAAAAATTGAATGATGCGAAAAAGAAGTATTCTGTTTATGATCAAGAGTTCTATGCAATAGTTCAGGCGTTAAAGAAATGGAGACATTATTTATTGCCAAAGGAATTTGTTTTATATACTGATCACCAGACATTATAGTATCTAAATAGCAAAGGTAAATTGAATCAGAAGCACATGAAGTGGGTAGAGTTCTTGCAGAGGTAAACATTTGTGTTGAAGCATAGAAGTGGAAAATCTAATAGGGTTGCAGATGCATTAAGTAGGAGACAGTTGTTGCTTACAGTAATGCAGGTTGAAGTAGTTAGGTTTGCTGAACTCAAGAATTTGTACCCTAAGGATCCTAATTTTGTTGAAGCATGGAAAGCTTGTAAAGAACCTATTTCTATAGATAGAACTAAGTGGTTAGACTATCTGATTCAGGATGGTATGTTGTTCAAGGGCAGTCAATTGTGTATTCCAAGGAGTTCCATGAGGGAAAATCTAATTAAGGAGAAACACAGTGGAGGGATGGCAGGACATTTTGGTCGAGATAAGACCATTGCCATTCTTAGAGAACATTATTTTTGGCCTCATATTTCATAGGATGTGAAGAAGTTTGTATAGTTGTCAGATTTGTCAAGTGGCCAAGGGATTTAGTCACAATACTGGACTTTATCAGCCATATCCTGTTCCATCAAAGCCATGGGAGGACATAAGTATGGATTTTGTTCTTGGATTGCTGAGGACACAAAGGGGTAATGACTCAGTATTTGTGGTGGTTGATAGGTTCTCCAAAATGGTACATTTCATTCCATGCCATAAAACTCATGATGTTGTCCATATTGCAGACTTGTTTTTCAAAGAGGTGGTAAGACTACATGGCCTCCCAAAGAGTATAATTTCTGATAGAGACACTAAATTTGTGGGGTATTTTTGTAGAACATTGTGGAAGAAGTTGAGAATGGATTTGAAATTTAGTTCCACACATCATCCGCAGACTGACAGCCAGACAGAAGTGGTAAACAGAAGTCTGGGCAATTTGCTAAGATGTTTAGTTGGGGATAAGCCCAAAGGATGGGATTTCATTCTACCACAAGGGAAATTTTCTTACAATAACTCTATAAATAGGAGTACTGGTAAATCACCATTCCAAATTGTATATGGAAGTAGCCCAAGGACTACACCAGAATTGAGGAAGATGGAGTAAGGGGAGAGGACAAGTGCTGAAGCAAAAGAGTTTGCTGAACATATCAAGCACCAACATGAGGAGGTCCAAGCACACATTATCAAGATGAATTAATAGTATAAAGCTAGGGCTGATAAAAGGAGAAGACATAAGGAGTTCCAAGTAGGGGATCTAGTCATGGTACACTTAAGAAAGGAGAGATTTCCAGTAGGTACCTACAACAAGCTGAAGATGAAGAAATTCAGCCCCTGCAAAATTCTGAAGAAACATGACTCAGGAAATGCATATGAGGTGGAGTTGCTAGATGGAATTCACATTTTTCCTATATTCAACATTACAGACTTGACATAGTATCATGATGATGGTGCATATGAGGAGCTGATGTTAGAGCCATGTCCAATTCCTGCTTCTAAGAAGGAGGAGATAGAAAACATTTTGGATCATCGTGTGGGCAAGAGTACCAGAAATAGGTAGTATGAAGAGTATCTGGTTAAATGGAAAGGCCGACCAATTGAGGACTCAACTTGGATATCAGCAACTGAGGTTTCCGATTTGGGATTTCCTCTACCATCCATAAAGTGATAGGGTCACTTTTCAATCTACCCTGGGTGTCTGATGCAGGAGCATCCAGAGGTATAAGGGCAATCCTGTGTCACCAAAAAAATGTACTTAGACTTCACTTCTATTTCATGTTTTTTTCATTTTTGGATACCCATTTGGGTCAAATAAAGGCTCCAACTCTCACAGTTCCACTATCAGTGTTCTAGGTTAGAGTATTTGAGCACCTTGGGATACATGTAAATGTAAAAAAAATAGGACTATGTAATTGAGCCATAATTATGGTGGATTAGAAGGTGTAAATTGGAGGAAAGATTAAAATTGTAATTTAGAATATTCTAGAAAAAGAATTAGGTCAAAAGGTTGCATGGTTTGAAAGTTATCGCAATTTTTCAGTTTTTGGAGACCTAAGAATGCTTCAAAGTCAAGTTTAGGGCATTAAATGACCTTGTACAGGGCTAAAAAATGGGGGACGAACAAAGCTGGTCCATAGGGCTATAGAGCACTTCGAGAGCTTTCCAGAAATGTAAACAATTTGTCAATCAGAGCTACGGTTCAAAAGTTATGCCTCCCAGAAGTTCGGTTACCATTTCTAGATTCTTCTAATTTTGCGCCGACTTCTAATGCGGCTTCTAGAGCCTTCTATTTGGTCGATGGATGCCAACTAGCATTTTCTAGAATGTATTCCTAATCCTTAACCCTTTGGGGTCTATTTAAGGACATTTTCGGCATTGTAAAAGGCAGTTTGGAGTGGAGTTTGAGAGAAGGTACTGGGAGAAGAAATTATCTCCAGATTTATGCTATTGTAAGCCCATAGGGCATGTTTTGGAGTCTGTTTCTCTGCACTAAGTGTACTAGCATATTTTCATAGTTAATAAAATTTTCCCTTTCCTATTGTGTCCATTCTATGCTTGGGTTGTGTCTCCATCAGTAAATCTGGAAGGGACTGGCACCTTTAGATTAATCTGGCTTTATGGGCTAATAGAACAAGTATCAGAACTCCAATGGGTACAACACCCTTTGCTTTAGTATATGGAGCGGATGTTGTGTTTCCCATTGAGGTCGAGATTCCTACTCTGAGAATATCCATGAAGGGCCTCATCATTGATGAAGACTATAGAATATCTTGGCTTCAAAAGCTAGAATTGTTAGATGAATGTCGACAAGTGGCATGTGATCATCTTCGAGCTTATCAGCAACAGATGTCTAGAAGCTACAATAATAAAGTTAAGCCACGTGACTTCCAACTAGGTGATCTCATTCTAAGGGATTACCCTAAAAATTAGCAACAAAGAGTACAAAAGGGAAAGTTTGAACCCAACTGGCTTGGTCCCTACATAGTCACTATAGTGTTTGGATCTAGTGCTTACCAACTTTCTACAGCTGAGGGAGAGGTGCTCAAGGAGCCCATCAACACTCTCCACCTGAAGCAATTCTATAGCTAATCTAATCTCAGAAGCTCTCTGTATATACTTAAATGTCCTAATAAAATCATTATCTTGGTGAAAACCTAGCAATAGGCACCTTGGTAATACTAAAAACATTTGAAAAATTCAAAAATACAAAAAAAATCAAAAAGAGAAAAATACAAAAAAATTGAAAAACAAAAAAAAGTGTCATTGATGGAAACTTGGAAATAGGCATCATGGTAGGTAAAAAAATAGAATCTCTGCCAAGAAGGTGAAAACTTGGTACACAAGTGCCTCTTGTTCAACTGCCATATCTTGCAGTGCATCTTCTAGCTCCCTGTATAGTTGCTTTCTTGCTTTAGTTTGTTGCTTTCACTCATGTGTCCATGGATTGAATCTTGTCAGAACTTAGGGGCACCACCCTTTAGTGTTATAGAATCTCTTTTGCGACAGTCACCAGTTGTTATAATTGCATCTACCTACTATTGTTAGTGTCACTCTTTTTTGAGATTCTCTTCATAGAATCTCTTTTGCGACAGTCACCAGTTGTCCTAATTGTGTCTGCCTAATGTAACTAGTGTCACTCTTTTTTGAGATTCTCCTCATAGAATCTCTTTCACGACATTCACCAGTTGTTCTAACTACGTCTACCTACTATTGCTAGTGTCACTCTTTTTTGAGATTCTCCTCATAGAATCTCTTTCACGATAGTCACCAGTTGTCCTAACTACATCTGCCTACTATCACTAGTGTCACTCTTTTTCGAGATTCTCCTCATAGAATCTCTTTTGCGATAGTCACCAGTTGTCCTAACTATGTCTGCCTACTATCGCTAAGGTCACTCTTTTTTGAGATTCTCCTCATAGAATCTCTTTTGTGATAGTAACTAGTTGTTCTAACTATGTTTTCCTACTGTCACTCACGTCATGGCTAAGATTCCCCTCATGGAAGATCTCTCTTGTGTCCCTCACCAGTTGTCCTAACTGTGTCTGTCTATTAACGCTTAGTTCTCCTTAGGTTCTTCTTACTGAAGATTCCTCTTTGACTTCAGTCACCAGTTGTCCTAATTGTGTTTGTCTACTATCACTAGTGTCATTCTTTTTTGAGATTCTCCTCATAGAATCTCTTTTGTGATAGTCACCAGTTTTTCTAATTGTGTCTGCCTACTATCACTCGCATCATGGCTAAGATTCCCCTCATGGAAGATCTCTCTTGTGTCCATCACTAGTCGTCCTGACTATGTCTGTCTATTAACGCTCAATTCTCCTCAGGTTCTTCTTACTGAAGATTCCTTTTTGACATCAGTCACCAGTTGTTCTAATTGTGTCTGTCTACTATTGTCACCCTACTGAAGAGATTTCTTTCAAACATGTTCTGAAAATTGACACTTGACATCAATCCTACAGCACAAAAAATGAACTCAAAATGTTGAATCTATTTGAGATATGTTGAGCTTTTTTGTTTGTTTTGCTTTTGCTTTATCATGTCTCTTTGAGTGACTCGATGATGTCATTTTTGAATAGAGAAGCAAGGACTGGGGGCATGATCTTTTCTTTTCTTTTTGTTTGTGGTTTAGTTCTAATGATATGAGACATACATATAAATGGGGTGTCCACTATAAGAGCCTCCATCTTGTATTGGATGGCCGTGTGTACTTGGACTCCTTTTATATGGATAAATCAATGAGGTTGGTTCTTCTCCTTGCTTGTTGGAGTGAACTCTATATGCTATAGTAAATATTGATACTTGCCCTGCTAAGTGAAAATACGGGTCACTGCGAGTATTTATGGCAACTTCTATCTTAGGTTATGGACACAAGGGCCGTTGTAGAAAGAATACTTACTGATTACTTAGCATAATCTAGTGTATCTAAATGCAAGAAACATTCTGGTCATCCTAGTGTTTATGCTCTAATGCTTATGTTCACTTGCTATATTAAAAAGGAAAAATGTTCTGGTCATTCTGGCTTCTTGTGCCTCGAATGCTTACATTTAATCTCGACAAAACTAGAACATATGTCCTATTCATATTTCTATGATTGTAATATCAGTGAGAATTGTATGACATATGGGGTTTCTCTATATGCTCAGTGATGAATATTTTTTAAGCTTGGTGACCAGACCTAGGGTTGCATCTAGTTTAAGGTTGCATCTAGCATAGGGTTGCATTGCATATTCTACTTGCATAAGTTCGATCATTGATTTATTTGCATCCTTTGTGATGTGGGATTGTTAGCTTCTTCAAAGTATCATGTTTCTTCATGACTACACACATGATTGATTAATCACCCTCTTGGCTACTTTGATTGCTCTGAATCCATTTTTAGGATCGAATTCAAAATCTGACACACTTAAATAGCTCAAAATCACATTTTAAGATTTTGGGACTGACGTGATTGAACACTTGGGCAATCCATTTTTTTTCTCATACTTTGTGCATCTTGAAATCTTTTCAAATCACACTTTCTTCAAATTTTCTAAAATTTTTGGAAAAAGTCAAATTTGGTCAAACTTTGGTCAAAATTGATCTTTTAGACCTTGAAATCACTTCAAATTGGTTTCTATATTTCTTCAGTTCATTCTGATCTCTTCTAAATTCTTCTAATCATTCTAATATCTTCTATATTTCTTATGATCATTCTGATCTCTTTTATGTTCTTCTGAACCTTAGATTTCTTCAATATCTTTTAACATACTGTGCTACATCACATTTCTGGTGTGTCATCTTTTGATTTCGCTCCTGAGGGGGCAGGATGATTACATCATTGAATCTAAATTTCAACTCAATCTAAATCTTATGTCCTCATCACTCAGGGCATCTCACTCCCTTCTATCTAGCATCTATGTTATCTATCACATCTTTTGGTCAGCTGATCACATCTTATAACATTTCTGCTCAGAGTTCGATAGATAGGTATCGTGATAGTCTAAACCTTGAATATTGAGGATCAAGCCTCATTCTAAAGATGATTCTATGACTCATGATTGGATCTTACTATCTTTTATGGACCAATATTCAGGTGTTCTATCTAGACTCTAGAGTATTAAGCTTCGATCTAGAGATAATCCTAACTTTTGCTGAGGATTAAGCCTCATTCTGGGGATAATTCTATGAATCATCTTTAATCTTGTCATCTTTTAATGGATAGGTATCGAGACAGTCTAAACCCTGACTCCTAAGAGTTGAGTCTCGTTTTGAGAACAATTCTATAAAATTTAACAATCTTTATGTAATCAACTTTGGTATCTAGGTGTTCTATCTAGATCCCTTAAGGTTAAGTTTCGTTGTGGAGATAATCTTTAAAAGATAATCAATTGGTCTTTGTATCATCAATTTCAGAACCAATCTCATTTCTTGATCTATACTTTTGATTTTTTTGAATCAAATGTGTTGCTCGCACATTCGTTCAAAGAGGGGCAAATGTAATACCCCAAAATTGGCACATTGCCATTTTAACCAACTTTGGTTTATTCAATTATTCCTAAGTCCTATTTTACTAGGAAATTCTAATTCTGATAATTGCCACTTGACCTAGGTGTTAAATGCAAAAAATCTCAATTTGCATTAATCATATTATTTATTTAATTCCTAAATATTGACTCAAATTAGCTACATAAACCTATTGATTTAATTTAATTTAATTATAAGCATTCTACTTTAATTAAATTAAAATGACCTCTTTAGCTAATATACAAAGGAATTAAATACATTTAATTTAATAAGATATCTCCTCTTTTTAATTATTGAATTAGTTAAAGTTATCCATTTATGAGGTCATATTTTATTTTATTAAATTAAATATTCACTCAAAAAAAGGAACCAATTAACTCCTTTTATCACTAAAAAAGGAACTAGTTAACTCCTTTTATCACTCAAAAGGCAGTCAGTCAACTCCTTTTATCACTCAAAAGGTAGTTAGTCAGCTCCTTTTATCACTCAAAGGCAACCAATTAACTCCCTTTTCATGAGGAAGTTACCTTTATGACTGGCTCTCCTCTTCAATCTTGATCGTCCATTCGGTTAATCTTGACCGTCGATGATTTCTTGGATTCTATAAAAGAAGCTCTCCATTCCTCATTATAGAGGTTGAAAAATTGGAATTTGTGTCAAACTTATGCTCAAATATCTACTCAATTTATTATTGCATTCTTAGCTTTATTTTTATATTGCAACCTCATATTAGCTTAAAGATGCATTCATTTAGCATACTATGCATTCTCATTTAGATTAATTTGCATTCTCATTTAGCTAAAATCCTTCGTTCTAAAGGTCTGGTTGCCTACTTCTCATTCTGAGAACAAAGGCATAATCCTTCTAGTTAGAAGGCAATAGGTTGCTCTGTTAGACTTTTTGGATAAACAATAAAATGTTTATTTTAGGATGATCTCATAGGTAATGCCCATGTTGAAGTGTATGTGAGGATCAGAGGCCCCCAATTTCACATATACATTAAAATCCTTTAACAAGGTGAGACCTAACAATCTTTGTAAGCCTTTAATAGGGCAGATCTCTCATAGGATAGATCATAATTTATGGTCAAACTTATTGTAACCATAATTGGCTACACTTTACAACTGAAATAGTGAAGATTTGTGGGTGTCATCCCCACCCCAGTTTTACCTTCTCATTGGAGGGTTTCTAGGTAACAAATTTATTGTGTTATGTGTTATTTGTTTCATGCTATGGATGAACATGTGTAGTTAGCTATTTTAGTTTGCATGGCAAATGATGAGATGGATGTGTGGTGAATGTTTTATGGTTAAAGTTTTGAAGTGTTGATTCACCCCCTTTGTTGGAAATCTGATTGAAAATGAATACTATCAAAGAGGGAGATTGTTGCAAAGAAGGAAGATGGTTGATAAAGAATGTTTTCAATCATTGTTTTGTCATTGATGTCAAACCTTCTATTTGCTAGAATGACAATTTCTTATAAGATCCAAGTAATATCACTTAGTTGATTGATGAAGAGGATTTAATCAAAAAGATGTAACAAGAGTACCTAAGGGAAAGGTTGAGTTATGGTTTTGTAATGAAGTATAAAAGATCAGTTAAGATAATGGTAAAATGATGTATTGATAATATACTTGAAGATATAGAGGTTGGCCACACTTAGAAACACTAGAAGAATAAGTTGCAACAAGGTTGTCTGCAAAGCTTAAATAAGTTCATTAGTGAGTGCTGAGCAAGCTAGTTCAAGCCTAGTAGAATTTCAATTAGTTTTGAGCAAATGCAAAATCTAGTGTGTGCTGAGTGATACAGAAGGAGCCGAGCATGTTTAGGTGCCGAGCAAAGTAACAAGTGTTGAGTATTAGTAAAACTTAGTGGATGCCAAGTGAATCCACAATAGGTGCCAAGCATCAGTAAAATGCAGTTGATGTCGAGTAACATAGTATGTGCCAAGCACCAGAATTTCAATAGTGCCGAGCTGCTGCATTATTGGAAAAGTCAAAGATTTTCCAAATCTAAGCCGACAAGTTTGCTACCTTGAATTTTGTGAACCAAATGGAGGTTAAGGATGATGAGCTAGTGGCACAAAAATTTATGTAAACCATTTTTGGATGAATTCAAGAGGATTCTTCATGATGTTTCTAGAAGGAGCAAGATATAGGTTAGATTCAATAAATCCTACCTAATCCATTCGAACTAAAATTAAAGGAGGGAAAAACTGAGTGGGAAAAACAATTCCAGACTTCTATTTAAGGAGTCACAAGCAAAGAAGCAAGAGAGGTTGGGGTGCCAAATTGTGAAGTGGTTGAATGGTGTCAAGGAGAAGACATCAGGTGGAGAAGGAAGAACAGAGCACAAAAACTCTGCTTTGATTAGTGGTCAGAAAGAAGATTGCACTGGTACATCGAGCATGGAGACTCAACTAGACAAATCTTGAAAGGAGGACAAGTTGTCAGAGCTGCAGAGACTTAAAGCCACGCAAATTGTGAAGAGCTGAACAAAGATCTAAAATCTACAAGTTAAGTTGTGAGTTGTATCAAGTCAAAAGCCCTTGTTATTACTCTCTAACAATTGTGCAAGCTAGGGTAAAATCCTATGGACTTAGTTTGGTTTAACAACCATTTGTAAATCCTTTAACAGGGTAGGCCTTTCACAGGGCATCACTTCAGAAGAGTAAGAATTGAGTAGCATGTTACTGGTGGTTTTTCCCAAATTGGGTTTCTACGTAAATCACTATTTTATGTGTTGATCTTTCATGTGTTATGTTTGCATGTTGATTTACAGTAACTTGCTAAGTAGGAAAGTATAAGCTTGGTTGAATGAATAGTTTTATAGGTTCGTTTCACCTGATGAAAAAGTTTTAATTGGACATTTGGACCTTGAATAACTGATCACCCCCCCTCTCAGTTATTCTAAAGCATTTCTAACAATTGGTATTAGAGCCATCTGCTAATTTAGTTTAAAGGTAAGGAACTGATGACTTTGGTTTACACTAAAAGAGGAGTGAAAGGTTTGAGTTGAAAGCCTACACTGATGCAAATTGGGGAGGTAATATTGATGACAGAAAAAGCACCCGTGGAGGAGCATTTTTCTTAGGAAAAGGATTGATTAATTGGACCAGTAAAAAGAAAATTTGCCTCACAGTCCACATCAGAAGCTAAATATGTTGCTGCTGCTATTAACTGCACTAATATTGTATGGATCAAACATCTGTTGCAAGGTATGAAGGAAGAGATAACTGAACCTGTGATACTCCATTGTGATAACACAAGTGCCATCAACATATCAAAAAATCCTGTGATGCAAGCTAAAACAAAGCA
Organism: Cupressus sempervirens; assembly: GCA_028749045.1. Classification (NCBI taxonomy): domain Eukaryota; kingdom Viridiplantae; phylum Streptophyta; class Pinopsida; order Cupressales; family Cupressaceae; genus Cupressus; species Cupressus sempervirens. Next base: position 519,713,377 of record CM053784.1, on the reverse strand, counting down.
TATTGCAATTAAGTATCACTATGTAAGAGAATTGGTGGAAGACAAGCAAGGATGGAATATGTCAATTCAAAGGAATAGATTGTTGACATCTTTGCAAAAACACTACCTAAAGATTCTTTTGAGAATCTTAGAGGTAAATTAGGGGTGATACCCTTAGCCAAGGCTACTTGAGAAATATCAAGACTGCCTTGCATCAAATGAGTTGATTGTTGGCATACTACAAATTGATATAGAGGATATTTACTTTAGGATCATGTCTGAAGTAATTAAAGTGTTGAAGTTTCAAATTAGTTACAAGCAAGGTAATAGAGGGAGAAATTAGAGTACCTACAAATGCTACACTTGCATGTTGTGATGTTGAAATAGTACATCTTTGGCATTGTTGTCAAAGAGGGAGAAGTAACCAGAAACTAATCAACAACATTCAATTGGATAGAAGAAAAAGTAGCAAGAAATTGATCAAATCTATAGGATCAAATGGATAGAGGGAGAAGTAGCTGATACCAGAACATGATCAATGCATACAAAGGGAGAAATAATGTAAGAGAGAGTCAGAAGCAGTAAGAGATCAAAGTAAACAATGGTAAGCCACAGAAAAGAGAGAAATAAAAAGAATGTTCAAATGTGTAAAAGGAAAATAGAAGAAAAAAAACAAAAGGGAAATAGCAGCTCATAGGGAGAAAACAGTGTAGACAAGAATCAATCTGAGGAATAATAGAACAAAAAGGAGAAGACAATTTATCAACAAAGAATTTAGAGGGAGTCATAAGTTAACTTATCTTGCTGATAAAATGAATAGTTTTAAATAAAGTTTTCTTTTTGGCATTTGATTTACTATTTTAACCTAGTTAGCATTTTGATAACCTGGTTGATTAGTTTGGTTTGCCATCAATTCCAAAGAGGGAGATTGTTGGAAATCTAATTGAAAATGAATACTATCAAAAGAGGGAGATTGTTGCAAAGAAGGAAGCTAGTTGATAAAGAATGTTTTCAATCATTGTTTTGTCATTGATGTCAAACCTGCTATTTGCTGGAATGGCAATTCCTTATAAGATCCAAGGGAAAGGTTGAGTTATGGTTTTGTAATGTAGTACAAAGGATCAATTAAGACAATGGTAAAGTGATGTATTGATAATATACTTGAAGATATAGAGGTTGGCCACACTTAGAAACACTGGAAGAATAAGTTGCAACAAGGTTGTCTGCAAAGCTTAACTAAGTTCATTAGTGAGTGTTGAGCAAGCTAGTTTGAGTCAAGCAAATTTTTAGTTAGTGTCGAGAAAATGCAAAATCTAGTGTGTTCCAAGTGATACAGGAGGAGCTGAGCGTGTTCAGGTGTCGAGCAAAATAGCAATTGTCGAGTATTAGTAAAACTTAGTGGATGCTGAGTGAATCCACAGTAGGTGTTGAGCATTAGTAAAATGTAGTTGATGCCAAGTAACATAGTATGTGCCGAGCACTAGAATTTCAATAGTGCTGAGCTGTTGCATTATTGGAAAAGTCAAAGATTCGCGAGATCTAAGCTGACAAGTTTGTTACCTTGAATTTTGTGAACCAGATGGAGGATAAGGATGATAAGTTGGTGGCATAAAATTTTATGTAAACCATTTTTGGATGAATTCAAGAGGATTCTTCATTATGTGTCTAGAAGAAGAAAGATATGGGTTAGATTCAATGAATCCTACCTAATCCATTTGAACTAAAATTAAAGGAGGGAAGAATCAAGCGGGAAAAGCAATTCTAGACTTCTATTTAAGGAGTCATAGGCCAAGAAGCAAGAGAGGCTAGGGTGCCAAATTGTGAAGTGGTTGAATGGTGTCAAGGAGAAGGCATTAGGTGGAGAAGGAAGAATAGAGCACAAAAACTCTGCTTCGATTAGTGGTAAGAAAGAAGATTGCACTGGCACATCGAGCATGGAGACTCAAGGAGACAAAGCTTGAAAGGAGGACAAGTTGTTAGAGCTATAGAGACTTAAAGCTAGGCAAATTGTGAAGAGTTAAATAGAGATTTGAAATCTACAAGTTAAGTTGTGAGTTGTATCAGGTCAAAAGCCCTTGTTATTAATCTCTAACAATTGTGCTAGCTAGGGTAAAATCCTATGGACTTAGGTTTGTTTAACAACCATTTGTAAATCCTTTAATAGGGTAGGCTTTCATAGAGCATCACTTCAGAAGAGTGAGAATTGAGTAGCATGTTACTAGTGGTTTTTCCCAAATTGGGTTTCCACGTAAATCACTATGTTATGTGCTGATCTTTCATGTGTTATGTTTGCATGCCGATTTACAGTAACTTGCTAAGTAGGAAAGTATAAGCTTGGTTGAATGAACAGTTTTATAGGTTCACTTCACCTAATGAAAAAGTTTTAATTGGACATTTGGACCTTGAATAACTGATTCACTCCCCCTCTTAGTTATTCGAAAACATTTCTAACACCCCCCACCCTTCAAAATTTACTATCCCATTTTTATTTCCAACACTTTATTGCATTGAACTAAATGAATAGTTTCTTGCATAATGATAATTTCATCCAATATCAATCATCTTGGTACAAACCCTATTTATTCTTTAGATATTAGTTTTGGTAATAATGTTTTAAGTCTATTTGTTGATGCTTTGGATAATACATTGTATATAGTGGTACAAAGTGCTATAGGCTGAAAATTGCCTCGAGTCTCATAGTTTGATTTTTTAGGGATAAGGGTTATAAAGATATTGTTGATTTCAGCTAAGAGAGAGCCTATGCTTCTAGTAGCTTCTACTGCTTTCCATAAATATTTCCCTTTTGTGTCCCAATTTTTTTGAAAAAAGAAGGCTTGGAATTCATCATGTCGTGAAGATTTGTCTAGGTTGAGTCCTAATAGAGCTTCTATAATTTTTGCTAGGGTGTAGGGTTTGTTTAAGGTTTTATTATCCTCCTCTGTAATAAGCTTTGATATTGATTCTTTCATGTTATTTTGAACTATTAAGTTAGAGTTGTCAAAGTTATTAAGAATGTTTGTATAATACTTTATGAATATTTCCACCACTTGATCTGGTTCTTCCTTGACATTCCCTGTGTTATCTTTGATTTTTGTTATTTTGTTAATATTCCTGTTGTTTATGGTACTATTATAAAAGACTTTTGTATTTTGGTCTCCTTCTAATAGCCATGTTTCTCTCAATTACCGTTTCTACAATATTTCTTCTTTTGTTAATATATCTTCATATTTTGCAATTATTTCTTTTTCTTTGAGATATGTTTCATTATTCATTCCTTTTTTATTACCTCTTCTTTCAACTACTTAATTTCCTCTTCAATTTCTATTTGTCTTTAAATAAGTTTTTAAAATGGTTCTTATTCTATTGTAGTATATTTTCTTTGAGATGTTTTAATCCAGAGACAAAGCATGATATTTCAGATCCCTCAAAATCACCTTCTTGCCACCACTGTTTGATTCTCATTAAGAATTCTATGTCTTGGAACCACATCTTTTCATACTTGAATGGGTTTCTTGCAAGTTTTTTTGGTTCCTTAAATTCTATTCTTATTGGATATTGATCTGAGCCTATATTTGGTAGTCTTTTTGCTTGAATTATGTGATCAACGCTTCTTAGATCTCCTTTAATCATGAATCTATCTAATCTCTTCACTATATTGCAGAAACCTATTCTTTTGTTGTTCCAAGTGAACATACCATTTCTAGTTGGGATATCTATTAAGTGTTCTTGATCTATCCACTCTTTAAAGTCTATCATGCTCTATGAGGCAGTTTTGACTGCACCCAATTTTTCGCTCAAGCTATTAATGGCATTGAAATCTCCTCCAATGAAGTAAGATTTTGTTTGATTGTCTTCCATGAATTGGCTAATTTGATTCTATACCTTTTTCTTTTTCATTGTTGGTGTTGGTCTGTATACATTGATGAGAGTTAGTTGGGTGTTGCCTCGATGGCTGTCAATTTTCCCCTTATCCAATAATTGTTCGATTCCTTCTTGCTAAAATCTACCTTCGTTGGATCCCAAGTGATTCCTAGTCCTCTCGAGGCTCCATTGGATTCTATTAATTCTATTTTCTAGTAACTAAGTTTCTTGTTGAGTTTGTCTCCTTCTTTATTGAGTTTAGTTTCTTGTAGTATAATAATTTCAAATTGAAAGAGCATTAGGTTGCACTTTAATAAACACTTTTTGTCAGGGGCATTTAGTCCCTTAACATTCCACATAGTTATATTCATTGTTCCTTGGGAAGGAACTTCCCCTTCCCTACATTAGGTACTTCATGAATCTTCTTCTTATTTTCAACTTTGTTTTCTCTTTTGCTTCCCACATCTTGGCTTTGTTAATCCTTTTTTATTGCTATCAATTCCTATTTTGTAAATTTTGTTGGTTGCATTAGTTTGGATATTTGTGTTCGCACCCTCTCCCATGTCTTCTTCTTCTTCTCTTAATTCTTGTAAAAGTTGGTTGCCTAATTTTGTATCTTCATATTTCATTGTTTCTTCTTCTTCTTTATCATTTACTAAGCTAGTCATGACATTTTCCTTTTTTTGTTACAAATTGTCTAATATTCCAAATTCTTCCCATTCTTGGATCTTACTTAGGTTTCCAATGTTACATATATCCATATCATTGTTGGACTCTTCATTTCTTGCTATTAGCAGCTTGTTCGTGAATGTTTCAACTTCTACTGGTATGAGATGTCTAGTTTTTCTTTTCAGATTCTCGTTATTCTCATCTTTCACAAAATCACTGCTTACCTCAAATAGATCCTTCCCATTTAGAGGGGTTTGCTAGAATTTATATAATATCTTCATGTTTTGCTTTTTTTTGCTTCTTAATGTTATATTTCCCCATTATTCTAAGTTTGCAATAGGATTATATTGTTTGGGGAGGTTCTATCTCTCCTACTTGTTATCTCTATTCTCTCTTTCAATGAATTATTATGTGTCACCTCTACTTGTTGTCTCTTTTTTTGATTGACATCCTCTTGACTTAAAGCAATGGTGCTTCCCCTTTTGCTGATCCAGTTTATTAGTTTTTACCTTTTTCTGGATTCTACTTTTCCCCATTGCTTTGTTTTTGTTGTGGAGGTGAATAATGTTGTTGCTATTTTCTTTCTTGAGTCTTCATTTCTTGTGATGACTACTTTTTTCTTTTTTTTTCTAAATTTGGTTTATTGCTATTTGCTAATTGCTTTAATTAGCATACTTGATTTTCCTTTCCTATTTCTAATTTGAGGATATTTTTGTTATTTGGGGTTTTCCCTTCCTTATCTTTATCTTGATTGGGATATTGATCCATACTTTTATTATTTTTTCTTGTGCTAGACTTATTACTTTTTTTCTTCATGTTGATATTTCCCTCTGATTACCTTCTTCTTCTATGTTCCTTTCTTCCTGGTTTACTCTATTTTCCTCACGCTTGTTCTTCTTTCCTTTCTCCAAATTTGAGATTTTACCAAATTTGGTTGTTCAATATTATTTCTAGATGTTTCTTGTGGTCTTCTCCCCAAATGGTGATTTGATCACTTATATCATTGTGGATTAACAAGAAATCCTGAATGAGTTGATTATAATTTCTCAAATTTTCCTTAATGTCCTTGATATAGAGATTATGCTTTGCATATTGTCCACATTGTTGAATTCTTTTCAATTCTTGCTCATGTTTCTTGCCCATTGATCTAAAACCTTTTTCCATATCTTGCTCCTAGGTTCCTTCCCGAATTAGTGGTTATGTTTCTTCTTTAGATTCAAAAATGTTTCCTTGCTCATCTATATTTTGATCTCCATCTAACCTTAAGTTTTCCTCCTCTAGAATCTCACCTTCCTCTACATCAGCTTCCTTTCTGATTATTATATTATGAATTTGTTTCTAGAAATTCTTGTAAAGTTATGATACTGATGTGATACTTTGGCTCTGATTTTATTATTTTTCTTTATTTTTTTTTATCCCTTTAGTAAGTATCCTATTAAGTTTTGAATTCCTACGAGCTGGTGTGAATTTTAGATTAGGGATTTCCTTAGATTGAATCTTGAGTGGTAGAGTGATATTCTTGATGTGTCCTTCAAATATGGAGTAATTTAAAATATAGAGAGATCTGTTAGTTATAATTTTGATTTTATCTCCATATTTAGTTCCTATTTTCAACTTAATTAATACTTTGATTTCTTTCTTATTATTAAGATTTATGTCTAGTGTGGTATATTATATTTTGTAATTTGTTAAATCAAGAAAAGTTAAAAAATGGCAAGCAGAGCAGATTGCAAAAAGGTGAGAAATATGACCATTGCGAAAAAAGATACTCAACAAAGTAATCAAAGATGGCAATCAAATAATATAGGGTTTTTGGTGAAACACACAGCACCACCAGTTCGGACAAGCAAAAACCCTAGAGATAAACATGATAAGGCAAGGAAAGCCTTCGATCTTTGCTCATCTGCTAATAAAAACCCTGCAAAACTTACTTTTGCTATTAAAACCTTGAATCCATTTGCCATCTTAGATGAATCATATGGGTTGGAAATACAAGCTAAGAAATGGAACAATCTCAAATTAGAGTCTATCTCAGTGGAAAACCTAACAAATAATGATGAAGGAATAGGGCATCAGATTTCAAAAATATCAAATGGTAATTTTGGAAAGGGAACCAAATGGTGCCCATATTAGGTTTCTTTGGCTCCTCTTCCCCATGCTAATATTAATTCAAGTAAACATATGACTATATCCCATATTGTGGATAGGGATCCCCACCTGCTCATCCTCTCTACATTTAGTCTTGACAGACAAATCCATTTTTTCAATCTTACCAAATATGTAGATTATAACAAAAATACCCTATATGCTCAACAGATAGGTTCCTTAATGGATTCCTCTGTGGTTCCTATTTCCCTACACAAATGTCATCCATGGAAGATTGAGAACTCAAGTATCAATCCTTCCCCTTCCACTCCTAAGACTTACATCTCGCCACACCGAAGGAATTCAGACTCCAATCTCCATTCTTATTCTAATATTCTGCCCCTTTCACCTATCACCCCTAACCCTTTCAAATCTGAAGAAAAGGTCTTTATTATTAGCAATTAGGACAATGAAAACTGATGGGAGGAGTATATAAATGTTGGTATATTTGTATTTTGGAATGGACCTAGATTAAAAATGTTCAATCTTATTACTTAGATTGAAGATTTCTGAAAAAACCAGGTAAGTATATCTCACCATTCTGATAAACTATTTTACATTCACTATAGTGATGAGTATGTTAAAAAAATTTCCTCTATGTTTTTGAGTGTTTCTTTAAAGGATATGCGGTTAAATTCTTTGAGTGGTTTCCGGATTGTAAGGAAGATAGTTTAGATTTCTTGATACCAACCTGGATCACCCTTTATTCCATCCCACCAAAACTAATGCAAATAGAAATAATTAGGAAAACAGGTCTTTCAATTGGAGACTTGATTGGTTTGGATGCTTCTTTTTAATTTTGCAATAACATTAAACTTTTGATTAAATGTAAGGCAAACAACACGAAATTCAATCCCATAAAAGTAATAACCAACAAATCTCTCTATAAACTTAACTTCCAATTATATGAAGGTAAAATCTTAGAAATTATTACACTAAATGATGAGAGGAAAATAACCTTAAAAAATATGCAACCTACTATAGATCTTCCTACTACCTTCCCCACGATGAATATTAGAAGTCAAAGATTAGATCAAAAGAAATTTGAAAAAGGCAAGGTGAAGATTCCTCAAGACACAATAGAGAAAGTAGGCTTAGAAATAGAGATTGGAGTAGTAGAAAAAGGCAAGCTAGATAAGTCAAACCCTCCTACTAAGAACAACAATAGGTCTCCACACACCACCAAGAAAGACCAGAAAAAAGCACTTAAGCTACCACAAGAGGACAAAAAAAGAGATTCTCAAAACACAGAATTGGAAAATCTCCCAATATCAGTTAAGAATAAAGGATCCATTGATATGATATATTTGAAGGTGGAAATCTAGCCTAAGGTAGATGACATAAATTGCAAAGATCTCAGTGGAGGAATAAATGAAACTAATCAAGATATGGTCAATACAAGAAGACAAAATAAAATATTCAGCAGTAAAAATTTTAAAACAAGATCAAAGATTGCAAAGAAGGGTAAGAATTCAAAAGGTCTCAATGGAGAAAGGAAATTAGCAGAGACTGAGCCAAGGAACTTGGAGAAAAAGTCCCATAGCAACATGATCAATAGCATACAAGAGATTAAAAATAGCCTATTATTTTCTATTAAAACTTAGAATTATGAAAAGACCAAACATACATAAGGAATTTTGGAGACCCCACAAAAACAACTAGAAGAAATTATGAAGGAAACTCGAATCTCTGACAACAAGGTAATAAACATGTTCACCAAATTTTGGCAGACTCCTTCTATGAGGAAAGAATCTCTAGAAAATAACCTAAGTGAGCACAAGGCAAATGAAAATGAACAAACTAAGGTAAAAGGAACAATAATACAAGAACTTTAGGACTTTTTAAACATGGATATGGAAAGGATTGAAGACCAAGATATGGTAATGCTACATGAGATTGAGACAGAAAAGTTGGAACTCTTATATGAAGAATTGATCTAAGTATTTGATTATGATAATTTAGATAAGAGTAGTGAATCATAGAAAGAGGATCTTATGCAACAAGTATTAAAACTAGGTGAAGACAACTATACTTTTGAAGATCTAAAAAAAGACTTGCTATTAATTAAGGATGAAGAAAAGAACAATATATTCTTCCAAAGACAAGAACAAAAATTACTTACAGCACAGGGTGATGGTCTTGATGAGGATAGCCATAGAAAGGATTATTTGATAGATGACATGTTTTTAAATGATCATACAATCATAGTAGAACAGATAATGCAAGAGCTAGTTAATGAAGACAAAGATGATACATAAAATAAACAATCTGAAACTACTTTAAATGCCCATGAAAATATGGATTGATTGGGTATCCTGATGAACCAAGAAGGAATAAACTCTCCCAATTATGGTAAATTTATAGCTAAAAGAGGAAGGAAATCTCTTAAGGAGCCTAGAGAAGCTGATTGGTAGGCAAAAGAATAGCAAAAGATTAGTCAATTACTTTATCTAGGGAAGGGGAAGATCCTTCCCTAGGTAACATGAAGATCACTACTTGGAATGCTAGGGGCCTAAATGACCCTAGCAAGAAATGGCTATTAAAACATAATCTAGGGCAATTTGAATATAAAATTATCATATTACAAGAAAAGAAATTGAATAAAGATGAAGGAAATAGGCTAGAAAAGAAATTGGGTAGTTGGAATTGTCACCTACATGAATATAGAGGAGCCTCTGGCGGTTTAGGTATGATTTGGAACCTTGGGAAAGTTTCTTTAAATATTTAAGTTCAAATATCTCGTGGGTAAGAAGTAGAGTCAAAAGCATTAAAACTAGCCTACAATTCATCTTAATAAATATTTATGGTCCAACCTCTAATATAGATAAAAAATTACTCTAGGATGAAATCAATATATTTATGAATAATCACAATAATGAACTCATTCTTATCGCAGGTGACTTTAATACTATTTTAAATATAGATGAGAAATTTGGAGGCATTCAACAAATTTCCCAAGCCACTAAGGAATTCCATAACTGGTCAAATCTTAACAACTTGATAGATATCCCATTTATCTACGGAAAGTATTCATGGAACAATAAAAGGAAAGATTTTTCTTATATAGATGAAAAGTTAGATAGATTTTTTCTCAAGGGAGAACTGAGCAAATTTAGATTTGATATCCAGTCTTCAATACTTCCAATAGTAAGATTAGATCACTATCCTATTCGTATCAAATTCTCTAAACCTTATAAACTAGTAAGAAATCCTTTCAAGTGTGAAAAGATGTGGTTTTTAGATACAAAATTTTTGGAACTTATTAGAGAATGGTGGTCCCAAGGTGATTTTAAAGGCTCTAAAATGTATATTTTTGTCTCAGAAATGAAAATGATTAAAGAAAAGATACTTAAATGGAACAATGAACATTTTAATAATATATTTAAAGAAAAAATAGATATTGAAGAAAGACTAAAAGATTTGAACATAGAAGTAATTAAAAATGGGATGGATAATGATAGATATAATCTATAGAAAGAATTACTTGCAAAGTAGGTGTTGGTCATGTTTTTGCCACATGTCTTCATAAAGATATCTTGCTATGAGTTACTGGTTTGAGTCTACAAATTAGGGTTTGGTCATGGCAATATTGTTTAAACCCTAAGAAAAAGCCCTATGCTACATATATTTGGTGTCCTCTATGTCATATGATCGTCATCCCATAGTTTTAAGCGCAAAAATTATTTTAAGTGGTCATAGTTTCTAGGAACTTTTATGTTTTTATTGAGACTTCATGTAAAAATCCTGCACTGTTAGATCTTTTTAATATCTACGATAGTCACTATGTTGTGTTGTAGGATTTTGGTTACTTTGTCTTTAGCAACATAGTGACCAAATTTGTTGTTACCCCTAGGACCCAACTAACATTTAATGTAAACTTTTCATGTTTCACCAGCACCATCAAAATTCTTTGAACTCAATGGAGCTTGCTATGTCATGACCAGAAAATAGTAGAATCTCACTAGTAGCAACATAGTGCCTTCTTGCAAAAATGAACCATGGCAAGACTAGAAGTAGATTATGGTGTCGAGACTTAGCATATTATCAATAAGCCTTGCTAGCATGGAAGGTTGTCAGAGATGTCAGATACAATAAAAGGTGCCAGAGTGAGGACTTGCCATTATCTTCTTTTTTATGGTGACATTTTTATGATAGATCATGGTGGTCGCTATGTCATGACTGGGAAACTCATTGTTCTAACCAGTAGCGACATAGCACCTTCCCATTAAAGTGAAAGGTGGTGAGATTAATATATGTCAGGCACCATAAAAACTATTCTTTATCATTAATGCATCACATAATTTTCATGGAATGTCAGGAGTAATCAATGCAATAATAGTTGTAAGAACGCACATCTCCTTAGTGCCAAAAATTTTCATATGACTCGGAGGTCGCTATGTCGCAAGTAGAAAACTCATCATTTTTGCCAGTAGCAACATAGTGCCTTCCCATTAAATCAAAACATAGTGGGAACTGAAAAGGAGTTGGTGCCAGAAAGATAATTAATACTAATACTTTGCCAATGTGTCAAGGTGATATCTTGTCATATATTACATGGATTCACACTTAGGAAGAAGGTAGATGAATAGTTGGAACCGTCAGATCAAAGTGCATCAACGACTGTCACCAAGTTGCTATGAAGAGTTGCTCAATGTTTATCCCATGCGACATGGCGACCAAAGGAAAGAACACATGGGCCCACCATAGCTTAAGTAAGATAATTGCAAGCTCCTCACCATATGATCTAAATTACATCAGTGGTAGGTGCTAAGTCATTATGAGAAATTGTTTGATTTTCAATGGTAGTGACATGGTGACCAAAGGGAGAAATGGAGGGACCATTATCACATTAAAGCACTAGTAAAATGCACATCATTAGATTATAATGAATCAATGATGGTTATTATCTCACATAAGGAAATTGTTCACTATTTAGGCATAGCAACATAGCAAGAAGATGACATGTGTACGCTAGCACTAGTGGATCCAGGCTAAGTTGCTAGTGGAAAAATGAAAGGCTTACATGGAGAATTTCTATTAGGTTGACTGCTGAACTAGCAAGCTGGAAAGTGAATCATCCATGATCGTATCCTTGGATTGTCAGATTTTTTACAATCAATGGTGTGTTTTAAAAAAAATAGATGGTGGTGCCACCCTGTTCTCCTTATAGTTCATTTATGAAGATTGAAATCTCCTTGTGCGAACAAGGAACATAGTATATTATAAAGATTTTGCTAATTCTTCTCCATGCAAACAAATCTTTAGACTTCTAGACAGCTTAGAGTCATTGAGAAAATGTGCTTGGTGATTAAAATGTGAAGAAATTTCCAATAATCATGGTCTATTGCATAATTACAGTTGCAAACTGATGAAGAGCAAGTAAGTTTCTTAGTCCACTATAATATTAAGCTTTCTAGTATTATGCAATTTTAGTCATCATGCCTCCAAAGAAAGTTTTCTCAGGTCAGGTAGACTATTTATCTAGAAACATACATGATGATCTCCTTGAGTTATTGTCTAAGTCCACAAATGAATTTGCTCAAGTGAAAAAATTAACCTCTCCGAACCCTAGATTCAAGATTGCTGATGGACTATATGATAAGGGAAAATGGGTTAGAGATGCTAAAACTTCTCAAATAGGGCTTTTCCTTTTCAAAAAATGGTTCTCAAAAAGGAAATTATTTGCTCCTCATGAGAATATTTGGAACTTTGACTTGGGAAAACTAGTGGTCCCTAGTGTTTTTATGGATTATGACCTATTAGTGGCTATTGCAAAAAATTATGACCTAGCAATCAAAATAGTGAGAAGGTTGGATGGTGAATGTCTAATCACAATAAGCCCTAAGGAAATTTGAGAAGTTTTTGGTTTTGAGCCACTTTCAGATTGTCATATACCTATTGACCTACAAGAATTAGAAAAATAATATCTATCTAAAAAGGATAAGATCAAGCAAGGTGCATTGAGGGCATATATAAGCACAATTGGGAACCTGCTAGTAATCACAACATCTACTAGGGAACTTTAAAAAAGGAATATTTCACTTCCTAGGCTGTAGAGATATATACGACTCTGTGTAGGTTTTTTGGTGAGGATGAACAAAATGTCATGCCTATAAATTTTATGTATACGATGGCTCAAATTTCTTCTTTTAGTGTTGATATTATTCTTGATTTCGACTCCTACTTAGCAGAAGAAATCCATACAAGCTTGGTTGGAATTGCCAAGTGCAATGTAGAAAAAACTTTTCGTCACTACTCATTGCTAATGCATATGTTCTTGTTTAAAGGTGTGACATATTTTGGGAAGGAAATGGTCTTGAATATAGAATATGAGGGAGAAGCTCTGCCAGTTCAATTATTAAGTGCAGATATGACTTGGGATGCAGAAACAACTAATTTTGTTAGGCTTGATAGGTACTTTGCCTCAAGGTTAAGGTGCCTCTTATTAAGTGATAATCCCAAAGTTCCTAGAGCACTAATAAATTTTATCAGGCCCATGGATAATCCTATTGGTCTGAAAGTATCACATAACTAGGGAGATATTATACAATACTCTGTTTCAATTATTCCTAGACTTTATGGTTTCCAAGGGACTCCTCATGTATTGCCCTACCAGGTGCCTCTAAAAGTAGGGATAGTTGAGATATTGTGGCAACTGGGAGGATTGGAGGAAACTTATTTGGATAGAAGAAGTAGAGGCTCAATTTTTCCAACTTGTACTGTAGCCCACCATTTTGTAATTACAAAAGGTGGTTGGTTGTTTTTATACAAATTTGTAGACCAGTATAAGATGGCTGTGTCTCATGCCCAATTTTGTGATACTGAGGGATTTTATGATCTAGTTTTTAGAATTAGGGCTAAGTTTGGTTCCATAAAGATTGATCCTTATTTCCCTAAGGATATAATTAGGAATGAGTTCTCCTTGCAGGAGCAAGAGACTAAGAAGGAGAAGTGGAGAGTTTTATCCAGAGTTTTGGAATTTATTCATTGTTTTGATAAAGATTACAAGCCTTTTGGTAATGCAAAACAGAGGCAGATAAAATAAATAAGCTCATGCTTACCTTTCATGAAATAATGGAAATAATGAATGAGAAGAAACAATTTTTTATCAATACTTATCCAAAAAAAACCAAAGAGGTCATAAGGAGATTGACATTCACTCCCAATGTTGGAATAGGACCATTCATTGTCCATAAAAGACCTAGTTATGATATAATTTAGAACAAAAGGAGCTTTGTAGATAAAGAGAAATAGATAGCAACATCTACCAATGTAACCTTAGAGGAAAGACTTGATGAACCCTTGCCTAAAAGATAGAAGATAATAAGGGAACATGCACCTTAGGATGAAGCTTATTCACCTACACAATCCCCATCACAAATTGTAGATGATCAACTCACTAGGGAGTAGATAGAGCAAATGGGATCCCAAGGGGAACTATTCATCACACGGGTTGAGTTGGAAGAAGGAAATCTGTAGGAACCTCCAATGCCGAGCTTAGAATTGATAGTAGCAAACTATAGTGGAAAGGAGTTAGATCCTGTAATTGAATAGGCCAGCCATGAATTTTTATCTAATGATAGTTTTATTAGAACAAGATCCTTTTACCAATTTGAATGGAGAAAAAATATGGGAAAATATGAGGAAAGGTGCAATAAGCTAAGAACAGAGCATCCATAAATGGAGGAGGCAGCCATACAAAATCAAATAAAAGATGAAATTATGCAAGAATTCCAAAATATAACCCTTGAAGAAGGGAGATAGATGGTAAAATCATTTGGTATTCTACTACTACCGAATTGGGATATAACAGATGCTCTATTTTTTAATTCTATTTCTAATAAACTAAGCATAGGAGATAAGAATAAGAAAGAGATAAAAGGTGCCACATTTAGTGAAGACCAGGCTACCGTACTCATTTGGTCAATAAAGAAAGGATCCAAGACTATTTCCTCACAGTGAGATGATACTGGATTAATGAGAAATATAATTGTGAAGAGAGTGGAAGATACAACCAGTGTAGAGGCTATACATTTGGGTGTTGGTTTATCTAACCTAACTTTAGCCACTGTAGAAAGAGATCAGAAGGAAAGGTTAGCACTACAAGAGAGGTATGAAAAGGTTCTGGAAGCCTACAATAAAGAAGTTCAAAAGAGAATTAAATTTGAGAATAAGGTGATGGGACGGTCTACTAGGCCAATGATCACATACCCTTGCCCACCAATGGAGCATTTTAAATCCACTCCCCTTATTGAGATTCTTGATACACCATAGATGCCATAGTATTATATAACTAATTATTTTGAAGAGGAGAAGAGAAAATTGTGGGCCTTACATGTATTAAAGGTGCAGTATGAGGAAAAACTAAGAAAGGGTATCATGTATTTGGTTGATAAAATTGAATGGCCATTGTTTTATGATCAGTTAGCAAAGGTAATAAACATATGGGATGAAATAAAAGCAAGTGATAAAATTTTGAAACCCATTGTAAATTAGTGGAGCAAGAGAAGAGAAGAGGTCACATTGTTGTGTTATTCTGCTATAAGATCTTCACATAACCGTATTGAAAAAACTTATGATGTTGCTGATGATCTTACAAAATTTGATGATAAAAGAGTTGAGCTACAAAGAAGAATGGTTAGCTACTTGGATAAGTACAAAAATGTGAAATTTGATTTATTCCCACTAGCTTTGGATAAGAAGAATAAATTGAAAAATAAAGATGAATGGGCCAAAAAATTAGATGAATTATTTTGTTTAAGAATAAATAAATTCATTAATGAAATAGGACATGCATGGTGGGCAACCACAACAGAGGAGCTTGTAAAGGTCTAATTATTTTTTGATTCTTTGAAACAAGATTTTATTAACATTAACAAAGTAGCTGATTATGTAATCAAGAAGCAAAATGACTTTCTATAGTTTAACTGGTTAGATGACACACTTTTTAACAAGTGGATGGTAGATATTGCTTCTAATGAGTAGTGGGAAGAAGTTTCAAGTGATAATGATGAGATGGGTCAAGATGAAATATAGATCATTGATGCACCTTCGGGAGATCAGAGGAAAGAAGAAGAAAAAGAAGGGCAACCATACCAAGTGGAAAGTACCATGGGCCAGATGGATGTTGTGGTAGAAACAAACCCAGATGTAACTATCACCTTGACAGTACATGATGATGCAAGTGGAAATGCACGAGTTGAGGTAGATTTGCAGGAATCAGAGCTTAACACATCATTGGAAAACTTGATGGCTACATATTATGAGGATTTAGAATAGAAAATGGTCAATCATGGAATTTTTAGCATTTGAAATGTAACAAAAAGTAGGCCCATCAAAAGGAATACCCTGATGTAAAGTTGTTTTGTTACACACAATTTTATCTTTTTGTGATATTTTTAAAATGTAAATATCTTTTGTCAAAAGGACAACTACTAGTACTCTATGCCTAAAGCTTATTACATCTCACCCTTTATAAGTGAGATTCCAGGGCTAGAGAAAGGGGTCTGAATCATTGTCTTTTAGTCTTGTTTTAAGGTTGTTCGGTCCAGCTTTTCTGTGTGCATACTTTATGATTTGTTTTCTCTACAAGTTTATGAGAATACATCATTTTGACAATATTCAGATGTTTTTTCTTAAGTCATTTTGAGTCTTGTACAATTGTATACCATTTTTTCAAATGAAATTAGTAAAGAGATGATCTGTCCCCACATCTTTTCTAGCTAAATCTTGTCTCCATTTTGTTATCTAGTTATCTTGAAGTTGTATGAGCAAGTCTTGTTCAATTGAATGCAATTGAATCAAATTGTATGCTAATTTACTATTGGTTTTAATTCAAAGAATTAAGTAAATTCTTTAGTAAAATTGATAGGATAGCCATGGTAATAGGAGGGATGTTTATAAAAATAAGTTTCAGTAAGAATTGTTGATAACATTGATTGTACTACAATCAATCAGATCTATGAATTGAATAGACTCTAAATCCCAATAGATAAGGCACTGATCTGATTATTTCAGTTTGTAGATGGAAAGATCATAAGTAAGCATCAAGCTTAAATTTGAAATCAATTTTATTTTACTTTCAAAGAGTTATCAATGCTGGTCAACACTTGTTTATACTTAACTTCTGAGTTGTAGTTAGCTGTTGTGGCTAGAATTATGTGTAAACCTAAGAAGAATGGTGTCCAAATATGCTTTTAAGCATGTGTGTTATTTTAGAGTGTCATGGAATGAACTAAATTTGTACATGGTGTTATTTTGAGAACCTTCCATCCCTTAGGTATACCAACCTTGGTTCTACAAAGCTTAAAGAGTAGAAAAATTAGTCTTGCTTTTGTTGAAGTTGGATCTAGATAAGAAGCACATATAGATTGTCAATGGGAAGTAGCTAAATTTTGTGAGTTTCATTATCTTGGTATTGAGTATTATGTTTCTTAATAGTTGAGAAACACCAAAAAAATGATGGCTTTGCTGGGGAGCCATTTAACACACATGTGTTTGTAAAATGGACTACAGTTTCTTTGGTCTTGGTGTATACGTGTATGCCAAATTCTTTTAGTATTGCTCATTGTTTGAGTGAGCCTTTTTAGTGACAAACCTTGAGAATTTAAAGAAAAGAAAAAAAGATCATAAGTACCACAGACCTTCACTGATGTATACATTCCATATGAAGTGTCTTATCTATCAAGCAAGAGTTGTAGTCATGTATTTTTGTGATTGGTCCATCTCTGTTACAAAGTAATTGCCCATTTTCTTGTGTCTTTCTGTTGAAGTCAAAAGCTATTTTACTTTCATATTGTCCCTAGAATAAGGTGGTGACTCAGTCAAGGTTTTGGAGCTAGTGCTTATTTAATAAGAAATTCCCTCTTAATGGCTGATAAAAGGAAGAATACAAGAGCTTACACAAGCGCCAATCCTAATGTAACCTTATATACTGATATGCCCCAAGGTGGTAGGAAGAATCAAGGAAAAAAGAAGGAAAATTCAAATCCCACTAGGAAACTAAGGGGTAATACATCAGTTTACCCTCGATACTAACCCCTAGTAGGGAGGGAATCCTCCTCATTGAGTTTTGAGTCAAAAACTACAAGGCTTTTGGGGGGGGGGATATTTAGTACCCCACTACAAGAAGACCAAGTTTATCATGATAAGAATGCTTCCTCAGTAGGAGATACATTTCATAGATCAGATATGAATCATAAATTAGGATATGGGAATATAATGAAGGATCTAGGAATAGTTTCATTTATGGAGAATAATCTTATAGATCTTGATGATCCTGTTGATTCAGAAGCAACTTCTGTAGACCCTAAAGAAGTCTATTTAGAGATAGAAGTCTTGAAGAAATGGGTTGCAGAAGAGGAGGCCAAGCATGTCCATTTGGAGAAGGAAAGAGAGCAATCCACCTTGAATGCCATTATTGAAAGGGATTACTTGCTTAGAAGGATGGTGGATTTGAAAGAACAAAACAAGAATTTTGAGCAGAGGACTTCAATTCTTTATGTTGATGTGTTTGGGGATATATATAGTTTAAGATCTAAGGTTCTAGAACAAGAAAAGCTCATGAACCAAAGGTAAGAACCTGTCATTTCTCAAGTCTAAGCTACAAGCTTGTCCAAGAAGATCCTGTAGAACCTACTGTGAGACCCAGAGATAAGGGAAATGGCAAAGCTATAGGAATTCAAATAAATGAACCCTAAGCTGCATTAAGCAAATTTTTAAATCCTCCCATGTCTAAACTAGACCTTGATCTTGAAAAGGCTAGAAAAGAGAAAGAGGATCTGGCAAAAGAACTTGAGAAGGTTGAGAATGAAGCTCAAGCAACAAATTTTAGGAGAAAGATTCAGTTCATCAAGTCTAACTTTGCTTTAGCCACTTGGCCCAATTTGTCTACTGAAATTGTAGCTTCTGTACCTACTTGTGGACCAGTCATCTCTAGTCAAGCTATGTCTTAATCCACCCCTGTATCGTCATCCACTACTAGTATGCAGGTCCCTACTATTCAAATACATCAATCCCAAAATGTTGCCCATAATCAAGCTAATATAGAAAGCACATCTAATGCTTCTAGTTTCTAGAAGAAACCTGTATATATAGAAACAAATATAGACAAATATCATTTGTAGGGATTCCTGGTTTTCCTCACCCTATATCTTTTGATCTAAGGGATAAGATTGTAAAGTTTTCTAGAAATAATGTTGTTACTGGTGAGGAGCATTTGAGGGTTTTCATAGATATGTTGAACGACTTTGAAGTTGAACATGAATATGTAGTGATGAAATTGTTTGTACATTCATTGATTGAAGATGCTAGGGATTGGTTTAGAAGATTTCTAGATGATTGTATTGGTTCATGGAATGATATGGAGAAATTGTTCAAAGAACAATATGGTTATAATACTAATGTTGGTTTCATGTTGAATGATTTCAACAATATTAAGAAGAATCCTACTGAATCTACATTTGATTTCAATTTAAGATTCCAAAAAGGACTGTACAAGTTATTTTAGGTTATGAAATTGAATGAAGATGTCTACCTTATAACATACTTCAATGCTTTTGATAGTAAGATGGCATATCAATTGAGGGATAAAGAACCTAAAACCTTAAGGGATGCTTTTAGAATTGTAGTAAATATTGAAAATAACAAAAAAACATCTGGTAAGCTAGGGAGGAGAGATGACCCAAAGTTGTTTAATCCCAAGAACAACAAGAAAGAAAATGACAAAGCTCCTACAGGTAAGAAGCCTGAGGAATCTAGAATAGGTCAAGTGTTGCATTTATTAAAGAAGATGAATCCACCAACTTTCAGTTCACATAAACCTAATGTTGGTGATAAGGCCCTGGTGAACAATAGCCATTTTAATAGACATCCAAGGATGCATAAT
This sequence comes from Cupressus sempervirens, assembly GCA_028749045.1. Taxonomy (NCBI): domain Eukaryota; kingdom Viridiplantae; phylum Streptophyta; class Pinopsida; order Cupressales; family Cupressaceae; genus Cupressus; species Cupressus sempervirens. Next base: position 519,693,837 of record CM053784.1, on the reverse strand, counting down.
TACCCTTATACCACTCAGTGGAAAGATGGTAAACCCATTCCTAATCAAACCCAGAATGTAAAAGATAAGGGTACACCAAACCCTTTGCAAAGAAGCTCTATTAATATGAATGATGATGTACCATGGTGCATTATATGTCAATCACCTCACTCTATAGATTATTGTGCAGTTGCTCAGTCATTTTCTTCAGATCAGAGTACACAACATGAAGAAGAAGAAGAAAAAAATCATGATGGTGTAAGTTGCAATATGGTAACAATATTTGATGATTGTATGGATTGTGATTTGGAAGAACCTGAAAATGATGTTGCAGATCAAAGAATTATTTATTAGTTACATCATCGGCAAGTGTTTTTAGATGATGAAAGTTTTGATAAGGAAAAAGTATGTAGTACATCCTCAACTATCAATAACATAAATTTGAGAGTACCTTACAAAGAGGAGATTAATAGAATTACTGCATAGATGATTTCTGAAGTGCACAACAATTACAATTTGAGAAGAAAAACAATTGGAAATGATGCTGGAAAACCTTCTGGTATATGCATTAAGGATATCACACATAAGATAAAGGATGATAGCAAGAAGGCTAGTGTAGATCCAGCTAATGTCAAGGATAGCAAGATCAAGAAGTGGGAGCCCAAGAAGAAAGTTCAGTTCCAAACAAATGATCTAGTAAAGGCCATTGTACAAGAGAAGAAATTAGGGTCTGATATTGTCAAACCAATGGTAGTGCCTATTGTTCGAGAGACTTCTACTCAAGGTATGCTTGTAAAGCCCACTATAGCTAAACCTATTGATATGATATCCATGTTGTCACAAATAACTATTAAAGTAGCTTTATTTGAGTTGTTCAGAATTGATGAGCATAAGAGCAAGGCTTTATGATGGTTGGGTGGAATAGGAAACAATGGTAATGTGGTTGAACCAAGTGCCATTCAGAAAACCCAAGTAGTGGTAGAAGATAATGGTATTATATCCCAAATCCCTCAAATGTTTTTGGATGATTCATTAGTAGCCTACATAGAAGATATTGACCCATTTTTTCTCTGTTTGATCATAAAAGGAAAAACCCTAAAGAACTGCATGATAGACTCGGGAGCATCTAATACCATCATGCCCTTTAAAGTCATGAAAGCTTTAGGTTTGAAGGTAGATACTAAACAAGGTAGATGTAGAGGTATGGATGCTAGAGAAGTCCCTATCATAGGTACTATTAATGCACTACCATTCAAGCTTGCAGCATAACCTAAAGTAGAATTGACCATGTCAATCCTTGTGGTTGACATCCCCCCACATTATGGGATGTTGCTCTCTAGAAAGTGGAGTGCTACTATTGGAGGTAGTCTACAATGTGACTTGTCTTATGCAACTTTCCATATAGGTGATAAGGCAATTAGGGTAGATAGAGAGCCAAGGGTCAATAAAATTGTGGGAGAACACATTGATAAGGATTCAACTTGTTTCTTAGATACTAGTGTGAATGCTTCTAGGAAAAAATTAATCATTCAAGAAGTAGAGAAATTGCCTATTTTGATTGAACATGAAGTGGAATGTTGTATGGATTCACCAGTCGTGTGGACTATGTACTATGATGGAGCTAGTTCCAAAGAAGGTTTAGGGGCAGGAGTAGTCTTTGTTTCTCTTGAAAAGAATATGTTTAGATAATCATTTACTATGAACTTTTCTTGTATTAACAATATAGTAGAATATGAAGCTCTTTTGTTAGGATTGAAAGTTACCACCCACCATGGAATCAAAAAATTGCATGTCATAGGTGACTCTGAATTGGCCATTTCACAAATAAAGGAAACTTATGCCTCCAAAAACAAAAGGTTGAAATAATATAGAAATGCAGTATGGGACTAGATAGAGTTTTTGGATGTATTTGGTATTTTATGGAGGGATAGAAGCCAAATTAAAATGGTAGACCTACTTGAAAATGTAGCAATCAAGCTTAAGGAAATGTCATTTGTAGGAATTTCACAGTTGGAGGTTCAAAATAGGCCTTCAATACTTGACAATGTTGAACATTGGCAAGTCTTTGAAGATGACAAAGATATTCTAAACTTCATGTTAAGTGAGGACAAATACCATGGTCAAGAAATGGATTGTAGTGATCTAATTGAAACCATTAATGGTAAGGGAACAATTTTTGGCTAGGAGATCATGCAGTTGAAAACTAACAAGGTACCCGAAGGGTTAGTAGTCTTGGAGAATATCTTTGACAACCAAGATACTTTAAAACCTAGAACTAGAGACTCTAAGCCTCAAGAATTAGAAGAAATAAATCTGGGTACTAAAGAGGCTCCCAAGAAGGTTTATATTGCCCAAAACTTGCTAGCTAAAATTAAAAAAACACTGATTGATTTGCCGAGGAAGTACAAACATGTCTTTGCATGGTCATATGATGACCTCAAAGCCTATAGAGAAGATCTTAAATTCCAAAATTTCATACCATTAAAAGATAATGTAAAACCTTTCAAACAGAAGCAGAGACCAATAAATCCTACACTAGGCCCCAAAATGAAAGAAGAGTTGATGAAGGTAAGGGATGGAGGGATAATTTAGATAGTCCACTTGGGTTTCAAATTTGGTACCTATCCAAAAAAAGAATGGGGATATAAGGCTATGTGTAGATTTTAGAAATTTGAATATTGAATCTCTGAAGGACAATTATGGGCTACCAAATATGGAAGCTATGCTGCAACAAGTAACTGTTTCTAAATTGATGTCTAGGATGGATGGATTTTCAGGATACAATCAGGTCCTTGTGAAAGTAAATGAACAATTTAAGACAACTTTTATAACTCCATGGGGAACTTATGTATATGTGAGAATGCCATTTGGATTGATTAATGCAGGTGCAACTTTTCAGAGAGCTATGGATGTAACATTCCATGAATATATTAACAATTTCATGGTAGTATACCAAGAGGACCTCATAGCTTATTCCAAGAAGGCTAAAAAGACCATTGTAGACATTTGGAAAAGATCTTTATCAAAGCCTTGGAGTATAGGGTGTCCCTAAACCCAAAGAAATGTATGTTTGGGGTAATTGAAGGCAAATTATTGGGACATATAGTATCAAAAGATGGAGAAAAAATAGATCCTAAAAGAGTGGAAACCATTGACAAGGTGCCTAGGCCAAAAAATATAAAGGGAATACAATATTTCTTTGGACAAGTAAACTTTCTGAGAAGATTTGTTACAAATTTTGTTGAGATTAGTAGGCCCATTTCAAAAATGCTTAAGAAAGGAGCTACTATCAATTGGGATGCTGAACCTTCATAGGCCTTTCAAGATATTAAAACTACTATAAAAAATGCTCCATTCCTTAGAACCCTAGATTATACTAAGCCAATGCACATATTTTCTTTTGCATCATTCCATACTGTAGTTGCGGTCTTATTACAGAAGAATGAGGAAGGATATGAACAACCCATTGCATTTTTTAGTAAATCATTACAGCTTGCTAAGTTGAAATATGAAATAAATGAGAAACAAGCATATGCCTTGGTAAAAACTGTTAAGGCTTTTAGGTGTTATTTGGTAGGTGCCACTGTTATTGCATTTGTACCTAGTGTAGCTGTTAAGGACATATTTTCTCAGCAGGAGGTATTAGGTAGGAAATGCAGATGGATCAACAGGATCCAAGAATTTAACATTAAAATTTAGATCACAAATTGGTAAGAGGTGAAGGATTAGCTAAGCTTATGGCTCAATTCCAACTTAGATGCTAATTAGATCAATATATTAACAGATGATTTAAGGTGAAACTCATGTGACACGAACCATTATGAATGGTGTACTAATGTCATTCATTATCTATAACATATGGAAGCCCCTTCTCATTTGACTAAAAATGAAAAGAGAAGCACCAAATTACAAGCCATCAGATATATTATTGTCCAAAACAACTTATGGTGGAGAAATTTTGAAGGAGTGCTACTAAAATGTGTCGATTGAGAAAAATCAAAAGAAGTGTTGACTAAAATGCATGTTGGAGTCTGTGGAGGACATTATATGGCCAAGACTATTGCACACAAAGTGATGAGAGCTAGATTCTGGTGGCCTTCCCTCTTCAAAGATGCTCAGATGATGGTTATAGAATGTGATGCCTATTAGAGATTTGCAGGTAAATTGATATTTTCAGGATACACTCCATTAAGACCAGTGGAAGTTTAAGCACCATTCCAACAATGGGGAATCGATTTCATAGGAGAAATCTCTCCTAAGTCTAGTACTAGTTATTCATGGATATTGGTTGCTACTGATTACTTCAAAAAATGGGTAGAGGCAATTCCTACAAGAAATGCAACTAGAAAGGTTGTCATTAATTTTTTGCTAAATATAATAATTTCAAGGTTTGGTTGTCCTAAGAGGATTGTGATAGATAATGCAATGTGTTTCAGATCTAAGGAATTCATAAAATTTTGTGATAAATATGGGATTACAAGATCAACATCTTATCCATATCATCCACAAGGAAATGGACAAGCTGAATCTACTAATAAAAGATTATTAAAAGTAATAAAAAAGATATTGGATGATAATAAGAAATCTTGAAATTCTAAATTGCAGTTAGTAGTATGGGCTGATAGGGTGACTGTGAAAAAGATTGTAGGAGTAGCACCCTTTGATATTGTATATGGAATCCAAGAAAGAATGCCTCAGAACAACCTAGTTGGTCTCTATAATTACATCCAAATGTATGATGAAGACATTATTGATGACATGCAATAAAGGTTGGATGAGCTGGTAAGATTGGCTGAGAGAAACATCTCTCAAGAATCAGAAGTTGCAACTACAAGTTAAGACACTTTATGATAGAAGAACAGTGAGTAGGAAATTTGAATTTGAAGATATAGTCCTCATGTGGTATTCTAGGATTGAGGATAAGAAAAAACATGGCAAATTTGATACTATATGGTTGGGCCCTTATTTAATTGAAGCTTCATGGGGAGAGGATTCTTATTTGCTGAAAGATCTATCAGGTAGCATTCTTGAGCTGCCAGTTCATGGATAGTTCTTGAAGAGGTATTTTTGCTAAAATACTTTTTTCTACATGAACAATATTTTTTAGGGTTTTTCTATATTTGTATATACTTTGTGTCTATTTGTAGTCCTTGTATATTCATTTCTTGGTGTTGTTTCTCTCTCAAGAGTTGTCAAAGTTAGAGAGACAGTCGAGTTTGTGGTCTGCTTCTCCCAGAGATTTTGAGCCCTCATATGAATTTTATGTATTCATTGTCCCCAGCAAAGCCACTATTGCTAATGTTTTTTCCATATGTCTTCATAAAGATATCTTGCTATGGGTTACTAGTTTGAGTCTTCAAATTAGGGTTTGGTCATGGAAATATTGTTTAAACCCTAAGAAAAAGCCCTATTCTAAGTATCTTTGGTGCCCTCTATGTCATATGATCATCATCCCATAGTTTTAAGTGCAAAAATTATTTTAGGTGGTCATAGTTTCTGGGAAGTTTTATATTTTTATTGAAACTTCATGCAAAAATCCTACACCATCAAATCTTTCTAAGATCTATGGTAGTCACTATGTCACATTATAGGATTCTGGTTACTTTATCTTTAGCAACATAGAGACCAAATTTGTTGTTACCCTTGGTACCCAGCTAACATTTAATGTAAACTTTTCATGTTTCACCAGCACCGTCAGAATTCTCTAAACTCAACGAAGGTTGCTATGTCAGGACTAAAAAATAGTAGAATCTCACTGGTAGCGACATAACACCTTCCCACAAAAATGAACCATGGTAGGACTAGAAGTAGATTACAGTGCCAGGACTTAGCCTGTTATTAATAAGACTTGCTAGCATGGAAGGTTGTTAGAGATGTCAAATATAGTAAAGGGCACCAAAGTGATTACTTGTCATTTTCTTCTTTTTCAGGATGACATTTTTCTAAAAGATCATGGTGGTCGCTATGTTGCGACCTAAAAACTCATTGTTCCGACTAGTAGTGACATAGTGCCTTCCCGTTAAATTGAAAGGTGTTGAGATTAATAAATGTCAGGCACCATAAAAACTATTCTTTATCATTAATGAACCACATAATTTCCATGGAATGTTAGGAGTAATCAATGCAATGACAATTGTAAGAACATGCATCTCCTTGGTGCTAGAATTTTTTAAATGACTTAGAGTTTGCTATGTCGAGACCAAAAAACTCATCATTTTGGCTGGTAGAAACATAACAACTTCCCAATAAATAAAAACATAGTGGGAACTGAAAAGGAGGCAACACTAGAAAGATAATTAATACTAATACTTTGCCAACATGTCAGAGTGATGTCAGAGTTATTATATGATAGCTTAAGTAAGATAACTGCAAGCTCCTCACCATATGATCTAAATTGCATCGATGATAGGCACTAACTCATTATGAGAAATTGTTTGATTTTTAATGGTAGCAACATGGTGGCCAAAGGGAGAAATGGAGGGACCCACTGATGCAGGAGCATCCTGGGTTGCCTTGTTATCCTACTCATTTTTGTTCATTCTTCAAGTTGGTGCCTAGTTACTATAGCAATTCCTTCATGTGCTGAGTTACTATAGCAATTCCTTCATGTGTTGAGTTACTGTAGTAATTCCTTCATGTGTCGAGTTACCCAGTGTATGCCAAGTGACTCTTCATGTGCTTAGTTACCCAGTGTATGTCGAGTGACTTTTCATGTGCTGAGTTACCTAGTGTATGCTGAGTGACCCTTGGACATAATTTCTATGAGCCGACTTGTAGGATTCGTTTCGATCACAACATTTATGTTAAGGTCTTTTCTTGGGATGTGTCCAGACCATTATTGTGTCGGCCTTCCTCTTATGTAATGTTCTAGAATGATCTATAAGCCATTTTGGCAAGTATATATAAAGTGTTTAGACTTAGAGTTAGGCAAGTTTGGAAGAGGATTGGAGAGTAGAATGAGAAAGTGGGAATTTGTTACTGGATCTTTGAATGTGAATGTATTTGTAGTTGGCTGTAACCCAAAAGTCCTTACAGCTGGGCATGTATGAAGATATTTTGATGAATCAATACAAGTATTTCACTCTTCTTCCTCCTTTGGTTGTTATTCTTTGTGTTTGTTTCCGTTGTGTTAACTCTTGTAGGGTGGTTCAGATAGCTGGGTGTCCCTTTGGCCCTAGTTATTCATCCGTTTCTTGTGTCAATTGGTATTAGAGCTTGAGATTCATCTTTGTGGAGATTGGATCATGTAGAACCCTAATTTGGATTTGGTTGTAGGGTGGAAAATCTACAAATTTGACCTATAACTTGCAGAGGGTTACGATCTTGCAAGAACTTGATTTGTAAAGATGGTTCGTGGTAGAGGAAATAATGTTGATAATGCTATATTGGATCAATTTAGACAAATTATAGCCAGATTAAATGCTATGGAGACAATTTAGAGGAGAGGAGCACATCTTGATGATGTAAGTGATGATGAAGTAGCAACACCAAACCATAATCCAGAACCTGAAGAAGATCAAGATTGTTGCAAGTGTTGTCTAGGGAAAATTCAAAGCCTGCTATAGAAGTTGTTTCTTATGATGGAAAATTGGATACCAATGCTATGTTGGATTGGATCTCTGATATGGAGAAGTTCTTTGAGTATGAAAACACTCCTGATAATAGAAAGGTGAAGATTGTAGTCACTAGGTTGAAAGGTCATGCATCACTATGGTGGGAGCACTTGCAAATTGATAAATAAAGGAGAGGAAAGGAGAAGATCAAAACTTGGCCAAAGATGGTGAACAAGGTAAAGAAAAAATTTCATCCTGCTAATTACCAAGTCAATTTGTTGAGAAAGATGCAAAATTTGAAACAAAAGGACATGATTGTGAAAGAGTATATCAAGGAATTCTATAGATTAGACATCAAATCTAGACATGTGGATGATGATGTTGAAAAAATTGTAAGGTACATAAATAGATTGAGATCTGGAATTCAAGATGAAATAAGTTTTTTGAAGTTGGAAAGTGTAGAAGAAGCATACCAATATGCCTTAAAAGCTGAGGAGATATTAGCAAAGAAGCATGAGCAAAGACAAAGAGGTAGAGGTGATAGATTCTAGAGAGGCAGAGGTAGATCTGGTGGTGAAGGTGGCAGATCTAAAAGTTTTGTGTAGGATAAAGGGAAATTTGAATAGAAGAATGATGACAAAGGCAAGACCGAATGGAAAAGTGGTAATTCTTACCAAGGAAGAGGTAATTCTTATTCCAGAGGTGGATTTCATGGTAATTGTTTTAGATGTGGTAAAGAGGGACATAGATCTTTTGATTGTAGATTCTCAAAAAGTGGGCAAAGTAATAGAAATGTTGTGATTCAAGGAGATGATGAGGGTTCACCAAGTGGACCTAAGGCTGGAGAAAATCTGATGGTGAGAAGAACCTTATGTAATAAGGTAAGTGATAAGGAAATTTTTTAAGGAAGAAGTCTTTTAAAGACAAGATGTAAGATGGCTAGAAAATGCTATTAAGTGATCATTGATAGTGGAAGTTCTACAAATTTGGCATCATAAGAGTTGGTTACAAAGTTGCAATTGCAGAGGCTGAAGCACCCTAAACCCTATCATGTTTCATGGATCAAAGATGAGAATAAGATATTGGTAAGTGAGCAATGTCTTGTGAAGTTCAAGATTGCACATTACTTTGATGAAGTTTTGTGTGATATTATGCCTATGGATTGTTGTCATATTTTGTTGGGTAGAGCTGGGCAATATGATAGATATGCTTTGGATGATGGAAGATTGAATCAATATTCTCTTTGGGTGAATGGAAAGAAGTAAATATTTTTGCCTTTGATTGAAATTTCAGATGAGGTCAGTTGCACTACAATAAAAGTTTGCATGTTTAATAGAAAACAATTTGAAAAGGAAGTGAAGAAGAATCAAGTCTATTTTGCCATAGTTCCTAGAGGACCGAGTGTTGGTAGTAATGACCGAGTATTAGAAGTTGGTAATGACTGAGTGATAATAGATAGTGATAGCTAAGTACCAGTAGAAATTATAGAATTGTTGAATGAGTATAGAGACATTATTGCTAATGATATTCCTGATGGTTTACCTCTAGTAAGAAGCATAAGTCATTGTATGGATTTGATTCTTGGAGCTAGTTTTCCAAACAAAGCACCATATAGATTAACACCTACAGGAGAATGAAGAACTTAATAGACAAGTGTATGAGTTGTTGCTGAAAGCTTTGATTAGAGAAAGCTTGAGTCCATGTATTGTACTTGCTATATTAGCACCTAAAAAGAATGGAGAATGGAGAATGTGTACTGATTCTAGAGCTATTAACAAAATCATAATGAAATATAGGTTTCCTATGCCGAGGATGGATGACATAATGGATTGTTTGAGTGGAACAAAGTATTTTACCAAGATTGATTTGAAGAGTGGCTATCATTAGATTAGAATTAGAGAAGGTGATGAATGGAAGACTGCTTTCAAGACAAAATATGGTTTGTATGAATGGTTGGTTATGCCTTTTGGTTTGACTAATGAACCTAGTACTTTCATGAAGTTACAGAGGTTGAAAGAGGAAAGGTTGCTGATTAATATGAAAAAGTATTCTTTTGTGCAAGAGGAGATTGTGTATTTGGGATTTGTGATTTCAGTTGATGGATTGAAGATGGATCTTGAGAAGGTTAAAGCAATTTTGGAATGGCCTACACCTAAGAATGTGGGTGAGGTAAGATCATTTCATGGTTTGGCTAGTTTTTACAGAAAGTTTATAAAGAATTTTAGTGCTATTTGTAATGTTATGACTGAGACAATGAGGGGAGATAAAAAGGAATTCAAGTGGACACATGGAGCTGATAAGATTTTTGAGACTTTGAAACAAAAGGTTGCTGAATTACTTATATTTTCTTTGCCTAATTTCAACAAAGTATTTCAAATTGAATGTGATGCAAGTGGTAATGCAATAAGAGCTATATTAAGTCAAGAAGGTAAACCTATTTCTTTCTTTAGTGAAAAGTTGAATGATGCTATACGAAAGTATTCTATGTATGATCGAGAGTTTTATGCTATTGTTCAAGCATTGAAGAAGTGGAGACATTATTTGATTCCTAAGGAGTTTGTGTTGTATACTGATCATAAAGCTTTATAATACTTAGGAAGTCAACATAAATTAAATCAGAGACATGAAGTGGGTTGAGTACTCACAAAATTTCACATTTGTGATTAAGCATAAGAGTGGAGTTACTAATAGAGTTGCTGATGCATTGAGTGTAAGATGTTATTTGTTGACTAAAATGAAGGTTGAAGTTCTTAGTTTTGATGAAATGAAAGAGTTGCATGATTTTGATCCTGATTTTTCTGGGGTGTGGACAGAGTGTAGAGCACCAAATCTGACAGATCACATAAGTAATTATGATGAGTATTTTATTCAAGAAGGTATGTTGTTCAAAGGCATTTAGTTGTGTATTTGTAGAAGTTCTATGAGGTTGAATCTGATTAAGGAAAAGCATAGCCATGGATTGGCTGGAAATTTCAGAATTGATAAGACATTGAGTTTGCTGAAAGAGAAATATTATTGGCCACAAATGTATAAGGATGTTTAGAAATTTGTAAAGAGTTGTGGAGTTTGTCAAATTGCAAAAGGAGTAAGTCAAAATACTGGTTTGTATACGCCTATTACTATTCCTAAGAAACCTTGGAGTGACATCAATATGGATTTTGTTCTTGGATTACGTAAGACAGTGAAGGGGTATGATTCCATATTTGTTTTAGTGGACAGATTTTCTAAGATGGCTCATTTCATACCATGTAAGAAGACATTAGATGCTGAGTATGTTGCTGAACTTTTCTTTAAAGAGATTGTGAGATTGCATGGATTACCAAGAAGCATTATTTTTGATAGAGACAATAAGTTTGTTGGTTATTTTTTGAAAACTTTATGGAAGAAGATGGGTACTAAATTAAAGTTTAGTTCTACATTCTATCCGCAAACAGATGGACAGACAAAGGTTGTGAATAGAAGCTTAGGTAATTTGCTGAGATGTTTAGTTGGGAATAAGCCAAGTAATTGGGAGATGGTATTGGCACAAGTTGAATTTGCATATAATAATTCTATGAATAGGAGTATAGTGAAGACACCTTTTGAGATTGTTACTGGAATGCATCCTAGAGGTATATCAGATTTGAGAGATGTTGTTGGTGAAGAAAAGAGAAGCACTACAGGAGAAGAATTTGCCGATTTTATGGAGTCTTTGCATAAGGAAGTGAAGTTGAGGTTGGAACAAAGTAATTAGAAGTATAAGGAGCATGCTGATAAGTCTAGAAGACATCATGATTTTGAAGTTGGTGATGAGGTGATGGTTTATTTAAAGAAAGGAAGATTTCCTGTTGGAACATACAGTAAGCTGAAGATGAAGAAATTCAGACCTTATAAGATCTTGAAGAAGTTTGATAGTGGTAATGCTTATGAAGTTGAGTTACTTGATGACATGGATATATCTTCTATATTCAATATTTCTGATTTGTATAAGTATCATGAGTAAGATGATGAAGTTACTGTATCAGATGATTATCCTAAGAAGCAGATTGAAGAAGTTGAACATATATTAGATCAGAGAGTTGGCAATAACATAAGAGGAAAAGATTACTATGAATATTTGGTGAAGTGGAAGAATAGATCTATTGAAGATGCTTCATGGATTTCTCAAATTGAGTTGGATTTAGCTCAGGTTGTGACATCTCAATGATTTAGGATAATCATTTCTTTCAACCCCAATTGTCTGATGCAGGAGTATCCTGGGTTGCCTTGTTATCCTACTCATTTTTGTTCATTCTACATTGGTGCCAAGTTACTATAGCAATTCCTTCATTTGCCTAGTTATTGTAGCAATTCCTTCATGTGCCGAGTTATTGTAGCAATTCTTTCATGTGCCAAGTTACTATAGCAATTCCTTCATGTGCCGAGTTACCTAGTGTATGCTAAGTGACTCTTCATGTGCCAAGTTACCTAGTGTATGCCGAGTGACTCTTCATGTGTCGAGTTACCCAGTGTATGTCGAGTGACCCTTCATGTGCCGAGTTTTCTTGCTTATGCCAAGTGTCAGTGTTTGGATGTGATTTCTATGAGCCAACTTGCATGATTTATTTTGATCGCGACATTATATGTTAAGATCTTTTCGTGGGATGTGTCTAGACCGTTGTTGGGTCAGCCTTCCTCTTATGTAATGTTCTAAAATGATTTGTAAGCTATTTTGGCAAGTATATATAGAGTGTTTAAACTTAGAGTTAGGAAAGTTTCAAGCGAAATCATTCTTTCTTCATGCGAAGAATCTCGCCATCGCGCGAAAAAAGAGCTGCTCGCACGAAAAAAGAGTTGTTCATGTGAGAAAAGAAATTCTTGCACGAGAAATGAATCTCCTCGCACGAAGAATCTAAATCTTTGTGCAAACCCTAATGTGTCCCGCACGAAGATCCTCTGATCGTGTGTGAAGATCCTCCGCCCGGGCACGAAGAAACAACTAACACCGTTTCTTCGCGTGAAGAAAGAAGATCTTCACGGAAGAAGAGATAGGCCTCGCGTGAAGACCAAATTGAAAATCCTAAAACCTACTAAAACATGCAATAAATGACCTCAAAATGCGTAAAAACAAAAGTACGAAGGAAGGGACTCGATGATTCATCGGTGGTCCGTAGTCTGCTAGGTAGCCGTGATGTCTGGAGCACTTGAATTGATGATGTCTCACGCTAACTTCCATGTCTCTCTCAGAGCTCAAATCAATAGAAGACAAAAAGCACAAATGAATTGAAAATGACCCCTCGAGCCCTTATATAGCTGCTGACCCAAATTTTTCGAAGTGCTCAGATTTGCACAAAAATCACACCCCTGGCTAATTGGACCGTTCTGAATCCATTTTTGGGATCAAATTCAAAATCTGACACACTTAAGAGCTTAAAAAATGCATTTTAAAATTTTGGGGACCGACGCGATCGAACGCTTGTGCAACCCAAATCTTTCTGATACTTTGTGATTCTTGGAATCCTTTCAACTTTACATTCTCCATATTTTCAAAATTCATTTTGAAAATAGTCAACTCAAATCAATTGTGGCTAAATCTGGTCAACATTTGGTCAAACTTGGTCTTTGCGACTTCACAATCATTTCAAATCAACTTTGAATCTTCTTTTGATCATTCTGATCTCTTCTATATTCTGCTGAATCTCAAATTTTTCCTATATCTCATGATATACTGCTTCAAATCATATTTCTGGTGTGTCATCGTTCGATTTCACTCCTGAGGGGGCAGGATGATTAAACATCATTAAATACCTATTGCTTGGGGCATCTGGTTCCCATCTTATGTCCTTATCACTTGGGGCATCTCATCACTTGGGGCATCTTGTTCTCTTCTATCTGGCATCTTTGCTACCTATCTTATCTTTTCATCAATTGATCAACCTTATAATAGCTCTTCTCAGAGTTTGATGGACAAGTATTGGGACAGTCTAACCCCCAACTCCTAAGGATCAAGCCTCATTCTGGTGATGATTCTATGACTCATGATTGGACCTTGTTATCTTTTATCGATCTTAGGTATCTAGGTGTTCTATCTGGATCCTTGAAGGTTAAGCTCCGTTCTAGAGATAGTCTTCTAAATGCTTTCAATTTTAGGTATCTAGGTGTTCTATTTGGATCCTTGAAGATTAAACTCCGTTCTGGAGATAATCTTCTAAATGCTTATCAATTTCAGGTATCTAGACATTTTGTCTGGATCCTTAAAGATTACACTTCGTTCTGGAGATAGTCTTTTAAATGCTATCGATCTTAGGTATCTAAGTGCTCTACTTGGATTCCTTGGGATTAAGCTTTGTTCCAGAGATAATCCTTAAAAGCTTATCAATTGGTCTCCATGTAATCAACTTCGAAACCAATCTCATGTTCGCATCATGCTTTCTAATTATCTTTGAATTGAATGTGCTGCTCGCACATTCATTCAAAGAGGGGCAAAATGTAATACCCCAAAATTGGCTCATTGCCATCTCAACCAATTCTGGTCTATTTCTGATCAATCCTAAAGTCCTATTCCATTAGGCAAATTCTTATTCAGCTACTCGCTACTTGACTTAATTGTCAGATGCAGAAAACCCTAATCTGCATTCATCATGCTTATTATTTAATTCTTATAGTATTTACTCATATTAGTCACATTAAACCTATTGATTAATATTTGATTTAATTACTAAGTATTTATACTTTAATTAAATTAAATTATATCCTAAGGCTAATTTACTATGGAATTAAATTTATTTAATTTAATAAATGTGCCTATTTTAATTAATTAAACTAAATTATTTAATTAAATGAAGTACTTCTAATTAATTAAACAAAATTATTTAATTAAATGGGAAGCCATTCCTAATTAATTAAATGAAGTTATTTAATTAAATAAGAAAAGTGTCTCTAATTAATTAAAGAATTATTTAATTAAATAGAAAAGGTAATTATGAGAGCATATCTCATTTTATTAAATTAAATATCTCACCAAAATCTCTCTTCAGTTCAAAAAGGGAAATTTCCAGTTCACTATTGATAAAAAAGGAATTAAATTAGTTAACTCCTTATTCTACTCAAATTAAATCAGTTAACTCTTTATTCTACTCAAATTAAATCAGTTAACTCCCTTTAATTTGGGAATCTTCCTTTATGATTGAACTTCATCTTTAATCCTAACCGTTGATTGAAATCGATATCAACCATTGATGGATTCCAGGAAAGTCTATTTAAGAGACCCTCATCTCTTCATTTTGAGAGAGGATGAATTAGAATTTGCATTGAATTGCTGTTGATATTCATACTCACATTTGCTCACGTTTTTGCATACATCTTGCATTCTTAGTTTAAATTCATTTAGCTTAATATGCATGGGCTAATCTAGTTTTTTTTCAATTGTTCCTAGATTAGAATGCATTTCTCATTCTAGAATAATCTGCACAATCATATAGATTAATTTCATTTCTTAAATCCTTCATTCTTAAAGGGTCTAGTTGCTTAAACACCTCAAATCTGAGGATATCTAACAAGCAATTCCCTTTAGATAGAAGGCAACAGGTCATTTTGCCAGCTGATTTTCAGATGAACAATCCAATGTTCATTCCGGGATGAATCCGCATACAATGACCGTGTTGAAGTGTGTGTGTTAGCAGAGGCCGCATATTCACACATACATTTCTGGCGCCCACCGTGGGGCTGAGAAAATCAATTTTTTTGGCCTCTTTCTGCATTTTTAAAATCATTTTTTGGTTCTCTGTCTGTACTATTCTGTATAGATTCGAGAATCTTCACACGAGATTGTTCATTTCTGCGCGAGGATCTAGAATCTTCGCGCGAAGATTCTTTCCGTATCGCGTGAGAAATTGCCTGAGTGCACGAAACTTCGCACGACACCTATTTCTTCATGCGGGCCGAATATAATTTCGAGTGGGTCGTAAAACTTCTTCGCGTGGACTGTCAGGAATTTCGTGCGAGACTCTACTGACAGATGTTATTTTTTGCATTAATTTTCATGTTTTCTAGTTTTTCTGCTAACTGCTCACTGTTTCTGGTTTTTTTGTGTTTTCTAATTTTTTGGAATAGCATAACAGTGGTTTGCAGGACAATTGAAAAAGCGTGATAAAGTTGCTAAAAACAGGTCAAACATCTACTAAGCGCGTTGCGAGGATTACCAGATAATTCTGTTTGACTGATAACACTTCATTTGGGCCTAAAACGAACATCTCTCGTGTCAAGCTTGTGTGTGTTTCTTTCCATGTTCTCATTTTACAACACATGCATAATTTGATACTAGGTTGTGATCTCTATTAGTTTCATCTAGCAAGCTTGGTTACTAGTGATAGATCTAATTAGCTATCTTGGGTTATTGGACTCGCTAATCTGCCAACCCCTCATTTCACCCTATGGTTGCAATATCAGCACCATGTTAAAGGGGAGGGGTCTATAGGAAAGAAGCATTAAATGCTCCACTAGGCAACCCTTTTGTGCTTTCTAGAACTCACTAGTTTTTGAGTTGTGGACTCATTTTGGCTTGTGTGAGGGGTTAAATGTTCCACATCTTTGGACTCACCTCGCATTAGTTAAAGTGTTAAGTGTACCACCTTGTGCTCTTTGACTGCTTTTGGATAGATTTGCTTGTGGGAATTAACATCTGTATACACATAGTAATTAGACCCCCATGAACACTATTCGTGGATCTTGAGAGAGTGGGTTCCTAGTGAAACTCCTCTCTACGATGGATTCCTTGTAGGTGGGGAGGATACTTTGAGCATCTCGCAGATAGATGAATCTTCAACTTGTTGATTGAGGCATCCTTTCTCTAGAGAGGTTGATAGATCACTGGGAGTTGATATCATAGATCTTTAAGAGATACTCTTAGTTTAGCGTGTCAAATTAATCTGTCTGCTTTAATTGGGCTAAAAGTGAAAAGGTGTCAAAACCTTGAATCTAGAAGCTAAGTCCCCTTATGGTACACTATTGTGAGTCAGTCACCTTTAGAGAGGGTTAATCGTAGCAGACAATCCCTCTACAGGGAAAACTGTGTTGACGAAACCTTGAGTGGTAATAGCCATTTTTTATGTGGTAGTGACAACTGCTATATAAATGTCCTTGTGGAAGAAATCTCCATGGGTGTGGTTCATTGTGGGTTGTCAGATCTCCCCAGTAGCTCTTGAAGATTAAGTTCTCAGACTATGTTAAAACATTGGTGCACTAAGATTGGAGGTCACCCCTGTGAGTCATAAAAGTTGCAAAGTCAAAACATTACTAAAAACCTTAGAGAGGCCAAACTTTTATTTTATAGGGATGTATGCATGATTGCAAAACTCTTTGAAAACATACACAAATAGCTCTCCTAGGGATTAGCCCAAACTAAGTCACTTGATTGTTCATGCGCAAGGTTACTTTTTCCCTTGCTCATCATTTTCAAACGTGCTTGAAATCACCTACTTGCTGTTCTACGTGACTGTTTATCTGCCTAGTTACTGAAATGATCAAAAAAATTGTCAAAATCAATTGCTGTTGTAAAACTGGTTTGCCTTCTTGTGCGAAATCATTTTGGTCTCAAGTGAAATCATCTAGTCCTCGCGCAAAATCATTTTCATCTCGCGCGAAATTAAATTACTGTTCTGAGTCTTCGCATGGCTGTGAACTTCTTCACGCGAAATTAAACTACTATCACTGACCTTCGCACAAGACAGAAAACTTCTTCACGCAACTTGTAGAGGTTTTTCGTGCAAGATCTTGTGTCAGGAATACCAATTTGGGTCTGTTTTAGCTATCTACGGCCTACACGCTATCCTTTTCTACATCCGTTTATCACTCTCTGTTTGCAAATAGTCCTGAAACAATGACACTTCGCTTAGCTGAAGACTTGTGTCTTACACCTTGATTAGTCTCATCTCATAAGTAATTTTTTTGGTCTTTGTCTTAATGCTTGTCATACTTTGTGTCACATTGGTCATAATCTTTGGCTGTTCTAGCCTTTAAATTAGACCATTTGTGCCTTAGTGAACAACATTCTTACTATTATCTTGTCCTTTTTGAGACTCAGTCTTAGTGTAGTCCTTATCCAGGTTCTAGCTTCTTGTCCTTGTCTATGACTATCACAACCAGAAGCGACAACATGTTTTATCCCGATAACCTTAGACATGGTCATGCTAGGGGTCGTAATCGTGACATAGGTCGCTTACCTTTTGTTATGCAATCTGTATCTAGTTTGGCTAGTGAGGCATCTTCACGATCTCCCTCACCTGCTAGGTCATCTCGAGTTCAACAACCATTTTCCAATTTGCAACAAATTAGGAATCCTTTTTACCAAGAGGATACTGAGACAGGTAGGGGTCCTGCATTCCCAAACATGATGTATGATCCTTTTTCTAGAGACCCTTTTGAAACACAAAACATTGAAACTAAACATGTTCCTATAATGACTAATCATGAACTTGAACATGGTAGTCATAGTCGATATCGAGAACCACCTAGGGATGACAAAGAGAAAAAGAAAGAATATGACACTGATGAGGAATAGGAAGAGGTGGAAATCCTCCCTGAACACATAGAAAAATGTTGAAGAGACAAAAAATTTCAGAAGGTCATGGGAATCCTAATCAACGAAGAGAAAGAAAAATACTTTCTCAAACTTGCCCAAGAGGGAGCAAAGTTACCTTCTCATTTCAATGTAGAAACCATTGTCAAAACTGAAGAAGAAACTGAGACCTCCAAACTCCAAAAACAATTGAAAATTATGCAAGACCAGTTGGCTCAGATGATGCATGAGAAAGAGAAACTCACAAAGACATACACATTGGATGCTCTTTGTTCATTTCCATTTGACAAAAGCATAAACATGCTGCCTTTCTCATGAGGCATAGAATTACCTAAATATGACAAGTACTTTGGTACTACTGATCCCCAAGATCACTTGTAGGAATTTGGTGCTTTATTTATGGAGTTTATACACAATCAAATGTACCTCATGCATTTATTCCCTAGAAGCCTAGGTGGTCAGGCTTTGGAGTGGTTCTCACATTTACCTCCTGTTATCAAGACGTTTGACAAAATTGCCAATTCATTTGTTCAAAAATATTCTCATAACATTCAACATCTTGTAAATATTTGAGATCTATGCAACCTTAAACAGAAGGTTGGTGAGCATTTTCTCACTTTCCTCCAACGGTGGAGACAACTATACACTAAGTATTCTCGTAAAATCCTAGAAACGGAGAAGCTTGACATTTTTATTGATAACCTCTTACCTAATTTCCGGTATAGAGTCCAACTACAAGGTCCACGTACCTTTGAAGACATGATTACATAGGCTATCCGTATCGAAGAATTTATGGTCAAGAAAGGTGAGCTCACTCTTCAGAGAGACACAAAATAAGATTCCACTTCCAATAGGGATAAAACCAATAATGTCAACAAGAACCGAGAAATCGTACATGATGGGGTTGTTGACAATGTCACACCCAAACCTGCTAAAATGACATTTAATCTCACAGACTGCCTCAAAGTGGCCAAAAATGTTGAGAAGCCTCCCCCTAACAATAAGACCTCTGGGAAAAAATCAAGAAACTCATGGACAACATGACCCAAGCGAGAGTATACACCTTTGGGAGAACCTTTGGATGTGGTTTACAAAAAATTGCTATAACACAAGCTTATCTCACCAATGGATAACCCTCGTCCCTATGATCCATAACCACGCCCACCATGGTGGAATGAGACCTTGTTTTGTGAGTATCACCAAAACAAGGGACACAAAACCAGCAACTGTATAAACTTGCGTCATAAAGTCCAGGACATGATTGATGCTGGTGATCTTGTGGTAGATGGACATAACAAAAAAACGGACCACAAGGCATTCAAAGAGCCTTTTCCAGCTTATGAAAAAGGAGAGACTTTGAAACCAGAACCCTACAATAAGGTCAACTATACATATTCCAATGATGACAATGTCATTCACATGGTTGAACCTATAAATTCTGAATACTACGACGTTATTACCATAAAGGGCAAGCAAGATAATGAAAAAACCAAGACACCGTTTGTCTTAAGAGGGCCATTTGTCTTTGTGTTGCGTCTTCATAACACTGTGCTAACGCTATTACTCGCTCTCATGCGAAGTTGGTGCTCAAAGGCCCTGCACCTCCTACTTGAAATCTTGAACAACACAAAGACAAAGCCCTTGCTGGTCTATCCGGTAAAGGTACAAACCACACAATGAACTTGACTGCAACTAGTTATAGTGTTCTCGATCAATTGAAATGAACTAATGCTCAAATTTCTATCTTTGAGCTGCTTAAAACCTTGCCTACTCATAGGAAAATTCTGGACAAAGCCCTCACTGAGGCAAAAATTCCTAAAGATCTTGATCTTGATCGATTTTAATCCATCGTAGGTCACCTGACTTGACCTTATCTTATGACCTTCTTCGAGGAGGATGATAACTCGCTAAATCATCCACACAATCAACCTCTACACATTGTGGTTATGATCCACTAGACACATGTTTGTCAAGTAGTCATTAACAATGGCGCTAGCCTAAATATTGTCTTGGCTACTCTTCTTAGAAAATTGGATTATCCTAAGGACTCTGTTGATCCTCAACGAAAGATCACTATTAAAGCATACGATGAAGTGGAATGAAAGTCACTAGGTCTTGTGGTTTTACCAATTCGCGTCGGTCTTATCAAAAGGGATGTCACCTGTCAGGTGCTTGACATTCCCTTAGCCTACAACATTCTGTTGGGACAACCATGGATACATAAGATGTGCACTATGCCATCCACATACCACCAATGCATCAAATTCCTATTTCATGCTTTCGAAGTCACTATTCCTGCCACTACTAGCTACACTAACAATATGCTCAAAGTTGCTGAAACTTTCATCCCTGCTAACCGTGAGTCTACCAATTGTCACGAAAATAAGCTGAAACAAATTGAGCAGTCATTCAAATTGAAAGAAAATAGTATGGGAGAGTACCACATTGAACCAGTGCTATCATTAACGTCTCTCCCAGAGTCCCCTCAACATTTTGGGAGACCTTCAGAGGCAAAGAAGTCGTTCGTGCTGACACCTCAGACCAAGTATAATGGCACTTTTGTTAAGGCTATAGTTCCCTTAGAAGATGAAAGTGAAAACAGAGCCATTGCTGCATGGCTTTACAAAGAAGAGGCTCCAGTGGACCTAACAGAACAAGCTCGAGAAGTCACTCCTAAGAAATATGGACCTGGTCTTAGGCTTATGAAGTGTTTTGGTTACAAGGGAATTGGCCCTATTGGGTGCAATAACAATGGCCTAATTGATCCTATCAAAGAAAAAGCTCGAAGCAATAGTGATACAATTGGCCTAGGGTTTAAGAAGGTCCCTTTCCATTTGGGATCAAATCAATTCATCCCCAAACCTGAAATTTCATTTGAAAATGAGTCACAAGATGAGTTGGATACTCAAGAGGAAGAATCAGATGATGAGGATTCCTACCCTCATCCTATTCCTTATGATCTCGCTAAATTCTTTACTGAGCTAGATGACTTTGTGCCATGTGTTAGCACTATGGATGATACTAGTGATTCTTCTGAGGACAATATTGAGCAACTCAAATATCATTCAAAAAAGGGAGAAT
The DNA here is from genome assembly GCA_028749045.1 of Cupressus sempervirens. NCBI lineage: Eukaryota > Viridiplantae > Streptophyta > Pinopsida > Cupressales > Cupressaceae > Cupressus > Cupressus sempervirens. The sequence goes on along the minus strand of CM053784.1, from coordinate 519,672,690 downwards.
CTAGTCAGTCATGCCGTATTGAGTATTTGTGTAAGAATCCAAAGGCTGAAGGAGAGTATGTCCCTATCACTGTTGGGGAGTTCTATGGTCTCTCACCATGTAGCACCGATTCTCATGAATATGAGTTTGACAATCTTTCAGAAGTGACTACTGATAAAGACATTGACCAAGTGCATGTCTATGAAAATTGAGTTGAAGTGGGTGAAACATCTAGGGTTAGGTCATAGGGGTTTGATCCAACTAGTGTCCTAGAGTCATCAATTCCTGACGTTAGTATTCCGAGGCATTTGAATACACCTGTGGATGAAGTCGCTGTAGGTCTCGAATTGCTGGTCCATGCACTTAATGATTATACTGTGAACGCAATTGAACCAGTCACTACTCTCTCACTCACACATCCCGAGCTTATAGATTGGAACCCTGATGCATCTAACGAAGTCCCCACGTTCCAGAATGACTACGTTCTTGCCTCTTACCTAAATTCTATTGAACTTGTAATGTCTTCCACCAATGAGCAGAGTATCAACATGACTGAGGCTGACATCAAATATCTCAGTCACACAATTAAAAGGAAAAAATGCAAGAGGTCCGATGGTGAAAACCACATTGTGGCAGTGTCAGATCCCAAAAAAGTAAAAATAAAAGACGTATCTAGGGTGAAAACCTCTTTGAGGCACCCGCAAATGAGATATTTGATGTCCTTCCCAGTCACTTTTAGGAGAGATCATCAGTGTTAATAGAGCCGACACAACTAGTTAACCTGGGCACAGAACAACATCCTCATGTGATACATCTGGCATAGTCATTGTCACCTGAAGAGAAGGAACAATTCATTGCCTTTTTCAAGGAAAAGAAAATAAATTTTGCCTGGACCTATTTTGACATGCTAGGATTGGATCCTGATCTTATCATGCATCACTTGTCCATAGCACTAGGCATCAAACTGATTAAACAAAAGCTTCAAAAAATGCACCCTCATGTTGCATTCCTCGTCAAAGTCAAATTGGAGAAACTTCTAAAGGATGGTTTCATTTGTGCAATTGATTATGCTGAATGGATATCCAATATTGTTCCTATTTCCAAGCATGATAAATCTATCAGAGTTTGTACAGACTTCCGTGATCTTAACTTGGCATGTCCTAAAGATGAATTTCTACTCCCTAATATTGATACGATCGTTGACATGACGGCTAGATATGAGATGTACTCACTTATGGATGGTTTTTTTGGATACAATCAGATAAAAATTGTGCCAGAAGACCAGGAGAAAATGGCTTTCACATGTGCATGGGGAACCTTTTGTTGGAATGTGATGCCATTTGGTTTAAAGAAAGCTGGTGCTACATATCAACGGGCTGTCACTACAATTTTTCATGACATGATGCATAGAACCATGGAGGACTACGTTGATGATACCTTGGTCAAAAGTTCTAAACGCAATACCCATCTACAAGATTTGGGTCCCATCCTAGATCGTATGGAAAAATTCAGTCTTCAGCTCAATCCTAAGAAATGTGCATTTGGTGTCACATCGAGGAAATTGTTAGGATATATTGTTTCTGCAAAGGGAATTGAAGTAGATCCAAAAAAAGTACAAGAAATAATGGACATGCCACCACCTCAGAACATCAATTAGATGAGAGGACTACAGGGAAGGCTTCAATCTATTCGCAGGTTTATTTCACAATTGGCAGATAGATCACAACCCTTCATAAAGACCTTACATAAGGGTGTGAAATTCAATTGGAGCCAAGATTGTGAGCAAAGCTTAACATAGATCAAACAATATCTTGTCAATCCACCAATCTTGATGCCTCCTATGCATGGGAAGCCTTTGCTTTTATATATTTTAGCCACTGAAACATCTTTGGGAATCCTGTTGGCTCAAGAAGACAATGACAAAAAAGAAAGAGCTATTTATTACTTGAGCCGAACATTGGTCTCTTATGAGAAAAACTACAGCATTATTGAGAAAGCTTTCTTGGCAGTTGTCTTTGCTTCCCAGAAGTTGAGACACTACATGCTTGCCCACACTACATGGCTTGTGGCTAAAATAGATCGATTAAAGTACTTGCTGAGTAAGACAGCTCTCACAGGAAGATTGGCTAAATGGGTCATGATACTAAGTGAGTTTGACATCCAATACGTGGAATGCAAAGCTATAAAGGGATAGGCAATTGCAGACTAGCTAGTCGAGGCACCCATACAAAGTCTTCTACCAATGAACATTGATTTCCCAGATGAGTCAATTCTAACACTCACTCACTATACATGGGTTATGTTCTTTGATGGGTCCTTCACACAAAAAGGATCAAGTGTTGGATTACTCTTCATTACACCATAGAGATACTCATTGCCCAAAGTGTACAAGATTATGTTTCCTTGTACAAATAACATTGCTAAATATGAAGCTTTGATCAATGGTATGAAAATTGCAGCTGAATGGAGAGTAGATCAGTTGGATATCTTCGGTGACTCTCAGCTTGTTATCAACCAAGTAAATGATGTGTATCAAATAAAGGATGAGAAATTAATTCCTTACAAACACATGGTTGATGACTTGACAAAGTATTTTGCACACATCACCTTCCAACAAGTTCCACGCATAGATAATAAAGTAGCTGATGCCATGGCCACTCTGGCCTCCCTGCTACAAATGCTAGAAAATGATCTCCGACATGAGTTCTTGGTGGAAGCATTACACTACCCAGCCTATGACACACCTGATTCCAAGATGATCTATTCTATTATAGGACAAGAATCATCCCGCTACCATCACATCTATTCCTACCTTCGTAATCAAACCATTTCGGAAGGTCTGACCCAGAATGAGAAACATTACCTAATCTGCAATGGTTCACATTATGTCATTATTGCTGATGATCTATATAGGAGAGGTCTCGATAGAACACTCCTTAGGTGTTTAGAACCCGATGAGTCCAAACGCGCACTAATTGACATTCACAAAGGCATTTGCGGATCTTATTCCAATGGCCTGACACTAGCTCACAAACTCCTTCATGTTGGTTATTAGTGGCCTAAAATGGAGCAAGAAGCTATAAGTATGCTAGGTCCTGCAAGCAGTGTCAGCTACATGGGAATCTCATTCACGCTCCAGCCGAAGAGCTGATTCCCTCTACTACAACATGGCCATTTCAACAATGGGCCTTCGAATTGGTGGGGCAGATTCACCCAACCTCTTCCAATGGACATAAGTTCATTATCACAGCAACATATTATTTCATGAAATGGGTAGAGGTAGTCCCTCTCACAATTGCTGATGGAAAAACTGTAGCACTTTTCATCACAAACTACATCATCTGTAGATATGGTGTACCATCCTCAATCATTACTAACAATGGAGGATAGTTCAAGAGTAAAGACCTCAAGGAACTGTGCAAGAAATTCAAGATCACACAACATTGGTCTTCCATTTATTATCCCCAGGGTAATGGCCAAGCTGAGGCATCCAATTAGGCGATCCTCAAAATTCTTCATCGTACAATCAGTAAGTCAGGGAGAGACTGGCATCTCCAGATCACCCCAGCCCTATGGGCATATAGGACAAGCATTAGAACTCCAACAGGCACGACTCCTTTTGCGTTGGTGTATGAGGCGGATGTTGTGCTTCCAATAGAGGTCGAGATTCCTACCTTGAGAATCTCCATGAAAGGCCTTATCACTGATGATGACTACAACATAGCTCAGCTTCAAGAGCTTGTGTTACTGGATGAACGACAACAAGTAGCATGTGATCATCTACGAGCATGTCAAAAAAGAATTGCACAAAGCTACAATCGGAGGATCAGGCCACGTGACTTCCAGCTGGGTGACCTCATCTTGAGAGAGAACCCTAAGAATCAACAACAATGAATGCAAAAGGGAAAGTTTGAACCAAATTGGCTAGGTCCATACATCATCACTCTAGTATATGGATCTGGAGCTTATCAACTTTCCATAACCAAAGGAGAAGTGCTTAAAGAGCCTGTCAACAGTCTCCACCTTAAGCGGTTTTACAGTTGATTTAATCTCAGCAAGCTCTCTGTAGATATCTATATGTCTTGAAAAAAATCTAAAAATTAGAAAAAATCCTGAAAAAATTGTTACCCTGGTGGAAATCTAGCAATAGGCACCTTGGTAACACCAAAAAAAGTGAAAAATCTCAAAAATACAAAAAATTGAAAAACAAAAAAGTGCCATTGATGAAAACTTGGAAACAGGCATCATGGTAGCAAAAAAAGAAAAATCTTTCTAAGAAGTTGAAAACCTGGTAAACAGGCACCTCTTGTTCCCAATGCTCCATCTTGTAGCACATCTTCTCGCTATTCTGTATAGTCGCTTTCATGCTTTTGCTTTCCTAATTTCTACTCATGTATCCATGGATTGAGTCTTGTCATAGTTCAGGGGCAACCCCCCTTAGTGTCACTCTTTTTGAGATTCTCCTCATAGAATCTCCTTCGCGACAGTCACCAGTGGTTCTCACTGTGTTTGCCTACTGTCGCTAGTGTCACTATATTTGACATTCTCCTCATAAAATCTCCTTTACAAAAGTCACCAGTGGTTCTCACTGCATCTTCCTACTATCACTAGTATCACTCTTTTTGAGATTCTCCTCATCGAATCTCCTTCGCGACAGTCACTAGTGGTTCTCACTACGTCTGCCTACTATCACTAGTGTCACTCTTTTTGAGATTCTCCTCATAGAATCTCCTTCGCAATAGTCACTAGTGGTCCTCACTGCGTCTTCCTACTGTTGCTAGTGTCACTATTTTTCTCCTTATAGAATCTTTTCCACAACGGTCACTAGTTGTTTCAGCTGTGTTTGCCTACTGTTGCTCGGGTTATGTCTCCACATTCCTTTATGCAAGATCTCTCTTGTGTCAGTCACCAGTCATCTTGGCTGTGTCTGCCTATTTTCGCTCAGTCCTTCTTAGGTTCTTCATCGAGAAGATTCCTCTTTGACCTCAGTCACCAGTCATTCTGACTGCGTCTACCTACTGTTGTCACCCTACTAAAGAGATTTCTTTTAAATGTATTCTGGACATTGACACTTGACATCAATCGCAAAACATTGAACTCAAAAATGATATACTTGTTTGGATATGCTGAGCTTTTTTTTGTTTGCTTTGTTTTTGCTTTATCATATCTCCTCGAACAACTCGATGATGTCATCTTCGACTAGAGAAGTAATGACTGGTGGCATGATCTTTTCTTTGCTTTCTGTTGGCGGTTTAGTTTTAATTAGTTGACATATTCCTATAAGAGGGGTGTCCACTATAAGAGCCTCCATCTCGTATTGGATGGCTGTGTGTACCTCGACTCCTTTTATATAGATATGTCAATGACATTGGTTCTTCTCCTTGTTTGTTGGAGTGAACTCTTCATGCTATAGTACATATTGATACTCGTCCTATTAAGTGAACGTATGGATCACTGCGAGTATATCTAGCACACTTCTATCTCAGGTTACGAACACAAGGGTCATTGTGGATAGTATAAATACTGAGTACTTAGTATAAGATGGATCTCTTGTGTGTTTGGTGTGCCTATCATGCAAGCAACATTCAGGTCATCATAGCGTTTATGCTCTGATGCTTATGTTAACTTGCTACATTAAAAGGGACAAATGTTCTGGTCATTCTGGCTTCTTGTGCCTCGAATGCTTACATTTAATCTTGACAAACCAATAACATATGTTATATTCATATTTTCATGATTGTAATGTTAGTGGGAATTGTATAATATACAAGCTTTATTTTTTTTTCGGTGATGATTAAATATCGAGGCTTGGTAACCAGACCTAGGGTTGCATTTAACAGTCTTGCATTACCTACTTTATTTGCATAAGCATGTAATTCAATTTTCATTCTGTTCATACTCTACATGTATCAGATTCCTCCATGGCTGTACAAGCATTTGGTTCATCGATTCACGCTCCTCAATGGAATACCTGTGACTATCAAGCAAAAACATGCAACAGTACGTGAGATGTTAGTTCATACATATGCATTCTATCTAAGTGCAACATACATCTCATGTACATCAAAGTAAAACAAAATAGACAATGACATGTACACAGGAATACTTGGCTCAAGATCTCGTATATATATATCAAAAGAATAGGTTAGTACAAAAAATGGGCGCTACTCGAGCACAATAGATAAAAAATGATACATGTGGTGCTGGCACACCAATCGATACATAGCCAGGGATCAAAATCATAGATTAGGCACAGAGCATCTAACTTTGTCCCGAACCCTCACCTCCAGGAGGAGCAAGAGGAGCAGGGGCAGTAGGTGGCGGAGGCGGCGGTGGCATATCTGGCTTGACAGGAGGTCGTGTGCCCCCAGACTCTCATGCATACTGAGAATAGTGCTACACCTGGAGTGTCTCATCTGGCACGACGCTGGTATATGCAGCATAGTAATATGCTTACTAAGCTGACTAGAAGTGGATCTCATCCTGCGCCAACTCTAATCTTTTGTTTGCAGTCTCGGCGTGCTCTCTCCAAAGACCAATGTCTCACTATCACTCCACCAACTGCCCATCCTGGACTGCCACCGCAATCTATAACTCTCCCAACTGTAGGGAGGCTTGACAAACCCGCTCTTGATACCGCCATACCATGTCCTGCACCCCACCTGTCAGCTGATCTGGCATATCCTCATTGAGCATCTCTGGTACTTGCCGCTGTGGTATCTCCTGCTCAGGGGCCTACTCCTCTGTCCTTTGCCTCCTCCGTCGACTGTGTCCTATCCCACTGCCCCCGGCACCTGGGTTTGATCCCATCTGATGTGGGGGAATAGGCATCTACTGTACCCAGTGTTGGACTTGTGGTAGAATTTGTGGCTGACCTGGTGGCTGTGGTTGTGCTTGCTGTTGCTGGGGCACCTGTCTCTACACCTGCCTTGCCATCCCTAGTGGAACTGTGAAGCATGGGAATGAATGGCCGATCAAAAATGCCTGATATGCAAGCGTCATCCCTACATCTACTACCTCTGGTAGGTAGTCCCACTGAACTGTAGCTAGACTACGAATATCTATCATGGATCGCCCTGGATCCATCTGTGGTGGCCATCCCCACTCAACATCCTTCTGCACCTTGGCATATGCATAGTACTCATGTGAAATGTCCTGGGGACGACCATACTACCACCGCACTCATGAAATAACAAATCTCTCAATAACTGATATCGTCCTGCTCGTCAGAGGTTGAGAACTAAACATCCATGGTAGCTCTCTAGGGGCATCATCCCAGTCCTCTGGCTCTCTCCAAGGTCACCATACAATAGACACTAGATCATCAAGATGCATCCGCCAGTGCTTAGTCTTACCTAGGTGGGCCTAGGTAATATGCTCTCGATATCTGCATATGTATGGCTCATGGGCTCTCTGGCATCCTCAAAAATTGATTGACATACGAGAAGATGCTCCTAGACCCAGATCTGTAATACATATACCCCTGCTACCATGGTCTTCTTCTCATGGAAGACGACCTCGTGCATCTCATGGAAAAGGTGGACCAACATGCACTGACCCCACCCAAAGATCTCTCGTGCCTCCAGCATCCTACGAAGCATGGTACCCCATTCGCACTCCAACCCATGCTGTCCTCTATCAGGACATAAGAAGCAACTTAGAAATATACCCAGCACAGATGCCAGCCTGTGTGTTAGTCCATAGGTATGCATCAGCTCATCCCAACTAATGGCTCTGCCCCTCGGTAACTCTCTCCTGAACACAACAGATAATGCCTCTGTCCCTGCTCGGGGCACTGTATCATAGATGACCTGGGCACCATGAAAAGGAATCTTTAGAATCCTCCAGATGTCCTCCAGAGTGATGGTCATCTCTCCCATCGGCAAGTGGAAGGTGTTCGTCTCCAAATGGAAATGCTCCACCAAAGCTGTGAGTAAGCCGTGATTCACCATCACAGCTGAAATTTGGCATAGAGAGGACAAACCCAATCGGGCAATGTGAGCCCAATCTGCATCATCAAGACTCTACAATAACTCCCCATATGCTGGATAATGAGACCTGAATGAAACGTCACCAAAAGACTCCTACACACAACAAAAAATAACAAATGAAACGATCAGTATCAAGTCAAAACGATGCACCAAAACTAATTAGAAAGTAATTTTTGAGTATGAAAATAAATTTTTTAAACAAAACTATCATAGAATTTTGTGCGAGATTATCTCCCACGAAGCTCTCTAGTTTCGCACGAAATCATTCTTTCTTCTCGCGAAGAATCTCGCCATCGCGCGAAAAAAGAGCTATTCATGTGAGAAAAGAAATTCTTGCGTGACAAACGAATCGCATCGCATGAAGAATCTAAATCTTCATGCAAAACCTAATGTGTCCCGTGCAAAGATCCTCCGGCTGTGCGCGAAGATCCTCTGGTCGCGCGCAAAGAAACAATGAACCCTATTTCTTTACGTGAAGAAAGAAGATCTTCACGTGAGAAGAGATAGGCCTCGTGCGAAGAACAAATTGAAAATCCTAAAACCTGCTAAAAAATGCAATAAATGACCTCAAAATGCATGAAAACAAAAGTACGAAGGAAGGGACTTGATGACTCATCGGTGGTCCGTAGTCTGCAGGGCGGTCGTGACATCTGGAGCGCTCGAATCGATGATGTCTCATGCTAACTGCCATGTCTCTCTCAGAGCTCAAATAATAGAAGACAAAAAGCACAAATGAATTGAAAATGACCCCTTGAGCCCTTATATAGCTGCTGACCCAAATTTTTCAAAGTGCTCAAATTTGGTGGAAATCACACCCCTGGCTAATTAGACCTTTCTGGATCCATTTTTGGGATCAAATTCAAAATATGACACACTTAAGAGCCTCAAAAATGTGTTTTAAAATTTTGGGGACTGATGCGATCGAACGCTTGTGCAACCCAAATCTTTCTGATACTTTGTGATTCTTGGAATCCTTTCAACTTTACATTCTCCATATTTGTGATTCTTGAAATCTAGTTTTTAGAATTAGGGCTAAGTTGGTTCCATAAAGATTGAGCCTTATTTCCCTAAGGATATAATTAGGAATGAGTTCTCCTTGCAGGAGCAAGAGACTAAGAAGGAGAAGTGGAGAGTTTTATCCAGAGTTTTGGAATTTATTCATTGTTTTGATAAAGATTACAAGCCTTTTGGTAATGCAAAACAGAGGCAGATAAAATAAATAAGCTCATGCTTACCTTTCATGAAATAATGGAAAAAATGAATGAGAAGCAACAATTTTTTATCAATACTTATCCAAAAAAAACCAAAGAGGTCATAAGGAGATTGACATTCACTCCCAATGTTGTAATAGGACCATTCATTGTCCATAAAAGACCTGGTTATTATATAATTCAAAACAAAAGGACCTTGGTAGATAAAGAGATATAGATAGCAACATCTACCAATGTAACCTTAGAGGAAAGACTTGATGAACCCTTGCCTAAAAGATAAAAGATAATAAGGGAACATGCACCTTAGGATGAAGCTTATTCACCTACACAATCCCCATCACAAATTGGAGATGATCAACTCACTAGGGAGTAGATAGAGCAAATGGGATCCCAAGGGGAACTATTCATCACATAGGCCAAGTTGGAAGAAGAAGATCTGCAGGAACCTCCAATGCCGAGCTTAGAATTGACAGTAGCAAACTATAGTGGAAAGGTGTTAGATCCTGTAATTGAACAGGCTAGCCATGAATTTTTATCTGATGACAGTTTTATTAGAACAAGATCCTTTTACCAATTTACATGGAGAACAAATATGGGAAAATATGAGGAAAGGTGCAATAAGCTAAGAACAGAGCATCCATAAATGGAGGAGGCAGCCATACAGAATCAAATAAAAGATGAAATGATGCAAGAATTCCAAAATATAACCCTTGAAGAAGGGAGATAGATGGTAAAATCATTTGGTATTCTACTACTACCGAATTGGGATATTAGAGATGCTCTAGTTTTTAATTCTATTATTAATAAACTAAGCATAGGAGATAAGAATAAGAAAGAGATAAAAGGTGCCACATTTAATGCAGACCAGGCTATCATACTCATTTGGTCAATAAAGAAAGGACCCAAGACTATTTCCTCACAGTGAGATGATACTAGATCAATGGGAAATATAATTGTGAAGAGAGTGGAAGATACAACCAGTATAGAGGCTATACATTTGGGTGTTGGTTTATCTAACCTAACTTTAGCCACTGTAGAAAGAGATCAGAAGGAAAGGTTAGCATTGCAAGAGAGGTATGAAAAGGTTCTGGAAGCCTATAATAAAGAAGTTCAAAAGATAATTAAACTTGAGAATAAGGTGATGGGACAGTCTACTAGGCCAAGGATCACATACCCTTGCCCACCAATGGAGCCTTTTAAATCCACTCCCCTTATTGAGATTCTTGATACACCATAGATGCCATAGTATCATACAACTAAAGATTTTGAAGAGGAGAAGAGAAAATTGTGGGCCTTACATGTAGAGTTAAAGGTGCAGTATGAGGAAAAACTAAGAAAGGGTATCATGTATTTGGTTGATAAAATTGAATGGCCATTGTTTTATGATCAGTTAGCAAAGGTAATAAACATATGGGAGGAAATAAAATCAAGTGATAAAATTTTGAAACCCATTGTAAATAAGTGGAGCAAGAGAAGAAAAGAGGTCATATTGTTGTGTTATTCTGCTATAAGATCTTCACATAACCGTATTGAAAAAACTTATGATGTTGCTGATGATCTTACAAAATTTGATGATAAAAGAGTTGAGCTACAAAGAAGAATTGTTAGCTACTTGGATAAGTACAAAAGTGTGAAATTTGATTTATTCCCACTGGCTTTGGATAAGAAGAATAAATTGAAAAATAAGGATGAATGGGCCAAAAAATTAGATGGCTTACTTTGTTTAAGAATAAATAAATTCATTAATGAACTAGGACATGCATGGTGGGCAACTACAATAGAGGAGGTTGTATAGGTCCAATTATTTTTTGATTCTTTGAAAAAATATTTTGTTAACATTAACAAAGTGGCTGATTGTGTAATCAAGAAACAAGATGACATTCTACAATTTAATGGGCTAGATGACACACATTTTAACAAGTGGATGGTAGATATTACTTCTGATGAGCAGTGAGAAGAAGTTGAAAGTGATAATGATGAGATGGGTCAAGATGAAATATAGATCATTGATGCACCTTCGGGAGATCAGAGGAAAGAAGAAGAAAAAGAAGGGCAACCATACCAAGTGGAAAGTACCATGGGCCAGATGGATGTTGTGGTAGAAACAAACCCAGATGTAACTATCACCTTGATAGTACATGATGATGCAAGTGGAAATGCATGAGTTGAGGTAGATTTGCAGGAATCAGAGCTTAACACATCATTGGAAAACTTGATGGCTACATATTATGAGGATTTAGAATAGCAAATGGTCAATCATGGAATTTTTAGCATTTGAAATGTAACAAAAAGTAGGCCCATCAAAAGGAATACCCTGATGTAAAGTTGTTTTGTTACACACAATTTTATCTTTTTGTGATATTTTTAAAATGTAAATATCTTTTTTCAAAAGGACAACTACTAGTACTCTATGCCTAAAGCTTATTGCATCTCACCCTTTATATGTGAGATTCTAGGGCTAGAGAAAGGGGTCTAAATCATTATCTTTTAGTCTTGTTTTAAGCCTTTTCGGTCTAGCTTCTCTAGATACATATTTTATGATTTGTTTTCTTTGCAAGTTTATGAGAACACATCATTTTTATAGGATTCAAATGTTTTTTCTTGAGCCATTTTGAGTCTTGTTCAATTGTATACCAGTTTTTCAAATGAAATTAGTACAAAGATGAATTGTCCCCACACCTTTTCTGGCTGAATTTTTCTCCATTTTGTTATTTGGTTAACTTGAAGTTGCATAAGCAAGTCTTTTTCAATTGAATGCAATTGAATTCCAATTTACTATTGCTTTTAATTCAAAGAATTAAGTAAATGCTTCAGTAAAATTGACAAGATAACCATGGTAATAAGAGGGACATTTATAAGAATGAGTTTCAGTAAGAATTGCTGATCTCAGATCTATGAATTGAATAGATTTTAAATCCAATAGATAAGGCACTGATCTAATTATTTTAGTCTATAGATGGAAAGATCATAAGTAAGCATCGAGCTTAAATTTGAAATCAATTTTGTTTTACTGTTTAAAGAGTTATCAATGCTAGTCAACACTTGCTCACACTTAACTTATGAGTTGTAGTTAGCTGCTGTGGCTAGAGTTATGTGTAAACCTAAGAAGAATGGTGACCATATCTAATTTTAAGGGATGTGTGTTATTGTAGAGTGTCATGGAATGAACTAAATCTATGTATGGTGTTATTTTGAGAATCTTCCATCCCTTAGGTATACCCACCTTGGTTCTACAGAGCCTAAAGAGTAGAAAATCAGTCTTAATTTTGTCGAAGTTGGATCCAGATAAGAAGCACATATAGATTGTCAATGGGAAGTAGCCGATCCTTAGGTTTTGAGAGTTTCATTATTTGGTATTGGGTATTTTTTTGCTCAATAGTTGAGAAACACCAACAACAGGAATTCATCCTGGCCAAGGAAGAAGTCTTTTGGAGACAATAATCAAGGGAAAAATGGCTAGAAGATGGAGATCAAAACACATTTTTTTTTTCTTCATAATAGCACCCTTCATAATAGAGCTAATAACAAAATTATTAAAATCAAAGATCCTATGGGCAACACCATAGATAATCCTGATAAAATAGGTGATATTTTTGTGAGTCACTTTTATAAAATATTAAATAATCATGACTGCTCAAACATGGTAGCACAAAAAAAAATGCTTGAAGCCATACCTAGAGTAGTCTTGCTAGAATACAATAAAGCATTAAATAGCCCTATTTCCCTAGAAGAAGTTAGACTTGTCGTATTCAGTATGAACTTGAAAAAATCTGTACGTCTAGATGGATTCCAAGCTTTCTTCTACCAAAAATGTTGGGATATTATTGGGTTTGACTTGTGGAAAGCGATCGAAGCATCCAGGAATGGTGGTTTAATCTTATCTTAAATTAATAACACCTTTCTCACCTTGATCCCCAAAATAAAAGCTCTTGAAACCCCAAGAGACTTCAGACCTATAGCCCTCTATAACATCATTTATAAAATCATGTCTAAAATTCTAGCAAACCATCTTAAACTGGTTTTCCCCAAAATTATATCGGAAGAACAAACTGGCTTTGTTCCGGGAAGATCAATCCTAGATGGTATACTCATAATATAAGAAACACTACGCTCAATCAACAAGAATAAATTGGCAAGCATGTTCATGAAATTGGACATTTAAAAAGCCTATGACATGGTTGACTGGAGATTTTTATGCAAAGTCTTAGAAGCCTTTGAATTCTCTCTCCAATGGATTAACTTCATCTACCAATGTATATCTACTACCAAGCTTTTAGTCCTTATTAATGGAACCCCCAAAGGTTTCTTTGATACTTCAAGAGGAATAAGACAAGGAGATTTGCTATCTCTAGTCTTATATATTATTATGGTAGAAGCTTTCAGAAGAGCATTAACCAAATCCCATATAGAAGGGAAAATAAATGGTATCACAGTAACTTAAAAGGTTCCTAACATTACCCATCAATAGTTTGTAGATGATACCATCTTGCCAAGTGTTAGCTCAATGAATGAGCCTAGAATATCAAAGCTATCATCCAACAGTATATGGTAGCTTCTGGTCAAAAAGTGAACTCTGCAAAATCTATTTTTTTTTCATCAACACCAAGCTAGAAAAGGAAACGCAGATTTGTAATATCATGGGCTATAAAAAGGCACATTTCCATGCAAATACTTGGGAATATAATTAGGAAAAGGTAGTAAATCTAATAAGGCATGGTTTAGTACTCTTGATAAATTGGATGCACAGATAGGAGGCTAGAAAGACAAATGGCTAACTAAAGTAGGTAATGTTACTAAGATTAAAGTAGTGTCGTCCATGCTCCCAACTTATCCTCTTTCCTGCCTCCCATTAGCTAAACATACTAATAAGAAATTTGAGGCTAAATTTAGAAATTTTGTTTAGAATGAGTTGGATGACTCTAAAAAACTAGCCCTAATAAAATGGGAGAGTATTTGTAGACCTAAGGAACCAGGAGGCTTAGGTATTAAAAAATTAAGCTAGCAAAAGGAGGCACTTGGAGCTAAACTTACCTAGCATCTTTTTGTAGAAAGAGAATATAAATGGGCCAATATCATGTATAACAAATATCTGAATGAAGCTAACCCCTATTCTATTTTTAGAATGAGGTCAGTCCCTAAAGGATCTAAAAGCTGGAACTTTATGGTTAAAAGATGAGCCCTCATTAATAAATACCTAACATGGGATATCAGATCATGAGACAAAGCTTTATTTTGTGAAGATTCATGGGATGGGTTCCCCCCTGTAGATAGTATGGGGATCCTAGATAAGGTTAATGAGAAATTAGTCAAACTCTAGGGGTGCAAGGTAGGTGATTATAAAAACAATATATGTATTGATGGTATCACAAGATAAGAATGGAAATTAGTGGAAAGTATAGATATAGAACCAATAGATAAAAAGGTATTCAAAAATTTGATCAGAAATAAAAAAATTTAGCAACTAGACAGAGAAGACAAACTCATTTGGGTTGGATCACAAGATGGTAAGCAGAGTGTAAAAGGTAGTTATAAAGCTATCACTCATTCTCAATAATGGGAAGAAGTAGACATTCCTCTTAATCTATGCTATGACTCAACTTGTTTGCCAAAGGTAGGATTCTTTTTATGGCTAATATCTTAGAATAGGATCCTAATAGTAGACAGACTCTGTAAGCTAGGTGTTGAGGGCCCATTGAGATGAGTACTCTATAAGCAAGATAGTGAAGATGCTAATCACATCCTATACAAATGCTCATATACACAAATCTATTGGGAATGGCTCAAACGAATGCTGGGCGGGACTGCTCCCTTTCTAGGATCCCTTAGTGAATTCTTGAAGGGATGGCCTACAAAGAGGAGTAAAGGGATATATAGTAAACTATGGAATATCTATCCAACCATCCTTATGTGGGAGATTTGGAATGAAAGAAATAGAAGAATCTTCCATAATCAGGATATGTAGTCAAATGAGATTCTTAAAAAAATTGAAGCATTATAGTTGAGACATTAAACTCTCATCTAAGGAAAACCCAAAAAGAAGAAGGATATTTCTCGAGTTGGGATGGATTAATGATATTTTTTTGGAAAAACCTAATCAACTCACTGCTTATATATAAAAAGAAGAATAAAGAAGCTAAGAAGAATTGCAGATGGTCCCCCCCCTCCTTTGGTGTGGGCCAAGCTAAATTTTGATGGGGACTTAAGAGGCAATCTTGAAATTCCTAGAATTAGTTGTATCATTAATAATGCATCAAACAAATAGATAGCTAGAAGGGCTAAACCCTTAGAGCCTACAACTAACAACCTTGTAGAACTAGAAGCCCTTCAAGAAGGCCTCCAAATTTTCTCAGATTTAGGTTTATCAAAGAATATTATTGAAGATGACTCTCAGATTGTCCTCAATGCCATTAGGAAAAGATCCACGCCAAACTGGGTCCTAAATTCAAGACTAGAAGAACTCCTTAATATTTTGGATTATTTCCTAGATACTCAGATCTACCATATTTTTTGGGAAGGCAACTAAAAGGTGGATCAGCTGGCTAATAAGGGTGCTAAGGGTGAATTTTTTAAATCTTTGATAATTAATAGATCACAGTTACATAGGGTATATTAAGCTAAATCTTAATACTTAATCCTAAAAAATATAACTGAAGACTAATAAAACTACCTATATAGTTGGTCTCCTCTACCAATTTAGCTTGGTAGCACAAGTTGGGTTTTTAGGTATCATAAATATTCCTTTTATTTTGATAGTTTTATCCCCTATTCCTAGTCTTATTAAAGCTTTTAATCATTTCATTTTTGTTTTCTCTCTGTATAAGTATGCAATCGCCATTGATATAGTAACATGGGGGGATCAGTGTATTAGCTATTTGGTTCTCAATTCAAATAGATTTTGAAACATAGTTTAATATTAGAATTTAGTAGGAATTCTTAATAAATGCTATATGTCTTTCTAGACATTAGGATTTATGTCTTATTATAAGTAATATTAGATAATTTCCAACCAAGTATTTTGTTGGAACAAATAATTTCCAGGTATGATGATATCCTGCCACCCTTTAAGTTCTCCTTTAATCCTTCCCCCTCTTCTTTCCATCATATCAGATCACCAGCTCTAGGAAACATCATTAGGACATGACGTCAAGTAGTGGCTTCTATTAGTGACGTTAGACATCTAGGTTTCTCTAGAATCTTCATTTGGAGTCTGTTATTTTTTCATTTTTAAAGTCTTTTCCCCATCTCCATCAATCTAAGCCAGTGTAAACCCTAAGATGGATTCTAACATCAACCTTTTCCATGCTTCAGAGGTGTAGATCACGATGTTATGAGGAAATGTTAAACCTGAAAGGTAGAAATGTCTGGTAAAACTAGTGGATAATATGACAAGGATCGTGGTGAGTCATGCCATTAGAGAAGGCACTTTCAACTATGATTTTTCCTAGAAAACTAATAGTGATATAATAGGGACTTTCATTGGTGTTTGGCTAGAGCTAAGATAGACAAGTGGGCAATGATAAGACTTTGCATCAATATTTTTGACCTAGTTTGGCATGTGGGCCTAGAAGAAGTCATTAAAAGCATTGATTAGAAACTCATGATTCCTCTTCCTAAGATGTATATGGTGCACCCACCTAATGGTTTCAATTTGGCCAATGTTATCAGGTGTCCCACATTGTTCATTCGAGAGAATGTGACCTTTCTAAAGGAACGGCCTAAAATGGAGGCCAACATTCAAATCCTCCTTCAGTGGAAAGGGAGTATCAAAGATAATAGTACAAATTGGCTTAAAATTTATTTTGACATCTTCAAATCATACATACACCTAGGTGTGGATCTTGACAACTTGGAGGAACTAGAATTTTGCACCCCAAACATGGAGAAATCAAGCTAGAAAAAGAGTGCTTTTGAATTCCCACCAAACTTCCAGATAGAGAACCCCAAGGACGTCTTAGAGATTATCATGGTTTTTTGGAAATAGGTAATGGTTTTGGAGATCTTAGTTAGTAAGGTGTTGCCTGGTCTCCTTTTGTCTATATTCTACTGTTTGGTTGGGTGCTACCCTCCCTTGTTCCTAGCTAGTGTAGCCCTTCTTAGCTTTGTAGGCTTTTCTTTTTATTTCTTCAAATCATTTTGTTTTTAGCTTCCTTCCTTCTTGTATCTAAGTGGCTTAGTTAGGTCTTGATCTTATTTAGTCTTTCCTCCTTCGGAATTTTTACAGGTTTAGGTCAGTATAGCTTATTTAGGATGCTAAGCATTATATCTTGGTCTATATTCAGAAGGTGGTTTGTAAACTTGGTTGTTTATACTAGTATATCTTTTTGATCCAAAGATACCATTCTATAAATATTATTCTCAGAAATATATATGAATTACATACATATTATTTGGATGCGAGTATATGTTGCATTTTAGCTTCTTTGAATGGTGATGTTTTTCGGGATGGTGTTATCACACTAATAAAATCTAGTCATCTAAAGCTATTACAGAGGGAGTGGTTTATTCATAAACTAGAAATGGAGAAAAACCAATTAGACGTCTCCCTACTCACTCTAGCCTAGAGAAACAAAACTAGGCATAAAGTAACTGGCAAAGTCTTCATTGAAAAGGACAAATAAAATATGATATTTGAGAGGATAATAAAGTAATGATTAAGGTCAAGATTTTAATTCACGCTAAGAATTATTGATCATCAAATTTAATCTTAGATAAATCAAATATGGGCTGAACTAAGTAGGACTCTGACTTTGAACATGAACTATATTTTGATTAAAATATGTTAGTTTAAAACATGCACTGATAAGGATCAATATTATAAATAACATGCTTTGTTGATTATCTACATAAGTATACTTAGGACAATATTAGATTTTAATCAGGTCGTAGCTTGACACAAATTTCGACATCATATCTAGTAGAAGATTAGTAAGCTAGGCTAGTTAGTTTAGTAGTTTGGGTAACTTCTATCCTAATCTCAATAAACTAATTATGCTATCAATATATTTGAATTTTATATTAATGGTAATTTTATACTACTTAAAATATTATATCTTGACAGCTATTCTGAGCAGACTAGAAGGAACCAAGGAACCAAAACACTCTAGAAGGGTAATCATGATACCATAACAGAGCTATTTGCAGAGGCAATTATAATAAGAATAAACTTTCAATATGTTATTTAATTCAGGCATTATTTAAACAAGTATGGTTATGAACTCTTGACCTACATGAAAGATTTATTCATTAAAATAGAGTGACTTCCAAATTATAGAAATCATGTTGTGATAGGATACAATGCTATTGAAAAGTCTCTTGTTTTGATTATAAAATGATGGGCTTTATTTAATGTAATTAATATGACCTATTTAATTGGTTTATTCTAGTATCAGGTCCCACTTGGATAGCCAAAGTACTTCTTTCACATCCTTCCAAGATCTCATGTTATCATATGTTTTATCTAATAGTACTAACATCTACGTTAAGTTGTATAACTGAGTAGCAGGATAGAAAGGGGAAAGCATCCCAGGAAAAATGGATAAGAAGAGGCACATACAAAGAGCTTAAAGCTATGAGTGAACTAATCATCTAGGATATTGGTTTAAACTAAGACAGTAAAAGAAGCAGCAAAGATAAAAACATTTAGAAGATGATTCTTGTCTTTCTCCTTGTTATAATAAAAAAATCTTTGAAATGACAACTGGGGTATGCCCCTTTTAAATTATGTAATAAAATAGGACTAAGGTCCTAGGCAAGACTAGAGGTTTTCTTCTTCATTCTTTCCTACCAATGCTTGTTTGAATAGAGATACTCTAATGCATTTTATTTTTATTAAATTAATATAATCAAAGGCTTCAGCTGTTTACCGATAAAAAAAGGAAGGATTTATGTCTAGTCCTTAAAATTCCCCTAAAGTGGAGCCTATTCTTTCTAGAATATGGGTATGCATAATTTCTATAGGAATATCATTAAAAACTAACAATACTTCAAGATTTAATAAGCTAACCATTTGTTCGTTGATATTTGGTCTCCATAGAAAGAAATTCACTGTATATCCTTTATAAAAGAATAATGAAAATGGCAAGAATTTTATTTCTAATTAATTCATCTTTGTAATGTAAATAAGCTAGGCATGAAGAGAGGGTTAGAAATATTACATGTTCCTAGTTGAATTATTGCATCCATCCTCCTAAGTTAGGGTTTCTAGATTTAGGGCCATTCCAATATGCATAGATCCCATATGTTTGACACTCTTGCCATCGATCTTTGTTGATAATGATAGTCTTATTGGTCTTACTGTGATCTTCTTCCCTTAGATTTAAAGGATTTTGTTTTATACTGGTCTCAACGGGAGTTGTTTTTTTTTCCTGTGTAGGGGGATATATAGTTTCCAATGAGGAGAAATAGTGGGATATATAAGATATAACATATTGCAATTAAAACCTATACCCACTAATTTTCTATGGGGTGGGTTATAAGCCTCTATGCTTTTAGCTAGGGTATTGAGATTTAAAGGTTTCTCACTAGGGTCCAAGATAGTAGAGGATTTCTTTGTGCCAATGGGAATACTATTAATTGTAGAAATATTTCAAGGCTTGTTAAACCTAGGGTTTTCACTATGATCCTCTTATGGTGGAATAGATCTAAATGGGGCTAAGGGAAGGCTAGGGTTCTAAGCATACTTAGTGCTAGAAAAATGAGCCAATTGTAATCTTCTATGCTCCTTTTTGTTTTTGATTGTTACCCATCTTGTATTATTATCATTCTTCTCTTTGTTTTCCTTATGATTTTGCAGATCCATCATTGCCCTTTGCTGCACTTGGACAATATCCTCTTGATTTGAAGGTCATTTTAATTTGTTTCTTATCACATATTTTGTTTTTGCAAAATAATTTCCTCAAAGTGCTCTATTGTTAGGGTTCATTGATAGATATGGTTGCATTGTTATTTTTGAACTGGATCTTTTTCTTGTATTTTGGTAATCTTTCTTCTTTGATCCATGCTCTTGGAGATCGACTAGAACTGCAAAATTGTTGAATGTAGACAAGGAAAATGAACTCGCATACTTGGTCTTCGCAAAGTAATTTCCTCCATGGCTTTCACTTGACAAGTTTTCTTTTCATAGGTTTGTTAACCACATAGACATTTCAATAGTCTTGCGATTTCCACCTTTAATTAGTCGCTGCTTTTAGTATATTAATCACTCTTATTCACCATTACATCTATTGGTAATTAAGTTTGTTTCTAATTTTTCCTTAATTTTGTTTGAAAATGAATTACAGTTTTCTGATTTTTTTCATTTGTTGATTGAATTTACCTCCTCTTTAATTAAATTTCTTTGCTTGAAATCACAAAACTTGATTCCTTTTAATCACATGTGTATGTTGATTTAGTTGTCTTGATGTTAACTTGAATTGAATCTCCTACCTCACAAAATAGTTTGCAGTGCTGGGAATATTAAAAACCAAAATAATGCAGTCAATAAATGACACTAAGTCTGAGAGTTTTGGTAGAAAATGAATGTTTCTAAGTGAGATTTGATGAATATGACAACTATATGAGAATTCTAATACTATAGAAAACCCTTGAAATATTTTTGTCTTCCCTTTAATTTGGTCAATAAGTATTTTTTTTTTTTTTTTTATCAGTAAATGAGCAAGGCCATAATAATTGATTAATAAAATAAATAAATGATACAATAGCATTCCACCATTCGAATGGGCATTGGTAAGAAAGAATGGGGAAATAAAACCTCCAGTCTAGATCGAGACCATGATCCTTTATTATTACAACATAAAAGGGGCATACCCCAGTCAAAATATCTTTATTTCACACATTACAATATAAGGATCTAATCTGATAGAAAATATTTCATTACAAAGCTCTTTTTTGCCACCAAAGACCTCTTGGCGAGGAGTCAATTACTCTTTCCATTCCTGTATAGAAGCCCACAACGAATCCCTGTCTAGCTTACTTCCACTAAAAATGCTTAATAATAGAATAAAAAATCTAAAAATAAGGGCAAACTTACATAGAATTTATTGTAGACCTTTATAATTAAAATGTCTCTAGAAGAATCTAACAGATGAATAACACTCTTCTCAACTTAGCAAGGATTGCAAATTAGGCCTTAAATGCACCACATTAAGGGGGAAAATGAAATCTACCTAAATAGCCCCACATAGAAATAAAAAATGATATTAAATAATTATGAATTTAAATTCAAAATCTAAATTTCAACAGGAACAACTCTTCTACAACTTTCCATGCTCTAACCATCACAAAGTAGCTGACTACCAATCCTAAAGCTATCCAATACAGAAGAGGCTTATCGAATACGATGAAATACTACATGAAAAGCTCAAAGCTTATGTAGGGTTTCAAAAGAAAAGTAAGGGGAAATTATGCCATAAAGCCTAATAGGAGCAAAACCATATTGCGAGGGTTAAAAAAAATTTGCTGGGCACCAATTTGAACAAGGGGATGATACTAACAATACCAAAAACTAAATTTAACTAGCTTCAGAAGTAATATTAGAAAAAGAAGGGTATAATTTGTAGCTACCCACTCTGTTAAGTTCTAGAACATAGACCAACTGTAAATAATGTCATGCAAAATAGGGTATACCTCTAAACGTAAGCGAAAGAACAACTTACACGTTGCCATCACATTCCAATAAATACATGATATTAAATGCCAAATCTAAGTCATCAGACTGAGAGACGGGCTGAAAAACAACAAACAACCAAACTCCCGCTGAAGATTAATGGAAGACAGATAACCATAAAACACTATCTAGGGTTAAAACAAAGCACTGTTAATAAAGGAAAACTAGATGCCCAAAGCATTTGATAACATTCTAAAACAAGATAATCATGAGATAAAACCAAAACTAGTCTTCCATTACCAATCTTTAAGAAAATATGTACAAATAAATCAATCATACATAATAACCACAAGCCACGAAGACCAACAGAGCCAAAACACCAAACATAAATGTAATACAATATATTATTATCATCATATTCATCTATTACCATATACAAATTGGAGGAGTATCAAAATTCTCCATACGATAGAGTAAAATTTTATAAACAAACTAAAGCATAGTCTAACTATTAAAGACTACAACATCTATACAGTCTTGAGTCCAGTACAAAAACCCATTACGGGGTTAGTTACTAATTTGTAAAACAATGCCTAATACATACTGGCCTAATTGATTACTAGAATTAGGGTGGCTTATCCAGCTAAGTGCTGGAGAAACCCCTTTTTCCAATATACCATAATGACTTCAAAGATGTCATTTGGGTTTTCCACATGAAAATTTGTAGGAAATTCAAAATCAAACTTAGCCCTACTTGTCTTCTCTAAATTTGGAGTGCAGAAATTTAGGGCATCTAAATTGTCAAAGGTAACCCTGGGCTAAACATATGCATTAAAAGCATTGAGATAATTTGTTAGCCATGCTTTATTCTCCTCCTCCATGATACCCCTCCATCTGAGAAGGAATTGGATGCTGATCTCCATCTTGGGTCATTTCTTGTAGAATTCAAAGTTTTCACAAATGGTTAAAGAGGGATGGTGAAAGGCAACCTCCAAATCTGGGGATCCCAGTGGAAGATCCATGCATTTCTTTGGCAAAGGGATATGTAGCTTGTCATTGATACTCTTGACCTCTTGCTCGAGACCCTTTCTCCAAGTTGGATCAAATATGTTGCAACAAAGTTGGATGATGGCCCAAGACTCCACCCTATCCCTTGTCCAATAAAGGATCTTATTATGTCACTATTCATCCTCCAAGTATATTTATAATTGAAGACTCCTTCTCCAATCACTCTTCTCACTACAATCTTGGTCATATTGTCCACCAGTCTTAGAATTCTATTCCAACATTTTAGTTTGACATTGTCACAGAATGCAATGGTACAAGATTCCATTATATGGAAGAGATAAATGTTGGAATCCATATCCAAAAGTGGCAAACTAGGCAATGGGCAAAGACAATAATATTACAGAATAAAACAAATCTAATTGAAGAGTCTAGAAGCCCAGTCTGGCATGACCTCATATAATGATGAAAGCAGACAGAAACATGGAAATGTCATAAAAGGTTATAATGAAAAGTACAACACAAAATCATGATAACAAGGCCAAAGATAGACAACATGGAAATGGCGCCACCTATCATAATGATAAGTGGAAGTTGAGGGCCCTTAATACTTGCCATATGTGCAAACCTATGTTATTTATACCATTATAGTTGGTAGGAATTATCATAAATAAAGATGGCTCTCCAAGGAGTGAATGATCCAAATAACACTTAACTAAACAGATAGAGATAACCTTTAAAGGAAAAAGCTAAATAGAATATTAGGGAGGAATATTGTTGAAGAGAACCTAGGAATATGATAAAGTTTGAGAAAGATGTATAACTATAATTCATTGAAGACCTAGAAATTAACACCATCTACTCCTTTTTTTGCTAATATATTTGCCTTCTGATTGCCTTCTAGAAACATATGGCATATCCAACTATCAACAAACTAATTGAGAAGATCGAGGACTTCACCTAGCTTAGAATTGAGGACCCAATTTGGGGTAACACATTTCCTAACCGCATTTAAGATGATTTGGGAGTCTCCTTCTATGATAACTTTTGACAACCCTAACTCATGACATAGAAGTAGACCTTTTTCCAAAGCTTCTAATTTGGCCAAATTGTTGTAGGTAGGCCGAATTGACATTGGTTTCTTAGCTAACCATTTACCTGAATCATCATGTATGATGGATCCAATTCCTACCATACCAAGATTGCCTCTAGCTGCACCATCAAAATTGAGTTTATACCATCCATTCGGGGGGGGGGGGGAGAACCATTTACAACTTTCCCTAGCTTCCTTGCTTTTCTTAAAGTATACTAGAGGGGGATTAATCAAGTTAATCCAATTCTTCTTCATGAGTCCATCCCAAATGGAGAAATATCCTTCGTCTTTCTTGGAATTAGTTACTTCCACTATGCTAGCCTCAATTTTTAGTAATAACTCTTCCACTTTCAATTCAAAGTCTTGAAAAATATGTTTGTTTCTCTCCTTCCAGATTTCCCATGACACAATTGATGAACATATGTTCCATAGTTTATTGTAAATACCTTTGTCCAAGTTAGTGGGCCACCCTTTAAGGAGATCAAGATAGGATTTTGGTAGGGGAGCTGACCACCCTAACTTGTGTCTAAGCCATTCCCAACAAGCTTGGGAAAATGGACAGTTATATAAAAGGTGATTCGAGTCCTTGCTATTATGTTTACATAGTTCACACACCTAGAAGGACCTTGAAAGCCCAGTTTGTATAACCTGTCCGCAATCAGAATTCTATTTTGGAAAGCCAACCATAAAAAGAATCCTACCTTGGGTAGACAAGCAACATCCCAATAGAGATTGATTGGGATTTCTACTTTTTCCCATCTTTGTGAGTGTAACAAAGAATTCTATCCATTTCTTAAGCTATACTTTTCGTCATTCGAAGTTACCCAGATAAGTTAATCTTTCCTCTCAATTTTCTTAATTTGTCTATCTAGCAAAATTTCTTCATAAGGCTTTCTAGCCAAAGGGCTTAAATTTGCCCCATCCAAAGATTTTCAGACCCATCTAGTAGTTCCTTCTGAAGAAATTTTAATCTTATAGTTTCTAACTTTGACACCCCAAAGAGAGACTAATTTATCTTTGAGATCCTTAGGGAAGGACCCAGAATCAATTGGAGGGTGTCCATCCTAGGATTATTCCCAAAATAAGGCCTCATCCCATTTACCGACATCCTAGGTTAAAAACTTGTAGATTAAATGATGACACTTAATCATGAAATTCCAACATTCCAATCCTCTGGGAAGGTTCTTCATTCTAAAAATTGATAGAGGATCATCCGAATTGAGATATTTATTGTATAATATCTTAGCCCACTTATGGTCCCTTTCTTTAAAGAGATGCCAAATTAGTTTTGCACCTAAGGCTTCATTTTGCCATTAAAGATTCTTAATCCCAAGCTTACCCATATCCTTAGGCCTACAAATATTTTCCCATTTGATAAGTGCTAATTTTTTATCTTCTTCACAATCCTTGCATTGAAAATTTCTAAGTTTGGCTTCAAACTTAAGGAGAGAACTCTTGGAGAGAGGAAGACAGGAGAGCGAAAAAGTAGGGATGGCTAATAAAACAGATCTTATTTTTGTACTTTTTTCAGCTTTTGAGAGCCATTTGTCTTTCCAACTCCCAATTTTTCCATCCAATTTTTCGAGGGTGTTATACTAAATGTTGCTAGATTTTGAACCCTTCTCTAAGGAAATGCCCAAATATTTACACAAAAAATGACCTTTTTTATAACCCACGATCTTACAAATTTGATTTTCTACTTCTTTTTTGGTATTTAAAAAAATAAATCTTAGATTTTAGCTCATTTACTTTTTGACCTGAAGCAATCATATAAGATTTAATGATGGCTTTAAGACCCAATGCCTCT
Organism: Cupressus sempervirens; assembly: GCA_028749045.1. Lineage (NCBI taxonomy): Eukaryota > Viridiplantae > Streptophyta > Pinopsida > Cupressales > Cupressaceae > Cupressus > Cupressus sempervirens. Next base: position 519,647,000 of record CM053784.1, on the reverse strand, counting down.
ATTATAGTATGTTTTCCAAGTAGAATAGTATCATTAGCGAATTGTTGATGCATGATGTTAGGCATATTTCTAGTAACCATTATATTGAAGATTTTCTAATTATTATAAGCATATGACACAACTCTCCCAAAGGTCTCCGCCATAATAATGTAGAGGGAAGGAGATAACGGATCTCCTTGTCTGATACCCCTTGATATTTCAAAAAAATCTTCTGGTGTCCCATTGATAAGTACTAAAATTTTGGGAGTAGAAATGAATTTAAAAATGAGGTTAATCCACTAATGAGAAAATCCAAAAGCTTTAAGAACCTTACATAGGAACTGCCAATCAACCATGTCATAAGCTTTTTGAATGTCTAAATTCATGAAAATGCATGGCTCCTTGCTCTTACAAGAAGAGTGAATAGTTTCTTGAAAGTAATGATGCCATTGAGTATGGATCTGCCTAGGACAAAACCTGTTTGTTCCTCAAAGATTAACTTCAGGAGGAAACCCTTAAGTCTATTTGCTAAAATCTTGGAAAAAATCTTGTAGATCGTGTTGTAGAGAGCAATAGGACGAAAGTCCCCAGTGGACTCTAGTTCAACCTTTTTGGGGATCAAGGTAAGAAAGGTGTGATTGATTTTTGATAACAGAGCTCCACCATTCCTCAAGGCTTCTATGGATTTCCAAAGGTCTTCATCGATAATATCCCAACATTTTTGAAAAAAGAAGGCCTGAAAACCATCAAGACCTGGGGATTTATCAAGGTTCATATTAAAAACTCCCTTTCTAACCTCTTCCAAAGTAATAGGTCTATTTAAACCCTTATTATCCTCAAGTGTTGTTAATTTAGGAATAAATTTGATTAATTTAGATTGTGCCTCTCTAGTAGACCCTTCAAAATTATTTAGTACTTCTTGAAAGTGTGCTAAAAATGTGTCCACAATATTGCTTGGATTCTCAATCAGGACACCCAATTTGTTTTTGATACTAGTTATTTTTCTCTTTGATCTATTGTATAGGATGGAATTGTGGAAGAATTTTGTATTCCAGCCCCCTTCATCTAACCACTTCTCTCTCGATTTCTATCTCCAAAAAATTTCCTCTTTGGATAATATATCCTCTTGTTTAGCAAGTAGTTCTTTTTCTAATAGATAACGGTCGTTGTTCATACCTTTCTTAATTACTTCTAGATTTAGTTCCCTTAGTCTCTCTTCTATATCTATTTTTTCTTTAAAAATATTGTTAAAGTGTTCTTTATTCCATCTAAGAATCCATTCCTTCAGCATCTTCATTTTTGAAACAAAAATAAACATCTTGGAGCCTTCAAAATTATCTTGCACCCACCATTCTTTTATATTTTTGATAAAGTTAGCATCTACGAACCACATTTTTTCACATTTAAATGGATTCCTAGCAGGTTTTGTTGGCTCAACAAATTCTAATCAAACTGGATAGTGATCAGACCCAACGATTGGTAGAATGGAAGAATTAATAATAAAATTATTTGTATCCAAATTACCTTTAATAAAAAACCTATCTAATTTTTCTACAATATACACAAAATCTTTCCTCTTATTATTCCATGTAAAGTTCCCATTATTGGTTGGAATGTCAATCATGCTATGGTTATCACACCAAACTTTAAACTCTAAAGATGATTGTGAGAGATGTCAAATGCCACCTACTTTCTCAAATAGGTTTAAAATAGTATTGAAATCACCACCTACTAAGAAAGGCCTATCCATAAGATTATTCATAAAAGTGCTGATTTCTTCCCAAACAATTTTTTTCCCCAAATAACTACTCAGACCATATACATTGATTAACATGAACTGAAGATTTAATTTCAGACTTCAGAAACTAACACTGATCCAATTACTACTACATTTAAGACAATCTATGGAAACTTTCCTAGGGTTCTAGAAAATTCCTAGACCCCCTGAAGCACCTATTGACTCCTACAAGATGGAACCCCATAATCCTTACATCTTATCTAATTTCATTCCTTCTACCTTATTCAACTTTGTTTCTTGTACTAAAATGATTTTCGAATCAAATGATTTAAGGTTATGTTTTAATAACCTTTTTTTGCTAGGGGCCTAAACGCTACTATGTCCTTACCTTCTTTTGATGACATACTTTGTCCTGAATTGCTCTTCGAAACTTTTTACTTTCCCTTGGATTTATTTCTTTGTTTCAATTCTGGGCTCTTCTCATGATTAGCCACTATGATCGATTTGAGCCTTACTTTATCATCTGAAATGTTCTTACTCTTTTCAATGTCTTTTGTTTCAATGTTCCAAAGATCTATTTGTGTCTCATTCTTTTGATGGATCAACATAGGAGTATTCTGATATGAGGTCCTTAGTCTCAATTTCTTTTTCTAAATTCTTAACCATGTGAACTTGCTGAGAAAATTTGAAGTGAGTGGCAAAGTTTTGAATCTAATTTTCTTGTTATCATCTAACTTTATGATCTTTGATATTTTCCCCTCAAATGTCTGAAGATTTAAATCATAAGACACTTTTCATGTTATCACTTTCCTATTCATTTGAAATGGTTTATTAAACTTGGTTCTGATTAGCAATTTTACATTGTTGCAAGATTGAAATGAGGCATCAATACCTATGAGATCTCCCAAAGCAGACCCTAGCGACCTAAGGATCTCTATTTGGATCAACTCAGGCAGTAAATATTGGATACTAAACCAAGTTGGACACATAATATCTATTCCTTCTATTCTAAAGTTCAGACGCCATTCTAAAAAATTAACAACATAACCGTTGAAAAAATATTCAAACACATAAATGAACTCTTTTTTAATAGATTCATCCAAACAGTCCAGATATAGGATTTTATCTAAAAAGTGAGAGATACCTATTCCTCACAGTTGTCTTCTAGCCAATTTTCAAGGTGAAATAAATCTTTTTTAAGGCCACTCCATACCGCAAATATTCCAACTCTTTGGTAGTCACACCATAAGTCTTTGATTTCCTCATTGGAGATGAAGATAGAATTATCTTTAGGTTTTGGAGATACCTGAGAGCCTAGATGATCTTTGGAGGTTGGTGATTCCATAGGAACCTCAGCCGTGGATCACCAGTGTGGAGGAATGTATGGGCACAGATATGGATTAGCAGGGGGTGCATTGTATTTTAGCCTAATAGAGTGCATAAGAGTGGACGGGGCCAGGGTATTTTTTAGTGGCTAATATTCGCTAATTGGCTAATTTTAGGTAATTTTGGCTAATAATTTAGTTCTTTAAAATATTTAAAATCGCCACATTTTTATTAAATTTAGTTATAAAAAATATTTAAATAGTTAAAGATTCACCAATTAATAATAGAAATTATTTTTTATTTTTCAAAGTAATGTAAGATTCACCAATATTTTTATCTCTTTTTCAAGGGGGGTTGCTTACATTTTACCTTGGACGGGGCTGATCTATCATGCCCTACTAAAAATGGGGAAGGCTTATACAAGTTGGAATGAGCGTACTTAGTTAAATTGAAAACACGAAACTGATTATCTAAACTGTCAATGGTGAAAATTGGCTGAGGTCATTGGATACCTATTAATCTTGAGAATTTGCAAGAAGATTTGACTTGGGTGATCTTTGACAATTTTAACCATCCATTTGATGCTTTCCTTTGGGGATTTTCCTCATGCTGGTCATGCCAATTCTGCCTATCTTTCCTTTCCAAATTCGCTATTATAGAAAATCTATTCACCATTTTGACTGTATAGTTGGAATTCCTCAAATTTGGATTGGGCCGAGGCCATGATTTGATGAGATTCTTCGAGTTGATCTTTGGCTTTCGGCCTGCGCCCTGTGATATCCAAGGGTTTTTGTTTGTACGCTCAAGTGTTTGCTCTGCCTTTTTCGCATTACTGTCGAAGTTTGCCATTTTTTCCTTTAATTTTAAAAAATATTGATAAGTCTTTGTTATTATAGAGATATATAGATATTATTTTTGTTAATTTTCGTATAGATTTTTTTAATTAACTAAATACATGATATTTTTTATGAAAATAAAAATATTGGGAAAATATTTATTTAATTTTTTATATAAAAATTAATCTTAACTTTAGTATATAATTTTTTAAAAATTAATTAAATAGATGATATTTTAATTTTTAATTACAAAATTAGAATATTGAGAAATAATTTATTTAATTTTTAATATAAAGAATAATCTTAAATTTAGTATTTAATGATTTGAATAGTTTATAATAATTTTTAAAATAAAATATAAACATATTACCATTGCATTTATATATTTTTAAAAATGTTTTATTCATTCAAGAATATTATTGTTTCTAATTAATAAAAAATAAATTTTAATGATTATTTTTATTAATTAAAAATAGATGAAATATTTTTTTCTTTTATTGTTAAAAGAATAATTAAATTAAAGAAGGAAAACTTGTTATACTATCATTTACCAAAAAAGAAACATAATTTTTTTTTTATACTATCATTTTATTTATACTCGTAATACTTTCTTTCATTACTACACAACTTTTTTATTCAAAAAACATAACTTTTAGATTTTATACAATTATTGTTTATTTATTTTAATTTTTAAACTAATTAATAAAAAAATTATTTAGTAATGATTTGTTTAGTGAATAAGAAATAGATGACATTTTTTCAAATAAAGTAGAAATATATAATGTTGAACATCATTTTCTAGAAAATGGCACAAAATAGTTTTACGAGGTTGCTAAGGTTATTTTGTGACTAAAGTAGTTTAACAACATGAGAAAAAAATATTTCAGTCAAAAAGTACAAGGGTAATTCCACTTTTTAATTAATACAAATATGTTTTATTTAATAAAATCTATCTTATTTATTATTTTACAAAATTAGGAATCTTATTATGGTTGATTTTTATTTTGGTATTTGTGTTTAATAAAAAAAAACTAATTATACTGATTATTTTAATTAATAAAAAATACTAATTTTTTTTTAAAGAGGGGTAAATGCTTTGACCTGGAGCTATGAACCAGTGAGGCCACAAACGGGGGACCTCATCCCCATGAGATTTGAACCTTGATGGCAAGGATAACAACACAACAACTTAACCATCACAACATGCCACTATTGGCTTAATTAATAAAAAATAGATAAGAAGAGTTTTTTCAAATAAAATTAGAAATATATAATGTTGAACATCATTTTTTTAACATGAACATAGTTTTCAACCATTGCAAAATGGTTTTGCGAATTTCTTAAGGTTGTTTTGTGGGTTTTAAAGTAGTTTAATGACATGAGATGAACTTTCTTGGTCAAAAAGTACAAGGGCAATCCCGCATTAAAAGTCTATCAATTAATTATTATGATGTCACGATGTTTGAAATTTTATTTTATTTTTTAGGGATAATACTTTATTTTTTTGATTGGTAAATGGTTGAAGCCTGATAAATTATATTATTAAAATCAATAAAAATTACAAACATCTTCATTCAAATGGGCACTGGTAGGAAAAAATGGAGAAGAAAATCTCCAGTCTTGCTTGGGACCTAGGTCCTATACAACTACATAAATAAAAGGGACATACCCTAGTTTCATATCTTTGTGATGGGCAAAACCTTCCTTGATGCATTACCATTTTATGCTTTATTCCATACTATATAATTTATATATTTTTTATGGTTATGTACATATGCCTATAATACAATAAACTTCTTTTAAAAGAACATTCTTTCCTTTGCTTCTTTGGTTGAAAGATTAAAAAGATTCTTGATAAGGTGTTCATGCGCTTTTTATATTTGAAATGAAGCTGAATGTGGAACCTCTCATTGATTGATAACAAGCTAGACTATCTTGATGGGACGTTCCTTTCTAAATCCCTACAACTTAAAACTTCATACTCATTTTTAGACACTAGTTCTCAAATTCCAATGATCATTCTATTATCTGTTAAGAAATAATTGATATTTATATTTCCAACAAATTTGAATGAATACTATACTTAGACATCTTGAAATTAGAGATGACACACTTCACATATTAACATCTAAGTTTTTCTCAATGAAATTTTAATTAATTGACCTTAATATTAAGGCCTTTAAGATCGAGTGTGAAAACTACTCCTTAAAAATTTTCCTAGTATGTTTTCCTACTGTTTTACCTCAATTGAAATTAGTGCTAACGATCTATTAAGAACCGAGGTTACAATTATCCATAATTAATTTACCAATCATCTTAAAAATAATCAGGTCTCGCTATGTCATAATGATATTTTTTCATAGATTGGAAACATAAAGCTCAAAGTACTCAAGATTTGATATTTATCTCTCAATAGTTTTATATAATACCATGCTAAAGAGTGATAAAGGAATGCTGGGAAGAGGGTTTGGAAGGAAGAAATATCCGATAAGAGAAGAATATAATAAAAAAGGAGAAAACATTATAGCATTCCTAAAAAAAATTCAACTTTGATTGTGTTTAGTAAGGACAATAGGAAAAAATGATCTATAATATGGATAGACTAAAACTTTCAAATAATTTGAATATCCTTTAACCATAAAAAAATAGAGAATACCAAATCATCCATACTCCATTAATATCATTAGAATGATGATCCTAGAATAACCATGAGATGCATAAAGAAGTTCTTAGCATCATAGGGAAAAAAGAAATCTCGAACAAAGCCACATTCCAAGAAGAGATTTGTAGATACTCTCCAATAAAGAATAACAATAAGAAGTAAACACAACAAAAAAACAAGGTGAAGCTTGCAAATTCCTTTAAATTAATTTCTGGTAATGTACACAATTCATAATGATGATATACTAGAAGAAAAAGAACCTCTTGGCTTTATAAATAAAAACCAAGGAACTAGGCTTTCTCAACTGAAGAGGAAATGACCAAACAAAGCAGGTCCTATGCTTTGATAAGGTCTACTAAGGGAAGCCTAGAAGAACAAAAAACTAAAAAAGGGCTAAGGAAAAGACCAAGACCGACCAGATACAACCACAAGAGGGGCAAGAGACCCAAAAAAAGCTCTAGTTGCCTCTGCAAAACATTGATCTTTGGAGACAAGGCTTCTTTAAGACTAGAGAACCTTTTTGTTTCCTTCTCTTTATATGATTCTAAACTACTAATCATACTGCAGATCTTCTCAACTTTTGTTCCATATTCTTCAATACTAGTCTTAGGGAGCTGGACTTTTGTAGTGAGTGTTTCAAGTTCACTCATCTTAACCTTTATCTAACTCTCAAATTCTGTCAGGTACTTGTATGATAGTGTACACTATCCATACAACTTCTTACCTTCATCAATGTGTTTCCTGAGTTCCTTGATGCTTATATCCAGTGCCTTCAAATCATTTCTCACATTTGTGCACACTGTATCAAATAGTACTACATCATGCTTGGCCTAAGCTTGTGTTGATGCTACCTCAGGTAAAGTTGTGAATTCCTCATCAAAGATCTTCACTAGTTCGTTGGCCTTTGATTATAAGTCTGGAGTAGCTACAGTTTTGGTAACTGTCTTCTGCATTCTATCCAAGACTTTAGTTAGTGTCTTCTCCAAAGACTTTACTAATTTATTCTTCTCAAATATTTTTTTCAATGATCTTATCAGTCCCTTCTGATCATCATCATCATCAGATGTCACTGCTACTATTGCTAACATAGGATTTACAACTAAAGTGCATGTAACTATAATCTTCTTTTCTTCCTTGGCCTTCTTTTCTTCTTTCAATTTCTCTACTGCTTCTTTAGCTTTCTTGCTTTTCTCTTCATCTTCTTTCTTCTTCCTTTCATTTCCTCTTTCTTCCTCTTTTCCTCCTTCATCTCCTCTTCTTCTTTCTTCTTCCCTACCTCTTCCTCTTGTTTTATTTTCTTTTCTTCTTCTTGTAGCCTTTTCTTCTCCTCCTTATTTTCTTCTTCTTCCACTTCTTTTCTTTTCTTCTCAACTTCTTCCTTCTTTTTCTCTTCTTCATCATCATCAAAGCTGGTATATGATATGATAGTGCCAATAATGGTTTGGCCAAATACTGAAAAAAGATTCTCCTCTGCATCCACAGTTATGTGTGTACTATCCATGTGCATGGATTCAGTACCCATAACAATGTGTGGGGGTGAGAGTGCCTATTGTGTATCCTCTACTTCTTCCTCATCACTGGAAGGTGTACTTGCTTATACATACACTGGGCTATCACCTTTGGGTTGCGCACTCACCTCTGCTACTAAGGTCATGAATTTTACAATTGCCTCCTCTGTTTCCTTCCTAACATCCTCATAGTTGCCTCCCATTAGAAGAATTTCTCTTCTTTTGTTCCTAAAAAAGGGCTTAATACCCTTTAAAGTTCTATCTGAGTCCTCCTTGGAGTTAGTTTCACATAACTTGTTTATCATAGTTAATCTCAAGTTACTATTTTCTTCTAACACTATTTTCTTTCTATTTAACAATTTGTTAAGTAGATCTTCTGGAATCTTACTTTGTATATGTTCAAATCTCTTATTCTATAATATCATGTTCCTTACTATGGCATTCTCTAACTGCCTTCTATCCATATTATTATTAAAACTTTAATACTTGTTCAATTGTACACAATTGTCATCATTAATAATTTTCATGTTAAGTTTTTCTAAATTAGGTTTCCATGCTTTCTTGCCTGCTAGAGTTCTGCCTTCCTTTTTTGCTTCCTCTACTAGCCTATCTTTAGCTTCATCCTCAAATTTTTCAAATTCAATGACTTGCAGTGTCTTCCTTCTCTTTCCTAGTCCATTGGTGGTATGCTTGACCCTTTTCATGGTGGATGGTGCAAGTTCTTTCTTAATCTTCACTGGTCTCTCTAATTTCCTTTGTGCAATAGGTGATTCCACCTCTGATTGCTTTCTAGGCTGATAAGTCATTGTCCTTGCTAGTTGCACTTGTGTAATTGCTATATATGGAACAATGGGGGCTTACGCCCATGGTTGTGTAATGGTTATACCTTTTGAAGGTCCTGTAATAGCAATAGGAGTTACTGCTATCACTTTAGACTACCCACTTGTCTTCATCTCTAGTAAAATTCCCTTAACCTCATTGAACTCTTCATGGGTAATACCTGATTCCTTAAGGATGGAATCAATCATCTTTTTGACTTTCTTCTTGCTCTCTTTACTATGTAGTTCAAAATGACCTATTCCAATCTTCTCATCATAGTTTCCCTATCTAGGGCACTTAGTGTCCTTCTCAGATTGAAGTATGATCTGTGTATACCCTTTTATAAGCTCTATGCTCATCTCATATCCCATGAGCTCTATGAACTTAACCCTTGGTTCCACAACTTCCATGCATGTGTTTTCTATCTCCACCATGAAGCATATGTCATCCTTGTACTTCTCTACCATGGAGGGTGGTATTCTATACCTCTATTTCATTTTAGTCTAGAAACTCTTCATGATTCTATTGATATCATCATCTCTAACATTCTCTAGCTTTGATCTGTAGCATTGAGTCACCAAATTCATTGTGCACTCATTGCTATCCCAATTTTTCATTCCTGGGAACTTCCTTGTTGTATAAAAGAACAAATGAGTCAGTAAGGACTCAAATCTAAAGAATATGCTCTTTTTCTTTTTCACTTTTGTAATGTTATCTAATAACTGCAATTTGATAATCTCACATAAATTTACTTTTCTTCCCTGAATTGTCATTACATAAGCTGCATGTAAAATTTTAGTTAGTGCTGATTTAACCCTTGAACCATGGTTAAACTTGTATCCTAATATCTTACTTAACAATTTCACTCCTTTGTCTTGAATTGAATCTACCTTCATGTTCCTTCCATCAAACCTTTTATTTAGGTTTGTCTCAACCATCTTCCTTACATTCTTCTTGTTTACATGATTACATCCCTATTTACTCAATCTTGTGACCTTGTGAATTAGGTCATTATCAATTTCAACTTGCGTATCACCTAACCATAATATATCATCATGTACCCTACTTAGAATGATTTAGGTCCAATCATTGTTGTCAAACTCTGTATAAAATATATAATTTACCAAATTCAACTTGCTCAGGTACACATATTCAAACTTCAAGGATATGTCACTATAACACATAGTCCCTAAGCCCTTGTGTATATATTCATCACCTATGCTCTCAATTTTATAATGTATATAGCTTCTGATGTCTTCAACATGAAGCACATTCTTTGGAACTTGTGAAAATGTGCCTAACAGGTCATCCATAAGTAAAATAAAAGGATATTCCTTGAATACATACCATGGCCTTTCACTAAAATTATAAAGTATCTGTCTAGTCATTGAAATTCAATTGTATGCACTGAAAAACTTAGTTTTAGCTCCGTTAAATACCTTAAAATCATGTTTTAGGGCTTCTGCAACTTTGCACTTCTAGAACTTCTTTTTGCACTTGAGATTGTTGTCAAATTGCTCTTCAATTTTCTCAAGACACTTTGCATGAACAAATGGTACACACAATCTTATTTACGATCCTTAAATCATTTCAAATCAGACTACGCATTAAATGCATATCTACCACAAATTCAAATACTGTCTTTGTTCACCAGTAAACTTGTTTTCTAAATCCCCGCTTACTATAATCATATCTAAGGTTATGCACTTGACCATAGCTTCCTCTCTATGTCCTCTGTCTTCTATTAACTATACAACTTCCAACTCATTCTCTAACATTAGTTCTAACCAACTAATGATTTGCCTCTTCTGAAACTACTTAATTTAGGTAGGATGAGTCACAAAAAATTTGTGATTTCAATATCTCATTAGGTGCATCAAAATAATGTTCATCTAAAACTATATAAGAGATTTTTGGATCCTTAGATATCACAAATGCCTCTTTGAATTCATCAACATGCTCGTTGATTGCTTCCTTTTGACTATTATCACTGTCATTCCCATTCCTCCTATCATTTCTATTGTTGTTCCTCTTGTAGTTAGGATTCCTATGGAAGTTTCTTCTGTCCATTCTGTAATATCTCCCTATGTGTTTGAAGTTATTACATAACTGACATATATGTGCAATTCTTCTATGATTGGTTCCATTTTGACTCTCAGGTGTTCTATGATTTCTTGCAATGTGTCTAGGTTTGTTACACTTGTAACACAAATTGGTTCTTTTGTCCATTAGGTTTGTCATCATCATTGGATCTAGTGATCTCCCTCTTTCATTACTTGTAGTGTTAGTGTTCCTAAACATTCTACCATTTGCATTATTACCATCAAACTTAGGTTTCTTACAATCTACTACTTTATGTCCATAACCATGACAATTGTAACAATTTAAATTAGTAATAGGTTTAAAGACTTACCCATGTAATCTCTTTTCATATGACCAACTTCGTTACATATGAAACATCTACCTCTGAACTCATGTGTTACTTCCTTGGGTGGTTCATCTTGCTTAGGTTTATCAACTTGCTCTCTTTTCTTAGGTTCATCATGTTTCACTGACAAATCAACTAATTCAATCTCCTTTGATAGTTTGCTAGTTGTGCTTGATTCTACCTTAGATCAGATTCTTTAGGGAAATCAATAATTGGATCTGATTCTCTTTTGATTTCAACTTTCTTGGTTGATTTCTCTCCAATAAGATATTCAAATGCTGTCTTATCATAAGGTCTCTAGTGAAATATATGCTCATCAATCTTCTCACTATTGGAATAAAGTTTCTCTAACTGTTTCTTAGCTTGTGTCAATTCTCCTTTCTCAATGATATTGTACTTTTCTAATTTTGCATGCTCAATCTTGATAGTATCTAATTTAGATGTTACTTGACTCAACTAGGATCTAAGGTCTGCATTCTCAGTTTTTAGCTCAGGTTCACTCTTACTACTATCGTAATTAAGACTCAACTTAAGTTCAACAATTTTCAATTCATGTTTCAAGATCTCATTCTCTTTATTGAGGTTTCCTACTTCATCATGGTCACTAGTTTGTATAATTTATTCCTTGCCATAGTTTAGATCATCAATCTTGTCCTTCAGTTTACCAATGTAGACTTTTGCATCTTTATACCTATTTTTCAGATTATCTCTTTCTTCTATAAGAAGGTTAATCAGTTCAAGAGCTTCTTGAAGATTTTTTTTTGACTATTCCATATTCATAGGGATCTTACTCAAGCTATTAAACTTCTTTAGAGTAACTATGCTCTAATACCAATTGTTAGAAATATATAATACTAAGAGGGGGGTTGAATCAATATTATAATTTTTTTTTCCCATAATTGAATATTGTTAATTACTTTATAACTGTGATGTGAATATCAGGATTTAACTGTGTGATTTTGAGTCAAACTCGATGACCCATGTTTCATGAGTAGTGATTCAACATGAATCCATCTCTCATAAGAATAAATGGAACACTTAGCACTCATTGGATCTAGGTGATGCTCACAGGGGTGAAGCACCGAGACTTCCATATGAAAGAAAACCGACAATGCTAAATAGTAAACATAACCATGCACATAGAGAACTTATAACACCATTATTTGTTAACTAGGGAAACCTTAGCCAAGGGAAAACCCTAGTGGGGATGATACCTGCTAGATGATCCACTAAACAAAAGAATCCTGTTAAGGATATTGACCTTGTTAAGAGTCTATGACACATAGTGTCTCGAGTCATTGTTAGAGCACTAGGCCTTGGTAGAAGCCTCAACCTTGTTAGGAGTTGGTAGATCAAATACAATGTATGCAAGAAGAGCCTATTGCCCTAACATGCATTTATACAATAAAGTTCTTCACAATAATAGATATACATATAATAATTTCTAACTGTTGTAATTCACACTTTCCCTGATACATCAAATATAGTTTGCATATCATCTCATCGACTTCACATCAATAAAGATCACACACTTATCTACGCAAGATAAGATCTTTAGTTATACTTCAAAAATTAGTAAATCTCTGCTCAGTCGGCCTTCATGTCTTTACATTCTTGACATAATATAAAAATAACTTATGGATTAACATCCACAAATTCAGCTCATCATGACTTAGTAATTATTTTGTTATCAAAATAATTCCTTAAGTCGTACAACTCAATTCTTTGCTATGCTCTGTTCTTCTCTGTCAGATACCAGTACTAGTATTTCAATCATAACTCACGCTGTACTATTTGTACACATCTGCACACTTAACCACATCATCATGACATTGTTATAAGCTTTCCTCAACTACACATAAGCTAACTCTCAATGAGTTGTCTGTACACATCTCATCTGTCTCTGTGTTGCTACAAACTGTCTAACACTTGGACAGTTTTCTAACTCTAAATGCATAAACGAAATGTTGAATAATGTTACCATAAATGAAAACTCTCAAGATATCTATCTGACCATATTTCTAATAGAGGGGACCTCAAACCCCATATTCCTAAATCTATTAGTTGTTAGTATTCTCTTTTGGGATCCTGCACAAAGAAACATTCCCACTTTTGGTAAACATGTAGAATCCCAACATAGCTTGAGAGTGGTGTTCACTTTCTCCCATCTTTGTGAGGTGATGATTAGTTGATATCCTTTCTTTACACTACATTGTTTATATTTTGAGACACCCTATATGAGTCTATCCTCTCTATTTTTTTAGTTGACCTGTCATTGATTAAGAAGCTTCTCAAAGGTGAGTTTTTCTTCATTTGTTAATTTTGTACCTTCTAAAGATTTCCATTTCCACCTTTCCTCCCCATTCACCCTTTCCATTTGTTTGTAGTTAAATACCTACTTACCCCTTTGATTCACTAAGGAGTTCTTGATATTTGTAGGAATGTTGAGATTGTCCAGGGGAGGGTGAACATCTCAGAAGTCCTCCTAGAATAGAGCTTCTTTTCCATTTCCTAAATCCTAGGTCAAGAATTTGCTGATAAGGTGTTGACAGTTAAGCATAAAGTTCCAAACCTCTGACCCTTTTGGGGGATTTCTAATTTTGAATAAGGATGTAGGATTCTTGATGTTTAAATATTTTTGATATAGAATCTTGGCCCATTTGCCATTTCTTTCTTAATACATTTGTCATACTAGTTTTGTGCCTAATGCTTCATTCTACTGGTTCAAAATCTTGATGGCTAATCCTCCCAATTCTTTTGGTTTGCATATATTGTCCCACATTATTAATGCTAATGTTTTTTTCTCTTGTCTACCTTTCCAGAAGAAGTTTCTAAGTTTTCATTCTAATTTTCTACTAACATTCTTAGTAAAGGTAGACAAGACATTTGTTATATTGGGATGACTGATAAGACATATTTAATTTTTAAAGTTCTTCCTACTTTAGTTAACCATTTCCCTTTCCAATTTTCAATTTTCTTATCAAAATTTTCTAAGATATTATTCCATATTTTAGTACTTTTAATTTGTTTTCTAAATGTATCCCTAGATAGTTACATGACAAGGCTCCCTTTTTAAATCCCATATTATTGCATATGACATTTTCTATTTCCGGTGCTGTGTTGATAAAAAATATTTTTGACTTCTCTGTATTCACCTTTTCTCCTGATGCTTTCATATATTCTTGTATGATATGTTGGAAGTTATACACTTCTAAAGTACTTTCTCTTTGTAGAATTGTGTCATTCACAAATTGTTGGTGAGTGTCATTCAAGATATTTTATGCATAAGTAACTCCTTTAATTTTTCCTTATGGTTGCATTTTTGTGATTGCTTAACCAAATGCTTCTGCCATGATGATGAACAAGAAAGGTGATATAGGATCTCCTTGTCTGATCCCTCTAGAGATATTAAAATAACCTTCTAGAGAACCAATTATCAATAGTGAGATTTTTGGTGTTGATATACATTTAAAGATCATGTTTATCCATTGACAAGAAAACCCAAAAGCTTCTAATGTCTTACATAATAAGTGCCATTATACCATATCATATGATTCTTGTATATCTAGTTTCATTAGCATGTAAGCTTCTTTGTTTAATTTTGTTGAGTTTATAGTTTTTTGAATGATTGTTATGCCATCTAAAATTGATCTGCTTGGTACAAAACCCATTTGTTCCTTAGAAATAAGCTTAGGGAGGATGATCTTAAGTATAGAAGCTATGGTTTTGGATAGGATTTTATAAATCATTTTGCATAATGCTATAGGTCTAAAATCTTTAGGTCCTTCATAATTCTATTTCTTAGAAATAAGAGTTAAAAATGTATGATTTATCTCCATCAATATTGACCCAACATTCCTTGTCACTTCTATTGCCTTCTAGAGATCTATTCCTATGATATCTCAACATTTTTGGAATACAAATGCTTGAAATCCATTTGGTCCTAGTGATTTATCTAGACTAAGACTAAAAATAACTCTTTTGGCTTCCTCTAGGGTGAAGGATTTATTTAAAAATTGATTGTCTGTAACTATGACCACTTAGGGGATGGTTTCTTCTGATTTTAGATTAGAAGAGTTAAAGTTATTTAAAATATTCTCATGATATTCTACAAATATCTTTTCTATCTTAGTAATATCTTCTTCTTCATTCCTTTTGTTGTTCTTAATCTTTAAGATTCTACGTATTGATCTATTATTTATATTGCTATTTTGATTTTATTTTTTTGTATTACGATCCACTATGTTTAACCAATTCTCTCTTGATTGTTGTTTCCAATAAATTTTCTCTTTTGCTAATATTATTCCCTATTTTGTTAGTAATTATTTTTCTTTATTGTATTTTTCAATATCCATTTATTATTATTATTTCTTTGTTTAGTCTCTTGATCTCTTCTTCATTCTCTATTTTTTCTTTAAATATATTGTTGAAATGTGTTTTTTTCCATTTTAGGATATTTTCTTTTAACAATTTTAGTTTGGATATAAAACAATACATTCTCAAACCTTGAAAGTTTGCCTTTGGCCACCATCATTTGATATTTTCCATAAAAATGCTATCCATTTCCTTGTAGGTTTAACTGATTCTATGAGTTCAATTCTGACTGGGAAATGATTTGAGCCCACATAGGATAGAATGGATGATTGTATTGACTAATCCATGTTACTTAGGTCACATTTGAAGAAAAAATTGTCTAGCCTTTCTTCTATATGGGAAAAACCTTTTCTTCTATTGTTCCAAGTGTATATGCCATTATTGGTGGGCATGTCCATTAAATTATTTTTCCTGAACCATTCTCTAAAATCTACTGTTACTTGATTTACTATTTGTAAATCACCAAATTTTTCTTCTAGATTTAAGATTGCATTGAAGTCTCCACCAATTATGAAATACTCATTGCAGTAAGTTTCCATAAAGGAATTGATATCATTCCAAATTTCTTTCTTATCTATTGTTTGGGTTGGCCAATAAACATTGATAAGGATAAATTGTAAGTTATGCCTAAAGCTTTTAATTCTACACCCACCACCCCCCTCCAATTATTGTTTGTGATTATTTTAGTATATGCTAATTAGCATATGGTTTGAATGTTCCTTCTCACATAAATCTAACTAATCTCTTATGTCTACTTTTGTTAGTAGGAAATAATAAATTTTCTTATTATAAGCTTTTAAACTCATCTCTATTTCTTTTGGCTGTATGCATTTTTCTTGACAATGCTCACATTCCTGTAGTGTACTCATTTTTTGATAACACCTTGTAATATTGCAAACTAAGATGCGTTCTATTTCTTTGTTTTCTCAACTTTCTACCTCTTTTCCTTCTAATGTATCTATGATTTCTCCCTCTTCTCTTCCTCTTGTTTTCATCTCGCATATTTTTGTTGAGTTCATAAGATTAGGAAAAGGTTCTAGCGCCCCATTTGACTTCTCTTTGAACTTTTCTCTTCCCTTACTATTTTCAAAAAGCTCTTCAATGTTTGAAGTTCTTTTAAGGAATTTTAGAGGTATTACTATATTCAAGTTTTTGATTTTCTTAATCTTTCCTTCATATTTTCCAAATGTTAGGTTATATAATGACCTATTTGTAAAGATATTTTTGTTGATTTCCATAGATCCTACTTCTAGATCTAGAAGAAAATTAATATCACTAGAAAGATGATCTGCTACTTCTAAACCTAAATGATTACCCAAATCTCTTCCTATTTGTTCCATTCTTTGGATTTGATTTAATTTAGGGAGTAGATATTTTCATATAAGCTAGGTAGGAAACTTAACTCTTTTGATCCTATGTTCATTTAGGTTTGGATCCCATGATTTTTTTTAAAGAATTACCCTTAAACAACCATTGAGGATTTGAAATGAAATGGTTTCTAATACTAAAATTATGACAATGAAAATAAATCAATCTATTAGATATGATAGAGGTACTTACTGAGTTTTTGCATACTCCTTGGATCCAACTTACCAAACTGGGAGTTTTCCTTACTGGACCACTCTAGTATCCATATATCCCAACTTCAAGACATTCAACCCACGTTTGTTTAGAGTATTGGTTGCTGATGATTTGGATTTGGTGGACGTG
The DNA here is from genome assembly GCA_028749045.1 of Cupressus sempervirens. Lineage (NCBI taxonomy): Eukaryota > Viridiplantae > Streptophyta > Pinopsida > Cupressales > Cupressaceae > Cupressus > Cupressus sempervirens. The sequence goes on along the minus strand of CM053784.1, from coordinate 519,629,620 downwards.
GAATGAGGGACAAAGGATTGGATCTTTTTATTCTCTACTAATAAATTACTTCTATTTTTGAAAAACTTCTGGGGAGAGTTGGCTAAAGTTTCCATAGTCTCTAGGTTTTTGGACTGAAAAGATCATAATTTAAACTGGGTAGATTTTTGCAAAGTCATTTTCCTATGTAGAGGGATATGTGGGCCAAGATTTGAGGAAGAATAAAAGAAGTGCAGATAGCTTTTTAAAATCCAATAGGTATGTTATTAACTATTGATAAGATGAGAGGTTTTAGAATTGAAAAAGATAGAGAGAGATTTTTCTTATCCAAGGTAAGGCTTTGAGTCTCAGATGGGATTACCTTAATCTTATTTGATGTTAGGGACACATATTTTGTTTTTGAATAGAAGATTCTTTATTTATTTGTTCTAACCTTTGCCTCTATGGTTTTGTTGTTCATCTTTTTTCTTTCCCTTGAGATATTTGGTTCAAATAGTCTTTCTCTTGCATACCTTCATTTCCTAATTTTTTCCCCATTTCAAACTATTTTCCATCTAGACTCAAAGGCGACTTCATTTGTGGAAGATTTGAAAAATGTGACATCTTGGGATGATTTTACCTCATTTTGAAAAAGGATTTGGGGAGATTATCGTTGTTGTTTCCCATTCTTTGAATTGTTATCTTCATGGAGCCTAAGAAGTGCTTTGAAACTATTCCTACATTCCACCATCTCTGCAACCAATGTTTTTAAAAAATATTCCCATGGGGGATTTCCTTGGCTCCTAGGTCTGAGGCATTATTTTTTTCCCTAACTGTGTGTGAAATAGTTTTGCCTTTTTGTCGATTGGCTTTTTCATAGTAAAGACTGCTTTTTCACAAATTTAACTTTTTTTTTTTGCCATTTTAATATAGATATATATTTTTAATTAATATTATGATCAACCTTCCTAATTTTAATCTTTATTTGATCATCAAATTAGATATTGGGAGGTCTTTTAAGGATAATATTACATATTTGTATAAAAGTTTAATTTTTGTAAGGTTGAATTTTGTATAGAGTGAATTTATTCTTATATGATGTGAGATTTAGTTTTTTAAATTGTTAGAGTAATTAGATATTTTATAATTAACTTCATTTTACTTAAGATAAACTTTAGGCATTTAATAATTAATTCTTTTATGAATTATTATCATGCTATCTAGGTTAGATACATGTTAGGGTTTGATCTTCTTTTATAATGATTGATCTCTCTTTGTAACACATTTATCTTTTTTGTCATCAAGAATGTCTCATCTTTGGATTTGTGAATTCTAGATAGCTTTTGCTCATCTCTTTTTATGATAGGTGTTTGCATTTAGGTGATTCTTGGGAGCTATGTGGTTGAGCTTTCGTCAACATTAACATGGTTTTAGAGCCCCAGATCTTCATGCCCTTGTTTTGTTCTTAAGAGTTTTGGTGTTGGTTTTCATATTTTAGTTTTCATAAGTGTTTTGTATTGGATCTGGTAGGACCTATTTTTTCGAGCACTTTGAGCTCAAATGGATATTAGTGTTGAGCTCAAAGCACTTGAAAACCCATTTTTATATAAAACATGTTCAATTTGGATTCTATTGAAATATAAGGAATTTTTTTTTAGCCCAAGGCCATATGACATTGGGCTCAAATATCAAAACAACAATTTATTTTTCAAAAAGAATTATTCCATATATTATTTGGAAAATCACTGCATATTTTTGTAAAAAAATTGGAGAAACATTTTAATGGTTATATGAGTTTTGATAAGGAGGGAATTTTTTTTTTGAGACTCACAGGTGGCGGGCTCCTTTGTGTCTGCACCAAGTGGCACCCTTTGTACCTTACCTACACTTAATGGTATAGGCACCTTTATTTTATTGGGCATGGGCCCTCATGCCTTGTCGTCCTCCTATCTTCTACTTCCGCATGGTACTATGTGCTTCCCCAATGAATTTTTTTGAGAAACAACAATTTTTTTGCACCTTTTATCATTTTTTGGAACTGCTACCCATGTCAACAGGCCATTGAGAAAATGAGAGCACAACAACTTGCTCTTGGGGTCCTTTTGTTAATGCAAGTTCCATATGATTTATGAATGATGGAGAGGCACAATCTCCCACACACATGCCCATGTTTGGGTGTGCAGTTTTAAATATCATGTCCTATTAGTGCCATGTTTTCCTATACTTGTCTCTTACACTTGGCATGTCCTTGTATCAGGCCCTATGATTTTCAACATTTTGCTGGGACAAATGGGATTTTTTGGCAAGCATTTAATTTTGCCATGCATTATTTTTGAGGCCTCACAACCATCCCACATCACCTACTAGGGTGGAATTTTTTTTAATGGATGGAGACACTTTTTGGTGCTTAAATCTTAGTCCCCTATAGGTCATCGTCCCTTTAACATGCACAATTAACACCCCTTTATTTTATAAGCACTATTTTTTTGGGCCCTCGCGTTACTCCAAGTTTTGTGTCCACACTACTTGGCCCTTTACATGTGCACATTTATTTGGGAACATTCTTGGCAGCCATTTTTTATGAGAATTGCCACAATCAATACCATTTTTGGTTCATGCACTTGGTAATGTCCCATAGTTTTGACAATGTCTATCTAGAGTAAAATATGCACCTGATGTGATTGTTTCTCCAATTAATTAATTAATTTAAAAATCACATAATAGTAGTTCTGTGATTTATAAATTAATTAATAAATTGCATAAACAATCACATCAGGTGCATATATTCTACTATTTAGCCACAGTCCATATTTCCAACATTTTTTGGTGGCCCCCTCATCGGTGATTTGCATGCCCTAGTGGTTCATGACACGGTAGGCATATTTTTTCCAACCAGTCACTTTTTGACACACAAAATTTCCTTTATGGTCATTATGAATTTATTTATGGCTCTGGCACGTGCTTTTTCTAGATTGGTATTTGTTTTAGGCTACTAGAATTCTTTCTAGCATTTGTTTTCCACGATGACCATTTGAACGTTAAAATTATGCCCACTATTTTATGATGTTAGTGCCATGTCAACACTACATCATCAACATATTTTCCCTCCTAGTTCTGTTTGTACCTACCTTCACATGTTTACTCATATCTCATGCATACAAACTCTATTTTCCACAAACAAGATATCACCAAAAAGCTAGTTCTGAGCTCATCCATGGATTAAGTATTTTTCAGTTTTCATGATTTTTTGATAACTTCTTTTTCTATCAAAGTTTAGGAGTTCTTTATATCACTGGTAAGATTTTTTAGAGCTCTTTCTAGTGATGTTGGTTTTTTTTTCTAGATTGAGCTCCAAGCACATTCTACTCAATTTTTTTCATTTTTGCATTTTGGTGGATATATTTTTTGTTTCAGGTCTAGGTGTCTTTTTAGTTGCTTCAAATGATTCATCATGTGTTGTGGTATCTATTGTATTAGCCTTTTGTCTCTTCTAGTCTTTTTAGAAATGATTTGTATGCTTTTTTGCAAACACATCGAGATAAAGTGCCATATTACATCTGTATTTTTGTTTAAGTTATTTTACCTTATTTTTCCTTTTGATTGAAGTAGTGTCATGAGAGGACACTCATGAAGATTATTTTATTCGTGGAATTCACCATATCTTGTACCTTATTGTACATGCACTACTCTAATTAAAGTGTCATGGGGGATTGATATTTTTCCATTATATTTCATCTTCCTTTTTCTACTAAGTTTCCCTTCCATGACATTTTCCTCATGACGTGTATGAGAGTGAACACCTCAATACACATATACGTATTCTTTTGTGCATCTTGATTGTGGTTCCTTGAGATGCAACTCTTTTGGCTCACTTATTTAGTTGCATGTTACCTCACCCTTGTCTACATTAGGGGGATTCTTATATTGTTTCTTATGCTCCCTTGGTTTGATGGAGTGAGCTATGTATCCATTATTTGTTCCTATGTACTAGGTGGAGCAATGGCTGGGTTCCTATACATTTCAGTGAGATGGACCATCTACCATATAAACACTCTTCTTTTTGTTCCTACTTTGGTTGTAGCCTTCCATGTTTGATTGAACAACTCTTTAGAAATTTCTATTTCATGCAATCTACATCTTTGAGTTTTATTGTTTTCCTTTGTGTGACTCCTGATTCAAGGAGTGTCTTCTAATTTGAGTAGTGTCTTATGAGGTAACTCATGCATAATATAGTCTTTTCTATCTACTCAAGTTCTATTTCACTGGAGGTTCTTTAGATTAGCAATAACTTATGGCATAGCTTTGCAATTTCTACATGCTTCAGTGGTATTCTTTGTGGTCATCTCTATATTCCTATTTTATGGGACATTCTCTAGTTTGGAGGCTTTTTCAATCCTTCACTAGTTCTTTCAATATTCTTTCCATCTCTTTTTGGAGTAGGGTTTTTCCCATGTGGTTTTCTCTATTTCTCCTCTTTACAAAGATTTGGTTGTGCTTAGGTACCCCATTAGGCTTTGTTTCCAAGACCCAAATCTACTTTCACTAGTAGTTTCTAGGTTTTTAGGTATTGCCTCAGTTTATCATAAGGGGGGGTGTTAGAGTAATTTGATATTTTCTAATTAAATCTATTTTACTTTCCCTAAACTTTAGGCATACAACAATTAATTCTTTTATTACTCATTATCATACAACCTAGGTTATATTCCTGTTAGGTTTTGATCTTCTTTAATAAGGATCGATCTCTCTTTGTAACACATTGATTCACTTTTGATTATTAACAATTTATATATTTTTTTCTCATCAAGAATGTCTCATCTGTTGATTTATGAATTCCAACCTCCATAGTTTTTTCTCCTTTCTTTCTGTGATGTATGTTTGCATGCAAGTGGTTCTTGGGAGCCATAGGGTTGAGCTTTCATCAACTTCAACAAAAATAAATGTATCCTTCTTTATAGTGTGGAGTATTCATTTGTTCATTTCAAATTTGAAATTTTATGAGTTCAAATTTTGCATAAAAATATTTTATAGCATTTAGTTCTCTCTTTCTCATACTACCTATAATTATGAAGTTTCACATCACTCCTCTCAAAATTATATGTAGGTATTTAAAATATTGTGAATATTTTTCTATTATCTATACTTTCATGAGTCAACTTTTGTCCTACACTTGACACTTAAGGTTGTCATTCTTTACATTTCTTCAAAAAAAAAAGCCTTGTCTTGTTCTTTGATGGATTGATCTTTATTTGTTTCTTAATTATTCCTCATATATGTTTGATTGCTTTAATAGTTATAGCATGTGGTAGTGACATTTCATTTTGAACTTCAAGTTTTAATATGCTTATATTCTAAGAGTTTGAGGGTATCAAAATATATGTAGGAAAAATTGCATAAAGAGCAACTAATCAAATATGACAACTTTGGATTGTCTACATATCTTGATAAATTTGATTGTGATTTAAATCATTTGAATGATATTAATTTTATAATGTTTGAAATCAAAGTGGGCATCTCTTTCTTTAACGTTATTCAAAATCATATTAACTACAAAGATATAATATTTTTAATAGTTGAAATATGTGTCTAAAGGGGTTAGTATTTGAAAATATGGAACACATAATGTTTGGATATTAATTGCATGCACCATTTCCTTCTTCTTGTATTAGGGGTTTATTTTCTCATTCATTTCAATTAAAAAACTATCGAAAGATTAGGCTTGTCAAAAGGAAACAAAATAATTAACATGAGTGTTCCAATTAACAAGTACATGCATTTCTTATTTGGAAATATCATTATGGAGTTTTTTTTGTTGAGGTACAAAAGTTTATACAAGCTCAATGAAGAATGATGTGATCTTTAAAGATCAATTTCATTTTGCTTTTGTTCTTTCCATTTTTGACATCACTAATACAAATTTTAAATGACATTTATAATTTGATGAATCATAATATTAATTTTTTTTTAATAGTCATATCTAAAAAGGAAAATGCCTCAATTAAATGTGATCATGATGTAGAAATTTTAGGGTTTGTGTGTTAATGATAATGTCTCCAAATATTTTATCCTCGTGTAAACATCGAAATCTACACTATGTTTAGTTATATCCTAGCATAGCTTTTATTACTGGAGGCTAAGTACCGGGTTACGGAACTAAGGCCTACCGAGGCTTTACACAAAAAATATAAATCACCACTAATATATGTGAACCACAACTAGGATGCATTTACACTATATTTTTTATTATACAACTGATTTATCACTTTTGTTCTTGTTGAAAAAAGAAATTAAGTACATGGAATTGGACTATTTCCTTCATAATGGAGTTCTTGATAACTGACAACATATTAAACTAAATTAAAATAGTGTTATATGTGGTGACTTATGTCCATAAATTGTTAAGATCTTGTTGGTGTAATGCCCACCCGTAGTTTGATTTTATGTTCTGATTGCCAAATTCTTTTAGGCCAATTTTGTGCATTGATTAGTTTTAGAGATATTAGATTTATATTATTATGATATTATTTCATGACTTGGATTAGTTGTTCATCAATGATGATTACTTGGTTGACTATATTTCACGTGTTGTTTAATGACTATGGTTACTAGTGCATTAATGATGCTTTAATGATTCTAGTTAAAAAAAAAAAAGAGATTTATTTCATAGCAATCTCAGATGATGTTTTTAATGATGACTATTTCATATTTGTAATGATGCATTGTTATAACTGAGCATTTGATGTTTGACTCATGATTTATTATGGTACTTACCCCATACTTGTAGGTGTATGATGCGCGTGTCTATTTTATCTTCTGTTTGATGTGTTTGATGTGGTTAAGGGAGGGAGTCGTAGTCACTTTCTAGTTAGGATCTACACGATGTATCACTCCCTGCCATTGCCTGTTTAGTTTAGATATATCTATATACATGTACATGCCCATCTTTTATGCAGGATGCAAGTACTGGGCATTGAATTCCTTGAATTGCTAGGATGAGTGTGCCCAATTATAAATACTCAAATGGTGAGAATGGAAAGATAATGATTAGGTCCAATCCCAGACATAGCCTAAATACTTGTCCTACAAGGAGGACTCGTAATAGACTGTCTACCCTTTTAAAAACCCATGAGTCTTTTTTGTGTATGTTGTTTGATTCTTGATTTGGATTGTTCTTCCTTATGCATTCTTGAGGTTTGACTTAGTGATTTGCTTGATAGATTAATTATTTATGATTCATGGATTGATCATTGATATCAAAATTTTAGATGTCATTTAATTTAAAAGTGGAAAAATGTTAAAATAGGATGATCTTGTGTTTTTAGAATTATTAAGTCTAAATGGATTTTTAATTAAATTAAAAGATTTAACTTAAAAGTCCTAATTTTAGAAAACTAAATTAAAAAGATTTAAAAATTAAAAATTATATATTTTAAACTTTGATTTTGGTGTAGCATTATTATTTAATTAATAAAAATTTATAATTAGTGACATTTAAATAATACATTTAAGTTATCTTTATTAATTAAATAATAAATAAATATCATTTTACAAAATTACTTTAAATAATAAAGTTGAGGAATAAATAAACTATAATAAAAGAATATTTTAATAAAAGAAAAATGATTTAAGTGTGCATGACAAGGTTAATAAAATAATATTTTAATTAAAAAATAGATTAATTGTGCATGAAGGAAATAATTAAATAAAGTAATTATAATTTTAGAGTTGTGGAGACAAAAACCCTAAAATGTAATTAGAGCTCTATATTAGAGGGTTTTTAGGTCATTATTAGACACATAGGTTTTGGGGAGCAAAATTCGGAATTGGATCAAAAGAATCGTTGAAAATTTCAGATGGTTTGGATTTGCATGCATTTACAGATTGCCTGAGATTTTAGCTGTGGTTTTTGAGGTAGGGTTTGAAAACCCATTATAGAGTTTTATTGAAAGATCTGTCTACTTCGTTTCTTCATGGGTGCTTGTATTATGCTTATTAATTTATTGTATTAATTCTAGATGAATTATGTTCTAGATTTTGAAAAGGAAAACTTAATTAATCAAGATAACTTGACTGCGAAAAAAATTGTAGATAATTATTATGACTGTATTCTTTTAAAAACCTCTTTAGATAATATAGGGAATATTTGATTATAGAAATTTAGAAGAAAATAATAAATTGAACAGTTAGGATTTCAACTTTAAGTTTGTCACTAGAGCCATTAGATTATCATGAATTTTCTAAATATAGATAAATATTCTTCTTATATCTAAAATAATTTAATTGCAAAATTTATTGGAAAAATAAAAAGATTAATTGAGAGGGAAGCATGTTGTAGCTAAACTTATGCATGCATGTGAAAATAAATATACTAAAAATAGAAAACTAAGTATAGTATAGTTGCATGCATGTGAAAACAAATATACTAAAAATATAAGCCAAGTATTCTATAGTTACATGCATGTGAAAATAAATATGCTAAAAATAGAAAGCTAAGTATAGTAGGGTTGCATGTGAAAACAAATATGCTAAAAATAGAAAACTAAGTGTAGTATGCTTGCATGATTTGGGAGATCATAGACATGCAAAAATGCTAATTGCATGTTTATTTTTATTTTATAAAAATGTAATTTAATTTTTAGATTTATTTATTTAAAATAATAATAATAGTTTATTAATTTTTAAAAATTAAATAAATATTATTCCTTTAGTTAAAGTGATTGTGAGTATTAGTGATTCTTTAAGTTCGTTAAACTCTTAGTTGCATATAAATGATTTTATATTTATTAATGCAAGAGGGAGGTTAATAAATAAATATTTAGAATTTTATTATATTTTAAGAGAAGTGTGGTAGAGTTCACTTTGTAATCATTTAGTTAATAACTATTTGACTTTATGAGAGAAATTATAAATAATTAAATTAAATTTATAATTTTATCTCTAGTTACATTATGAATTAAAGGAAAATTAAATATTAATATTAGACTTAAATAGAAGTCATATTAATATTTTAGAAATTGAACTTAATATCAATATTTAAATATAATAATATACATTTATGTTATTAATTAAATCATTTATGATTTAAAATTATTTAAATTAATAATATGATAATATTGCATGATATTTTATATGCACAAAAAGATTGGATATTTAATTTTTTTAAAAAATAAGTATATTACCATAACAATTTATATTATATTCTTACTTTATGTCTAAACACATCCTTATAACCCAAACTAAACAAGAAAAAATGGTAGAATTAAACCATGAGGCTAAAAACTATGTGTTTTCTAATATTCTATTTATAGTCTTGTGATGTTTATTTTCATGATGGATTTTCTTTGTGGGTTGTTTAGTTGGCCAAGTTAGGATGTGGACTAGAGGCATTTTTGAGATTTCTTTTATGGTTATGTAATGTCCCCATTTTAGCAATTGACCAAGTGTGTGTGCGTTAGCCTTGTTCTACATGGTCCCGAGGGCTAACGATGGGTTTAATGGGATCCTGGAGTGTTTTGGCCTAGTCATTTCTAGTTTGGGCCAAAACGAAGTTGATTTACTCAGTTTCAGGCATAATTACTATTTTTAGTAAGTCGACAGGACACAGTGCAGGTCAATTTTGGTGATTGGATTCGATACTCCTTGGTGAGAGCTTTCCGATGAGCTATCACTCGCATTTTTCGTAGTCCGATTGCAAATACATTTTAATGCCTGAAGTTTTATTAAATTTAATTGTAAAATATTAAAGTGTTACTTTAATATTTATTTTATGGTGATGTGTACCCAAGGGAGACATAAGGGGTATTTTAATATATGTTTTATATATTACACATCTTTTATCCCACATTGCCCATATGAGTTGAGCAGACCCTTGGAAATAGAATAAAAGGAAGCATTTGTGGCTTCATTAGGCAGGTTGAATATGAGAAGAAATTGGTGTGTGAGTTGCAGCTCCGTTCTTGGCATTTGAGGATGTCTATCCTCTCTTGTAACATTCTAGACGTCATTACCTTGGGGTTTGGCCTTTGGAATTCTAGTTCATTGGCTTCATTATCAGCCAATTTAGTTGCATTTCCGGCTACAGGCAGATTTGGTGTTTTGCTCATATCTTCTTCACTACTTGTTCGACGCTTATGCTGCTTTGAGGGAATGGTATTATGAAGGTAGTGGACTAATTGAAGGACAAAGTATTGTAGCAACAAGTTTGAAAGCATGGGCTGGAGTATTATGTCAATACTGCTGAAGTAATTAGTGAGTTGATAAATCTGCCATGTATTTGGTTTTATGAATTCTGAAAATAATATTTTATTAGCAGTAGTTCATTTCTACTTTGCATATCATTGTAGTTTCTTTCTTGTTTATGTTGTATGATACCAATTCCATGCATGAAACACAACAAACAAATAAACGTTTGATTTCCGGAGTTATGAGGGGTTTAAAACATTTAAACAAAGAAATAAGAAGTTGAATGCAAACTGTTTGACATAATTCCTTTCAACAATTTGGTTTAGTTTTTTTGGGACATCCAGGGGTGTCCATTACAGTGGTATCAGAGCTATAAGTCCTGCCATCCTATGGAGGTCTTATAGGGAATTTGAAATAGCCGGATAGAGGGAAAAAGTGTTTGATGAAATGTCAAAACACTAAAATCAGAAATAAGTAAAAACACAGGCTAAGCATTTATGTTTGAGCATGCGACAGGGGTCTTATAATTTCCGCGATACCAGAGCAAGACAAAATAGGATTTCAGACTTGCAAAGCAAACAGTCTAGTACGTCTGTGCAGGTGGACATTGAATCCAACCATATAGACACAGAGGAGATATTCTTTGATCACGACAATAATATGGGTGATCGAGATGACAGGAATACAGGATTAGGCAGAGGCCGAAATGCCAGTCCAGATTAGGGGGAGGTACTGTTCAGACAGTTACTAGATACATTAGAGTAGGGGCAGCGTATGCAGCAGGAGCAGAATAGGCGAATGGACATGATGTTGCAGCTCATGGCTAGATAGATGGGTGTCAATATTAATCCAGGTGATGCCAACAACAGAAACAATAACAAAGAGGGAAACAATAACAACAGGGGAAACAATAACCATGGAGGCCAAGGCAACAACAATGGTCCTGAGAATAACATTAATAGTAATAATGGACACGACAACAATGGGAATGAGGCTGATAACTTTAGACACGTTGCACGCCAAACACAGAAAAAGAGCTCGAGACCTCTTCTACCCACTTTCCCACCTAGAGATCCGGTTCAACCAGTAAATGAACCATAGATTACCAAGTTACAGGATCAGTTCAGGAGGGACTGGGAGGCTAGTGGACCAGAGTTTCAGGCGGATATTTCTCTTAGAGATTATATGGACTTGAGGATGAGACACATGCCTAAAGCAGGAGGGAGGAATCAAAACTTTGAGCTGAAGAAGAAAGTTGGAAAACTTTCTTTACCTTATTATGATGCTTTAGGGAAGATGACTGCACGAGCTTGGGTGCAGAAGGTAGATACATACTTGCAGCTAAATCCTATGCCTGAGGAGGAGGCTATCAAGTATGCGACTATGCACTTGGATGGCGTTGCACATGAATGGTGGCATCATGGCATGGTGACTTTGGGGCATAATCAGATTACATCCTATGAGGAATTCATCGAAACATTGATTGAGAGATTTGACACTAAGGATCCCGAGTTACATTTCAAGGAGCTAGCATAGTTAAAATAGTCAGGTTCTGTGGATGCTTACATTGCCAAGTTTCAGTGCTTGTCTATACTTGTTACTGATATCTCTCCTAGGAGATTGGTGGTGTTATTTTGTGATGGTCTTGCTGATCCATTAAAAGGTTGGGTGAAGGGACATGATCCACTCACCTTAGCTGAAGCAACTAAAAATGCATGAGATTTAGCCCCTTCGATATACAAAGGAAAAAACCATTCAACAGATTCTTCCTATCGCAAGGACAAAGATAAAAAACCATTTTAGAAAGAGTATAGCAAACCCAAAGAAGGATCAAAAGGACTAGACAATGAAACCTTGAATGAACTTCGAAAGAAGAAGCTGTGCTTCCATTGTAGAGAGCCTTGGGACTTATCTCATAAATGTTCTCTCAAGGCTAAGGCAAATCAAATGGAGTATTTTTCAACAGAAGAGTCAGAGTCAGAACGGGAGGATCAGCACTCTGATTCAGATGAGGGTAACACTATAGAGGAGAGCAACATTCCTAAGGATGATAGATCGTTGGCACGCTTGACAGGGGCCCAAAAGGCAATCACATTTAAGGTCAGGGGTACTATCCAGGGGCAGAAAGTGATATCTCTTATTGACACTGGGGCTACACATAACTTCATAGATGCACAGTTGGTAGCCAGGAGAGGGTTACAGACAGAGGAGCATGATGGGTTTAGAGTCATGGTGGTTAACGGTGATAAGTTATTATGCACTCAGAAGATATCTAATCTTCGCATCAAGTTTGGAGATGGCTACGAGTTGGAGGATGAGTTCTATGTTGTGGACATGGGAGATTATGATGTCATCCTCGGCATGACATGGATGGCTTCACTAGTTGAGTTCACACTCAATCTAGCAAAATTGGAGATGAGATTTCAGCATGAGGGCAAAACTGTGGTACTTAGAGGACTTTTAGATGGAGGTTGCAGAGTAGTGTCCTCTAGGAGAATGCAAAGACTTTTTTGTCATGATGACATAGAGCGGGAGGCAGAGTGCTACATTATGCCAACTTCACCAGAGCCACAAGAAAAGAGTCATCCACCAGATATCTAGAAGATACTTGATAGACACGCTAAAGTATTTAGCGATATTCCTCATGGGGTTCCTCCTGACAGAGGGATGGAACATGTTATTGAGCTCAAGGAGGGAGCCAAACCAGTTATGATTACTCCCTATCATCATCCTAAGAAACACAGGGATGAGATAGAGAAGGAAATTAAGGATTTGTTGGAGATGGGGCATATCAGGCCCAGTAAGAGCCCCTTTGCTTCAGCAGTAGTATTGGTAAAGAAGAAGGATGGGACGATGCGCATGTGCATCGATTACAGGGAACTGAATAAGAAAACAATTAAAAACAGGTATCCCATTCCTAGGATTGATGAGTTGCATGGGGCATGCTTCTTCACCAAAATTGATTTGCGATCCGGATACCATCAGATCAGGATGAGAGCAAAGGACATTGAGAAAATAGCCTTCCGATGTCACTATGGCCACTTTGAGTTCATGGTTATGCCATTTGGTCTAACCAATGGACCTGCTACATTTCAAAGTTGTATGAACCAGGTATTCAGGAAGCAGCTGAGGAGATTTGTCTTGATCTTCTTTGATGACATCTTGGTCTTCAGTAAGACCTGGGAGGAGCACTTACATCATCTGGAGGAGGTGTTATCTATTCTAGAGAGAGAGTCATTGTATGCCAAGGAATCTAAATGTGAGTTTGGCATGACTGAGCTCCTTTATCTTGGGCATATCATTAGTGCAGATGGCATTCGGGTTGATCCCAAAAAAAGCTATTGTAGAGTGGCCTACTCCCACAAACCTTACACAGCTTAAGGGATTCTTTGGTTTATGTGGTTTTTATAGGAGGTTTGTTAAGGGATTCTCATAGATTGCTACACCCTTGACAGATCTTACCAGGAAAGGAGCCTTCGTGTGGATAGGGGCAGCACAGAGGTGTTTTGAGCATTTCAAGCAGGTAATGTCTTCATGTCCAGTTCTAGCTCTACTGGATTTCACGAAGCCTTTTGAGCTTCATTGTGATGCATCAGGTGATGGGATTGGAGTAGTATTGATGCAGGAGAAACATCCCATTGCATTCAAGAGTAGGAAGCTCCAGGGAGTTGAGAAAAGTTATTCTATCTATGACCGGGAGATGTTGGCCATAATGCATACATTGGCCAAATTTCGATCATATTTGGTAGGTGCACATTTTGTGATCAAGACTGATCACAACAGTATTAAATACTTCATGAGCCAGCATGATCTTTATGACCGGCAACAAAAATGGGTGACTAAATTGCAGGCTTATGACTTTGACATAGAGTTTGTCAAAGGTAAGAAAAATGTGGTGGCTGATGCCTTATCTCGGAGACCTCACTTATGTGCTCTGGCAGAGATTTCAGGAGATTGGAGAGATCGGATTATAGCAGAGTATGTCGGAGATGCTTAGGCTTTTGGATTGATTTTAGGTACCATACAAGATGATTGCTATGAGGTGATAGATGGATTGATCAGAGTTTAGAACAGGGTTTATTTAATTTCGTCATCACATTTGAGAGAGGCGATACTGAAGACATTTCATGATGCACCCACAACTGGACATCCGGGGGTCTTCAAGACCTACAGGCAGATTCGAGAGCAGTTTTCATGGAAAGGGCTCAAGGATGATGTTCAGAGGTATGTTAGGGAGTGTGTGGTTTGTCAACATAATAAGGGAGAGCACACATTTCCTGTAGGTTTATTACAGCCCTTGCCCATTCCTGATAGGAAATGGGAAAGTATTTCGATGGACTTCATCACTGGTTTACCACGAGTGCAGGGAAGGGATTGCATCTATGTGGTGGTGGACCGCTTGACAAATTTTTCTCACTTCTTTGCTATTTCGTCCACTTAGACAACAGCACATGCGGCATATCTTTTCTTTAGAGAGATATTCAGGTTACATGGGCTGCCCAGATTCATTGTCAGCGATCGGGATAGTAAGTTTATGAGTGTTTTTTGGCAAGAGTTGTTTAGGTTGTGTGGTATAGATCTTACACCTAGCACTAGTTATCATCCACAAACAGATGGGCAAACAGAGATTGTGAATAAATGGGCGGAAGGATATTTGAGGAACTATGTAACTACACAACAAAAGGCTTGGATCAGATGGTTGCATATGGGAGAGTATTGCTATAACACCACTTATCATATTTCCATCAAGATGACTCCTTTCATGGCACTCTATGGTTATGAAGCACCTAGCTTCATGGATTTAGTTTTGGGGGACAACAGAGTGCCCAAAGCCAAAAACTTATTGCAGGATAGTCAGGACATCCTAAAAGTGCTCAAAGAGAATATACAACAGGCCCAAAATCAACAAAAATTGTATGCTGATCAGCACCGAATAGAGCATAGCTTCGAGGTAGGGGATATGGTTTACTTGAGGCTACAACCATATAGACAGTCATCACTCAAGAAGAGCAGAGCTAAAAAGTTGAAACCTAGATTTTATGGTCCCTACAGGGTGATTCGCAAAGTGGGCAAAGTCGCCTATGAGCTTGAGCTTCCAGAGGGCAATCGAGTGCATAATGTGTTTCATGTGTCTAGGCTTAAGAAAGCCATTGGTCAGAGTGTAGTGCCTTCTACAGATTTACCCCCCTTTGGATGAGGAGGGGAAGCTTGTGTTAGTACCCGAGGCTATTTTGGACACCAGAGAGAGGAAGCTTAGAAATAGGATAGTGAAGGAGTATTTGGTCAGATGGAAAGACCTGCCAGAAGAAGATTCTACATGGGAGAGTGAGCAGGTTATTCAGCAGGCTGGACTGAGATTGCTTGAGGACAAGCAATTTCAAGGGGGGTGGACTATAATGTCCCCATTTTAGTAGTTGACCAAGTGTGTGTGCGTTAGCCTTGTTCTACATGGTCCCGAGGGCTAACGAAGGGTTTAATGGGATCCTGGAGTGTTTTGGCCTAGTCATTTCTAGTTTGGGCCAAAACGAAGTTGATTTACTCAGTTTCAGGCATACTTACTATTTTTAGTAAGTCGGCAGGACACAGTGCAGGTCAATTTTGGTGATTGGATTTGATACTCCTCGGTGAGAGCTTTTCGATGAGCTATCACTCGCATTATTCAGAGTCTGATTGCTAATACATTTTAATGCCTGAAGTTTTATTAAATTTAATTGTAAAATATTAAAGTGTTACTTTAATATTTATTTTGTGGTGATGTGTACCCAAGGGAGACATAAGGGGTATTTTAATATATGTTTTATATATTACACATCTTTTATCCCACATTGCCCATATGAGTTGAGGGAACCCTTAGAAATAGAATAAAAGGAAGCATTTGTGGCTTCATTAGGCAGGTTGAATATGAGAAGAAATTGGTGTGTGAGTTGCAGCTCCGTTTTTGGCATTTGAGGATGCCTATACTCTCTTGTAACATTCTAGACATCATTCCCTTGGAGTTTGGCCTTTGGAATTCTTTGTTATTGGCTTCATTATCAGGCAGTTTAGTTGCATTTCTGGCTACAGGCAAATTTGGTATTTTGCTCATATCTTCTTCACTACTTGTCCGACGCTTATGCCGCTTTGAGGGAATGGTATTATGAAGGCAGTGGACTGATTGAAGGACAAAGTATTGTAGGAACAAGTTTGAAAGCATGGGCTGGAGTATTATGTCAATACTGCTGAAGTAATTAGTGAGTTGATAAATCTGCCATGTATTTGGTTTTATGAATTCTGAAAATAACATTTTATTAGCAGCAATTCATTTCTACTTTGCATATCATTGTAGTTTCTTTCTTGTTTATGCTGTATGATACGAATTTCATGCATGAAACACAACAAACAAATAAACGTTTGATTTTCGGAGTTATGAGGGGTTTAAAACATTTAAACGAAGAAATAAGAAGTTCAATGCAAACTGTTTGACATAATTCCTTTAGCAATTTGGTTTAGTTTTTTTGGGACATCCAGGGGTGTCCATTACAGGTTATTTGATGGGATGTCATGATGAACTTTATGATTGAATTGAGATTTATGTTTTTGAGCTTTATGCTATTGAGCATTTATGAGAACTTGGGTTTTGAGAACCAATGATATTTTTGGGTTGCCTGTTAAGTAGCCAAATTTGATCAATATTACTCTTATTGTATGGGACACTATTGTGGTTTGTGATTTTTGAGGGTTGTCTAGGTACATATCCTTGGGAGTGGCTTATAGTAGGGTTTTAGGACCCAAAGTGGTCAGTGCCAGGGTAACCTATTGTAAGTTATGTAATAAGTGATATTCTAATAATTAATATTTTGGGGAAACACACTAAAAAGATAAGTTAGAGATATTTTCTCTGCTTATGCCTTGAGTGCTTGTATAGACTAAGGATGGGAATGGGATGACAATATGACTGGTTTGCCTCATCTTCTTGAGAGGGTTTTTTGGTTCTGCATATGTCATGTTGAGGGTCCGGGGTTCAGAGTAACTAATCTAGGGTAACTCAATGCTTGAGGGTCCAGGGTCTACTGAGAGACTAGTCTAGGGTAACTCAAGTAGTTTGACCATGTGATGACATTTCCTAGAATGTAGCCTAAGTCTCCTTTGTAGTCTTTTTTTTTGTATTTGCCTCTAACTTAGCATTGTTATTGGTGGTGTACTTATTGTTGGATGTATTTAATGTGGTTATTCACTTTCATTGATGAATTGGTGATTTATGGTAGATGTACTTTTGACATGTGGCTTTTGACTTGAGGTGGATATATTTCATTGACTTTATCTTATGATCTTGGTATTCAATTTATACTTGGTTCATGTATGCTGTTTGGTTATGTGGTGTTGGTATTAGATTGAGTGTTCTTTCTTTTTAGATTATCTTATCTTCTTGAGTAGTATGTGTTACCTTTGAGGTAGTTTTGGCTATTAGGAATTCCTTGCCTAGGAATGTTATATAATTGATTAGCCATATGTGGATCATTCATTATCTTCCCTGTACAGTGGGAGTGGAAGCCTGATTAGGTAAGCATGTGATCAGGAGGTAGTGTCTTCTTACAATTTGGGTCCCCCTCACATTGCCAGCTATTAGATGTTCACTGCAGAAGATGTACCTTTATCATCCTTATTTCTTATCTCAGAAATTTCTTTTTAGTTGATGTAATAATGCTATTGGGTATTCTGATGTATTGTATCTATTCTCACATACCTTGCAAAATTTGTAGTGGATGTTATTTATTAGATGTACTTTCATCGTATTAGTTATACTTATGCATTTTCTTATGCGATTATGTATCTGTTATTTCTTTATGATCATGAGACATTGTACTTGAGACTTAAATTAATTAATATAAACTTTTTAACGTAACTCAACGTGAAGGAACCCTTGAGGAATTAAAACTATATTTGTAATTGATTACATGTTCTTGATGTGTATGTATATATTACTTCCACGTTATTGTTACTTTGATATTTTTTAAACCTAAAAAAAAAATTATTCAATAAACATTGTAACATGTGTTAGGTTTATTTCTCTTGGGTTCCTGAGCGGGGCATTATGGTTGGGTATTTTTAAATAACTTGTTCAAGAAAAATAACTCTATTTTAATATGGCTTTGAGATGGGCTTATTGCTAAATAAAGTAAAATTTCCCCTTAAATTATAACAAATGCATCTTCTTGTTCAACAACCTATAGAAGTTGGCAAAAACTCATTTAATTTATTTAAAGTAAATTGCACCTAATTTATTTTTACCCTAGGCATATAGATATGAAGTATTATATTATGATCGAGAGTAAGACAATGTTGGTCTTGGGTTGTTTAAAGTATGTATTGATGCTAGTTTTCGAAGTCATGAGTTGATTTTTTGTAAAAATATTTACCATTTGAATACTTGTGAATGACTATACAAAAAAAAGCTAATGGAATACTTTCTTGCTTTAAATATTGAAACTATGTGTAGGGATGTTCTTAGCACAAATGAATAAAGGACCTGTAATGTGCTTTTTGTATTGATGTGGAGCCTAATCAGACTCAAAGGTTTATTCGATGTGGTTTCCCCCCAAATTATTTCTACAAGGATTTGGTGGCAACATCCTGGGTATGCTCCCTATCGCCGTATAGGGTGGGGTCGAGGGGCAAAACCAAAGCCAAAAATGACCTTATATTATAAAAGGCATTGGCTAATATTTTTCTATTGGATGAATTATTCTAGCCCTAATTTTGTAAGTACTTTTTTTTGTATAAAATGGCGTAGGGTTACGGATTTCATACTATATGGTGATATTGTAGCTTCTTGTGGTAGTATTGAGCTATAAGGGATTGCAGATTATAATCACTATATAATAATAATAATATTGGCCTTGCTATTGGTGGATGTAGCCTAGGGATTGGGTGAACCACATTAAATTTTGGTGTCTTGTGTTCTCTTATCTATGATCTATTATTTTTTGATATTGGTTATATTTGCATGTTACTGTTATTTTTGTCCATGGTTAATTCTAACAAGTGATATCAAAGCCATATGGTCTTCATTTTTTTAGCCAAACATTTTTTTTTTTAGCAATCCTCTGCAAGAAGGTTTCACAGTTGAGTGCAAGTGATGGAATATGAGGGTAAGATGAAGGTTGAGAAGTTTAATGGGTAGAATTTTTAGTTATGGAAGATGTAAATGGAAGACTATCTTTATCAAAAGGATTTATGAAAGCCATTGGAGGGGAAAACCAAGAAATAGGGAACTATGATAGATGAGGACTGGGAGATTTTAGATAGAAAGACACTTGGAAGAATTCGATTATGCTTGTCACCATCAATGACATTTAACATTAAAAAAGTGAAGATGATGGAAGAGTTGATACAAACCCTAGCAAAACTATATAAAAAACCCTCTGCTTCAAATAAGGTATTTCTCATGAAGCATTTATTTAACATGAAGATGGTAGAAGGTGAATCTATTGTAGATCATTTAAATGAGTTTAATACTATTACTAGTCAATTATCTTTTCTATGAATGTCAATTTTGATGAAGAAATTAGTGTTCTCTTGATTTTTTATTCTTTTCCTGAAAGTTAGAATGGATTGGCAATGACTATGGGTAATTCTATTTTTGGATCTAATACCCTAAAATTTGATGATGTTATTGGTGTTATTTTGAGTGAGGAAAATCATAGGAAAACTTTAGGTGGATCTACATCTAGAAGTGTTTTGAATGCATAAAGTAGTAGTAGAATGATTAAGAGAGGAAATAATTTTGGAAATCATAGAAAATCAAGAGGACAGTCAAAGGGAAAGAGGTCTTAATCTAGAGGACCAAGAGATTGCTGGTATTGTAGAAAACTAGGGTAGAAGAAGAAAGATTGCTAGAATCAAAAGAATAATGAAGGAGATAAAATAGAAAAGAAAAAGGAGGAAAATGTGGTAAGTAACAAATCCAAAGAGGATGTTTACTTCTTTCTTTAGAAAGTGTTGATGATTCACGAGTTTTAGATTTTGGTGCTTCATTTCATGCTACACCTCATAGAGGTTATTTTATTGATTATTTCCAAGGGGATTTTGGGCTTGTTTATTTGGGGGATACTGAACCCTATCATATTTTTGGAAAGGGAAAAATTAAGATTAAGTTGTAGAATGGGAATCATTGGATACTACATAAGGTAAGACTTGGATACAACAGGGTAACTCGGTGATGAGGGTTGCGTAGTTTACTTTTAATGATAAAAATTGGAAGGTTTCAAAAGGTTCCCTTGTAGTAACAAGAGTTGTGAAAGTAGGCACCTTATATCTTTGTATAGGTCATACTATTCCTTCTACTTTGATCATTTCAGAGAAAAATAAATGTTCAAGAACAATTGCTGCAGTTGAGTAGGGAGAACAAACAATTGTTGTAGATTCTAATACAACACTATAGCACAATAGACTTGGGAACATGAGTGAGAAAATTGATCACATGAGTGAGAAAGGTATGAAATTACTTCATTTAAAGAAAGTTTTACCAAGTTTGAAATGTGTCAATATGGATTTCTATGAAAGTTGTGTTGGAAATATTCAAGATATGACAAGTTACTGAGAGGGGAGGGGTGAATCAGTAACTTTTAAAATTTCAAACAATAAAACTGCATACTGATATATTCACCATTCATCCAAGTAACCTACTGTAAGCATGAAACAAAATCATTTGCAACACTTGAACACATAGATTTGGTGACCCAGAAACCTTCCAAATAGAAAGTAAAACTGGGGTGGGGATGAAACCCACAAAGCTTCGTTACTGCAGTATGAAGTTGGCTGGTTAAGGCTTACAATGACCACTTCTAGTGATCTGCCCTGTTAGGAGCACAAAGGATTGCTAGATCCACCTTGTTAGAGGATTTACAAACATACAATAAAGTATGCACTCTGTTAGGAGATTTACAAAAGACTGTTAAGTCTACCTTGTTAAAGGATTTACAAAAACTGATTCACCTGTTAGAATGAAACAGTGGATCTGATTACAACTGATTGCTGATAAGATCCGCTATGCTCTGATTCACCTTGATGTGATAGATAAAACTTTTTTGCTCCAAAACTTGACCTTGCTGAATATCTTCACAACTCAGCACACATACTTTCGCACACATGTATTCCTTTCACACTTTCACATTTTCATTCATTACCATTACATTTGAATGATACAATACATTGCATATATATACCATCCAAATAAACAATACATGCAAGGTCGGCCAAAACAACAAGTGCAAATCTCTATACAAAGTCGGCCCAAGGTAAAAACTCGGGTTCACTGAACTGACTCGGTGTCCTTCTGATACTCGAAATCCACTGTGTTACTCGGCATCGTCATGCACTCGGTAGAAGTGAAGGCACGGTCCATACTAAACACTTCGAGTAGTTTTGAACTCAGTAACCACTGGAGACTCGGTAGAAGAGATGTCACTCGGTGAACACTTCTATCTGAACTATAGCTCGGTGATCAAAGGAAACACTCGATAGAACCTTGTGACTCGGTGATAGTTAGTTTCCTTGATAACCGTCTGAGCTCGGTAAAATTAATTTCCTTGATAACCTCAGGAGCTCAGTTATCATGAAGTTCTCGGTCAATACTAAGTACATCTTCACTCGGTCAAAACTGATTCCTTTCTTTACCTCGAACACTCGGTAAACACTGGCTACTTTGTTCACCTCGATCACTCGGTAAACACTGACTTCTTTGTTCACCTCGATCACTCGGTAAACACTGAGAACTAGGTAAAGCTTGGCTTACAAAGGAATGTCCGGTGAGAGCTCGGTAAGCATTCAGAATCCAATAAGTGTTGTAACTAATGACAAAAATGTATCATAATGCCAACAATCTCCCCCTTTGGCATTAGTGACAAAAACACTTATGAGACAAAATTTATCTGACATGCTGATGACTGATTCTGAATATACATAGCTTCGTTATATACAACTCCCCCATAGAATGTACATACAGTATTTACATGAGCTGTATATCTCTTCCTTTGTACAATTTTTTCGAAAACACTTATTCACCCATAGTATACATATCCAACAATAATATCCCCCTTTTTGACAATAATGCCAAAGAATAAAAGAATATATATACTTATATAGAAACACCAAAATGAGAGATGAACTCTGAATGTACCTGAAGAATAAGCTGGAGAGTCTTATCCCAATTCTCTTGCAAAATTTTGCAAGTGGAAAGAGCTACTTGAACTTCAGCCGAAAGTTCAATCACATGGTCTGCAATGGAGAGGTTATTATCATAGATTAATGTCTTTGAATGTGCAATGTGCTTCTGCATTGAATCCATGATGGGAAGGATCATGTTTTGGATATCTATCAATGTAGATCAGATCCTTGCCTCTTCTCTCAACAGCTCTGCCTGCTTCT
Organism: Cupressus sempervirens; assembly: GCA_028749045.1. NCBI lineage: Eukaryota > Viridiplantae > Streptophyta > Pinopsida > Cupressales > Cupressaceae > Cupressus > Cupressus sempervirens. The sequence goes on along the minus strand of CM053784.1, from coordinate 519,607,078 downwards.
TTGACAAAAATTTGATCCTGAGGTGATGAGATGAGCTTGAACTGGGGTCAAGCTTCAAGTTCTGTGCGCTCACCTTCAGATCCTCATCAATTTTATTTAGTTTATCTCTTATTCCCTTAGTGTACTCGGTAACATCACAAAGCTTAGCAAAAAGAGATGTTACATTATTAAAAGAATTTTCCATATCTGCCAAAACTGAGGTTAATGCAACCTGATTTATTGCAATGTTCTGGGCAATGTGCCCCAACACCTTATTATCAAATTTTTTTGCTGCACGCTCAATCAGCTTTTCTTGTCCGGAGGCATCTTCATTGAATTTATTAACTGCCTCTTCCAATTGAATCAAAATGTGTTGAGAAGTATCAACATCAACACCTATAGCCTCAGTAATTATGTTCCGGGCATCCTCAATTATCCTGTATTCCTTATCCCTTTTCGATCTTAAATGCATCTGAGTAGCCTTTTTCTCAATAAGTTGACTAGCATACCTCATTTCTTCAATGGTAGCATTATCAAAGTCAATCTTTGGAATTACTATCTCTGTGTCCAAGTCAATGTCTTCAAGAATTTCCTTTCCAGTGATCATAAGTCTTAATGGTTGCTTTTGTTTGACTTCTGAGATGACTGGTTTGACCTTTGGAATAGACACAACAGTAGAGACAGAAGGACTAGCAGTAAAAACTGGGCTGCTTGAGGGTTGAGTGCCAATAGGAGTATGTACAGGGTCAAAAATTTGAGTACTGGCCAAAAATGGTGATACACTTGGTAATATAGTATCTAAGCTCACTGTGCCTGAAGTAGATGGCGACAAAATTGTAGAACAAATTGGAGTAGTCAAAATTGGAGAACTCACAGCAATACCAACTGATGATGATGGAGTCGAGGAGGCCAACTCGGTAGATGAAGAGGGGTGCAGCTCGGTAGACGAAGTGGTAGTCACTTCCACTAATGATACCTGGAGCTGAGATATGGTAGGTGTAGATGGTAAATCTAGTGTAGATGAACCTGCTGAAGCTGACTCCAACCTTGATGATGTCACAGGTTTAGCTGGGGAGTGAGGAAGGGATGCAATAACTACTGCTGCAATTTTTACCAGATCATCCTCCTTATCTTCCTCTTCAGCTTCTTCCTCTTTGTCTTCTTCCTCTTTCTCTTCTATCATTGCATGCAACTCTCCTGGTGTAACTAAGATGGATGGAGCGCTATCTGATTCATCACTGCTGCTGCTGCTGTCATCATCCTTTGTTTCTACTGGGTCTACACTGGGCTTATGTAGATGATAGATGTTTTTCCACATGTTTGTAGCATCATTTACAACATGCTCTATATCTTTGATCAAAATCAAACAAGTGTGGAATCTGATCATCATTTTACCTTCATAGGTTTTCAATTCAGATTTTACCTCTACTCCAGTGAGACTAGGCCGAAGATTCTTCAGGGATTGCTCATATATATCTTTTACCATCTTGGTGGCTAACTCCCATCTTGACTGTACTCTCTCTAGTAGTTCTTTAGAGATATGAGGAGCAATCTGGTCCGGGGAGTATTTCCATTTTCCCATTTTGTTAAGTACCAGTTCCTCAATCTGCATTTTCTCTGCATCAGTCCTTGTCTCAAATTTCAATGCCTTGAAATTTGTGATGCCAGCTCCTTCTTCCAATGATTTGAGCCTTTGCTCGAATGTAGGTGCAGGCTTGACCAATACAGGTTCCTGAATATCTTTTCTTGTCCTCTGAGTAAATACTGCAGTAGGCTACTTCTTGGGCTTGGTAATGATTACCTTGCCTTTCTTCTTTGCCGGTTGCTCTTCTTTTGATTCTTCTTCTCCTTCTTCGCCTTGCTGCTGCTGGTGCTTGTGGATGCCATTGCTGCTCCGGTGAGTGAAAAGGTTTCGTAAGAATACTTCGCTGGAAAATCTCTTCAAATCGCTTGAAAGCCTTTTTTTTGTGTAAATCTCAAATTCACGGTGAAAAATGAGGTCAAAATCTGCCCTTTTGATGAAAAATTTGCCATTAATGTTCAGTACGGAGGTAGCTGCGATTGACAGACTGTCGTCCACTAGCTCGGCTTAAACTTTGCAACTCGGTGACCAAAAGAAAATAGGTTAAACCGACCTTAACTCGGTAAGAGAAGAACCAACCATGCTCGGTAAGTGCAACTTGGTGAAAGAAGCCTTATTGCACACGACTGAGCTCGGTAAGGTCATGTACCGACCATGATCCTGATGTATCTGAAATACTGATTTGATCATATTTTCATTCTAGGACTACTTAGGATATTGCTTTGTAGATACAGTCCTGGTCTTATCCTGATGAGTCTTAATTGGAAATGGTAGAGTCACTCACTTCTTGAGTGACCATTCCATCACTTGAATTATCTGGCTCGGTAGACTTAGGAATCCATTGCTGCTTCATTTGCTTCTGAATATTGTCTACTTTGATTTTCTTCTCATCCTCAACTTTCTTTATGTTCATGCAGTTTTTAGATATATGACCAAGTTCTGTACATGTATAACATCTTACAGTGGTATCCCTTTTTCTTAGGTGATGCCTTGCACAGTTTATGCCAGTATGACCATATTCTCCACAATAATGACATCTGCACCAAGTGTTGTAGTCCCAACCAAATATTGCTTTGACAAGTTGTTCAGCTAGATTAAATGATTTGGATTTGCATTGTGATGCCTTATGACCTTGCTTTTGGCATTTGTGACATTTACCTTCAAATTTTGGTTTCTCTTTGCATTCATTGGCTTTGTGTCCATGCTGATTGCAATTGTAGCACTTTCCATTAAATTTTCCTTTTCCATTGCTCCAAAATTTGTTAGATGTATGACCTAACTTACCACAGTGGCTACAAGTAGGTCTTTGATTCTTTTGAGTACCCTGTTTGGAGGATTCACCTTCTTCCTTGTATCCAAGGCCTGCTTTACTATTTTGTTTATGAAAGTTTTCTTCATTTTGCAGATTCAATTGATCCATGTCCTTTTGAGATTTTACCATTCTCTCATTGACTTTTTTTTCAGAGATTAGATCACTTTGTAAGCTTGCATTGATTTGCCTTTCAGTAATTAAGTCATTTCTCAAATTCTCATTCTCAGATCTTAGATTCATAATTTCTTCATTTGCATTAGATAATTGAGTTACAAGATTTTCAAGCTGAGAGGATTGATTATTCCTTACCTCTAAGTCTTCAGCTGCCTTGTTCCTTTGCTCCAAGATTTCACATAGCCTGATGGACTAGATTTCTTGTTCTCTTTTGAGCTTTCTTACTTCTTCCTGCAGAGATCCATTCTTTTCTAAAAGTTCTTTGATTGCTTTGTCAGCTTCATCTTGATGGTGAGAGATCTTCAATCTTTTCTTCAACATACTGATGGTCATTCATTTGCCTTGCAAGTTCTTTTCTTCTTTTCAAGGATTGTGAAAGATGCTCTTTTGCTTCATTGAGTTGAGCCATGGCCATTTTCAGATCTAGTTTTTCATTCTCAATAGTTTTGTCAAGTTTGAATATCTCCATTGTCCTTGATCTTTGCTCAAGCTATGAAACTTTTATCTTGAGAACCTTATTGCTCTAATACCAATTGTTGGAAATATTCAAGATATGACAAGTTACTGAGAGGGGAGGGGTGAATCAGTAACTTTTAAAATTTCAAACAATAAAATTGCATACTGATATATTCACCATTCATCCAAGTAACCTACTATAAGCATGAAACAAAATCATTTGCAACACTTGAACACACAGATTTGGTGACCCAGAAACCTTCCAAATAGAAAGTAAAACTGGGGTGGGGATGAAACCCACAAAGCTTCGTTACTGCAGTATGAAGTTGGCCGGTTAAGGCTTACAATGACCACTTCTGGTGATCTGCCCTGTTAGGAGCACAAAGGATTTCTAGATCCACCTTTTTAGAGGATTTACAAACATACAATAAAGTATGCACTTTGTTAGGAGATTTACAAAAGACTATTAAGTCTACCTTGTTAAAGGATTTACAAAAACTGATTCACCTGTTAGAATGAAACAGTGGATCTGATTACAACTAATTGCTGATAAGATCCGCTATGCTCTGATTCACCTTGATGTGATAGATAAAACTTTTCTACTCCAAAACTTGACCTTGCTGAATACCTTCACAACTCAGCACACATACTTTCGCACACATGTATTTCTTTCACACTTTCACATTTTCATTCATTACCATTACATTTGAATGATACAATACATTGCATATATATACCATCCAAATAAACAATACATGCAAGGTCGGCCAAAACAACAAGTGCAAATCTCTATACAAAGTTGGCCCAAGGTAAAAACTCGAGTTCACTGAACTGACTCGGTGTCCTTCTGATACTCGGCGTCCACTGCGTTACTCGGCATCGTCATGCACTCAGTAGAAGTGAAGGCACGGTCCATACTAAACACTTCGAGTAGTTCTGAACTCGGTAACCACTGGAGACTCGGTAGAAGAGATGTCACTCGGTGAACACTTCTGCCTGAATTGTAGCTCGGTGATCAAAGGAAACACTCGATAGAACCTTGTGACTCGATGATAGTTAGTTTCCTTGATAACCGTCTGAGCTCGGTAAAATTAATTTCCTTGATAACCTCAGGAGCTTGGTTATCATGAAGTTCTTGGTCAATACTAAGTACATCTTCACTCGGTCAAAACTGATTCCTTTCTTTACCTCGAACACTCGGTAAACACTGGCTGCTTTGTTCACCTCGATCACTCGGTAAACACTGACTTCTTTGTTCACCTTGATCACTCGGTAAACATTGAGAACTAGGTAAAGCTTGGCTTACAAAGGAATGTCCGGTGAGAGCTCGGTAAGCATTCAGAATCCAATAAGTGTTGTAACTAATGACAAAAATGTATCATAATGCCAACAAGTTGTGTATGTGGAAAACAAAAGAGAGGGAGTTTTATGAATATTGGGAAGGAAATAAAAAATGAGAAATTAGAGGTTGTGCATATAGATGTATTGGGACTAGCTCAGGTATCTTCCCTTGGTGGCTCTCATTATTATGTTATATTTATTGATGATGCAACTACAAAAGTATGGGTTTATTTCCTTAGAAAAATATGATGTATTTGTAACTTTAAAGAAATGAAAATACTTGGTTGAGAATGAGATTGGTAAAAAGCTAAAATATCTCAGATCTGATAATGGTGGTGAGTATTGAAGCAAACAATTTGAAGATTATTGCTCCACTAATGGTATTTGTAGACAAAAAACTATTCGAAGGACTCCATAGGAAAATGGAGTGGCTGAATGCATGAACATGACAATAATGGAGTGTACAAGGAGCATGGGGTTGCATGTTGGGCTGCTCTTAAACATGTGGATGGAGGTTGTCAATACTATTATATATTTGATTAATAGAGGTCCCTATACTCCTTTGGGCTATGGTATTCTAGAGGAAGCATGGAATGGTAAGAAGGTGAGTTATCCTTTTCTCAAAACCTTCAGTTGTGAAGCATTTGCACATATATATTCTAAAAATAGAACCAAGCTGGAAGCTAAGTCAAAGAAATATGTATTTGTTAGATATGACATTGATGAATTTGGTTATAGGCTTCAAGATTTTTAAAATCATAAAATTGTAAGAAGCAGGGATGCCATATTCAATGACAGAGTGTGTACAAAGATATGTTACATGAGAAGAATGAAAATGATTATGTAGTGCTGGATGATACTCCAAAAGATGATGTTCCAGTAGTTCCTCATGATCTACAACAACTGTGAAAACAAATACTACACACCCTAGTGAATGTTAGATGGTTAACAAGGCTAAGTAGACCTCCAAAAATATTTTTTCCTTCTTTGTATTCTATTTTAATTACTAATGCTGGTGAACCTAAATGTTATGATGAAGCTATGAAGGTGGATACAAAGATTCAGTGGGAGTCTGCAAGGAAAGAAGAAATGGACTCTTTGCTAAAAAATTAGACACAACATTTATGAAAGTTGCCTGTAGGTAAAAGGGATTTATAGAATAAATGGGTCTATAGGTTGAAAGAAGAGGATGGAGGTAAGAAAATATTTAAAGCTAAGTTAGTTGTAAAAGGATTTGGATAGAAAGAGGGCATTCATTTTGATAAGATATTTTCTCTTATTGTTAAAATGACTTCTATTCGCACTGTTTTAAGTATTGTGGCTACTAAGGATTTGCATTTGGAGTAGCTTGATATTAAAACAACCTTTCTTCATGGTGATTTGGATGATGAGATATATATGGCACAACCATAGGGATTTGAGGTCAAAGGTAAGGAGAACTTTGTGTGCAGATTGTAGAAAAAATTATATGGCTTGAAGCAAGCACCACGACAATGGTATCTAAAATTTGATAGTTTTATGCATGAGAATGGAGATAGTAGGTGTCATTTAGATCATTATGTTAATTTTAAAAAGTTGGATGATGACATCTATATTATTTTATGTTCATATGTTGATGATATGCTAGTAGTTGGGTCTAACATGGATCACATTAAGGGGTTAAAGACATAATTAGTACATTAATTTGCTATGGAGGATTTGTAGGACTAGAAAAAAAATCCTTGGTATGAAAATTTGTACAGATAGAAAGAATAGAAATTGACATTATCTTAGGCTAATTATATTGATAAGGTGTTGCAATTTTTCTCTATGGAGAATGTTAAAGTTGTCAGCGTACCTTTACTTGGTCATTGGAAGTTGAATAAAGAAATGTGTCCAAAGAGACAAGAAGAGGAGGATAAGATGTCCAAGGTACCTTATGCTTCAACTATAGCAAGCTTGATGTATGCTATGGTATGTACTAGGAAAGATATTGCATATAAAGTGGGAGTTGTTAGTAGATATATGAATCATCTAGGGCTTGAGCATTGAAATGCATTTAAATGGATTCTCAGACATTTAACAGGAACATCCAGTAAGTGTTTATATTTTGGGGGCTCTACTATTGATTTACAGGGCTATGTTGACTCAATTTTGGTAGGGGATATTGATACTAGGCAGAGTACTTCCGGTTATGTATTTACTATTGGTGGGGCAATAGTGAGATGGGTTTTTTGGTTTTAGGAGGTTAATGCTTTATCCACTATAGAGGTAGAGTATGTTGCTTCTACAAGGAAACCAAGGAGATGATATGGCTTTAGTTCTTCATGGAAGAATTGGGACACCCATAGAGGGATAATTATTTGTTTATAGATAGCTAGAGTGCCATTCATCTTGCAAAGAATTCTACTCTACATTCAAAGACAAAACATATACAATTGCGGTACCATTTCATTCGATCAGTTTTGGATGATGGATAATTGAAGTTGGAGAAGATACATACATATGATAATCCAATAGATATGTTTACCACAGTAGTAACTATTGGAAATAATCAAGACTAGCTAGGTTACTGAGAGGGGAGGGATGAATTAGTAACCGCAATTTTTTTTGACAAATTCAGCCCTTAACAACATAATCCATTCATCATTAATAGATCTAATCTACTGCATGCATGAGAAATTGAAAATATAAACATTCATGGCACATGAACACAATATTTGGTGATCCAAAAACCTTCCAAATAGAAAGTAAAACTGGGGTGGGGATGATACCCACAAAACTTCAATATTGTAGTATAAAGTTGGCCTGTTAAAGCTTGCAATGATCACTTCTAATGATCTACCCTATTAGGAACAATTAGGATTGCTAGGTCCACCTTGTTAGAGGTTTTAAAAATATACAATGAGGTATGCACTCAGTTAAGAGATTTAAAGAAAAGACTATTAAGTCTACCTTGTTAAAGGATTTGAATCTGATTCACCTATTAGGATGAAATAGTAGACCTGACTTACAACTAAATTGTTGATTAGATCCTTGAAATGCTGATCACCTCTATGTGATAGATTTTACTTGACTACTCTTGATTTGACCTTGCTATATACCTTACTCTGCTGCTGACTTACATTCACATGCTTATCATCACATTCGCTTTTCACTCTTCTCAAAACATTACAAGTTCTTACACAATTGAGTATGATACAATACATTACATATATATACCATCTCGATTCTCATAATTACAAGGTTGGCCAAAACACAAATTAACACCAATATTATTGAGTTGTCCCAAATGTAGAAACTCGAGTTTTGAAAGTTGACTTGTTGAATTTTTGATACTCAGTGTCCACTACATTACTTAGCATCATCATGCATTCGGTAGAAGTAGAGGCTCAGTCCATAAAAATCACTCAATGTAGCTTCAAACTTGGTGAACGCTGGAGACTTAGTAGATATAGTGTCACTTGGTTGAAATTAAATTCCATGTTTACCTTGCTTGTACTCAGTAAACACTATTCATCCCATCACTTGGTTAACAATGGCTTCACATCACAAGACCTGATAACTTGGTAGACATTGTGAATCTCGATAACCACTAACTACTTGGTAAGAACTAAACTGCTTGGTCTAAACTGCTAGACTTTGCACTATCTATATTCATTTGGTAACCATTGGAATGCTCGGTATGAACTGTGAAACTTGGTAACCACTGAATTGCTTGGTAAACACTAGAAATTGAATGATGAACTCAGTAATCATAAAAAATTTGAATAAGTGTTGTCACTAATAAAAAACACAACTTAATGCCAACAATCTTCCCCTTTGGCATTAGTGACAAAAACACTCATTAGCCAAAACTTATGTACAGTGTCATGCTGATTTTGATTTTTTGATTTTTCAAAATTTGTCCTTGTAACTCTACTGTATATATCTCCCCCATACAATGTACATATTATATCAGGCATAATATCATACTGAGTGTATATACAAATATTTTTTCTTCTTAATTTCTCCCTCTTTATTATTATGCACAAGTCTCTCCCCCTTTTATTCTATACATATGTCTCTCCCCCTTTTTGACAATAATGCTAAATATTTATACACAACATACTTATATAGAGAGACTAAAATGTGAGAGAAAATTAGAATGTACCTTAAGAATAAGAGCTAATGTCTTGTCCTAGTTTTCTTGCAAAATTTTGTAAGTTTGGAGTGCAACTTGGACTTCTGTTGAGAGTTCAATCATATTAGGATCAATGTTTTTGAATAAGCAATGTGCTTTTGCATTGTATCCATGATAGGAAGGATCATGTTCTAGATGTCTATTAGTGTAGACCAGATCCTTGCTTCCTCTCTCAATAGCTCTGCTTGCATGTCTGATAGGAATCTAACCCTCATGTGATGTGCTGAGCTTGAGCTGGGGTTAAGCTGCAACTTTTGAGCACTAACCTTCAGATCCTCATCTATCTTATTCAATTTTCCTTTTATTTCCTTTGTATACTTGGTAACATCACATAGCTTAGCAAAAAGAGATGTTACATTCATGAAATAATTTTCAAGATTAGCTAAAATTGAGGAAAGCTCTACCTAATGAATAGCAATATGTTGAGCAATGTGCTCAAGCACTTTATTGTCAAAATTTTTCTTTACCTTTTCTATCAACTTATCCTAGCATGTAGAATCCTCACTGAATTTATTTACTGCTTCTTCTAATTGTAACAAAATATGTTGAGATGAATCAACATTAACACCTATAGCCTTTGTCAAAATGTTCTTGGCACTTTCAATGATTCTGAATTCTTTATCCCTTTCTTCTCTGAGCTATTTCTACTTAGTCTTCTGTTCAAGAAGCTAGCTAACCAATCTCATTTGTTCAATAGTAGCATTATCAAAATCTAGCTTGGGTATCTCAATTTCCTTGTCCAAATCAATATCTTCCTCAATTTATTTTCCACTAATCAGAAGTTTAAGTGGTGTCTTTGGTTCAACTTTTGACATTACTGATTTGGACTTTGAAACAAAAACAAAGGTAGAAATAGTAGGGCTTGTAGTGAAAACTTGAATGGTGCCTACTGATGAAATGATAATTGGAGCACTAGAAGAATCCAAAATTGATGTACTTCCTAAAATTGATGTGATTATAGGAGGAACATTGATAGAAGTATTTACAATAGGGGCACTTATTGGAATATGCAAAATTGAAGTAGAAAAAATTGTAGAACTAGATGCTACACTTACTGCTGATGTTCTTGATTTAGGAGCTGAAGAATTAGAAGGTTTTAGCTTGGTAGATGAAGTGGTAGACACTTCCATTAGAGATACTTGGAGTTGAGAGGTAGAAAAGAGTGATTGGGTAGATGATGTGTCTTTTGAGATTGCAATCACACTTGCTGAAGCTATCTCCATGCTTAATGATACCGTAGTTTTTGGTGGAGATTGAGGAAGGGAGGCTATGACTTCTGTAGCTATCCTGACTAGATCAATTTCTTCTTCTCCTTCTTCCCTATCTTCCTCCTTAGCTTCATCCTCTTTTCCTTCTTCATCATACTTCATCAATTCCTGATAATCTTCAGCATCAATAGTGACACAAGGAGTATTATCTTCTTCATTATCTTCATCCTTGTCATTATCATCGTCATTGATTTCCACTGGATTCTCACTAGGTTTGTGCATATGATAAACATTCTTCCACATGGGTGTAGCATCCTTGACTACATGCTCAATATCTTTTATCAAAATTAAACAAGTATGAAATCTAATTGTCATCTTGTCTTCATTCTTCTTTATTGCTTCCTTTACCTCTGCATTGGTAAGAATCGGTAGCAACTATCTCAAAGATTGCTCATATATGTCCTTTGTAGTTTGCATAGTTGATTCCCATCTTGGTTTCAACCTTGCTAATAATTCATTGGAAATTTGAGGGGCAATTTGATCACGAAAATATTTCCATTTTTCCATCTTTGTCAGTACCAACTCCTCAATCTACATCTTCTTTGCATTAGTTCTGGTTTCATATTTCAATGGTTTAAAATTTGTAATACCTGCACCTTCTTCCAATTGCTTCAATATTTCCTAGAAGGTGAGAGGGGGCTTACTAAACATAACTTCACTGCCTCTTTTCTTCTTAGATCTTCTGGTGAACATAGTTGTAGAGGCCTTGGGTGGCTTGGTGATAATCACCTTGCCTTTCTTTCTCATAGGCTCTTCTTCCTTTTTTGATTCTTCTTCTTCATTCTTAGATTCTTCATATTCCCCTTTTCCATTGCTAAGCATAAGAGGGGCATTTTCTATTTTCAATTTAGATATCCTCCTCTTATCTTTATTTATTACCCGAGGAAGCTTAATCTCAAGCTCTATTCTAGCTTTTGCTTCATCATAAGTTCCAAAGATAGGTACCTTTGGATCTACATGCTAATTCATCAGGGCTTCAATTATCTCCTTTGTTTCATCAATATTTCCCTCATAAGGAAGAGGTTTCACCCATACTATTTTGGGCCTAACTACCTAAATGTACACTCTGTCATAGTCAACCATGAAACAAACATCATCTTGTAGTCTTCAACCAATTTTGATGGAATCCATAACATGTTATTCATCTTTTCCTTGAATGCTTCAAAATAGTTGTCCATTATGCTATCAAAATTCTCACCCATTTCTGCAATAAACTCATTAATCTGATACAAAACTAGAGTGTCCTTTCTCCATACCACTCTGCCTTTAGAGAGGAACAAATTTTGAACATAAAAGAACAAACAAGTCAATAGAGAATCAAATTTACATGGATTATTCTTGGAGGTTCTGATGCTTTCCATGTTCTTATTCAATTGTTTCAACATTAAGTCTGCTAAGTCATATTTAAAATTCTTCTTAAAAAATTTCTATGCTAGGTCCACGACCTCACACGACACACTATTAGTTGAATGGAGCTATATATCTTATGAGCAATAATATGAATGCCAAACTTGAGTTCCACATCAGATACATTACTAATTTTTATTCCTCTACCATCCCACTTGGCTAGGGTTTTCTTTTGAAGCTCATCCCAACCTAGGGTTTTAGTAACTTTAACATTATTGAGCATAGGGAGACCTATAATTCTACGAATCATCTTCTTCATTATCAAAACTAGCTGCTCTAACCACAATTGACCATTATGGACTTGGCTCAAGATATATCTAATCCATTTTATTTGAAAGTTTCTTGGCAAGTGCGGAATGTGGGTTAAACCTTTCTCCTCTAGATGTTTATGCTCAGGCTTAAGGGTTCCATCCACATACAATTCACCTAGGGCACTATCCATTTCTAGGGCTCCAATTTCTTGCACAACACATTTGAAATGAGTATGAATATCATTGATAATGAGTACCTTTGGTGGAATTTGCAACTAAGCTCTATTGGGGTTGAGAGTTTTTACAATCATTCGTACCAGTTTGAAATTAGGAGCCTTCCATTCAATGCCTCATACCAACATCTTTGATCCTTTCTTTGTCTTGCTATTGCTATTGGTGGATGCCATGATTTCTCGATAGACTAAGAAAATTCCTCAAAAAACTTCGCTGCAAACTTTGCTCAATATTGCTTGAATGCTCTACAAATTGCTCTGCTCTAGATACTGAATTTGTAGTGGAAATGAAGTTAAAATTCTACCTTTTTGATGAAAATTTCCCATTAATGCTCGGTATGATGAGAGCTATAATGATCTAGTGCTTGATAGGCTATCATCCACTATTTGTGTAGATTTCTTGGTAGAACATTGTAACTCGACGACCAAATAAAACTTTGTTACTCCGATCTCACTTAGTGAATACTAATGCTAAACTTTTGTGATCCCTTTGTATTTGGAATACTAATTTGGATCTTTCACTTCCTTCCATTGGAACTGCTTGAAAATATAATTCTAGTTCTTCCTTAAGAACTTAATTGGAAATGGTGGAGTCACCCACTTCATGAGTGACATGACCATCATCACTTGAACTGGCTTGCTCAGTAGATTTGGGAACCCATTGCTATCTCATATGCTTCATGATGTTATCTACTTATGCTTTCTTTTCATCTTCAAATCTACCTATATTCATGCAATTCTTAGCTATATGACCAAGTTCAATACATGTATAGCATCTTATTGTAGTATCCTTTCTTCTCAAGTGATACCTAGTATAGTTTATGCCAATGTGTCCATATTCTCCACAGTAATGAAATCTACACCAAGTATTGTAGTCCCAACCAAATATTGCCTTTACAAATTATTCAGTTGGATTGAATGGTTTAGATCTGTATTTAGATACCTTGTGACCTTGTTTCTTGCATTTGTTACATTTGCCTTCAAACTATGGTTTCTCCTTACATTCATTAGCTTTATGACCATGCTAACTACAATTGTAGCATTTTCCATTGAATTTTTGCTTTCCATTACTCCAAAATTTGATTGATGTATGACCTATCTTACCACAGTGATTGAAAATAGGTATTTGATTCCTTTGAAAACCTTATTTGGAGGATTCACCTTCTTCTTTGTATCCAAGCCCTACTTTTCCCTTTTACCTATAAAGTTTTTGCTCATTTTGCTGATTCAATTGATCCCTGTCTACCTGGGATTTCATTATTCTTTCATTAAGTTTCTTCTCATAATTTAGATCAACTTTCAACCTTTCATTGATTTTCCTTTTAGTACTTAAATCATTCCTTAACCTTTCATTTTTAGATCTCAAACTCATGATTTCTTCATTTTCATTAGAGAGCTGATTGATAAGACTTCCTTGCTGAAGGGATTGATTTTGAGTTTCATTGTTCCTTGCCTCTGAGTCTTCATTTGCCTTATTTCTCTATTCAAAAATTTCACACAATCTTATTGACTAGATTTCTTGTTCTCTTTTCAATTTTCTCACCTCTTCTTGTAGGGAGCCATTCTTTTCTAGGAGTTCTTTGATTGCATTATTTTCTTAATCTAAACTACTTAAAGGGAAAAAGTCTTCAATATTCTCTTCAACATACTGGTGATCATTCATTTATTTTGCAAGTTCCTTCCTTCTTTTTAGGGATTGGGAAAGATGCTCTTTTCTTGCTTGAGTTGAGCTATGGCCATCTCCAGATCTAGCTTCTCATTGTTAATAGCTTTGTCAAGTTTGAATATCTCCATTGTCCTTGATCTTTGCTCAAGCTATCAAACTTTATCCTAAGAACCATAATGCTCTGATACCAATTGTTGGAAATAATCAAGACTAGCTAGGTTACTGATAGGGGAGGGGTGAATAAGTAACCTCAATTTTTTTTGACAAATTTAGCTCTTAACAACATAATCCATTCATCATTAATAGATCTAATCTATTGCATGCACGAGAAAATGAAAACATAAACATTCATGGCACATGAACACAATATTTGGTGACCCAGAAACCTTCCAAATAGAAAGTAAATATGGGGTGGGGATGATACCGACAAAACTTCAATATTTTAGTATATAGTTGGCCTGTTAAAGCTTACAATGATCACTTCTGATGATCTTCCATGTTAGGAGCAATTAGGACTGCTAGGTCCACCTTGTTAGAGGTTTTAAAAACATACAATGAAGTATGCACTCAGTTAAGAGATTTATAGAAAAGACTCTTAAGTCTACCTTGTTAAAGGATTTGAATCTGATTCATCTATTAGGATGAAAAAATAGATCTAACTTACAACTAAATTGCTGATTAGATCCTTGAAATTCTGATCACCTCTATGTGATAGATTTGACTTGACTACTCCTGATTTGACCTTGCTATATACCTTACTCTGTTGCTAATTTACATTCGCATGCTTATCATCACATTCAATTTTTACTCTTCTTAAAACATTACAACTTCTTAAACAATTAAGTATGATATAGTAAATTACATATATATACCATCCCAATTCTCATAATTACAAGGTCATCCAAAAAACAAGTTAACACCAATATTACTGAGTCAGTCCAAATGTAGAAACTTGGGTTCTAAAAGCTAGTTTGGTGAATTTATAATACTTGATGTCCACTACATTACTCAGAATCATCAGGCATTTAGTAGAAGTAGAGGCTCAGTCTATACTAATCACTCAACATAGTTTCAAACTCGGTGAACACTAGAGACTTGGTAGATATAGTGTCTCTCAGTAGAAACTAAATTCCATGTTTACCTTGCTTGCACTTGGAAAACACTACTCATCCCATCACTCGGTTAACATTGGCTTCACATCACAAGACCTAATAAATTGGTAGACACTATGAAGCTTAGTAATCACTGACTACTTGGTAAGAACTAAATTGCTTGGTCTGAACTATAGGACTTCACATTGTTTATATTCACTTGGTAACCACTAGAATGCTCGGTATGAACTATGAAACTTGGTAACCACTGAATTTCTTGGTAAACACTGGAGACTGAATGATGAACTTAGTAATCATACAAAATATGAATAAGTGTTGTCACTAATAAAAAACACAACTTAATGCCAACAGTGACACAAGAGAAGTTGAACTCCTCTTTAGCCTCAGTTGGTCTTCTGGGCTGAACATAATAAAAGAACAATAGAGTTCAGGGTGGTTTGATATTCTAGTGGGAGCTATAGGTTTAGTAGTGCTATGATCAATCTCTAAGTGGGAGGTTATTATTGTGGAGTCTGATTAGTCTCCAAGTGAGAGATTGTTGTGATGTGGAGCCTAATTAGACTTAAAGGTTTATTCAGCATAGTTTTTCCCCAAATTATTTCTATGAGGTTTTGGGGGTAGTGATCCTAAGATAGGTTCAAGGGGTAGTGTCCCTTCGGGGTCCTAGAGAAGTGCCCTAGGTGTGTTTCCTATCGTAGTATAGGGTGGGGTTGAGGGGAAATGCTCTTGCAGGGCTTTTTGGGGGCAGCACCTCCAAAGCCAAAAATGACCTTATATTGTAAAAGGTGTCGGTTGATATTTTTCTACTGGACAACTTATTCTAGCCCTAATTTTATAAGTGAAAAAAGCTTCTATAAAATGGCTTAGGGTTAGGGATTTCATTGTGTATGGTGATATTGTAGCTTCTTGTGGTGGTATTGAGCTATAACGGATTGCAAATTGTAATCAATGGATGATAATAATAATATTGGACTTGCTATTGGTGGACATAGCCTAGGGATTGGGTGAACCATTTTAAATCTTGGTGACTTGTGTTCTCTTTTGTATGATCTATTATTTTTTGATATTAGTTATATTTGCATGTTATTGTTATTTCTGTCTGTGGTCAATCCTAGCACTTTTAAATTTTATTCTTAAGATTCTATACTTTGTTTGTCTTTTGTTGTGTGTTTCATTCTTGAGTTTTTAAAAGAAGTGCGGTTCAAGTGTTAAAAGATGATTCTTCAAACTAATTCTAAAAATAACTCAACCACAAGCCTTTTTCCTTTTATAGCTAAGAATTGTTATATGGAATCTATAAAGGAAGACTATTGAGCTAAAAACAAATTAATAACCCGAAATTTTTTACTAGTTTTGAATAAATAAAAACATAATAAATCATAGGAAAATGGATTTTTGTTGATTTTGTCTTATTGTTGAAAAAAAATAATCAATTTGAGTTCAATGATAATTGATGGCTTCTTTATGATTAATTGTTGGCTTAAACTTTTGTATGTTTTGATAAATATAACAAAGCTTACATTGGTGTTGTTTTCTTATCAATACACTTGTAATAAATGAATTTGAATCTAAATTTATTTTTAATAAATAATATTTTCTATCCCAACGCAAACAATTTGAATGATTATTGTACTTTATGTTGTGGTTTCACAATGCACACCCCATTTTGACTAGGAATGACGACACCCTACTCTCTTTTTTGGATTCCTAGACTCACAATTCAGGGTCTGAGAAATGTTAAAGAGTCAAAAAGAAAAAATTCAAAAAATTTGAAAAGTAAAAAAAAAAACCAAATCCTTGCACCACATGCCACTACTTCGCTAGACACCTCTCTAGTCAATCTTGCATGCGTTGCACAAAACTTGCTCCATGAGCACTCCCACACACAGACCTCTGTGTGCACCTCACTTTCGTGTGCACACCTCTCATTCACCTGCATGTGCGCCATGCAAAATGCTATGTGCCACACGTTGCACATCTATGCCATTGTGTGCACCACCATACCCTCCGCACACACATCTCCAAAACTCACCATGCTACTCCTCACAAGCAGCGCATGCCACACTACGGTGTACTTTATGGTGCGTGACCTACTAAAATGTGTCGTGTGCTCTACCAAGCCATGTCATGTGTGTACATCCATGCATCCTCTACAACTAGCACACCTCTGAGGTGCACAAGTGTGTCAAACTTTTTGTAATTCAGAGATGGAAGACATCCTTAACTTGTTGGGGTCATAACTTTTGACCTAGAGCTTAGAATTCAAAACCATTTACATCATTGGAATAAGTGTGGACATGCCAAGAAATTTTGAGGACCTAGAAAATTTTGAAGTTCCAAAACTCCATGAAGTTGCAAAAGGTGATGGAAATGTAGAAGGTCTCGAGGTTGGTGAGATTTTTGAATTAGGAAGTCATCAAGAAGAAGATAAAAATGCTTCCTATTGTGATATTGATCCCCTATTGAATAATGATAAGATACCTCCCTCAAAACAATATATGTCATTAGAAGAGATGGATAGAGTGCTCAATTTGGTCTCAAGTTTAACTGAGGAAATGTCTATTTGAGGGTATTCTACACATATATCAAACCATGCAATAACTAAGTCATGTAGAATCCATCCATTTGGGTTCCATTTAGAAGAAAGTTGTCCTAATTTCTTGTTAGCTTGGGAGATTGCAATAGAGGGAAAGTATGATTTTGAACATGCTTCTTTGGGATATGAGGCAGAAAACATCTAGGTTGATGATAGTAATGAATCCTGTAATTCAAAAGGAAGGTTGGTGATTGATTTTCCTAGTTTGGAGGAACCTAAAGTGTTTCCATGTCCGTGTGAAGTTGTGTATCATGAGATAAGACCACTAGAAGGAGAGGTTATAATGTGAGTGTACCACTATGGTGGGGGACTCACTAGATCATGTGATATTTTTAAATTATCCCTCTGATTTTTATGATTTTCAATTTGAATATGATGTTAAAGGTAAGAGAACTTGTTTGTGGATTAATCATGGTCATAAAGAATTACCACAACTTTTGATTTTGTTTGATTTGTGCCCAAAATTTGAACAAAGATTGCCCAATTTTTTTTTTTTTTGAGTACAAAGACAAGTAAACATTTTTTAGAACTATATTGGGGGGGGGGGTTCATTAATATTGCACATCATGAGAAATCTACTAACAACCACCCCACATTCTTATTATTCAAGGTTTTTTATAGATAAGTTTTTGTTTTTGTTTTTCTTAGTCTTTTTTAGTCTTTCTAGTTAGGTGTTAGTTTGCTTTGAGTTGAGTCTTTTGTTTCTTCATTTCTTTTTTTAGTCGTGTTAATCTGGGGCTTAAGTGCAATCAAGATTTTATCTTGACATATCTCATTAACTACTCTTTTAGTTCTGATTTCAAGAAGAGGTATTTCTTTGTCAAAACTTTTGGACAATTGTGTGTTTTATACCAACTGAATGATGGATGTTGCTTGTGGAAATAGGGAGACTTTCAGTTTTAAGTTTAGGGTTCTGAACTAATGAGATCTGAACACCTTGCAAACTTAAGAATCTATCATCTTAGGTGTTGTTGAATTAAAGTCAAAGATGATGAGGGATGATCCAAACTCCAATTGTTTCAAATAGGATGAGTCTCCTTGAAAGGTTGCTAAGATTAATGTTTGGTGTGAGAGTTTCTAAAACATTCTAAAAGAGGAATGCAAGGGATGTTCGCAAGAGATCAAATCTGAGAAATGACTCTGATGTTCTGATTACATAGTCTAAGCATAGTTAGGATACAGAATAAATGAAAAAAAAAAGAAAAGAAAATAAAAGGAAAAGGACGATTTTAAGACTGAAGGACTCTAGAGATCCAGAATGGCAGAAAGATACAATTTCAAAATAAAGTATCTCATACTACTTCATAAAGTAGTGAAATTACAAGCTACGTGGAGTGATTCTTCAAAATTAGCTAGGAGATTAAAGGAAAGTGACACCCCACTAAGAGCCCTCGAACTGATTCTCTCATTTGGTCAAGCAAGCGATTGATGAACAACCTCCATGAAGATCCCACATGAATGAACTAGAAAGAGTGGAAAATTCTTTCCATGTTGTTGGAAGACCTTGATAAGACTATGTTCTCAAATGTCGAAGGGAATGAATACACAAATCACATATTGAGCTTGAAGGTTTTGGGTCTTGAAGTATGATTGTGAGGTCGTTCGAACTATGCTCGAGGCATTCCGAGTTCAGTTGGTGTTTCACACACATCAAAGGAATGTTTGCTGATGAAGAAAGGCTTTTGTCATTTCTTCCTTTTTATTGGGTCCATTTGTTGTGGTTTCACAATGCACACCCCATTTTAACTAGGAATGGGGACCCCCTACTATCTATTTTAGATTTTTAGACTCACAATTCGGGGTCCAAGAAATCTTAAAGAGTCAAAAAGAAAAAATTGAAAAAATGGAAAAAAATTAAAAAGTCAAAAAAAGAAAAAAAATCCCTGTGCTGTGCGCCACTGCTCTGCTACGCACCTTTCCAGTCCATCTTGCATGCACCGTGCAAAAAATGCTCCACATGCACCCCTCCACATGCACCCCACTGCCATGTGTGCACCTACCATTCACCCATGTGTGCATCTCGTGCAAAATGCCGCATGCTGCGCGCTACACATCTGCACTGCTACACACACCACCACACCCTCCATGCGCACATCTCCAAAATTTACTGCATCACTCGTCATGAGCAGCACACGCCACACTGTAATGCACTTCATGGTGTGTGACCTACTAAAATGCATTGTGTACACTACCAAGCCACACTTCATGCACACGCCCATGCATCCTCCCCACTTAGCGCACCTCCGAGGTGCACAGGTGTGCCAAAATTTTTGTTTTTTAGAGATGAAAGACATCCTTAACTTGTCAGGGTCATAAATTTTGACCTAGAGCTCAGAATTCAAAACCATTTACATCATTGGAAAGAAGAACTAAAAATGTAATTTTAGTCCCTAAAATAGCAAGCCTTTGGCTACCTAATTTTAGGGACCAATGAAAGGTTCAACTTGAAATTTTGAGTAGAAGACCTCCAAAAAAGCCAGTTAAGAGGACCTAGAAAAACTTGTGAAAAAATATGGAAAATTTCAAACATTTGATGAATTTGGATGATTTGGTCTCTAACCAAGAAGGATCAGGTAGTTGGAGAGAAGAAAAAGATCAAAGATACAGAGGTTGGACACATGAAGCAGAACAAGTTCCTCATCTTATGCAACTATTAATGATAAGATTCAACGAAGGTGCCTTGGGATTTTAGATTGAAGAAGCAAGAGTTTAAGTTTTGAAAGTGATTGGCTATAAAGAGGGTATAAATCATGAAAAAGGGGCAAAGTATGTACACAAAAAGTGATCTAAAACCCCATTTGAGCATAACCCAAAATCATTTTCAAAATTGACAACTTTGATCTTTTGGCAATTTGAGCTATCAATGTGTGTAGGTCCACAGGTGCACATTTTCAAGAGGTGCACATTTTCAATAGGTGCACATTTTGGAGGTTCATATTTTTGAGGTGTGTAGCTATGCAAGTCCAGAGGTGCACATTCTCAAAAAAGTTTCATCGACAGTTAATTGCTAGTTCCAAAAATAGAGCTTTCCATGCATTGAAAACACATTCTGATAGCAATTTAACTCCTACAAATGCCCTGTGAAGGATTAGCTTCCAATTTTGGCACTTCTAGTTACTTCCACTTTGACTTAGAGATTTCCCATTCTTTCTTCTCTCATAATTCTTTGTTTTTCAACATGAAAAGACTCATGCATCCAATTAATGAATATAAAATGGATGAAGTTCTACAAAGCGCCAGTTAGGTAGCTAGTTTGTATATAATTAGTTGTTTTATTGTTTAAAAAGCATTTTATTGCATGAAGATATCTCTCACTCTCAACAAAAATTGAGGAGATGATTTCTTATAAATAACCCATTGTAATATGTAATCAAGGCTGCTGTTATTATGCAATAAAATTATGCTTTTAGTGCTCACATTTGGAGTGTAGTGATTCTTACCTGAATCTGTCATTGTTTTATGAATTATATTCATGAAATTGTGATTGAGCCAAAGGTTTATTGCATTGTTTCTAGTTGTGTGATTCTTTAGTTTTGGTGTTTGCTATAGTATTATGAATTTTGCTGATGTATCTAGCTTGAGAAGAGATCATCAAATTGTGTCTGCATAGCTTTTTGTCTCGCATGAGTGCACTTTTCCTGGCCTTGCAATTTGATGAAAGGTGAAATATCATACGATTATTAAAGTTTCTCACTGACATTAGCATCAGTGAATTCTAGGAAGCACTGCTCCTATTTTCATTGGTTTCCTACCAATTTATTCAAAAAAGCTTAACTTGCAGCATGTTGTTTTCTGTAGCTTATGTCCATTAGGTTTTCAATTTCGTGTTATTTAAATTTCATGTTATTTGTTTTCAGTTGTTATTTTCTTTGCTGACCCCTTGTTAGAATAGGAACTCATATTATTTTTACTGTTAGATTGCATTTATTAAAAAAAATAGAAAATACAAAAACATAGTTCTTTTGTGTGTTATTTTGAGATAGCAAATAGATTTCACTTCATTCCAAGATCATAATAGAACCAAGAAAGGCCTCCTCATGAAAAATCACATTTATCTTCAACTAAGTGGATTTTGGTATTGCACAAGACAAATATAAAACCTTGGATTTGATTGCAAAAGATTAGCTTTTCAAGAGAGGAATTGCGCCAAGGATTCCTGCCGTTGGCCTCGTGCAAAATGATCGCCCAAAAGAAGTGGCGCTAGAAGGAGGGCCGCACTTTTGATTCTCAGAAAAAGTAGAAAAATTTGCCAAAGTTTCAAAATTATGCACTTTTGCAAAAATTTGCGCTTTCCACAAGTTTAGAATTTTTTTTGAGTTTTTGAGAAATTCAGGTGGGCACAAGTGTGCAAGTGCACAAAATTTTGTAGTGTGCTATTTTGAGAAAGTGTGCTTTTTCAAAGGTGCACTTTTCTAGAATAAATACAAGTTCCTAGAACTCAGTCAATTTCACAAGCATCATAGTGATAAAGGGATACCAAGAACTCCACCCATTCACATTACACATTCCATCATCATCATTCACTTTACATTATACTTCACACATTCCCATCACTATGCACCATGTCTTTCTTTAATGCCCAAAGTTCATCTTTGAATCTAACTGGCCCACTGCATGACTTGCCCAAAAATCCTAAATTTTTTTGCCCACGGTTCATCTATGGAGAATCACAACTAGCAGAAGATCATATTAAAATATTCAAGGAGATTTGTAATCGAAACAAGATTCAACATATGGATGTGGTATGCCACCTTTTCCCTTACATTTTGGGAGAAATGGCATTCAATTGGTACCTCAATCTGCCACCAGCATCAATAAGGGATTGGAACTCTTTTGGGAGCAAGTTTCAGGAACAATTCAAGATCTATATTGATCCAACTATCCTATATCATCAGTTCATCTCAATTAAGAGGGATCCTCATGAGACTATTTCACAGTTTAATCATCACTTCTATAGGATGTATTAAAGAATGGAGTTTCCTTATGTTATACCACAAGAGGCTGCCATCCAAGTCTATTTTGGAACAATGGATTCATTAACTTCTATTTTTCTAAGAAGGCTCCCACCCATAGACATTGATACCATTGAAAAGGCCTTGAAAGAGGCTGTTACATTCACAAATCATGTTATTGCTACTACAATGTCAACAATTACATATTTAGGGTATGAGTCCCAAAAGGTAGCTACATTCGTTGAAGAAGAAAACAATATGGCTAGAGAGTTTAAGGCCATGAAGGAGACAATGTCTCTTTTATCTAATGAATTTCTTAGAATAAAGTTGAATTCCTCAAAAAATCAAGGCAATCATCCATGACAACTTGCTGCCTAGGACAGTTATTCTCAAAATCAAAGCAGAAAACAATATGGCCCTGATGATAACATCAACAATGAGAATAATGGTATTATAGATATGAGACCAAGTGAAAATGGATATGGGTACAATGATGTTTTAGATCAACCTCCCCAAATTAGGGAGGATCATATGATAAATCTACAGGAGGGCAAAATGATGAAGTTGATCAAGAGGAGTTTGTGTTCCCATTCAACGAAGAAATTCTTCCAAGTGTTGATGTTGGAATAAGCCTGGACATGCCAAGAAATTTTGAGGATGTAGAAAATTTTGAAGTTCCAAAACTCGATGAAGTTGCAAAAGGTGATTGGAAATGTAGAAGGTCTTAAGGCTGGTGAGATTTTCGAATCAAGAGGTCATCAAGAAGAAGATACCAATGCTTCCTATTGTGATATTGATCCCCTATTGAATAATGATAAGATACCTCCCTCAAAACAAGATATGCCATTAGAAGAGGTGGATAGAGTGCTCAATTTGGTCTCAAGCTTAACTGAGGAAATGTCTATTTGTGGGTATTCTACACATATATCAAACCATGTAATAACTAAGTCATGTAGAATCCATCCATATGGATTCCATTTAGAATAAAGTTGTCCTAATTTCTTGTTAGCTTGGGAAATTGTGATGGAGAGAAAGTATGATTCTGAACATGCTTCTTTGGGATATGAGGCAGAAAACATCTAGGTCAATAATAGTAATGAATCCTATAATTTGAAAGGAAGGTTGGTGATTGATTTTTCTAGTTCGAAGGAACCTAAAGTATTTCCATATCTGCGTGAAGTTGTGTACCATGAGATCAGACAACTAGAAAGAGAGGTTACAATGTGTGAGTGTACCCCTATGGTGGGGGACTCGCTAGATCAGGTGATATTTTGCCATTATCCCTATGATTTTTATGATTTTCAATTTTAATATGATGTTAAAGGTAAGAGAACTTGTTTGTGGATTAATCATGGTCATAAAGAGTTACCATAACTTCTGATTTTTTGTGATTTGTGCGTAGAATTTGAACAAAGATTGCCTAAATTTTATTTTTCTGAGTACAAAGACAAGTCAACATTTTTTAGAACTATATGGGGGGTTCATTAGTATTGCACATCATAAGAAATCTACTAACAACCACCCTACATTCTTATTATTCAAAGTTTTCTATAGATAAGTTTTTGTTTTTGTTTTTCTTAGTCTTTTTTTGTTCTTTCTAGTTAAGTCTTAGTTTGCTTTGAGCCGAGTCTTTTGTTTCTTTTTTTTTTTTTTTTACAGTTGTGTTAGTGCAGGGGTTAGGTGCAATCGAGATTTTATCTTGACATGTCTCATTAACTATTATTTTAGTTTCAATTTTAGGAAGAGGTATTTCTTTGTCAAAACATTTGGACAATTGTGTGTTTTATACCAACTAAACAATGGATGTTGCTTGCAGAAATAGGGAGACTCTCAGTTTAAAGTTCAGCATTATGAACTAATGAGCTGTCAACACCTTGCAAACTTAAGAATTGGTCATCTTAGGTGTTGTTTAATTAAATTCAAAGATGACAAGGGATGATCCAAACTCCAATTGTTTCAAATAAGAGGGGTCTCCTTGGAAGGTTGCTAAGATTAATGTTTGGCATGAGAGTTTCTAAAAAGTTCTAAAAGAGAAATGCAAGGGATGTTTGCAAGAGATCAAATCTAAGAAATGACATTGATCTTCTGAATACACAATCTAACCATAGTCAAGATACAAAATAAAGGAAAAAAAGAAAAAGAAAAGAAAAGGAAAAGGATGGTGTTAAGACTTAAGGATTCTTAAGATCTAGAATGGCAGAAAGATACAATTTCAAAATAAAGTATCTCATACTAAAATAGTACTTCATCAAGTAGTGAAATTACAAGCTAGATGGAGCAATTCTTCAAAATTTTCCAAGAAATTAAAGGAAAGTGACACCCCGCTAAGAGCGCTCGAACTGATTCTCTCATCTGGTCAAGCAAGAGATTGATGAACAACCTCCATGAAGATCCCACATGAATGAACTAGGAAGAGTGGAAAATTGTTTCTATATTGTTGGAAGACCTTGACAAGACACTGTCCTAAGATGTCAAAGGGAATAAATACATGAATCACACACTGAGCTTGAAGATTTTGGGTCTTGGAGTTTGATTGCGAGGTCATTCGAACTACGCTCGAAGCATTCAGAGTTTAGTTGGTGTTTCACACACATCAAAGGAATGTTTTCTAGTGAAGAAATCCCTTTGTCATTTCTTCCTTTTTGCTGGGGCTATTTGTTATGGTTTCACAATGCACGCCCCATTTTGACTAGGAATGGGGACCCCCTACTCTCTTTTTTGGATTCTTGGACTTACAATTCGGGGTCTAGGAAATGATAAAGAGTCAAAAAGAAAAAAATCAATAAATTGAAAAATCTAAAAATTGAAAAAAATTGAAAAGTAAAAAAAAAAAAAAATCCCCATGTCGCACACCACTGCTCCATTGCACACCTTTCTAGTCCATCTCGTGCGCACTATGCAAAACCCACTCTGCGTGTGCTCCTGCATACACCCCTCCGATTGCACCCCCCTACTATGTGCACACCTCCCATTCACCCACACAGTGCCATGAAAAACAACCCACACTGTGTATTGCACATCCTCACCACCACACCCTTTGTGTGCATGTCTCCAAAACTCACTGCACTGCTCCTCACGAGCGGCACATGCCACACCGTGACACACTTCATGATGTGCAACCTACTAAAATATGCTACACACACTACCAAGCTATGCCATGTGCACACATCCATGAATCCTCCACAGCTACGAGGTGTACATGTGCACCAAAAGTTTTGTATTTCAGAGATGAAAGACATCCTTAACTTGTCGGGGTCATAACTTTTGACCTAGAGCTCATAATTCAAAACCATTTACATCGTTGGAAAAAAGAACTAAAATTCTAATTTCAATCACTAAAATAGAAAGCCTTCAGTTGCCTAATTTTAGGGACCAATGAAAGGTTCAACTTGAAATTTTGAGTAGAAGACCTCTAAAAAAGTCAGTTAAGAGGACCTAGAAAAACTTGTAAAAAAAATGGAAAAGTTTTAAAAATTTGATCAATTTGGATGATCCAATCTTTGACTGGGAAGGATTAGGTAGTTAGAGAGAAGAAAAAGATCAAAGATATAGAGGTTGGACACATGAAGTGGAATAGGTTCCTCATCTTTTGCAGCTATTAATGGCAAGATTCAACGCAGGTGCCTTGAGATTTTAGATTGAAGAAGTAGGAGTTCAAGTTTATGAAAGTGATTAGCTATAAAGAGGGTATAAATCATCAAAAAGGGACAAATTATGTACATAAAAAGTGATCTAAAACCCCATTTGAGCATAACCCAGAAACTGTTTTCAAAATTGACAACTTTGATCTTTTGGCAATTTGAGCTATCAAGGTGTTCAGGTGCACATATTGGAGGTGTGCATTTTCAAGAGGTGTGCATTTTTGAGGTGCACATTTTGAGGTGTGTAGATGTGTAGGTCTAAAGGTGCACAGTTTCAAAAAAGTTTCACTAATTGTTAACTGCTAGTTCCAAAAATAGAGCTTTCCATGCATTGAAAACGCATTCTGACGACAATTTAACTCCTATGAATGCCTTGTAAAGGATCAACTTCCAATTTTGGCACTTTCAGTCACTTCCACTTCAACTCAGAGCTTTCTCATTCTTTCTTCTCTCATAATTCTTTGTTTTACAACATGAAAAGGCTGATGCATCCAATTAATGAATATAAAATGGATGGAGTTGTACAAAGCACCAGTTAGGTAACTAGTTTGTATATTATTAGTTGTTTTATTTTTTAACAAGTATTTTATTGCATGAATATATCTCTCACTCTCAACAAAAATTGATGAGACAATTTCTTATAAATACCCCATTGTAATATGTAATCAAGGCCGTCGTTATTATGCAATAAAATTATGCTTTTCGTGCTCACATTTGGAGTGTAGTGATTCTTACTTGAATGTGTCATTGTTTTGTGAATTATATTCATGAGATTGTGATTGAGCCAAAGGTTTATTGTGTTTTTTATGATTGTGTGATTCTTTAGTTCTAGTGTTTGCTATAGTATTATGAATACCACTGATGTATCTAGCTTAAGAAGAGATCATCAAATTGTGTCTGCATAGCTTTTCATCTCATATGAGTGCACTTTTCATGGCCTTGCGATTTGATGAAAGGTGAAATATCATATGATTGTTAAAGTTTCCCATTGATGATTGCATCAATGGATTCTAGGAAGCACTGCTCATATTTTCATTGGTTTCCTACCAATTTATTCAAAAAAGCTTTTCTCGCAACGTGTTATTTTCTGTAGCTTATGTCTATAAGGTTTTCAATTTTGTGTTATTTCAATTTCATGTTATTTTCTTTCAGTTTTGTTATTTTCTTTGCTAACCCCTTGTTAGAATAGGAAATCATATTAGTTGCACTGTTAGATTGCATTCATTAAAAAAAAATAGAAAATACAAAAACATAGTTCTTTTGTGTGTTATTTTGAGACAGTAAATAGATTTCACTTCATTCCAAGATCATAATAGAACCAACAAAGGCCTCCTTGTGAACAATCACATTTATCTTCAACTGAGTGGATTTTGGCACGTTGCAAGACAAATATAGAACCTTGGAGTTGATCCCAAAAGATTAGCTTTTCAAGAGAGGAATTGCAAAAAGGATTCTGGCCATTGGCCTTGTGCAGAACGACTGCCCAACACTTTAGAGCAAGGAAATAACCAAACTTATGTGAACAACTAATGTAGTTTATAATATGAATTAAAATAAAGAAAACAAAAGTAATTAGAATTTTTATATGTAGAATATATGTAATCTCATATGTGAGAGATTATGGTTGTGGTGATGTTGTCCCTAGTACATACAATCTTTTCAGTATCTATTTTTGTATCAACAAAGAATTCTCAATTACTAGTGGAAGGTATATAGAAAGGAATAGAGTGAAAGGACACTAGCACATATACTTGTTGGCAGTGCAATTTTTTTGAAATGTATCTTAATAATTGATAGTTTTGATCAATTTAAATAGTCTAGAGATTATCAAATGATGCAGGGGCATCTTGGGTGTAAGGGCAATCTTGCATCACCCAAAAATATTTCTATTTCCAGTTTTCTAGTTTTGTATTTTCAATAAGGGCTATTCTTGTGAAAAGTTTTAGTTTGAGGGAGCTTGATAATTTTAGTAAGTTGGTATTAAATGCTCAATTTTTTCTACTCTTACATGTGGAAGTTCAACTTTTACATATCAGCCTGCCAGATGAGTTTTAATGTCATATCATATCTAGTGGTGTAGTTATTACATATTTTTGTTATGAATTTTGGCTATCCAAAATTTAGGTCCAACAATGAAGGCCTAAATGAATCTGAAACAAGGTTGGACCTCGACTTATGGACTCTTGCACAATCGACCACTGCAGATTGCTAGTAAAGAATTCTAGAATGAGGAATAATAGCCCATCAGGTCAACAATTTTCTAGTTATGGTCTCTAGAAGTGGACCCATCTAAAAATATAATTTGTGAATTATATTGAGTCAATCTTGTGTAATAAAGTGTAATGAAATGATATAATCTAAGGTTGGTCAACCTCAAGAGTTAGGGATTAATATATAGAACCTTATTGGGTAGTAAAAAGTGCCTATATAAGGAAGACCCATAGGTTGTATAGGGCAGTTCTAGGTGATAGTCGTAGCTCTATCTTGTAGACTACTATAAGGAAAGCACCCATATGGGTTTGCATATTATAACTTTGTAATTTTTTATTTGTGGTGATAGTAAGAAGTCTATATTTTTTTCTCTCAATTTATGTAGTTTCTTTATTTTGTGTGTGTGTGTTGTGGTATTAAGGAGAGCACCCTTCACTTTTTGGAAGATCTCTTTGTCAAAGCTCTTAGTGTAGAAGCTCTTGGTGCGAAAGCTAATTGGAATGTATTTTTTTAAAGCTCTCATATTGTAATAAGTTAGGGTTCTCCTATCTTGGAGAATTCATTAATGGATGCTTTGTAAAGAATTTTGTCTTCTTGTTCTCTCTATATTGTTATGTTTTTGGTTGTGAGCTGGTAAGGGCTAAGGGCCCTTCGTTAGTGGTATCAGAGTGTTCCTTCATAAGTGGTATTAGAGTGTGAGTTCTTGAGTATGCAAATAAATCATTGATTGGGAGATATTTTTCACTAGAATCATGGTTTTTGATGAGCATGTAGAAAGATCATCTATTGTGAGGCAATTTGCACTAGGATTCCAACAGAAGCGCAAAAATGCCTCTACAAAAGAGTGTGGTGGAATAGCCACATGTGTTACACATGAGGGCTTTAGAGACCTCCAAATGAAAATGCAAGCATTAGAAGAAAAAATGTGTAGAGGGATGAATCTTGTTGTAAGAGATGAAAGTAAGGATGAAGGTGAAGAAGAAGGAAATCTTGAAGAAGAGGCTATTTTGAACCCTGAAGAAGAAAGGCTTTTTAGGGCCATCTCCAAGATTGGAAAAAGACCTAAGTTTGAGGTTCTCACAATTTTAAAAATATTAACCCATAGGAGTTGAACGATTGGATCAATGAATTGGAGGAATACTTTGAGTATGAAGAAATTGAAGATCTAGATAGGGTCAAATTTGTGAAGGCCAAAGTGAAGGGTCGTGTGAAGATTTAGTGGTAGGAGATTTAGTTAAAGAGAAGTAGAAGAGGAAATGAAAAAATTACAAGATGGGACCAGATGATAGCCAAAGTGAAGAAACAATTCATTCATGTGGATTATGAGCTTGATTTACTAAAGAAACTACAAGGGTTGAAGCATGTAGGAAGGTTTAGGAGAAAACTGAGGAGCTCTATCGAGTTCTTATCAGAACAGGCCTTGTAAAAGCTAATAAGGAGAAAGTTTTTCAATATCTTAATGGGTTGAGGTTGAGTATTCAAGAGGAATTGAGTCTGGTCAAATGAACAATATTGAAGAGGCATATCAATTTTCCCTAAGAGTTGAGGAAAAAATAAACAAGAGGTTTGTTAACAAAAATAGTAGAAGAGGTTGTAGTGGAAGATTTGGGGGATGGTCTTATGGAGCTTGAATTGATGATCAAAAGAAGGATGAGGCTAGTAATAGAAACCATAATAAGAGGGGAGATATTTTTTTCTATGATTAGAATAATAGATATTAGAGAGGAAGAGGAAGAGGAAAAGGATCTCATAGAGGAGATTTTTGTGGAATCTATTTTCACTATAGAGAAGAAGGGAATAGAGCATTTAAATGTCCTCAACACTAAGGAAGGACTGATAAAAGAAGTGAAGGCAAGGAAAAAGTTGCACATGTTGATGAAGATGAAAAATCCTCACATATCAAAGATGCTAAAAGAGGATAATTCCTAGTTAACATAAGGGTTTTGTTGAGTGGTGAGAATGAACGTGATCAAAGGAGGACTTTATTTCACACTAGTTGCAAATATGAAGATAAGTGTTGTGATGTGACCATTGATGGTGGAAGCACTAACAATCTGGTTTCAAAAAAAATGGCCATGAAGTTAAATCTTAAGAGGTAGAAACACCCCTATTTGTATTGTATTGTCTGGGTGCAGGATGGCCATAAGGTCATGGTCAATGAGTAGGGCCTAGTGAAGTTCAAGATTGAAAGCTACCAGGATGAGGTGCTTTATGGTATCATACCTATAGATATATGTCATATGTTTCTAGGTAGGCCATAGAAGTTTGACATGCATGTTGTAGATGACAAACGTGCAAATACCTACACACTAACAAAGGATGGAGTAAAACATAAGCTAAAACCATTAAAGGAGAAAGAAGAAAAGGTATGTAGTGCTTCAAAAATATGTTTTGTTGATGGAAAGAAATTTCTAAAGGGTATGAGGTGTGAGCATATGTGTTTTACTATAATTCCAAAAGATGGTAAATAAGAAGTCAAGGAGTTACCTACAGAAGCTATAAATTTGTTGGAAGAGTTTCTAGATATTATGTCAAATAATGCACCTAATTCTATGAGCTAGTTTTCCAAACAAGGCAGTGCATAGAGTGACACTAGGAAAAAGTGAAGAGTTGAATAGATTAGTTCATAAGTTATTATAGAAGGGGTTGATTTGAGAGAGTTTGAGTTCATGTGTTGTACCAGCCGTATTAGCAACTGAGAAGAATGGAGAATGAAGGATGTGTATAGATTCATGAGATATCAACAAGATCACATTCAAGTACAAGTTTCCATTGCCATAGATGGATGATATTATGGATTGTTTGAATGGAGTTGTGTATCTCATAGAGATAGATATGAAGAGTGGGTACCATCATATTCACATCAAAGAAGGAGATGAGTGGAAGACTACCTTCAAGGCAAGGAAATAATTGTATGAGTGGTTAGTCATGCCTTTTGGGCTAACCAATACACCAAGAAATTTCATGAGGCTCATAAATGAGGTACTGAAGGAATTTCTGGGTAACTTTGTCATTGTTTAACTAGATGATATTTTAATCTTTAGTAAGACATTGGAGGAGCATTTGATGCATATTTGTAAGGTGTTTGATAAGTTGAGGGAGGATAAGTTATTGATAAAATTGAAGAGGAAGTTGGTGTACTTGGGATTCATAGTGTCAACAGAAGGTCTGAAAATGGATCTTGAGAAAGTGAAGGCTATTCTTGATTGGTGTACTCCAAGGAATGCAAAAAAATAAGATCTTTTCATAGAATGATTAATTTTTATAGAAAATTTATTAGAGGTTTTAGCAGTATTTGTAGACCTTTGACTTAAATAATGAGAGGAGATATGAAAGAATTAAGTGGATTGTGGGAGCATATAAGGGTTTTAATTTGTTGAAATAGAAATTTATAGAGCCATCTATTTTAGGACTTCTATATTTTAATTAGGTGTTTCAAGTAGACTGTGATGCTAGTGGTATTGCAATAGGAGTTGTTTTGAGCTAAGAAGGTAGACATGTTAGTTATTTTAGTGAGAAATTAAATGATACCAGAAGAAAGTATTATGTTTATGTTCAAGAATTTTATGCTATAGTTTAGGAATTAAAGAAGTGGAGAGATTATCATCTTCCTAAGGAGTTTATTTTTTATACTAATAATCAAACTTTTTAATATTTGAATAGTGAAGGAAAATTAAACCAAAGACATTTGAAGTGGGTCCAATTATTTCAAAGTTATACATTTATTTTGAAACAAAGGAGTGGGTAGTCTAATAGAGTTGCATATGCTCTTAGTAGAAGACAAGGTTTGCTTCTAGAAATATAGATTGAGGTGGTTGGGTTCAAGGAATTCCATAATTTGTATTTAGAGGATCCTAATTTTGGTGAGGCTTGGAAAGCTTGTATTAGATCTATTACACTATAGGATAAAGTGGTTGGATATCATAATCCAAGATGGCATGTTTTTCAAGGGAAGTCATTTGTGCATTCACATAAGTTCTATGAGAGATAATATCATTAAGAAAAAGCATATTGGAGGATTGGTTGGACACGTTGGTAGGGATAAAACCATTGCTTTGGTTGTTGAGAATTATCACTAGTCAAAGTTGCACCAAGATGTGAAGAAATTTGTGCAGAGTTACAAAATATGTTAAATGATAAAAGGAGTGAAGCATAATATGGGGTTATATCAGCCATTACTTGTACTTGAGAAGCCATGGGAAGATGTCAGCATGGATTTCATTCTTGGTTTACCAAGGACACAATGGTGGCATGATTCAATATTTTTGGTGGTTGATTTTCTTTTTAAATGACACATTTCATTCCCTACAAGAAGACTAGTGGTGTTGTTCATGTAGCAGAGTTGATTTTCAAAAAGTGGTGAGACTACACAGTCTTCCAAAGAGCATAGTTTTTTTTATTGAGATACCAACTTTGTTGGGTATTTATGATGTAGATTGTGGAAGAAATTAAAAACACATTTGAAGTTTAGTTCATCACATCATCCATAGATTGATGGACGAACAAAAGTTGTAAATTAAAGTTTGGGGAATTTGCTGAGATGTTTGGTTAGAGATAAGCCAAAAAGATTGGATCTATTCTTACCACTAATGTAATTTGCATATAGTAATTTTTTCAATAGGAGTACTAGTAAATCACCATTGTAGATTATATATGGGAGTAGTTTCAAAAGTGCTTCTAAATTAAGGCAGTTGGATAAAGAAGAAATAAGTAGTGCTGAAGCAGAAGATTTTGTTGAATATTTGAAGAATATCCATGAGGAGGTGAGGAAGTACCTTACACAGATAAATACACAATATAAGGCTAATGTCTATGTTGTTGGTGTAAATAAGTATTCACTATTTACACTTTACTTAAGTTTACTTAGGTCAATACATTATTTTATTATTTATTAGGTTGACACTTAGGAGTTTGCGTACTCATATGAGTTTTCATGTTCACAACACTGGAGTAAGCAACTCTAATTGAACACATGGTGTCTACAATACTAGAGTTTGCATAATTAATTGAGTTGTCATGTAGACAACATAGTTATTTGCACTCTTATTTTAGCACATGGTGTCTACAACATAATTTTATATGCTACACCTTTGTAGGCTTATCCTCTCATCATCGCACTTACTCCTATGCTTAATGGAGGATAATCCACTCTTGGTGGACATTGTAAGACTTATCAGTATGCTAATTCCTATGCATTCTAGAAGCATTCTAGAGACCTTTACATTCAAACACTCCTAGTGTGTATGTACATGACATTACATCAATTTAGTTGATATTATTATTCTAATCATACTCTTTTGGTCTATTCTTGTGCTTGTGCTTGAGCTCCTTGATCTTGGGTGAATTTTTCCCTAAGGAAAATTCTTACATGGTATCAGAGTTGAGGGAATTTCTCTTCACATATTCATTAGAGATCAATCTTGTTTCACCTCACTGAGGACACCTCAACCTAGATCTAGAGTATCGTAGTCATTGGGAGCATCTTGAGCCAAAGTGGACCTTGCCATTGCATCCAGAATATAGATTCAACAAAAATCAACTATAAGTTTGCCTACCCTAGGCCATAGTCGAATTTGAGGCAATTTTTTTTGCAAACTAGAACCCAAAACCTTGATTTGCAAATTCAATATGATCGTTCTTTAGATTTTCAATTTATTCTTCAGATCTAAATTTTTTCTCTACATTTTTGTCTACAACTTTTTCAGAATTTTCAATTTTTTTTGCTTGTCAAGCACCTGTAGAGATTTTTTTTTGTAGGAACCAAGAGGTGAAACCCCGACCCCCATAGAGAATATTCTTGAAATATTCTTAATAAATTGGAAACAATATCTGGCTAAGCATTCAATACTAGTTGGAACACCACATATCTGACATTAGGCTAGGCATACCGGTGGCCGAATTTCCTAACACTCAGTGAGCCAAGACCTGACACCATCCTCAATCTGTAGCGGTCTTTCCAACTTTGTTTTAATATTGTAGGCCTTTCTTTTTATACACCTTGCATGTTGATTGTCTTGTTCATGTGGAATAAATCTTCACAGCCCACACTAGCATTTCAAACTTTACGACAACTGCCGTTCGAGTAGGGTTACTGGCACATGGTTTTACTTCAGTTGCGATAAACCCCACCAACCTTTTAAAACTCTTTGGCCATCGCCAACTCCTATCGGTAGCAACAGATTTTGGGGCTGCATTCTCCAGCTTGACAAAGGCTCCTGGTAGAAACTACAACCTACCCAATGATAACATTATTCCTAGGCATCACTTCTCTGGCAAAACTCTAGAAGTGGTTCTGACATCCAACAAAGCAATATGTGCTTGACTGCAGACCTCTCTGCATGGTGATTACAGCTCATCCATGTCATTTGTAGATCAACCTCAGCTGAAGTCTTGTCAACATCATAGTTAGAGGTACCCAGTCAATGCTCAAATAGATGACATTCAATGTGCACCCTACCGTACTATAGTCTATGCCAGCTCATCACTTAGTTGCCTTGACACATAGGACATGCACCATCATGACATGTTAGAAACTATACTATGCTTCACCAATTTTTTTGTACAGTCTTGTATTGTTTCGTACGATTGTACCTACCATGCCTGCCACCACATCAGCAATTGTACCTACCACATCATCAAGGTAGCCTTTTTTTGCTGACACTAACATTTTACTATGCTAAATTTGATGACTGTCTGATCATTATTCCTAGGAAAATTTGAACTACTGCAATGATCGTTTGACCGTCAAATTTAATCTCACAGTTTGTTTCCTAGACCCCTCTCTAGATGAAATTTTGATTTGACAATCTAACTTTGGAAATCCATAACTCAATCATCCAGACTCCAAATTAGGTGTGATTTATTTTTGATTTTGGGTAGAATTTCTTGAACTTTTTAGTGGTGCTGTTCTTTTCTAGTTTTGCTTGAGTTCCTTGATCTTGGGTGCATTTTTCCCTAAGAAAAATTCTTACATATGTGAAAAGGAGGTATAAGAAATTTAAGATTGGAGATGAAGTCATTGTTCATTTGAGGAAGGAGAGATTTTTGGTGGGTACATATAATAAGCTGAAAATAAAGAAGTTTGGACCATGTGAATTAGTGAAAAGGTATGATTTTGGAAATGCCTATGAAGTGGAGTTGTTAGTTGAACTAAATATTTCACCAATATTTAAGATTTTATATTTGATTAAATATTATGAAGGAGGTGATGGAGATGAAGTTGTAGAAGTACAATGGAGTATTCCAACATCTATTTCAACTACAAAGGAGAATGAGGATATATTGGATAGTTGTGTGGGAAGAAGCATAAGGAACAAAATATACAAAGAGTATCTGGTCAAATAGAAAGGAAGGGGAATAAAGGATTCATCAAAGCTAGAATGGGAGGAGGTTGACCATCTTGGTTTTCCTCTAATTACTTGAGACATAACAAGGTCACTTCTCAAATTACCTCTGCTGTCTGATTTTGAAAATGTAATTTATAAGTTGTCTTGAGTTGATCCTATATAATAAAGTGTAATGAAATGATATAATATGAGGTTGTTCAGCCTCAAGTGTTAGAGATTAGTGTCTAGAACCTTCTTAAGGGTAAAATGTTCCTGTTTAAGAAAGGCCCTTAGGTTGTCTAGGGTAGTTCTAGGTGATAGTTGTAGCTCTTTCTTGTAAACTATTGTAAGGAAGGTGCCCATGTGGGTTTCGATATTATAACTCTATAATTTTGAATTTGCAGTGATACTAAGAAGCCCATATTTTATTCTCACAATTTGTGTTGTTTCTCTATTTCTAATGTGTGTTATGGTTGTAAGGGGAGCACCCTTTACTTTTTGGAAGATCTCTTGGTGGAAGCTCTTGGTGTGCAAGTTAGTTGGAAACTCTTTGTTTGTAAGCTCTCATATTGGAAGCTTTCTCATATTGTAATAAGTTGGAGTTCTCCCATCTTGTGGAATTTTTAATTAATTTCAAGTATTAGTGGATGCTTTTTAAAGTATTTTTCCTATTCTTTGTCTCCATATTGTTATGTTTTTGGTTATGAGTCGGTAAAGGCAGAGGGCCCTTCATAATCAAATATTTAGTAGATTCTGGTAAGGATCAAAATGAAATTATGAATAACTCAAAGATGCTGGTGTATTTATTTCTTCAAGAATGACTTATAAATATGATAAGAAAACCTTCTATAAAAAAGAAAACCAATTATTTCTATGAGATAGGTTCCTCTAAAATTTATTAAAACCATGACTATAATAAGAGAAAATTCATCAAATGAGAAACCTATTTTTTTACATATCAAATCCCATATAATGAAATAAAAATGAAAATAAAAATATTGAATAAAAATTCTATACAAAGAGATCATGGATGCAATAATAATTGGCTTATTCACCCCTTTACAAGTAATATATTAACCATGACAGATAACTATACCTTGGGGCATTATTGTAATAACTATTATGGATAAATTATTGACAATTGGCTAATAGTGATATGTAATTGTTGTCATTTGTGGAAACACATGATGTACATGCTTATAGGAAACCTTAGAAATAAAGATACTTAGTGTTTAGTAATCAAAAAATTGTGTAAGTATAGAATTTGGTTTATAGCAATATATTGTTTTGTTTACAACTTGTTGCTGACATCATATTATGACTAGAAAAGTTAGATGGAGATAGTATACATGTTGATGATGATGTGTATAACCTCAAAAGTTAGTATAGACTATATGGAACACAGATAATCATTTTTGAAGTGAAACAGGACAACAAAATTAAAAGAAAGGATTATTTTGTTTACAAGATAATTACTTGTCCAATTAGGGCCCACATCCTAGATGTTCACTCTAAGTTTGAAATTTAGAGTGTGGTCTTAGCTAACCCAAAAAAAATTTGTGAAAATGCATGGTATTTATGCAAAGGAAATTTTGTGGTAAGATTGTGAGGTGTGAATTGTAAGATTGTGATTATGATTGCAAGTGATATCTTTTAATTGTGATTATATGCAAACTATTGAAAGTGATATATGCAAAGTTTTATATGAGCTATTTGGTCATCCAAGATCAAGCTAAAATCATAGATTAGTAAAGGAAGAAGATATAATACTTATAGTCATTTTGATTACTTGTTTGAGCAGTGAGCTCTTCTTGTAATTAGAAGTGCATGTTTGGGTAGTGGGCTCATCTTGCATCCACTATACTACAACTCCTACCAGGGTTGGAATCTCCTTATAGGGATTCAAAATCTCCTAATAGGGACTCCTTATACTAAATTTTCTCATTGACTCCTAACAGGGTCCATCCTCTAACATGAAACTTATATATTAGTATATTATCTAGTGGGTATCATCCTCACCGGGGTTTTCCCTTTTCTAAGATTTCCCTAGTTAACAAAATATGGTGTTATGAGTTATCTTTGTGCATTTTTATTGTTACTATTTAGCATTACTTTATTGGTTTTTTATGCATGGTTTAAAGTAAGAAATAATATCCATTTGGTGACTAAATTTTGTAGATTACTGATTCTCCTCCCTCTTAGTAATCCCTATTTCTAGCAATTGGTATCAAAGCCCAGTTACTTTGAAAAGGCTTAATTGCCTGAGTAAGATCCTTATGGATATGGAATAGTTGATGAAGAACCTTGAAGAAGCTCTTGAAAAAATTGATCTCCTTACTAAAGAAAGAGATAAGCTAGAGGACATATATGAAGAATGCAAAGTATACATTGGACAATTAAGGGAAAAGATTGAACATCTCAAATCCAAGCCTGAATCTAATGAATTTGGAGCTAGTGATGATGATTATTCAAAATTGAAGACAAAGTACAATATCTTGAAGCATGAATTGAATATTACAAATCTGAAGTTGACTTTGAGAAATGATCTTAGCATAATTGAGTCTAATTTGAAAACTAAAAATGAAGATCTGAGAGCAAGTCTAGCAAAGAAAACATCTGAGTTTGAAACATTGAAATAAGATCATGAAGAACTTCATAAGTACAACACTATTGTGAAAGGTGAATTAACTTAGTGCAAGAAATAGCTTGAGAAGCTTTATTATAGCAAAGAAAAGCTTGATGATTCAATGTCAATACAAAGGCCTACTTATGATAAAACTAGTCTTGGTTATCTAATTAATATGTGTGCAAAGAAACTTGAGATTAGATTAGATCCAAAAGAAAAAGAAAAATATAATGATAAGATTAATTCCACTCAATCTTCTGATAAATCCAAAGAAGTTAGACAAGACAAGGAAG
This sequence comes from Cupressus sempervirens, assembly GCA_028749045.1. Lineage (NCBI taxonomy): Eukaryota > Viridiplantae > Streptophyta > Pinopsida > Cupressales > Cupressaceae > Cupressus > Cupressus sempervirens. Next base: position 519,568,491 of record CM053784.1, on the reverse strand, counting down.
TTGAAACTTTGGATGAACCAATGCAAGTAGAATCTCCTAAGAAAACTAGGTATGAATTTAGAGGTAAGTGGTTTTTATGTAATGAAATATGTCATATGAAAAGAGATTTTACTAATAAGTCATTTAATCATGTTAAGGACTTTTATTGTCATAATTGACATGGTATGGGTCATAATGCAATTGATTGTAGGAAACCTAAGTATGATAATGATAGAAGAAATAGTAAAATGTCTAGAAATACTAACCCTGTAGATAGAAGAAGATCTAAAGAAAGGACATCAAGAGAAGAAAGATCTTATGAAGATAGAAGATAGATTATGTGTTATGAGTGTAACAACTTAGGACACATTTCTCAAAATTGTTATGAACCTAATGAGCAACAAAATCCTAGAAGCAGAGTACTTGTATGTCAATTATGCAACAACTCTAGATACATAGAAAAGTATTACAGAATGGACAAAAAATTTGGAGATAGAAGGAACAATGGAAGAAACTTTGGGAACAGAAGGAATGATGGAAAGAACATAAAAAATGATATAAGAAACTTTGAAACTAATATAAACAATGAGGAACATAGAAACATTGTTAGTGAACTTCAAGAAGAACTTAATGAGGCATTTATAAAAGGAGTAGATATCTCAAAGGAAAAGCTAGATGATGATGAGATAGGAAGATCGAAGTAAGTTGTTGAGTTAAATTCAACTAAGTTTAATTAAGCTTATTCACAACATTAAAAACTAAGAACTTCATTTAGATATCAAATTAGAGGTAGAAAAGTTTGGAAAAGGTGTATCCAGTTATATTTAGATGGTACCTAAGCTCACCTATAATTTGGAGCTTATCTAAACAAGTTATGAAGGAATTTAGAGTTACTAGTATTACAACAAATGTTGATTCTATAATAGAAGATGAAACACATTTTTTTTTAGAGAATTTTGTGATGTGAAGTCTTGTAGAGTTTCGCCATGATGGAGACTAGTTATGTCAAACCTCAGGTGACACTTGAAGATCAAATAGATGATCTTGAGTAGTTATTTGATTCTAGAATGAAATTGACAACTTTTTCATGTTTGTAAAGTATGCAATTAATGCAAGTTCAAAGATTGATGAACTTTCAATAGGATTCATCTATGTAGCATATAAGATATGTGTACACAAAGAACAAGTGAATCTTGGTGAAATACTGAGAGTGCAACTCTTAGAGAACCTAAAAAAGATCAAAAGGACAAAGAATTCTATGTTTAGATTCCTTTCATTGATTAATCACATTTTCTTTCATGTACTTAAAAAATTTCCTTACTTATCAGTCACATACATAATGAGTAGTGATAGATGCACAATGGAGAAGATTATAGAAATATACAGAAGGCATCTTGTAGATAAGATATTAGACACTGGCAACCTAGTAATGAGAACATTTTAGAATGAAATGAAATAGAGATTTAGAATTGCACCTGCAATTCTATATAGATTTAAGGATGACATTGACATTTTGGTTGATATAGATTATACCTATATTCAAGCAGTGTAACCTTAGAAAACATTTCTTGATCCCTTGAGTTATGAATAAAATGTTGATATAGTAGTTGGTTATATTGATTTGTTGTTGAATTTAGATAGAGACAAAGTAGAATACAGATTTGGTACATATGATGAGATCACATAGTTAGCTCATCAAACAACCTTAGAGAAGGCATCACACAAGAAAGTTGAGTCTATAATGAAGAAGGCACGATTAGAGGATGGAATGATAGAGAGTGAATCTAAGGCTATGAGACAAATGATGAAGCAAAGAATACTGAACATTCAACCTTTGTCAGTATCTATTACAAAGACATCTTTAGAATAGAGCATTCCATATGCAACAGTATCAGATGTTTAGCCTAGTGAACCGAAAAGAAAATCTAAAAGATTAGTGGAAGTAGTAACTACTAAGACAAAGAGGGTAAAACAACAAGCCACTAGACTAGGAAAAAGATAGAAAACATTGTTGACAATTGATTCTAGTGCTGAAGAAGTAGAGGAACAAGAGACCAAGGAAAGTGACTCCATGAAAGAAATCAACAGGAAAAGCTCGATAACCTTGGAAGCTAAAGATAGAGAAAATCAACACAACTATTACTAATGAAGGTAAATTTGTTCAGATGAAATTTTTTTATGATTTATATAATAGTTTTGAAAAGGATCAGATTGATATATCTACTATGACATATATCGTAGTAAACAATATGAAATTGAAGGATCTTGAGAGCATAATTAATTAGAAAGTCTATTAGAGACTCATTCAAAAGAAAGCTCTTGCAAGGTAACAAGATCTAGAACTTTAGAAGTCTATGCTTAGAACTATTTGTAAGATTGATAATGAAGAAGAAATTAAAAGATTGTTGAATAAGCTCACACCATATTTAAGGAATAAATTGAGACCATTTCTATTCATGGTTGGTGAAAAGGATAAACTAAGAAGTGGCTACTATTAGTCAGATGTTGATAGAGTCAAAGGAAACATCTCCTCCAACACCTAGAACTTCAAAAGTGTTAGTGAGTGGTGACACTATGCAAATTGATCAAACCAATGTTACTATTAACATTGATGATACCAATCCATTTGGTGGTTCTGAACCTAATGAACCAGACATCAAGTATATTGAGGACAAGTTGAGATAGATTGTAGAAGAGTAAAGGTTACTTGAAGAAGAAAATAAGAAAATAGAGGAAGCCAAGTAGAAATTGCTTGAGGAAGAAAAGAAAAGAAAGAAAGAAGAAGAAAAGAGAAGAATTGTAGAAGAAGAGTTGAGGAAGAAAATAGAGGAAGATGAGAAGAATAGATTGGAAGAGAAAAGAGTAAATGACAGAGAGGAAAGGGAATATAAAGAAGAAGAAGAGAGAACAAAAGAGGCAACTAAGAAATAAAGGGAGGATGATACTAAACCATCTAGTTCATCCACTCTGCTCTCTCTTTCCAGTTTAGCTACTGATAATGATGATCAAATAGATCTGATCTCATCCCTGACCAAACTTATTGAGAAAAATAGGAATGTGAAAAGATTATAGAGAATCTTAATGGAAGTTATTGATAGACTGCACAATACCTTGGCAGTACAACACACTGAATCAGATCCTGAATAGAGGGCACAAGGAGTGCTAAAATTATTTGATAAAGAGTTTACCTATTTGTTAAATGTTATTGAAGAAAAGGCATAGATTTCCCATGATGCTAACTTGTCAAAACATCAAGAATGATTTGATTAATCTTGATACTTGTATAAAGGAACTTTAGAAATGCCAACAAGATGGGAAAACTCTGCATATTAAGTGTACCTTATCATACAAAATGACTAAAGACATTGATAGTCATATAAAAGGAAAGATGAGTGAGCTAAAGGCTTTATCCAACCAGGTCCAATATCTATCTTACAAAGTAGATGATTTTGAAGGAAAAGTGGCCAATATTCACAGTGACATCAAGAAACTGGAACTTCGAAAGGAACAAACTTTGAAGAGGATATTAGATTTTAGAGAATCTATTGCTTTGAAATTATCTTTCATTGAGAAATAGTTAGAGGAATGTGTCAAGACCAAGGAAACATATTCCAACTCTTTGTATTCAAATCTTAATGCAGTTGAGATTGCATCATATGCTCTATGTGCAATACTCACCTCAGCCGAGTCCACCAAGGAGACATGGACTAAGGGTATGGATAGTCTGAAGGAAAAATTTGGTGATTGCATGAAGATCATATCAACATAAGGATGTCATTTTTGGATAGATTTATGAAATTTTGACCTTTGTCATTGATGTCAAAGGGGGAGAAATTGCAAAAAAATGGTAATTGTAGAAAATTGAATTGCCAAAAGGGGATAATATTGTAAAGTATATTGTAAGGGGGAGCATATGTAAAGTTGGAAAAATTATAATAGATGTTATGTAAGGTGTTATTTATTTTTCTTGTGTTAAGTTTTGTCACTTAGCCAATTTTTCCTATTTTGTTGCCATCAATGCCGAAGGGGGAGATTGTTGACAATTGGCTAATAGTGATATGTAATTATTTTCATTTATGGCAACACATGATGTGCATGCTTATAAGAAACCTAAAAAATAAAGATACTTAGTGTTTGGTAATCAGAAAATTGTATAGAATTTGGTTTACAATAGTATATTGTTTTGTTTATAACTTGTTGTTGACATCATATTATGACTAGCAAAGTTAGATAGAGATAGTATACATGTTGATGATGATGTGTGTAACCTTGAGAGTCAGTATGGATTGTATGAAACATAGATAATCATGTTTGAAGCAAAACAAGACAACACAATTGAAGGAAAGGATTATTTTGTTTGCAAGATAATTACTTGTCCAATTGGAGCTGACATCCTAGATGTTTACTCTAAATTGGAAAAGTAGATTGTGGTCTTAGCCGAGTGAACACAAATTTGTGAAAAGGAATGGTATTTATGTAAAGGACATTTTGTGGTAAGATTGTGAAGTGCAAATTGTAAGATTGTGATTATGATTGCAAGTGATATCTTGTAATTGTGATTATATGTGAACTATTGAAAGTGATATATGCAAAGTTTTATATGATTTATTTGGTGATCCAAGATCAAGCTAAAGAATAGAGATCAGTCAAGGGAGAAGATACAATACTTATATTTAGTCTAATTACTTGTTTGAGCAGTGAGCTCTTCTTGTAATTAGAACTTCATGTTTGGGCAGTGGGTTCATCTTGCATCTATTGTATTACAACTCCTAATAGGGTTGGAATCTCCTAACAGGGATTCAAAGTCTCCTAACAAGGACTCCTTATATTGAATGTTCTCATTGACTCCTAATAGGGTCCATCCTCTAATAAGGAACTTATATATTAGTATATTATCTAGTGGGTATCATCCCCACTGGGGTTTTCCCTTGGCCAAGGTTTCCCTAGTTAACAAAATATGGTGTTATGAGTTATCTTTGTGCATTGTTATTGTTATTGTTCAGCATTACTTTATTGGTTTGTTATGCATGGTTTAAAGTAAGAAATAATATCTAGTTGGCGATTAAATTTTTTACATTATTGATTCAACCCCCCTCTTAGTAATCCCTATTTCTAACATAAATCAATGTGGCTTTACATTTACACCCAACCACATGATTGAGTTTTAATGAACCACATATAGTTAAGGACTAAAAAACAAGTGAAATAATAACAAAAAATCTATTGCTTTGAATTTACATAGAGGTAGGTTATGTTTAATGGAAAATTTGAAGATTCATTTTTTATTTAATGGAAGTGTGTGTCAAAAATTAATATTATAGAGTTTCTTTTAAATAGAATGTTTGTAGAAAGCACGCTAATTTTTAATCATGTTGATTTGATAGACAAGAATTCATTTGCATAATGATTATGAAGGATTTTAAAATCATGATGCCAATAATTTCCATTTTGTAGCTTAATTAGTGTTTCTAGTTCTGTGTCTTTGCCCCTTTTGATTTACTTTTGCTTTGATGTTTTTTTTCCACCAAGTGTAGTTTCCTTACATTATGTGTACAAAACAACATAATTTCATATAAATATTTTTCAATCAATGTCAAAGTCATATTCTTATTTTTCTTTATATGCATGTATATATATATATATATATGTTCTCTCTTTCTCATACTACCTATAATTATGAAGTTTTGCACCACTCTTATCAAAATAACATTTAGATATTCCAAATATTGTGAATAATATCCTATTATCTATACTCCCAACTTTTGTCTTTCACTTGACATTGAAGGTTATCATTCTTTACATTGCTTTAAACAATCTTTGTCTTGTTCTTTGTTCTTTGATCTTTATTTTTTCTTAATTATTATTATCTTGTTATTGATTAGTTGAATAGGTATAACATGTGTTGGTAGTGGCATTAAATTGTCAACTTCAAGTTTAAATATGATTGTGTTCCAAGAGCTTGAGGACACACACACACACACACACACACACACACACACACACACACACACACACACACACACACACACACACACACACACACACACACACATGTGGCAAATTGGAATTATCTACATATCTTGATAAAGTTTATTGTGTTTTAAATCATTTGAACCATATACAATTTATTGATTTGATGGAATTTGAAGTCAAAGTGAGTGTCTCTGTCATGCCTGACTTTATTCCTTACTATTTCTCTTCATTTGCTTCAGTTTGCTACTATGATTCAAAGTTCATTGCTATGATGATATCAAACTTTGCTTATCTATTTTTTAGATTTAGTTAGTGGAGGTTTTGGTTTGTGCTGATACAGTTATAGTGATCATTATCTGTTTATGCCAGTTTACTGTAATGAGGATTCAACTGTTTTGAACTGGTCGACTTCGTTGATTTTAGTTCATTTTTGAACTTAGAACTAATGCTAATGTTTGCATTTGATGGAAGTGAATTTTATTTATTCTGATGTTAATCACATGACTTTAGTATTTTTGAGAAATTCAATTCACACTTATATTTATTCGACCTCTGTAATTATATATATAAACATATGTGTGAATATTAGTTCACATATATATTTATATATATTAGTATGAATACTTTGGTAATTCACATATAATATTATGAATATTGGTGAAAATTAATCACACATACATATTCACATGAAATAAAGGGTGAAATATTTTAGTTGAATTTTGCATATTTATATACCGCAGCTATTATGTCAATGAGGTCATTGTGTTTTCTTATATTTTATGTTAGTAAAGATTTATTTCTAAAACCCTAGGGGACTACGAATGCTACGATGTGGTATTATGTTAATGGTTAGTGTGCATTGTTTTGAAAAGCCTAAAAATGAGGCAGTGGCATTGTGACTGCCGAATTTACAGCTTGGTGAGATGTGACAGTGCTTTGAATGCAACATTAAGAAGAATAATGGCACTTAAGTTTTCTTCGATCATTTCAGTTTTTGAGTTGGGGTTTTGTTGGTTTTGGCCAGAAATTTGGCCACATTGCTCTGATGTTTTAGCATTTGTATTTATCGATGCAGAGGTATCAGCAATATGAAGGGGTTTGTGGTAAGAGGATTCGGGTTTATGAGGCTGAGCATCTGGTGTTGCTCACAGCCAATTCTTTTGATACATTTCTTTCAGGTTTTGTTATCACAACCTCTGTCGCAAATTAGTATTTTGGTCTCTGCATATTGGAAGTGTGGTTCTCCAGTTGGATTTTGGTTTAGACGGCGAGTTTGGTTGCTGGGTGTCATTTGAATTTACCATTTTCGGCAATTTGGAGGTAGGGGGGCTTTTTTTTTCTTAAACCCTTTTACTCCTTTTATTGTGTGCTTTTTTTTATGTAGTTGCAAACTATGTTGTTTAATGATGTTTTGATTGTGGTTTTGTATATCAGCACCCAAAGTTGGGTGTATGAAGAATTCAACATTGTGTTGTTGAATTCCGTGTACATCCAAGTTTGGATGTGGGTTTAGCGAAATCATTATAGAAATCTAGCTTGATGTAGAGTTTTGGTATTATGTTTGGAAAGGTGTTAAGTCATGTTGTCTCGGCTCTCATCAAATCGAGCTCTGTGTGTATCGAGTTTTGATGCTTATTGTTTTATGGCATGTTGTAAAATAGTTTGTTTTGGTTAAGACGTAGTTAGTTTGACAAATTTTTTTTGAGGTTTCGGATTGTTATGCTCTGTCAACTTTATTTGTTTTAGATGACAGTTAACTTGGTTTCGTAGGTGGGTTGGTTTAGCAATCCTTATTATAATGTTGTTATATGTTTGATAGGAAAGAAGACAGTCAAAAATTTGTGTGACTAGCATCATGACTTGATTTCAATTTGAAATTTTGAATGCTGTTTGAGTTTCAGTTATCTTGTGCTATTTTGACTTTTGGAAATTGGACAACGACATTATGTCGTATAGATATGAGGAAACTTGAAAGGGAAAAATAGTAGTTTTATTTCTGAGGCAGAATAATCTCTCATTAAGATATGAAATAAGGGAATCAAGTTGTAATGACTTTTGTTCCATTAAATTATGACTATGATCAGGTTTTGTTCACATATATATAATGTATTTTGTGAAAGTTGAAAATTACATAACTGATGTTGTTCAATGTTTAAAAGAATGGAACTGTTCATGAGCATTTTTAAACATAGAAGAATTTCATCTTAGCTAATTACATGTGCTCATAGCATAATGAATTGATTCTGATTCACAATTTTGAAGGTTATTGAGATTCTGTTTTGGATAGTAGTATAGTGTCAAACAGTTTGCATAGGTCAAAATAGAAATAGCTTATGACTCGTCCATAAATAGAGTTTGCTTTTAGATTTTGGAGATAATGTTACATATATGATATCATTGTTAATGATCTTTAATTTAAAACAATAAATAGGACTAAATATGTAGAAGTCAGCTAGTCATGATTAAATTGGTTTGATTATGTTATGAAGCATATGATGTAAGAAATTATATTTTCTTGAAATAGAAATCAAATGTTACAAGGGTGTATTTTAGTTTATAAATAGAAGTGAAAGTTGATTTAAGTAATGAGATAGATTTTATGATATATGTTTAATGATATCTCATTTTAAGAAAGAATATCATAGGAATTCTGATTGGTTACTTTAGTCATTTCGAAGTTAGATGTAGGTGATTATGACAACAGGAAGTTAATTGTATGGTTTTAAGATTAGGTAAGTACCGTTAAACTGAGATAACAGTTTAATTGTATTTGCATGATCTTAATGTTGTTGGTTACATTTCTGTTGTTATGATTATCTATATTTTCCTTGGAATTTGACAGAATAAGATGTATTACGAATGGATTAAAGGATGTAGTAACATGTTGTATACTGATTTTATATCTGTTGCATGTACATTCTTAGTATATCTGTTTGATGTGTATTTTAAGGATAGCTGCGATGAATGTATATCAAGGTGGCTGAATTTGGTTTAACCTATTTAGTTAATTAATTCAGTGATAACTTTAAAATGAATTGGGTGGGTTAATTACATATAAAAGATAATTGGCCTTACTTATGACTTAAACCTATAAGGTTAAGTACGAAGTACAAGGTATATCTCTATTATGTCATTGACAAGTATAATAGAGAAAATTGTTATGTGTTGACTATAGGCATACCATACATGGATACAGAATCTTAGTGCCATAACGATGACACCTCAGTATATATATGTTTCATTTACAGGTTATTCTTAGTGTGAGTTTAATTTTGCATTCTTAAGTAATTATTTACTTCATGCATATTATTTATGGAACTGCACTCTGTTAAGTGGATAGATATCTGCATTATGGTTATATATATGTTTATTCTAACATATATGTAGGTGGATTACGCTTTTCAACTCAGTGTGTACTAAGCCCCCTTGTTGTGTTGTGTTGCATTTTTGGTGTGTGTTTCAGGTGCTTCAAGTTGATTAACATGTAGCTATGGATTACTGTTGAAGTTACTTCTTATAGCAGAATTTGTAACTCGTAGAGTCCATATGTTGAACGTTAATGTTTAAGAAAGATGTTATACTTCTTCATTGTATTAAACTCTATATGTGTTTGCATTAACATGGATATGTATTTGAATGATATCATCTTTCTTTTTGAGGTTTTCTGATTGAGCGCGGCTCAATCAATGTACTTGTACTTGTAAGAAGTTGTAAATTAATATAAAAAATTATTGCGTACATTGTACTTGTTATTTATTTCATGTTCATTTGGTTTTGTTTAGTGTTAGTGTTGCAGTCTCTTTTTTTAAAAATCATTCAAAATCATATTGATTGTAAAGATATAATATTTCTAATAGTTGAGATCATGTGTGTAAATGAATTTGTATTAAAAAATATAAAACATATAATATTTTGATGCAAGAGCATCCTAGGTGTAAGAGCAATCTTGCATCACCCAGAAATATTTTTATTTTAGTCTTTTCTATTTTAATAAGGACTAGTAGACAGGGTGGTTGCTATTTATGGGAACTTGCTATTTTTAGTAAAATTGTCATATGAGCTTGGAATGTTATCATTTTCTATAGGAAGGTTAATTTTAGAGTTGCAAGCCTACCATAAAAATCTCATTGCTCAAGCATAAGTATAAGAGAAGTTATTGTGGATTTTCGGTGGAAAAATTTGCAAAAAAATCTTCAGGCTCACCGTTGGAGGCCTTTGAGTGCCCAAATGAGGTTCAAAAACTTGATGGAAGGGTGCTTACATAATTTTGAGTTTGTAGATCATGAGCTAGCATTTTTGAAAAGTGGTTATAATAGCCAATCAAAGCAACAGATTGTGAGTTATGGCCTTTCAAAGTTGGGCTACCTAAAATATCTAAAATAATTGTCAAAGCTATATTTGGCCAACTCTATATGTATTGTTCAGGTCTGTCGGCCCTAGGTATTAAGTTTCAATGTCTAGAACCTTCTCAGGCAACACAAAATTACCTATTTAAGAAAGGCCTGAATATTGTCTAGAACAACTTGGGGTGATAGTTTGCAGCTTGTCTTGCAATTTATTGTAATGAAGGCACCCATATGGGTTAGCATATTGTACTTATGAATTCTGTAATTCCACATTTGTGACGCAAATAAGAAGTCCATATTTTGTTCTCGCATTTGTTGTTGTTACTTTTCTTTTGTTATGAGTTTATGGTATTAAGGGGAGCACCCTTCATCATATTTGGATATGAATTGCATGCATTATTGCCTTCTTGTATTTTGAATTTTGCTTTCTTATTCATTTCAACTAGAAAAAATATAGAAAGACAAGCTTGTTAATAGGAAACACAATAATTAACATGAGTATTACAGTTAACAAGTGCATGCATTGTCTTGTTGCAAATACCATTATGGATCTTTTGTTGAGGTATAAAGTTTTATATAAATTTAATAATGATGTTATATTTAAAGATAAATTTTATTTTATTTTTATTCTCTTTCATTTTTGACATCACTGATGAAATTTTAAGTGATACCTAAAAAGCTGAAAATGCAATTTGATGAATCGAGATTTTTTTTTTTAATAATAGTGGGATCTAAAATGGAAAATGCCTAAATTTTTTGTGATTATGATTTAGTAATTTTAGGGATTGTTTTTTAAAGATAATGTCCTCAAATACTTTATCCTAATGTGTATACATCTAAACCTACTCTATGTTAAGGTGTGTCCTAGATTAGTTTTTAACATTGAAAGCTAAGTTACTAGGTTGTGGTATTAAGGCATATTAAAACTTTACACTCCAAATAAATCACAACTAATATGTGTAAACCAAAAATAGGACGCATGCACATTTTTTATTATCATGCAATTAATTTGTCACTTTTTCTCCTGTTAAAAATATAAATTAAGCACATAGAGTATGAAGGACTATTATCTTTATAATGGAGTTCTTGATAACTGATAGTTTATTAAACTAAACTATAATAGAGTTATATGTGGTGACTTATGTTCATAAAATGTTAAGATAGATGTTGGGTATTATCAAGGAAATTGTTCAAGGAAAAGGATTATATTTTCAACATGGCTTTGAGATGGTCTTATTCAATGTTCAATAAGGAATTTTCACCCTCAAATTATACCAAGTGCTTCTTCTTGTTCAACAACCTATAGAAGTTGGGAATTTTTTTTTTTGTTCACTTCAGGTGATCCAATATGTGAGAGAGTATGGTTATGGAAAATGTTGTCCCTAGTGGCACAATCTTTCCAATATCCATTCTTATCTCAATAAAGAATTCTCAATAACTAGTGGGGGGAGAGCAAAAAGTGATGACACTAGCACATAAACAATGGTAATGCAAAAAATAGATTGATATATGTTTAATATTGTTGAAGTTTTGATCAATCTAAATCAACTAGAGGTTGTCAAATGGTTAGTAGATTTTAGTAAGGATCAAATTGGAAATATGTGTAACTCAAATATGTCAATATATTCCTTTCTTTAAAACTAACCTATAAATATGATAAGAAAATCTTCAATAAAATTGGAACTAATAATTTTTGCAAGAGAGAGGTCCCTTAAAAATTGATTAAACTCATGAATGTAATAACATTAATTTCATCAAATGAGGAAACTATTTTGTTACATGTTAAATCCCATAAAATGAAACAAAAAGGAAAATAAAAATATGGAATAACAATGTCATACGAAGAGATCATCGATGCAATAATAAATAACTCATTCAACCCTTTAGAAGTAATGCATTTACTATGACAAATGACCATTTATTGAGACATCCTTTTGATCACTCTTATGGATGAACCAATGCGAGTTTACATTTCAGCCACAACCACATGTATAAGTTTAAATGAACCACATGCAATAAAGGGTCAACAAAGCAATTCCTTCAATTAAGAATATTAAAGAGAGTTCTATTTTCATATTTTATATTAGATATAGGGTCATGTGCCATGATATCAAGTCATCATTGGATCTACCGTGTATACTCATCCATTTTTAGTCACTTTTAAGATAATCAAATGAAAAGAAGTCTATATTGTATTATTTGAAACACCAAAGTTAGCAATACTTGATTAAGGATTTGAAGAAAAATTATAGTGACATGCTAAATGGTGAGTTGGATTTAGTTTGGGTGATTTGGCATTGCATAACTTTTAAGTTGTAGTTTTGAGAGTTTTACATGGTAATTGGAGGTAGGAATTTTGGAAGGCATAGATTTCGAGTTTAAGTATGAGTAATTATCTATATTGAAGTAGTCATTAATGATTAATACTTAAAAAGTAGTTATTACTGAATATGATAAAAATTATTGAAGAAACTAAGAGTTTTTGATAGTCCTAATCAATTTTTCATCATTGCTATATTTTATGGTTCATTGTGGCAATGCCTTGAAAATTGTAGAGATTAGGGAGTTAGATTATTTCATATATGGGTATATGTAAACAACTTGTATGTAGTAAAAATATCCACCCATTTCATGCAATCAAAAACACCAAAACAATAAAGAAAATCCCATTATATGTTATGTAATGACCCCAAATCAGATCCTTACATTTTGGAGAAGAATTAAAAATAATGATTTTGGATACCTCCCTCTCTCCTTGCTTCTTCCTTATTAAATATCCAATATTCCCAATGGTCATGTCCTTTGAAACTTATTTTAATAATAATGTTATAATTAGAATATAATTAATTTAATAATCTATTAAATTCATTAATTTATTGTTATTCATTATGTTTAATACATTAATATTATAATATATGATATAATTTTTATTATTACATCAAGATAACTACAGTTATTATTTTTCACTCATAATATAATTATATTTTATTCTTTTAATATTATTTAAATAATTACTTATTATTTAATCCTATTAAAGTGGCGGTGTCAATATTTATTCAATATTTATTTCTTAGAGTACTATATTTCAATAATTATTTAATATTAAACCTTATTTTAGTGGGGATATCATAGTCCTCCCCTCTCAAATTTGCTTGTCCTCAAGCAATTTATGACTCAATTTCATTCTTTCCTTTGCATATGTGTTAAAATATTTGCAAGGTACACATGTTAGTATATAATGGTCTATGAATGAAGACATAAAGTAGACACATTAATGCAAGAAGACACAATGCAAACACAAGGTGGACATATAGATGCATGAAGACATGAAACAAACACATTGATGCATGAAGACATGATGTAGACACATAGTATACATTGTAGAATCTTTCTTACAAATTGGAATAAGAAAAAGTAACGAAATGTTTTACCACTTTGATTGTGAATGTCATGCTTCTTTCTCCTATCAAAATCAAAAGTTCTTGAAAATGCATATTTTTAACAAATTTTCCATCTCTAGTAATATAATAGGGTGTATAATTCCATAGTGGATGGTAGATTTACTGTTGCTCAAGGTTGGACACACTTAGCTTGGGGCTTCATTAGATTTTTAATCCATATTGGGATTCTCTTGCCCCAACATGACTGATTTACTCCTTCCCCTATGCACACTCCCTACCCACTAGGAACATGCTTAATTTTGATGAAGATGATAGATTTACTGCTTCTCAAAGTTGGACACACTCTACTTGGGGCTTCCTGAAATATTTAATCCTACTGATTTACTCCTCCCCCTATGCATACTCCCTACCCACTATGTACATGTTTAGTTTCATTATGGATGGAAGCTTTACTACTGCTCGATTTTGGACATGCTACTCTTTGGGCTCCCTTAGATCTTAAAATCCATATTGGGATTCCTATGCCCCAATGAGACTGATTTACTCCTCACCCTATGCACACTCCCTATCCATCATGAATTTAAGCACAAATATTTTGAATAATGTCTCCTTTTGAGACCTTTCTTTATGATTCCAAATTTGTTTGCTATAGATTTCTTAGAATTTAATTTTTATGCATAAGAAATAAGTGTTTTTCCAATCATACTCAATTTTATTATCATTTGAATTGTTAATAAAAATTTATAAATATTATCAATTTGATCATAAAAATATATACATATCTTCTAATTTTATATATCATAAGAAACTATAAGATAACTCTTCATTTTATATTTTAAATAATAAAAGTGAGATAACATAATACTTTATAATAATAAAAATATGATCATACCTGGACCTACCTGTCCATATTCCCATGATGAAATCACTTTATACTAAATCTACATCATAAAAACCCGCTCAGGGAACAATTGATCCTTTTGTACTCTCATGGTGTGTACAATCCACTTACCATGGCATCTTTACATCCCTTTTCTTAATGTTGGCATTGGCTCCTTTTACTTACATGTTGCGTAAGTTTGATGAGAAGGAATTTCAAGTTTCAAACTTCATTCTTTTTAGCCACCTCTAATTAGAGATGGTGACACTTATTCAAGAGATAATATATTTCATTTGTATTGGTGGGATGAGTGAATTAGCTATCCACCTCACTTTTAATGCATTCCAAGTTCCCTCTTTTATCATGTGGTGGGTTTAAGTATACAAATCACCATTTTATTTATGGCTTTTCTTTTTGCTAGTAGATTGTTACTCTTGCCTTTATTAGTACAACCATATTCAAAGCTCTCCATTCTTCTCCATAGTTGTCATCACGTTAACTGCCTTAACTCATAATTTTTTTGAACCATATTCCTTTAATAGTAGAGGCAAAAATTGTGCCTTATTTACTGGATTTGAATCCCGATATATGCCCTCCATAACAAGATATCTACCAACGATAATGATCTTCAGGAATCCACAGATATATTTCTCCCAATGAAGGTGTTTACTTCAGACCTGATTTTTTTTTTTTTTTGAAATGACTAACATATATTTTACATCCTTTTCTTCTTCACCAACATGGAGATTGATAGTGAATATCTTCTTTATTCTGTTGTTCATATTCATCTACTATCTTCATTATGACCTCAACCACATAATAAGTATCTTTAACACACAACACCCTCACCCAAACAATTTTTTTTTCTATATATCTTTTTGTAATTCTTCATGTGAAATAAATATTTTCCATTAAATACATGATGCATGATGCCAAATTTGACTATAAATACTAGTGTATATTGGTCCATTACATATGATGGCCCTATGATTTGACCATGAGTAAAACCCTTCAAAATTGGTATATTCGGACGTTGGAATTGAATGCAAATTTCACTAATTGGAAATGTGGAAGTATTCTATTGTAGTTCCCCAATGTCTCATTTTCATCAAAATTATCTCTTGCATTTCAACTTTCAAGCACATCTCTTCCTCTGCAAACAACACCATTACCACAACCACTTTTGATGTTCCTATCTACTAGGTTGAAAATTAAATGATCCTTAATTTGGAGATTTTTCACTTCAAAATATAATTTTATTTGTGTCTTTAACACTTTGATGGATTTGTAACTCAAAATGCCTGGTCTTAGGGCTTGACCATGTCATGAGTACTGATTGTACTAATGCGCACTAAGCACATTCAAAACATATTTATAGTAATATAGTCCTTTGTATACTGCCACCTGCATATGGCAAGCACCTTCTCACTGTACCCAATGTAGATCCTTGTTTTTCTTCCTTTCTAATGCTCTTTGAGCTTTATATATAGATTAACAATCTGATCAACTTTAGTAAGATTCATAAATTTTGCATCTCCCACATTGAGATTCTTCATAGATGTATAGTAAGGCCTGAACCAAGCAACCCAACAGAGCACATCATTGATAGTCTTAATATCATGCAAGAGTAACTAAATGGTGACAAAATTTATTGAGGGAGGAATTGAGAATGCTAACAAATAATTTAGCCTCATTCAAACTTTGCATAGGTCAAAAATTGTTTGCCTATAGTGTCCAACTTGATAAATTACAAGGGCATGTCTTTAGTACCGCAAAATGGAGGTAAATTCTGATGATGCTTGATATATTCTCAATATTACATGATTATGACCTTATGCAAGCAAGTTAAGATCCTTTAGTTTATTCTTAGTAATTTCTTTGAAGTTTGCATAAGCTTCTATACAGAGAATGATAAAATTATGCTTTGATACCAATTGTAATGACCCCAAATCAGATCCTTACATTTTAGAGAAGAATTAAAAATAATGATTTTGGATACCTCCCTCTCTCCTTCCTTCTCCCTTATTAAATATTTGATATTCCCAATGGTTGTGTCCTTTAAAACTTATTTTAATAATAATGCTATAATTAGAATATAATTAAATTAATAATCTATTAAATTTCATTAATTTATTGTTATTAATTATGTTCAATACATTAATAATATAATATATGATTGTTATATGATATAATTTTTATTTTTACATCAAGATAACTATAGTTATTATTATTCACTCATAATATAATTATATTTTATTCTTTTATATTATTTTAATAATTACTTATTATTTAATCCTATTAAAGTGTGGATATCAATATTTATTTCCTAGATTACTATATTTTAGTAATTATTTAATATTAAACCTTATTTTAGTGGGGATATCAGATGTTAGCGCTTCTAAATGCAACAAAACAAGAAATTCTTACTATAACCTTCATTGAGCTAAAATAAGGGAACATAATAACCTTGTTTAATTTTCTCTTCAAGATTATTATGGGTATATTCTTCTAGCGCAATAAGATGCAACCTAATGTGCAAACTATAAAGATGAAAAAGTGAGGGTTTTGAGAACAAGTATGAAGAATTTTCCTTGAATATCACAAGATAATTTACAGGTGCAAAATCTATGAAGAAGATATTGCACAAGCAAGATGATACAAGATATTTTTGGATTTTTTAGACTAGAGATATGCAAGATAACTAGGAAGGGAGATGCAAGATGGAAGATAAGATATGAAATAAAATCTAAGATATCATGCAAGAATTAAAATCTAAGCTAATGAAGAGAATGCAACAAGTGTGATATAGAATTGAAAATGTTAAGAAATGCTAATGCTATAATATTATGATGCTAAGTGTTCAAGTGAGATTAACCTACAAATGAAGGAGGGGCCTCATTTTATATAAAATGGAAAGAAATGAGTGGTTGATATTGAAAGGAAAAATAATGGAGAGCTAAAATGAAGAGGCAAAAGGGAAAATACTAATATTAAGAGGTAAAAAAATGAGTGGCTAGGATTAATGGGGAAAACCATACAAAAGTAAAAAAAAGGAGGAATTTAAAATGATTGGTGGAGACAAGAGATGGAGAATAGGTGGCCACCTTGGAAATGTTGATTGTGTACATGATTAAGGATAAGACAAGATTAAATGCACTTTAATCAAGATTAAGAAGAGGATTAAGGTGTAAATAAGGACTAGAGAATAAGACACAGATTTGAATCAAATTTAAAATTAATTTAAATATGTTTAGAAGAATATTATCCAAATGGGGAGAGGGGGGAGGGGGGGTGTAAAATAAAATTTATTTAAATAAAGAAGATGGAGGAACCATATATTAAAACAAATTTAATATATTGAAAGGATAATATTAAAATAAAATTTAAATATAAAAGAGGAAATTAATCTATGTAACATAAATAAATTTAATTAAATAAATAGAAGAATATAAAAATATAGATATTTAGTAAAATCAACTATAATGTTAAGGGAAATTTTTAATTAAAATAATATTTGACAAAAAGGATAATTTTAGGTGTCTACATTTTGTCCCTCTTTGATATGATGTCAAGATCAACATCATGTCAAAGAAGAAGAAAATAAGATTCCCTAATTAGGAAAGGATGGAGAAGGATTCTAAGGAGGTACATGTTATTGAATTGATGGTCAAATCATTTCTCTATTAGTGACTTAACACTTAGTCAGTTGGTTACATTACTACCAAGATTATCATACTACTAGTAGTGTGAACCAAGTGTTTCAGTTGGTACTAAGCCAATCAGTTTGATTGCAGTTCATGTCGAGCTTCATAATATCTACCAAGAATCTGAGACAAAGTATAGTGTTAACTGATCTCTATAGTGTCTATCAAGCTGACAATGTTAATGAAGTGAACAAAGGTAGTGTTGACTATGTCCCTTAGTGTCAATTGAGTCTATTGAGTTCTTTAGTCTTCATCGAGTCATCGAGTGCTGACTGAGTTCTTGTTACCCCAAGTGATTAGTATGGATTGAGCATCTACATCAACTGAGTGCCATAGTTTTTTGAGTGTTGACAAGTATTTCTAAGTGTTAGAACATCACCTGAGCGGTCTTTAGAACCTGAGTTACAATAGTGAGCCAACTTTGTGAAGATTGTTTGAATTTGGTATTATAGCTAACTCTAGAAGGTAATTTATTGGATTGGTATATAAATGAAATATATATTTTCATATCTAATGGAATAAAATCAAAGAAGCAAGAAGAAGATGAGTGCAAATTAAGAAGGCTACACGAAGTATAAGGAAAAGAAAAGTCTTATCTATCACAGTCAGGTGATGATTGTATTTCAAAAGAATCTCATTCAACAAACTGAGTTGTAGATCAAAGATCAACTACT
This sequence comes from Cupressus sempervirens, assembly GCA_028749045.1. NCBI lineage: Eukaryota > Viridiplantae > Streptophyta > Pinopsida > Cupressales > Cupressaceae > Cupressus > Cupressus sempervirens. The sequence goes on along the minus strand of CM053784.1, from coordinate 519,549,534 downwards.
AATTCATCCTAATAGGTGTATTAGTCAAATCCTTTAACAAGGTGGACTTTCATTCCAAATCTCCTAATAGAGTGCATACTTCACTTTATGTTGTAAATCCTTTCACAAGGTGGACCTAACAATCCTTATTTCTCCTAATAGGGAAGATCATCAGAAGTGATCAATTGTAAGCTTTAACAAGATAAATTTATACTGTAGTAATAAAGCTTATGGGTATCATCCCCACCCCAATTTTACTTTCTATTTGGAAAGTTTTTGGATTATCAAATGTTGTGTCAAGTGTTATGAATTCTTTATTGATTTTAGTCTTTCATGCACTTAGATTAGATTACATGGTGAATGTTTAATTGGTGAATTAATGTATAAGTTTTATTGGTTATTGATTCACCTCCCCCTCTTAGTCACCCAGTCTATACTAAATTTCCAATAATTGGTATCAAAGCTTTGGTTCTCACATCAAAATTTTAATAGCTTAAGAAAAGATCAAAGACAATGGAAGTCTATAGACTGGAGAAAGATATTGAAAATGAAAAGTTGGATATTCAATTAGCCATGGATAAATTCAAGAGAATGAAGGAGAAACTCTCTAAATCTTTGAAAAGAAGAAAAGATCTTGTAGCATAGATGAATGTTGAAGAAAGAATTGAAGACATTTGTCATGAATGAAGTTCAGATGAAGCTAATGTAGTAATCACATATCTACTTGAAAAGAATATTACTCTTCATGAAGAAGTTAGAAAGTTGAAAAGAGAATGAGAAATTCAATTAGTTAGAATGTGTGAAGTCATGGAACAAAAGGAAAAATCTAAAGAAGAAATATAATAAAAGGACAATGAAATTCATCAACTATCTCTTCAATAAATAGATCTAATTAATCAACTCAATGATGCAAATCAAGAACTTTCAACTTCAGGAAAAAGAATGAAAGGTTGTAGAATGATCTCAACATAGATAAGAAAACTAATGAGAGGATGGTGAAATATCATAAAAGCATGAAAAAATTGAATGAGAAAACTCAATTTAGATACAAAGGCAAAGCTAGATTAGGATATAGAGAAGAAGGTGAATCATCTCAGCAAGGAGCTCAAAAGAACAAAAAGCCTACTTGTAATCATTGTAAAAAGGTAGGAGATACATAAAACAAGTGTTGGACCAATGATAAATTAAAGTTCAGTGGAAAGTGTTATAGTTGCAACAAATTGAGACATAGAGCAAGTGAATGCACAAAGAAACCTAAGTTTGAAGGAAAGAGTCACAATTGCAAAAGACAAGGACATAAATCTTCATAATGAAAAATCAAGAAATGGAACCCTAAGGAACAAATTTTCAAAGCTATATTTGGTTGGGATTACAATACATGGTGCAGATGTCACTATTGTGGTGAGTTTGGGAACATTGGAGAAAATTGCATAAAACATCACACAAGGAAGAGAGACTACAAAGAGATGTTTTGTATGTACAAAACTTGGATATCTTGCCAAGAACTATATGAACCGAGGAAGGGTTAAAGATGAAAAGAAAGAAAAAGATGACAATATCAGAAGTCAAATGAGGCAACAATAGGTAAGGAAATCTCCCAAGGATGCAAATTAGAGAAATGAAAGTGTTGACACCCAAGTCAATGAGTTGGGAACCTAGTTATTTATGGAGATTACTAGAACTATGATTCAAAAGGAGATATCTCACATCAATTCTAATCAGCAACCATAAGATCCATATCAACATTTTAGATGCACAAGGATTATTGAGTTAGGATGACTTTTGAAGTGATGTCTTAGACCTTACTGGGCATGGTCAGGTTACAAGACCTAACCAAGCTTGGATGCAAATGGAAAGATCAGAGTTCATGCCAAGTAAAAGACTTTGTTGAGTTGAGGACTCTGCCAACTTGATGAATTTTCTAAGTTTGAAGTTTTTACAGAGTTGAAGGTATCTTCCAACCATTAAAGTCTTAGCTGAGTGGAGGACAACCTGTCACTGAGAGAACTATTGTATGATGTATTTATGGTGACTTGAAGACCAAATTTTGTTAAAATGGAAAATTGAAGGTTATTATTTCACCACAATTTTTAGAGAAAATAGAGTGAAGAGCATTGAAGAGCCCCCGAGAGATTTAGAGCAATTTCATCATAGTACTTTCCAACATTTGAAGTTTTATCAAGAAGTATGGCATCCTCTAGGAGTAAGATAAAGAAAGGTATAGAGATGTTACTTTGAGGAGTCAATTATAAAGCCCCACCATTCAAATTGCAAACTTCTAACAAAAGTGTAAATGTGGTGGGTTTTTTCAGCTCCACCTATTGTCCATGCATATAGAACACAACTGCATGTGCATTCTCAATTCAAAGTGGTATTCATAATTTTATCAAATAAATGGTATGACATTAGTGAGGAATTTTATCAATGAATGAATGGATTTTATATTTCAATGGGGAATTTAGATGTTGTAGGGGGGGGGGGGGGGGGGGGGGGTGCAAATGAGATTCCAACTTCACATGGTTGGCCCTGATTAGTAGAGATTATTAAAATATTCTCAAAAAAAAGTGAAGATTAACATTAGCCTATGATTGTATGACAATTAATTGTGTGAATCTCTTAGTTTCAAGCAATGTAGAAGGACATCATAGTTGAATATGCAATCTCAATTCATATACGTATGACATCAAGTGGAGTTGGAAAATGCAATAGGTTTATGTTTTTGTTAGAGGTATTTAATTATGTATTTTAAGTTATAAACAATCACAAAAATTGTAACTTTAACTCTTATAAGAAAGGGTAATGTCCTCAACATGCAAGAAAATCAAGACTTTCTATGTGTTGGCTTGTTGAGGACATTATCTTGGCTATAATAGCTACAGTTCTAATGTTCATGATGGTCTATAATTTAAAAAAATTAATAGACCTATTAAATAAATGTAATCATGATGAATTTTTTCACCTCCTCCTATTGTTCATGCATATAGAACATAGTTGCACATGCATTCTCAGTTCAGAGTAGCATAATCTTATTTTAGATAGGATGGAAAAATGTTATGCACTAAAAGATGGGAAAATAATGTTAGCTTCACCTATTGTCCATGCATACAGAACACAATTGCACATGCATTGTCGATTTAGAGTGGCATTCACAATTATATCAAATAAATTGTATGATGTTAACGAGGAATTTATTAATGGAATGAATGAATTTTATTAATGAATGAATGAATTTTAGATGTTAATAAAGAATTTAGATGTTGGGGGTGGGGGTGGGGTCAAATGAGATTCCACCTTCACGTGGTTGGCCTTGATTAGTAGAGAATATTAAACTATTCTCAAAACCAAGTGAAGCTCAACATGAACCTATGATTGCATGACAACTAGCTATGTGAATCTCTTAGTTTCAGGTTATGCTAAAGAATACCATAGCTCAAAATGCAATCATAATTCATATGCATATGACATTAGGTGGAGCTCAAAAAACTCAAAAGGTTTTCATTTTTGTTAGAGGTTTGCATAGACCTATTTAATAAATGTAAACATGGTGTATTTTTTCAGCTCTGCCTATTATCCATGCATATAGAATGCAGCTGCACATGCATTCTCAATTCAGAGTGGCATTCACAAGTTTATCACATCAATGGTATGATGTTAATGAGGAATTTATTATTGGAATGAATAATTTTTATTAATTAATAAATGAATTTTAGATGTTAACAAGGAATTTAGATGTTAGGTGGGGTGGGGCCAAATGAGCTTCCACCTTCACATGGTTGGCCCTTATTAGTAAAGAATATTAAACTATTCTCAAAACCAAGTGAAGCTCAACATTAACCTATGTTTGCATGATAACTAATTATGTGAATCTATTAGTTTAAGGAAATGTAGAAGAATGCCATAGTTCAATATGCTACTATATTTCAAATAGGTTTAAAGTTTTGGCTCCTTTTTCCTTTGGTCCAATGGTATTTTGTGCATAGAACATCTACCCACTAAATATATAGGTCAGTCATGTATAACTGATCTTCAATGCTACAATTTTTTAATAAATATTTTGGCTACCCATCACAATTTCAATGTCTTGTTTTGAAAGATAGCCGTCTCTCCCACAACATAGCTCTCACATACCCGTTGCACTTGCAATGGCCTTTTCCAATGGATAGTCATCACTCCCACATCATAACTCTCACAAATCTATCATGATTGTGATGGTCTACTATCACAATTGGGATGACATGAAGATGAACTCTTTCCCTTGCCCTCTTCAAAGTTATGATAGTTTAATTTTTCAAACTTGTGTTGGATTCCTGTGCCATTGCAATTTGCGATAGAAAAAGTCCAATGCCAATTTGAAAGGATCCAATTGGTGGTACTGTCACTTGGGTGACAGGTGGCTGTCACAATTGTGATGACCTACCATCACAATTTAGGTCCCAATGTAGTAGTGTTAAGGCCAAAATGATGTTTGGATGTTTATTCTTAAACTTCTCTATGATGTTATCCACTAGGCTAGCTTTTGGTAAATCCAAAGTTCCATATTTATCCTTTACTGATTCCCAATAATTACTAACTTCAATCTAAGTTGCCACAAAATCCTAATGCTTTGTGTCTAGATCCAACAAAACCTCTTCAATTTTGAATGCTTGTCTTATTTCTATATTTGACAAAGCATCCTTTAATGTTCCTCATAATTTTTGGACCACTGATTGCATCACAATAAGCTTGGTCTTAGACTTATCTTCAAAAATCTCAAGGCAAGTGACATTGTAGTACCTTTCTACTTCCAAAATTTCTCAAGTTAGATCCTTAAGCCTTTGGATCTCTATGTGGCCCTTGATAATCTTATTCCTTATTGATATCTTCTCAATCCAATTACTGAGATTATCTAGCTTCTCAACATTATATGCCTCCATTAGCATATGATACCTTTAAGCCTTTATTGATTTTAAAGCCTATAGGTCTTTAGCCCAAGTATGTACTTTATACATTAGACCAAAATCTTGGTTCACTATGGAAACCAACCTATCGACACTTGACTAGATGTGGTGCAACAAGTTCAAATTACCCTGTATTATCTGTACTTTGTTCTCCTCAAAATTGTTACACCATTACTAATATGCTTCCAAAAATGGATCTAACTAGGTTATTCTTGTCCCTTTTCTTTCTAATGCTACTGTTAGAGAAATCTCTAGATTTTCCAAGTCAATATGGACCACAACTTCATTCAAATAGCCTCTTAGCAACTCATTCTTCCTTAGTAACATTATCAATTCTAACTCATCTTAGTCCATGTGCCTAAAAACCTCTTTCATGATCGTAGTGATCATCACTTCAATTTTATCTACTATGGGTCTTCCCAACATGACCTCCTTAATTTGGTAGTGTCTAGGAGTAGTTTTTCATTGTCAAAGTGAGGAGGAGGAATTGCAATGTGTGCAAGTAGGTCTTGATCTTGGATCTTCATTATGAAGGCCAATGTTCATTCATCACCTATAGGTGGCTCAGGCCTCTTGACTACTTTTACTAACTTCTTCATTCCCTTCTTTTCTATTAGGTCCACCTATTGGCAATATGGCTAGCTAGATGTCTAAACCATTGTCATTATGGAAACATGTATTTAGTATTTCATCTATGTATTTAAAGTTAGAAAATTGTTTAAGTGTTAATCAATTTGTAGTAGTACAAAGACAAATGTGATGTGTATTGATAACACACTTTGAGTTAGCTCATACGTAGTTGAGGATAGCTATATGACAACATCATGACGATATTGGTTAGTGTGCAAACTTGTATAGACTGGACAACACAAGTTGCAGTCAAAATACTAGTTCGAGGTTTTAATAGGATAGAACAAAGCATATTAGAGAATTGGATTGTATGAATTAAGGAATTATTTTGGTAAAAAAAATGACTTAGTCATGATGGGCCGACATTGTAGATATTAATCCTTAAGCAATTTTATAATAAGTTAAGCATGGGAAATCATTAAGGTTGACTGAGAAGAGATTTATTAATTTACGAGATATAAGTAAAGAACTTATCTTCAGAAATAATTTGTAAGATGTGTGACATGAAAACTATTGTGAATATAGCTTGAAAGATATCTGAGCCTTATGTGAAATGAAAAATGATGTATAATCTGATCAAGTGAGAGTTTCATCAGTGAGAAACTATTGTATGTATACCTATACTTGTGAAGAAAGTTATTACTTATTTTCTTGTTAGGGTAGCGAGCTCTTCTTGCATACATTATATTTTATCTACCAAATCCTAACAGGGTTGAGGCTTTTAATAGGGCCTATTCCTCTAATAAGAAATTGAGACACTATATTTCCTTCATAGACTCCTAATAGTGTCAATATCCTTAACATGATTCTTTTTTTTAGTGGATCATCTTATGGGTATCATCCCCATCAAGGTTTTCCCTTGGCTAGGGTTTACCTGGTTAACAAATAATTTTGTTATGAGTTCTCTTTGTGTATGGTTATATTTACTATTCAACATTGTTAGTTTAATTTCATATGCAAGTTATAAAGTAATTAACAATATTAAGTTGTGGGAAAAAGTTTGTATAATACTGATTTACCCCCCGTCTCAGTATTATCTAATTCTAACACTAGCTGCCTTTTTTGGCAAAACATAACCTCATACCCATGGGAGACATGTACCTAGTTAAAGAGGTAAGTGCTACTATAGGCTCCATTCCCATATCAGTCCTCTCTAGAGTCTTCTCCTGTCAAGAAAGATCTTTAATTGGAGTCTTTGTGTTTGGTTGGGCTAAGTTCCTAGCCTTTGTATCCTAAGGAGTTTTATGATGCTCTTCTAGTATTTACCCTTCCTTAGATACTTCATCAGCTTACATCTATTGGGATTCCCCTTACTTGGTCACTTCTTCTTCTTCTGTAGCCGTAGTAAGTGGAGTCACTAATCCTTTGTCCAAAATTGCCAAATCCCAAGATGGTGGTGGTGGAATGCCCATAGGTCCTTAAGGTAGATGAGGGAATTTATTTTAGTCCTCTTCTAAGGGTTCACTTATAGGGGTATCTCTTATTTTCTCTCCCACCATCTTAGTGCCCACTAGCATGAACTCAAAGTTAGATTGGCTGAAGACATCAATTTCTTGACCCTCCATATTGGCTATCCATTTCTGTTTCTCATCTTCTAAAGTTGACACTTGGATAGGATCCCTTGGAGAAGATGGAGCTATCACCATGGATCTTCTTCTCCTCTTTTCCCTTTTTTCCTTAGCCAAGTAGGTCCTTTGGCTTAAGGGGACAAATTCAATTTTCTCCCCTTCTTTTTCATCCTCCACTTCTAGGATGGTTTCAGGCACTTGTGGGGATGAATTTTTTTAATTCTTTATTGTCCTTCTTTTTGTTCCCACCATAACTGATTCAATTCTTACCTTATTTGGAGCTAAGGGGGAGGTTTCTTCCTCTTTAGTTTCTACTAGTGGTACCCTATTCTCCTCTACCTATTCTTCCAGCTCGTGGATTGAATCTGTTAGCATGAATACTGATGATACTACATTAGGGGAGTATCCCGAGCATTGGAGAGTATTGACATGTTGAATTCATGGTTATGTTTGTCATTGATGTCAAGATAGCATGGTTTTTGTAATGACTATCTAAGTAGTAGACATAGACCTTGATGGTAAAGACAATGGTTTTATTGTTTGGTGATGTGTAGCTATGGAAATGTTTGGAACAATGTCTTGATGACATGGTAAGGTGTGTAGACTCTGAGTCAAAGACATACAAAAGTTGTACCTAATTTACAAAAGGTAGTTTAGAGCCATAATATTAGGAAAGTAGTTCCTAATATTTGTTGGCTATCTTACATCTAAGATGTAATGAAGAGATGTGTAGTCAGGCAATGATAGAGGATAATCAGTTGGTGATGTCAATGAGTGCACAAGCCCTAGTATCACATGTGTACAATTTTGTATAGACCATGAGCTGACAGTGCTATTGTAATTGTAATTAATTAATAATAATATTATAATTAATTGGGAAATCCTCAAGGCCAACTTAAGGAATTATTATGAAAATATTGTATAAAGGAAAGATGCTTTCCTTGATTGTAATGTCTTCAAGTATTATGATCATTGTATGAAGTGCAAAGTGCAAAAAGGAGAAGAGTGCTTGCTAAATGTGTGTAAGAAATCCAAGGAATTATTGCATGTGATATTTGTGATTTGGTTACAAGATCAAAAAGAGCAGAGGTTCGATTGATAGGACAAAGGATGAGGAAGGATTAGTACAATACCATTCTATTATTCTACAAGGAAAAATACATAGATCATTTGGAAAATGGGCTCATTTGTCTTTCCCTTGAAGCTATTTGGGCAGTGGGTCCATTTGTCTTTCACAACTCCTAATAGGGTCGACACAGCTCCTACCAAGGTTAGAATCTCCTAACAAGGATTCAAAGTCTCCGAACAGGGACTCATATATATTGAATGTATTGATAAACTCCTAACAAGGTCCATCCTCTAATAAGGAATATTTATATTATTACATCATCTTGTGGGTACCATTTCCACCAGGGTTTTCCCTCTAATCAAGGGTTTCCCTAGTTAACATATCTAGCATTATTGTGTATGCGTATTTTATTGTGGTCTTAGTTTATATTACTCATATGGTTAAGTTTTTTTAAGGTTGATAATGGTGGTAATAGTTGGATAACTGATTCACCCCCCACCCCCCCTTATTTATATTAGTGGACTATATATTCTAACAATTGGTATTAGAGCATTAGGTCCTTGAAGGACAAGCTTAACAACTTTAGGAGATCAATGGAGACTCTTTTTAGAAATGATAGTCCTAGGTTTGATGAAGCCATCTATGATAGTTGGAAGGAGATGATGAAGACACACATGTTGTGCATGGGTTTGGGATATTACATCTTGACAAAGAGTAAGAAGACAATCATTGAAGAACAAAATCTTGAAGGATTATAGTGTAGAAGAGAGATATCTATTCATGTATAACATGAGAGTAAGAGAATCTTTACTAACAACTCTTCTAGAGAACAAATATAGTTAGGTAAAGTCACTTGTAACATCTTATGAAATTTTGAAAGCATTAGAATCTACTTTTGAAGGTAATGATCATGCAAAAATAATGAGATTATAGAATTGGATATGTGCATTCCAAGATGCTAAAATGATGGAAGATGAATCTACAAGAAGTTGTGTTGGTAGAATATTAGAAATTGTTGCAGGAATTTGGTGTCATGGTGGAACCAAGGAAGATGATGAAGTCATATGGAAGATCTTGATTGACATCACCATTCAAGCTAGTATCTCAGGTGATTCATCTAGTAATGCCCTGCACTAAGGATTTAATGAAGGAAACATTGCTTAAAAGATTAGAATAATTAGAAGTAGATTTGAGACAACCTAGAGAGCTAGCAAGAGTCAAAAGAACTTTTATTGCCCTAAACATTTGACCTAATCTAACAAGGAGTACAAGTACATGTGGAGATTTTGTTGGTAGCAATAGATCTGATGAAGACAAGAAGATTGAGGAAGGAGTAGCCCTTCCTGTGAAACGAGAAATAGATGGTAAGAAAATATTTGAATATTGGATTTGTAATGAATTTTTTTTATTATGCATCTAAATGTCCTAAAAGAGAGAAAAAGTATAAAGGAAAGTTCAAGCCTAGAAGAGATAGAGATAGAAATTTCTTGTATACAAATGAAGATGAAGAATTTAATGAAAAAAAGTGAAAGTGAAAGAAATGATGAATTGAGACTTGTAGCTATCAAGGAAGATGATCTTGAATGAGAAATTAGAGAAGAATGAGCTCTAGTTTCCCAAGTGGAAAAGAAATCTGATTGGATAATTGACAATGGTTGTTCACATCACATGACTAGTGATATGAATAAGTTTGTTAAGTTCAAGAATCATGATGGAGGTATTATTAGAGTTCGTAATAATGTAGCTTGCCATATAATAGGAATTAAATCGATTACTCTTGATGATAAAACTAACACTGATGATGTTTATTTTGTTGATGAATTGAAACATAACTTGTTAAGTGTTAGATAGTTGGTGGACAAGGGTGATCTATTGCAGTTCGCTAAGAAGACTTACATTATGAAAGAAAAATATGGTAAGATGATTGGAACTAGCACTAGATCTAGAGGTAATGTATTTGAGTTGAATCCTACCGAAATGACATGTTTGGTAGCTAAAGTGGATAATAGTTGGTTGTGGCATAGAAGATTCTGTCACATAAACTTTGATAATATTGTGAAGGTTAGTAGCACTTTTGCAGTCAGAGACTTGCCTAAGATTACAAAGCCTACTAATGTTTTGTGTAAGGAATGTATTTTGGCTAAGAAAAAGAAAGTATGATTTCCTAGCCATAAGTTCACTACCACAGAGAAGTTGGAGATCGTTCACATAGATCTGAGTGGTGCTTCTAGAACAAGAGGATTCTATGGTGAAAGGTATTTTATTATTTTTGTTGATGATTTCACTAGAATGATGTGGGTAGAATTTCTTATAGAAAAATTTGAAGATTTTGAGAAGTTTAAGATATTTAAGGATAGATTTGAGAATGAATTTGGTGTTAAGATTAAGTGTTTGAGATATGATAGAGGAGGAGAATTCATCTCTAGAGAGTTTAAAATATTTTGTGAAAATAATGGAATCAAAAGGTAGCTATCTACACCTAGAACACTTGAGAAAAGTGAGATTGATGAAAGAAGGAATAAATCAGTAGTAGAATTAACAAGAGTGATGTTTTTTTAGAATGATGTTTCTAAGACATTTTGGTGAGAAGCAGTTAATACAATAGTATATACTCTAAATAGAGTACATATTAGAAAAAGTATGAGAAAGACACCTTATGAACTATGATTTGGTCATTCACCACCAGTTAAGTATTTCAGAATGTTTGGGAGTAAATATTACATAAAGAGAGATGATGACATTGGTAGGTTTGATCCAAGAAATGATGAAGGTATGTTTCTTGGCTATTCATTGAAAAATAAGGTTTACAAATGTTTCAACTATAGAACTAAGACAATAGTTGAATGTGCAAATGTAAGGATAGATGAAATTTTTGGAACTAAAGAAAAGATGGTAGATTATAATTTAAATGTAGAAGAAGATAATTCTAATTTTTTTTGACAAAATGCTGAAGTTTTCTTTGAGACTAACAACAATTTGTAGAATGATTTTCTAACTATTGAGCAAAGAGGAGAGCAAAGATTTGAATTGAGAGAAATGATAAGAGTTGAGATGTCAAATCCTACCTCTAATAGGAATCTTGCAAAGAATCACCCTCTTGAGCAAATAATTGGAAGCAAAGACAAAGGTTTGATGCCAAGGAACATAGTAAATAAGGAGATATGTTTGATATCTCAAGTTGAACCTAAGAGCATAGATGAAGAATGTAAAGATGATCATTGGATTCAAGAAATGAAATAAGAATTGGATTAGATTGTGAATAATGATAAATGGGAGTTAGTTCCTAGACCTAAAGACAAGAATGTGATAGGAATCAAATGGGTTATGCCCCTTTCTACTTTTGAGTAGATGATGTAGAGAGTGCATCAGTCTAGTGGTACAGACCACTATTGTTAGCTTGAACTGAATGCTAATTCTTTTTGTATAGGGTAGTATCTGTGATGATCTGAGTCACTAAGGACTCTTAGTATTTGGTATTGAATAGTGTCTTTGGACACTTGAGCTGGTTGATGACTTGGTATAATATATTGGCAATTGATATTTATCAATTGGTATTTAGCAACATTGATATTGAGGTCCTTGAAATTGATGTCACTGGGGGAGAATATGTATGAAAAAAACATCTCCTGATGTATTGTGAATTTATGTTTAAGAAGAAGGAGTATGCACCTGTGTGAATCTGTTGTGTTTGAGATTCTTTTTAGCTTGTGGACAATTGATGCTAGTTAGTAGTAGCAATAGAACACTGTTTGGTGTTCTTGGAACTTATATCTTTTTTAATCTATGTTTCCATCAATGCCAAAGGGGGATATTATTAGCATTAATATTATTGATACTACATTAGGGGAGTATCTTGAACATTGGATAACATTGTCATGTTGCATTCATGACTATGTTTGTCATTGATGTCAACATAACACAAATTCTATAAAGTCTGGTTGGGTAGCATAAAGAGATATTGATGGTACAGACAATGGTTCAATTTTCTAGTGATGCACATTTATGGACATGTTCAACATAGTGTCTTGATGATGTGGTCAAGTGCATAGAGTTTGAGTTGAAGACATACAAAAGTTGTACCTAATTTATAAAGACCAATTCATAGACAAAGTGTTGGGAAAGCAATTCCTAATGTTTTTTGGCTATCTTACATATGAGATGTAATGAAGAGATGTGTAGTTAGACAGTGACAAAGGATAGTCAGTTGGTAATGTCAGCAAGTGTGAAAGCCCTAGTATCACATGTGTGAAGTTTTATATGGACTGTGAGGTGACAATGCTATTGTAATTATTTAATTATCTTATTATAATTAATTGGGAAAGCCTCAAGGCCAACTCAAGGAAATATTATGAAGACATGGTATAAAGGAAAGATTTTTTCCTTGATTGTAATGTGTGTTCAAGTATTGTGATCGTTGATGAAGTGCAAAGTGTAAAAAAGAGTAGAGTACTTATTGAATGTGTGTAAGCAATCCACATGATTATTGGATTTGATATTTTTAATCTGGTCACAAGATCTAAAGGAGTAGAGGTTTGATTGATAAGATAGAGGAAGATAAAGGATCAATATAGTACCATTCTATTATTTTGCAAGGAATAATACAAAGATCATTTGGATAGTGGGTTCATTGGTCTTGCCCTTGAATCTACTTGGGCAATGGGTCTAGCTATCTATCACAAATAGCTATGGGACTGGTTCTTGAACCCATATGCAACAAGTGATGCGTGAGTCAAGCCCATGTGGAGTACCCCTATCCTCCATGTATTAGATCTCCATCTTGCTTCTCGATCCCCCGCTGGCCCTAGTCCCTCTATTCACACACTTCATTCACCAAATAGCTAACACACAATCAAACCCTACTATCTATAGCCACTAGCATAATTTTATGCCCATTTTTTTCTAGGCAGAACCATCTTCCCCTATCCCTACCCTTACCCATACCCTTAAAATAGTAGGGTAGGGTAGGCCTTCTATATTCTTGTAGGCCACAAAAAATCTCATAGGCAACGGTCACAGGCTGATTAATAAGCTTGGCACAACTCCTAATAGGGTTGAAATCTCCTCACAGGGATTCAAAATCTCCTAATAGGGACTCAAATGTACTAAATGTATTCATAGACTCCTAACAGGGTCCATCCTCTAACAAGGAATATTTATATTAGTACATCATCTTGTAGGTACCATCCCCACTGGGATTTTCCTTCTAAACAAGAGTTTCCCTAGCTAACATATCTGGTGTTATTGTGTATGAGTATCTTGTTGTGGTTTTAGTTTATACTACACATATGGTTAATTTTGTTTAAGGTTGATAATGGTGATAATAGCTGGATAACTAATTCAACCCCCCTCTTAGTCCTATCAGTGGACTCTATATTCTAACAAGCTCTTGTTTAGGATCAACTTGAGGCTTAGCTTGTTTAGGTTGTACCTGTTCTTGTAAAGGTTCCTAAGCTTGAGTTGTTTTCTTCTTCATCCTAGAATGTACCCTTTTCCTTTACTTGCTCTATTCAACTTCAAAGTACTCAACCTCCCACTCATGTTGATGTACCATTTCCAGCCTTATTAGGGATTGAGTGAGGAAGATTGGCACTGTGACTTTTGCACCTTTACCTTTGATTGGCCTCACTATAGCTTGTAGGGTTATGGCCTAAGGAACTAGATCCATTCTAAATGGATTCTTGATCCATTCCTTTTTCACATTTATATCAACATTCTCATCTCTCCTTATTTTAGTATTCATTATTGGTTGGTCATAGATTTTATTCCTATTTTATAAAGGATCCATGACATCTTGAGTATCATTTTCCATGGCCTTGAGGGGAATCTTAATCTTTAGCACTTTTTCTTCTAAGTATAGAGTCATTCTATAGTAGTCCCTTATATAGACATCATAGTCATCTATAGAGTTCATCCAATGATCTTCTAACACTTATTCATGTACAAACTACTTCCCTACTAGGTGTTGTACCATCCCAATGTTATCAAAGTATGGGCAAGGAGAGTTTTATTCTTCCAAGGGATATTGATCCCACTCAGAGTCAACGATGAAAATATCCTTCTTTTGCTTCACCTCAAAGGCACCAATTGTGATGGGACACACCTATATCTTCTTGTATTATTTTCTTACTCTATCATATGTAGAAGTGAGTTGGTGTGCAATCTCCAAAAGAATGAGCCTATCTGATAGGTATCTTGGGAGCTTCTTTGGGCATAGAAAAGTACTACCTACCCAAAGATATGTGAACATCTTAAATTGAATGTAGTAGGCACCAATCTCTGTGATTTTGGCTGCTACCTCTACTAACATTCATTTTGCATAGTCACCTTCAATGAACCTGATGATTGCAAATATGAACTTGTCATTCACCACTCTATATTTCACACTTTTTAGTGGGAGAATCTTATTCTCCAACTGGGGATATACAACATAGGGCCCAACATTTGTATCTTGTATGCTCCCCTTTCTATAAAGGCCTGGGTAATCTATGGTTCTAGCCACCAGTAAATACACGATGTATGATGTCATATAAAAGCATGGATTGGCTTTGATCACTACTATTTGCTCATCCAAGTTGTCACTTAGAATGGTAGCCCAATCAGTTGGAATTTTTCCATTCTGATGGTTTCAATGAAGTGGACTATCTAGGTCTAAAGGTGACCTACTGTTGGGAGTCCATAACTCTACTTAATAGTGCAACTGCACATCCTATATCATCCTTCATATATCCCCTTGTCATTCAACCATGTGCAATCTATGACCCACTGGTGCTCTATCAACTAGGAAGGAGGATTGCACTATTTCTTTGGCTTCTTTCTCATTTTCCTTGTACGATCAGTTTGATATGTTATAAGAAAATTGTAAATATTGATCGTCCCTTGGGAGGTGAAATACCTTCTCAATGCTCTAAGATTAGAGGTCAAGGACTATCTCTTCTATAACACTCTTTTCAACCTTCTCTTTAGTCACATAATGTTCCATAAGAGTCATTATCAATTTTGAATATTAGACTAATGTTAAGTGAGATGTTGCATTGACAAAGCCTCATCGGTTGAGTGCTGATACCATTACAGATCTGTCCTTAGGTTTGTTGAAAATTGTGAGGAATGCATTCCAATCAATATGTTTGAGTTTCATGTCTTTGATCATGACATGTATGTCTTGAAACCTTGACTTTTTAGGTACCTCTTGATATTTGAATGCAATTAGTTTTGGAGCTATCTTTTTCACCATTGAAGAGGGTGAAGAAACCATTTTATTTATACAAGAGAATCAAACATTAGTCGAAAGGTTAAAACTTGACCTAAAATAAAATCTAATTGACTCCAAAATAAGTGAAAAAATGTCAAAACATGACAAAAAGTAGTCTATCCCCTCAAAATCCCTTGACATGCACTTCAACACACCTAGCCACCCTTACAAGCACACACATGCACTTCTTCAGCCCTTGAATGACCTTTTGGCATTGTTGTACACCTACACACCTGCACATGTGCTCAACTGCATAATGCAATTTTTAGAGGGGAGTTGTCTAGCTTTAGCCTTTAGGGCACAAAGATGTACACATGTGTACCTCATGAAGGTGTGTATGTGTGCACCTTCATGGTGCCTTAAAGGTTTAGCATTAAATTATTTTGATTATGTTATGGGAAGGTGCACACATGCACACCTTATAGATGTGTGCATGTGCACACCTTCCTTAAGTCTAGGTGTCTTAGGTTAGGTTATTTTTAGGGTTTTTTTTTCTTAAAGTGGAGGTTGTCTTTGTGTAGAGATGTATACATGCACAACTTATGGAGGTGCACATGTTGGATACAATTGATTAATTGTGTGTTGTCTTTGATGTTACACAAATATCATAATCATTATCAGTTAGTATATGCTGAGCTGACTTAGGCAATGAAGATAGTTCTCAGTGTCTATTGAGTGTTCTTGTGTTTGCCTAAATTAGAAAGTAGTGTCCATCAAGTTCACTTGGGCATTGAAAGAAAAGTTGTAGAAAGCAAGTGTTAACCGAGCTCACTCAGGTAACAAAGGAAAGTTGGATGGAATGAGTGCAAACCAAGCTCACTTGATTGCAAAAGGATTTTCATAAGTTTGTATTGTTAAAATTTTTTCTATTGGTTGACGAAGGAAATCACTTTAGAGTTATTTTCTACCAAGAAGGGTTGGCTAACAAAGGATTTTTCTTATTTTCTTGTATTAAGCTTAACTAATTTATCTATTGATTCCAACCAACTAAGGTGATGAATATTGATTTTTCTAAGTTGTATTTGAGCTAACTTGACAAAGTGGAAGATATAAGTATAAGGTCAAGATGTGATTTCATTGTGTGCAAGTGGAAGTGTAAGAGAATGTGCAAATTGTGATGATTGAAGATCTATTGATGTGAAGAGGAAGAGAATTTGAAGGATAAGTAGAATATCCTTTTGGTGTAGCAAAGTCATATTCAATTAGGAAGGATCAAGTACAAGCCAAAATAGAGATTTAAAATCAACAAATTTGTTGTAGTCAAATTAGGTCATCTCATTGCTACTCTCTAACCATTTTACTAGTGATCTAAATCTCTTAATAGAGTTGGTTTAATAGCTATTTGCAAATCCTCTAACAAGGTGACAATTCGATTGAATTATTCTCAAGACCTCTAACAAGGCCACTCCTAATAGGGTGATTAAATCCTTTAACAGGGTTACACCTAATAGTGTGTTTTGTAACTTTTAATAGGGTTGGCTCCTAATAGGGATCACTTTAGAAGAGTTAAAATCAGTAACTAGTTGCCATTAGTGGGTTTTCCTAAATTGGGTTTCCATGGTAAATCCTGGTGTCAAATGTGTTCATTTTCTTTAAGTGTTTGCAACTAAGTTAAAGTAATGGTAATAATAGATAACATCTAAAGGTTTATATGTTAATCATTTATCAAGCTAATCCAATTATTATTGAATTACAATATTTTGTGTGTTTATCGAGCTTCAACAGTATTTAGTTATCTATTTGCATTTTGTATTGACATCTAAGGGATCTGGGATTTATTTTTGTGGTAACTAATTCAACCCTCCTCTCTCAATTACTCCTCTTATATTTCCAACAATTGGTATTAGAGATTTTGGTTCTTGTAGAGAAGGTTTCAAGGACCTAGGCTAAAGATCAAGATGTCTTACAAAAGAGAGATTCCCAAGCTGAACAGAGAGAATTTCGAAGCAAGGCAAGGACTTACGAGGTTACATCTGGCTACCATTAGTGATTTAGGTTGTAAGTATCTTGATGCTCAATATAACACTCCCACTGGAACATTATCAATTGAAGACATTACTAAAAAGAAGAATCACAATATCATGATGATTGATATTGCATTTGCTCTTAGTTATGCTGAATTTGATGAGGTAAAAGTTTGCAAAACTACTTTTGAAATGTGGAACAAACCGAAAGATATCTATGGAGGACATGACAATGCAACAAGAGCTAAAGAAAAAAGCCTTAGAGGACAATTTGATCAAATGAGAATGAGAGAAGATGAAAATATTGAGAAATATGTGGAAAGGATCAAGGCTAGTGTAAGTGCAATCAAAGCATCTGGAGGAGACATCAAGGAGGAAACTATTGTAAGTAAAATACTCAAAACTCTTCTTCCCATCTATGCAATTAGAGTATCTTCTATTCAAGAAATGAGATGTGATCCAACTAATAAGATAGGGTTGGATGCTCTAGTTGGAAGATTAATAGCTTTTGAGTTAGACAATTATGATAACTATGTTCCTGATTTAAAGAATATTGAATCTGCATTTAAAGTTAAATTCTCACTAAAAAAAAAGGGTAAAAAGTTAAAATCTAGTCAATCAGGAAGTGAAGAAGATGGATCATTAGAAGAGAGTTCAGACAATGATTTTGAAGTTGTTGAAGCCCTACTAGCAAGGAAGTATTCCAAGGGAAGAGGAAAATATAAAGGTAAAGTTCCTTTGATCTGCATTTCTTGTGAAGAAATTGGTCACATTGTTGCTAGGTGTCTAAATAATGAAATCAAAGATGAGAAGAAAAGTAATAAGAATAAAGGTAAGAAGGACTCCAAGAACTACAAGAGCTTCAAGGAAAAAGCTAAAAAATCTTATTTTATAGCCAAATATTCTAATAATAGTGAAGATGAAATGGTTTATATTGCTGCGAAAGATGAATCTGATGATGAAGGAGAGAAGATGGCATTTATCTCTCATGTTAGAAAAAATGATATTTGGATTATTGATAGTGGCTTCTCACATCATATTATTGGTGAAAAAACAAAATTTGAGCACATGGAATATTATAATGGAGGTAGTGTAAGATTTGGAAACAATGAACCTTGTAATATAAAAGGAAAATGATGTATCTTGTTGACTAAAGAACTTGTATGTGACAATGCCTATTGGGTTGAAGGACTAAAGCATAATCTACTAAGTGTGGCATAGCTGAACAATATTAGATTCAAGGTAGAACTCATGAATGAATAGGCCAAGCTACTGGATGGGAAAGGAAATCTGGTTGGTTCTGACAAGAAAACAAAAGGTAATCTATTTTATCTTGATCTTAGTGATTGTTCATGTTTTATTGCTCAAGTAGAGGAAAGCTGGTTATAGCACAAAAGGATATGTCATATAAATTTTGATAATCTAGTTAATATAAGAAAACATAAAAGAGTAAGAGGTATTCCTAGTTTGAAGAAGCCTGACATGGGTCTATGCAAGAATTGCCAAATTGGTAAGATGGGAAAAACAAGCTTCAAGAAAAAAGACTATTAGTCAAAACAAGTATTGGAAATTGTTCATACAGACTTATGTGGACCTATTGGAATAGAAAGTTATAGTGGAGAAAAGTTTTTTATTCTCTTTGTTGATGACTACTCTTGAATGATGACAATAATGTAGCTAAAAGAAAAATCAGAAGCCTTTAAAAAATTCAAGTGGTATTTGTAAAGAGTAGAAAAAGAAACTGGAAAGAAGTTGAAATTCCTAAGATCAAATAGAGGTCGTGAATTCATCTCTCATGAATTTAATAGTTTCAGCATTGAAAGAGGAATCAAAAGACAAGTATCAGCTCTTGGTACACCATAGTAGAATAGTATATCAGAAAGAAGAAATAGATCTATCATGGATTGTGCAACAACCCTGATGATTGAAAAGAACATTGCTTTCAAATACTGGAAGCTATCAGCAGTGCAATTCATACCTTGAACAGAGTTTAACTGAAGAAATATTCAAACAAGATACCTTATTAGCTATGGTATGGCTACAAACCTAATGTAAGTTACTTGCAAGTGTTTGGAAGAAAATGTTACATACTAAAATAATCTAGAAAAGAGAAATTTGATGTAAAAGGTGATGAAGGCATATTTTTAGGATACTCCTATAGAAGAAAAGCTTACAGATGTTTGAATTTGTGCACTCACAAAAACATAAAAATGCACATGTAAAGAGTGAAGAAGAAAGCATCATGGAACCTAAAGACTATAGAAGATTCATTTACTATGAACCTAATACTTTTCCAAATCTATCTAAAAGAAAAGAAGCTTCAACTCCCAAGTTCCCAAAAACTCCAATAGCTACTGAGTTGTAGATAATGTAGCCTAAGCTATAAGGACCCAATCACAATTAGAAGCTACTGAGATAGTTCAAATCAATCCTAATGGACTCGAGTCACATATTGAAAGAAGTGATTTTGAAACTGAAATTCAAAAAGAAGATGGTTTAAACTCATTCAAAAACCAAGGAGCCTATGTTAGCAAGATATGTTAGAAGACATCATGCACCTAATTAGATCATTGGAGATAAATTAGAAGGAACAATGACAAGAAAAAAATTAAAAGGTACATGTTTACTTGCTGAATTTAAACCTAGAAGTGTTAAAGATGCTCTAGAAAATGAAAGTTGGATTGAGGCAATCAATGAAGAGATAAAACATATAGAAAAAAAAAAAACTTGGACTCTTGTTCCTAGACCTGAGGATAAAAATGTAATTGGTACAAAATGGATATTTAGAAATAAGCTAAATGAAGATGGAAAAGTATCAAGGAACAAAGCAAGATTGGTATGCAAAGGTTACTCTCAAGAAGAAGGTACTGACTATAGTGAGAATTTTTCTCCTCTAGGAAGACTTGAAGGTGTTAGAGCTTTACTAGCATATGTAGCACATAAAGGATTTAAAGTACATGAAATGGATGTGAAATCTAAATTCTTGAATGAAATTCTTGATGAGGAAGTCTATATTGAACAACCAGAAGGTTTTGTAGATCTTAGGAAAGGAGACATGGTTTGCAAACTACACAGAGCATTATATGGTCTCAAGCAAGGCATGGTACGAAAGACTCCATAATTACTTGGTATTGATTGGCTTTCAAAGGAATAATGATAATAGTAGTCTATATATCAAGGACGAACTAGATAAGAAGATTGTGTTAGCATAAATATTTGTTGATGACACTCTATTTACAAGAAATGATGATTTATGTAAAGCATTCTCAGAAGAAATGAGAAAATAATTTGAAATGTCCATGTTTCGTGAAATAAAATTTTGTGTTGGATTGTAAATACAATAAAACAAGAATGGTATCTACATCACTCAATCTAAGAATATAAAGGATATAGTCAAGAAATTTGGAATGGAAGACTCAAGACAAGTTGGAACACCTATGTCTATTGGACATAAGCTTTCCAAAAATGATGATTTCAAAGAAGTAGATAGGACCATTTATAGATCAATGATTGGAAAATTGCAGTATGTTGTACACACAAGGCCTAACATTGCTCTAGCAATTGGAATAGTAGCAAGATTCTCAGCAAATCCCAAAGAAAATCACATGATGGCAATTAAGAGAATCATGAGGTATCTAAAAGGTACTAAACACTATGGTTTATGGTACAAATTTGGAGGCAATCTGGACTTGAATGTATTTACTGATGCTGATTGGGTAGGAAGTTTTGATGATAGGAAAAGCACTAGTGGTGGAACATTCTTTCTTGGTAAAAGATTAGTATCTTGGACAAGCAAGAAGAAAAATTGTACTTCTCAATCCACAGTACAAGGAGAATATATAGCAACAGTAGTTAATTTTTCTAACATTGTTTGGTTCAAAAAGCTATTGGAAGGAATGAAGGTAGAAATCAAAGATCTAGTTGTCATATACTATGATAACACCAGTGCAATCAACATATCAAAGAATCAAATAACACATTTCAAAACAAAGCACATTGCTATTAAGTATGACTTCTTAAGAGAGCTGGTGCAACATAAAGAAGTCAGATTGGAATATGTGAATATAAAGGAACAAATTGTAGACATATTCACAAAGCCATTACCTAAGGATGCATTTTTTTATCTAAGAGGTAAGCTAGGGGTCATTCCCCTATATGAAATTCACTAAAATGAAGTTTAGTGAATGCATCAACCAAAACCTATTGAAGATCAATCAGTTGGTGCAACAATTGGCAAGGAAAAATTGCAAATCAATCAATACTTAAGGTAGATTGGTATTTACAAAGTTATTGTCTTTGGCATGTGTTGTCAAAAATGAAGAAGTTTATTGTCATATCTCTGGGAAATTTTTGGAACTTGAATAAAGTTAGAAACCAGAGAGGGAGAAGTCTTCTAAGATGAAGTACACTAAAAGAGGGAGGATGTTCTGAATGAACTTGGTATCAAC
This sequence comes from Cupressus sempervirens, assembly GCA_028749045.1. Taxonomy (NCBI): domain Eukaryota; kingdom Viridiplantae; phylum Streptophyta; class Pinopsida; order Cupressales; family Cupressaceae; genus Cupressus; species Cupressus sempervirens. The sequence goes on along the minus strand of CM053784.1, from coordinate 519,527,690 downwards.
CATTGCCAATAGAATTTAGTGAAAGGAAAATCTCATATTGATAGATGAAGTTTTCAAATCCAAAATTTCATTGTGCTATGACATTTTGTGTTGCCATCAATGCCAAAGAGGAAGATTGTTGGATACAATTGATTAATTGTGTGTTGTCTTTGATGTTACACAAATGTCATAATCATTATCAGTTAGTATATTTTGAGGTCACTTAGGTAGTAAAGACAGTTCTTAGTGTCTACCAAGTATTTCTATGTTTGCCTAGTTCAGAAGGCAATGTCTACTGAGTTCACTTGGGTGTCAAAAGAAAAGTTGTAGAAAGTGAGTGTTAACCAAGCTGCTTTGGGTAATGAAAGAAAGTTGGATGGAACTAGTGCTAATTGAGCTTAGTTAGTTGCCAAAGGATTTTTGTAAGTTTATAGTGTTAACCAAGCTTCTTTTGGTTAATTAAAGAAATAGCTTTAGAGATTGTTTCTACCAAGTAGGGTCAACTAACAAAGGATTTTCTTATTTTTTTGTATTAAGTTTAAGTGATTTATCTATTGATTCCAGCCAACTAAGGTGATGAATATTGATTATTCTAAGTTGTATTTGAGCTAACTTGACAAAGTGGAAGATATAAGTATAAGGTCTTGATGTGATTTCAAAGTGTGCAAGTGGAAGTATAAGAGAATGTGCAAATTGTGATGATTGAAGATCTATTGATGTGTAGAGGAAGAAAATTTGGAGGATAAGAAAAATATCTTTGTGGTGTAGCAAAGTCACATTTGATCAGGAAGGATCAAGTACAAGCCAAAACAAAGATATCAAATTAGAAAATTGGTTGTAGTCAAATCAAGTCATCTCATTATTACTCTCTAACAATTGTAGCAGTGATCTAAATCTCTTAACAGAGTTGGCTTAACAATGTTGGAAATTTGATTGAAAATCTCATTGTTGAAGATCAAAGAGGGAGATTGTTGTAAAGAAAGAAGATTTTCAATCATTGTTTTGTCATTGATGTCAAACCTGCTATTTGTAGGAATGACATTTTCTTGTAAGATCCAAGTACTATCACTTGGTTGATTGATGAAGAGGATTTGATCAACAAGATGTAACAAGAGTACCTAAGGGAAGGGTTGAGTTATGATGTTGTAATGAAGTGCAAGGATTAGTTAAGACAATGGTTAAATTATGTATTGATAACTTACTCAAAGATACAAAGGTTGGTCACACTTAGAGACATTGGAGGAAGAAGTTGTAACAAGGTTGACTGCAAAGCTTAAACTAAGATCATTAGTGGGTGCCGAGCAAGTTAGTTGAAGCTGAGAAAAATTCTTAGTTGCAGCTAAGTAATAGGAAATTTTAGTGTATGTCAAGTGATCTTTAGGTGCTAAGTGAAGTTCAAGTGCTGAGCATCAAAAAATCTTAGTTGGTGCCAAGTGATCTTCAGGTGTTGAGCATCAGGAAAAATATAGTTGATGCCGAGTAACATAGTATGTGCCGAGCACCAATATTTCAATAGTGCCAAGCTGCTACATTATTTCAAATTATGAAGATTTTCCAAATCTAAGCCAACAAATAGGTTACCTTGAATTTTGTGAACTAGTTGGAAGATAACGATGATGAGCTGGTGGCATAGAATTCTTTGTGAACAATTTTTAGACTAATTCAAAAGGATTATTCAAGAAGTTTCTAGAGGAAACAAAATATGGGTTAGATGCAATGAATCCTACCTAATCCATACGAATTAAAATTAACGAATAGAAGAATCAAGTGGGAAAGGAAATCCAAGAATTCTATTTATGGAGTCATATACTAAGAAGCAAATGCTGTTGATGTTGCTACTACCAAAGAGCCAAATTGCGAAGTAGTTAGATAGTGTCAAGAAAAGACATCTAGAAGAAGGAAGAGCACAAAGGCTCTACTTCTACAAGTGATTGAGAAGAGATGATTACACTAGTACATTGAGAAGGAAGACTTAAGGAGACTAAGCTTGAAAAGAGGCCAAGCTATCAAAGTTGTAGAGATTGAAGGCCAAACAATGGTATGAGTTGAGAAGTGATATGAGATCTGCAAGTTAAGTTGTATGTAGTATTCAGATCAAAGATTTCCTAATACTCTCTAGCAATTATATTAGATATAAAATCCTATGGACTTAGGTTGGTTTAATAGCCATTTGTAAATACTTTAACAAGGTGGCATTCCAAGTGAATGTTCTAAAGTGCTCTAACCAGGACCACTTCTAACAAGGTGGTTAAATCCTCTAACAAGGTCACATTTAATAGTGTGTTGTAAGCCTTTAACAGGGCATCACTTTAGAAGAGTGAGAATTAAGTAGCATGTTATTGGTGGTTTTTCCCAAATTGGGTTTCCACATAGATCACTATGTTATGTGTTGATTTCTTATGTGTTATGCTTGCATATTGGTTTACAGTAACTTGTTGGTTAGAAAAGTTAAAGCTTGGATGAATAAATTGTTGAATGAGCTCAAAATACTTAGTGAAAAGTTTGAATAGGACACTTGAAACTTGAATAAATGATTCACCACCACCCCCCTCTTAGTTATTCTAAATAATTTATAACAATTGGTATTAGAGCCATCTACTAATTTAGTTTCAAGGTACTAGAAGTAGAAAGATCAAGATGTCCAAGATAGAAGTTCCCAAGCTCAATAAAGAAAACTTTGCTGCATGATAGAGTATGATGAAATTGCACTTTGGATCAATAGGTGACTATGCACAAACCTCAATTGGAATAGAATATGTAAATCTAGCAAGACATCTTACTGCAGATGATTTGAATAAAAAGAAGGAGCGAAATCAAGAAATGCTGGAGATTACCTCTACTTAGTTATGCAAAATATGATGACATCAAAGATTGTGACGCTGCATTCAAGATGTGGAAAGCCTTATTAGATATCTATGGGGGAGATTAGAATGTTTAGAGAGCAAAGAGAGAAAGCCTAAGAGAAAAAATTGATGACATGAAAATGGAGGAAGGTGAAAATGCTACTCAATATGCTGCAAGAAAAAAGGAAGTGGTAAGTGCAATAAGAAGTCTAGGTGGTCAATTGGAAGAAGAAACTGCCATCAGTAAATACTTAAGAACTCTGCTCGCTATCAATGCTATTAGAGTTTCAGCCATTCAAGAGCTAAGGTGTGTACAAGGAAACACACTAACCTTTAAAGGAATAGTGGAAGACTTACTACATTTGAATTGTCTAATTTTGATAACTACAGACCTTAGAACCTTGAATCTACTTTCAAGGCCAAGATGACAATAAAAGACACTAAGGAGGGGATATCAAGCAAGAAGAGAAGAAAGGGAAAACATGCATCCAGTCATAGCAATGCAAATGAGGAAGATGTGGAATAGTTAGAAGCACTATTGGCAAGGAGATTTCATAGAGGCAAAGGTAAATTCAAAGGTAAGCTCCCAATAATATGGTTCAATTGCAATGAAGTAGGTCATATTGATACAAGATGTACACATAAGAGGAACTAAAAAGAAGGAAACAAGTACATGAATAAAAGAGAAGATGACAAAAAAGACTATAAGGAAAAAGGAAAAAGATGCTACATTGTTGAAGAAGATTCTGATGAGAATGATGATGAAGTAGTCTATGTGGCCATGAAGGATGAATTGAATAAAGATGAAGATGAAACTTCAACATTGGTTACCTGTGTGAACAAGAATGATAAGTGGATCATAGATAGTGGATGCTCACATCACATGACAAGAGATAAAAGTAAGTTCATTACCTTTACTCAGTATGATGGAAATAGTGTTAGATTTGGTAATGATGCTCCATGTCAAATCAAAGGAAAAGGATCTATTAAACTCACATAGAAAATTTCATGTGATAATTCATACTATGTTGAAGGATTGAACTACAACTTGTTGAGTGTGTCACAATTAGGTAATGTAGGATGCAAGGTAGAGTTTGGAAACAAAATTTCCAAGATCTATGCCACTAATAAAAAACTGACAGGAAAAGGTGAATAAACTAGGAGTAATCTATTTTACCTAGGTATGGAAGATGCAACATGTCTTGTTGTTAGACTTGATGATGTGTGGTTGTGGCATAAAAGGCTGTGTCATGTTAACTTTGATAATCTGATCATCATTAGCAAAAAGAACAAAGTCAGAGGATTGCCAAAATTAAAGAAACCTGAAAACACAATGTGCAAACAATGTCAACTAGGGAAGATGACAAAGTCTAGTTTCAAAAGAAAAAAATACACTTCCAAAGAAGTACTAGAGTTAGTCCATATGGACATATGTGGTCCAATAGAAGTGCAAAGCTACCTAGGAGATAGATACATAATGCTACTTGTAGATGATTATTCCAAGATAATCACTACTATGTTTTTAAAGAAAAAATTTGATACATTTCAAATGTTTAAGTGGTATTTGGCCAGAATTGAGATGGAAATAGGAAAGAACCTGAAATGCTTAAGGTTAGACAGAGGAGGTGAGTTTACATCAAAATAATTTGAGATATTTTGCAATGAAAAAGGTATCAAAAGACAAACACTAGCACCAAGAACTCCAGCACAAAATGATATTTTTGAAATAAGGAATAGGTTAGTGATTGACTGTGCTAGAACCTTGATGATGGAGAAAAACATTGCACTAAAGTATTGGAGAGAAGCTGTAAGTACTGCAGTCTACACACTGAATAGAGTTCAAGTCAAGAAAGGTACAAATGCAACACTTTTGAATTATGGTATGGTCACTCACCTAATGTCAAACATTTAAAATTCTTTGGTTGTAAATGCTATATTCTTAAAGATACTAGAATTGGCAAGTTTGATGCAAAAAGTGATGAAGGCATATTCCTTGGTTACTCCACTAGAAGCAAAGCATATAAGTGTTTTAACACTAACACTAACAAGATTGTGGAAAGTGCAAATATAAATTTTGATGAGCACAGAAAAGTCCAATTTGATGAGTCCAATCAATCAGAGGATTGCAGATTCTTTGTATACTTCTATGAAGGAATGACTATTGAAGACAATGGTGCAAATCAAGTTGGGAATTAGCAACAAATTTCAATATCAACCAAGTCACAGCCAGTGAATGCTAAGCTGCATTCAGAAGCTAAACTATAGAATATAGAAAATGCATATTCTAGTTCTAAAATTTGTGCACATGAGAGAAATGATGAAATACCAAATGCAGAAGAACAAAATGACTTTGAAGCTGAAGAATGAAACATGGAAAGAAGGACAAAAACAAGATTAACCAAGTATGTGAGAAGACATCGCCCTAAAAAAAAAAAATTGGTGATAAGGATGCCAAACCAATGACAAGGAATAGACTAAGGAATGAATCATGTCTACTGAGCAAGGTTGAACCTAAAAAAGTGAAGGATGCACTACAAGATGACAACTGGTATAAAGCCATGGAAGAGGAGATAGGTCAGACTGAGAAGAACAAAACATGGACTCTAGTTCCTAGACTAGCTAATAAGAATGTGATTGGTACCAAATGAGTGTTTAGAAACAAACTTGATGAGAATGATGAGATAACAAGAAATAAAGCTAGACTAGTTTGCAAAGGCTATGCACAAGAAGAAGGACTAGATTATGGAGAAACATTTGCCCCTGTTGCAAGAATGGAAGGAGTAAGAACATTATTTGCATATGCTAAGAACAACCAGAGGGATTTGTAGATGATTAGAACAAGGAAATGGCCTGCAAATTTCATAAGACACTTTATGGATTGAAGCAAGCACCTAGAGCATGGTATGAGAGATTGCACAAATATATTGTGAAGATAGGATTTGAGAGAATAGATGAAAAAATTTACTTATATATCTAAGCTAAGAAAGGTAAAGACATTTTGATACCACAAATCTTTGTTGATGATATAATATTTGGAGGAAAAGATGTTCTACGCAAAGATTTTGCTGATCAAATGAAGCATGAATTTGAGATGTCAATGTTTGGAGAAATCAAATTCTTTGTTCGATTGCAAGTACATCAATTGAAACATGGTATATTTGTGACCCAATCCAAATACATCAAGGAGATACTCAAAACATTTGGATTAGAAGATTCAAAACTAGTTAGCGCACCTATGGCAATAGGACATAAGCTATCCAAGAATGATGAATAAGAAAAAGTGAATCAGACATTGTACAGATCAATGATTGGAAAGCTGCAATATTTTGTACATAGTAGACCAGACATTGCATTAGCTGCTGTAATAGTGGCAAGATTTTTTGCAAATCTAAGAGAAAATCAGTTAATGGCAGTAAAGAGCATATTGAGGTACCTAAAAGGAACTAATGACTTTTTTTTGTACTACAAGAGGAGTGAAAAATTTGAACTAAGAGCCTACACTAATGCAGATTGAGGAGGTAAGATTGATGATAGAAAAAGAATTAGTGGAGGATCACTTTTCTTGGGAAAGAGATTGATTACATGGACTAGCAAAAAGAAAAGCTGTACCTCACAGTCCACTACTGAAGCTAAATATGTTGTAGCTACTATAAATTGCACCAATATTGTATGGATCAAACATTTTTTGCAAGGTATGAAGGAAGAGGTAATTGAGCTTATGATACTTTATTGTGATAATACAAGTGCTATCAACATATCAAAGAATCTTGTAATGCATGCTAAAACCAAGCACATTGCAATCAAGTATCACTATGTAAGAGAGTTGGTGGAAGACAAACAAGTGAAGATGGAATATGTTAGCTCAAAGGAATATATTGCTGACATCTTCACAAAAGCACTACCTAAAGATGCTTTTGAGTATCTTAGAGGTAAGTTAGGGGTGATTCTACTAGCCAAGGAAACTTGAAGCAAAAGCAAGAATGCCCTACATCAAATGAGATGATTGTTATAAGATATTACACATTGATGCAGAGGATGTTTACTTTAAGATTTACTCCTAAAGTAGTAGAATTGCTGAAGTTCCAAATCAATCACAAGTAAGGTGACAGAGGGACAAATTGAATGAACCTACAAAAGCTACACTTGCATACTAAGATGCTAATACGTCTTTGGAATTGTTGTCAAAGAGGGAGAAGTTGTGAGAAACTAATCAAAAACATGTAATCAAATGAAGATAGAGGGAGAAGTTGACAGGAATAATCAAAAGTTGATTAGAACAATAGAAGATAAGCAATACAGAGGGAGAAAAACAAAGAACAAGGATAAAACAACCAAGAGGGACAACTATAAATGAAGCAATCAAGATAGTAGAGGGAGTTGCAAAAACTAATGATAACACAATTACCTTTTGGCATTTGACTTATTGTTCTAACCTAGTTAGCATTTGATTAAATAGTTTAGTATGATGGTTGATCAGTTTGGTTTGCCATCAATGCCAAAGAGGGAGATTGTTGGAAATCTGATTGAAAAGCTCATTGTTGAAGATCAAAGAGGGAGATTGTTGTAAAGAAATAAGATTGTTGTTAAAAGAAGGTTTTCAATCATCGTTTTGTCATTGATGTCAAAACTACTATTTTTAGGAATGACATTTTCTTGTAAGATCCAAGTACTATCACTTAGTTGATTGATGAAGAGGATTTGATCAACAAGATGTAACAAGAGTACCTAAGGGAAGGGTTGCATTATGATGTTGTAATGAAGTGCAAGGATTAGTTAAGATAATGGTTAAATGATGTATTGATAACTTACTCAAAGATACAGAGGTTGGTCACACTTAGAAACATTGGAGTAAGAAGTTGTAACAAGGCTGACAACAAATCTTAAACTAAGATCATTAGTGGGTGCGGAGAAAGTTAGTTGAAGTTGAGAAAAATTCTTAGTTGCAGTCAAGTAATAGGAAATTCCATGGTGTACCAAGTGATCTTCAAGTGTTGAGTGAAGTTCAGGTGCCAAGCATCAAAAAATCTTAGTTGGTGCCGAGTGATCTTCAAGTGCTGAGCATCAGGGAAAACACAGTTGATGCCGAGTAACACAGTATGTGTCGAGCACCAGTATTTCAATAGTGCTAAGCTATTGAATTATTTCAAATGATGAAGATTCACCAAATCTAAGCCAACAAAGAGGTTACCTTGAATTTTGTGAACTAGTTGGAAGATAAGGATGATGAGTTGGTGGCATAGAATTCTATGTAAACCATTTTTAGGCAAATTGAAAAGGATTATTCAAGAAGTTTCTAGAGGAAACATAATATGGGTTAGATGCAATGAATCCTACCTAATTCATACAAATTAAAATTAAAAAATGGAAGAATCGAGTGGGAAAAGAGCTCCAAGACTTTTATTTAAGGAGTCATAGACTAAGAAGCAAATGATGTTGATGTTGCTACTAGCAAAGAGCCAAATTACGAAGTAGTTAGACAGTGTCCAGAAAAGACATCTAGAAGAAGGAAGAGCATAGAGGCTCTAATTCTACAAGTGGTCAAGAAGAGATTATTGCACTGGTACATTGATCATAAAGACTCAAGGAGACTAAGCTTGAAAGGAGGCCAAGGTGTCAGAGTTGTAGAGATTGAAGGCCAGTGAATGGTATGACCTGAGAAGTGATCTGAGATCTGCAAGTTAAGTTGTATGTAGTAGTTAGATCAAAGATTTTCTAATACTCTCTAGCAATTATATTAGATATAAAATCCTATGGACTTAGGTTGGTTTAATAGCCATTTGTAAATCCTTTAACAGGGTGGCATTCCAAGTGAATGTTCTAAAGTCATCTAACCAGGCCCACTTCTAAAAGTGTGGTTAAATCCTCTAACAAGGTCACATTTAACAGTGTGTTGTAAGCCTTTAACAAGGCATGCCTTTCATAGGGCATCACTTTAGAAGAGTGATAATTGAGCAGCATGTTACTGGTGGTTTTTCCCAAATTGGGTTTCCATGTAAATCACTATGTTATGTGTTGATTTCTTATATGTTATGATTGCATATTGGTTTACAATAACTTGCTAGTTAGAAAAGTTAAAACTTGGATAAATAAATGGTTGAATGGGCTCACTATACTTAGTGAAAAGTTTGAATAGGACATTTGGACCTTGAATAACTAGTTCACCCCCCCCTCTCAGTTATTCTAAAGCATTTCTAATAAACAACTATTTGCAAATCCTCTAACGTGGTGACAATTCTATTGAATTGTTCTCAAGACCTCTAACAAGGCCACTCCTAACAGGGTGATTAAATCATTTAATAGGGTCACAAATAAAAATGTGTTTTGTAACCTTTAACAGGGTTGGCTGCTAATAGGGCTCACTTCAGAAGAGTGAAAATTAATAAGTAGTTGCTATTGGTGGTTTTTCCCAAATTGGATTTCCACATTAAGTCCTGGTGTCAAATGTGTTCATTTTCTTTATCTGTTTGAAACTAAGTTAAAGTAATGGTAATAAAAAATAACAACTAAAGGTTTATATGCTAATCATTTACCAATCTAATCCACTATTATCGAGTTACAACATTCTATGTGTTTACCTAGCTTCAGCAATATTTAGTTATCTGCTTGCATTTTGTATTGACATCTAAGGGATCTGGGATTTATTTTTGTAGTAACTAATTCACCCCTCACCTCTTAGTTACTCCTCTTATATTTCCAATAGTGCACACCTTCATGTTGATGTACTAACCTTTTCCTTGGTTATTTGTATGGGATTAGGAGTGGAGTGCACAAGAAGAGTTACAGAGGTGTGGATTTTGGAGGAGGAAAATGTGAAGTGCAAAGAGGGAGAAGGCTCGGGGTCTTATATAGACCTCAAGGAAGTTGCACTTCTGAGGGTGCATAGGTGTGTACCTTCAAAGGTGCATACTTGTGCACCCATGGAAGGTGCACAAGTGCATACCTCAGGGAGTGTGTAGGTGTGTGCCTTTGTAGATGCAATTTGCACAACTCCAAAAGGGTGCACATATACACACCTATTTGGGAATAAAAAATATCCTCCAATAAGATCTTTCTATTCTTTTTAATTGTGTTGACTTACCTAGTCAGAGACTGGGGCTTGACCCAAACTCAGGATAGAGTTCAAAAAGACTAGGACTTTAGACTAGGATCTTGGTATGAAAAAAATTATTAGGGGGTCCCCATTTCTAGGAGAAATAGGGTGTGAATTGTGAGACCACAAAAATGATCTATTGTGATAACACAAGTGCAATCAATATATCCAAAAACCTTGTGATGCACACAAAGAAGAAACACATTACAATCAAGTATCATTACCTAAGGGAATTGTTTCAAGACAAAAAGGCGAGATTAGAATATGTGAACACCAAGGAGTAGATGGTAGACATATTTACTAACGTATTACCCAAGGATGCATTTATGTATCTAAGAGGTAAACTAGAGGTTATTCCCCTATCTAATGCTCACTAAAGCACAAAATAGTGATGCATCAGCCACATTTCATTGAAGATCTATCAAGTTGATGTAGATTATCACACTTTAGGTGTGGAATGCAAAACACATTGCATATGAATAAGTACAAATGGTACATAGTAACTTCAAAGTATGTATCTTTTGGAATTTGATGTCAAAGATGGAGGGTTTTTTAATCTCAGAAGAAATATATATATATATATATATATATATATATATATATATATATATATATATATATATATATATATGATAGAATTTATAGCACAAAGGGAGAATAATGACAAAAGTACACAACAAAGTGATAACAAATGCAAGAGGGAGATTTTATTTGGAAGTAGCTCAGACAAATCTAGGAACAATCACATAGGGAGTTGGTATGGGTGAGAATCAAAATCAAACTAAGCATATTACCTAATTGCTCATACTTTTATCATTGTATGTTGACATGTTGTGTTGCCATCAATGCCAAAGAGGGAGATTGTTGAAAATAATTATTTGTATTGTAAATTGCCATTGATGTTACAAAAATGTTAGTATTAATCAAGTAGTTAGGAAATAAAGAACTTGTAGTATTACCCAAGAATATTTAGTATCAATCAAGTAGTTGGGCAATGAAGGCTATTCAGTGTTAACTGAGTAGTCAAGAAATGAAGGGTATCCAACTCATAGTATTAACTGAGTGGTCGGGCATCAAAGGAATTCTAGTATTAATTGAGTGGTCTAGCATTAAAGGACTTCCATTGTTGACTGAGTGATGATATATTACATTTGTTAATTATTTAACTAATTAAGGCCAACTTGTTGGATGTTTCATGATTATTTGAAAAGGTATTCAAGCTGATTTGACAAAGCTTATGATATATAAGAGAGATTGAGAAGTGTAAGGTAAAGTGGGAGATATGTATGATGTGGAATAAGATGGATATGTGATCAAAGAAAAAGGAAGACCAAAAAAGTGTGGAAGATAAGATGCTCTAAGGATCCAGAGGTCAAGCCAAAATAGAGATCTAAATTTGCAAAAGAAGTTTCTTTATAAATCAGGTCAAATTATAGTTACCTTCTAACCATTGTAGCAGTGAATAAATCTCTTAATAGAGTTGAATTAATAGTCAAATTGTAAATCCTCTAACAAGGTGACATTTCAAGATTGAAGTCTTTAAAGACCTCTGACTAGGCCACTCCTAGCAGAGTGATCTAAATACTCTAACAAGCTCATATTTAAAAATATGTATTGTAACCTTTAACATGGTTGGTTCCTAATAGGACTCATTTCAGAAGAGCGAAAATATTGTAACTAGTTGCATGGTGGACTTTCTAAATTAGGTTTCCATGTTAAATCTTGTTGTCATCTATGTTCATGTTATTTATTTATGATTTATGTTTGTGAAACTAAGTTTATAAATGTTAAAATAGATTATTATTTATAAGAATTCTTTTTAAACTGAGTTACAACAAGAACTTAGTTTTAACCAAGTTGGATAAAGAATTGCATTATAAGTGAAAATTTTGATTTGACATATAGGGACAAGGAATTGTTTTCTGGTATCTGATTCACTCCTTCCCTCTCAGTTACTCGCTTCATTTCCAAAAAAGGTCTATAGAAAAATCAAACTCCCTATTAGGGGTTAGTTTTGATAAATCATCTAGAAACACATTTCAAAATTCGTGCAAAATGGAATAATCCTCTAGATGAGGTGGCATTTCTTCTATGTCTTTGCTATGTGCCACATATAATTGACATCCCTTTCTCCTTTATTTCTTCAATTGCATAGAAGAGATTTGTCTCAGTTCAAGTGTTTGTTTGACACTTATGAGACCAATTTGGGGTTTATTTAGTTCATGTTTTTATATGCTTTGATGGTTAAAGACTTAAGAACTTTATGATTTTTTTATGAACTTATTTAGACTGCTTATAATTATATTGTTATGTGTGTGCACTTTTATTGGATTAATATGATATATAGAATGGAATGATGTATCTTTCTATCTTGCATTAATTGGGTAGTTTTTCCTGTAGCCATGTGATGAGAGAAAAGCTGATATGAGAAACTTATTATGAATTTTATCTTGGATATGTATTACAATTTTTGCATGTGCATCCTAATATTTTGTAAGAAAATGGCGAGTCAACAATAGAAGAAATCACCATTAAAGATAAAGTGTTGGTAAGGAAGTGATTAACTATTTTGAATTCACAATAATTCCATGACCTTTTAGTTATCAATTGATTGTTATGGGTTGAGTCAAAGTAGTTGTAAATCATTATGGAGTAGATATAGAAGCCATGAACTCTTGGATTTATGTAAAAATAAAGCACAATCTATTCCTATATTAAATAATGCTCTATGATATCAATCTTGTCATGTCTTTGGCATTGAAGGATCCTAGATTTTAGGAGTTCTATTTTATGTCAGTGTTATAAATAAGCTAGAAGTTGAGATTTTAGTGTTAGAGGAATTAGTAGGAAACTCTTTTGTAATCCAATAGTAGAGATAAATACAATTAATATATTATTCCAATATGTACTTATAAAATACTCATAGATAAAACGATATTTCAAGTTCTTAATCTCTGAGTTGTTGTTTATTCATTCTTCTAGGGGGGCGCACACATGAGCTGAATTTAATTTGTAGTTAGGTAGAGATTAGTCTTTCATTTCATAAAATAGAAGCATAAGTTTTAGAGATTTTTTTCTTTTGCAACCATATGGTAACATAACTATTGGTTGTTTCCTATAGCATAAGTGAATAGTTCCATTTCATGTTTGTAACTTCATTTTTGGGTGTTGGGTTAAGTTTCCATTTCATTTCCTATCTTAGTTTCTATTCTAGCATTTTTATATAAGGCAATAATGAATTTTCAGGTGAATTAGAGCATTTACTTTGTAGACATCATTTCAAGTTGATATCCTTGGTCAATAATTTAATGAGTTTGGTATGTCATTCTAGTACATTACTTGGCACTGATTGTATGAAAAACTAATGTAAAAAGGGTTTCTAATCCTTAGATACCAAGTCATTAAACTAACGAACCATTTTAGCACCATTATTGGGGATGGTGCCAATTTAATTCATATATGAAGTCATTGCTTTAGTTTAGTTCATGCATTTTTATGCATAGAAGAAGCGATTACCTAGGGAGATTCCTCCCACAAAATTCTCAATTCAAACTAGAAGATATCCTTAATATTGAACTTGAGGAACCCCAAGTTGAGAACAAAGAATAAGAAGAACTGTTTGAGAATCTATTCGTTGATGTAGTGAACCAATTACCACCAATTTCTATAGCTAAGTATCCATAAAATCCAGTAGTCCTTGATTTTTATCCACTCCAACAAGCTGTTCCACCTCTAAGGATGGCTCAACCTATATTTCCTTTTCCTATCCCTAACTTGCATGATAATGATAACTTAAAAAATATACGTCTCTGCATTTCCCATGTTTTATGGCCTTATCATAGAAGACCCTAAAACCTTTTTTTTTGAATTTGACATACTCTGTAGGAGCTATGACTACACAACCGATGCCCACAAGATGAAATTATTTCCATCTACTCTAAGGGTCCATTTGGTTTGTGGAATTTGAAAAACCCAGATTTCTACAAACCTTGGTTTAGCCAAATCAAGGTTTTGTATATCTTCATTCTGATTTTTGGAATTTTACTGAAACTATTTGTTTCACTCAGAAGATGTGTGTGAAGATACATTTTTATGTGTAAGCTTGGAGTTGAAGAAAAATTTCAAAAATTATTCCAATCTATTGTTTTTACACTCCTTAAAAAACAAAACTAGGTTTTGATTTTCAATTCCTACTTTTTTTAGGAAGTTGGAAAACCTAGTTTTGAGGCAAAATTGGAAGTCCTGAATGCTAATTCCATTTTGCAAATTTTGAAACAAATGCACAAATTTTCAAATCCAAGTTTTGAAAAAGCCAATTCCTGTCATCTTCCAGCAACCAAACAAACCCTAAAGGAGGCTTCTCTAAGATGGTTCATGGGATTAGGTGCCAATTATGTAAGAGACTGGGATGCAATGAAAAATATATTTCTTTCTAAACACAAGGAGTATTGTAGCGGTTGTGATATGAAGGGAGATGACATCTTCAAGATGCTACATAAAGAAGATGAGACCTTGGAGGACTATGTCTCAAGGTTTATGTTTAACTTGCAATGCAATACCCAACACCAATTGAATGAAGAATCTCAAAAAAATCTTTTTCTAAAAGGTGTAAATGATGCAAGTGTAGAAACTTTAGATCTTACAGAAAGATGAGACATTATTCAGAGGAATTGGAATGACATACAGAGTATATGATTGAATTGCTCATGAGCTATTGTGAAGAAGGGTAGAGGACTCAAGGCCATGCCTGGTAAGTCTAATAGTTTAGGAGTATCTAAGGTGGAGTTGTTCAATATTTTGTGTGATCTCAAACAAGACATGATAAATGATGTTTCTACTCAACCTAACAACATGCAAGAAAGAAGGAAGAAGGAAAATAGAGAGGTACTCTATGTTCTCAATAAAGAGCATGGGCTCAAAGACTAGGTATGCCACAAGATCCTCCTCAAAGTTATGGTAATAATAGTTTTATGGAAAAATTATCAGAATAGTGGTCCTCAAGGCTTTATTAGTAATACTAATTTGAAACAATCTCAACAAGGTTGGTAGCAACCTCAATAGAGTTGGCAACAACCTTAGCAAGGTTAGCAACAACCTCATAAATGGTCTAACCAATCCAAGAAACAAGCTTTAATTCCACCACCTCAATAATAGGATATAATGCCTCCCCTTGTAGCCACTAATAGTCAAGCTAAGCAAACCCAATTTCCAACTTAGCCTAATCCAAACCCTAGCAACAACAAGCTGCCAACTTAGTAACAAAGCTGTGCTATCTCTTTGAATGATATTCATTTAAGGTTAGGAACCACTCTTGCTTCACCTCAAAGTCCTATAATTATAGAGGTTGAAGATATTTTTGCTGAAAAGGAGGATTTTCTTGCACAAAAAGTTTCTCCTATAACAAAAGATCCATCATTTCCTCAAAGACTTGTACACTTGACTGTGCCTATGAAAAATCAACCTGTGACAAATTTACTTAACCGGCTCAAACATATAACTGTTAAGATACCATTAGTAGATGCTATAAAATAAGTTCATGTTTATAATAAGGATATTAAAGAGGCTTGCATAAGAAAACTAGGGAGAAAATGAAAAGATCCAAAAACTATTAATGTCTTGAGATAGTTGTTAGACCTCATGTTAGAAAAGTTGACAGTACCTAATTATTCTAATCTAGGTATTCCTATGGTTACTATTACTATTTAGGTAATTCAAGTAAAAAAAACCTTGGTTGATTTAGATAAATCTATCAATGTAATGACAAAGGATGTATTATCTCACTTTCATATTATTGGTCTTAGAGAAACACCAACCATCTTTCAGCTTGTTGATAGTTCTATTATTAAGCCAGATGTAATAATAGAGGATGTTATAGTTTCACTAAATTCTTAGGAATATCTTGTAGACTTTGTTGTTCTTTCCCCAAAAGTCAATATGGGTGGGTATCTTCTCATCCTAGGAAGACCTTGGTTAGCTACTCTCGATGCTTATATAGCTTGTACGTATGGTAAAATGACAATATCTAATGGGATGCATACCAAAAATTTGAACATGTATTCCCCTACTCAACCCCTATTGCAAGATGATCAAGCCATATGGCTTGATATGGGAGATGAAGAATCAAAACTTAATTCACTTCACTAACTTATGATGATAACTAGAGATCCATTTGTAAACTCTCAAGAAGATGATGTAGTTATCTCATCAATTGTCACCAATGAATATGGAGTCAATTCTCAGGTGTGTTCACAACATGACTGTATCTTGGAAACTATTTATCACCTCCAAGTGCACATAAATATTCAACATCCTCCCAATTTCTTCACTCATTACTTCTACATGAGATTCATTCACATCCAATTTCTCAAATATCCATGATGGAAAAGTAAGTAAGGTTGTAGTAAGCCTAGGAAAAAAAACTAAATATTAGTAATGCTTTGTTACCCACACATTAGGAAAGCATACCAAAGTTGTTGCAAGAGAATCAACAAGCATTTTCTTGGGATTAAATAGACATAAAAGGTCTAGATCCTAAGCTTTGTACCTATAGGATCTATATTAGCCCTGAATATAAGCTTATTAGACAACCTCAAAGAAGGGTTAATCCTATCCTAAGAGATATAGTCAAGATTAAATTGTAGAAATTGTTAAATGTTCATTTTATTTACCAAATCTTTGATAGTCAGTGGTTTTCATGCTTGGTCATTATGCCAAAAAATGGTGGGAAATGGAGAGTTTTTGTAGATTACCAAGAATTGAACCTTGCTACCAAAAAAGACCATTTTCTTTTTTCATTTATTGACCAAGTCCTTGACAATTTAGCTAGTAAAAACTATTTCTCTTTCTTAGATGGTTTTAGTGGCTATAATTAGATCCAATTCACTCTAGAGGACCAAGTGAAAATAACTTTCACATGCCCATTAGGAACCTTTGCATACTCAGTCTTACCTTTTGGCTTATGTAATGCTCCAACTACATTCCAAAGAGCTGTAATTAGTATTTTTTTTGACATATCTACTAAATGTATGTAAATATATATGGATAATTTTACTACTAATGGGACAACTTATGAAGAAGATAAAATGAATTTGGAAAAAGTTCCCAAGAGGTGCCAAGAGTATAATATTTCTTCTAATAGTGAAAAGTGTTTTATGATGATGAAGGAAGGTGTTGTCTCTGGTCATTTCATTTCATCACAAGGTATCTAGGTGGATCTAACAAAGATTGAAGTGATCAGTACTAATGCAGTAGCATCTTGGGTTTTATTTGTGACTACTTTGGAACTAGTTCATGGGAGGAGGCTTGGTAGTTTCTTTGGAGGGTGCTTGGAATAGTACTCAATCAAATAAGGACTAGTGCTTGAAATGCTTTGGGAACTCAAAATGGTCTTTGGTTGCTCAACATGGTTTGGTTACCTTGCTTCTGGAGATATGTTTTTTGGTGCCTATTGTAGGCCATGTAACTAATTTTCCACATTGTTTTAGAGATTGGAAATTTTAGGGATGGAAGAGAGCCTAGAGTACTAACTATGATTTTAAGCATGAGTTCTAATTCAATCAAAACTAGGAGGCATCATGATTTTACCCATATATCAATTTTGGGCATTTAATTGTTGTTGTAGGCCAAATTGTGGCATTTAATTTATGTATTTGTATTTAATTTGTGTTCTGGGCCAACTTGTGGCTTAGATTAGTATAAGTAGTGGTTGTGGGGAAATATTTAGTCATTATTCATCCATCATGGAGAAGAGGAGGTGGTAGAGGAGAGAATTTAGAGAAGATCTAGTAGTTGTAGCTTGGAAAACAAGGAGATTGCTTGGTAGGCTTGCGAGCACAAGTTGAGATCTTGCTTGGGGGTTTCTATGATAGTGTAGATCTGGACTAGCTAGTGTTTGGATTGGATCTTGAGGGATCTTGTAGAACTATTACTTTCTTTGTATTTGGTTGTAACTGGGAAGACCTTACAGCTTGGTACATTGCATGTAATCCATTATATTTTATGAATGTATTATTGTAATTGGTATCATATCTTGCATTATTGCTTCTTGTTGTTGTGTTTATGCTATGTGGTGATATTGATAGGGGCTAGGACATCTCCTTTGGGGATTCTCCTACCTTCCACTATGTTAGATGGTATTAGAGCACATTTGTTCTTGAGTGTGTAGATAGATTGTTGAAGCTAAGGCAATTTGCACTAGGATTTGGGTTGGAGAAGTAGATATGAGTTGATCTTGATTTGGAGGTGGATTTTCTTTCTAGAGTCCTAGATCTATTGGTTGCAAGGTGGTAGATCATGGTTCTAACTTTAAATTATAGAGGGCTTACAGATGGATCGATGGATGCAAAGATGGAAGATTGATCTTGTTGAGGCATAATAGTAGAGAGTTTGTTTATTACAGATTTGTGGTACTGGACTTGTGATTTGGTTCCTGATTGTTTATGTGAGGTGGAAGATTGTGATCTAACTTGCAAATAATTGGTTTTATCACAAGGAGTGTGGGAAGGATTTTTTGCAAAGGGTTTATGAAGATCTTGGAAGATGGCTCCGAGAGGATTAGACCTTGAGATGATTGCAAATCTCCATGATGTGGTGGAGAGGAGGTTTTTTGAGATGTCTTCTTAGTTTGAAACTAGCTTGGCTAATCAAGTTAAGGACAAAGTGAGGAAGGAATTCTGTGGATGTTTTTTGAGTTGGATTTTACCAATCTAGTAGAGATTTGTTTGGCTAGTTAATAGACTTGTTCATGAGAGAAGATGGCATAGTAAGGTCAAGGTGGAAGAGATTGGTTTTGTTGATTAGTTTGTGAAGTTTGATATAGAACTTGTAGAGTAGCTAGAGGTTGTTGTTGAAGATATTCCTAACCTTGTTGATGCTAGGATAGACATTGGTTTTGATGATCAATTGGTTGGATCTGACATGGAAATTGTGGAGTGTTTGGTCATGGATGGTCTAGTTGTTGTTGGTGGTGAGTTTTTTATTTTAGAGCATCTTGTTGTGAGCAATGAGATTTCTCGTGGTATGGGTTTGGCATGTGTTGATGGAGATCTACATGTCGCTATTGATGTGGAGTTTTTTGCTGTTGATGTGGAGTTTGTTTCTGCTGATGTGGGTTTGGTTCTAGTAGTATGGATTCACTAGCTACTATTGTGGATGAAGGTTTGTTATTGAAGCATTATTTTTAGTTTGTTCTTGGGTGTGAGCATACTGAAAAGATGGTTGGGATTCTAGTGTTTGACAAAATGATATAGGTGTGGATGATGTGAAAATTGGTTTTCTTGTCTCTATTGGAGTGGAAGGATTTGGTAAAGATGAAGTTGGTTGTTGATCTTTATTTGGGCATCAAAGTGTGGGACACACTTTTCTATTTACCTAGGGAGTCTGATGCAGGAGCATCTTGGGTTTGCTTGGTGATTACTTTGGAGTTCATGGGAGGAGGCTCAGTAGTTTCTTTGGAGGGTGCTTGGACTTGTAATTTGTTAAATAAGGATTAGTTCTTGGCATGCTTTAGGAACTTGGCATGGTCTTTGGTTGCTCAACATGGTTTGGGAACTTGACATGGTCTTTGGTTGCTCAACATGGTCTGGTAACCTTGCTTCTGGAGATATGTTTTCTAGTGCCTGTTGCAAGCTATGTAACTAATTTCCACAATGAGTTAAAGGATGGAAGTTTTAGGTATGGAAGAGGGCCTAGAGTACTAACTATGGTTTGAAGCATTAGTTTTAATTCAATAAAAACTAGGAGATATCAAGATTTTACTTAGATATCAATTTTGGGCATTTAATTGTTGTTGTAGGCCAGCTTGTAGCATTTAATTTATGTATTTTTATTTAATTTGTGTTCTGGGCTGATTTGTGGCTTAGATTAGTATAAGTAGGGGTTGTGCGGTAGTCTTTAGTCATTATTCATCCATCATGGAGAAGAGGAGGTGGTAGAGGAGCAAATTTGGAGAAGAGCTAGTAGTTGTGGCTTGGAAAACAAGGAGATTGCTTGGTGGGCTTGCGAGCACAAGTTGAGATCTTCCTTGGGGGTTTCTACCAAAGCGTGGATCTGAACTAGCTAGTGTTTGGATTAGATCTTGAGGGATCTTGTAGAACTATTACTTTCTTTGTATTTGGCCATAATCGGGAAGGCCTTATAGCCCAGTACATTGTATGTAATCAGTTATATTTTATGAATATATTATTATAATTGGTATTAGATCTTTCATTATTGCTTCTTGTTGTTGTGTTTCCACTATGTGGTGATATTTTTGGGGGCTAGGAAATCTCCTTTGGGGATTCTCCTACCTTGCACTATGTTAAGTACTTTGCCTACCCTTGAGAAGAAAAAGGATGTAATAAGTTTCTTGGGACATGCAGCGTATTATAGGAGTTTTATCAAAGATATCAGTCAAATTGCAACACCTCTCTACAACTTATTAAAAAAGGATTCTAACTTTTCTTGGGGCTTTGAATGTAACAAGTATTTCCTGAAGCTTAAAGAGGTTCTTACAATAACACTAGTATTAAGAGGAACCAATTGGGAATTTCCATTCCACATTCACACTGATGTATTTGATTAGGCCATAGGGTAAATTCTGGGACAAAAAGAAGGATTGGTGGAGCATGCCATTTATTTTATCAGTAAAAAATTGCAAGGAGCTGAATTTAATTATATAGTAACCAAAAAGGAGATGCTTGCAGTCATTTATGCACTGAATAAGTTTAGACATTATATTATTGGTTATGAAATATTTATACATACTGACCATTTAGTTATTAAATATTTGATGAATAAACTGACCATATTAGGTAGGCTAGCTAGATGATTACTACTTATGCAAGAATTTGATATCACCATTGTGGAAAACCCAAAAAATCCAATATAGTAGTTGACTTCCTATCTTGGTTACATGTCCCTGAGGATCTTGTAGTCATTGATGATAGTTTTCCAGATGAACATAGTTTCTTACTATCAACACAAAACATATGGTATGTTGATATTGCAAATTATCTAACCATGGGGAGGACACCAGTTTACTTTTATCCAAAGTAGAAGAAATTGTTAGTAGAGAATTTTTTAAATTTTTCTTGGATAGCTAGACTTATGTTCTACACTAGGCCTGATCAAGTAATACATAGATGTGTCAGGGATGATGATACATATGAAATTCTTCAGGAATGTCATGATGAACACAGTGGAGGTTACTTTATAGCCAAAATAAAACCTTTCAAGATTTTGACTACATGATGCTACTAGCAAACACTTCAAAAAGATACAAGACAATACACAAGGAAATATGATAAATTCTAATGCATGAGATGACCTACAAAATTAGATGAGATGCCTCTACAACCACAGGTTGTTGTAACACCCTTTGACAAATGGGGTATTAATTTTGATGGACCTATTGAACCTACTTCACAAGGTAAATCTTACATTCTAGATTGTACTGATTATGTTAATAAGTGGGCTGAAGCCAAGCCAATGAAGTACCCTAGGGATAATAATGTTGCCAATTTTTTATATGAATGCATCTTCACTTAGTTTGGTATTCCAAGAGAATTAGTATCTGACCAAGGTTCTCAATTCACCTCACATCTTATCATTTCTTTAATGGAGGAATATAAAATTTGGTATGCCAAATCTTCCCCCTATCATCCCCAAGCCAATGGTGAGGTGGAGGTCACTAATATAGATCTTGAAGCAATCCTTACCAAAATAGTGTCAGTTTATAAGAAGGATTGGGCTACAAAACTACTTGAGGCACTATGGGGCTTATAGAACTACATGGAAAAATATAATTGGATTCACCCCTTTTCAACTTGTTTATGGTAAACTGATAATGATGCATATGAAATATGAGAACAAGACCTTACAGATAACATTGTAACTAAATTTGGATCTTACTCCTACCCAATAGGAGCACATTGTAACACTCAATAGATTAGATGAATGGAGGAAATCTACTTTGCATAATACATAAATAATTCAATAGCAAAGGAAATAGTGGTATAATAAGTTAATCTAGGAGAAGCAATTTTTAGTTTGCAATTGGTGATTGGGCCCTTCTTTATGATTCCAGGTATCAGCATAGACCTAGAAAATTTCAAACAAGATGGTTAGGGCCTTATGAAATCATCTATGTCTTTCTAAATGGTGTAGTCCAATTATCCACTGTTGATCCCATGCATTTTAAATTACTTGTCAATGGAAAAAGGCTTAAGCTTTACCATAAGCCTCAAAGAAAAGAAGAGTTCCTACAAAAGTTTGTCTCCCATGATGTTGAAGAGTCTCCTGTAGCATCTAGACTTGAGCTTTTTTCTCACAAAAATTCTTCTCTTTAAGCATTCACCTCATTTAATAAATACTCTCTTTTTGGAAGTACATTCTTCATAACAAATTCCATTTCCATATCATCATTTCCACATCATCATTCTTCACTACCAGATGATAACATTTTGTTGCCTTCACCAATCTACCAGGTTCTAACATACTATCCATGATAATTTTTTCATTATTTGTTTACTTTATTGGCAGTGCTCTTGTCACATGTGCAATTGTGGGACCAATTGCTCAATTAAGGTGGGAGGAAACATATATAATTTTTATTTTACATGATTATATTGCTATATGCTATTTATTTTTCCAATATTCCACAAATTTTACCACATATCTAGTTTTTCCTATGATGTGATAGTTCTTAAGAAATTATTTATTTCATGTAGATTTTGCTAAGGTGGTTGATACGTGAAGTTTGAGGAGTTAATGATGGAAAATGAATTCGAGATATGTTGAAGATTTTTAATTATTATTTAAACCAACAACTTAATTTCTCTATCTTTTTCATTTTCTATTGTGATTTTTGCTTTCCATCTCCATGTTTTAACTTTTTCTTTGCTATAGATAGTTGTGATCTTATATTTCATTTGTTGCTGTGAATTTTTGTGGCTGTGTTTTGGATACTTTAAGAAAATGGGAGGAGGTTTGGTTCATCATGAACCTATCATTCATAATATTTTATTGGAGGATCAAGCATGCAAATCATTGTTTCAAGCTAAAGGATGTCTTGATTACATCCATAAACTTACTGGCTGGGATGATGATGTGACTACTCATTTTTAAAGAAAATTAAGGGATAATGAAGCTATGGTAAAAGAATTAAGGATGAAATTAATATAAGGGATTGTACCATAATTTATGGGATTTCTAAAAGAAGGGGAGGAATTTTAAAAAAAAATTGACCCTACAATAGCCAAAGCTTAATTTACATTGCATTCAGACCCACTTATGGATATCAAAGATGAAGAGGGCTTCATTGGTGCAAGGGGGTAATATTAATGCTATCTCTCATCATTATTTGATTAAGTTAATAGTAGAAAAGGCACTAAGGGAAAAAATAGGCATTTCATGGGAAGATTTTCTTTGGGAAAATTTGAAAACTAGACCCTAAGTCCTATAGGGAAGAGAGTGGGAAAATGGGTTTGCACTGAACATGGGGTTAAAAATGTGATTGAGGAGATGGAATCAACATCTTCCCTTGGAAAATCTAGAAGCTTCAATCCTAAAAACCCTAAGAGTTCCCCTGGAGCCTCTATGTCTAGGTCATACCAGGCTAAAGGAAAGAAGAAAGTTAAATTTATTGAAGCAAGGATTATACCCTCTTTTGTGCAAACTAGGACCTCTTTAAGGAGGGGGTAAAAAGTAAGTGAAAAACCCTCTGGGTCTTGTCAAAAGATATAGGAAGATGCTCCTATAGCTTCCCTCATCTCCAAAAAATAGGAAATGCTTGAGAAAGAAAAAGATACACCAGTATGGAGAAGCCCTAGACAAAAAAAAAATCTATCTATAGATGAGTTACAACCCAGGACCAAAGCTCATCCTAAATATTTTGAGCCATTGAAACAAGAAATAAATGAACTTGAGGTTGAAACAAAGCAACCGCTGAAGCTGAAAAATGTGACTTACATGTGATAATCAAAGATGATTCTAGTTTTGATGAGAAATTTTTTATGTTTGAAAATGATAATGTGTCAGAGGAAGACTTCCTTATGGAAGTAGACATTCTAGAGTCACCTCCTATAGCATCAAGTGGAAAATTTCATGAAACATACTTTAGGGTTGACATTGTTTTGTAAATGAAGTAGCATAGAAAATACTAAAACAAGGTCTGGATGCATTGGCCTCAACTTCCCATCATTTTGACAGACCTAAAGAAGAAAGGGTAAAAGAGACACACCCTGGAGGGGTTGAAATTCTAGTTAACATGAAACTATTGTTCTAAGTACAACAAAATAAAACCTTAGTATGAATACTAAGTTAGGTGCCCCCCCTCTGTGTCCTTATTCTTTGTTATCTTTCAGTTGTCTAATCAGTTGACCTCAGAACTAGAATAATGGAAAAAATAATAGAAAGAGTTAAACCAAGTTATTGATAGTCATTACCAAGATATTTTGGAGGAGGAGGAAGAAGTAGAATAGTTGCAGACCAAGCTTACTAAGGTAACCTCAATGATACCTAAACTTATGAGCTATCATTCTCCATCTCTTGTCTACACATTATTTTTGAAAGAACAATTCTTGAATTATCAAATGACTTGTGTAATAAGGAATAAATCTTCATTCTTGGTTGAACCCCTTGACTTTTCACAAGCTTTCCATATTTCTCCTCTAGCAATACAAAAAATTTGTGTGAATTTTTCCTTCATAATCTTGTAGTACCTAACAATAGAGAATGGAATCCCTTATTATATTTTGGGGATATTTAATTGAGAGCCCTCACTACAACATTTGGGGTCAAATTATGATGTTAATTTGTGATGGTGGTGTAATTTACAATCATTTTCATGTTTTTTTTGTAATTTTCCTTGACAACATGGTAATACCAACATCGACATCATAACTATGATGCCCTTGTGAGCATAAAACAGAAAAAAAAGAAACACAATAATTATTTTCCATTTTTTTTTATTTTGGAGAGAATTAAGCACAAAAGAGGTGGAGATCTATGTGCAAAAGAAGTGGAGAGATGTGAATATTGTCATGGCCCTTGTGATCAGTGAATTTGGTTGTTGTGCCCTCATGATCTCTACATTTTGTTGCCATGCCCTTGCTTTGTGATTTCATTGTCATGTCCTACCCTTGCTCTATGATTTTATTATTGTTCTATGCCCTTGCTCTATGATTTCATTGTCATGTTGTGCCCTTGTGATCCACATGCCCTTGCTCTGTGATTTTCTTCAAGGGCAAGAAGAGGTATGTATTTAAATGCTTTTTTCTTTTCCTTGTAAACATGCATGTCTTTATACTTCCTTATAAACATGTATCTCTTTATATATTCAAAGAGATCTTTTTCAAGGTGCTTATTACATATATGATAAAAATACATACATATTCTACAATCCAAATAATAAAATAATAAAAATCACTCAACCCATGCTAAGTGACTTACCTCAAGATCCTATACAAAAATAATGCATACCATGAAAAATGGGCCGAGTTCGCAAGAAATTTTACAAAAACATATCATAGCAGACATTAATAGAAAAAAATAAGCCACAAATAATTAAATGGATCTAGTTTTTGATTAGTTAGGTTGATATATATGCATATTTAATTGGGTTATGGCTTATACAAGGGAATGAACCTCGTGATTATGACATTTACATAGAAGCAAGGCTTGCTTCTTCAACTCCTTACACTTAACTCTTCACTGAAGTTATTCTTCTAGTAGTGAGAATAACTGCTACAAATTTGTGGGAGCCAAGGGACTATGAACCTATGCTACATTTTTTGGAGACACGGGAGAAGTTACTACCATTTTTAGTACTTCATAATATTCTAGATCATATAGTGATGCTCAAATTAACAACAACATTAGATACTTGGGATGTAAAGATCACAATGGCATGATGAAAAATTCCTATGGAACTATCAACATATTAGGTACAATAAAATAAATGAGATATAGAGATCAAAAGGGCACAAAAATGAGATGCAGAAATCACAAGAGCATGACAATGAAATGCAACGATCACAAGTGCACAACAACAAAATATTAGATCTCCACATGATACATACATATACACATGTATATGTATGTATGTTTATATGCGTATGTATATATACATACATACATTCATGTATATATATATATGTATGTATTTATGTATGTATATATGTATGTATGTATGTATGTATGTATGTATGTATGTATGTAGATCTTTTTTAAGGTGCTTATTACATATTAGCACAATAGAAAAATTGATCCAGCTACATACATATTCTAGAATATAAATAATAAAACAATAAAAACTCACTCAACTTGTACTAAGTGACTTAGCTTAAGATCCTACACAAAAATAATGCTTATTATTCCTTTTAATGTACCTATTTTGATGACAATTCTACATGAATTTGTAATCAACCTAGGTAATCAACAACTAGACTCATTTAACTGTGTTATGGCTTGTATATATACATATATTTAACTATGTTATGGCTTCTACAAGGGATTGAGCCTTGTGATTATGGAATTTACATACACAAAAGTAGAACTAGCTTCTTCAACTCCTTAAACTCAACTCTTAACTGAAGTTATTCTCTAGTAGTGAGAATAGTTGCTACAAATTCCTGGGAGCCAAGGGACCCTAAACCTATGTTACATTTTTTGGAGACATGGGAGAAGTTACTACCAACTTCAGTACTTCATTACATTCTAGATCATATAGTGATGCACAAATTAGCAATGCCATAAGATATTTGGGATCCTCATAGGGAGAGCATGCCAATACATGCATGGTTACATCCTTGGCTTCCATTGTTGGGCTAGTGTATGGAGCATTTATATCCAACCATTCATTATAAATTGGGGAATGCACTTTATGCTTGGCATTCAAGTGATGCATCTAGATATGCAATTTTATCACCCTAGAAAACTCTTTTTGATCCCACTAGCTAGGAACAACTAATTCTTCATTTTATTGTACCTAATCTGATGAGAGTTCTAAAGGAATTTTTAATCAAGATAGCTAATCAAAAACTAGACCAAATTAATAGTAGCATTTGATACTTGGGATCCTCATAGGGAGAGCATACCAATACATGCATGGTTATATCCTTGGCTTCCATTGTTGGGCCAACATATGGAGCCTTTATATGTAGCTATTAGTTATAAATTCAGGAATGCACTTCATGCCTAGAATTCAACTGATGTGCAATTTTATCACCTTGGAAAATTGTATTTGATCCTACTATCTGGGAACAACAAATTGTTCATTTTATTGTACCTAATATGATGAAAGTTCTACAAGAATTTGTAATCAACCCAACTAATCAACAACTAGACCAAATTAACAACAAGAATAGATACTTGGAATCCTCATAGGGAGAGTGTGACAATACATGCATGGTTACATCCTTGGCTTCCATTGTTGGGCTAGCATATGGAGCCTTTATATCCAACCATTTTTTATAAATTGGGGAATGCGCTTCATGCTTGACATCCAAGTGATGCATTTGCATATGAAATTTTATCACCTTGGAAAACTATATTTGATCTTTCTAGTTGGGAATGACAGATTGTTCATTTTATTGTACTTAATTTGATGATTGTTCTACAAGAATTTGTAATCAACCCAACTAATCAGAAACTAGACCAACTTAACAACAACAATAGATACTTGGGATCCTCATAGGGAGAGCGTGTCAATACATGCATGGTTACATCCTTGGCTTCCATTGTTGGGCCAGCATATGGAGGCTTTATATCCAACCATTCATTATAAATTGGGGAATGTGCTTCATGCTTTGAATTTAAGTGATGCATTTGCATATGCAATTTTATCACTTGGAAAATTGTATTTGATCCTACTAGCTGGGAACAAAAAATTATTCATTTTCTTGTACCTGATCTGATGATAGTTCTATAGAAATTTGTAGTCAACCCAACTAATCAGCAAATAGACCAAATAAATATAAACAATAGATACTTGGGATCCTCATAGGGAAAGCGTGCCAATACATGCATGGTTACATCCTTGGCCTCCATTGTTGGGTTAGCATATGAAGCCTTTATATCCAACCATTCATTATAAATTAGGGAATGTGCTTCATGCTTGACATTCAAGTGGTGCATTTTCATATGAAATTTTATCACCTTGGAAAATTGTATTTGATCTTGCTAGCTAGGAACAATAGATTGTTTTTTTTATTGTACCTAATTTGATGACAGTTCTACAGGAATTTGTAATCAACACAACTAATCAAAAATTCACCAATTCAACTAGGTTATGGCTTGGGCATGTGCTTTCCCATTTATCATATGGTTGCAATGTTGGAGGAAACATTTTTTTATTTGTTTAGGATATGGAGGATCTTGAAGTAAGTTATTTAGCACCTTAAAAATGACCTCTTTGTATATATACATACATACATTTATGTATGTATATATATGTATGTATGTATATATGTATGTATGTATGTATGTATGTATGTATATGTATGCATGTATATATATGTATATATGTTCCCTTGTGATTGTTGTATTTTATTGCCATGCCCTTGTGATCTTTGCATCTCATTGTTGTGCCCTTGTGATCTTTGGATATGTATGTATGCATGTATATACATATATATACATATGTATATGTATATATATGTGTATATGTATGTATGTATATATATAAACAAAGAAACCTTGGCACAATAGAAAAATAATAAGACTCACTCAATAGGTAGCAAGGCCATAGATGCAATGGAAATGCCTATTGGTAAGTAGATTCCTCTTTCTCTCTCTCATTTTTCATGTGTTTATTTTAATTTAACTCATATTTCTTAGGGGGCATTTTCTAATAGTGGATTCATTTTATGTAGGAGTTGATGAGGACATTTCTAGATGTACTCATGTGATAAATTGCTCATGAGCAATGAAGATGGAATTCCCCTGAGAGTAGCAGGAGGCAATGAGGATATTCCATGTACTCTAAAGATTGATCCTTAAAGATTTTAGATGTTAATGGGGAATCTATATGTTAGGGGGGAGGGGGAAATGGGCTTCCACCTTCACATGGTTGGCCCTAATTAGTAGAGAATATTAAACTATTCTTGAAACCAAGTGAAGCTCAACAATAACTTATGATTGTACGAAAACTAATTATGTGAATCTCTTAGTTTCAAGAAATGTAGAAGGATGCCATAGTTCAATATGCAATGTCAACTCATATGCATATGACATTAAGTAGAGCTAAAAAACACAATAGGTTTGCATTTTTATTAGAGGTCTTTAATTATGCATTTTAAGTTATTGGCCATCATGAACATTGCTCATGATGATTATCTATATCTTAGAATTCTTTAGAATAACTGGGGGGGTGAATTAGTTTTTGATTAGATAAACAAGTTTTATAGGGATCATGAAACCTCAGAGTTAATAAAATTAGGCTAAAAATAAGCATTAGAAGCCCAAACACAAAAGAAACAAGACTAAAGGCTGAAAGAGCACAAGGCCCAACCAAATAAACAAAGGCCAAGGAAAAGGCCAAACCAAAAATACAAAACAAAATAGTCAAAAGACAAACTGAAAAGCTAGCCAAAAATGAAAATAACAGGAACTACTCCTCGATATTTCTTTCCAGCTCCTGCATAACCTGTGCGGCCTCTTGTGCCATCTTGCTCTCCTCAGCCTCCTGCTGGTGAGTCCTAAGATCTTCCTAATCTAGAGTAGAAAGCATGATACCAATGGTATTATCTTCCTTGGATCTAGGTTTACCCCTATCTTTTCCTACCACATCCCCCTGCATGCCTCTATCTTTAAGCCACTTAGTTAAAGATAAAATGTTGTTATTGATCGAGTTAAGCAGTGAGATCGTCTGGCTCAATAGATTGTGATTATAATTTTCTAGATTGTGGATCCTCCTTTCCACCAGGCTATGCCTATCATCTTAATCTATCCCTTTCTCTAGGCCCTTAAGATTTGCTGCAGGAGCATACTGGGTTGCCTTGTTATCCTGCTCTTTTTTTGCTTCTTTTGTAGTTGGTGCTGAGTTCAGGTGCCGAGTTACTGTAGCACTCTTTAGGTACCAAGTTACTATAGCACTCTTTAGGTGTCAAGTTATTGTAGCACTCTTCAGGTGCCAAGTTCCTATTGTACTCTTTAGGTGTCGAGTTCTTGTCACACTCTTCAGGTGCTGAGTTACTATAGCACTCTTCATGTGCTGAGTTCCTGTTGCACTCTTCAGGTGCTGAATTACTGTAGCACTCTTCAAGTGCCGAGTTCATGTTGCACTCTTCAGGTGCTAAGTTCCTATTGCACTCTTTAGGTGCCAATTTTCTATAGCATTCCTTCAAGTGCCGAGTTACCTAGTGTATGCCGAGTGCTAGTATTTGGATGTGATTTCTGTGAGCTGACTTGCAAGAATTATTTCATTTGTGACATTTAATTTAAGATCTTTTCTTGGGATGAGTCCAGACCATTTTTGGGTCGGCCCTCCTCTTATGTAATGTTATAGAATGTTCTGTAAGCTATTTTGGCAAGTATAAATAGAGAGTTTAGGCTTAGAGCTAAGTAAGTTTTTAGATGAAGAAAATTTTTGAGGGAGCAAAACTGAAAGTGCAAATTTGCTATTGGATCTTTGAATGTGAATGTATTGTAATTGGCCATAACCCAGAAGGCCTCATAGCTGGGCATGTATGAAGATATTTTGATGAATCAATAAAAGTATTTTCCTCTTCTCCTCCTTTAGTTGTTGTCCACTTGCGTTTGCTTCCATTGTGTTTACTCTTGTAGGGTGGTTTGGATAGCTGGGTGAGCCCTTGGCCCTAGTTATTCATCCCTTGCCTGCATCAAGATTCTTGGCTCCTTCTGTTCGAACCACCTTCTCCTTAACCTCCTCTAGCTTGTGAAAAAGCCACTTGATTGACCTGGAATTATCAAACATGTTGTTGCAAGCATTGTTTGAGAGGTTCATCCTAGATTCCCTAGCATTATTAGAGATAGGCATTATCACAGGGTTAATGAGCTCTTCAAGATGCGGTTCCTTCTGATTTTCCACTAGGATCTTGGGGTTCATCACTTCCTTGAAAATACCCATTTTTGAGGTCCTCACATTAAAATTTCTCCATGCTTTCCTCCTATATTTGGCCAGCACCTCCCCACACTCAACACTAAAACTGACTTGAGTCTACTCCTCTAGATGGGCCTGGGGATGGATAGGGGAGAGAGGGATTGGGGAAGAGTCCAGGTCCTGTTGTAACCTCTCATCCTCTATGCCCACCCTATTATGTTTCTTCCCACCCTGGGAATCCATTTTTTCCTCTTGCCTTTCCTTTTCCTCATCTTCAGACTCCATCACCTACTCTTCATCATAGGTGTCCTATTCCTCCTTCTCAGTCTTCTTCTAACCATGATCTCTAGGGCTAGTTCTTCTAGGGATGATGGGGGAGGGAGACTTCTTAACATTTGGTGAAGCTTTTTTACCTATGAAGGTAAGCCCTCCTTCCTCAAAACTAATGCTTTGAATATCATTCGAGTCAGAGGAATAGCTAGAGCTATCAATTTGCTAATTCCTAGCCTGCAACAAGATGTTACTAATCATCTAAGCCTTGAAGTGCTCATAGATGAGCAGTAACAACCCCTCATGTAGAGCAGGGTTAGCAATGGGTTTTTTTGTGAAGCTTGACATCACCTTGCTCATAGAATTCAACAAATAGAAAGGGAAAGAAACTTTGCTATCATGACAAAAATGATTCAGAAGAACAAAATGGTGGGTGCAAACATAATCAAACCTAAGGTCAAGAGTAATGTACTCAATGACAATGCGTAGAACATACCTTCAAATCTTCATTATAGACTCTAGATCATAAAATGTATCACTTTTTTTTAGGGCATTCAGCTCCTTAGGATTGTTGGCAAAGTCCTTCACAGCACTGGCCAAAAGCTTTTTATCGCTAAAGAACTTAAAGCCCACCATTGGAATCTTAGTCATAGCCAAGATCACCTCCTCTATTATCAGAAAAGCTATCCCATTCACCTTGACTCTACCATCCTTCCATTAATTGACCATGCTATTAGTCACATTTTGCTTGTAGCCATGTAGCTTCGTGATATACCTTGAAATCTCGCCCTAAACCAACTTCTCCCAAACTTTCTCCCTACTTCTCCATTTCTCCATTTTCCCCACCGGTTCTTTTCTACACCTTTCTCCCACCATTTTGGTACTTTTCTCTCCCACAATTATCATAAGAACAACTCTCTAAAACCTCACCACCTAATAGGGTTCTTCATGTTTTTGAGGGTAGTTGAAGAAATAGTTCTTTTCTTTTCTTAGATTACGAATGCAACAAAAGACCCATGAAGCATGTTGAATAAAATGTAATAATTCCCACTTCTTGCATTTACCAATGCAACCTTTATGAGTTGTACCCTTTCCCCATAAGCCTTTCATATTCATAATAGTAGTTTGATCTCCTCCATACTCCCTTGGATCTTATCTAGCTTGATCAGACTCTTAACATTCACCAAAAAACTCTTTCCCAGTTGCCAGGTCATTTTTTGGTCAAATTGGACACCATTATTTGCAAACCAATCTACCACCAGGTTTGCTTCTCGAAAAACATGAGTGCCATGGACTCTTTCAAATTTAGCAAGAGTCTCACGTGTCTCATTAATAAGATTAGAAATCAACCAAGAATAATGAGATTTTCCAATTAAACTTTTAATAATATTATTCAAGTCCCCTTCAAGCCATAAATTGGTAACTCCAACTTCAAAAGCTAGTTTCACCACATGATAGGCCACACTTGCTTCCGCGAAATGATTAGTGTAGAATCAAAGTGGGAGAGAGAAGGCCACAACTCCATTCCTGAATTCATTCCTAATAATGCCTCCACATCTCGAGGAGCCAGGATTTCCCTTCGAGGCCTCGTCAAAATTGGCTTTATGCCATCCTTCTGGGGGGAAAAGCCACTTGGCTTCCTATCTTTTTAATAGTCTTTCTTTTTCCTTATCTATTTTCCTACCGCCCATTTTGACATCTCCCCCCTTCCTTACTAGGTAGTTTTCCTTTATATTTTTCTTAATCTTTTTCTTGAGGACAATGGAAGGTTCCTCTCTGTCTCAGAAGATTCTATTATTTCTCTCCTTCCATATGCTCTAGCAGAAGTGGGGTAAGATCTAGATACCTAAATCTTGCAAAATAGGGGAATAGAAAAAAGATTTCCATTGGCAAAAAAAATCCAAGAGATTATCTGGCATGCACCAGCTAATCCCTAAGTCTTGGGTTAGGAAGTCCTAGACCTCCATAGAGAAGGTACAATGAATGAACAAGTGATTTCCAGTTTCTAGTTGGTTCTTACATAAACTACATTTGCTTGGTAGAATCTGACCTCTTTTTAATAGGTTGTCCTGGGTGAGAATTTTTTTTGTAAGGCTAGCCAATAAAATATATTAATTTTTGGAGTGAGGCCTAGGATCCAAGCTTTCGACCAAGGAGGTCTCTCTTTAGAGGTCCAAAGAGACATATACCTAGAAGCAATAGAGTAATTACCACTGGAGTTGTCCCCTAGATCAAGGTCTAGATGTATAATTAAATTTTTTCACAATTTAGAGAACCCATATCCATAAAACATTTTCATCATGCATGTATCAATTAGGTCACAAAATCACTTAAACTTGTAGGTTATTGTCAAATCAACTTTGCATAAATGTAAACATGAAACATAATAGATTCAATAACACATTTGACATAATGATTTAACATGGAAACCCAATTTGGGAAAAACCACTAGTAGCATCCTACTCATTCTCACTCTTCTGAAGTGATGCCCTATGAAAGACCAACCCTATTAAAAGTTACAATGTACATTGTTAAATGTGACCTGGTTAAAGGATTTCAATCACCATATTAGGAGTGAGCCTTATTAAAGGACTTTAGATCATTCATTTGGAATGTCACTCAGTTAAAGGATTTACAAATGACTGTTAGGTCAACCTTAATCCAAAGAATTTTCCCTATATTGATACATTGATTAGAAAGTAATAGTAAGGATTGATCTAATAACAACTTACAACTCACTTGTAGATTATGGATCTCTATTTTAGTCCTCGATTGTGCTTAGCTTTCATGCACTTCAGCTTTGACAACTTGTTCACCCTTCAAGCATCCATACCCTTAAGCCTTCTTTATTTTCTTGCCAATGGAATCTCTTCTCTTAGGTCACTGAATGAAGCAATACTATAGACTTGTTGTCTTCATTGGGTTCTCGCACATGACAACCTTTGCTTCTAGCCAACCATCTCTATAAATAGAAAATTAAGATCTTATTCCATTTATCCTGCTTCATCTATTTTAGGGTTAGTTTGGATTAGGTAGGATTCAATGAATCTACCCATCATTTCATTTCATTCCCTTCTAGAAACTTCTCCTTCAATCTTCTTTAAATTCTCCTCAAAATGGTTCATCATGAATTTTGTGCCACCAACTCATCAAGCATATCTTCCACATAGTACACACAATACAAGAAATCAAACTTGTCAGCTCAGATTCATTGAATTCATGATCTTTCTCATAATGATGACATTCGATATTAACTTTCTTTTGATGCTTGACACATACTGCATTTCTTAGAATCCATTATCAAAACACTCGGCATGAACTAAATTTTATTGGTGCTCGGTATCAACTAAAATTTATGAGGCTTACACTATATCACTCGACTTACACTGAAATTGACTTTTCTCAACTCCAACTAATTTTCTATTCAACTTACAATAACTTTTCTTGGTACCTACTATACAGATTGTTAGGCTTGGCAGAGACAATTTGTTTAACTTATTTTTCTAAACTTAATTAGTGTATCCATTCTTTTCAACCTTAAGTAGATTATCAATGCACTCTAATATCATTATCTTAACTGATCCTTGTACTCCTTTTCCATATCATAACTAAACCTTTCCTCTAGGTGCTATTGTTACCTCATTTGATCAAATCCTCTTCATCAATCAAACAAATGATAGTACTAAAATAATCTAAGCAATTGTCTTACTAGCAAGTGGTAGGTTTGACATCAATGACAAAACAATGATTGAAACACATTTTCATACTTGTATCAATATGTTTTCAACAATCTCCCTCTTTGGCATTGCTGACAAATCAAACTTAATCAGTACAACCAACAAAATACAAAAAACTAAATAGTTCCATGTATTGAAATCTCTCCCTCTATCAACAACTTCCATCTTTTGAATTGGTTACAAATTTTTTGTTCCGATCAATAGACAATCAATCAACTCATCATTATGAATCCCTCTTGATCACTTCTTATATTTCCTTTGATATTAACTCCATCTTACTAGGTATTCATATTTCTTCTGTGTTTACTTTCATTTCCCTCTTGGACAATAATATCTCATATCTTCCTTAGTAGTCAGGATTTCTCCCTCAGTAGGATTTCTCCCTCTTTGACAATAATGCCAAAGACTTGTAATCTTAATATGTAGATATGAAAATTTCTAGTTTCTCCCTCTATCACCTAGCTTGTGACTGATTTGTAACTCCAGCTCTTTGATTACTTTGGGCAACTCCTAAAGTAAGATCCACTGCATCAATGTGTAACATATGTCAATCAACTTGTTTGATGTAGGGCACTTCTCATACATCTTAGATAGCCTTTGATAGGGGTATCACCCCTAGTTTACCTCTTAGGTACTCATGAGCATCCTTAGGTAATGCTTTTGTGAAGATATCAGGTATTTTCTCTTTTGTGTTAACATATTCCATCTTCACCTCTTTATCTTGAACTAACTCTCTCAAGTAATGATACTTAATTGCAATGTTCTTAGTCTTTGTATGCATCACATGATTCTTTGATATATTTATAGCACTTTTATTATCACGATAAAGTATCACAAGTTCAATTCTTTCCTCCTTCATGCCTTTGAGTAGTTGTTTGATCCATACAATGTTTGTACAATTTACTACAACAACAATATATTCAGCTTTAGTAGTAGCTTGAGAGATGTAGTTTTTTTTCTTTCTAGTTCATGTAACTAGCCTTTTGCCTAAGAAAAATGATCCTCCACTAGTGCTCTTTCTGTCATCAATATTTCTAGCCCAATCAGCATCAATGTAGGCTCTCAATTCAAATTTCTCATTTTTCTTGTAGTATAGACCATAGTCTTTTGTTCCTTTTAGATATCTCATTATTCTCTTAACGACCATCAAATGATTCTCCCTAGGACTGGCAGAAAATCTTGCAACTATCCCAACAGATAATGCAATATTAGGTTTGCTATGTACTACATATTTGTGTACTACAATGTTTTATTCATCTTAGGTGAATCATCATTCTTTGACAATTTATGGCCTATCACCATAGGTGTGCTTACTGGCTTTGAATCCTCCAATCCAAAAGTTTTCAATATCTCCTTTACATATTTTGACTGAGTGATGTATATACCATATTTCATCTGATGTACTTACAAACCCATGAAGAACTTGATCTCTCCAAACCTGGACATCTCAAATTCTTTCTTCATTTCATTTTCAAAAGCCTTACATAAAGTATCTTGACCTCCAAATATGATATCATCAACAAAAGTTTCAAATAATAAAATACCTTTTCCTTTCTCTATCTTCAAGTATAGATTGTTGTTATTATCAGTCCTCTCAAATCCAATCTTCACAAGATAATTATGAAGCAATTCATACTATGCTCTTGGTGATTTTTTCAAAACATATAAAGCTTTGTGTAGTCTACATACCATGTTTTTTTTGTTAGCATCAAAAAATCCTTGTATTTGTTCTATATAAACCTCTTCTGCCAATATACCATTCAGAAATGTAGACTTAACATCCATTTGGTAAACTTTGAAACCTTGGTATGCAGAGTAAGCAAGCAGAGTTATTACTCCTTGTAGTCTTGCAACAAGAGAAAATATTTCTCCATAGTATATCTCTTCTTCTTGCATATATTTTGACAAGAGCCAATTCTAACTGATGTTGGTTGGGTAATGGGTTATTGTTGTAATAGCGATAGTTTACCATCATAATTTGGGTCCAAATGTAGTAGTGCCTAATGTCATGGATCAAAAATGAAATTAGTAGAGAAGTATAGGCTAAATCTTATAGAGAATTAGAGGATGAAATTCCTATGCATTTAAGGTATGAGGTTAAGGATCCTAAAACTTGATATTTTGATTGTTTTAAGATGGTTCCATATGACACAAGAAGTCATAAAATATACCCTCTCAAAAATGTTGCATTTGATGGGTATGAAAAGATAGCTTAAAAAAACAACCTGAGGCTATGAAGGCTGTATAGTGGAGATGGGCTATTATGATAGAGGATCTCAAGAATAAGAAGCCACATTCACCCCTTAACTTCATTTTGGCTAGTAGATGACCTCCTTGGTACATAATGTTAGGTAAGGTTTGATAGAGTTCTTGGATTCCCCTTACCTTTCAACCACCTATACTTATCTCTCCTTTATTGGCTAATGATGAGAATCTAAATGATTATGATATGGCAAAGAAAGTAAGAAAGTGGAAAAAGCACAAGGATACAAAGGGCTTTTATTGGAGCTTTACAAAAGATGGTACAAAGAAAAAAGTAGCTGCAGATTATAGAATGTTAGCTAGAGTAAAGAAATTCATGTTTGCTAGAGAACTAGCAAAAATAAAAGTTGTGGG
This sequence comes from Cupressus sempervirens, assembly GCA_028749045.1. Classification (NCBI taxonomy): domain Eukaryota; kingdom Viridiplantae; phylum Streptophyta; class Pinopsida; order Cupressales; family Cupressaceae; genus Cupressus; species Cupressus sempervirens. The sequence continues at coordinate 519,490,115 of CM053784.1, read as the reverse complement.
GAAATGACAAGGCCAATCTAAGGCTTATTTAGTTCATGTTTTTATATTCTTTCATGGTTAAAGACTTAAATTTTTTTATGAGTTTTTGATGAACTTATTCAAAATTCTTATAATTATACTATTATATGTGTTCACTTTGACTGAATTAATATGCTATATATATATGGATATAATGAATGGAATGATGTATCTTTTTGTCTTGCATTAATTGGGTAGTTCCTTCGGTAGCCATTTGATGAGAGCAAATATGATATGAGAAACTTATTATGAATTTTATCTTGGATATGTATTGCAATTTTATCATATGCATGCTAATCTTTTGAAGGAAAATGGTGAGTCAACAATAGAAGAAGATGACAACATTAAAGATGAAATTATTGATAAGGAAGTGGTTGACTATTTAGAATTCATAATGATTCCATGACCATTCAGTTATTATTTGATTGTTATAGGCTGAGTCAAAGTGGTTGCAAATCATTATGAAGAAGATCTAGAAGCCATGAACTCTATGATTTATGTGCAAATGAAGTGCAACCTATTCCTATATTAAATAATGCTCTATGATATCAATCTTATCATATCCTTGGTGTTGGAGGATCCTAGATTATAGGAGTTATGTTTTATGTCACTATTATAAATAAGCTAGAATTTTACATTTTAATGTTAGAGGAATTAGTAGGAAACTCTTTTGTAATCTAGTAGTAGAGATAAATACAATTTTGTTATTCAAATATGTACTTATAAAATGCTCATGAATGAAATGACATTTCCAGTTCTTAATCTTTGAGTTGTTGTTTATTCATTCTTTTTTGGGGTCCCACATGGGAGGTGAATATAATTTGTACTTAGGTAGAGATTAGTCTTTCGTTTCATAAAATGGAAGCATAAGTTTTGGAGCTCTACTACTTTGCAACAATATGGTAATATAATTGTTGGTTGTTTCTTGCAGCTTAAATAAATAGTTTAGTTTCATGTTTGTAACTTCATTTTTGAGTGTTAGGTTAAGTTTCCATTTCATTTCCAAGCTTAGTTTCTATTCCAACATTTTGTAGTAAGGTTACAATGAATTTTTAGGTGAATTAGAGCATATACTTTGCAAATATCATTTCAAGTTTACATCACTGGTCAATAATTTAATGAGTTTGGTATGTTATTCTAGTACATTACTTGACACTAATTGTATGAAGAACCAATGTAAAAATGGTGTCCAATCCTTAGATATAGAGTCATTATAGTGATAAACCAAACACCATTTAGTATCACTAAGTGCTCTATATCATCTATGCATTCAATTACCTTATCCTAATAGTTAACTAAGGCTTTATGTTCACTTAGCCAATTGATGCCTAGGATGACATTGTATGAGCCCAAAGGTGCTACATATAAGTTGACCTCAATTTAGAAGCTAGGGAGTTCCAACTCATTGTAAAATAATCATTTCTCTACCTTGTGCTCAATACTGTTACCATATTCTACAATCCAAGGTTTAGGCACATAACCATCCCTAACAGGTATCTTAGCTACTATCATAAGTTCTAGAAAGAGTTTAGTAGTGCCAATATCTATAAGAATTGAAATATGGTAAATAAAAAGTGTAAAATTCATCTATATAGGGGTGGCTTGATAATTTTCTTGCCCATGTTCAACTGTAGTATGAATGTGATGTTGAGGTGGAAAATCTCATTTATCTAATTGCTAAGAGAATTTAGTGGCAACATGGTTACCACCACACACAAAACACCCTATTCGAGGTTCTCTCCTATCATCATTCCTATTATTTTCATCCCTATTTTTTATGTTTATTCCATTTCCATTCTTATTTTTTTGGTTCCTATTGCTGTTCTAGTTTTATTTGTTCTTGTTCTTGTCAAAATTTTCTTGCCATTTTCCTTTCATGTACCTAATTTTTTGTTTAGTTCCATCCCCCTTCTGCATATCATCCTAATACTTCTTGTCATCTTGATATTTCCTTTTGTAATTTTGGTTATGATAGTTTTTGGATGAAGATACATCATTTAGTAGTTATTCCTAATTTAGAGCCTTCCAGAGGGTAAAACCCATGGTCTTAGACTCTAGCATTTTGACCTCACTCTAAATACTAGGTTTTAAGCCCTTAACAAACTTCTATGTCTTGAAGAGATCATCATAATGATACTGAGGAGAAAAATTCACTAGATGATAGAAATGTTCATGGTATTGGGTGATTGTCATGTTTCCCTATGCTAGCTTATATAAATTTGATGATTTCTTATCATAGAATAGCTGAGGTAACCACCTTTTCTAAAATAATTGCAAAAATTATTCCCAAGTTACCTCACCATGCTAAAGTTTATTTTCAGCCAATAGATTTTCCCACCATGTAGATGCCTCACCCATCAGCTAAAATATAGCCCAAATTGCCTAGGACTTCCCAACAGAATTTTGAACAAAGAAATATTTTTCCATACAAATGATCCATGCTTCTACATCCTCCCTAAAACCTCTTCCATGAAACATGGGTGGAGTAACTTTCTTGAAGTCTTTGCTCGAGTAAGCCACAATCTATACCTTGTCAGTATTAATTACAAAAACTTAGTACTTAGCTTCTGCCTTTTGGTCTTCCTCTGACCTCTTAAGTGCCTCATCCAACTGATCATCCTCACATTTCTTCCTTCATTCCTCCTCTTTCTTATTTAGGGCTTCTAAGTTTTGATCTTCATCACACTTCCTTGCTTCTTCCTCAACATGTCTACCTTGAGCCACATGCTCCAAGGTATCCATCCTTTGGACCTTGTTATTGTAACAAAGCCCCCTACTAGATTAAAAGTGCCAATATCTAATCCAATCTCTCATTAGGTTCATCAACTCGTGCACCACTATTGGATCCACCCCTATGGTTAGCTCTTGTGGCTATGATGGTAACTCAAACACTTGCACACATTGGTGCATGTTAACACAATAGCCCAAGGCCCTATGGTTTAAACACATCTCTGATACCATATGTAAGAACCATGTCCTAGTTAGAAAATTCCACATCATAAAAATTCTTAGAAGATAGAATTAACAAAGTAACACTTGGTTTGAATACTCATAAACCAATTCATTAACAAAAAAAACCAAGATTTAACAATTTAGTTTATCAAAAACTAAGCGCAATTTCCATATAATGATTAAGATGTTGATCTTCATAACAACATCCATCATATGCTCATCATATGCATGATCAAATAGTACATCAAGAATAATTATAGATAAATTATCCAATTTTACATAATTACATCATAATGATCTTAGGATGATAGTGTACAATATAAATCATTGGAAAGTTCACAAGATGCTTCATACATGTGTCCTTCTGTAAGATCTAGTCTCCTAAGCCATTGAATGTCGTCCATCTTCTATCTAAGATGAGAGTGTGGCCTAGGAGCTTTTACCACACCAACCTCAAAGTGTTTAGCTACCCCAGGGTCCTTCCTAACATGAAGAACAACCCAACCCTAGCACAAGAAGCATACAAAATTGGAATAAGAAGACTGAATGGATCTAGTACAACCATGAAACATACTACTTCCACATATGTCTATTAGCCTAATCACAAAATGTGGTGGGGAAAATATAATGACATAACATATATGTATTTAAAATGAAATCACAATACATATACTCATATGCAGAAATGGAATCATAGCACATCTACTCATATGCAAGTGAAATACAACATATATCAACACAAATATGGTAAAATATATTAGCTCAGACAAACATTTTAGAGCAAAAAATTAAATGATATAAGTAAAAAATAATAAAAAGTCCATCTATTAGTACTGGTGTTTAGAGAAAAACAAAACTTTTGAATGCTAGAGCAACAAGGTTTTATAATAAAGTTTGAGGTAGTGTTTAATTAGCATTTTTACTTTAGGAACATTGATCCACTTTTAAGAATATTGGTCATCAAGAATTTTTCAATATAGACAAAATGACTTATCATAAGAACAATAATTTGGGCCTCATTAGTCTATAAGAAGATGATATTTATACAAAACAAAACCTTAATACTCTTCATGTCCCTACAATATACACATGTATCTGGCATTAGATGAATTGCAATGCATATGTAAAATGTTCTAATCGATTCCTAGTAGGAAACTAGCTTCCTAAAGTAGTAATAATGTGTATCTAATGACATCCTTAGCCATTTTCTCTATAACTTGGGCACAACAACCATAGGTACAAAATTGATATTTAATTTATTTAGATCAAGTTTTCTCCCCTCTTGCTTAAGACAGGAAAACACATACACTTGGAAAGAGTCAACCTAAGATTCAGGTTTCACCATTGAGAAGTTTTCAATATAAGTACCAAATTTTCCTTTGTTCTAGTTCTATGTTTAACCAACCTTATTGCATAGTTCAAGAATAAGAAGAGAAGACAATTGGTTAATCCAAAAGAAAAAGATCATCAAAATCAAGAACTAATTCAATGTCCCAAGCATGTGTTGAGGCTATTTGTCGCTTGTTTGTATGGTTGTCTTCAGAGTCATTTTAATTAAATCTATTCTAACATAAGATACATCACATTTTTCTATTGTGAGATCTAATTATAGGTGCAACTAGTTAGGGTGTCATATTTTGCATGAAATAGAATATCGTTATAAATAGAACAATGTATAAAATCAAGTGAACTCAAGGAGGTATGAAAAAAGATACTCAAACTAACACATGTACTTGTAGGCTCTATAAACTATGTCATTTATTATATTATTATTAACTATTAACATTACTTCAATACTGTTCAAGGAAGATTATTCCTATTTTATGTTTCACAAATATGCTAGTTTATGGGTGAATATCATATGTCTTCGACTGAATCTTTCAAGGTCGCTTTCATTGATAAAACTCAAGCAAGGTGTAATAGAATGACATTTATGCAACTTTAGCCTCCTATAGATATTTCAACATTTCTTGCATCATATCTTAAATAATAAAAAGATGTATTGCACAATATTATTTTAACTCAACAATAGAGGGTAATCTAATAGTTCATAACATAATCCATTAAATTTATATTAGAAAATAGAAAATGAAATAGTAAATAAGGAGCTTGGTCCAATATCATTATTGACTCTCTTCCAGTCACTTTTCCCCCCAGATTAACAGTTCCTACTCTTTCCTTTTTTCCCTTGCTCTTTCCTTATGCTTCTCAATATATTTAATGGTTTTTTAATTGTAACTGACACAATTTTTCCTTTCCCATTTTTGATTGCCACATTATATTAGGGTAGAAGAAGCCAAAAAAAGTGATTGCTCATTGATTTATAGTTTATTCCTTGAGTTTCCCATTTTTAGTGCAATTTTTACCAATTGCATGTAATGCATATTTTGTGCATATACAAATATAACATGGTTGATTCTCTAACCATTTCCATGTGCTCATTCATAATTTGAATAATAAAAAGAAATCTTATTTTCTAATTATTTTTATCGTCTCTTATATTTCTAAATGTTCTCACAACTAGGTTAGTAGCAATTTACTCAGATAACTATAATCTAGTTGTTTTGCATATAATTTACCATAAGTATATTTCATCATTTAAGAGTCTAGGTTAGGAACAAAACACCATCAATAATTAGGTCAATTAGTTAAAGTTCTTATGTGGTGTGTGTGGACTTCTTAAGATGATCATACCATCCCCTTCTAAGAGGCTAACCACACCTTCACCTTCACCTAGCTGCAAGCACTCAAACACTAGCAACTAAAATTGAGTCAGTACACAAATAAATCATCATCATCATAGAGTAAATGACCAACATAATCATAATCTCATCATCATGTTATGAACAACATTACATACTCATGTTGGAAGGAAATAAAACATTTTATATATATGTCCATGACAAATAAGTCATTTAATCATATTAATTAATGCATTTTAATTTAACACATTAAATATAAGTAACTTAAGTCTTTACTTATTCAATGTTTCAATTAAATGGGTTGAATGCTCAAATCAACTTGACTTCCACATAAGTAAACAACTAGGCATGTCTATAAGAAAGACGTGATGGAGTGGTATTCCAACAAATTTATAAAAATATAATCTTGCCATGGTACTCTGCAATAAACATGTGTTCTATGAAAATGTTCATTACTATCATAGAATTTTATAATAAACACATCTATCAATGAGTTGTTATCATCAACATATTCTTTCATGATTAAATTATATCTATCCATGCTATCAAAGAAAAATAATGAACCAAATAGAGATACACAATGATCAATAATTTCTACATTGTTTATTCTTCTTCATAGTTATGTTTGAGGATCATAGATTCAAATTCTTTGGCCACAAAGGAATACACAATATTTTTCATTATTAAAAGATATAACATAGTCATGTTGATGATGGGGCTGATCAAGTTCAATTTGAGGAAGAGAGCACAAATTATTTTCCTCTAAATTAAAAGGAAAAGAGTAGAGCTGGGGTGAGATGGAACATAAATATTACAAGGGGGAATATACACAAAATAGACAAGGTCTTTTGGGGATATTGTAGCTGCTTGGGAAAAGAAGAATTTAAAGTCAGGAGTCAAGTAAAGATCAAGGATGGTAAGGCACCAAGTGTGAGATGAATAATCAAACATCAAAATAGTGGCTTTCTCATTAGATCCGATGAGGAGGCCCATTACGAATAAATTATGTTTTGATTTAACACACACATAGTGGCATTGACATTGATTAGTATTGATCGACCCTCTTAAATCAAACTCTTTTGGGAATGGTGGAAGCATTTCCCACTAGTTCCTAAGAGGTTGATAAACAACCACTTCCAATTTTCAAATTGGCCTATAATGCTTACATGTCAATATATCAAGGCTTTGTGAGCAAATAGAAGCTATTCCCTCCTTGTAGATATTATGGTAGTGAAATCCAGTATAGAAATTGGGGCTGCTTAATACAACATTCCAACTCTTGGAGACAACCCTTTTGCATCTTTTTTTATTGTTTTCCAACCAATTAAAAAATAACACTCCATAATCTTAAATTATTTTTCCTTTATCATAGATGACAACATCATCCATTTTTTTATAGAGGGATTCTAACTCTGTTGGTATATTTCTAACATTCTACTGTTGATGCTCCCTTTCTATCCTTTTCTTAAGCTTTGCTATTGTTTTGATTGTATTATTTTCTTTACACCAATGTTGTAGTTTCTTATATACTTCATCATGCATGTTTTTTTATTTCTTTCATCATACTTCTTAGCACACTCACATTCCTTTCAACTTTTCCTATAAATTCTCAGTGAACCTTCTTTGTATTGTAATTAGAACATTAAAAGTCATTTTGAGTGTATTCTATAATTTTTTCCTCTTTAATATTCTCATATGCCATCTCACTAGCTAGCTTGTCTATAATTTCATCACATATTTTATTAAGCCCTTGTTGCACGATATCAACCGAAAACTCAATTTCTTTCATTAATTTATCCTTGTTAAGTTTACCGAGATCTACTATTTGTGCATAATAATGGTTAGGAGGTTTCTCCTTCTATGTTAAAAGATTTGTTGATAATGAATCATTCATAATGATTAAATTAGCCTAAGTTTTGTATTGGACTATTGCATCTTGTTGATTATTTGGATTTAAATCAACTTGTCTCATTATGACCTCCTTTTCTATAGAACACTAAACATGCTCTATTTCTATAATTTCACCTACTTCTATATCTGGGTATACTTCATCATTATCTAATCTAGTAATATTTTCATTTTTATTGTGTTCATATTTACTTCCATTATTCTTCCTTCCTTTTTAGTGTTATTTTCCTCTATGTTGGTGCCCATCCTTGCTTCCCTCAAAAAAATCATTTTTAAATTTGATGTTCAGAGAGCTAGGGTATAAGAGTCATCCTCAAAATTATTCTTGGATTCTTGATCATATAAAGCTATATTATTAATAAATCCTTTTCAAATTGTGGGAATTATATTGTATAAAGATCTATTTGTGATGATTTTTAGTGGTTTGATTTACTGTGTGTCTACTTTTAAGTTCACTAAAATTTCAACTTCATTTGAGCCTAGAAAACTTATTTTTATCCCTAATAATTCTCCCTTCATATTTCCAATTTGTTTGATTATTTGCCCATGTAGTAATTCTAGTAGAAAATCCTTAATTGCTACCTAAGTTGGTACTAATATAGAATCTATATCTTTTTAATTAAAGTTTAGTTTCCATTTAAAAGAGTAATTGTAGAAGCCCTATAAAATATGTTGGGCCATATATGTTCGGTGGTAAAATAGAACCACTTTAATAACACGTAGGCTCTGGTCTATATGGCACCGATATATTGAAATATGTGTGTGATGGAAAGAGGGGGATTTCCAAGTATGGTTCCACTTATGATCCAAATTAGATTAACTAGGACGTAAAGGAAGAAAGGTGCTAATACTAAATTTGGGTTGTAAAGAGGAATGTATTAACAAGAAATACACTCTCTTAGGCCAAAAATAGGACAATGTGAATATAAAATTAAACTAATTGTATGGGAAATATGAATCTAGATTATATGTAAATATAATTAGTCCAATTAAATGCAAGTCTAGGGTAAAGATATGAAATGAAATGAAATGTAAAAGACCCACCTTGAAATTCATAGAGGAAGATATGCTTTCTCTTGATAACTTTTAGATCTAAATATTTTTTGAACTTCCATCTGCACATCTTGGAATGAAACAATGAAAGAAAACAACTTGTAACTTTCTACATAATCCAAGACTAAAGGACTAGGTCAACATGGAAGGATTTGTTGGAGTTCTTACTAGTAAGGAACATACTAGCTTATTTTGAACCTAATACTAGGGTGCAAAAGATAGAGATCAAGCCTAAGGAATAGCTAAAATGCATACTTAGCTGGGTTTATCCTAGCCCAGGACCAACTTCAATAGAATCACTATGACTCCATTCACTTCAAGCTTTGTTGTGCCAAGGTAGGAAAACCTTAGGGATTGATATGACTACTTCTATGATATTCTTCTCTTCAAGACAATCTCCTATAGTAGAAAGTGGTCAATGTTCTTCTATAATTTACCAATAATTTCCCTATCAAAATAGCTAACTATAATTGAGATGATATTGCAAATAAGTAATGACTAGTAAATTTAGTTCTTCATTACATGAAATGGTAAATTGATCATTTGTATTTTTTGTGTTCAATAACTATATGAATCATTAGTTTGCAACTTAAAAATTAGTGACCCGTGTCTTATCCATTGTTATATAGAGTCAAAATTAGTAGCTCAAACTTATTTAATCAACTTGTAACTAAATATATCAATAGTGAGCTTTCAGTTTCATTCTTATCATATCCTTCTTATAAACCCTAAACCCTATCACTTAAAAAAAGTAATTACTTAATTCTTTGAATTAATAGCAATTAGTAAGAGATATACAATTCATTCAAATTGAATTAAACTAAAAGAAACTTGTTCATTTCAATCTCAAGATAATAGATATATAAAGATGGAGACAAAACTCAAAGACAAATAAGATTTCCTTTTCTTTTGTATTGATTTCCCAAGTTGAAAGCTTCTATAAATGTCTCCTTGTCCAAGGATAAGAAAACACTTCTATCCTTTCTATGAAATGTCTTGTTTATAGGATTATAGCATTTGAATCTCTAAAGATCTTAACCCTATTATGATTATGCTTAACTCTATGGCCCTAAATAACAATAGAGATGAGTTGGTCTGGGGAGATAACACCAATGGGCAATATACTGCTACCTCTGGGTACTCAGCCCTTTAGAGATTAAAAGAGATTCCTCCTTGGTTGAGGGCTTGGATTGCTGGCCTCATTCCAAAAACTAATATGTTCTATTGACTGGCTCTACAGGAAAAAATCCTTACCCAGGATAACCTCATTAAAAGAGGTGATATTATGCCTAGTAGATGTGTGTTATGTAAAGAGTAGATGGAGACTGGCAATCATTTGTTCATTCATTGCTCTTTCTCTAGGGAGGTTTGGGTTTTCCTCACCCAGGACTTGGCCTTCAGCTGGTGTGTGCCTTTTAACCTCCTGGATCTCTTTTGTCAATGGAACTGTATGTTCAATATGTCTCAACTTCAAGAATTAAGTTCCTGGATCTTGCCTCATTTCTATTGGAGCATCTGGAAGGAGAGAAATAACAGAATCTTTAGAGATAAAGAGGAGCCAGCTATAGTGATAGGAAAGAAAATATTTTCTAACATTAAGGAAAACTACTCAATAAGGAAAGGGGGAGATATAAAATTAGGTGGCAGAAAAAATAGAAGGCAAAAGATAGAAAGATGAAAAGATAGGAAGCCATGTGACTTCTCCCCTCAGAAGGTTGGCATAAAGCTAACTTCAACGGAGCATCCAAGGGAAATCCTTGGCTCCTCAAGAAGTGGAGGCATAATAAGGAATGAAAATGGAGATGGTATTGCGGCTTTTGTCCTCCCGCTGGGTTATCAAACGAACCACTTTACGGAAGTGAATGCTACATGTAATGCTTTCAAACTGGCTTTTGAAATTGGAGTTACTAATCTTTGGCTTAAAGGGGATTCAAAAAACATTATAAAATGTATTAATGGAAACTCTCAGCCATCATTCAGTAGAGTCCACGTCACTCATATTTTTTGGGAAGCTAACTTGATTGCTGATAAGCTTGCAAATATTGGGGTTGGTGCAAGCCAAATTATGACATGGCATCTCGAAAATACTTTGTCGAGAGATGTTAAAAGCATGATCAAATTAGACAAGATCCAAGGAAGTACGGAGAAGATCAATTTGTAATTATGAGTATGAATGGATCAAGGGGAAAGGGTACTTCCCAAAAAGTTAGCATAGGAAATTGTAATTGCTGCAATTTATTATAGACTAGTCGACACGCTTTGTGGGTCATTTATTACATTTACAATAGGAGCAATAGAAGGGTTAATTCTTTTTGCATTTTGCTTATTCACAGAGGTTCAAATCTATTGTAGTGCGAGGTGCATATGAGAATTGAGGGTGTGCAGAGTGTAGATATGGTTGGCGAAAGGTGTAGAAAGGAGCCAGTGGGAAAAATTGAGAAATGGAAGAGCAGGGTCAAAGTTTGGGAGCAGCTGGATTAGGGCGGGATTACCAGATACATTACAAAATTGCATGGCTTTGATAAGGAGGTGACCAATAGTATGATTGGTTCATGGATGGATGGTAGATTGAAGGTGAATGGGGTTTCTTTCATGATCACTAAGGAGTTGATTTTGACTGTTTCTGAAGTCCCGATTGAGGGTTTTAAGTTTTGTAGGGACAAGAAGCTCTTGGCTAATGCTATGCAGGATTTTGTTAAGGATGAGAAGGAACTAAAAGCCCTAAAGAAGATTGACACATACAATGTTCCTGATATCATGAAGAAACTATGGAGGTATGTTCTCAAAGCTATTATAGAGTATATTACTTTGGACCCTAGGTTTGATAGGGCTCGTACCCACCACTTTGTTCTTTTGAATCATTTTTGGTGCAGCCGTAAAATTTCTTTTCCTTTTTACTTGTTAGCTTCTTTGAGGAAGGCGATGGTTAGATTCAAAAAGAAGCCTAATGATAACCTCGCATTGCATGAGGGGCTCCTGTTGCTTATTTATGAGCATTTTAAGGTTCAAACTATAAACAAGGCTCCCCCTCAGACTGAGAATATGACCTCTGAAAGTTCTAGCTTCTCTTCAAAATTAGATGAAATTCAAAGCTTTAGCTTTGAGGATGATGTGATTTCTTCCACTGGTAAAAAAGCCACCCATCAGGTCAAGAACTCACCTTCCTCCATCACCCCTAGCAGAAAAAGTCCTAGGGATCATGGGCAGAAGCATCCTATGAAAGATGTGAAGGATGAAAGTGATGAGGAGGAGGATGTGGAGATGAAAGAGGAGGAAATGGAGACACATGAGGAAATTAAGGATGACTGGGGAGGGAATAAATGCAAGAGGGAGGGTCTGGAGGATGAGATAATACAGCAAGAATGGGACATGTCTTCACTGCCTCTTTCACCTATCCATATTCATTTGCAACCTGGGGAACAAAATTTGGATTTTGAGACTGAGGGTGGGGAGTGCAGGTAAATAAAAAGAGGAAATCTTGGAAAAAATTTAAAGTTAGGTCCTCAAAAATGGGCATTTTTAGAGAGGCCATGATCTCGCAGGTCCTTGTGGATAACCAAGAAGAGATGAGGCTTAACAAACTCATAGACCCGATGATTTTGGCTATTTTGGACAAAGCTAGGGAAATTAGGCTAAATATCTTGAACAGTGCCCACAATAGCATGATTGATAACTTCAAATCAATCAAGTGGCTTTTCCATGAGCTAGAGGAGGTCAAAGAGTAGGTGGGTCATATGGAAGATAACAGGAATGGAGCAGACTTTGATAAAAGACATGGCAATGGTGAGAGGCTTAGTCTTGTAGAGAGAAGGATTAACACCCTCAAAATCTACAATCATAATCTCTTGAATTAGATGATTTCGATGCTAAGCTCCATTAATAGCAACATCATATCTTTAACAGGCTGGATCAAAGACAGATTTATGAAGGATGATGAGGATGGTAAAGATAGGAAAGAAGCTAGAATGGGGGTCGACACTACAAAGGACAACATCAACAATGGTCAGGACTAGGAGGATCAAAGGGCACACTAACAAGAGGCTAAGGAGAACAAGATGGCATATGAGGCAGCTCAGGTCATGCAAGACCTGGAGAGAAAGAATGAGGACTGATCCTCTGCCTGTTCTTTTGTTTCTATCTGTGCCCTTTTTTGGCTTTTTGTAAGGGCTTTTGCCTTGGTCATTTCTTTTTGTTTCTGTTCCTGGTCTTTTCTTTGTTTTTTGTTTGTTGGCTGGGCCTTGTGCTTATTTTTAGCCTTTGAACTAAACTTTTTTAGCTGGGCTTTTCACTCTTATTATCAACCTTGTTAATGTTTTAACTCTTGGGTTTCAGGGTCCCTATAAAACCTATTTATCTAATCAAAAAAATTTGATTAGGGCTTTCACCAGGTTGACATCTATAAATACTTTAGGCATAATTAATTTTCCTATGTTTCTTATCCATGGGTTACAAAATGGAACATCTGATGCTTTGTTCTTGTAGAAAAACCAAAATAATTTATACCCATTTCTATTAGGGACATCTACATCTCTACACAATGCATAGGGGTCTTTGAATACCAAATAATCTACTTTCTATGTATTAGTTGAACTAGGCAAAATGTGAATCTATTCATGTACAAATGTGCTTGGAACCTTTTGTGGTGCATCTAGTTTCTCAATTCTACTTGTACAATTAGTTCTCCTTCCCTCTAAGCCATTTCCACAAGAAAATTGAACAAATATATATGCTAAAAGATGAAAAATCACTTAGATATCACTCTACACTTGAAAATTGCTCAGAATAAACAAACAATTTAAGAAAATGGTAATGAAAAGCTCCCGCTCTTTGGACTTTATCAATTTCTATAATGAGGACATGGCTTTAATTAGCATTTAAGAGTGACAAACTTGAAAACCTATTAATTTCTCAAAGAATTGGCTAAATCTACACTTTTTACAAACTTTTGTAGATCTAGCTCATCACATCCTTATCCAACTCAGACTTTGCTATTGAAAATTCATTTTATGCCTTTAAACTAACACCCATGACCATGCGATTTGGGCTTTACTTCTTAGTACTTCACATTTTCACAATAGTTTAGCAAGACATTTACATTAACTATGTGATGCTGCACTCACTATTTTATCTAGAAATTATTCCTTCATGATAGTATGGTGACGTAAATTTTATTTTCTGCACACATCCTTGCAAACATGTGATGTCCTACAACCTTGACGATTTGATCTTTCTTTCACTTGTTTGCAACATCAACTTACTATATGGGGTTAGAACTTGTGATAGTGTGATGTACTACATTCACTACTTCACTACTTTTTTCATGAGTTAAACACTAACTCCAATGATTGTGAAAAGGTATAAAATTTGACTATGTGATCACTTTGATCACTTCATTGCAACTTAAAACTTTAACTATGCTTAAGCCTTTGCAAACCAATGATGGACATTTTTTTTGACTACTATATATCATTCACGACTTTGCAACTTGAAGATTGTCTTGGCAACTTAACCATGTATCATGTACTTATGTCATATTGCTCTACCATGTGCCATATACCAATCCACATATTTTCTATTTGGCTTTACCATCTAGACGTATTTGGATATGTTTCTTTCCTTCATTGCTTCACAATCTTATAAATCTATAGTTGGATCTCACATGCAAACATGCGATTAACCTTTATATTGGTTTCTTTCCTTTGTTTGCATGGTCAACACTTTGAAATAACTAAAGTCAAGAAGACCTGCAACCTTGTGTTTATACTCTTTTTGCCTATTCACAACTCAAAAAAAAAGCTTCCATTGAGCATTGCAAAGTTGTGTAGTACCTAGAACAAGCCATTTTTCTTCCTCATTTTGCAACATCATGACTTAAACATATAGAAAACAATGAAATAATAATGTGAAAGCTTTTCATATAACATAAAGAAATAAGATATATCAAAAAAGTTACATATCCTTACTTTGGGCCTTTTAAAATTAATTTTGAGAAAAGGGTTTCTTTTGATCACAAAGATGGAATATTTTGACCTAGGGTTTATATAAGGATTAACTAAAATTTAGGAACCCTAAGCAAGGTAATTGCAATTCTTTCATGATTTTCATTTATAATTTTCAAAATCTGACAAGTGGAAAATCAAACCAATTGTGTCTCTTTTTGGGGATGATGGATAACTTATATCCATACAAGGATTCATAATTGCAAGCAAAAGCATACCATACACACATAACAACCTAAAAAATAACTTTTAAGACTATACAAAAATATACACATATATATAGAGATTTCACAAATGTACAAGGATATTCGAACCTAACTACTGTTCATAGAAAATAAAGACATTCAATAGAAGTATTGCTTCAAGTAATGTCCATGAATTGACAATTAAAGAAAGCTTCCTAATAATTCCTTGGTGAAGTATGTGTCATCACCTCAAGTAGAATCAACCAGATATGGACTAAGCCATATATGATCAAATTTTCCATATTTTCCTTTATCCTCCATCTATGCATTCCACATCAGGACAAGATCATTTGGTTCAAACTTTCTTTCCACTAACTTTTTGCCATACAAATGCTTTATATATAATTGCAATTTTATTTTTCTTGCAGAGGCTTCCTTTCTTGTTTTAGTGAGCACAACCAATTCATCCATCCTTTCTTGCATATCATCAATGATATCTTCATCATACATTTGGATGTAATTATATAGACCTATAAGGTTGTTTTGAGGCATTCTTTCCTGGATCCCACACAAAAGGTCAAAAGGTGAAATACCTATTGTCCTCTTCACTATCACTCTATCAGCCTAGACTGTTAAGTGCAATTTTAAATCCCATGCTTTCTTATTGTCTTGGAAAGTCCTTTTTATGACTTTCAACAAGCTCTTATTTGTGGATCCAACCTATTCATTTCATTGTGGGTGATAGGATGATGAAGTTGACCTAGTAATACCATATTTATCATAGAATTTAATAAATTCCTCATATCTAAAGCACATGGCATTGTTAGTTACAATCCTTTCAAGACATTTAAACCTTGTAATAATATTATTCAGTATAAAATTATTTACCACTTTATTGGTGGAATTTCTTGTGGGAATGACCTCTACCCACTTTGTAAAATAATCAGTTGCCACCAAAATCCAAGAATATCCTATACTAAACTTGGTTGAGATTTCACCTATACAATGCATCCCTCATTGCTAAAAGGGTGCCTATACTTCAACTGATTTTAGTGGAGTGTTCCCAGAAAACTTTCAATTTTTTGCAAATCTCTGGTAGGGGTCACACTTTCTAACTAGGATCTGGGCATCTTCAAACAAGCTAGGCCACCAAAAGCCTACTGTCATAATCTTGTAGGAAGTAGTATTTTCCATAGAATGGCCCCCACATACTCCAGAATACATCTCATTTAGTACTCTTTCAAATTCTATTTTATCTATGCATTTCCAGAGTATACCTTCAAATTTTCTCCATCATAGACCACCATTTACAACAACATATTTGACTAAATGCAACTTTACAGTCCTTTTTTGATTATCTGTCAAGTGAGGTGGAGCTTGCATGTGCTGTAAATAGTATATTACATCCTTATACTAGTCATATTGATCTATATTACATGTATCATAACTAAGGTCCTCATTAACAATATTTATTTGATTAGCATTTAGATTTGATTGGGCCATTAATTTAGCTAATCCTTGACCTCTTACCAATGTGGTGATCTAAATATCTATATTGAATTTGGATTTTGTTGATCCATCTACACCTTCTCCTAGACACCTCTCGTTGAGAGAAAATATCCTTTACTACTATACTAAGTATAAAGGCAATAACATCAACACCTAATAGGTAACACCTAAAAGCCTTGATAGCTTTAACAAGTGCATATGCTTGTTTCTCATTTATTTCATACTTACGTTCTACTAGTTGAAGAGACTTGCTAAAAATGCTATAGGCTATTCATGTCCATCTTCATTTTTTTGTAATAGGATAACATCAACGGTATGGAAAGATGCAAAGGAGAAAATATGCACGGGCTTTCCATAGTCAGGGGTTCTAAGGACTGGTATGTTCTTGATAGTAGTTTTAATTTCTTGGAAGGTAGTAGTAGGCTTACCTTCCCAACTAATAGTTGCTCCTTTCTTGAGAATTTTTGAAATTGGTCTCCTAATCTTAGAAAAGTTTGTCACAAATCTCCTTAAGAAATTAACTTGTCCAAGAAAGATTGTATACCCTTGAAATTCTTAGGCTTTGGTACCTTGTTAATTACTCTTACTCTCTTAGAGTCAATATTTACCCCATCTTTAGATATTGTATGACCCAAAAAATTCCCCTAAATAACCCCAAAGGTATAGTTCTTTGGATTTAAGGAAACAACATATTCTAAAGCCTTTATAAAAATATTTTTCAAATATTTGCAATGGTTTTCAGCTTTCTTTGAATATGTAGTTAAATAATCCTAATATACCACCATGAACTTGTCAATATATCCATTAAAAGCTACATCCATGGCCTTGTGAAATCTTTCCCCTGCATTGATTAGACCAAAGGGCATTCTTACATACACATATTTCCCCCAAGGAGTAGTAAAGGTTGTCTTGAACAATTCCTTCTCATCAACAAGGACATGGTTGTACCCTGAGAAACCATCCATTATTGACATTAGTTTTGAGCTAATGATCTGTTGCAACATGGCTTCCATGTTGTGTAGTCCATAATTATCTTTTAATGAGGAAATATTGAGATTCTTGAAATAAACATAAAGCCTTATGTCACCATTCTTCTTTATGACTAGTACTAAATTAGATACCCATGAGGAATGCCTAATTGGCTTTATTACCCCCCCCCATCCCTAAGTTTCATAAGTTCTTCTTGCATTTTAGGGGATAAAGTGGGATTCACAAGTCTTTTTTTTTGTCTGAACACCATCCTTAGGAGGTATCACATACTGGAACAAATATTTTCTATAAGATTTAATGTCATCATATGATCATGAAAAAACATGCCTAAATCTCCTTAACAAACTTATATATGTTTTCCTAATTTTAGGGGATAGGATTTTCCCAATGTATACCCTCTTGGTAGCTTCAGTAGTGCCTAGATTGACTTCTTCAAGCTCTCATGGCTTCTAATTTTTGACCTTTAACTGCACTTTTTCTTGATTATCAAACACATTCTCCAAGACAACTAGTCCCTTAGGTACCTTGTTGGATTTTAACTATAAGATCTCTTGACCTTGAAGATTTTCTCTTTTCCATATATTATTTCTATCCAAGAATTGCAATCCATTTCCTATCCATGATATTTATTCTCAATCAGGAGAAAATTCAATATGTCCTTATCATTTTCAAAAACTTGCCAACTCTCCAAATTATCAGGAATAGATGCCCTACTTTGTATTTCAATTATAGACACACTAGCAAATGAGATATCATCCGACTTGATTGCTACATTAGCTAGTAGATCAACCATCTTATTATTACTCCCGTCCTTCCAAGAAATGCCAGAGGAATCAAATAATTCTATCTAGTCCCAAAAAAAATTCCTGTATTGTTTCAATCTTTTTTTGTTGGAGGCATATGTTTCCTTTATTTGAGATACTACTAATTCAAAATCCCCAATAACATGCAACTTCTTAATTCCATGACTAGCTGCAACTTTTAACCCTGGTAGTAGTGCTTCATATTCTGCAATATTATTGGTACATGTGAAGTCCAAGGTAAATGAGTATCTAAAAGTGTTTTCTCTGGGGATATAAATACTATGCTAGCTCATGAGCCTTCTCTAGAACTTACCCTATCAAAATACATGGTCCATATCTTGTCTGAGTCCAAAAATTTAGCCACCTCTTGTGTAATCATGGGGGGTGGTTTTTCAATTTCATGGATGATAAGTTTAGCCCTATATGTATTGACCTCAGTGTCAAGAAAACATGTAGCATCCTTATCCCTACTATCCTCAAAGATATGAGTTACCTTGGGTTCCCTTTCAACTATGACAAATTTTTCCCCTATATGGAAAGTAGCATATGATAAGTCACACTAAAGGCTACCTCCCATCGTATCACTCCATTTCCTAGAGAGCAACATTCTATAGTGGGGGGGATATCAACCACAAGGATAGCCATAAATAGCTCTATATCAGGGTAAACAATAAGTTTAAAAGGTAAGGCATTGATAATACCTATGACAAGTACTTCTCTAGCATCCATTGCTCTACATCTATCTTGTTTGGTATCTACCTCTAAACCAAGGGCCTCCATGACCTTAAAAGGCATGATATTATTAGACAAAATAGACTCAATCATAGAATTCTTGAGAGTTCTACCATTTATAATCAGACTGAGGAAAAAGAGATCAATGTCTTGTAGATATACTATAGAGGAGTTATCCAAATACATTTGTGGTATTTGGGACATGACCTCTTTATCCCTCACTATAACCAATGTTTTAGATAATAAGACTCTTGGTTCTTGTGTGACAACGCTATTTTTTCCTATCCCTTCCAACCAAGATAAAGCCTTACATTTATGATCCTCTATCCTAAACATTGAAAATAATTTGTGATAGCATTGAAATCATGTCAATAGGATCATAACTTGTAGGCTCTATAGAAATACCTGTGATTGTAGGCATTTGAACAACAAGAACCTCCTTTTGCTTGATGGTATCAGAGTCTAGTTTCTTTTCTTGAACACTTGCCTTGACATTTTCATATCCTTGAAAGTGCACCTTTTTCCTCGGTTCCCACTTCTTACTTTTATTATCCTTGAGCTTGGAGGTCTTAGTAGTGTCCTTATTTTCATTAATTGTCTTAGTAGTAGTGTCCTTAATGAAAATACTAGCTAGCTTAGCTAGAGCATTGTTAACAGTCCAATTTCTTAGATTGTAAGTACTATAAATTTGAGATACCATCTTTGCAATAATTCTATCAATCTCCTCCTTAGATGGTTTTCTTACATTTATGTGATCTACTCCTAGAAATACACAACATATAGTGCTCTCATCATGATCTCCATCATTTGAAAATACCTACTAATAATGCATTTGATATACATTCCTCTGGTCCCCAACATCAATCTCAAATTCCTTAATGTATGATTCCTCCATGTTGTCACAAAGGTTCACCATATTGTATGTCACATCCTCATGAATTTTTGTTTACTCTTCCTCTTGATTTTGGGCCTTTTGATTTGTTGCAAATGATTGAGCAAGTACATAATATTTAGAGGAGTGAGAGGATTAACATACCACACACATGTTCACAATGTTTCTTTGTAATGGGTCTCATATACCTTTGTCCTTGCTATTCTAAGTAGGATTTGGGATGGGTTCTCATCCTTCAATTGTGTAGTGTAAGGGTAATTCTGAATCCTAGGTGCCCTATTAAAATTATTGTTGAAAGTTTCCTTCTTAGTATTATTTGGCTTGTTTTCTTGGTAGGTTGGTGTACTCATTTTCTTTAGTAAGCTTAGAAATTTCCCCATTTTATCTTCTTCAGGATTCTTACCTACTACATGCCTTTTACCTTCCTTCTTGTTTCCTTTTAGATCAAACAACTTTGGGTCATCCCTTCTTCCCAACTTACCAAAAACCCTTCTATTATTTTCAATATTGACAGCCATTATATAAGCCTTCCTCAAAGTTCTAGGATCTTTATCCCTTAGATTATATACCATCATTCTGTCAAAGGACTTGAAATAAGTTGTGAGACATACATCCTCACCCAACATCACTACTTGGAACAATTTACGCATCCCTTTCTAAAATCTCACATTAAAGTCAAATGTTGACTCATTAGGAATTTTCTTGATATTGTTAAATTCATTCAGCATTAAACTGGCATTGGTCTTATCACCATATTATTCTTTGGACAACCTATCCAAGTCATTCTTGTAAGGATTAACCTTAGAAATAATAGTTACATGAAAATATAACGAATATCAAAAAATAATAGATTGCACATAAGAGAAAACAAGACACAAAGATTTAACATGGTTCACCCAATCCCTGGGCTATGTCCACCAACAACAAGTCCAATATTATTATTATGCAATGATTACAACCTAATTAAAGTCTATAATCCCTTACAACTAAATTATGCTGCAAGAACCAATTTTTACATCACACATTATCAAAATCCCTAACCCTAAGCCTTTTTATACAAGCTTTTTTACCACTTACAAAATAGGGCTAGAATAATAGAAAAATAATAGCTGATGCCTTTTATAGTATACAATCATTTTTGGTTTTAGGGGTGCTGCCCTCAAAAATCCCTATGAGGGCATTGGCTCTCAACCCCATCCTATATTGTGATAGGGAGTGCACCTGGGGTGCTACCCGAGGACCCCGCAGGGGCATTTCCCCTTGACCTTGTCCTGGGGGCACCCCTATAGAAATAATATGGAGGGAAACCATGCCAAATAAACCTTTGAGTTTGATTAGGCTCCACATCACAACAATCTCCCACTTGGAGACTGGTTAGACTCCAAAATAATAACCTCCCACTTGCAGACTGATTACAACACTACTAAATGTGTGGTTCCCACTAGAATATCAAACCACCCTAGACTTTACTATTCTTTTGTTTTGTTTAGGCTAGAAGACCAACTGAAGCTAAAGAGGAATTTAAATTCTCCCTTGGCACAATCTTTGTAAACATATCTACTAGATTATCATTTGTATGTATCTTCTCCAACTTTAACTGTCCATCATCCAAAACTAATCAAATGAAATGGTACCACAACTATATGTGTTTTGTCTTTGAATGTAGAGCTAAATTCTTTGCAAGATGAATGGAACTCTGGCTATCTATGAACTAATAATTGTACCTCTATGGGTGTCCCACTTCTTTCATGGAGAATTGAAGCCATATCATCTACTTGGCTACCTCTGTAGAAATGAAATACTCTACCTCTATAGTGGATGAAACATTAACCTTCTATAACCTAAAAACCCAACTCATTGTTGCCCCACCAATAGTAAATACATAACCTATAGTACTCTACCTAGTATCAATATCTCCTGCCAAATTGTATGTATCTTCTCTATCTTTAACTATCCATCATCCAAAAATAATCGAATGAAATGGTACCACAACTATATGTGTTTTGTCTTTGAATGCAGAGCTAAATTCTTTGCAAGATGAATGGCACTTTGGCTATCTATGAACAAATAATTGTACCTTTGTGGGTGTCCCACTTCTTCCATGAAGAATTGAAGCCATATCGTCTACTTGGCTACCTCTGTAGAAGCAAAATAGTCTACCTCTATAGTGGATAAAGCATTAACCTTTTGTAACCTAAAAATCCAACTCATTGTTGCCCCACCAATAGTAAATACATAACCTATAGTACTCTACCTATTATCAATATCCCCTACCAAATCTAAGTCAATGTATCCCTATAAATCAATAGTAGAGCCTGCAAAATGTAAACACTTACTAGATGTTCCTCTCAAATATCTGAGAATCCATTTAACTACATCCCAATGCTCAAGTCTTGGATGAATCATATACTTGCTAACAACTCCCACTAGATGTGCAATATCTGGCCTTGTACATACAATAGAAAACACCAAGCTTCCTATAGCTAAAGCATAAGCTACTTTAGACATCTTATCCTCCTCTTCTTGTGTCTTTGGACACATATCCTTAGTCAACTTCAAATGACTAGGTAAAGGTGTGCTAACAGCTTTAGCATTCTCCATAGAGAAATGTTGCAACACCTTCACAATATAATCAGTTTGAGATAATATCAATTTCTTTTTCCTCCTATCTCTATAAATCTTCACACCAAAGATTTGTTTTTCTGCCCCCAAATCCTTCATAGCAACTGCAGGTGCTAACTGGCATTTTAGCCTCTTAATATGATCCATGTTAGACCTAGATACAAGCATATCATCAACATATAAATATAAAATAATGTGGATATCATCATCCAACCTCTTAAAATAAACAAAATGATCTGAATGACACTTGCTATATCTATGCTCATGCATAAACCTGTCAAATTTTAAATACCATTGTTGAGGTGCCTTCTTCAAGCCATATAAACTTTTCTTCAATTTGCACACTAAATTCTCCTTACCCTTGACCTCAAATCCCTGTGGCTGAGCCATATATATCTCTTCATCCAAATCACCATGAAGGAAGGCTATTTTAATATTAAGATACTCCAAATGAAAATCTTCAGTAGCCACAATACTTAAAAAAATACAAATAGAAGTAATCTTAACAACAGGAGAGAATATCTCATCAAAATCAATGCCTTTTTTCTATGAAAATCCTTTTACAACTAACAAGGCTTTAAATCTTTTCTTAAATCCATACTCCTCTTTTAACTTGTAAACCCATTTATTCTATAAAGCCTTTTTACCTGTAGGTAACTTGCATAAATCCCATGTCTTATTTTTCAGCAAAGAGTCCATTTCTTCTTTCATTGTAGACTCCCATTGAATCTTTGTATCCACTTGCACAACTTCATCATAAGATTCAAGTTCACTAGCATCTACTAGTAAAATAGAGTACAAAGAAGGATGCAATCTTTCTAGAGGTCTACTTATCCTTGTTGACCATTTAACTTTCACTAGGGTGTATGGTATTTGTTATTGCAATTTTTGTAGATCATGAGGAATTGCTAGAACATCAAATTTTAGAGTATCATCCAACACTACATAATCATCTTATTTCTTCTCATGTTGCTACAACAAATCTTTGTACAACACTTTCTCATTGAATATGACATCCATGATTCTTACAATTTTATGATTTTCAAAATCCAAAAGCCTATAACCAAATTCATTAATGTCATATCCAACAAATACACATTTCTTTGACTTAGCTTCCAGCTTAGTTCTATTTTCAAAATCTATATGAGAAAATGCTTCACAATTGAAGCTCTTGAGAAAAGAATAACTCACCTTCTTACCAGTCCATGCTTCCTCTAGAATACTGCAACCAAAAAGAGTAGAGGGACCTCTATTAATCAAATATACAATAGTATTGATAGTCTCTACCCACATATTTAAGAGCAACCCTACATGTAACCTCATGCTTCTTTCATGCTCCATTATTGTCTTATTCATGCATTTATCCACTCCATTTTTCTATGGAGTCCTTGGAATAATTTTCTGTCTACAAATACCATTAGTGGAGCAATAATCTTCAAATTCATGACTGCAATACTCACCACCATTATAAGATCTGAAACATTTTAATTTCTTACCAGTCTCATTTTCAACCAAGCATTTCCATTTCTTAAAAGTTTGAAATACATTAGATTTCTATCTAAGGAAATAAACCCATACTTTTCTAGTTGTATCATTAATAAATGTAACATAATAATGAGAACCACCAAGGGAAGATACCTAAGCTGATCCCTATACATCTGTATGCACAAGCTCTAATTTTTTATTTTTATTTCACTTCCCGGTCTTCACAAAACTCACTCTCTTTTATTTTCCATACACCCAATTTTCACAAAAACCCATATTAACACATTTCAGACTTGGTAGAACTTTCTTTCAATGAAGTACTTTCATACCTTTCTCACTCATGTGCCCAATTCTGGTGTGCCACAACAATGTATCAAAGTCTACAATGACTATTTGTTCTCCATGCTCAATTGCAACAACTATTCTTAAACATTAATTTTTCTTTGAAACAATCAAAGTAGAAGGAACAATATGACCTGTATAAAGATATAAGGTGCCTACTTTCACACCTTTTTCTACTACAAAGGAACCTTTGAAACCTTCCAATTTTTATCATTAAAAGTAACTACACAACCCTCATCATCGAGTTGCCCTACTAAAATTAAATTCCTACTCAACCTTGAAATATGTCTTACCTCATGTAGTAGCCAATGATTCCCATTCAACAACTTAATTTTATCTTTTCCCTATTTGATTATCTAACAAGGTTCATTATCCCCCAAATAAATAAGCCCAAAATTCCCTTAGATATAATCAATAAAATAACCTCTATGAAGTGTAGCATGAAATGAAGCACCAGAATCTAAAACCCATGAATCATCAACACTTTCTAAAGATAGAAGCAAGGCATCCTCTTTGGATTTGTTACTTACCACATTTTCCTCCTTGTTCCCTTTTGGTTTATCTCCTTTATTATTCTTTCAATTCCAAAAATCTTTCTTCTTATGCCATGTTTTACCATAGTACAAGCAATCTCTTAGTCCTCTAGATTTAGACCTCTTCCCCTTTGACTTTCCTCTTGATTTCCCATGATTTCTAGAATTATTTCCTCTCTCAGTCATTTTTGCCTCTACTTTGTGCATTAAAAGCACTTCTTGATGTAGATTCACTTGAGGTTTTTCTACTAGTTTCCTCACTCAAAATAACACTAATCACATCATCATATTTTAGGATATTAGATCTAGAAACACAATTACTCACAACCATTACCAAGCCATTCCAACTTTCAGGAAAAGAACACAAAATCAAGAGAGCCCTAATTTCTTCATTAAAATTAATATCCATAGAAAAAATTGACTAGTAACAATATTAAACTCATTTAAATGATCCATAATAGATCCACCTTCTGTCATCTTCATATTAAATAAACACTTCATGAGAAATAACTTATTTGAAGCGAAGGGCTTTTCATACAATTTTGCTAGGGTTTCCATCAACTCTTTTGTCATCTTCACTTTTGTAATGTTAAATATCACTGATGGTGCCAAGCATAACCAAATGCTTCCAAGTGCCTTTCTATCTAAAATCTCCCACTCCTCATTTGTCATAGTTCTCTAGTTTTTAGTTTTTCCTACCAACGACTTCTATAAATCCTTCTAATGGAGATAGTCCTTCATTTGCATCTTCCATAGCTAAAATTTCTACCCATTAAACTTGTCAACCCTTAGCTTACCTTTGTCTACCATTACTCCCACTCAAATATGAGACCTTCCTGTAGAGGATCGCTAAAAAAAATGACGATGGTTTGGCTATAAAAAAAAATGATGACCATCTGGCTCTAATACCGATTGTTAGGATTAACCTCAGATAGAAATAATAGTTACATGCAAATATAACCAATATCAAAAAATAATAGATCATACATAAGAGAACACAAGACACCAAGATTTAATGTGGTTCAACCAATCCCTAGCCAACAACAAGTCCAATATTATTATTATCTAGTGATTGCAACTTGATTACAATCCACAATCCCTTACAGCTTAATACCACCGCAAGAACCAATTTTTGCATCACACATAATGAAAATCCTTGGCTCTAAGCCTTTATATACAAGCTTTTTTCCACTTACAAAATTAAGGCTAGAATAATAAAAAAATAGTAGCTGATGTTTTTTACAATATAAGGTTATTTTTGGCTTCTGGGGTGCTACCCCCCAAAACCCCTGTGCGGGCATTGTCCCTCAACCCCACCCTGTACTACAATAGGGAGTGCACCTAGGGCACTGTCCCAAGACCCTGCACAGGTGCTACTTCTTAACCTAATCTTGGGGGTGCTTCCCCTATACCCCTGGGTAAAAGCACAAACCTGTGTCACCTTTTATGAAGAAACATGATATCATAATGTGACAGTTCAACATTAATGACAAAAAAATGGCATTTGTGTTTAGAATTTGAAAATAATGTAAACTGATGAAATGTGTAGAATTTGATGAAATTTATGCCTATCATTTTTAAAAAATAATTTGAGTAAGAATTTATTCATTTCTTTTATTTTGAAGACCCTTTTTTAACTATAAAAAATATAGGGTGTAGTTTCCATCAAAAAAAAAAAATGCAAATCATCTTTTTTTGTTTTGATTTGAAAATATCTTATAGATGACATGTATATCTAGTGCACAAAAAAAGAAATAATTATTTTTTATTTATATTTTCTTTGGTATAAGTACTCAAGCTCGACCTTCTCAGAAGCCAATAGTTTTTTCCTCCCATCAAAACTTCCCAATCAAATCTACACCTTCTTGAGAAAAAATTACATATTCATGAAAAGGACTCTCTCCTCTGGAGATAAATATTATTTTTTTGTTTTTTTGGTATGATTTACTATTTTTTCCCTTTTTAAAGTGAGAATCTTCTGAAATGTTGAAATATCAACTTATAATATTTTTAAATTCTAACATATTATAACTAATCAATGTATACGAGGATTAGTAATGCAAAGAACACTAAATATTGAATCAAAAGTATTCACAAAACTAAATAAATGTAACTTCAAGATAGACTAAGATGAGCTCTCAATTGAGAATATGAGCCATTAATGGGCTCTCTCAAAGAGAAGCTCTCTTGTTGAGTAGCTTTGTCTAATTAGATAGGATGTATGCTCGATTCTCCAAAGGCTTCAATGGCGTTCTTGATGGATTTTGGCTTGGGTGAATGGATTTGATGTAAAATGGCTTCTCAAAAATGGCATTATGACTTTACTTCATGATCAAAATGGCATTACTTTGTTACTATGGGTGATTGTGTTAAAATGGCTTGGGAGAGGATTCCTTAAATAGGCAAAGGGCTTGAGGGATCAAGGGCTAGGATTCAAGGATGGGAGAAAGCTTATGGAAGGTTTAGATTGAATGAGAGGAGAGCACATGGATTGTGCTTCCTTACAGCCAATCAGGGAGTGACACATGTCACAAGGTCATTAGTTAGAGCAAGAGGGGTTGAGGGGTCAACAAAAGAGGCTCAAAGCTCATAAAGACCCTCATAATGGCTTGTAAGAGCAATGAATGGGCTTGTAAGAGTCATTTATGTCTTTGTGGGCTTCATAAAGTTTTATGGTTGGAATATTTGTGAGAGAGTTGAGATATTTTGACTTGGGTTGGATTAAGAAAGTCTTAAGCTTGACTTAGGAAAGTGCAAATGATTAAAGCTTGGATTAGGCTTTGGGTTAAGATTAGATTAGGCTTGTTACAGATGGGCAAGTGGATGGCATTTAATGAGGGTGGGTGAAGGAGGAGATATTTGTTAGCTTTGGCTTTGGTTAGCAAGTCTTAACCCATGTTTAGGGAATGTGACAAGGTTAGGGGGGGGATTAGGATTAGGGTCAAAGATAAGGATTGACATCTTCTAGAAGAGTCTAGGCTTTGGATGAGGATGAAGACTTTCTAGAAGTGTCTAGAACTTCCTAGGATGAGGATAAATAAGGTTTTTAGAAAATAAATAAAGTTTTATTTATTTCAAGGGTTTGGGTTGAGGAGATATTTATTAAAATATTTTTAATAAACATGAGGATTAATATTTAATCTTAATTAAATATTTTGAGTTGGGATTAGGGGTAGGAAATGATGGGATTAGCCTTTAATTGAAATTAAAGAAGGATTAGAAGATTTTGGAAGAGGTTAGTGGTCTTAAGGAAATTGGCCAAGTTTTGGGCAAAAAATAAATAAATTATTTATTTTGGGATTTTTGGTCAATTTATTAATTAAATAATTAATAAATAAGGAAATAATGTTTAAATAAGATTTAAAATTTTTTGGGAGGGATTATTTAATTAAATATTTTCATTAAGATAAAGGGATTTAATGGCATAAAAATAAATAAATAAACAAAATAATTAATTAATAAATGATGATGTCATCAGGGACTTTTTCAGAAAATAAAAATAATTTATTTTCTAAAGGATTTTAGGTGTCTACAATCAAAACACTCAAAAATTTATATAATGATGATATTGAGTCTAAGATCTATAAAAGGGTATTTTTAGTTTTTGAATAAAATTGAGTTTTGATAGAGAAATGAAATTTGATCAAAACAAGTTTTGATATCATAAACGGTGACACAGATCTGTGCTTTTACCCCCCTATAGAAATAATCTAGAGGGAAACTATACTGAATAAACCTCTACGTCTGATTAGGCTCCACATCACAATAATTCCATGAGCTAATACTATTATTGGTTAGCCTTCTAAACTAGTCTCTTGCATCTTCTATTAGTGAATGAATAAACAACTTCATCACTACATCTTCATGCTTGGCTTCATAGTCATTGAGCATGTTAATGAACTTTCTTGAGTGCTCCTCACCAGTTATGGCATTGTTGCCTAAGAATTTGACAACCTTATCTCTCAGGTCATTAGAGATAGGATGGGGAAAGTTAGGAATACCCACAAAGGATATTTAATTATATTATTCTAAATAGTTGGGTCTTCTTTGAGGAATAGTGGTATTAGATGTGCTTTGTCCAATAGCTTGACTTTGGATAGGGATCTATAGCTATTGGGCTTATTGCATAATTGGGATTTGGCTAATGGTAGTAGAAATGATAGCAACTGACTGAGATAAACTTTGGCTAGTTATTGCAACTCCAAAAATGGAAATAGATGAGATAACTTATGAATATTTGGTAGGGAAAGATGCTAAAGCAAAGTTAGCTTCAAAAAATTGTATCTTTCTCTTAGTTTCAATTGCATGAGCTTCATTTTCTAATTTCTCAAGTTCCTTTGTTATATCTTCCCTTTCCTTCTTAGCCTTTTCTAGGTCTAGGTCAAGTTTAGACATGGTAAGGCTTGTAGATTTAATAGGAACAACTTGGGGCTCATTGATTTGTACTCCAACAGCCTTTTGCTTTCCCTTATAATGGTCTTTCATAGTCAGATCTGCAAGACTAGGTTCAACAAGTCTATAGGCTTGAACTTGTGCAATAACAGGCCCCTCTTTCTCTTTAAGAAAGCATTCCTACTCTTGGACCTTGGACCTTAGAACTCCTACATCTCTAGAACATCTGAATGTATTTTAGAAGACTTTTCCTATAGGTTTTTGTTTTTCTCTTGTAAGGAAGCCATCCTCCTAAGCAAGTTATCTATTTTAATAAGGGTATTCAAGGTAATTTGTTATTTACCTTTTTTTGAATGGATGTGTTTGCCTTCCTCTTTTGAAACCATTTTCCTAAGATGGACTAGTTCTAGGAATAAATCTCTAGGGTTTGCAATATTGGCCTTAGAACCTACTCAGTCATCTAGATCTATAAGATTGGCCACATATGGTCATCGTCTAGGACTAAAACTAGTATCCATATTTTATCTAAAAACTCAACTGTGATTCATTTCATTCACCAAATTCTGTCTATAATTGATATCCCCCATAGGAGATACATTTTTATCATGAAATACCCTATCCTCTCTAAAAGTAGTGGTGAATGTTTCCCCTAGTAGTGTAGTATGCTCAAACTCAGAACTTTTGGTGGATGACTCTTTTTTCAGCCACATGGTAATATTATGAATGGGCTAACACACTACCCCTAGGGATCCAAGTAGGATTAGCGTCCACTTTTTTCTTATTTTAATTCTTTCTATCCCTAGGAGGTAATTCTATATATAGTGGTATTTCTGGGTGGTTCTTTGTAAAAGCACATGTATTTTTCTTCATATTTTCCATTAGTTAGGATTACTTGATATATTTATACCACTAGCTACAAACCTTAGACTTGAGTCACCACCCTTTTAAGAAGATAACATGAGAAAAACATTAGAAATAGAATTGACACAAAAGGTCAAACTGATGAGCCCCTAAGATTGCACATTGGGTAATAGAATCCTTACTTTGTAGACAAGGTACTAGTAGATATGGTAATATTATTTCTACAAGTCCCCAAAAAAGTCACCATTTTGTAGGATTTCTTACTTGCAAGGAACATACTAGGTTGCTTTGAACCTAATAGTAGGGTGCAAAAGACAAATACCATGGCTAAGGGATAGCTAAAACCTATAATTAACTCAATTTATCCTAGCTCTAGACCAACTTCAATAGAATCACTATGAATCCCTTCACTTGAGGCTGTATAGGGCCAAGGTGGGAAAACCTCAGGGATTGATATGATTACTTTTATGATATTCTTCTCTTCAAGATAATCACCTATAATAGAAAGTGGTCAATGTTCTTCTATAATTTACTAATAACTTCCCTATCACAATAGCTAACTATAACTGAGAAGATATTACAAATAAGTAACTACCATAAAATTTAGTTCTTCATTACATGAAATGGTAAATTGATTGTTTGTATTTTGTGTGTTCAACAATTATTTGAATCATCAATTTGCAACTTGAAAATTAGTGACCGGTGTCTTATCCATTGTTATATAGAGTCAAAATCAGTAGCTCAAACCTATTTAATCAACTTGTAACTAAATCTATCAACAGTAAGCTCTAAGTTTCATTCTTATCATATCCTTCTTATAAACCCTAAACCCTATCACTTACAGAAAGTAATTACTTTATTCTTTGAATTAAAAAAATTAGTAAGAGATATAAAATTTATTCAAATTGAATTAAACTAAAAGAAACTTGTTCATTTCAGTCTCAAGATCATAGATATATAAAGATGGAGAGAAAACTCAAAGACACACATATATGTAAGATTTCCTTTTCTTTTGTATTGATTTCCCTTTGAAAAATGAATACAATAATGATAAAAATCAAAGTATAACTCAGAATCTAGACAATTGATATTTGATATTCACTGAGTATGCAAAATTGATTACATCCATACAATCACAAAAACTTGGACGGACTAGAAAAAGGGCATAAAACATGAAAAATTCTTTAGATTACTGATCACCACTCCACATCTTGGGAATCCTTATATAGAGGATTGCAACAAGCTTCAGATGGGAGGGTAGGTTTCAAAAACTATCTGGTAAAAAATAAAAGGCAAAAGTCCTTTGAAAGGTTACATCAATACATTCTTTACAGTTGGAGAATAGACAAGAAAGTGGATACAAAAAGCATATCTCATTTATGATAACAACCTTTCTTTAAATATTTTGTTCTCTTGCATCTTCTTCTATCTTCTCGTAGTAGCCTCATAGTTGTCTCTATCTAATTATCCTCGTAGGATGGTAGAGCCTTGATGTCTGCAATTGGCTCCCATATGGTGATATCTATTTCAATGTCAAGCTAGGTGACATTTCTGATGGTATCTAAATCCTCTAAGCACTTGGTCCACTTGGCATCAGTTATGGATTTGATCTTAGCAGTCACCTTGGACATCTTTGCCTCTATTTTGAAAAAAACATACAATTCATATCATAGATGGAAGTAGGACTTGCTTCATTATTAAAAAAGGATAAAAACCTGGGATGATTGAGAATATTTTCAAAAGATGATGACCATTCTACCCAGTCCTTTATTTATCCTTCATTGCCCAAAATTGTAGGAATGAAATTCGGTGTCCCTACACCAATTATTTTCATCTTGTTTTGAACTAGCTGCATCTTACCTCCAAAGAAACCATTTAAATCTCTTACCTTATGAATTACCTTTTTGGTGCTCACAATGGTTGTTTTTGGTAGGTCCTTTTTCTGTGGAAGTATAGTAACTAAATTATCAAAGAATTGAATATATGGGCCCCATGTGCTAAATAGTGGAGATAATAGGGAAATTACCTCTACAAATTTTTATTCTACCCCTTCTAATGCAAGGTATTTTCCACGCACATGTTGAGAAACTACCTTCAGTACATTGATCTTATGAATCAAAAAATTCTTCATAGCTTTAATCTTTGTATATTTGCTAGCTTCTAGCTTCTCTTCATCAATTTCCATAGCATGGGTTGATGTCTCTCCTATTTCATGTGTTTGGCCCTTTGTTTGCACATCCTTGTCATGGATGTCTATAATGTTTCTGACCTTTTTTCTCAAATCAGCTATTTCCATTTCAAGTTTGATTGTCCTCTATTCTAGAACATATATTTTCTTCATTTCCTCTACATGGCTCCTCTTTGTTCTTAGACATCTCTCATATGTTTTTTATAATTAAGCTTGAAGGGTATCCATCTTGTTTCTTCTCATTAGTGCAACTAAAATTTGCAACCCAAAAATCTAGTCACTAGATGTTGATTGAACATGTGAGAAAATAACATTTCCCTAGGGGATTCTTTGATTTCCATCAACGTAAGCTTATCATGCTTAGGAGCTAAACTCCAAATTTCCATTGTTTGAGCATCTATATTGTAGCTTGACCCTCTCAACTCTCCATATTGACTCTCATCTTCAAATGATATTGTTTTGTCCTGCCTTCTCATTTGATCTAGCAAAAAGGATGAACTAAGATCCCATCCTAGAAAAATAATCATACTAGTCCTCATTACTAGTTCCCTTGCCTCCTCAATAGTGAGGCTCTCACTTGCAGGATCATATTCTTGTATCTTTTTGACTAGTCCAGCAACTACCTGTTCAGAATCCCATGGCTTCATTTGTAGGGAAAGTTTAGTTTGTTTTACTTTAAGAAGAAAAATCTTGAACTCATTAGTTTTTATAAAATTATCATCCTTCATGAATTCATGAGCCTCTATAATTCTCTCATCTATCATTTGAGCTTCTAGCTACAACTTCTTTTCTCTTTGCTCATCTTCAAAAGCTTGAGATATTAAATATCTCCTCCTTGTATCATCAAAGTACTTATTGCCTCTTAGTAGGATTTGAATGGCCTTTTGTTGGGATTTCTTAGGCAATTCAACTATTTTTTGCTTCTTATATCTCTGTTCTCCCCACTCAGAACTCTTAGGAACATCTTCTTCAACCTCTTCTTCTTAAGGCTGGCCCTCCTCATCAAAGAATTCAACAAAAATCTCATCATTTGAGTACTCAGGGTCAATATTTTTCTTATTTCCTATGAAACTTGGGTTACCAATTCATCAAAATTTGTCACACACTTTTCCAATTTTGACCAGTGATTATCATTAGGATAGAAACCTTTAAAATTTGGATCTGCCTTTTTCATCTCACACTCAAAATTGACAATATCCCTATACTCAATCATTCTTTCTCTACATTCACCTTCTTTTAGCTTGTTAGCAATGACATCCTCTTCCCACATGGGTTTTCTAGGAGGCATGGTATATCCTCTCATATTTTTTTGGGCATGTCTAATCACATTGAAAGGATCATAAGTCCTAGGTAGTCTAGTTGGTAGTTTATATTTTCTCAAAAATTCAT
Organism: Cupressus sempervirens; assembly: GCA_028749045.1. Classification (NCBI taxonomy): domain Eukaryota; kingdom Viridiplantae; phylum Streptophyta; class Pinopsida; order Cupressales; family Cupressaceae; genus Cupressus; species Cupressus sempervirens. Next base: position 519,456,560 of record CM053784.1, on the reverse strand, counting down.
TTGTTGCCTCAATGGCATTCTTGCCAATCTCAAAATCTCCCACTTTGGTACATCTACAAAGGAAAGTTCCTTTCTTAACATCTTTGCCTAAGGATTCTCTATTTAAAGAAATCAATTACTAGAATACTTCACAAACCCTAACCTTTTAGGTACATATTGAGGTAGAATATGGGGTGGTTGAGGGAATCCAAAAACCCTAATAATAGTATCTTATTCAAATAAAAAGACACTACCCCAATAATGAGTTAATTGCTTCCCAACATCAAAGTATACTTTAGGTTTAACAACCTTTCTTACATTCCTAGGGATTCTTTCAATTATCAGCCCTATCATTTTAAAGATTGGATACACAAAATCATTATAAAAGGAAATTACATTAGAATAAGGATATAAAATTTGCCATACCCTTATTGACCTTTGCACTGGAAATCTCTCTCCCCTTTCTTGAGTAGAATAAAAAAACTTTGATCAAATATGTCTAAATTCTTTAATAGGATAAGATGCATGAGTAGAGAGTAATGGTGGAATTTGAAATTTTCCAAGTCTCCTTGCTAAACAAAAATGATCTCTATATGGATACTCTCAATGATATAATCCTCAAAATCATAACCTATATTATGATTTGGGCCTTGGATATTCAAGGCCATAATATAATGTCCTCTTAGTGCTTCCATAGTTCCATCTGAACCTAGGACTTTGTTGATTCCAAACACAATATTTTGAAAATATTTTTGGAAGAATTCCAAAGACATACATTTGTCAAGATCCTTCCTCTTTGGAATGTCTCCTACATTCTTCTTTGTAGGTTGAATATGTTTGGTCATATTCTAACCCATATATAAGTTCTTTTGATTCTAAAAATTCTTAGTTAATTTTTCCACTTCTATGAGCATTGAAATAGGTCCTACCAAGTCAAAAGCTTTTATAAATGTCTCCTTGTCCAAGGAAAAGAAAACACTTCTATCCTCTCTATGAAATGTCTTGTTCATAGGATTATAACATTTGATTAGGGCTTTCACTAGGTCAACATCTACAAACACTTTAGGCATAATTAATTTGACTAAGTTTCTTACCCATGGGTTATAAACTAGAACATCTAATGCTATCTTCCTATAAAAAAACAAAAACAATTTATGCCCATTTCTATCAAGGACATCTACATCTCTAAACAATGCATATGGGTCTTTGAATACCAAATAATATAATTTCTATGCATTAGTTGAACTAGGAAAAATGTGAATCCATTCCTCTAAAAATGTTCTTAGAACCTTTGGTGGTGCATCTGGTTGCTCAATTACTACTTGCGTAATTGGCTCTCCTTCCCTCTAAGCCATTTCCACAGCAAAACTGGTCAAATCTATATGCTAAAAGCTGAAGAATTACTTAGAAAAATATACAACTTAAGAAAAAGGTAATAAAAATCACCCGCTCTTTAGACTTTATGAATTTTTTTTAATGAGGGTGTGGCTTTAATTGGAATTTAAGAGTGGAACACTTGAAAACCTATCAATTTCTTGAAGAACTGGCCAAATCTATAGTTTTTCAAATTTTTGTACATCCAACTCATCACTGTTGGATACAATTGTGTATTGTGTATTGTCTTTGATGTTACAAAAATTTCATATCAGCCATCAGATAGAGTCTACCAAGCTCAGACGGTTGGCAAAGCAATTTATAGTGTCTATCGAACGTTCCTAAAAATTACACAGTAAGTTAGCTCCTACCGAGCTCACTCGGGCATCAAAGGATCTTGTAGCAGAAAGTTAATGTTAACCGAGCTCCCAAGGTTAGCAAAGGGAAAGTCAATGTTTATCGAGTTCAATGTCTACCGAGTTCACTCGGTCATCAAAGAGAAAGTTAGCTTTTATCGAGCTCACTCGGTAAGCAAAGGAAGGTTAGCTTTTATCGAGCTCACTCGGTAAGCAAAGGAAGGTTAGCTTTTACCGAGCTCACTTGGTAAATGAAGGAAGGTCAATATTTATCGAGTTAACTTGATCTCTGAAGAAAGTTTCAAGGTTTGCAATGTTTACCGAGCTTCACTTGGTTAACATCGGGGATACCATTCTAGAGCAACGGTCACTGAGCTGGGTCAGGCAGCAAAGAATTTTATTGTTCTAAAGAATTAAGTTTAATTATCTTGTGGAGCTGACTGATTTAATGTTTTTCAGTTGTTGTAACTTGTAATTGAGCTGACTTGACAATCTAAAAGGTATATATGAAAGGTCAAGTTGTGAATTCATAAGATGTAAGAGTGTGGATGCATAAGAGTGCGAATGTATGAATGAGCGAATATATGAGCAAATGTTGAGAAAGGATTAGATATCCTTATGAAGCTGCAAAGTTGTGTTCGATCAGTGAGGATCTAGTGAAGCAAAACAGAGATCTATATTCAGCAAAGATAAGTTGCATATATTTCAGATCACTACATTGTTGCTTTCTAATCATTGTAACAGTGATTCAAAATCTCTTAATAGAGTTGGTTTGATAGCCATTTTGTAAATCCTCTAACAAGGTGACAATTCAGTTGAATTGTTTTAAAGACCTTTGACAAGGCCACTTGTAACAAGGTGATTAAATCCTCTAACAGGGTCACACCTAACAGTGTGTTTTGTAACCTTTAACAGGGTTGGCTCCTAATAGGGCTCACTTCAAAAGAGTGAAAATTGGTAACTAGTTACTTGGTGGTTTTTCCCAAATTGGGTTTCCACGTTAAATTCGGTGTCTCTTGTGTTCATGTTATTTTTTTATGCATGCATGTTAACCATTTTAAATACTTAATAAGTTAATAGAACATCTATCAAGTTTTAACATTTATTTGTGTGGTTATCGAGTGTCAGCAGCAACTTTAGTTTAAGACATCTAAGGATCTTTGGATTTATTTTTGTGATAACTGATTCACCCCTCCCCTCTCAGTTACTCCATCTCTATTTCCAACTATTGGTATTAGAGATTTTGGTGCTTGCAGGAAAGATTTCAAGGATCTAAGCCGAAGATCAAGATGTCTTACAAGAGGGAAATTCCAAGGCTTAACTGGAATAACTTCTCAGCATGGCAAGGGTTGATGAGACTTCATCTAGCTTCTATTGGAGATACAGGACTAAAATACCTTGATGAAAAATATGCAGAACCAACTGGTACACTATCTGTCAATGATATTGCTGAAAAGAAGACTCACAACATTATGATGATAGATATAGCATCTACTCTGAGTTATGAAGAATTCAATGATATCAAGGACTACAAATCTGCCTTTGAAATGTGGGAAAAACTAAAAGAGATCTATGGAGGAGATGATAATGTTAGAAGAGCCAAAGGAGAAATTCTAAGAGGACAATTTGATCAAATGAGGATGAGAGAGGATGAAAACATTGTAAAATATGTTGAAAGAGTTAAAGCATGTGTCAGTGCAATCAAAGCTTCTGGAGGAGATATTAGTGAAGAGACAATTATAAGAAAAGTTCTTAGAACTCTACTTCCTATTTATGCAATCAAAGTTTCTGCAATTCAAGAAAGAAGATGTGAAGAAAATCGCAAGATAAATCTAGAGGCTATAGTTGGAAGATTGACTGCATTTGAACTGGACAACTTTGATAACTATGTTCCAGCTTTTAAGAACATTGAATCAGCATTTGAAGCCAAACTTTAACTCAAGGAGAAAGGCAAAAAGAAATCTCAGTCAGAAAGTGAAGCTGAATCAAACCAAAGTTTAGATAGTGATCATGAAGTAATTGAAGCCCTTCTAGCAAGGAAATATTCTAGAGGCAGAGGAAAATACAAAGGTACAATACCCCTAATCTATTTTTCATGTGAAGAAGTTGGTCATATTACTGCTAGGTGTCCAAACAAGTAGAATAAAGATGAAAAGAAAGATCACCAATGGAATGGTAAGAAAGATTTCAAATAATTCAAGGATAAAGGTAAGAAAACATATTTAATGGCTAAAGATTCTAATGATTCTAATGATGAAGAAGAAGATGAAATTGTCTACATTATTGTGAAAGATGAATCTGATAATGATGAGGAAATGGCACTCATTTCTCATATGAGCAAAAATGATACATGGATCGTAGATAGTGGTTGTTCTCATCACATGACTGGTGACAAAACTAAGTTTGAATACTTTGAAGACTATGATGATGGTAGTGTGAGATTTGGTAACAATGAACCTTATTGTATAAAAGGGGGAGGAAGAATCTCTCTAACCAAGGAACTTATATGTGATAATGCCTATTGGGTAAAAGGACTAAAGCATAATTTGTTAAGTGTGGCATAGCTACTCAATAGTGGATTAAAAGTAGAATTCATGCATGGTAAAGCAAGACTGCTAGATGACAAAAGAAAGCTGATTGGATTAGGTACTCAAACTAAAGGTAATTTGTTCTATCTTGAACTAGGTGAATGTTCATGTTTCATTGCTCAAGTTGAAGAAAGTTGGTTATGGTATAAAAGGTTGTGTCATGTAAACTTTGATAATCTAGTAAAGATAAGAAAATTTAAGAAAGTAAGAGGCATTCCTAACATAAAAAAACCTGAAGTCGGTCTATGCAAAAATTGTTAGATTGGAAAGATGGGAAAGACTAGTTTTAAAAGTAAAAACTATCAGTCTGAAGATATATTAGAAATTGTGCATATTGATTTATGTGGACCCATTGGAATTGAAAGCTATACTAAAGAAAAGTTCTTCATTCTTTTTGTTGATGATTACTCAAGAATGATGACAATCATGTATCTAAGAAACAAATCAAAAGCATTTGAAAAGTTCAAATGGTATTTGGACAGAGTAGAAAAGGAAACAAGGAAAAGATTAAAATGCTTGAGGTCAGACAGAGGTGGAGAATTTATTTCACATGAGTTTAATAACTTTTGCATTGAAAGAGGAATCAAAAGATAGGTATCAGCCCCAGGAACACCCTAGAAAAATGGAATAGTTGAAAGAAGAAACAGATGCATCATGGATTGTGCAAGAACTTTAATGATTGAAAAGAACATTGCTATCAAATACTGGAAGGAAGCTATCAGCACTGCAGTTTATACCTTGAACCGAGTATAGCTGAAGAAAGACTCATTCAAAACCCCCTATGAGTTATGGCATGGCTATAAACTTAATGTAAGTTACCTTAAAGTATTTGGAAGTAAATGTTACATTTTGAAAGAATCTAGAAAAGGCAAATTTGATGTGAAAGGTAATGAAGGTATATTCTTTGGATACTCATACAAAAGTAAGGCATATAGGTGTTTGAACTTGTCTACTCACAAAGTCATAGAAAGTGCATATGTGAAAGTTGATGAGTTTGCAGAAAGGATTGAAGAAGAAAGCAAAAGGGAACTAGAAGATTATAAAAGGTTTGTCTTCAGTGAACCTGATACAGTACTAGTTACATCAGAGAATCAAGAATCTTCTACTCCCGAGTCATCTGTAATCGAGTTACAGGAAGTTCAAACTGAGCCACAACAAACTGAGCAAGTGTCTACCGAGTCTAAAGAACCCAAGCAAATATCTACCAAGCCAGAATAGATAGAACTTGAAGTTGAAATGCAAGAAGATAATAATGAAATCCATTCAAAAGGCAAGGAACCTATATTAGCTAAGTATGTTAGGAGACATCATTCAGCAGGTCAGATCATTGGAGATAAATCTGAAGGAACCATGACAAGAAATAAGTTGAAAGGTATTTGTTTACTTGCTGAATTTGAACCTAGAAATGTCAAAGATGCATTGGAAAATGATAGTTGGATCGAGGCTATGAATGAAGAGATAGTGCAAATAGAGAAAAACAAGACATGGACTCTTGTACCTAGACCTAAAGACAAAAATGTAATTGGAACTAAGTGGGTATTCAAAAAAAAGTTGGATGAAGATGGTAAGGTATCAAGAAACAAAGCTAGACTAGTATGCAAAGGATATGCTCAAGAAGAAGGAATAGACTATGGAGAAACTTTTGCTTCTGTTGCAAGATTGGAAGGAGTCAAAACCTTACTAGCATATGCTGCTCACAAAGGATTCAAAGTTTATCAGATGGATGTCAAGTTAGCATTCCTCAATGGTATACTGGATGAAGAGGTTTACATTGAACAACCTAAAGGTTTTATTGATCCAAATAAGAAGAACATGGTCTACAAATTACACAAGGCATTGTACGGTCTAAAACAAGCCCCTAGAGCATGGTATGAAAGATTGCATAACTATCTTATTCAGATTCATTTTCAAAGAACTAATGATAATAGTAGCTTGTATATTAAGAAAGGACCAGATAATAAGATTGTCTTGGCAGAAATATTTGTAGATGATACTGTTTTCATAGGGAATGATGATCTGTGCAAAGAATTTTCAGAACAAATGAATAAGGAATTTGAAATGTCTATGTTTGGTGAGATCAAATCTTTTGTTGGTCTTCAAATTCAATAGAATATAAATGGTATCTACATTACTCAATCAAAATACATCAAGGAGATATTGAAAAAGTTTGGAATAGAAGATTGTAAACCAGTTGGGACTCCTATGTGTACCAGATTAAAACTTACCAAGGAAGATGAATCAAAATAAGTAGATCAAATAGTGTATAGATCTAGGCCAAATATTGCCCTTGCAGTTGGTATTGTAGCAAGATTTTCAGAAAAACCAAGAGAAAATCACATGATGGCAATCAAAAGAATAATGAGATATTTCAAAGGAACTAAAGAGTATGGTTTATGGTATAAGTTTGGAGGAAATTTGGATTTGAAAGTATTTACTGATGCTAATTGGGAAGGAAGCCTTGATGACAGAAAAAGTACAAGTGGAGGTGCATTCTTTCTTGGAAAGAGGTTGGTTTCTTGGACAAGCAAAAAGTAGAATTGTACATCTCAATCTAAAGCAGAGGCAGAGTATGTTGCTGTAGCAGTAAATTGTTCTAATATTGTTTGGTTTAAACAGTTGTTGGAAGGCATGAAGATAGAAATCAAAGAACCAGTTGTTATGTTCTGTGATAATACAAGTGCAATCAACATATCTAAGAATCCAGTGATGCATTCCAAAACCAAGCACATTGCAATAAAATATCATTTTGTCATAGAATTGGTGCAAGATAAGGAGATCGGAATGGAATATGTTCATATAAAGGAACAAATTGCTGACATATTCACTAAACCATTACTTAAGGATGCATTCCTGTATCTAAGAGGTAAGTTAGGGGTCACTCCCCTATCTGAAGTTCACTAAAATAAAGTTTTAGTGATGCATCAACTCATACCAGATTGAAGATCTATCAGTTGATGTAGCATAACCAGAAAATACTGCATATGAATCAGTACTAAAGGTACATTGAAATTCATTTGAGTTGAGTTGTCTTTGGCATGTGTTGTCAAAAAGGGAGAGTTTTACTGTCATATCTCTCTGAAATTTGTTCAAAATATAAAGGATTTGTTATGTAATTCCTTCATAGAGGGAGATTACTGTAAGAGGGAGAGTTTTCTATCTTAGAGGGAGGATTTTTATGTTGACATGTTGTGTTTCCATATAAGAGAAAGACTTGTTTTCAAATTTCATTTCTGCTATGACATGTTGTGTTGTCATCAATGCCAAAGAGGGAGATTGTTGGATACAATTGTTAATTGTGTATTGTTTTTGATGTTACATAAATGTCATCAACCATCAGATAGAGTCTACCGAGCTTAGATGGTTGGCAAAGCAATTTACAGTGTCTACCGAACGTTCCTGAACATTACACAATAAGTTAGCTCCTATCGAGCTCACTTGGGTATCAAAGTATCTTGTAGCAGAAAGTTAATGTTAACCGAGCTCCCAAGTTTAACAAAGGGAAAGTCAATTTTTATCGAGTTCAATGTCTATCAAGCTCACTCGGTCATCAAAGAGAAAGTTAGCTTTTACCAAGCTCACTTGGTAAGCGAAGGAAGGTTAGCTTTTATCAAGCTCACTCGGTAAGTGAAGGAAGGTTAGCTTTTACTGAGCTCACTCGGTAAATGAAGGAAGGTCAATATTTACCGAGTTAACTTGGTCTCTAAAGAAAGTTGCAAGGTTTGTAATGTTTACCGAGCTTCACTTGGTTAACATTGGGTATACATTCTGGAGCAATGGTCATCGAGCTGGGTTGAGCAACAAAGAATTTTATTATTCTAAAGAATTAAGTTTAATTGTCTTGTGGAGCCAACTGATTTAATGTTTTTCAGTTGTTGTAACTTGTAATTGAGCCGACTTGACAATTTGAAAGGTATATATGAAAGGTCAAGTTGTGAATTCATAAGATGTAAGAGTGTGGATGCATAAGAGTTTGAATGTATGAATGAGAAGATATATGAGCGAATCTTGAGAAAGAATTAGATATCCTTATGAAGCTACAAAGTTGTGTTCGATCAGTGAGGATCTAGTGAAGAAAAACAAAGATATGTAATCAGCAAAGATAAGTTGCATATATTTCAGATCACTTCATTGTTGCTTTCTAATCATTGTAACAATGATTCAAAATCTCTTAACAGAGTTGGTTTGATAGCCATTTTGTAAATCCTCTAACAAGGTGACAATTTAGTTGAATTGTTTTAAAGACCTCTGACAAGGCCACTTCTAACAAGGTGATTAAATCCTCTAACAGGGTCACACCTAACAGTGTGTTTTGTAACCTTTAACAAGGTTGGCTCCTAACAGGGCTCACTTCAAACGAGTGAAAATTGGTAACTAGTTACTTTGTGGTTTTTCCCAAATTGGGTTTCCACATTAAATCTGGTGTCTCTTGTGTTCATGTTATTTCTTTATGCATGCATGTTAACCATTTTAAATGCTTAATAAGTTAACAGAACATCTATCAAGTTTTAGCATTTATTTGTGTGGTTACCAAGTGTCAGCAGCAACTTTATTTTAAGACATCCAAGGATCTATGGATTTATTTTTGTGGTAAATGATTCACCCCTCCCCTCTCAGTTACTCCATCTCTATTTCCAACAATCACATCCTTATCCATCTCATACTTTTCTATTGAAAATCCATTTTATGCCTTTAAAATAACACTTTCGAGCATGCAATTAGGGATTTAATTCTTAGTACTTTGCAGCTTCGCAATGATTTAGCAAGACATTTACATTAATCATGTGATGCTGCACTCACTATTTTATCTAGCTGATATTCCTTTATCGTAGTATCATGACCTAAATTTTCTTTTCTACACACATCCTAGTGAACATGCGATGTTCTACAACCTTGACCATTTGATCTTGCTTTCTCTTGTTCATAATATAAAATTAATAACTATGGTTAGAACTTGTAATAGTGCAATGTACTGCATTCACTACCTTTTCATGAGTTAAACACTTACTCTAATGATGGTGCGAATGTATAAAATTTGACTGCATAATCACTTTGATCACTTAATCGTAACTTAAAACTTTAATTGTGCTTTAACCTTTGCAAACCATTGGTGAACATTTCTTTTGACTGCCATATATGCTTCGTAAATTTGCAGCTTGAAGGCTGTCTTGGCCACTTAACAATGTGATCATGCACTTATTTCAGATTCCTTTGCTATGTATCATAGACCAATCCAGGTGTCTAAAATTAAGCTTTACCATCTAGATGTATTTGGATATGTGTCTTCCATTCGCTACTTCAAAACCTTAAAAAATTCTAGCTAGATCTCACATGTGAACATGTGATTAACCTTTACATTGACTACTTTCCTTTGTTTGCATGGTTGCTACTTTGAAATAACTTAAGTTAGGATGACCTATGACCTTGCACTTATACTCTTTTTACCTATTTGCAACTCAAAAACAAAAGTTTTCATTGACTATTACAAAGCCATGCAGTGCCTAAAACAAGTCATTTCACTCCCTCACTACCTTTGGAATGGTTAGTGAGCAAGGAGGTGTGATGTTGCAAAAAATGAAGACTTGGTAAAAACACGACTTAAACATATAGAAAGCCATAAAATAATAATGTAAAAGATTGTCGTATAACATAAAGATATAAGATATATCAAGAAAATTACATATCCTTACTTTGGACCTTTTAAAATTAATTTTAAGAAAAGGGTTTCTATTGATCACAAAGATGGAATATTTTGACCTAGGGTTTTTTATAAGGATTAACTAAAATTTAAGAACCCTAAGCAAGGTATCTGCAATTCTTTCATGATTTTCACTTATTTTAAAATATTTGACAAGTAGAAAATCAGACCAATAGGACATCCTATAATCATATTGACATAGTTTGCAACTCCAAAACAAAAAAATCCAAAAAGATTACAAATTGTAAATTCTAGATTTATAATTATTTTTGTTCCTAACCAAAAATTCACCATAGAAAGAAACTTTTGGGGATTGAGGTTTTATGAGGGCTTGACTTGGTCAACCCTAGGTTAAGTAATTAGCCATAAATGAGAAATGTAAATGTAAAGGATTTTAAAGATTAAGATAAATTTTAAGATTCACCATGACCGCATGTATGTAATGTAGATCTTGAATTAGGGATGTAGGATATCTCTACACTTTGTAATGGATCTATAACAACTCCATTGTGGTGCCATGGATATGGATATGCATCAATGAAGAGGATGAATTCTTCAATGTGGATCTCCTCCCTTGATGGCCAAGAATATACAAGATCTTGAAGAGAGAATGCTCACAATTATTCTCTAATGGTAGATAAAAGTTCTTGCTTTAATGCTTGAATACGTGAACTCCTTGGCCAAAAATATTCATTAGAGATAAGAGATTTACAATAAGATGCTTGAGATATGAATTATGTGATGAGATATGAAAATATAGCCTCCAAGTCTCTTTATATACAAGTTTCTAAGTGGGAAAATAATATAGGCTAACCAGATAACTATAATTAACTAATTAAACCCTTGAGAACTTTCTAACCCCAATATTTAGAATTTCCAAGGAATAGGTCAACTTGGGTTGATATAGTCTAAACTAGGTTGACTTACATTGACCTAGTCTAGAAGGATAGGTCATGGGTGCCATAGAGAGCCAAGGTAGATGCCAGAGAGATAAGGTGGAAAGATGGAAGATAGAAGAGGAAATGAGTAAAAGAAGAGGGAGAATGATCATATCCATGCTCCAAAGAGAGAATCATGAAGAGGGATCTCAATAGCCTTAAAAAGTAGGTGCATCCATTTTATGAGGGTACATTAAGCCCCCAGTTAAGTGGGAGTATCAGTCTCCTTAAACTCATGGTAAAGTAGATCAAGAGAAAAAGAGAAAATCTGATTATGACTAAAGAGAATAGAAATCATCAAGCTACCAATAGAGGTGAGTCTTATTACATCGAGAGTCAAAATGAGAGAGATAAGTGCTACAAAAAAAGGGGTGTAGTTTCTTGCCTAATAAGGTTTGTGTGCCTTATTGTGAACCACATAAGTAAAAGGAAAGAACTAGGGGAAAAGGTCTCTACAAAAGGGGATGACATTGAATAGTCTAGCAATTGTATGTGACATGCTAGTTAGTCCATCAAGTGATTTAACCTCAAGGGAACTTCATGTCCCAAAAAATAAGAATCAAAAGATGATTTGGGCATAAGGATGTGTGTATCCCTATGGGATCAAGACTAGGCTTCCTAGACTACTAGTAGTCAAAACAAGGGTCAAACACAAGGATCAAACCTCCCAAATTGTCACAATTTAGAGAGAGATCCAAAAAGAGACCAATCCCCTTGAAATTATCTAGAGTTACTAGAAACTAAAAGGGAAAATAAAAAAAAGAGAGGATGAAAGGGCATGAATAAAAATGCATAGATTCTGGTATACCTTAGAAATCATACCAAGCACTAACGCTAAAGCACTCCAAGCCATACACATAATTTGTATTTGTATTCCATGGAAAAAGGATGAGAAGAGTGTATGCCTCGATGTTAAAGTAATTACAAATGCTTTAATGAGAGCAATTTCTTTAATGGAAGCATACATGCATCCATGAAAGAACATTGTCTACTATGAGATGCCCCCAAGAGGAGAAACATATCAAGAGAAAATGAGCACATGAAAAATATAGAGAACAAAAGGGATCTCCTAACTAAAGAGTTAGTAAGATCATATGGTAATATGTAATATTATGTCAAGTATGATAATAGCATCATTCCCTGAAGGAAGTAGAATTATGAAATAATGGAGGAAAATATACAAAAGAGAGATGAAGAAGAGTCTTTTTGGGCCAATGACATAAAGACCAAAAATAATTAGTCCTACCACATCATAAGCAACCAAGAAGACTATAAAAGACCACTAGTATGAACAATATCACATGCACAACATAATAAAATATATACAAATAGAAAAATGTAGATAACAGAGTGACCACTTTATCCTCTTGTGCCTGATAAATCAATAAGGATCATCTAAAGAAATAAAAAAGAAAACATTAATAAAAAGATAAAAAGGGAGAAACACAACACAAGAACACTAAAAAATACCATTATGGATGGATTTTACATCAAGCATCCTTCATACGCCCCCATCTCAGTCTAAAATGCTAAGGGAAGGATGGAAACTCATAAGAGGAACCATATTCATAATAGTAGGACTCACAATGAGTTCTAAGAAAGGAATTTGAGTGTCACTATGCTCATTACTAGGAGTGATTGTAAGCTACATAGAAACATGTTAGGCAAATCATTATCTATAATAATGACATCATCCTCACTGCCATCATCTAGATTAACAAAGTCTAAAATACAAACATAATCATTATGTTTATCCAAATGCAGAGTGTTACCAAGTCAAACCTCCTCTAAAGATGCACATAAGGTGTGATCAAAGGAAGGTAAAGGTTGAGATGAAGATATAGGCTAAGAAGAAAGAGAATGTACTTGAGCCTATTCTTTAGCTTGATGGTTCTTGCGATGTTGAGGAGCATGCTGATTGCGAATAGTTTTACAAGGGATAAAAGAAGGATTAGGATCAACTACCATAGGTACCATAGAAGGAACATCAATGAGATGAGATGCAATAGTAAAATGAACAAACATAGAAGATAAAACATGCGTAGAAGCTGGAGATGAAGTAGGCAAGACAAGTAGAAGTGAAAAATCCTTAGGAAGAATAAGCTCCATAATCTTAGCTACTTTATGTTGTTGATAGTTTCTATAAAGATGATTAGGACTAGTAGGTGGTTTTTCAGGACAAAATGGCCAATAAAAGTCAATCTCAACGCAATCTCTATGATGTGATGGTTTACAAAGAGAATGACTAACAGTAACAATGACTCTATCATGAAGAAATTTAAGATATTTATGAATAAGAAATTTAAGAAATTTATGAATAGGAGAAGAAATAGCTCTCATGGACAAAAACCCATGGAATACCACACTTAAATTGAAATTGATTAGAAGTAGGAATAACTAAAAGGTAGTAAAAATAGTTTTCTCTAAAATAGTAATAGATAAAGTGATAGAACCTTGAGGCTGATAAAGAAAACCATTACAAGATTGAATCCATATAGGATTTGAAAATGAAGTATCTATATGCAACCCTTTATTAAAAAGGTGTTCTTTGGTGACAACATTCATAATAGAGGAAGGATCAACCAAAGTACCATGAGAAGGAATATGAGCCACTCTAACAACAATGTAAAGTGGACCATTAGGTTCCTTAAATATACCAAAATGACTAAATATAATAATAGGTGGTATTTTTTGAGGATCATGTGGAGAAGAAATTAGAGGTTGTGATTCTAACTCAACATGATTAACCACATGACTCCCTTCTTCTATCTTCTTATCATAAGAAATTTGGAAATAAGAAGAAAAAGGTTGATTAATGACATTCACTAAGTGTGAAGGAAAAGGATCAATGCAAATCTATAAATTATTATTAGGCATCACAATAGACTTATTCATATGATTAACTTGACCATTAACATAAATATCTTTAGAGTCAATAAGGTCTTGAATAACATTCTTGAAACCATAACACTTTTGAGTATCATGACTAGACTAATGGTGATATTGACAAAAACCTTTAGAATCAAAAGATTTAGGATAAGGTTTACTAGGATCAAGAAGACAAATCGAAGGAAGATTAAAAACATGAGCATCAATCAAATTAGTCATCATCTCAGACAAAAGCTTAGATAAGTCAGTATATTATTGATTAGGACAAAATATATAGGAAAAACTAGTTGTACCTTGAGATGTAGTAGCCTCTTGATCACCATATGTATGTGGAGATTTTTTTTGATAAAGTTGTCAAATTTAGAGGAATTTTTTGAATTTTTTAATTTTTCCTCCATAGTGGAAACTCTATAGTTAAGCGCACTCAGGCTGGAGTAGTACTAGGATGGGTGACCTCTTAGGAAGTTCTCATGCTACACCCCTATGAGCATCACCTAGATCTACTGAGTGTTATGTGATCCATTTATTCTCATGAGAGGTGGATTTATGTTGAATCACTACTCATGAAACATGGGTCAATGAGTTTAACTCAAAAATCACATAGTTAAATCCTGATAGCAATATCACAATTTGAATTCATGTGGAAATTATCTCCTACTTATCAATTGATGAGCTTAAGGGGCTTTCTAATGATTTTTTCATAAGAAAAAACACTTGGTGAAGGTTTTTCAAATGGAGTTGCAAGCTTTGGGTTTAACCATGGAGGAAACTTTGTAGTTAAGCACGCTTAGGCTATAGTAGTACTAGGATCGGTGACCTCCTGAGAAGTCTCAGTGCTTCACCCCTATGATCATCACCTAGATCCAATGAGTGCTAAGTGTTCCATTTATTCTCATGAGAAATGGATTCATGTTGAATCACTACTCATGAAACACGGGTCAATGAGTTTGACCCAAAAATCACATAGTTAAATCCTGATAGCAATATCACAATTTAACTTGCTATGGAAATGATCTCCTACTTATCAATTGATGAGCTTAAGGGGATTTATAATGAATGGTTCATAAGGCACAACACTTGGTGAAGGTTTTTAAAATGGTGTTGCAAGCTTTATGTTTAACCATGGAGGAAACTTTGTAGTTAAGCACACTTAGGCTGGAGTAGTACTGGGACAGGTGACCTCCTAGGAAGTCTTAGTGCTTCACCCCTATGAGAATCACCTATATCCAATGAGTGCTAGGTGTTATATTTATTATCATGAGATATATATTCATGTTGAATCACTACTCATGAAACATGGGTCAATGAGTTTGACTCAAAAATCACATAGTTAAATCCTGATAGCAATATCACAATTTGACTTGCTGTGGAAATTATCTCCTACTTAATAATTGATGAGCTTAATGGGATTTATAATGAATTTTTAATAAGGAAAAACACTTGATGAAGGTTTTTCAAATGGAATTTCAAGCTTTTGGTTTAACCATGGAAGAAACTCTGTAGTTAAGCATGATTTAGCTAGAGTAGTACTAGGATGGGTGACCTCCTAGGAAGTCTTAGTGCTTCACCCCTGTGAGCATTATCTAGATCCAATGAGTGCTAAGTGTTCCATTTATTCTCATGAGAGGTTTATTCATGTTGAATCACTACTTGTGTAAAATGGGTCAACGAGTTTGACTAAAAAATCACATAGTTAAATCCTGATAGCAATATCACAATTTGACTTGCTATTGAAATTATCTCCTACTTATCAATTGATGAGCTTAAGGGGCATGCTAAAGAATGGTTCATAAGGCATAGAACTTGGTGAAGGTTTTTAAAATGGGGTTGCAAGCCTTGGGTTTAACCATGGAGGAAACTCTATAGTTAAGTCTACTCAGGTTGGAGTAGTACTAGGATGGGTGACCTCCCGAGAAGTCTTGGTGCTTCACCCCTATGAGCATCACCTAGATCCAATGAGTGATAAGTGTTCCATTTATTATAATGAGAGATGGATTCATTTTGAATCACTACTCATGAAACATGGGTCAATGAGTTTGACTCAAAAATTACATAGTTAAATCTTGATAGCAATATCAAAATTTGACTTGTTGTGGAAATTATCTCCTACTTATGAATTGATGAGCTTAAGGGGCTTTCTAATGAATGGTTCATAAGGAAAAACACTTGGTGAAGGTTTTGCAAATGGGGTTTCAAGATTTTGGTTTAACCATACGAAACTCTATAGTTAAGTGTGCTCAGGTTGGAGTAGTATTGGGATGGGTGACCTCCTAGGAAGTCTTGGTGCTTCACTCCTATGAGCATCACCTAGATCCAATGAGTGCTAAGTGTTCCATTTATTCTCATGAGAGATGGATTCATGTTGAATCACTACTCATGAAACATGGATCAATGAGTTTGACTCAAAAGTCACACAGTTAAATCCTAATAGCAATATCACAATTTGATTTCCTGTGGAAATTATCTCCTACTTATTAATTGATGAGCTTAAGGGGCTTTATAATGATGGTTCATAAGGAAAAAAACTTGGTGAAGGTTTTGAAAATGGGGTTACAAGCTTGGTTTTAACTATTACCTCTAGTTTTACCACCAAAAGATTTAAATTCAAATCCGCGGCCTATTCAACGGTTAGCCAAAAAATTGTTATTTTAATGCCCCGACTCGCCAAGGTTCTG
The DNA here is from genome assembly GCA_028749045.1 of Cupressus sempervirens. NCBI lineage: Eukaryota > Viridiplantae > Streptophyta > Pinopsida > Cupressales > Cupressaceae > Cupressus > Cupressus sempervirens. The sequence continues at coordinate 519,440,066 of CM053784.1, read as the reverse complement.
TGACCGTCAGATTTCAGATAGATCGACGGTCGGCATGATCTCGTCATCAAAAGTCGTACGAGAGATAGTATTAGCGACATCGCGCCCGAATGACACGTGTTTGGTGGGCCCTACGGGTGGGTCACAACGGAGGGCGGTCAGAAAGTTTTTCGGTGCCGCAGGTGCTATGGCGCTATCGCACGCCAACCGAAAAATCTCCATGGCGACATAGCGCCCGGCGAAGATGCTCACAACGGAGGGTGGGTCACGTTGCCAAAAAAAAAAAATGTTGCGACGATCGGGTAAAAGTTTGGCGGGCCGGAGAAAATAAACGGCGAGAATTTCAGATAAATATTGGGCCCCATTGTGTACCTCATCTGCCCAGTTGGCGGAGCCCGTGTCATGGCAGTGAATCAAAAAGAACCATGCACAGATAGGGACACGTCATCGGTTGGGCGCTATGGCACTATGGAAATTTAACCTTGATTTTCCCATAGCGACATGGTGCCTGGTCGACATGTGGTCACCCTGTGAGGCCAAGTCACAAGATTGCCCAGTGGTGTTCCGATGGGCCAGTGAGGAACCGCCATGTGTAACCAGGCTGGAGTCTCTATCAGTATGGTTGGCACAGTCAAGGTTTGCGATCTCCACCGTCAGATTTGATTGCATCAACGGATGGCGCCATCTCGCTATGGCGGAGATGCGCAGATATTATCATGGCGACATAGCGCCCATCCGCCGCGTGGCCATTCTATGGATCAAGTCTCGGGTTCACCAACCGGATGATGCCATGTGTATATGTCAAGACACGGAAACCACAGGCCCAATAGTTTTTAGGAGGGACGGTGAGTGAAGTACGAGGTCGCTCTGATCGTCAGATCTGCAAGATCTACGGCTGGCGCTATCTCGCCATCAGGAGCTGCTCAGACTTTAGCATCAGTGACATAGCGCCCGTGTGCCACATGTCCTGGCGGGGCTGCATTTCATGCCGTCAAAAGCCCTACAGGTGGGGTGACTGACGAACCAACAGGGGGACACCATGTGTTGGCAGGCCTGACGAATCAATAGGACGGAGGGTTACAGAAGGTCAGGTTCTCCACCATCAAATTTGATGAGATCAACGGTAGGCGCCATGTCGCCTTAGCGAGGCTACAAGATTTTTACCATGGCGACATCGCGCCTGACTGACACGTGTTGGTGGGGTCAGGTCTCGTCGAATGCATCATTGAGGTGGCGTGATTAGTTCGATGAAGGCGATCAACTGCGAAAGGACTCTCCAAGTGGCAAGACAAAGGATTACGATTGGCCTACGTGGCCTAGTTGGCATATAAGAAATCGGGTCGGCTAATAGGCCAGTTTGATTCATGAACCAAGATGCAGAGGCGATCGACGTATCTTGCGATCTGATCTTCGTGATCATTTCTGACCTACCAGGAATGAATGCAGGGCATAGGGACACTCCACCCATTTGGTTAGCCCATCTACCATGTCAGGGAATGTTGTGGCATCATTTCTATCTTCTCCAGGCTCTTCTCAGAAGAAATGAGATTTCTCGGTATGCAAGCTAGGATTTCAATCCAGATCCATGATTGGGTTCTCAAGATAGGAAGTTAATGCCAGTAGGTAAGAAGTGAATGTAACACATAAATCTTCAGTTGTGCCTGATCTATAAAGGTAGTTTCAGGATCTGTTCTGAAGGGCGATTCTTCCTAATTTTCTCTGCTATTGCTTGCAGACTTACAATGTAAAACCCCCTTTTTCTCTGAGCCATGTAATAGCCTGTATCATCTCTTTCGGCCATCAGTGTGAATGTGCTTCACTTTGCCTCCCATTGGTGTATTGTTGAGATCAACGATCTGCATACTGTATCTATCCTTGGCCTATCGAATAATATATAAGTGAAATCTCCTTTTCCTAGTGTCATTCAGTTGGTTTCTTCTGATCTGTATGTGATTGCTGATCGATATAAGTCTGGATGTGTATGACTTTTGTATGTTATTCTGGTTTTGTAGTATATATATGGGCAGGAATGAATCTGAACACTCTGTCTTGGTGCATCACTACCTTAGATTAGATTAGGTAGATTTTCTTTGACGCTCTCTTTCTCCCTTTCCCTTCTGAGAATAGATAGGTGCGCCCTGATAGTAAGAGGAAACCAACCTTCTTCGGAGACTCAACCTTGTAGTTCAAGTCCCACAGCTTGGAGGTTGTTTCCATGTTTCACTAGGTTGTCCTTGCGCATAGGCCTTGGACAAGGGTGCAAACCTATGTGACAACAATTTTTGGCACGCTCGGTGGGACCTATATCAGAAGATTTCATTTCTACTGGTGTCAAAAGAAGAAAGAGTTTCTGAGATTAATGCTGAAGAAGTAGTGCTGGCTTCAGTATTCAAGCCTTCAAGAGGCTGATTCATCAAGTACTTGGCGACTCTGAGCATCAACAAATTTGGTTTCAAACCAAAGTTGCAGAAATTCATGCCCAGAGCTGAAATAAGGGCATCTTCTAGAGGTAATTTTCAATATCAAGAACTCTCACTTTCAAGTCCTAGAAGAAGGAGGGCTAGAGCTTCATTATCACCAGTTAGAGGTGGAGTAACAATCAACATACCTGTGAGATCTGTCTCTACTCCTCCTACTGTCCGAACTCAGCCTAGATTGCCATCAACACTCATCAATAGAACACTTGTTTATATGGCACAACCAAGAGTTCATCCTTTTTCCACCTTTAATTGTGGAAGTCCTCTATTGTTAGCCCAAAGACATGATATACCAGTAGCTGCACTAAAAAGCATACCTGATTTTACTGGTGAAACTTCTATTCCCCCCCTAGAGCATATCCAAGAGGTAGGGAATGTCTGCAATATTCAAGGTATTACGGAAGATGATGTTGCTGTCAGACTTCTAGCCTCATCTTTAAAAGGAAAAGCATTACAGTGGTATAGAGTCTTAGCTCATGGTTCCATAACTGATTGGGATGGACTAGGAGCAGGATTATGCAAACATTTTGAGGATAAGAGTGACCATTTGTCACTATTAGAGCAGCTGACTACAATAAAAAGAGCCCCCCATGAATGTATGACTGATTTTAATTATAGATTCCAAAAGACATGGGATAGAATACCTACTATAGTGAAACCTACCCCTGGTAATGCCTTCTTGCATTACCTTAGAGCTTTTAACAGTGATATTGCCACTACAATCCAAACTATGGGAGGAGATATATTACCTAATGCTTATGAGACAGCCATAAAAGCTGAGAACATTATAATACAAGGAGGAAAGTTGGCCCCAAGGCCTCCTATGCCTTTCTTTCCTGATGTTCCCAACCACCAACCAACAATAGCCCCTCTCCCTACAATCTCTACATCGCAAGCCCTTACTCTAGTTCCCCAAGCTTCCACATCCTCAAACGAAATAGATGAACTCAAGGAAATGATCCAAGGTCTAGTATTGAACGCAGATAAAAGAGAAAAGACCCTGGATAAAAAATTACAAGAGCAGGGGAGGGAGTTGAAGGACCAAGGGAAGAGACTGGAGAATAGTTTTTCTCTAATACAAAAGATGAGTAACAAGGTGGTGGCCTTAGAAAGACAGCAGGCTCAAGGTGGCAGGCCTCCCCAATTGCAATATCAGGCTCCAAGTGGTGGTAGGCCTCCTAATCAGTGGAATAGCTCTTTTGATCAGAATAGGCAGAATGGTCATGCTTCTGCTTCAAGCTCAAATCAGAATAGAGCTATAGTCCCTCAAAATAACTTGGCCCAAGACCAAGATTTTTGTCCCTCATGTAACTATTCTTATACCTATTGCTTGTGTCAGAAAGCAGAATCTTATTTGGCCCTAACTGTCCAAGAGTCCACAGTAAAGAAATCACACAAAGAAGATCATCCCAAGGAGGCCCCATGTGTTCAGAGGCAGGGTGATTGCTCTTTTATGAATCACCAAATGGAGGAACATTGTAATGTAAACCAGGACTCCGTTGCTCATAACACAAGAAGCAAGAAGAGAGCTATGGAACATGTTTCTCCTCCTTCTCCTAAGCAGGCCTCAACTTCAAGTGTTATACCTAACACACAAACAACAAATGAGCAGACGAACACTTCACAACAGCAAAAGCAAGGTCCAAGAAATGAGGATGCAAGTGATCCTTTTGTTGCCCCATCTCAACCTCTTATAAGTGCAGCCCCCAAAGTTTCTACCAAAATTCCTAGTGCACCATTGAGTGTGGTAGAGAAAATCAAGAAGACCAATGTAAACATTTCCATGTGGGATGCTGTTGCTACCATACCAATGCAGAGGAAGATGCTGCAACAAGAATTGGAAAGGATTGAGCCCAAGGATCAGTCATCTACCATGGAGAGTGCCACTAGTTTAGTACAACCAGCAGGAGATGTGGAGGCAAATAAAAAGGTTAGACCTCCTCCATTTTATGTTTCTCTGATTATAGGGGGCAAATTAGTCCATAATTGCATGATAGATTCAGGGGCTAGCAGCTCAGTAATGCCTAGGTGTGTTGCTGATGCTTTAGGGATGAAATATGAGCCCATTGTTAAGGATGTGTTACAACTAGATGGGAGTACTATCAAAACCGTAGGCATCCTTAGAAGTGTGGAAATGGCCCTACATGCATGCCCTGGTTGTACTGTGATTCAAGACAAATCTGTGGCTGAGGTTAAGCCCTATTTTGCCATCTGTCTTTCAAGAGACTTCATTGCTCAAATTGGTGGATTCATATCTGCTGATTGGTCTTACATGTCATTTAAGACTAGATATGGGGCCAATGCTTCAATAAGAGAAAAACCTCAAGCCCTTCACCAAACTGAACCCTACACTCCCAACTTCATCAATATGAATTGTCCTATCCTAGAGGTGAACGAAAATAATGTAGTAAACGAGCCTGTCACTTCCATAGCAGGGATTCCTGATTTCTTCTTGGATGAGTGGGAAAATACATGTCAGTTTGAACCTATGTCGGAAACCCTTGGGACAGGCCTTAGTACATATTGCATAATAGAGAAGGAGGTTCAAGTTCCTAACCTTGTTAGGACTAATGACGACATAAATGGAGTATGGAGAATGTACTTTGATGGCTCAAGGAATAAAAATGTATCAGGGGCTGGTGTTATGTTGATCTCTCCTACACAAATAAGATACTACTTCTCCTTTAGGTTCCAATTTAGTTGTACCAATAATGTGGCCGAGTATGAATCCTTGATCCAAGGTCTCCTACTTTCCCAAAAGAGGGGAATTCGAGCCTTGAAAGTATATGGAGACAGTGAGTTGGTAGTGAACCAAGTGAGAAATCAGAATATCACCAAAAAGGGCCTGCTCAAGTCTTATAAACATAGAGTCTGGGATTTGCTCAAGGGTTTCAATGCATTTAACATTCAGAGCATTCCTAGGAAAGAAAATAAACATGCTGATAGACTTGCAGCAGTGGGTGCATCTTATGATGTGCCAGGGAATCTTGAGGAAGAAAAGAAACAACAAATAAGGGTAGTGGTGAGGCCTGCTGTTCCTGATAATAATACTCACTGGCAAGTGTTTGAGTCTGATGAGCAAATTGTGAGCTTCTTGTAGAATGAAGCAAAATTTTCAGAGAGAAGTCAGCTGAGACTACAAGATCAATATGGTGATCAGATCATTCATCTCAGTTCCAACAAGCTACCCAAGGGTCTCATTACCTTGGAGGGCGTCTTTAATCTTGATAATCAAACAAGAGGCAAAGGGATGAATCTAGTTGTAGAAAAGGATGACCATGCCCCAGTTACTATTGCTGATGGGAAATCTCTTAACATGGGGAAGGTATGCTCTAAAGCTGAGCAAGAAGATTTCATTCATCTATGTCAAGAATTTAGTGATGTATTTTCTTGGACATATGATGATTTAAAAGGGTTTGCCCCTAGTTTGTTTCAGCATACCATAGATTTAGTTGATAGGGTCAAACCAGTAAGGAAAAAATAGAGGCCAGTGAATCCCAAGATTGAACCTTTAATGAGGAAAGAACCATCCAAACTGATTGAGGCTAACATAATTTTTCCTATCAAACACTCATCATGGGTAGCTAACCTTGTCCCTGTGAGGAAGAAGAATGGAGAAATTAGATTGTGTGTGGACTTTAGGGATCTCAATCAGGCTTCCCTTAAAGATCACCATCCTCTCCCTTCTATGGAGCAAATTCTGTCCAAGGTCAGTGGGTCAAGGAGATTCTCTTTTCTTGATGGGTTTTCAGGTTATAATCAAGTACTGGTTAAAGAGTCTGATAGACACAAGATGACATTTACTACTAAATGGGGCACCTATGCTTATTGTAAAATGCCATTTGGATTAACAAATGCAGGTGCCACATTCCAAAAGGCAATGGAGGTAGCTTTCAGAAGATTAATTGGCAAGTTTGTCTTTGTATACCTTGATGATATAACTGTGTATTCCAAGAATGTGGAGGGTCATCGTGATCATTTGAGACAGGTATTTCTAAGATGTAGAGAGTTTGGGGTATCTCTCAACCCAGCCAAATGTGTCTTTGCTACAAGCCAGGGAAAACTATTGGGACACATTGTATCTAAGGATGGATTGACCGTTGATCCAGAAAGGACAAAAGCAATACTTGCCCTTCCTCTCCCTAAACACAAGAAAGGGCTACAAAGTTTCCTTGGTAGGATAAATTTTGTAAGAAGGTTTATTCCTAATCTTGCCACCATGGTGAAACCCCTTACAGCCATGCTCAAGAAAGATATGGTCTTCTCATGGACCAAGGAGGGGAAGGAGAGTTTGGAAAAGATCAAGGCAGCCATAGCATCGGCCCCTACCCTCATGAACCCAAAATTTGAGAAAGATTTCATCCTCTACACTTTAGGTGGTAAGTCAAGTATCTCTGCTATCTTGACCCAAACAAATGATAGGAATGAGGAGCAGCCCATAGCCTTCTTTAGTGAAGGGCTTAAGGAATATGAAGATAAGTATAGCTTTGTTGAGAAGCAAGCCCTTGCAGTCATTAGAACCTTGAAGAAGTTCAGACACCTCTTATCCCATAATAGGATCCATTTGTTGGTGCCCCATGCAAGTGTAAAAGACTTCCTGTCAAACAAAGATGTCAGTGAGAAGAGGGCTGGATGGATCACTAGGGTAATGGAATATGATGTTGACATTCAGATTACCAAATTGGTAAGAGGAAGAGGATTATGTAAAGAAATGTTATCAGATCAGAACTCAGATGAAGAAGTTGCCATGGTGATAGCAGAGCAGCAGGAGGAAAGGTATGCTGATGGTCCAAGGAGCTGGATAAATGACATGAAGAATTTCTTATTAGGGAATGGATACCCTCAGGGATTGGACAGAACTAAAAAAAGACAATATAGACTACAATCCATTCCCTATGTTGTGATTGACGATATCCTATTCAGGAGGGATTTTAATGGGACCCTGTTGAGATGTGTTGAAGAGGATCAAGCTGAAAGGGTGATTAGAGAACTCCATGATGGCCCTGATGGCGACCACTTCTCTGCAAGAACAACCGCTATGAAGATCATGAGGGCTAGATATTATTGGCCATCTCTGTTCCATGATTGTTACGAGTATGTGAGGAAATGTGAGAAATGTGCTTTTTTCTCAGGCAAACAGAGACTTGCAGCTCTTCCTCTCCATCCTATTCAGGTGGATCAGCCCTTCACTCAGTGGGGGTTGGATTTTATAGGCCCCATTAATCCTCCATCTAGTGTAGGTCATAAATGGATCTTGGCTGCTACTGATTATTTCACTAGGTGGACAGAGGCAGTTGCCTTGAAGGATGCCACAGAGCCATCAGTTGTTGAATTCCTTGATGGAATTGTATCTAGATTTGGTGCTCCTTCTACTATCATCTCAGATAATGCCAAGTCTTTTGTTGGAACCCAAATTTGTGCATGGGCCATGAATCACAATATCTACCTGAGCACATCATCGAACTACTATCCTTAGGGTAATGGTTTGGCTAAATCTTCCAACAAGAATCTGATCAGAATTATGAAGAGGACAATAGAAGACAATCAGAGGACCTGGCACAAGAAATTAAGGACTACTCTGTGGGCTGATAGGATAACACCCAAGAGATCTATTAGGAATTCACCTTTTGTGCTAGTATATGGTAGGGAAGCTAGACTCCCAATCTCATTGGAGTTCCCATCCTTGGAGTTGGCTCATCAGCTGGAACTAGTTGAAGATGATGCCATGACAGTAAGAATGGCAGAACTAATTGAGTTGGAAGAAAAGAGAAACAAAGCCATGAAAACTCTAGAGATTCACCAGCAACAGATGAAGAGGAATTTTGACAAGAAGGCAAGGGCCAGAATCTTCAGAGAGGGGGATTTAGTTCTCAAGTGGGACTCGGACAGAGCAAAACCAGGAAGGCACTCCAAATTTGACCCATAATGGAGTGGCCCTTATCTGATTTCCAGTTGCAAACAGGCCAACACATTCCAACTAAGCAGGCCAAGTGGTGAAGTTCTACCCATTCCAGTCAATGGGATCTATCTGAAGCCCTGTTTCTGAAGGGTTGTGAATCTATGTACATAGTTAATGTAGTTGCTTCCTGCTTGTTTCTATTTTGTAGTAAGTGCATGAGCACATGGCTCTCTTCGTGAGTCATCTTTGACATATCTCACGCTACTGAGGAGGTCCTGTTTTTGTTTTTTTTGTTTCCAATCATAGAAGCAAAGTTAGAACCTTAAGGGTTTTTTAATGTTTTGATTTCCTCTTTAAGGGTTAGGGTTCTTACAGCTCTCAGCTTGTGCCTCCTGGTCCTCTTTCGACTCCATAGCCCAACGGATCATTCTTAAGCACTGGTCATGCATTGAGCAGGCTCATGCCCCCTACGAGTCACCAGAAGTGTTACCTCTGGTTTTACCGCCAAAAGATTTAAATTCAAATCCATGGCCTGTTCAACGGTTAGCCAAAAAATTGTTATTTTAATGCCCCAACTCGCCAAGGTTCTGTGACCGTCATATTTCAGATAGATTGACAGTCGGCGCGATCTCGTCATCAAAAGTCGCACGGGAGATAGTATTAGCGACATCGTGCCCAAACGACACGTGTTTGGTGGGCCCTACGGGTGGGTCACAACAGAGGGTGGTTGGAAAGTTTTCTGATGCCGCAGGCGCTATGGTGCTATCGCACGCCAACTGGAAAATCTCCATGGTGACATAGCGCCCGGCGAAGATGCTCACAATGGCGGGCGGGTCACGTTGCCAAAAAAAAAAAATGTTGCGACGATCGGGTAAAAGTTTGGTAGGTTAGAGAAAATAAACGGCAAGAACTTCCGATAAATATTGGGCCCCATTGCGTACCTCATCTGCCTAGTTGGCGGAGCCCATGTCACGATAGCGAATCAAAAAGAACCATGCACAGATAGGGACACGTCATCGGTTGGGTGCTATGGCGCTATGGAAATTTAACCTCGATTTTCCCATAGCAACATGGCACCTGGTCGACACGTGGTCACCCTGTGAGGCCAAGTCACAAGATTGCCCAGTGGTGTTCCGATGGGCCAGTGAGGAATCGCCGCGTGTAACCAGGCTAGAGTCTCTATCAGTATGGTTGGCACAGTCAAGGTTTGTGATCTCCACTGTCAGATTTGATTGCATCAATGGATGGTGCCATCTTGCTATGGCAGAGATGTGCAGATATTATCATGGCGACATAGCGCCCATCCACTGTGTGGCCATTCTATGGATCAAGTCTTGGGTTCACCAACTGGATGATGCCATGCGTATATGTTAGGACACGGCAACCATGGGCCCAGTAGTTTTCAGGAGGGACGGCGAGTGAAGTACGAGGTCGCTCTGATCGTCAGATCTACAAGATCTATGGCTGGTGCTATCTCACCATCAAGAGCTGCCTGAACTTTAGCCTCAGCGACATAGTGCCCGTGCGCCACGTGTCCTGGTGGGGCTACGTTTCATGCCGTCAGAAGCCCTACGGGTGGGGTGACTGATGAACCAATAGGGGGATGCCACGTGTTGGCGGGCCCGACGAATCAATAGGACGGAGGGTTACAGAAGGTCAAGTTCTCCACCGTCAGATTTGATGAGATCAATGGTAGGTGTCATGTCGCCTTAGCGAGGCTGCAAGATTTTTACCATGGTGACATCGTGCTTGACTGACACGTGTCAGTGGGGTTAGGTCTTGTCGGATGCATCATTGAGGTGGCACGATTAGTTTGATGAAGGTGGTCAACCGCGGAAGGACTCTCCAAGTGGCAAGACAAAGGATTACGATTGGCCCGCGTGGCCTAGTTGGCATATAAGAAATCAGGTCGGCTAATAGGCTAGTTTGATTCATGAACCAAGATGCAGAAGCGATCGATGTATCTTGCAATCTGATCTTCGCGATCATTTCTGACCTACCAGGAATGAATGCAGGGCATAGGGACACTCCACCCATCTGGTCGGCCCATCTACCATGTCAGGGAATGTTGTGGCACCATTTCTATCTTCTCTAGGCTCTTCTCAGAAGAAATGAGATTTCTCGGTATGCAGGCCAGGATTTCAATCCAGATCCCCGATTGGGTTCTCAAGACAGGAAGTTAATGCCAGTAGGTAAGAAGTGAATGTAACACGAAAATCTTCAGTTGTGCCTGATCTATAAAGGTAGTTTCGAGATTTGTTTTGAAGGTCGATTCTTCTTGATTTTCTCTGCTACTGCTTGCAAACTTATAGTGTAAAACCCCCTTTATCTCTGAGCCATGTAATAGCCTGTATCATCTCTTTCGGCCATCAGTGTGAATGTGCTTCACTTTGCCTCCCATTGGTGTATTGTTGAGATCAACGATCTGCATACTGTATCTATCCTTGGCCTATCGAATAATATATAAGTGAAATCTCCTTTTCCTAGTGTCATTCGGTTGGTTTCTTCTGATCTGTATGTGATTGCTGATCGATATAAGTCTGGATGTGTATGACTTTTGTATGTTATTCTGGTTTTGTAGTATATATATGGGCAGGAATGAATCTGAACACTCTGTCTTGGTGCATCACCGCCTTAGATTAGATTAGGTAGATTTGCTTTGACGCTCTCTTTCTCCCTTTCCCTTTTGAGAATAGATAGGTGCGCCCTGATAGTAAGAGGAAGCCTATCTTCTCCGGAGACTCAACCTCGTAGTTCAAGTCCCACAGCTTGGAGGTTGTTTCCATGTTTCACTAGGTTGTCCTCGCGCATAGGCCTTGGACAAGGGTGCAAACCTATGTGACAACATTAACCATGGAGGAAATTCTATATTTAAGTGCTCTCAAGCTAGAGTAGTACTAGGATGGGTGACCTTCTGTGAAGTCCCGGTGCTTCACCCCTGTGAGCATCACCTAGATCCAATGAGTGCTAAGTGTTCCATTTATTCTCATGAAATATAGATTCATGTTGAATCACTACTTAGGAAACATGGGTCAATGCATTTGACTCAAAAATCACAAAATTAAATCCTAATACCAATATCATAATTTGACTTGCTATAGAAACTATCTCCTACTTATCGACATTACTCTTATCACTAGAAATAGGAGGCATCATAGTAGAGCTCTCAAGTTAACTCACTTGTAACTGGTAATGGTAGAGCACCACACATAGGTGTGAAAAGGAGGTATACTTAGCAACAAGAATCTTATCCCTAACATCTTTTTGTAAATTAGAAAAATGCATTGAATATCATCATCAGACACATGATAAGAAATCTAAGCATACAAATTTTTAAATATACCAATAAAATAATTAACTTTCTCTTTAACATTATTCTTCCAATGCATTAAATTAGTTAAAGAAACTTGTGGACCACTGTTATTTTAAAATTGTTGAATGAGAGAATTAACAAGAGCTTGAAAAGAGTCAATAGAATAAGGAGGTAGATTGAAATGCTCTATCCCAAAAGGCATGTAGAAACAACTTAGCCATAATCCTATAGTCATGAAAAAATCACTACATATAGTTTGGAAAGTTTTAACATGAATCATAGGATCTCCCTTGCCATTATAAGTCTCAAGACAAGGTGCCTCAACATGTTATTGAATAAAAACATAAAGGATATCTAAGGAAAGAGGATCACCACATCACATGTAAGAATATTGTACTTAGATTGGATTAATTGAGAAATTTGTTGTTGTAAAGAAGAAATGGTTTGAACCAAGGTACAAACAGTAGGATTAGAAGATACACTAAAAACCATAGGTATACTAGATGGATTAGGAAATGTATTAGAAGAAGAAGGAATATGTAAGGATTTTGGTAGAGAATTAGAATGAATGGGAAAAGGGTTTGAATAAGTAAAAGGAACCACATTATACAAAGGCAATGAAGAAGGAATAGAAGTAGGAGGAACACTCATAGGAAGTGAAAGATTAGGAACACTAACACTTAAAGGAGTGGAAACTTGTGTAGAAGTAATCATAAGAGGAAAAGCATATGTAGGTATGTTAGAAAGAGTGGTAGAAATCTAGAAGGTTCAATGATGGTGGAAGAAGGAGGAGGGTATCCTAATCCTTGAGCATGTTCTATCAAAGAATTAGAATGAATATCAATAAGGTGAAATATACCACACAAGGTATAAATGTTATTGTCATCATTATTAACAAGATTTTTAAGAGCTTTAACAACAAGAACAGTATCAGGATTTTGATTTTCTTGAGAAGTCCAAGCTTCCAATTTATCAAAATAACCAGAAATCTTATCAACTTGTGAAGGAAGAACTCTTAAAGAATCATCCTCATCGTGATATGAGTGAGAAGAGTTATGCTATGTGATAGGATTAAGATCATGAGAAAAATGTGAGAATCATCAAATGATCCCATGATTCTATGGCTTTGCCTAATGGAAATGTTATAGGTAGGACTTGTTGAATCACTACTCAAGAAACATGGGTCAATGAGTTTGACTCAAAAATCACATAGTTAAATCCTAATAGCAATATCACAATTAGAATTGCTATGGAAACTATCTCCTACTTATCGACATCACTCTTATCACTAGAAATAAGAGGCATCAAAGTAGAGTTCTCAAGTTGACTCACTTCTAACTGGTAATGGCAGAGCACCACACATAGGTGTGAAAAGGAGGTATACTTAGCAATGAGAATATTATCCCTAATGTCTTTTTGTAAATTAGAAATAAAAATGCATTGAATATCATCATCAGACACATGATAAGAAATCCAAGCATACAAATGTTTAAATATACCAATAAAATCATTAACTTTCTCTTTAACATTATTCTTCCAATGCATTAAATTAGTTAAACAAACTTGTGAACCAATGTTATTCTGAAATTGTTGAATGAGAGAATTAGCAAGAGCTTGAAAAAAATCAATAGAATAAGGAGGTAGATTGCAAGGCTCTATCCTGAAAGGTGTGCAAAAACAACTTAGCCATAATCCTACAGTCATGAAAAAATCACTACATGTAGTTTGGAAAGTTTTAACATGAATCACTAGATCTCCCTTACCATTATAAGTCTCAAGAAAAGGTACCTCAACATGTTGTGGAATAACAACATAAAGGATATCTAAGGAAAAAGGATCACCACATCACATGTAAGAATATTGTACTTAGATTGGATTAATTGTGAAAGTTGTTGTTGTAAAGAAGAAATGGTTTGAACCAAGGTACAAACAATAGGATTAAAAGATACACTAAAAACCATAGGTAGACTAGATGGATTAGGAAATGTATTAGAAGTAGAAGGAATATGTAAGGATTTTGGTAGAGAATTAGAAGGAATGGGAAAAGGGTTTGAATAAGTAAAATGAACCACATTATATGAAGGCAATGAAGAAGGAATAGAAGTAGGAGGAACACTCACAGGAAGTGAAAGACTTGGAAGACTAACACTTAAAGGAGTGGAAACTTGTGTAGAAGTAATCATAAGATGCAAAGCATATGTATGTATGTTAGAAAGAGTGGTAGAAATCTAGAAGGTTCAATGATAGTGGAAGAAGGAGGAGGGTATCCTAATCCTTGAGCATGTTTTTTCAAAGAATTAGAATGAATATCAATAAAGTGAAAAATACCACACAATGTAGAAATGCTATTATCATCATTATTAACAAGATTTTAAAGAGCTTTAACAACAAGAACGCTATCAAGATTTTGATTTTCTTGAGCAAGCCAAGTTTCCAATTTATCAAAATAACTAGAAATCTTATCAACTTGTGAAGAAAGAACTCTTAAAGAATCATCCTCATTGTGATATGAGTGAGAAGAGTTATGCTATGTGATAGGATTAAGATCATGAGAAAAATGTGAGAATCATCAAATGATCCCATGAGTCTATGGCTTCACCTAATAAAAATGCTATAGGTAAGACTTCATCTAATTAAGCTCATAAAAGAGGAGATAAAAAAGGGAACCCCTAATGAGATCTAACTAAAGAAAAGAACATCCAATAAGAGAAAAAGATATGCACAATGATCCAAAAGAAAAAAGATAGGGGGTTCACATCAGGTTCATGTAAATGTTTGGTAGTAAAATGAAAGCACTTAAATAAGATGTAGCCCTCCTCTTTATATGACACTGAGTCACTAAAATGTGTGTGTGAGGGAAAGAGGTGGATTTCCAAGTATGATTCTGCTTATGATTCAAATTACTTTAGATAGGAACCAAAGGAAGAAGGGTGCTAATACTAAATCCAGATTGTAAAAAGGAATGCAATACCAAGAAATGCACTCTCTTAGGCCCTTAATAAGACAATGTGAATGTAAAATTGAACTAATTGCTTAGGAAATGTGGATCTAGATGCTATGAAAAGACAATTAGCCCAATTAAGATGCAAATATAGGGTAAAGATATGAAATGAAATGAAATATAAAAGGCTCACCTTGGAATGCATAGAGGAAGATATGATTTTGCTTGATAACTTTCAAATCTAAATCTTTTCTAGACTTCTATTTGTGTAACCTAGAATAAAATTACAAAAGGAACAAAATCCAAAAATCTCTCAAAAATCTAAGAATAAATGGTTAGGTTGACATGGAAGGACATCCTACAACCAAGTTGATGTAGTCCATGGCTTCAAAACTGATGATTCCAAAAATATTGTGAACTCTACATTCCATATGTACAATTATTTTTTCTCCCAACCTACAAATCACCACAAAAAGAAAGGTTGGGGGTTGGGGTTTGATGTGGGCTATCCTTGGTCAAGCCCCAGGTTAAGGAATTAACCATAAAAAAGAAATCTAAATGTAAGTGACTGTAAGGAACAAGATAAATGTTAGGATTCACCTTTCCCACATGTATGCAATGTGTATGTAATATATATATTGAATTAGGGATGTAGGATATCTCCACACTTTGCAATGTATCTATCATAACTTTGTCATTATTCTATGCATATGGATATTCATCAATGAAGAGGATAAATTCTTCAATGTGGATCTCCTTCCTTGATGGTCAACAATACACTATATCTTGAAGAGGAAATTCTCACAAAGGATTCTCCAATGCTAGATAAAATCTACTTTCTTGAATGCTTGAAAAATGCTTGAATACTTGAACTCCTTGGCTAAAAATATTAACTAGAGAGAAGAGCTTGACAATGAGATTCTTGAAATATGAATTACTTGATGACATATGAAAATGAAGCCTCCAAGTCTCCTTATATATAAGTTTCTAAGCAGAAAAATAATACAAGTTGACTAGATAACAATCATTAACTAATTAGACTCTAGAGGACTTTGGGGCCTTCAAATCTGGAACTATCAGGGACTGGGTTGACCTAGTCTAGCACTATGATGACTTGGGAGGACTAGGTTGACCTAGGCTGACCTGTTCCACACTAAGTTGACCTAAATCAACTTGGTCTAGGAGGATAGGTTTTGGGTGCCATAGAGAGCCAGGGAAGATGCTAGAGAGATATGGTGGAAAGATGGAAGAGAGAAGAGGAAAAGGAGGAAAAGAAGAGAGCATGAGCATATCGATGGTCTTAAAAGGAAATCATGAAGAGGAGGGAGCTCAATGGTCTTAAAAGGTAAGTCTATCTATTTTAAGATGATACAATATATACAAAGTATTCTTAATCATTTCATTCTTACATTGCACATATATGAGATTGTCTATGAAAATACTCATACTTACTTGGTCCTTGAATGCCTTGTGCAATCAATTAGATATTTTTTCCATGGTAGGCAGAGGACCACACAAAAGGGTGAACAAACCTAGATATTTAAAATGAAACCATGATTCTTTTGAATGTTTATTGTTTAAAATAGTTGTATTATTGTTACTTATTTCCTTTTTGTTGCTAGTCATGTATATTGCTTGGCTCTTTGATGGAGTAACTACTTCTATTATTTATACTTTTTTGTTGAATGAGACCTTTTTTGAGAAGAACTTTTATCCAACTCATTTGGAGTGTTTGTTAAGGGTTTATCTATATGAATGTGAAATCCTATCTTTTCTATTTTCTTCTCTTTTTCACCAGTATTGAATCTATTGTGGGATTGTTTCCACAAGTAGAATTAATGACTTCAGTATGGGAACTAATTTTTTTCATGTATGAATTCTTTTTGGTACTATTTTTTTCATGTATGAACCTATTTATGCTTTCTTTATTTTCCATGTATTAATTTTTTTGGTACATTTTCCTTGCACTAGTGTCCAATCATCTTTTGACATTTACTTCCTATTGTCTTTTTAAATGTAATTTTTGGGGCTTATTTCTTTGTGAATGCTAGGGAGGATCTTTCTCCATCATCTTCCCTTGCCTCCTTTTCCCCAGTTTTATTGCTTTTCTTTCCTAGGGTTTGTGCTATGATTTTTGCCATTCCTCATAAAGTCTTGACATAATTTCAAAGTTTTTTAACATTCAATATCATTCTTCTTTGTCTCTATTAATTTCTTGCAAAGAATGGTGTATGCAAGCAATTCACTAGTTGTATTGTTTGCAATAGGATTTTTACTCTTATTGTTCTTTGTAATGTGATTATTATTTTCCATTGAATTTGATGAAAATTTCTTGATATCACTATATTTTCTAGATCCATTAACAACCAGATCTCTTCAACATACTTTTACTTCCTTGATAATACCATTTCTATCACTAGCATTTACTACTCATCTACATGGTTTCTTGCTAGAATATTAACGCTATTAGGGCCTATTTGGTTACTGGCATAGGAATTGTGAATTAGAATAGAAAATAGGAATGAGAATGAGTATTGGGAATGACAATTAGAACTTACAATTCCAATCTCATTTTGTTCACCTGGAATTTGATTGGGAATATGTTAATCCCATTTCTAGTTGTACAAAATTGGAATTGGAATAGAGAATAAGAATTTAATTAACTTACATATTTGTTTTTAGTCATCGAAATAAATAATAAATTGATCTTCCATATTCAAAAATCTCTGGAATCACCATGAATTTCAAATTTTCCATAGGGTAGAAGCATAGCTAAAGAAATGTGTGCCAATTATTGAAAATTTTGGATCATACACCATCTTTTATCGATGAGTAGAGCCCTTACTTTTTCTGAAACATCAATCTCAATTTGAAAAAAATGTTTAGAGCTCATCTAAAAAAATGATATCTTAGTTTAATTCTCTATTTTTGACAATGAAAAAATGGTGTTTAGTAGGAGGATTTTTGCTCCTAAATGCAAGCTTTAATTTTTCATCGATAGTACACCTTCTTAGATTAATATTGATGGGTCTTTCCACACAATATGACTCAAATATTTTGGCAAGTTGTGGAAGAGATCTTTTTCAAATGTGATGATCATCTTGATTTTTTGCATCATGTCCTGGCCCTCAAAGCACGGTAATATATTTGGTTTATAAGATGAAAAGTCTCAATGCAAAAGATAATCTATGCAAACTAACATTTTGCTAGAAAATGTAATGTCTAGATTATCATAAGAGGAAGAGGAGGCTAATTTTGTCTCTTCCTCACTCCCGAAACACTCATCTATATAATTTTCCAAGGAAATTCTATTAACAACAAGTAGGGGGTTCTTAACATATTTACAAAAGAAAGTGCAATAAAAGAGAATGGGACATTGGTTGATCATCTTCATGGGAGTCCAGGAATAGCATAATCAAATAATCTATTCACTTTGGATTCACTATTCATGCTTTTTCTGGCTAAATCAGTAGATTTCCATGGGTCTCAATGGACATAGACTTGGGTTTCAATGGATACTGCCCTCCCAGGGCCTTTGATCACTCTACCATGGATTCAAAAAAATATTAATCTTGAAAAGTTCTGATTGAGAATAGATAGCCCATTCCAATAAAAGGTATTTTTGGAATGGATAAAAGGTCATTTTGGGGCTAAATTGGGAATGCATATTTCTATTCCCCATTTCAATTCTGCACATCAAATGAAGAATAAAAATCATATTCTAATTTTTAATGACTTTTTGAGTTGTATTCCAACAACCAAATGAGCCCTTAGAGTATGAACCCTATTGAGTGATAAAACGGATATTGATGTTAAGGTTTGAAGGTTAAAAGCCCCTTTTCACACATTTTTTGAAATTCACAATCCTATCATTTTTTGCATCCTTGGGTTCGTAGGAGATATTAAAAAAAAAAACATTTTCAATTCTAATTATGAAAAAATAGTTTAACATAATTGATATTTAATAATAATTAATCTTTTAAACAATTAAATAACTATTAAAATAGAAAACAATTAGCAATAATAAATATACATAAAGAATCATATCTAAATAGTAAGATTGATTATTCATATTTAAAACAAAATTGATGTATAAATAAAAAATAACAAATAATTTTAAGATTTTTGATTTGTCAATAAAATCTATGATTTTACAAGCTTGATTTTGTTTAGAATATTGGAAACATTTAGCAACTTTGACAACCTATATTTTGATTAGGCAAGGCTTCAAGCTCTATAGAGCTCTTATTAGTTTTAGTATTCAATAAATTATTATTTTTTCTATGTTACAAGGAAACAATATTATATGTCTCAAATTCCTTATTAATAATTTTTTATAGCACATATAACTTTAGTATTACTTGATTCTTTTATGTGTTATCCCTCCAACATACCCCATCAAAACCAACATGGTTCATGTTGTGGTGTCCACAACACACGCCCCATTCCTCACTAGGAATGGGGAACCCTTGTTTTTTTTCGACTCCCAAACTCACAATTGGAGAGTTAGGAGAAGAATTTTTGAAAGTTGAGTCAAAAAAAAAAAAAATCAAAAATTTAAAAAACACAAAAAAAAAAGAGTTGAAAAAAAAAAGTGTCGTGCGCTGAGCTGCATGCCCACAATGCCACGTGTCATGCACCTGAGCATTCGCGCACCACACCCTCACCTGCGCACTTATGCGTGCACGTGCCTCACACCTTGCACTCGCGCGCACCCTGCCGCGCACTGCGCCTCGCACTCGCATGCACTACACCATGCCGTGCCACATCGTGCGCTCGTGCACGCTGCGCCATGCCTCGCGCCTCTCATGCCTCACACACCGTGCTGCGTGCATCATGCCTCGTGTCACACCACACGTGTTGTATTGTGTTGCGCCTTGCCTCGCACTGTGTTATGCTGCACTTTGTGTCACGCTGTGTCATGCCGCACCGCGTCGCACCTCACGCCGTGCCACGTCTCGCACGGCACGGCATGCCCTGTCGATGTATATTTAATTCCTTATACTTAAGATATATTTCAATATATGCGACGAATATTTTGAGATAGGTTTCACGCCTCCCATAGATAAGGTAAAGATTCTAGGAAATTTTAGGGCTTCAAAAATCTAGACTTAGCCAAATTTCAGGGCTTCAGGATTTCAGACTTAGCCATATTTTGGGGCTTCAAAATTTTAGACTTAGCTAGATTTCAAGATTCACCTCCAATTTTGTTTGAGTAGCTGGTGTCTTTGCTATGCGTTGTTAACTCTATGGACTAATGTTTGCTTCTTTTGTAGGTAAAAATTGCATCCTCAACTTGTCGAGATCATAACTTTTAACTCGGGCCTTGGAATTCAGAACCGCTTACCCCATTGCAAAGAAGAACTGAAGATCTAATTTTAGTCCCTAAAATAGAGAGCCTTTGGCTGCCTAATTTTAGGGACCGACAAAGGTTCCGACTTGAAATTTTGAGCAAAAGACCTCCAAAAAGGTCATTTAAAAATCCCTAGAAAGTTTGTGAAAAAAAAATAAATGAAAAAGTTGCAAACATTTGATCGTCTTGGATAATCTAGATCACTTGGTTTCTCGCCGAGAAGGATTGGATAGGTGGAGAGAAGAAACAGGTCAAAGATACAGAGGTTGGACACATAAAGGAAATCAGGTTCCTCATCTTATGCAGCTATTGGGGACAAGATTCAACGCAAGTGCCTTGAGATTTTCAATTGAAGAAGCAGAGGGAGTGCAAGTTAATGAAATTAATTGGATATAAAGAGGGTCTAAATCATCAAAAAGGGGCATGGAGTGTATACAAAAAGTGATCTAAAACCTCATTTGAGAAAAACCCATATACTATTTTCAAAATTGAGAACTTTGATTTTTTGGCGAATTGAGCTCCACAGGTCCGCAGCTCCGTAGATCCATAGGTCCGCAACTTTGCAGATCCACAGCTCCACAAATCCGTAGCTCTGTAGCTTCACATTTTCATGTAGCTCTGCAATTCAAAGGTGCACTAACAATTGACTGCCAGTTTCAAAAATATCACTTTCCATGCATTGGGAGCACATTCTGATGGCAAGTTAACTTTGACACATGCCTAGTGAAGGGCCAGCTTCTATTTTTGGTGTCTCCATGCACTTCCACTTCAAACGAATGCTTCCTCCTACTTTCTCTCTCATGCTTTCATTATTTTTGACATGTAAAGGGCTCATGTATCCAATTAATGAATAAAATATGGATGGAGTCCCTCTAAGCACTAGTTAGATTGTAAGTTTGTATATATTTAGTTTATTTTAATTTTTTTAAAGCATTTTATTGCATTAAGATATCTCTCACTCTCAACACAAATTGAGGAGACAATTTCTTATAAATACCCCATTGTAAAATGTAACAAAGGTCACCGTTATTATGCAATAAAGTTATGCTTTTGGTGCTAGCATTTGGAGTGTAGTTATTCTTGCCTGAATGTGTCATTGTTTTGTGGATTTTATTCATGAGATTTTGATTGAGCCAAAGGTTTATTGCATTGTTTCTGGTTGTGCGATCTTTTAGTTCTGGTGTTTGCTATAGATATATGAATTCTGTTGAGGTAACGAGTTTGAGAAGAAATCACCCGATTGTGTCTACATAGTTTTTTGTCTTGCATGAGCACACTTTCTGCGGCCTTGTGATTTGATGAAGAGTGAAACATCATTTGATTTGTTAAAGATTCTCACCGACCATTGCATTAGTGGATTCTAAGAAGCGTTGCTCCTATTTTCATTGGTTTCCTACCGATTTCTTCAAAGGTTTAACTCGCAGCATGTTGTGTTCTATAGCTTATGTCCGTTTAAGAATTTCAATTTCAAGTTATTTGATTTCATGTTATTTTCTTTCAGTTTCATTATTTTCTTTGCTAACCCCTTTGTTAGATTAGGACTTCATACTAGTTGCATTGTTAGAGTTGCATTCATTAAAAAAAACAAAAAATACAAAAAATATTGTTCTTTTAGTGTGATATTTTGAGACAGCGAACAGATTTTACTTGATTCCAAGGTAAAAAATTTTTTGGAACCAGCAAAGGCCTCCTCGTGAACATTCACATTTATCTTCTACTGAGCGAATTTTGGTACATTGCAAGACAAACACTAAACCTTGGAGTGGATCTTTAAAAGGATTTTCTTTTCAAGAGAGGAATTACGCTATGGATTCCTACCATTGACCTCGTGCAAAACAAACGCCCAATAGTTCACTATACCATGTTGTACCTCAAGTATACGTTTGTTGGCAAATTACAATTTTGTTATTTTATATTTCCATCTTATTGTGCTACTTGTCATTTGTCTTGTTTTTTTCTATTTTTGTGTTAGTCCTTTTATGAATGAAACATATCAAACTTGAATTTTATACCATAGCACATACTAAGTTTCTTAGTATATTTGGAATCTCCTTAATGATTCCAATGCATTCACTTACAATCAACAATATTATTCCACACCATAAAATTATATTCATCTTCATAATAATTATAATCATAAACATATTAAATCATCACATTGTATAACCCAATATCACACACATCATCTTATAATATTCATCATATTTAATAATTAATTATTCAAACATCTTCTTTATCTACTAACATCTCTCATTCCCTTCACCCCAACCATCATACAACTAATCAACTTCCCTCCTATCCTTCTCTATCTTTCTATTTCTAAATCAAATTTCATTCTCACCTACATGGAAGAAGAATCCAAGCCAATATGTGTTCTTATATTGAGGAATCTCCATGACACACTCACATACATTTAAATTTGTATTCATTATAAAAAAAATCAATCAAATTTTACATGTATTTAGTCCACTTAATTCAAAATGGTCATAAGTTTTAAATTAGAGTTTAGTTTTGATTTTATTTTCCCATTTTCATAACTTTCTACCAACCAAATACTAATTACTTTTAACAATCATAAATTACCCTAATAATATTTAATAAAAAGTTGTAAGCTTGTCATTAAATAAAAATATAACTTTTATTTCAGATAAAAATATAGAAAATATCATTCTTTGTAAACATAATATTATGAGTGTTGCCATTGCACTATGGGCAATTGCTAGTTATTTCAAAAATATAATTTAAACTGATATGATCATATGTAGGATTTTTGCTCTGAATTTTACTAGTTTCTATCAAAAAATTGTCAGCCCCAATGGTTTTTGAAAATTTTGGTAGATTTTTCAACACAATTTTTTAAAGAAATTTCTTAAAAACAATCTTTAATCTTCTCATAGAAACTTTCTAATTTTTAAGAGACAACAAAGGAAAAAAAAATCGTTACATATAAGTTTATGTGAACAAAGAGCATAGAAATCATTAGTTTTGTATAGATTCATAGAAATTATTGCTCTTATGTAGAAACTCGTCCATATTTGACCTAAAATATCTCTATCTTCATTAAAAACAATGCTTCTAAATTGATGGTTGGTGATTGTTGTGCAAACCATTGGGCCTCTTTGTATATTCATCTCTATAGAATAAATAATAATGGATGTGATTAGGGAAGTTCTTTCTCTTTATGCTAAAGAAGGCCAAAATCCCTTTCTAAGCACCGATCCCCTTTCTTTTGGGTTGCATCATTCTTAGTTCACCATCGAGTGTAAGTTTTCATTTGAAATTATTGTCTTTCTAATTGATTGCAGTAATATATCATTTTAAATTTTTGCTTTGTTATTTGATTGTAGTTGTGCTTAGAATTATTGTTAATGTATAGATTAGTTGGACATAAATTTTGAAAGGTTTATTAATAATTTTTTGCGTTGATATTTATATTTATTGTTTATTGTTTAAATTCATATATATATATATATATATATATATTACAATTTTTATATGAATTAATTAATGGAGAATTACCTATGTCATTAGTTGCCCTTAATAAAGTGACTTTAGACAAATCTTTCTCCCATCAATATTAAAAAGATAATCAAGGGTGACTATTGAGTCACAGCCAATAGTCATGAATCAAGTATGCGTCACGCCTATTAGTTGTGCCTCATGGTCAACCCTCCCATATATGTATATGATACCTGTGCTAATTATTAGACACAAGGAACACATATGTAAACCAGTCTTCCATGCATATCAACATTGTATAATTAGATAGATATTCCTATCATACTTTCATAGACATATCTACATTCATTTAATTATACTAATATTTGCACTCTTTTTTATAGTACTTATTTAATATCGATCCTATCACTATGCTATTGTTATTATAAAGAAGTCATTATCAGATTCTTAACTTGAGGAAGAAATTAGAATAGTATCATACCTTTAGTCTATTTACACTAACATGGTATCATAGAAGGTTTAATAAGTGATCCAAAATCAAACTTTATTCAAATAATATTTAAAATGATGAACGACATGAAACTAGAAGATAGGTTAGAAGGTGATTTAGATTTTGTAGGCTGGAAATTATGGCTGAAACTTATATTGAAAGAACATGGCCTAAATAATTTTATTGCAAATTCTAACCCACCACCCAAAGGAAATGATGAACTAGAAAAATGGGACAATGACAACAATAAAGCCATGAAGCTCATTGTGGACGATGTAAAAACTCATCTACTTCTTCTAATCTTAGAACTAGACACTACTCATGAGATGTACAATGCTATTGGAAATATGTTTGAGATAAATATTGATGTTCAAATCATTACATTAAGGGACATAATCATGAATATTAAAATGAATAAGGGAGAGACAATTTCTTCTTACTTTTTATGAGAATAATTGAACTACAAAATTAACTCTCTTCTATAGGACACATCTATGATGGAATAGAGCTAAAATAATAGCCCTAAATGGCCTTCCATATTCTTGGGATACTTGTAGACAAGGAGGGTTATCTTGATCTAAATTTCCTAAATTCAAAAGACTAAAAGTTGATTGCATACAACAAGAGTGCATGCAAGTAGCTTGAGGCTAAAATGTCTCCTCATCTAAGGAAGACTTACAAGTTCTTTCTACTCAAGTAAATAAGAAGAGAAAACATAAGTTTGAAGGAAAGAGAAAGATACCAAATTTCTCCAAAATGTAATGCTTTAGATGTGTTAAAATTGGGCATCCAATATCTAAATGTCCTAATAGAATTAAGCAACAAGCATCATCTGTGACTACCCAAAACACAAATGGAAATTCTAAAAGTAATGCATTCTATTCAACCTTCTCCAGTAAAGCTTCAACTAGATCAAGTACTTGGGTAATTGATAGTGGAGCCTCTCAACATATTATAGGTGTTAAAGAATAGTTGGATTCAATCAAGGAAGACTATGTTCATGAAGTAACTACTGGGGATGATACTAGCTATCTAGTAAAAGGAATAGGGACATGTACTATACATCTAAAAATAGGAAAATCAATTGAACTTACTAAGGTACTATATGTACCTGGTATAAAAAGAAACTTGGTCTCCATCTCCACCCTTGAAGATAAAGGATATAGAGTCACATTTATGGAGGAAAAAGTCTTAGCCTAGCCTAAGACTTCTAACATAAAAAAATGCCTACAAAATTGGCTCTAGAAATGGGTATCTTTACCAACTAAACTCTCTCACACATTCAACTCTCCTTCATGATTCTTTCAAAGAAAATAAAATCTGGCATAGGAGATTAGGTCATCTTCATTTATGAAGATTACACTCTCTAGGAAAAATAGTAACTGGTCTACCAAAACTTTATCCTTACCATAAAGGAACCTGTAAAGGTTGAACACTGGGGAAGAATATTAAAACCATATTTCTCAATAGTCAAAGTAAATCCAAAGAAATTCTAGAGATTATTCACTTAGATTTATGCGAGAAAATGTCAATTTTTTCACTTTGGGGTTTTTTATACTACATTATATTAGTGGATGATTTCTTGAGGAAAACTTGGATCTATTTCTTAAAGAGTAAATATTTTGAAGAAATCTTGAAATTTTTAAAAGAATTTAAAGCCACTATAGAAAATCTATCTAGGAAGAAAATAAAATTTTTGAGAACTGATAATTGTAAAGAGTACATTTTACAAATATTTATGAATTATTGTAAAAATATCAGGATCAAGAGGGAGTGTTCTTTTCCCTATAATCCTCAACAAAATGGAATAGCTAAGAGAAAGAATAGAACCATAGTTGAAGCTGCTAAAGAAATGCTTCATGTTCAAAATCTTGAAACTTTTCTTTGGGGAGAAGCTTCCAACACTACTATTTTTATTCAAAATAGATGTCCACATTCTCATCTTGAATTCAAGACCCTTGAAGAACTATTTTCTAGGAATAAACTTGATCTTAAATTCCTTAGAATTTTTGGTTTCCCTATTTATGTGCACATTCCTATGGAAAAAAAGAACAAAACTAGATCCATTAGAAAATAAGGGAATCTTTGTAGGATATAGTGAAACTTCTAAAGATTATTGTATCTATATCCCTAGGCAAAGAAATATTGAACTAAGTCGAGATGTGATATTTGATGAAGATTCAACTTTCAAAAGTTCTAAGGATGAAACTGAATCAAATTTAGAAGAGATACCAGAAGAACAAATCTCTAACAATGAGAGGGAGTTTCTAATGGAAGAAGATAACTCTATTGAACCTATGGGTGTTACTCACATGTTTGAGGAAAAGAAAAGACCATTATGGGATAGAAAACTAATTTAAGAAAATAATTCCATTCCCTCAGATTTTATTAGGGAAAGAAAACATCCTAACATATATTCTAATCATATTGCAGTATTGAGTGAAATTTCTAGATCTGAACCATCTGATGTAAAAGAAGCAATGAAACATCAAAACTACAAAGATGCCATGACAAACGAATATAAATTCATACTTAACAATGATATCCAAGATATTATTCCTAGACCAAAAAATAAATTACTCTTCTCTTCAAAATGGTTATTTAAAATTAAACACGATGTAGATGGAAGTATTGACAAGTACAAAGAAAGGTTTGTGGCAAGAGGATTTTATCAAAAGGAAGGAATAGACGATTAGGAAACCTTTTCTCTAGTAGCAAGATATACTTCTACCAGAATTGTTATAGCCATTACTACATCCAAGGGATGGAAAATTCATCAAATGGATGCAAAGACTATATTTTTGAATGGTGTTATAGATGAGGAAGTTTATCTTGAACAACCTAAAGGTTTTGAAGTAAAAGGGTAAAAGCACAAACTTGTGTCATGCTTTGGGATATCCTAGAGGGTTTCGACAGTAACCCTATTGGTTGTATGTGCATGGCACTTTCCTACAGCTATGTGGCCACTCTAGTTATGACTAAAACCCTTTTGGCTAAAAGTATTATAGCCAAAAGGGTACATGACATTATAAATAGGCTCAAAATCAATTTTTGAGGTCGATTGCACTATTGCGGATTCAAGGTTCTGAGGAGAAAATTAGGGTGTTTTGGCCATAAGTGGTAGGTGGTTATTTTTTGTTTTGTCAATTTTTTTTTAGTTATTACATGTTAGTATTAGTTAAATTAATTGTATTTTAAGTGACTTAGTGGTTAGTTATTTAGATTAGTTTTTGATAAGAAAAATAGGTTTTATAGGGATCCTGAAACCCAAGAGTTAAAACACATCATAAGGTTGATAATAAGTAGTATGAGCCTAGCCAGAAAAAGAAGGCCAACCAAAGGACCAATTCAACAGATAGACAAAAAGCCAAAGGCTGATAATAAACAGATAAAGCCCGGCCAAAAAATGAAGGCCAACCTAAAGGCTAGTACAACAGGCTAACAACCAACTAGACAAAAAAGCTACGTCAAACTTACATTCTAAAAGAAAGGAAAAGAAAAACCATTGTTATTCCTCTATCTTTATCTCTAGCTCCTGCATCATTTCCACTACTTCATAGGATTTGTTAATCTCCTCAGCCATTTGGTCCTACTTCTTTTGACTATCCCACTCCATGTTGCTGAAGGTAATGTTAGTAGTCACTTCTTATTCCATCCTAGCTCTTTTTCTATCCTTCTCCTTATTTTCATCTAGAAGACCCCTTGTTTTTAGCATTCCAATAAGGGATGAGATATTATCATTGATAGAAGTTAGAATGGTAAGCATCTAATTAGCCAAATTATGGTTGTAATTTTCCAAATTGTGGATTCTCTTCTTAGCCAAACTAAGTCGATCCCCCTAATCATTGAAATTCCCACAATTTGGTGTCTTCCTTTTTTGTTCTAGTTAGCTTATTTTTTCTTTGAACTCCTCCAACTCATGGTAAAGCCATTTTATCGACCTAAAATTGTCAATCATGCTATTCCTAGCATTATTAAGAAAATTAATGCTAGTCTCCCTTGCATTATCCATTATGGTCACCATTTCTGGATCAATGAGATCCTCTAATTGGAGTTGACCCTATTTTCTTCTCAAATTTGTGGGTTCATTGCCTCTCTTACTATACCCATTTTGGAAGTTCTTATATTAAAGTTTCTCTAGGCCATGCACCTATCCTTAATAACCACCTCTCCTCCCTCACCATTTTTCTTCTCCATATCTGGTTCCTGAGGATGAAGAGGGGAAAGAGGAATAGTAGGAAGCTTCAACCTAGAATCCACAATCCCCTCAACATCCTTCTCTTTTGACTTCCTTTGTTTCTTAGCCACCAACTCCACTGACTTATTTTCCACCTCCTCTTCACCCTCTTCATCAGTTTTCATATCATCCCCTTCCTCCTTATACTCTTCATCTACCTATCCAGATGTTTTTGACCCATGGCCTCTAGGGCTCTTCCTACTTGGGGTTTTTATTGATGAAGGGAACTTCTTTTCTGAATCCTTGGCATTTTTCGTAGGTGTAATGTTCTCTTCACCCTCTTAACTAATACTTTGGACATCCTCCAAATTAGATGAGAAACTAGAGCTTCTCATATCTACAGAAGCATCTACACCCTGTGGGGGGGTTTTTCTTATGGTTTGAGCCTTGAAATGCTCATAAATTAGAAGCAATAACCCCTCGTGTAGGGTCTAATTCATTGAAGGTTTCTTCTTATGCCCAAAAATACTCATACACGTTGAAGTATATAAATAGAAAGGGAACAAAATATTGACACCATAGTGAAAGTGATTGAGTAAAATGAAGTGATGTATTCTTACTCTATCAAATCTAGTGTCCAAAGAAATATACTTTATAATGGACCATAAAAAATACCTCCATAACTTCTTGATAGAATCCATTTTGTAGTAAGTTTCACACTTTATGAGTTAATTTATCTCCTTTGTATTCTTTGAAAATTCCTTCATAGCATTCACTAACATCTTCTTGTCCCTATAAAACTTCATCCCCTCTGTCAAAATTTTAGTTACTAGAGAGATGATTTCCTTAAAGACCTTAAACAAAACCCCATCCACTTTCACCCTTCTATCCTTCCATGTATGCACCATATTATTAGTGACCACAGGGTCAAAACCATGAAGTTTTGTAATGTAGTTGGCTATACCACCCTTCTCTAGCTTTTCCCAGACTGTCATCCTATGCTTCCATTTTTCTGCTTCACCAATAGGTTCCTTCCTAATTCTTTCCCCTATCATCTCTGAGTTTTCAACACTCATAATTCTCATAAACCCCAACTTCTGATAACCCTTCTCCAATATCTAGAAACCTTGATGGTCACCTCTGATATAATCACCAAAATGTCTTTCTTTACCCCCAAAATGGTAAAAAAAGAGAGAGAAATTGACCCAAGAAACATGTTGCGGTGACACTGATAACCTCATATGACTATGTTTTCTATAAATTCCATTATTATAATTACTTAAACTCAAACTCTCATTAAATACCATTATGACAGTTAGATATCCACTATATCTCCCTGGATTTTGTCCAGTTCAATTAGGCTTTTTGCCTCTTTTGGGATATTTCTACCAGAATTCCACATCATCCCCTTTTCTTGCCTAACTGCTTTGTTGGCAAACCAGTCTGCCACAAAATTTGCCTCCCTGTATTCATGGGTGACATGGACACTTTCAAAATTGTCAAGGAGGGAGTGGGTCTTATCAATAATATTAGCTATTGACCATGATGGTTGAGTGATCCCTTTAATACACCTTATGATGTTATATGAATCCCCCTCCAACCATAATTATTTAACTCCCATGTCCAAAGCTAATTTCACCATGTGGCATGCAAATCTGGCTTCTACATAATGGTTTGCTTGATATCCCAATGGATGAGAAAAAGATGCCTCTGCTCCACCATAGCTATTTCTAATGATACCTCCACAATATGAAGGTCCAATGTTTCTTTTGGCTGCACCATCAAAATTTTCTTTATGCCATCCCTTTGGAGGGAGTAGCCATTTCACCTTTTGTCTTTTAGCCCTCATGTCCTTGTCTTTCTCCTTCTTCTTACCACCACTTTCAAAATCTCCCCCCTTTCTTACTTGGATAATTTTCCTTCATGCCTCTATATATCTTATCCATAAAAAAAAAAGTAGGTTCCTCTTTTTCTCTGAAGATTTGATTGTTTCTTTCCCTCCATATTCCCCAATAGAAATGAGGCAAAGTCTAGGTACTTAAATCTTGCAAATCTGTTCCTTTAAACATACTATTCCATTGGCAAAATAAATCTAGTACATTGACTGGCTTGCACCAACTCACCCCAAGATTCTTAGTTAAACTATCCCAAACCTCCCCAGAATAAGAACAATGGATAAACAAATGATCTTTCATTTCCATTTGATTTTTACATAGAATACATATATTAGGCATATAATTTCCTCTTTTAGTTAAATTATCTTAGGCAAGGATTTTTTCTTGTAAAGCTAGCCAGAAAAAGATATTGATCTTTGGGGTAAGACCAGGTATCCAGGCTTTAGCCCAGGGGGGCTTCTCATTCAAGCTCCAAAGAGAGTTATATCCAGATGGAATTGAGTAACAACCATTTGGATTATCTCCCCAAACAACCTCATCCCTCTTGTTATTAAGAATTAAAGAGTTCAACATTATCATAATTGGCTTGAGCTCATCCAAAATGAGAGATAGGTCTCTCCAACCCTAGTTAGTTCTATAATTAAAAAATTTCAAACCAAATTGCCTAATACAAACATTTGACCAATTTTCAAAGATAGAATTATTTATAAGGGGGCCTTGATTCAACCAATTATTGTGCTAGAATAGACTGTCCTCACCATTACCCACTTTCCAATCTTGGCTTTGGCCAAATCCCTTGCCTTAAGGATTCCATTCCAAATAATAGATCCATTCAAGATGTCTTCATTATTGAGTAGGAACTAAAAAGTAGGTCTTTTGATATACTTATTAACACAAATATCTCTCCATTCCCCTATGCTACTAAAAATGCACCATATTTGTTTAGCTAGTAGAGCCTTATTAAGATGCTTTAATTCCCTAATTCCCAAGCCCTCATAGCACTTTGGAAGATAGACATTATCTCAATCCACAAGGGGATATCTATTCCGACCCTCAAGACTAGAAAAAAGAAAATCTCTCTGGATCTTTTCCATTTTTTCAAAAAACTTACTAGTATCCCAAAAAGACTTAGGGCATACATCGAGAGATTTTGAAGAGTGGATTTTACCAAAAGACACTTGCTTGCTTGAGTAAGAGAAGCCCCTTTTGACACCATCAAATTCTTCCTAAACCTATCAAGAATCTCATTCTAGAAAGAATCAGGGGGCTTTGAACCCATAGGGAGACCAAGATAAGTAGAAAGGAGCTTTCCCACTCCACACCCAAGAATTCTCACTATTTTCCTTTGTTTGTCCTCTAGAGTATTAATGAAGAAAATAGAGTTATTTAGATTAGTTATCTAGATAAAGTACTATATAGTACTTTTAATTAAATATCTACTTAATCATAAATGTAGATTTTACATCAAACATAGAAAACTCAAGTTGAGACCTAGATAACTAAATTAATTACATTTCAAAAAACATTAACATAGTAAACCTATATAGATAACTAACATATAGTGAACATTAGGCATAACTAAACTATAATAACTTCTAGTTGTTCAAACTTGAAAACTTAAAATTTCACCAATTTCAAATTTAGAAAACTTGGGAACTATAATAACCTGCATCTATGTGAAACTTAGAAAATTTGTTCAAACCTCAAGATAGCTAAAAATTAGTTACATTTTAGAAAACATTAACATAGGAAACATATGTACTTTAACATGTAGTCAAAAATTAGGTAGAAGAAAGTTAACTTAATTTTAAATTAGTTTTTTATCACACATACACATGTACATATTTTTGTTCACATACATGAACTATACATCAAGTTGATATATATTTAACATGTTTGTTAAATAAAATGATCTATATTTTTTAGTTACATTTAACTTTGTACATATATATACATGTGTTTAAAATTAAATTTAACTTTCAGTTTTATATACTTACATATCTTAGCTCTACATTTATAGACATATCTTCTTTGCATATCATTATGGCATTTGGTACTAGTGGTGCACCTACATCCTCAGGGGAGGCTAGCATTTAGGGAGGGAGTAATAGTGCTAAGTTTGGTACAATGCATAGACCAACATCATCTTCTAAGGATAGACATTGTCTATTTAGAGATATAGTTGCTAAGTTGTCTCATGCTATTGAGTTTCTCAATTCTACACTTTTGGTTTCTACTAGTCTCCCTAATAGAGAGAAGATTTTTTCTAAGATAGATGAGTTATGTCATATAATTTAGATGATAGAGACATACTACCCATATGATGATATTAGTATTGATATTTTTTACTCTACCCTTTCTCACAGTGTCACTGGCACTGTGAAGTATAGACAAATTGATACATAGGTTTCCACCACTATGGTGAAGAGTATGTTTCCATTTTATGTAGATAGGTCTAGGGTTAGAGGTTATTTGGATACAAAGTGTACAGATTAGCTTGTTACACCATTTATATATCCTCATTGGTTAGTTTCACATCATAGGTGGCCACAGAAGGATGAGTTTCCTCTTTATTTCTATAAACAATTATTTGTAGAGTTTCATTTACATCATGATGTAGATTATATATTTTTTCTAGGTCATTTTGCATAGGGCCTCGATATATTATCAAAGAGATTTAGACCTATGGACACCCCTACACCCATTAATAAATGGATAATGGTGGGTCCAAACATTTTGGTCTTGTCGAGAGCTCCACAGATGGTTGCTCAAGATCTTGTAGCCTATGCTCCTACACAGAGCCCTACAAAAATTGCTCAGGATCCTGTAGCACCTACCCCCCACCTACTTAGGATCTTGTACCACCTCCTACAACACTTCCCCATACTTAGACCCACATAGTATGGCAACATCTATTTACCACTATGCTTTTAGATGAGACGGTCGACTTGGACCAGGCTACTTTATCACTACATAATTCAGATTGGCAAAGCATTACATGATGCTATAGTAAATATAAATTTACATCTTTAAAAATTTTTGTTACTATAATTTACACTAATTTTAACGTACTTGAGCTTAAATACATGTACTTAGAGACATACATATATTCAAGTGATTTAATCTAACTTGTGTACATACATGTGTTCTATAGGGTCTTAGTGATACTATGTTGCATTTTGGAGATCTTCGGACCCCAATAGATCCTACATGACATG
Organism: Cupressus sempervirens; assembly: GCA_028749045.1. Taxonomy (NCBI): domain Eukaryota; kingdom Viridiplantae; phylum Streptophyta; class Pinopsida; order Cupressales; family Cupressaceae; genus Cupressus; species Cupressus sempervirens. Next base: position 519,406,865 of record CM053784.1, on the reverse strand, counting down.
ATTCACATGTATGTTAGAATGTTTATATATTTGACACACACACACACACACACACATATACATACATGTGATATAATGTGCATGTACATAATTTTATAATAACAAATTTCTTTCATTTTACATAGGGTTCAGATCCAGATTGTACATCCTTTTTGGGTTATGGATCAGGAGAGGGATGTAATTGATCTTAATTTAGATGTCTATTTCATTGATGTCAACACACACACACACACACACACACACACACACACACACACACACACACACACACACACACACATGCGTGCACGCGCACACACACACACACACACATACATATACATGATATTTTAGATACTTTGATATGGAGACCTTGATGTTATTTATTGTTAAAAAAAATTGATTAATTTCATATTGTCTTTGATGTTACAAAAAATGTCATATCATTACCAATCAGTGTATGCCGAGATCACTCAGGTGATGAAGACAATTTCCTATGTCTACCAAGCATTCAAGAGTTTTCCTAGTACATAAGATAGTGTCTACTAAGCTCACTTGGGTGATAAAGGAAAGTTTGTAGAAGTTGAGTGTTAACCAAGCTCACTCAGTTAATAAAGGATATGTAGGATGGAACTAGTGTTAACCAAGCTCACTTGGTTAGCAAAGGAACTCTATGAATATGCAGTGTTAATCGAGTTCACTTGGTTACCATAGGAAAATTGTTTGATTTAATGTCTACCAAGCATGGCTAGCTAATGAAGGATTTTCTTGTTTTGGCATATTAAGTTCAACCATTTTGTTTGTTGGTTCTAGCCAATTGAGAAGATGAATATTAATTATTCTAAGTTGTATTCAAGTTGACTTGACAATGTGTAAGATATAATTATAAGGTCAGTTTGTGGATTGAATGAGTGGAACATAATAGAAGATTTAATGATACTTAGAGGAAGTGAAGTAGAAAAATAAGAAGAATATCCTTGTTGAGCTACAAAGATACATTCGATCAGGAAGGATCAAGTATTTAAGCTAGAAGTCAAATCTATAATCAACAATTTGGTTGCATCAAAAATAAGGTCATATCCTTGTTACTTTCTAATCATTGTAGCAGTGATCTAAATCTCTTAACCGAGTTGGCTTAACAACTATTTGTAAATCCTCTAACAAGGTGGCATTTCTATTTGAAGTGTCTAAAATACCTCTTACAAGGCCACTCCTAACAAGGTGATTAAATCCTCTAATAGGGTCACACATAATAGTGTGTTTTGTAACCTTTAAAATGGTTGGCTTCTAATAGGGCTCACTTTAGAAGAGTGAAAATTAGTAACTAGTTTCAATTGGTGGTTTTTTCCAAATTGGGTTTCTATGTTAAATCTCAGTGTCAATTCTGTTCATGCTATTAATCTCATGTGTATGCAACTAAGTTAAGTAAGGTTAATAAAAAATAATATCTTAATATTTTCATGTTAATAAGTTACCAAGTTATTTCAGCATTTATCGAGTTACAACATTTTCTAGTGTAAGCCAAGTACATGTGTGTTTTTTGAGTTACAATTGTATACTGTTTAATCAGAGTTTAGATTTGTCCTAACATCTAAGGGATCTATAAATTACTTTTTTGGTAATTGATTCACCCCTCCCCTCTTAGTTACTCCTCTTATATTTCTAAAAATTGGTATTAGAGCTTTTAGTTCTTGTAGAAAAGGTTTCAAGGACCTAAGCTAAAGATCACAATGTCTTATAGAGGGGAGATTCCAAAGTTGAACAAAGATAACTTCAAGGTATAGAAAGAACTCATGAGGTTACACTTGGAAACCATTGGAGATATAGGGCTAAAGAATCTAGATGATAAATACAATGCTCCTAATAGAACTATTACTGTTGAAGAAACTACAGAGAAGAAAAATCATAATATCATGATGATTGATATTGCTTCATCTCTTAACTATGTTGAATTTGATGAAATCAAAGATTGTGGAACTACTCATGAAATGTGGATCAATCTAAAAGATATCTATGGAAGAGATGACAATGTAAGTAAAGTCAAAGCTAAAAGTCTTAGAAAATATTTTGATCAAATAAAAATGAGAGAAGATGAAAATATTGCAAAATATATTGATAGAATCAAAGCCAATGTCAATGCTATCAAATCCTCTAGAGGAACAATTGATGATGTAATAGTGGTAAGCAAGGTACTCATAACTCTTCTTCCTATCTATGCAATCAAAGTGTCTTCTATTCAAGAGATGAGATGTAATCCAAATCACATTATGGCTTTGGATGCTCTAGTTGGAAGATTTAAAACATTTGATCTAGACAACTATGATAATTATACTCCTAGTTCTAGCAATCTTGAGTCTATATTTGAAGCTAAGGTATCACTCAAGAAGAAATCCAAAAAATCCAAAAGAAAAAAATCTAAAAGTGAAGAGGAAGAAAATTCTAATAGTGATCTTGAAGCCATTAAAGAATTACTTGCAAGAAGGTATCCCAAAGGCAAAGGAAAATATAAAGGTAAAATTCCTTTAATCTGTTTCTCTTGTGAAGAAGTTGGGTACATTGTTGCCAGGTGCCTAAATAGAGAAGACAAAGATGAAAAGGAAAAAAGAAAGTTCAAAGGCAAGAAGGATTTCAAGAACTTCAAGGACCACAAGGACAAAGGTAATAAATCTTGTTTCATAGCTAAAGATAGTAGTGAAGATGATGAAATGGTATATGTTGCTATAAAAGATGAATATGATGATGAAGGAGATAAAATATAACTTATCTCTCATGTTAGAAAAAATGATACATAGATTATTGATAGTGGTTGCTCACATCATATGACTAGTGATAAATCAAAATTTAAACACATTGAACATTATGATGGTGGTAGTGTGAGATTTGGAAACAATGAACCTTGTTGCATAAAGGGAAAAGGTTGTATTTCACTAACCAATGAACTTAGATGTGATAATGCTTATTGGGTTGAAGGACTAAAGCATAATCTACTAAGTGTGGCACAATTGAATAGCATTGGATTCAAGGTGGAATTCATGAATGGGAAAGCTAAATTGTTGGATGAAAAAGGAAAATTGATTGGATTTGGCAAACAAACAAAAGGTAACCTATTCTACCTATATCTTAGTGAAAGTTCGTCAAGTAGAAGAAAGCGAGTTATGGCATAAAAGGTTGTGTCATGCAAACTTTGATAATCTAGTTAAGATAAGAAAAAATAGAAGAGTAAGAGGTATTCCTAGTTTGAGGAAATCTTATATGGGTCTATGCAAAAATTGTCAAATTGGTAAGATGGGCAAGACAAGTTTTAGAAGCAAACACTATCATTCAAAAGAAGTCTTCAAGTTAGTACATATAGACTTATGTGGACCTACTGGAATATAGAGTTATAGTGGAGATAAGTAATTTATTCTTTTTTTTGATGATTATTCTAGAATGATGACTGCGATGTATCTAAAAGAAAAATATAAAGCTTTTTAAAAAATTTAAATGGTATCTAGCAAGAGTAGAGAAAGAAACTAGAAAGAAACTAAAATGTTTGAGATCTGATAAAGGTGCTGAATTTATTTCCAATGAGTTAAATCAATTTTTCTTTGAAAATGGATTAAGAGACAAGTATCAACCCTTGGTACACCTCAATAGAATGGTATAGCTGAAAGAAGGAACAAATCCATCATGGATTGTGCAAGAACCTTAATGATAGAAAAGTGTGTTGCAATCAAATACTAGAAGAAAGAAATCAGTACTACAATGTATACCTTGAATAGAGTACAATTGAAGAAATACTCAAATCAAACTCCTCATGAAATATTGTATGGCTACAAGCCCAATATAAGTTACTTGAAAGTATTTGGTAGAAAATGTTATATGTTGAAGGAATCTAGGAAAGGTAAATTTGATATCAAAGGTGATGAATGAATATTCCTAGGATACTCTTGTAGAAGTAAAGCATACAATTGTTTGAATCTATCTACTCATAAGATCATAGAAAGTGCCCATGTGAGAATTGATGAATTTGTAGAAAAGAGTGAAGAAGAAAGCAAAAGAGAAACTAAGGATTATAGAAGTTTTGTTAACTATGAACCTCATACATTGCCAAATATATCTAGAAACTAGGAGGCCTCACCTCCCAAGTCCCCAAAATATCCTAAAGCTACAGAGTTGTAACCCATGTAACTGGAGTCACAGTCCAATGAATTTGACTCACAGTTAGAAGCTACCAAGCTAATGCCAAAGAAAATTGAGTCCAATGGACCTGAGTCACAGATAATGGGACTTGAGCTTGATATAGAAGACCATGAAGAGGTTAGTGGAACAAATTCAAAATCTAAAGTACCTTTGTTAGCAAGATAAGTTAGAAAGCAAAATGCATCTAATCAAATCATAGGAGAAAAGTCAAATGGAATAATGACAAGAAACAAATTGAAAGGTAGATGTTTGCTTGCTGAATTTGAACCTAGAAATGTTAAAGATGCTTTGGATAATTAAAGCTGGATTAAAGCTATGGACGAAGAAATAGAAGATATAGAGAAGAATAAGACTTGGACTCTTTTTCCAAGACCCAAGGATAAAAATGTAATTGGCAAAAAGTGGGTATTCAAAAATAAGCTAAATGAAGATGGAAAAGTTTCACGAAACAAAGAAAGGTTAGTATGTAATGGTTATTCTCTAGAAGAAGGTATTGATTATGGTGAAAATTTTTCTCCTATTGCAAGATTAGAAGGTGTAATAACTTTACTAGCATATACAACATACAAAGGATTTAAAGTATATCAAATGGATGTAAAATCTACATTCTTGAATGGAATTCTTGATGAGAAAGTCTACATAGAAAAACCTAAAGGTTTTGTAGATCCTAGAAAAAGAGATATGGTCTAGAAATTACACAAAGCATTGTATGGTCTCAAGCAATCTCCTAAAGCTTAGTATGCAAGACTTCATAACTACTTGATAAAGATTGGTTTTCAAAGAACAAATGATAACAATAGTCTGTATATTAAAGAAGGACCAAACAAGAAGATTGTGTTGGCATAAATATTTGTGGATGGCACTTTATTCACAGGAAATGATGATTGATGGAAGGAAAATTCATTAAAGATGAGTAAAGAATTTGAGATGTCCATTTTTGGAGAGCTAAATTCTTTGTTGGATTGTAGATCCATTAGAAGAAAGATGGTATCTACATTAATCAATCAAAATATATCAAGGAAATACTAAAGAAATTTGGAATGGAAGATTCAAAACCCGTTGGAACACCTATGTCTACTAGACATAAGCTTTGCAAAAATGATGATTCTAAAGAGGTAGATCAAACCACATACATATCAATGATTGGAAAATTGTAGTATGTAGTGCACACAAGGCCTGATATTGCATTAGTGGTTGGTATGGTGGCAAGATTCTTAGAAAATCCAAAAGAAAATCACATGATGAAAATCAAGAGAATCATGAGGTATCTGAAAGGTACTGAAGAATATGGTTTATGGTACAAAAAAGGAGGCAATTTAGATTTGAAAGCATTCACAGATGCTGATTGGATAGGAAGTGTTGATGAGAGAAAGAGAAAAAGTGGTAGAACATTCTTTCTTGGTAAAAGACTAGTATCTTGGACAAGCAAGAAGCATAATTGTATTTCTCAATCCACAACAGAGGCAAAATATGTGGTAGCAGTAGTTAATTGTTCAAATATTGTTTTGTTCAAGAAACTATTGGCAAGTATGAAGATAGATATCAAGGATCTAGTGGTTATCTTCTGTGATAACACCAGTGAAATTAATATATCCAATTATCATATGATGCATACCAAAACCAAACACATTGCTATAAAATATCATTTTTTAAGAGAATTGGTACAAGATAAAGAGGCAAGATTGGAATATGTTAATACTAAATAGTGAATTGCAGATATATTCACTAAGCCATTACCTAAGGATGCATTTTTGTATCTAAGAGGTAAGTTAGGGTTCATTCCATTATTTGAAGCTCACTAAATGTAATTTAGTGATGCATCAACCAGAGCATGTTGAAGATCAGACAGTTGATGCAATATTGATAAGGCACATTACAAATGAATCAATACAGCACGTACAATGATATTCACTAAACATTGTCTTTGGCATGAGATGTCAAAGAGGGAGAGTTTTCTATCAGAAGATATTGAAGGTAGAGTTTTGTTGATAGAGGGAGAAACTAAAGGCAAAGGTAGTTCACACTGATAGAGGGAGTTCTCATGGATGAGAATCAGAATAAAACTAAGGATGTTCCTTACTTTATTGCTTCTCTAAAAAAAAATTCGTATTATGATATTTTGTGTTGCCATCAATGCCAAAGAGGGAGATTGTTGAAAATAATTGATTAATTATGTATTGTCTTTGATATTATAAAAAATGCCATATCATTGCTAGTTAGTGTATTCCAAGCTCACTCAAGAAATGAAGACACTTTCCTATTTTTGATGAGTATTCTAAAGTTTTAGTAGTATAGAATATAGTGTCTACCGAGCTCACTCAAGTGATAAAGGAAAGCTTGTAGAAGTTGAGTGTTAACCGAGCTCACTCAATTAATGAAAGATATGTTGGATGGAACTAGTGTTAACTAAGCTCACTTGGTTACCAAAAGAACTCTATGAATATGCAATTTAAACCAAGTTCACTTCATTAACACAGAAAAATCATTTATGAGTTAATGTCTATCGAGTATGGTTGGCTAACATAGGATTTTCTTGTTTTGGCATATTGAGTTCAACAATTTTTTTTGTTGGTTCTAGCCTACTGAGAAGATATATATTAATTATTCTAAGTTGTATTCAAGCCGACTAAGAAGATGAATATTAATTATTCTAAGTTTTATTCAAGCTGACTTGACAATGTGTAAAATATAAATATAAGGTCAACTTGTGGATTGAATGAGTGGAACATAATAGAAGATTTAATGATGCTTAGAGGAAGCGAATAAGAAGGATAAGAATAAAATTTTTGTCGAGCTGCAATGATACATTCAATTAGGAAGGATCAAGTATTCAAGCTAGAATTGGGATCTGTAATTACAAATTTAGTTTTATTAGAAATTAGATAATCTCATTGTTACTTTTGAACCATTTTTATAGTGATCTAAATCTCTTAACCGAGTTGACTTAACGACTATTTGTAAATCCCCTAACAAGGTGGCATTTCTATTTGAAGTGTCTAAAATACCTCTAACAAGGCCACTGCAAATAGGGTGATTAAATCCTCTAACAAGGTTGCACCTAGTAGTGTCTTTTGTAACCTTTAATAGGGTTGGCTCCTAACAGAGCTGACTTTAGAAGAGTGAAAATTAGTAACTAGTTGCAATTGGTGGTTTTTCCCAAATTGGGTTTCCACATTAAATCTTGGTGTCAATTGTGTTCATGTTATTTCTCTTATGTGTATGCAACTAATTTAAGTAAGGTTGATCATAGATAATATATTAAAATTTTCATGTTAAGAAGTTACCAAATTATTTTAGTATTTACCAAGTTACAACATTTACTAGTGTAAGTCGAGAGCATGTGTGTTTTCTAAGTTGCAACATTATATAGTTTAATCATAGTTTTGATTTGTCTTGACATCTAAGGGATTTGGGATTTATTTTTGTGGTAACTAATTCACCACTCCCCTCTTAGTTACTTCTCTTATATTTCCAATAGTTTATATATTATTTGGATACATTTGATGTGGTATGTTAGAGACATATTATGTGGTATTTTGGAGACATTTTATATGGTATTTTGGATTCATTTTACATGGGTACATCATTTCATAGATGTACATGTTATGTTCATGCCTGATGTTCATTTTTATGTGAACACATGTTACACATGTTCATGTTGAATGTATGTATGTTTTCAATATTCATATTTTTATTTTTATTTTGGTACATGTGTTACAACATTTAATCAATAAATTTAATACATATTTAAGAACATAAAGAGTACTAGTAAAAAATATATGTGTTACAACATTTAATCAATAAATGTAATACATATTTAAGAACATAAAGAGTAATAGTAAATAATACGCATGTTACAATATTTAATCACTAAATTTAATACATATAAGAACACAAAGAATACATACAGACATAAAGAATGTAATACATGCTATAGAATCTAATAAGAGTGCATTTAATCAGTAAAGGGATTTTCCTAATGGGATGTCTTAAGGGGTTTTCTTAAGGGGAGGTTCTAAGGGGAAGTCCTAATGGGATGTCTTAAGGGGTTGTCTTAAGGGGAGGTCCTAAGGGGAAATCCTAATAGGGTGTCTTAAGGAGAGGTCCTAAGGGGATGTCCTAAGGGGAAGTCATAATGACATATGTTAAGGGGTTGTCTTAAGGGGAGGTCCTAAGGGGAAGTCCTATTGGGATGTCTTAAGGGGTTGTCTTAAGGGGAGGTCCTAAAGGGAGGTCATAATGGGATGTCTTAAGGGGTTGTCTTAAGGGGTTGTCTTAAGAGGAGGTCCTAAGGGGAAGTCCTAATGGGATGTCTGAAGGGGTTGTCTTAAGGGGAGGTCCTAAGGGGAAGTCCTAATGGGATGTCTTAAGGGGTTGTCTTAAGGGGAGATCCTAAGGGGAAGTCCTAATGGGATGTCTTAAGGGGTTGTCTTCAAAGTAAGTCTTAAGGGGAGGTCCTAAGGGAAAGTACTAATGGGATGTATTAAAGGGTTTTCCTAAGGGAAAGTCCTAAGAAGTTGTCCTAATAGAGCATGTACATAAAAACATAAAATATCAAAGCATAAATTTGACATCTTCCAAAATACATATATACATTAAACTATACATAAAATATAAATAATAATACATGTTCATAAGTTCTACCATATATCCAAGATCCATGATCAAATGTATATAAATTTATAAAAGATATATCCAAAATGATGTGTATGTAGTAAATGTGAAAGTATGAGAGTTGTATAGAAAATAAGTACAAATAGTTGGACTAGAGCCCCACAAACATTGTATTGTTAGGATCCTCTCTATTTTTTTTGTCTCTAGAATATTTTCATGTTCTTTAATAAACAGTTTCCACTTTTGATTTCCACGACATCTTCTTTGTATTGCACCAAAATGAAAATTTGTTGCTATAACATGGTTACTGTATTGTAAAACATTTTCTCCAGGCATGTATTCAATAAATTCAATACCATTTTCAGTTATCCTATTTTGTTGAAAATATGTTTCTTCAACAACAACTAATCCAATTGGATATGACTATCCATCAGCATCTAAAGTGCCTTCTAGTAACTTGTGTTTTTCTTTTGTTCATCTTAGAAGATAATAGTCCACATTTTCTACATTATCTTCTAGGGCTTGGACAACAGAAATATCTCTTGTATGTACATAAAAATAGATGCATTTATAAAGTGAATATGTGTGTGTGTGTGTGTGTGTGTGTGTGTGTGTGTGTGTGTGTGTGTGTGTGTGTGTGTGTGTGTGTGTGTATGTATATGTGTGTATGTATACATATATGTATGTATATATATATGTATGTATGTATATATACATACATATATATATATACATACATACATATGTATGTATATATAATGTATGTATATATACATAGATACATATATACATATGTATATACATATGTATGTATATATAATGTATGTATATATACATAGATACATATATACATACATACACATATATATACATATATACATACATACATACATACATATATATATGTATGTATGTATACACACACACACACATATATATGTATGTATGTATATATATGTGTGTATGTATACATACATACATACATACATACATACATACATATATATAAGTTTATTTTAATGAACATACATGTGTGTCATATACATTCACATATGCCACAAACCTACCATAAATAAATAAAAAACACACTCATAATCAACTGAATATATATGATCCTGAATGTCAATGTCGATGTCAACATATTCAAAAGGAGGCTTTCTAACTATGTCCTTAAAATCCCAATGTGAAACATATCCATTCACAATATTTTCACATACACTGCTTAGATTGTCATTCATGCAGTCATCACAGAAACATGATTTCTCTTGTACTTTAATCACTAGAGGTTTGTGGTGTCCTATGTTGGAATTATGATATATTTGTCATTAGTTACAACAGTTATTTGATTCTGAATGCTTACTGAGCTCATACCGAGCATTCCTTTGGAAATTGAGCTTATGGGTAGTTCAACAGTGTTTACCAAGTTCATAGTGGTTACCAAGCAGAACAGTGGTCACCGAGCTTCGTAGTGTTTACCAAGTTCTCAGTGCTCACCTAGTCATTAGTTGAAATCAGTGTCTACCGAGTGATCAAGGTAAATGAAGGACTTAGTGTTTACCAAGTGATCAAGGTAAATGAAGGACTTAGTGTTTACCGAGTGATCAAGGTAAACAAAAGACTTAGTGTTTACCGAGTGATCAAGTTAAACAAAGAACTTAGTGTTTACTGAGTGATAAAGGTAAATGAAGGAATCAATATTTACCAAGTGAAGAAGGTTGTTAATGGATTTAGTTTTTACCAAGTAACACAATATTCACCGAGTCACCAATGGTTACCGAGTTCCAAGCTACTTAGAATGGTCAGTATGAACCGTGCCTCTACTCTTACTGAGTGCATGAAAATGCGGTGTATTGTAGTGGATGCCAAGTATCAGAAGGTCATCAAGTCAGTTTGAGGAACTCAAGTTTTCTACCATCTGGCCAACTCAGTAAAGTTTTGTTCACTTTTGTTTGGCCGACCTTGTTAAGTAAATATTGGAATGGTATATATGTGATGTATTATATCATTTGTATATATATGATAAGGAAATTGGATGGGATTTTGCATTGCAATATTTTGAGAAGAGGAAAAGTGAATCAACAGTAGAATAGAGGAATACAACAAGGTCAACATAGATGCAAAAAAGTTATATCTATCACATTAGGTGATCAGAGAATAAAGGATCTTATCAGCAATCAGTTGTAACCAGATCCACTGCTTCATTCTAATAGGTGAATTAGTTTGTAAATCCTTTAATAGGGTAGACTTACCAGTCTTGTGTAAATCTCCTAACACAGTGCATACTTCATTGTATGTTTGTAAATCCTCTAACAAGGTGGATCTAGCAATCCTACTTGCTCCTAACAGGGCAAATCATCAGAAGTGATCATTGTAAGCCTTAATAGGCCAACTTTATATTGTAGTATTGAAGTTTTGTGGGCATCATCCCCACCCCAGTTTTACTTTCTAATTGGAAGGTTTCTGGGTCACCAAATCTATGTGTTCATGTGTTATAAATGTTTATCTTTTCCTGCATACAGTAGATTAGATGGATGAATGGTGAATATGTTATTATGCAGAATCGATTTAAAGTTTTAGAGTTACTGATTCACCCCTCCCCTCTCAGTAACCTTATTAGTCTTGATTATTTCCAACAGTCCTATAGTCACCACTTGATGTAAACTTCTAATACCAGATTTTTTTTGGCAATTGTAAGGATTAGATCGATCTATATCTATTAAAAATATGAATAATTAATTAATGATCACATTTCAGAATGAATATATAATTAAAAACTTAAATTATAAGAATATTCACACGTGTATTATATCAAATAAATAAATAAATGATATTTACCTTTCACTTCTCAAAAGTAATGCTTATTGTATTTAGTATCTTGAGTAGCAAAATGATTTTTGCACCATTCAATAATTTCATTCACACTCTCTATCCTATTACTTGAATGTATAATATCCATGTATATATAATATAAAATACACTAAATCTATGTATATATATCTAGATCTCTAGAGAGAATCTATACATATCTGCCATAAGTAGATCAAGAATACACTAAATTTATGTACATATGTTCCTGCAAGTTCATGTTGTCAAAGTTTGCACTTTATACATGCTCCTACTCCAATGTGCTCCCCTTTTCCATTTCCACTTTCAAAGAAGTTCCACAAAAACCTAACATTTCTTCTAGCATGTTGCATGGCTAACCAACTAAATACTTTTGCAAATTTAAATTGTCCCACGAGTTCATGAAATGAGATTAAAAATAATTATATACATCAAATTGAAATACATGTACAAATCAATATAAGTTTTAAATAAAGTTAAATAAAAATGTACACATGTACACTAACCTGCACAACCATCAGACTATACCCATTGCTCTAAAACATTTAATCCATGATTTCTAAGATCTTTAGAGAATATTGCAAAAAAATCAGCAACATAGCTCCTATCATGAATTCTATCATCATTAATATAGAAATGAATCTCCTTGATGATAATGCATTAATTTTCCTCCAAACTTTCTATCTTATCCACCTCAATTTGTGCATGTCTATAAATCACTTGCACAAATATTGGAACTTGTTTAAAATGAAAATATTTCCCTTAAAGCTTTGTTTTAGGTGAAAATGTATAGTTCTTAGAGAAATATACAACTGAAAGAATACAACCAAATGGAAAACAAGTTTTTAAATCACCAAATTGTTTACCTTGTGTGCACCATGACAATGTTGGATATATCAATGGATGAAACTTGGTCATAAACTCATCATATCACAATTCACTCTCCTTCAATACAATTTTTTTGGATTCAAATCCTGTCTTATTTTGTTATGTCTCATATTCATATCTCATCCATGAAACTAGTGTCAATTCATCAATATTCTCAATTTGTAGTAGAAATTTACATAAGTCTCCATATTCTGGACATTGATTTATGATGCATTGTACTTTTAACTCATTTGAATCTTCTAATTTATCACATAATATAGACTTCAAAAATTATGATGTACTGCTAGGGATGACCAAATTTGGATCAGGTACTACCATAATTTTTTTATATGATTGCAAGTGTAGACTAAATTCAACATGGGTTTGATGATAACAAGTTTCACATATCTTATTTATGCGTACAAAGGAAGGATGCATGCTCTCAAACATTCTTTGACATATTTTCACAGTTGAAAATGCTTGCTTGAATGTTTGAAATAATTCACTTTGTGTTATATCTATAAAATGTTTTGGATGTTCAATTTTTGCCCCTATCTCTTGATCTTTAATTTGTATAGTACCATGTCTATTGGAAGAAACACAAAATGATTTGGTCCAAAATTCAATAAACCACATTTTCACATATTTAGAAATTCTATCTTTTCAAGGAACTCTGCAAATATTAAACCAATTATTCTCAATATTTTCATCTAGCATATTTCTCCTCCTAATGTATCTTTGAACATTTCTTCTAGATATATGTACTAAATTATAAATTGCAAGTACTTTTTTTCCATGTGTCAACTTTCTACTAGATATAGTAGTCATCAACTCACTTCATGTAGTGCTCAAATTGTCACCTCAAGTTGTGTTGTCAGTTTTGTTATAAGTAGTTTGCAAATTTTCAAATATTGTTTTATTAACGTTATGCGCATGATTTTTCTTGTTATCAATACCCAACAACTCCAAAACAATCCTCATTTATTTTCTCCTAAATAACTCGACAAATAACTGTGCCTTTCCAAATATACTTTTGTTTTTGAAATATTCATCCCACATGTTTTGGCAATGCTTTTTAATAGTGTTCTCTTTTACCATTTGCATAGATGAAATTTGACTAGAAAGTATGTCCTCATCCAAACCCATCAAATTTACTACACCTAATAATACTTTTCTATCATTAGAACTACCAATTTGTTCACCTTTTTGAATCTCATCCTCTTCATGAATCTCATATTCTTCATTAAATTCAGTAGGTTGGTTTTGATTACATTTTGTATGACCTTTCATTTTATCATCTCTTATTCTATCATATTTGTTTGATCTAGCCTTTTTATTACCCATTCGATACATTGACCTATAGGAAAATATTTTAATTTAGATTCCACTAGAAATATAATTCAATACTTTAATATAGAGTACATAAAAATAACTAGGTAAAAAAAAACCTTATTGATGATCATTTGTAATTGTCATTAAACTCCACAAAACAATTAATAAATATGACTTCAAAAAATATTTATTTCTAAAAATGCTCCTTTAAATTTTGCAATTTGTTGTGTAGTTATTATAAATTGAAACAAAAAACAAACTATTTTATATGAAACCACCAATGTAACTGCTAGTGGTTTTTTTGGGCCAATAGGGGTTACGGTCGAATGTGTTTCGACTATAACTGTCTATATGTCATCCTAAGTGGTAGCCACACAAGCAAAAGATGCAATTTCTCCAAATTTTTCACGTTCAATACTAATTCCTCCATACAAAATGAGGTTCTTCCAAAAACTAACAGTAACCTTTTGTAGATCTCGGAGTCAAGATTATGGTCATATAAATTTTGTAGTATTTTAATTATTTATAATATGTTATACTTATAAAATATTACAAGTAGGTATTTTAAGATTCAAGAAGATGTTTGTTTTAAAATAAAAAAAATAGTAAATCATGTTCAATTTTTTTCTTTTTTTTAAAAATGTGTACCTCTAGAGGAGAGAGCCTTCAAAAATATGTAATTTAAAAAAAAAAATATGTAGATTTGGTAGAAAATGTTTAGCGGGAAAAAAAACTATCAATTTTTGATAAGTTCGACTTTGAACACTTATAACTTGAAACATATAAGTCCAAAATCAATTTTTTTTCCACTAGGTATACATGTCAACTATAACATAGTTCAAAATTAGACTAAAATACAATCATTTTCATATATTTGTTTGGTGAGAACGAAACTCTATATTTTCAGCATTTAAAAAAAATAAAAAAATAGACATAAATATTTTTTTTTAAAATGATAAAATTTTCACTCAATTAAAAAATAAAAATAGCATGCATAAACTTCATCCAATTTTACACATTTCATTAGTTTACATCATCTTCAAATTCTAAACACAAATGTCCCTTTTCTGTCATTAAAGTTGAACAGTTTAAGTTCTGATATCCTTTTCCTTTATAAAAGGTGACATAGGTTTGTGCTTTTACCCAAAAGATAAACAATCCTATGTATGTAAACTAAAAAACAAATTATATGAATTGAAACAAACTCCCCAAGATTGGTATAACAAATAGATCATCACTTGACAAAACTTGGTTTCTCTAAAAACATTGCAAATCCTAATCTATATTACAAAGTAATACAAGGGGATATGTTGATTATGGTTTTATATGTTGACGATCTTTTGATTATAGGTTAAGATCATCTTATTGACAAATGTAAACAAAATCTTATGTCTAAATTTGAAATGAAGGACTTAGGAATATTTCACTATTTCTTGGGACTGGAAGTATGGCATCATTCAAGTGAAATCTTCCTAAATCAAGGGAAGTATACTCTAGACATACTCAAAAGATTTGGCATGTTGGACAACAAGGCAATGAAGACTCCCATGGAAACAATTCTCAAGAAATTAAAAGAAGCAACATAAGATTCTAAAAATGTTGATCCTACTTTATATTGACAAAGGATTGGTTCTCTAATGTATTTGGTAAACACAAGGCCTAACATCTGTTATGTTGTAAATGATCTTAGTCAGGTCATTTGTGAACCAAAAAAACACATTCTTAGGTACCTTAGTGGTACAATTGGATATGGTTTAAAATACACTAAGACTGAACTTAATCTAAGCAGATATACAGACTTTGATTAGGTAGGAAATTTAGAGAATTGTAAGAGCACTTTAGGATGTTGTTTTAGTTTGGGGTCAATGATGATATCCTGGTTTAGTCAAAAGTAGTCTTTAGTAGCCTAGAGTTCTATAGAAGCCAAGTACATAGCTGTATCCATGGGAAAAAGAGAAGCGATATGGTTAAGAAAAGCTTCTATTTGGATTATTTGGAAAGCTTCTACCACCTACTACTATCTATTGTGATAACTAGAGTTGTATTAAACTATCTCTTAATCTAGTGTTTCATAATAGATCAAAACACATAGAGATACTGTAATACTATGCTTGAGATATGGTTGAGAAGGATGTAATTGGGTTGAAATATATTAGTACAGAGAATCAAATTGCAAACACTCTTACCAAACTACTTGCTAAAATAAAGGTGGAGCACTTCTGTAAAGAACTTGGTATGATTGTCAAATTTGAGGAAATGTCTTAGAAAAATTGATTATTTTACTCTATATATATTATATGAAATTTATGGAAATTTTGTTGATCATTGAGAAGTGACGACTTAAAAAATGATTTCACTTGTATTTGGAGAAGTTATTGTAAGGTGATGACTTTACAATAACTTGTAGCATGATTCATTCATGTAAAGGCTTTATCTTATAAATCAACAACTAGGTGTTGGATATCATTAAATTGATTATCTACAAGTTGCTTGTATAGATATATTTTCAGTACTTGGTGAATATCTTGCCCTGATATTCTAATAGGCCAATACCACACAGAGTACTTGGTGAACATCATTAAGTTGATGTTATGATAGGCTATTACTCTAGAGTATTTGGTGAATATCATTTGATTGATATTCTGATAGGCCAATACTCATGTCACATAATGTCAAACATAAGTTGGTGAATATCTTATCATTGATGAATCAATACTTATTTGACATTGTATAAAGAAGTTTTTTGATCAAAGACTTCTTCTATGTTAAACATAAATATATTCAAATTTGTTTATCCTACTAATCTAAGAGGGATTGTTAAAATATAGTTTAGTTGGACATAAATTTTGAAAGGTTTAATAATTCTTCATGTGGATATTTATGTTTATTGTTTATTGTTTAAATTCACACACACACACACACACACACACACACACACACACACACACACACAAATATATTACAATTTTATATGAATTAATTAATGGAGAATTACCTATCTCATTGACTTCCCTTAATAAAGTGAGTTTAGATAAATCTTTCTCCCATTGATTTTAAAAAGGTAATCGAGGGTGACGATTGAGTCACACCTGATAGTTGGACTCAAGTATGAGTCACACTTATTGGTCGTGCTTCATGGTCAACCCTCTCATATCTTTATATGATATCTATGTTGATTATTTGACATAAGGAACACATACATAAACTAGTCTTCTGTGCATATCAGCGTTGCATACTTAGATAGATATTCCTTCCATACTTTCATAATTTTATTTGCATTCATTTAATTATACTAATATTTGAACTCTTGTTTATAATACTTATTTGATCTGGATCCTATCAATGTGTTATTTTTATTATAAAGAACTCATTATCAGATTCTCAACTTGAGGAAGAAATCAAAATAGTATCATAGCTTTAGTCTATTTACACTAACAATTATCAAGTTCTGAGAGATGTGTCTTAATGACTAGTTTAAATCATAAGGAAAAATTTAAGGATTTGAGTTTTCAAATTTTCTTCATGTATCTTTTGTCCATTTAAGTTTCTTTAGAGTGTACTTTGAACTCTTAGAGTAATGTCACATGTTGTTCATATATGCTGCAATTTTTTTCATCGCTAGGAATGCCTGGTGTAGGTTGTAAATAGATTGCTTTCTCTAGCTACAATGGATGTTGTTCTATGTTTAGCTAATAAATTTCATATGATTACACCCTATTAAATTTTGAATTCAGGGCAAAACAAATTTGATTTGTATTGAAATTAATCAAATGAATAAAATTTGGGATACAAATTAGATTATAATAGTATTTGTGACAATGATGCAAATTTATTGATTTTATAAATTATAATAGAAACTTGTGTTTTAAAGGTTTTATAATAGAAACATTTAAAATGAAATTTGACTTGTATTGAAATAATTATACAATACAAGATAGATGTTAATAGTATTTGTGACAATGATGTAAATTTCTTAATTTTATAATAGAAACTTATGTTTTTAAGGGTTTATAATAGAAATATTTTATAGGAATTTGTTTTTATTAAAATATCTTTGTAATACAAAATAGATTTTAATAGTATTTGTGGCAATGATGCATATTTCTTGACTTTATAATAGAAACTTATGCTTTTAAGTTGGAAATATTTGATATGAAATTTGATTTGTATTAAAATAACTTTGTCATACAAAATATATTTTAATAGTATTTGTAACAATGATGCAAATTTCCCACTCGCCATGCTCCGCAGTTAACAATATGATACAAATTTTAATAGATTTTAATAGTATTGTAAAAATTAATAGTTACTTCAAATCCAAATCACCATTCTCTACAACTTTCCCACTCCCCCCTAGATATGAATTTTGAATTACCATGGCCTTGGAGGGCCCAAACATGCTCGATGCCTCAGTGTGCCTGCACCTACACATGGTGTTGGATCTTCATAGAGAAGATTCCCCTATGTTTTCTATAACGTTGACTCTAGAGTTGATTCTACTCATATTGATGCTACACACCCCCCCCCACCCCACACCAAAGATGGGTGGAAGAATGTCCTTGTGGGGGAACAAGTGGAAAACACCAATCTTGAATCTCCCAAGGTCACCCATAGAGCTACAGGACTAGAAATCGCTTTCCCAGATAGTGTTGTGGACAATGCTACTGCCTCCCTCAAACATTGTAGTGTGGGTAAGTTTATATCCTTCACGCCTTTGATTGAGATGATGAGGAAATTGGTCATCTAGAAATGGAAGGTAAAGGGAAGCATTATTTTTTTGGCAATGCCCAACAATCTCTTCTACTTCTATTTTACTTCTGCAGAGGACTTGGGGTCATCTTGTTTGGGACCTAGTACTATGGTAAACACTGCCTAGCATTAGCAAAATGGTACCTTAGCTTTGATGTCACTCAGCAGCTTTAGATCCTAACCTCAACTTGGGTCCACCTACCTAGACTACCATTGGAGTTCTAGGATGAAAAGATCCTAAGATACAATGGAAACACTTTTGAACATTTTAGCACTTTTGACCAGGTAACTCTACTTAAACATAGACTTGTTTTTGCTAGATTTTGTGTGAATGTCACCATTAATCAAACTCTCTTGACCATGGTTACATTGTCCACTAAATGGGGGAAAAGGGTCCAATTGATAGAATATGAGAACAAATTATTGTATTGCCAAAATTGTGGTTACTTTGGACATGTGCTATTAGCTTTCTTTTCCATTTCTATGTAGGGAAAACAAAAGGTGGATTCGCCAGACATTTTTGAGGGCTTTGTCTTGGTCAGGGAACCTTCATCCTCTCCTAAGAAAGTAGAAGTTGAAATTGTGGAAGACTGTCCTAGTAGTAAGAAATTTGAGGAGGACAATAGGGAAGGTAAGGTGGAAGAGACTATTAAGACACCTGAGGTGATGACTCTGGAAGCTAAGGAAGGAGTAGAGATGGAGGAATACAAATTTAGGAGAGAGATTGATGACATTTTGAAATCAAAGGAGGAGGGTGAAATTGGTCCCCTTAAGGTGGCCACCTATGGAGTGATACCTTCAGGTAAGGAGATCATTTAGGACACTTAGTGATTTCAGAAGTGATATTGTTGGTGTCCTTGGGATCAACCACTAAGAGATAGACCATGGTGTTGGTAAGACCTGTAAAGAACCCAATACCAAATATGGGGGTAGGGGGAGTTTTAAAATAGGGAAACCTGATAAGTTGGGTCAATGGGGGATATTTAGCTTGAAGACGCTAAAATTAGGGTCTCTAGAGGAGGTTGTGGCCAAGGCCATGAGAAGCTTTGAGGAGGTTGAGGGAATTTGGTTGTCTTGTCCCCATCATCCCATCAAAGTGTTATGGGAGAATGAGAGTACCCCAAGAGAAAAACTAGGGGGCAAGAAATTGGATTTGGCAGTGACAACTATCAAAGGCTGCCCAAACAACAAAACAACTAGGACTAAATAGGAAGCAAGGGAAGTGGCCAATGGAAGACAACTTGCACTAGACACAATCAAGAAAGGTAAAAAATAAAATTACTCTTGTGGAATGTTAGGGGGTTGAACAACGGCTAGAAATAGTATGATCTTAGAAAATGTATTCTAGTGGAAATGATTGATAGTATCCTCATTTAGGAAACAAAGATGATCTTAGTTTGTGGTGACTGATTAGGGAGTATCGTACATACTTCATAATTCTTTGGGCCTTATTTTATCAAGATTTTGGGTCGACATGTAATTATTAATTATAACCCTAAAGTGGTAAAAATACTTGTATGAAAGAGCTTAGGGTTAAGGATTTTCATAAGGTGTGATGCAAAAATTGGTTCTTGCAGTGGTATGGAGCTATAGGGGATTTCAAATTGTAACTAGGTTGTAATCACTGGATAATAATAATATTAGACTTGTTGGTGGACGTAGTCCAAGGATTGGGTGAAGGATGTTAAATCTTGGTGTCTTGTGTTCTCTTCTATGCAATTCAATATTTTTTGATATTGTTTATATTTGCATGTAACTATTATTTTTGTTTGAGATTAATCCTAACAAGTGGTATCAAAGTTAGGTTAATTGTAAAAGGATTTGTATAGAAAAAGGGCATTGATTTTGATGAGATATTTTCTCCTATTGTTAAAATGACTTCTATTCACACTATTTTAAGCATTGTGGCTATTGAAGATTTTCATTTGGAGTAGCTTTATGTTAAAGCAATCTTCCTTCATGGTGATTTGGATGAAGAGATATATATGGAACAACTAGAGGGATTTGACATGAAAGTTGTGCAGATTAAAGAAAAGTTTATATGGCTTCAAGTAAGCACCTCGGCAATGGTATCTAAAATTTGATAAGTTTATGCATGAGCATGGATATAGTAGATTTCATTTAGATCATTGTGTTTATTTTAAGAGGTTGGATGAGGATAGCTACATTATTTTATGTTTATATGTTGATGATATGCTTGTAGTTGGGTCTAACATGGATCACATTAAGGGGTTGAAATACTAGTTAGCACATACATTTGCTATAAAGGATTTGTGGGTAGCAAAAAAAATCCTTGATATGAAGATTTGTAGAGATAAGAAGAACAAGAAATTGAATTTATCTCAGGCTGATTATATTGAGGTGTTGCAGTGTTTCTCTATGGAGAATGCTAAAGCTGTCAGCATACCTTTACCTGATCATTTGAAGTTGACTATAGAGATGTATCCCAAGACACAAGAAGAAGAGGGTAAGATGTCCAAGGTACCTTACGCTTCAGTTGTAGGAAGTTTTATGTAAGCTATGGTATGTATAAGGCTAGATATTGCACATGCAGTGGGAGTCATTCAAAGGTATATGAGTCATCCAGGAATTGAGCATTAGAATGCAGTTAAATGGATTCTCAGATATTTGAGAGGAACATATAGTAAGTGTTTACATTTTTGGGTTACATTTTTTGGGCTCCACTACTAATTTACAGGGTTATGTTGACTCAAATTTGGTAGGGAATATTGATACTAGGTAGAGTACTATAGGTTATGTATTTACTATTGGTGGGGAAGCAGTGAGCTAGATTTCTAGGTTATAGAAAGTTAATGCTTTATCCACTATAGAGGTAGAGTATGTTGCTACTATAGAGACAACCAAGGAGATGATATGGCTTGTAATGCCCTGCCAAGGAATCCAAAGAATTAACTTAGAATTTCACTAAGTTTAGTAGCATTTTTTTTTTCATGAAAGTAAACAACACATATAACTTATGCACAATAACGAAAGCAATAGCAATGTCCATCTGAAAGTAAACATAACATACATAATAGATTACATTCTTTAAGATCCCTTAACGTTGAATTACATACCTGAATCCATCTAGCACAACATCCACATGAAATAATAATGATAAGCCCAATGTTTATACATTACATTTCAAGTACTTAATCATCCACTGTACATGTCACAGGGTATGACAAGCTCAAAAGAATATACATACATAGAACAAGGTGCATCATCCTATTCTAATCCATGATACATCAAAGTAGAGATAGTCACATGATACACATCATAGAGAACATATACATCCATCATAAAGATCAAACATAATAAACTAAGTGCACGGTTCCTCCCAACCATCAATAGCATCATTAGACCATCATGGATCCTAGCCATCCCTTCATGCGTAACATTCCAAATCACTGAAGAGATCATCGGTATTACATAGTAGGAATGTCACTCCTAATCAATACAACATCATATGTAGAAAGTAATCTAACATGCAAATAAAAGCATAAGATAACATCATCTAACATATGCTAATCATCAATGAAAAAGGATACATATCCACCATCATGAAGGACACAACAACCACGATGTATCAATGAATCTCAAAATGATAAGAGTGGAAAATACACTACCACCTGACCGCGTGGTACCTAAGTGGTCCACTCCCACCGTGCTAAGGAGATAATCTCAAGTCCCAAACAGGCTATCAAAATCACATAGCACATATCTCTATAAGTCTAGGAATCCTAAAAGTATACTAACTCAAAGGTTCCAAACACAAAATCTGACATCTATTTCCCAGAGGCACACAATGACATGTAGGAACCTACTATGCAAGCAGGAAAGTTTCATCACAATTATCACGTACAAGTTACCCTGGTAGTTAGCTAAACTCCATGGGTCCATACTGATTTCATACGGCCACTAGTATCCTCTCATAATGACGAGGCATACTATGGAATGCAAGGTCACAACCATGCATCTCACTACTCCCATCCTAGCTTGTACAAGTGCTCAAGGCATGGGCGAGAACAAAACACTTATCTTTTTAGGTTCATTCAGTTAGTATTAGGTGTGAATGTTATCACTTATTAAACCAACTTACAATGAGTTACCCCGGTAGCCTCTTAGGGCCCTGACCCCCATTGCAAGCCACTTCCCGTCACTACATGCAGATATCCTACCCTAATGCTCATGGACTCATAAATCTCAAAATCAAAAAAGATAATTCATAACAAAATCATCAAATATGCATAAAAGCATCAAATCTCCATGAGCAACATCCATAGAAAATCATGAACACAACAACTCTCTATTGGTAACTGAATTATCACTGATAATCAAATATCCAATGGTTCTCAATAACCAAAATATATACATCTCAATCATACTGATCGAAGACACCATAAATGGTTGAGTCAAACATGTCACATCATGACATCATCAAAATAAATCCACATAACAGTCCCATCATGGTGACTAGAAAAATAACCAAGGATAACTGATCAATGACCAAAAATAATGGTTAAGTCAAGTGTCTCATACATAAGAATCTCAACTATAACAATCAGTAATCACAACCAATACATAGAGCATTCCATCACATAACCATGGTTGGGTTATAAAAAGATTGAGATTAAAACATCATCATGTCACCACAATCACATAACCCCCAAGCCTCTGGTAGACGTCCTATACTAGTCAACACTAGTCAACCCAAAACCCAAAACAATAGCATAAAGAATACACAATGTAGACACATGTTTTGGTTTTACAACTTGAGTTTAAATGTAGAGATCTCAATTTATGTTTCCAAATCTGAAGAATGAATGGAGGAACACATATATTGTTTTGAATAAAAGTTTTCCTTATTAGAACTAAAAAAATCCATTTTCCAATTAATAACATTTGTTTGATACATCCCCCACCCAACTATAAATTACTTATTTAATAATTTAAAACATTTAAATTATTAAATAGTTGAAAATTATTAAAGAGTCACCTTATGAAAATAAACCATCAATATAAGCCATTGATCAAATAACAACTTAAATTTACAAATAACATATTTACATATTACACACACACACACACACACATACATTTAAATATATATATATATATACATACATACATATGTATTACGTTTTTATTAAATCGAATTAACAATTTTGATTTACACCATATTAGAATCGAATTGTATGTAAACGTTTTAACATAAATGTTATTGTTATCTTTTTGCATATTAACATCAATTAACCCCCCCCCCCCCCCAACTCATGCTGCACTACGCAGTACCTACGGTCGCAGGCACTGTGCCAACAACGAGTATGTGGTACCCCTGTCACCGCAGACCTACGACGGCAGGCCTCTACCTTCTACCGGTGCGGGGTACGAAACATGCCCACAGCATAATATATATAAACTTTGTTCCATGCAACATATAAATCGCGATGCGAATTGATAAATTTTCACTGCAATTTTATTAATCGCTCAATTCGGTGCATTATATATAAATATACATAGGTATATATATCAGTATATATATATATATATATATATATATATATATATATATATATATATATATATTCGAATTTTATAATAGATTCATAATAAATGTATACATATGCATATATATAAATATATATTTATATATATGTATATGTATGCAGATTTGAATATATAACCATGTATGTTTTTCACAAAGATTATATCTACAATTAAGAATAAGATATTTGCAATATAGAATGCATATAAAGTTCTCCAATTAAATTAATCTACCCACATATATAAATATGAAACTTCTCAGAAGACATATGGAAGACACAAAGAAGACAGGGAATGCATGATGCAAAAATAGCATAAGTAAAATCACAAGAATCTACTTGGATTCTGATGCTAAATCGCTCTTCCTCAAAAAATCTGCAGAGCAAGCTTCTCCCTTCTTCAGAATTCTCGAGTCCTCCAATTCTCCAATTGCACTCCAAATGCTATTTCTATGCTTCTATGAGTGCCTGAATATAAAGAGCTTTTAGGAAACATCTAGAATGCTTCTAGAAACAGCTGGAAGGTGTCACCAACTAAGCATGGGTCTTTTCCAACCTTCAAGATGAGCCTTAGGGTTGTAGACACCATGTGCTTAATTGATGCACTAACCCCCATGTTGTTGACACTTGAGAAATAGAGAAGTGCGCTAACTCCCATGCAAACTTATAACTCCAATTCATTTTTTATATAATTTTTATTTAATATTTATAACTTTCATTTTAACTTTTATAACTTTTATTATTATTAGTTATTTATTACTTTATTATTATTTTATTATTATTATTAATTTTAATTTCTAATTTTATTTTATTTAATTCATTTTTCCTCAATAATTCACATTTAATTAATTACAATTAAAATATCAAATAACATGATATTTTATATTAATCTTCTCAAATAATTAATTTATTAATTAAATCCATTTATTAAGACTTAATTAATAGAAAATTCACCATAGACCTCCACGATAAAATATGAAAACCCATCATAGAGCAAATCTCTCAAAATCAGTCTAAAGGGTTAAAAATCATGAATTATGTCATCTGACACATTCGGCAGGTAAAATATCCAGATACTTGTCCTACCTCACTAGGACAATTGGCTTAAAGGTTTAGGATTTGGACTTGAGAGTTTATCTCCCTTATCTTATCATTGAGATAGTATAATAGGGTACGCTCATCCTGGCAATTCAAGGAAGTCGATACCCGGTACCTGCAACCTGCAGAAAAACCATGCATGTACATACAATATATATAATGCTAAGCTAAACAGACAATGGCAGTAAGTGGTGCATCGTGTAGATCCCAACTAAGCAGGTGACTACGACTCCCTTCTTTAACCACATCAGAAATGCCATACAATAAGAAAACACGCACACCATACACATGCAAGTATGGGGTAAGTATCCATAATAAAACACATAAGATAATAAACCATCCATCTAATCATCAATAATATCTAAAAACAGTATAATGATCATCATGTATGCATGAAATGTAAAATCTAAATGATCTCATCATATAACCACTGAATCCATAACATAATGTTTGACAGTGTCAAAACAATACCACTAATCCATCAACATAAGACTAGTCTATCATAGTCTGATAATAATAACAATGTCCAGAAAAGATGTGAACGAGGGTAGGCACTACATGGCTTTAGTTCTTCCTAGAAGAATTGTGACACCCTCAAAAGGATAATTATTTGTTTACAGATAGTTAGAGTGTCATTCATCTTGCAAAGAATTCAGCTTTGCATTCAAAGAAAAACCACATATAGTTGGTAACATTTCATTTGGTTAATTCCTGGATGATGGATAGTTAAAGCTGGATATGATACATATAGATGCCAATCTAGCAGATATGTTTAAAAAGGTAGTGACAAGGGAGAAGTTGAACTCCTCTTCAACTTCAATTGGTCTTCTAGATTGAGTAAAATAAAAGAACAACAGAGTCTAGGGTGGTTGGATCTAGTGGAAGCCTCATGGGGTAGTGGAATAGGTACATGATTAGTCTCTAAGTGGGAGATTATTGTCTAGTGTGGAGCTTGATTAGTCCCCAAGTGGGAAATTGTTAGTTTGTGGTGATTGATCAGGGAAGTACTATACATATTTCATAATTCTTTGTACCCTATTTTATCAAGTTTTTGGGCCAACATGTAATTATTAATTATAACCCTAAAGTGGTAAAAATACTTGTATAAAAGGGCTTAGGGTTAGGTATTTTCATAAGGTGTGATGCAAAAATTGGTTCTTGTGGCAATATTGAGTTGTAAGGGATTACAAATTATAATCAAGTTATAATCACTAGATACTAATAAAATTGGACTTGTTGTTGGTGGATGTAGCCTAGGGATTGGGTGAACCACATCAAATCTTGGTGTCTTGTGTTCTCTTCTATGTAATTCAATATTTTTTTTATTGTTTTTATTTGCATGTTACTATTATTTCTATTTGAGGTTAATCCTAACAAATGACATACCAAAATTTTACTAAGGTGGCTGAGAATCTCTAGCCTAGGGCAGCTTTCTTTCATTTAGAAGGGAAGTCCTTAAAGAGAAGAACTTCATGGTTTCTAAGTTTAGTAATGATAGAATGGTGTGGAATATGGTAAACATTTATGCCCTGAATACTAGGGTGGGAAATGGGATAGGATTGGAAGAGAGATGGGATTTTTGAAGAAAAAAAGTCTTATGTGTATGGGTGACTTTAACACCCACTTATACCCCTCAAAAAAGCTTAGGGAGATAATTGATTTCTTAGAAAGTATACAAGACCTCTTGGAGTTGATAAACACTAATGACCTCCTAGATGTGGAACTACAGGGAAATCCTTTTACTTGGTCCAACAATAGGAAGGGTCAAGACTTGATTTAGGTTAGGTTGGACCAGCTACTTGTCTCAAAGATTGGCCCAACATCATCCCCTCCTCCCTAGTGAATCTCTCAAGGAATATTTCTAACCACTACCCAATCTTGTTCAACCGGGTGAATGATCTGGTGAGTGGACCTAATAACTTTAGGTATGCAATTATGTGGCAATCTCACCCAGACTTCAAAAATAAGGTGGAAGAATGGTGGAATATAAGTGTGGATGGGACCACTATGTTCTAATTGATGCAAAAATGGATAATGTAAGAAAGAATGCTAGGGAATGGGCTAAAAGATCCTTTGGAAATGTGTTTACAATAAAATAGGATGTTGAGGAGGAGCTCAAAGGGCTGTAAACTACCATGTCAGTAGGGGATGACACTAAAGCAACCATGCCAGAGGAAGAGATCTATAGGAAGAAGTGAAAGGGAACTAATCTCAAGGAGGAGATCTTCTAGAAGAAAAGTTCCCAAATTGCTTGGTTGACTAAAGGTGATAGAAACACCTCTTTTTTTATTGATCTACTTTGAAACATAAAAAATGCAACACTATCACCCTAGTGGCGGATGGTTGAAGGACTTTGTCAAAGTAGGAGGAAATGGGGAGGCATGTTGTGGATTTCTTCATGAATGCTTATAAAAAAGAGGACAAAAGGTGAAACAATGTAATAAGGAGAAGTATGCTCAATAATATCCCAAAAGTGTTGGGGATGGAGGAAAATGATAGGTTAAAGGAGAAAGTGTTGGAAGAGGAAGTGAAGAATGCAAATTTCTCTATGAAAGCCTTCAAGGCCCTAGGCCTGGATGGATTCCCATAAGCCTTTTTCCAAATTTTTTGTGAAGTGATAAAAAATGAGCTAATTTGGGCCACTAGAGGCATCATTAGAACTAGGAAATTGCTGAAAATGATCAATAAAAGCTTCTTAGTTCTTGTGCCTAAAATTCAATCTCCCAAAACATTAAGTGATTTTAGGTCGATTAGCTTATGCAATACCATTTATAAAGTGTTTTCTAATGTGTTGGTCAATAGGATTAAACCCTTCCATGATAAATATATTAGGAGCCCCTAGAAGGGGTTTGTCTCACGTCAAAAAATTGTGGATGTTGTAGTTTCCACCCATGAGATCATCCACTCAATGGTGAAAAGTAAAATTTTAGGCATGGCTCTAAAACTGGACATATCTAAAGCTTATGATAGAGTCAATTGGACCTTCCTTCATGAAGTTCTAGAACAAGTTGGGTTCATAAGGGATATTGTGAACCTAATAAAAACTATGGTAGAAACCACTTAGATTGAGGTTTTGCTCAATGGGACCCCCTGGAGAAACTTTGAGGTGGGTAGAGATTTAAATATGGGGACCCTCTTTCCCCTTACCTCTTTATCATGGTGGCTAAAGTGTTAGGGAGAGTGGTTTGCAATTTGGCTGTGTTAGGTGACCTAAAAGGTAGTCAACCTACTAACACATTGATGCCTGAGGTTATCCAGCAATTTGTGGATCATACCTTCCTCTCTGAAAAGTCCTCAATACAAGAAGCTAAAGCATGGAAGAACCTACTCTCAAACTTTGACAATTGCTCAGGTCAGGAATTAATCTAGCTAAAAGTAAGATTTTTTTTTAACACCCCTGAGGTTTTGCAGGTGAAGATAAAAAATATCCTTGGTTGTTAATTAGAGAACCTCCTAGGCATATACCTTGGGCTCCCTCTAACCATGAAAGAGGTCTCAACCAGCTATTGGAATACTATCTTGGAGAGAATCCAAAAGAAGCTTGCTAGGTGGAAAGGAAAGTTTCTTATTAATGCAGAAAAAATACAACTCCTAGGTGCGGTACTCCAAGGAATTCCCATCTACTTTCTCTCAATTATCAATATCAACCAACACATGATAAACAAACTCAAAAGAGTGAAAAGGAACTTCCTTTGGTCTAGGAGAAGAACAAATGGAGTCTAGTGAATTGGGAGACTGTGTGCAAACTAAAGGATAAAGGGGGGTTGGGTATAAGAAGAATGACTAATACGAATAAGGTTCTACTCATAAAAGTGGGGCAGAGACTGGTGGAAAATGAAACCAGTTGGGGAAGAATTATGGAGGGTAAGTACCTTGCCAACACTAACTTTAGATATAATCTCCTTAATAATGATCTACCTAGTGGTTCTAAGATCTAGAATAACATCCCCAAAACTAAGGTCCTTTTGAGAAAAGGTGTGAGATGGATGGTTGGGAATGGGAATAGGATCAGATTCTAGGAGGATAACTAGATAGGGGGAAACCTCTTAGTTACAACAAATTCAGTGGCCTTCAGGAACCTCTAAAAAGAATGATGGGGACAAGGGTGGTGGGCTATATTAATTATCGTGGGAAATGGAAAGACTTAACTTTGGATATACAAAATAGTAAGGACTCCTTGATCAAAGAGCTAGAGGATCTAATCTTCCACTATGAACTTCCTATGCATGATCAAAAGGATGAGGTGGTGTGGGATAGGCAGATGAATGGCTAGTTCTCAGTCAAGTTTTCTTACTAGCTCATCTTTGAAAATGATCAAACCATGATAAGATGGAGAAAGATTTGGATTAGTCAATTACTACCAAAAGTGAACTTCTTTTGATAGATGGTGATGCATGGAAAAATCCTCACAATTGATAACTTTCAAAGGAAAGGCATACTAATCACCAACAAATGTTATCTATGCAAGAAGGAAGATGAATGCATAACCCACCTCTTTCTAGAATGCCCATATACCCTTAAGATATGGTCTTACATCTAGGAAACATTACTAATTAATTGGGTCATGAATAGAGGAATGGAGCAATTCATGAAGAACTGGAGCTGCCCATTCTACCATCCCCACCTCAAAATACTTTGAATTCTCCTCCCCCTACATGTTTGTTGGGGAATTTGGAAGGAGCAAAGGGGTGAGGAGATTGTAGGGGGATTTTGGGAAAACTCATTACTAAGAATGTTGTGGTAGCTAAAGTTAGATTTCCATAAGAACCGCTGAGTAGGAAAGAGAAGGATATTGCCGAGAGATGGAAAATTCTTCCCAATTTCCATAAGTTTGACAACTTGAAGGTGGTTGCTAGAAGAATACATGTTGGAACCCCCCCACTAGGCTCATTGTCAAACTAAATTTTGATGGGGCAACATGTAAGGGGCTTGTGACAGTGGGTGGTGTGCTATGGGACAAAAAAGGAGATGTGTTGGTTGCCTACTCGATAATTTTGGGTTAGGGAACCAATAATGTGGCAAAAACCATCACCTTACTATGGGGGCTAAAAATTGTGGTGGAAATGAAAGTCAAAATACTTTCCATTGAGGGGGACTCTAAACTCATCATTGATTCAATTCAAGGTCAAGCTCAACCTAGTTGGACATTGAGGCACATCTTAGGGAACATATGGCATTATCTTACGAAACTTGATCATTATGCTTTACAATACACTTATAGGGAAGATAATGCAGTGGCAGACACCTTGGCAGGGTGTGGTTTTGATTTCATGAACATTAAAAGTTGGAGGGATTTGGAATCGCTACCCAAGAATGTGCATTCCCTCATTTGCAAGGAAAGACCTTGCTGAATCAGGTTAGATGACTCTCCAACTTTGGAAAATGGACATTTTTGGTGGGATTGCTATTATTACGATAGCTACAGTTTCCATAATGTTGAAAAGACATCTTGCAAAGGAAAATAACACTAATTGCATCATGAAAAGACATGGAAAAGGCGAATTAATAAATAATACAGGCTTTAAAATTAATGCCATTATTGTGTAGTGTTATGGCATGATTAAGGGAAAAGTTCACAATAATACCAAGGCTAGATCATTATGGTATTTTGTGTAGAATCCTTACACTCCCCATAACAATGCCAGTAATTGGCTTGTAAATTGTATTCATAGGATCATGAAGAACAAAAAATGAAAGCTTTTGTCCACCAATTGTTTGATTTTTAGGCTAGCCTTGACAATTTTCTAGGTGCAAATGAAAATTACTGAGATTGTAGAAGGAGATTTGGTTGAGGAGAAAGCTACCATGGGTGGGGACCTAAATAGATTGGAGCCCACAAAGTTCGAGGAAGTCTCCAAGAGGTAAGCCACTTGGATTATGCTTAAGGAAGGAGGGTTTTTGCCCTATATGCAGGCCATGGTAGGGTACAATGAATTTCTTTTGCATCAGTTCATCTGTACCTGGAAGGATAGGTAGGTGACCATTAATGGCATTTCTTTTCAAGTGAATGAAGAATCTATTGCTATGGCGATGGGTTTAGAAATGAAGGGTAGGAAATGGAAGAAAATCACAAAGTTGGTGGATGAGGTGAGCCTCTCTAGTTTCTTTAGAGAGAATAAGGATCTTGACTAGTACCAGGGAGGATTTAGGAGAGACAAACTTCTAGAGCCCTAGGATGACGTCTGTTTGATGACAATGAAGTATTTGACACTAGAGAGTAGGCATGGTGTGTATTAATTTTATCATTTCCCTCTACTTAACCATTTTCATAATAGGTAATTTTTTAGTATTCCTTTCTTCCTATTGCATGCCCTTGAAGACACTATCATTGATGATAGAGAAAAGAGGGAAAAGGGGGCTAATTTCCCCATTCTCCACCAAGGGCTCATGTTATGCCTCTTCCAATTTCACCTGGTCCTTTGTCCTCCTTGTGTGATTTCCATCAATAACATTCTCCCCTCTAGTCCCTCGTGTGTTTGGAATTTACTAGTGGTAGCCAAGGCCCCACTTCTTAGCCCTCTCCTAGCCAAACCCCTGCTGAGGGAAGGAAAAAAAAAATTATAACCCTTGAGCAAGAGCCCAATAAAATAATTAAAATGAACAAAGAGGGTGGTGGTTGAAATTGGTGACTTAGATGAGGAAACTTGTGGGAGTAAAAGAAAGTCAGGAATAATTTCTAAGACTTAGGGTTGATACAAACAAATGACCAGTCACTCTCAAGAAGAGGAGAATGATGATACCAATTTTGAGGAGAGTGACAAGAATTTAGGGGATGGTATGGATAAGGGGAAAGAGGATATGGATAAAGATGTGGAGAAATGGGATGATACCCTTGATCATATCTGGGACTTTATGGCAAACAACACTATTATGGACTCCTCCCCTAAGCCCATGCATGTCTCTGCCACCATCACCCTACCTTCTTCTATCAACCAAGAGCATCTCAATACCACCAATGCCTCCCCTGACACTATTTCATCCTTGATTGGTAAAGAAGGTGAGGAGAACCTAAAAGACCATGCTAACATTTCTAATGTGCAAGTTAAGTGGAACCCCCTAGAGAATTGTAGTAGGAACCTAAAGCTAGAAACCAAGTAGAATGAACCTGCTACACGCAAGCAATACAAGGATATGATGGATAGGTGCATGGTGGTGCAAGAGGGTTTCAACCTTTTCTCCAAGTTCACTCTCAAATTCATGCACGTGGAAGCTACCACTCTTTAGTTGTTGGCTAATACCTTGAAGGAGGAGAACCTTAGAAAGGAGGACAAGAAGCTTCTTATAGCTTCGTTGTTGAGGACTAGGCCAAGGTTCTCATGGATGGGAAAGGAAAGAAAAAGGAGGCTAGTTAATGGCTTTTTGGTTTTTGTTGTTTTTTGGTACTCTTTTGGCCTCTCCCCATTTGTTGTTGATGGTTTTAATTTTTTTAATGTTGAACTTGTTTATGGGCTATAGGTGGTATAATGCATTGACCACCTACATGTAGTTTGTTAACTTGTTAAAATATTCTAGTTTTAAAAGTAGGAATACAAGTGACTCTATATACTAGAATATTGTTTATGAGGTTTTTGATATGAACTATTAGGGGCACTGTTTGGTTGTGTGTTGGTTGCTAGCTGGTTTTGTGCTAGTTGCCAGCAGGTTTTTTATGGTTATTCCACCACTATTTTAAAGTGCTAGCCCCTTAGTTTTTGACTAATTTTTTTCAATCAAAAACAATGATGCAAATTTCTTGATTTTATAATAGAAACTTATGTTTTTAAGGGTTTACAATAAAAACATTTGATATGAAATTAGAAACTAGAAACTTAAAATGAAATAATTGAAGAATGTATTTGATTTAAGAAATGATTTTATTTTGATGCTTGATTTATAATGGAAACATCTATTTTATAAATAGAAACAAATCTTTATAATCATAAAAATAAAGAAAAGAAACTTTGATTAAGTCGATAGGCTTATTATTGCAAGACATGCTGCCAGAATGTTATGGCATTTCGATGGTGTTAGATGTTGTAGATTTGGAAAATGACCTAATTCCTACCATCACAAAAGAAAAATCCCACTATGAAAAGTAGCTTGTTAGAAAGGCTAAAACACTACAAATACAAGCCTTTTGAAAACAGATCCTGTGGTTAAAAACAACCTATGATAGTGATCAAACACAACAATGTTAGAAATGATTAAACACTACAAATATAAGCATTGTTATTAGATTAATACCAGATTGAATGGGAATAAAAACAAGCATTTTTAAATTGTATATTAAAATATTATATGTTATTTGTATTATGTTAATTAATCACCTCCTTAATAACAATTATATCATATTGGTTTCTATGATCTATATATAGTTATCATAATGCTGAAATATCTAATTTTATCACACTCTTGTTTGAATGTTTTCCATTTTAGGGAAAATTTTGATAAATTGATAGTGAAATATTTCCAAGAAAGGTAATTGGAATAATGTCAAATTAACACTGTATTAATTTATAACAGAATGGGAATAAAAATGAAGAGTTCATCTAGGTCATAATATTATTTTTTGTAAAAAATGGAAAAATAATATTCTTTCAATTTTGTTCAAGATTGATTGATACTTTTTAATTTTATGATATTTATGGATACTTTTCATCTTTAACATTATTCTTAGAGTCTTGAACTATTTTCCTAGATATTGTAGTAGTTTGTAACTATGAATGTTATATTCTCATACATTTAGGTGTTAAGTATGTATACTCAAATTTTGTGAAAGAAAAACTAAAAGAAAAATATTTGAATTTTTTATGGCTTTTCATTTCATAAACTGATTTAGAAGACATTATCATTTTTGAATTAGATATTAATTTCTATTTGATGAAATGTTTTTTCATTTTTGTTTAAGAGATCGGATATCTTATTTATACTTGCATCTGTCTTTAATCCTAAACCATAATTTCACAAAAAATAAATAAGCTCATAGAAAACTTGAAATGAAAAAAACTAAAATTTATATTGTTTTATTTTCATTCTAGGTGAGACAACTAGCATATCATTGCATCAACCCATACAAATATGCTCACTATTTACATTACAATTAAATAATTTTGATGTACATGACATTTGGTTAAATATATAATTTTCTATCTTAATTAGATTATTTATATAATCCATTTTTTGGTTTACAATGTCAAAGGTAATCATTCATATATTCCACTTTTAGGTTTACAATGTCACAGGTAACCATTCATTTATATTTTAACGATAGTTGTCAGTTGGAATGTTTTTACATCTGCTAGCTAGAAAAAGCATTAGAAAAAGCATATTTTGGGATCTACAAAAATCTGAAACGGGCATGCACAACAAAATGAAGGTTCATTGAATACCATGCCACTACACCATTCACATTATAAAGGTAAAGGTACCAATGCACATACTAGTCTTCATTCATTCCTCCCAAATCTCCTCCACAAATTTCTAGAAATTAGGTAAGTTATATTCTTCATCAGAGCTTCATTAGTATTTTTTATTTCTTTAATATAGTTATTATTCTCTCTAAATATAATGTCTTCCTGATCATCCTATTTGTCTGGACCTTTTTGTAGTTCATTAGCCCCTATTGATAAGGATATCCATACCTCCTAGATCTCCTAGATAGATTTTCTATGATTCAGTAAGTTTTATGTTCCATTAGGGCTTCCTGCTCAATTTATCTATAATAATAATACCAAGTGCTTGATATGACTGAATTATCCACACTTTAATGTTTACACTATCTATCATTTTAATTCCTTACTCAAAAGAATCACAACTTTTAAATCCAATCCCTGGCTATCATTGTTATGTTAACAAATTTCCAATATGATATCTGATATGAGTGCTTCCAGATTGTATTTTATAATTTAGTTATAGTTATGTGGTTGTAGTTAGGGTTAATTTTTAGTAAACAATCAATCTGGCCTCAAAGTTTCCTATACTTCATCCTCTCCCTCATGCCTACTAAACAAAGATGACATAGAATATTGAGAAAAAAATAGAAGATATAATTTTATAAACGTCTACAAACAATTAAATTGTAGTGGAGGGTATAGATTTGAAAGCATAAACTCAAGATGCATTGAAAGATATGAATTTATAGCTTCAAAGAATTTGTATTTACCAAGTTTATCCTCCATGCTTTGTTGATCCCGTACTTGGTCTTTCATCCTCTCCATTTGATTTATTACTACAAAAAAAAAAACCAAATCGTGGGTAAAAATGTATTATAAAAAAAATAGACCATTTCAAAATAAAGAGTTTGCTAGGAAAAATAATATTGGAGCATTTCCCAAGCTAACATCTCTACCAGACTCCACACTTCTAGGATTTCCATGGTGAGGAGTCTCCTATGAATCAAACCCACTAGCTCTGGATTGCCAGATGCCACTGATATTCTTGGGAATTTAGTCTGTAGTGGTGCACACATGGAATTATAGTTGTCTGCAAGTGGGCATCATTGTACTATTGAATTTTTGGGCCGAATGTGTTTCTCCCATGTTTCCTATCCTCAGCAAATCTATAACACTAAATTGTCACTTCTAGTTATAATCTTCTCTAGCTCTTGAGTAAGTTAGGCTTGAAATGCCTCATCTTTGCACAAGCAGTACAACATGTGTTAGAAGTTCTATAATCTTTTGAAACCATTTTTGGGCCCTTATATTTTGTTCTTTTTTGGTGATCATGCATTCATTTTGACTTTTTCATTATTACCTTCTACTCATAACATCTAGCCTAATATTCTCTATAGTTAACACTTTTGTAAATTTTTTTTAAAATCAATGTCTAACTTAATATTCTATACATAAAAATTAATAGATTTAAAAATGATAATTAAAACTTTTAAATTATATTTATTTAGTTGAATTTTTTCTTATGAAAAAATAACTCAATTTTTTAAACACCATGCTTCGTTGCTTTTTCTTTGAAGTCTTTTTCAAATTTCCTTTTAAATTGAATTTAATGAAAATATTAAAAGCTTTCTTTTTTAAAAAGAAAAAAGAAAAAATACTACTCTTCAATTTTAAAATAAAGTATTTGTATTTTGACTTCAACAGAAAAACTTGTATAATAAAATACGATTGGAGATTTACATCATGTTTGGTGAAATAACCAATTTTTTTTCACATTTACTCTTAATTTTATTTTGTAATACACAGAATATTAAGATTTAGACTTATGTTTCAATCCATCACAGTATAATGAGATTTAGGGTTTCCCTTATGATGAGTGCAAGACTTGTAAATGATATTAGGGGTTAGGTTTAAAATTATTGTCCAATTAGGGATAGAATTGTGCTTATGATTCAACAAATAATATTAGGGTTAGTGTTTAATACTATGTTTTAACTAGACTATACTTTTATTAGAAATAGGAAACATTGGTCAATTCACAAGACTATTATTAGAATTGATATTCACTATGGATTTCTATGTCAGGAAAAAATATGCCACTCAATTAGGACGCTAATGATGTGGTCATAATTTTGGGATCCACATCTAACAATCTATTTGCATTCTCCAACCTTGCTGCATCACCACAAAGCTCAACTAGCTCTGCATCAGTTGAATCTCCTTTATTTATCAAAACAAGTATGGAGGATCTTAAACTTGTAAAAACATTGTAGAGAAATTAAGAAAGGAGAGTGAGAATTTTAAACACATGGAAGAACATGATTTGTTACTATTCTAGGATGCAAAGGACATGTCACCTGACTACCACTGTAATGAATCTTTTTTATGCTAACCCTAAAGAAACATACTATGCAAAACTCTATGGAGTAGATGAGGTAGACTATATAAGGAGATCATCCCTTGTCTACTTGAATAATGTATGGAAACCATAATCATTGTATACCTATTCTTCCAAGTGCTACTCCAAGTGTTAACTTTACTATATTTTGAATGTGCCCATAGGTTTACTCCACATTGTATAGATATCATGTTAATCACATGATCTTATATAGTTTTACTCCACATTGTATAGATATCATGTTAATTGCATGATCTTATATAGTTTTACACCACATTGTACAGACATCATGTTAATCGCATGATCTTATATACAAGTTTGCACTTGTGCTATGATATAAACTTTCTCAACTATACATAGTGTTCCAATGTTGAATTGTTATTAGAGAAGCTAATGTTAATCATATTATGAAAGCACATTAATAATTAATTTATACTTTAATAATGACATAAATGCATTTTAAATGAAACACTTACCTTCAAATCAAATTTAAAATAATACTTACCTCTTACTTTACTTTCTAAAAGACTAATAAACTTACCTTATGTTTATTCACATTTGCATATCCTTTGGATAGTCTCTTTTGATCTAGTGAAAATAGGGTTAGGGTTTCTTTTAAACTAAAAATGCGAGCTTATACTTTGACAAATAATATTTTCATATGCAACAAAGAGTAAATATTTCATACAAAATTATAGAAATGCTTGTTTTATCTTTAAAGATAAGATAAATATTTCTAGAAAACTATGACTAAATTTCATCCATAAACATTATGCTTCCCATGTTGAAATTTCAAATACTATAAACCATACCAATTGTCTATGCAAAATTGTGTCTTCTCTCTCATCTCCAACTCACCTTCACAATTTGGCAAAGATACATTAGGTCTAGAGTTTTGCTTGAATTTTCAATTGAACAAAATCATAGGCATATTTGAAGAAATTTCATTATCATGTCTCCTGTGCATACAATTCCAACTATGTCCACAATGATGATTGTAGGTGGTAACAATCATAGTGGAGGGTGTGAACAATAGTGTCCCTATGTCAAATTGTTATTATGTTGGTCAAAATTTACAATAGTCATGGTTTGATAATGTATTTACATACACTAGTACATTTGAGGTCATTTTT
The DNA here is from genome assembly GCA_028749045.1 of Cupressus sempervirens. Taxonomy (NCBI): domain Eukaryota; kingdom Viridiplantae; phylum Streptophyta; class Pinopsida; order Cupressales; family Cupressaceae; genus Cupressus; species Cupressus sempervirens. The sequence continues at coordinate 519,368,752 of CM053784.1, read as the reverse complement.
TGAGCATTATTGGTTGAAATTTGGACCCCATTTTTGACCAAATCTCAACCAAGTTTGAGTCAAAAATTTTCTGGTCAAAATTTTGACCAATCCTTGGTAGAAAATTGCTAGGCATTGGTCAAAATTTTTTTGAGGCTCACAATTGTTGAGGTCCACTTCAGCAATGGCCCTTGCTATGAAATTGTTCTGTAAAAACTTTCTAATGAGATAATGTATTATGAGCTCTTCATTAGTGGGATGGAATGTGAATCCAAGAGGCAGTTGTGCATCACCCATATCATGACTGTAACTAAAGTTAAGAGCCTCTATTATTGAATTCTCTTAACTTTAGTTACAGTCATGATATGGGTGATGCACAATTGCCTCCTGGATTCACATTCCATCCCACTGATGAAGAGCTCATAACACATTATCTCATTAGAAAGGTTTTACACAAAAATTTCATAGGAAGGGCCATTGCTGAAGTGGACCTCAACAAGTGTGAGCCTCAGGGAGGGTTCAATTCCCTCCTTTATTATTCACTATGCATATAATCCCACACACCCATTTGATCTCGAATGATGATATGTACTTAATGCTAAGTGTCTATGTTGAGTGCTCCAAAATGATTGATTTCATGCAATGTATTTCTAGTTTCTTTCTACTTGCACGCCCATTTCATTTCATATGATCATCTAAAAATTGTGTCACTCTAAGCTCTCAATTGTTTCCTCTTGATTGATCGTCTCATAATTGTTAAATGAGAGCTTTGGGATAAGCTATAGGCATACATCAAAGCACAAAGGATTTTCTCAGACGATGTAGATGAAGTAGTAGCATTTTCCTTGGGAGACATGCTTGCAAAATGGAAGCATAGATAAGTCATGTGAATTGTTTGACAGGATGCCTGAATGTAATGTGGTCATCAAAAGCCATGGTTGTTGGATATGCACAAAATAGATATATTGAGAGAATATATTTGTTTAAGTTGAAACTACCTTGGTAGACATGCATGCAAAATGTGGAATCATAGGTAAGGCATTTGAACTATTTTATTGACTACCTCCATGTTCTCTACACCCCACAAGTAAATCTACTCTAATAAAAGAGGTAATCAAAAACTAGTTCACTTTACATTTTTAACCTTGGGTAGGCTCTTAGCAACATGCTAGTATTGAACCTATGACGTAAAGGAGAAATAGACAAGATCACAACCCTCAGGAAGGCTTTCTTAGATAAGAAGTTTCTGAGCAAACAAAAATCCTCAATAATAATGCTGCTGCAATTTTCTTGTTTAAATCCAAACAAAGTTGTATTATTTTGGGCAGAGGAGACTAATGTTGTTTGTGGTTAAGGATCCTTTAGGTTAGTAGAATCACATGCAAACTAGATATGACATTGCAATAAGCAAACTGTAATAAGAGCTAGGAGCTTGCCTAATGATTAGGGCTTGAGACTGGACACTGGATGAACCATTTGTAGGCATTTGATTCTGAAGCATCACCAGCACAAAATCAAATTGAAAAGGAAACCTAGCAAATAAAACTAAATAAAAATAGTCCTCTTGAGTAAATATCAACATTGTATGAACAATACCATTATAGTGCACTATACTTGGTACAAATATATTGTTGGCTGAGTCCCATGACATAATGCCAGTTCCTAGGTACATCAATATGCCTACTTATCCAGGTATATCATTTTCTTATGGATAAAGGAAAATCTACTAAAAAAAGAAAAGACCACTTTTAACAAATTCACATAGGTATAAACCCATTCATCTCTGAAGGATTTGAATATTAATGGAAAGAACAACAACACTATTTAACCATCACGACATGCCAATGTGGGCTTTTTTTTAAAGGTTTTGGCTGGGATAGATAAGGCCAAGTTTTTGTGTGTGAAATCGACATACTATGGCTTGAATTTTAGCTCTTAATTTTCTATTTATTAATGTATTATCAATCATACACATAAATCAGGTTGAAAAATAAGGTAATTTTTACATTATGCGGTAGCAAGATTCAGCTGCATAGTTTTTTGAATCAAATTTGTTGACCCATAATTCATCAAATGCAGATCATGGAAAACCATCTCATGGGCATGAATGGTCCACTTGTCACTTTTCAATTTAGGCAATGCTCTAAGGGGTAAGCATCAAGACTTCACAAGAGGTGACTTATCTTGTAACTACTCCAACTAAGAATCATTAGCATTGTACAAGGATGGGTGACAAGCATTTTGGTAATTCTTTATGTCTTGTTAGATAAAGATGTAATCATGTTTAGCAAACAGAAATCCAAAAATAGTAACATACATTGCAAAAACCAAAAATTTCATGTGACGGGAATAAAAGGATCACTAATTTCAATATTCCAATGTTTTAAAGTTCCATTCCATTAGAAGTGAGCTATTTGTGCATAGTAAACAACTTTGCCTTGCCTCAAAGAATCGTTTCAATATTATGATACATGTAAACACTATATCCATTGTGACACATATTTGAGGGAAATGAGAATAATTTAAGATACAAGATAGATAAACAATCATTACCAAAACTCTATATTAAATTGATTTTTTACGAGAAACCATGCTATTAATTCACTCCCTAATATGTCCAGTTGCTATACCCAACAAAGGAGCTAGCTATTAGCGCATCACAAATTGCAGTTTCCCAATCATGTGTAAAAAGAATGAGATGATTGGAGGTATGAAAATAAGATAATACCATCGCAATGCAATTTTAATAGGTGTTGTGAGATATGAAGTGAAGATATCAGCTAGAAATTCAGGACTCTGAGGAAGAATCTCATCTACTCCACAAGCTGCAAGTAATATACAATCCTTCATTACGACTGCAGAAGAAATACCAGAACCCAAGTCTTGATGCTGCACATCAACCAAAGACACTGTCAAGAAATATATTATATATAATCAAACAAATAATTAACTTATAAAGGGGCATATGTATTTCGTTGGTTTAATCATAGAAGATTCCATGTGCTTCACAATTTATTGAGTAAAACTTATCTCCAAAAATGTATTCATAGTCATACCAGCAGTAGAATGATCAAACACATAAATTAAGGGTGTCCCAAACCATGATTCTAATTTATAAACTGATAGTGGAATGTATTGTGTGTAATCCTATACTCAAAAAAAAAAGCCTTCAGCCACCTAACAAGATTATAAGAGATATGGAATTATGTTCTACTAAGCACTTAACATTAAATGTAACCTTGTTAAATAGCCATGATACCAACATTCCAAGATGATATGCTCTTAGTATCCCATGGGTTATTGAAAATTGTAGAGAAGTCAAGTAACAATGAATCTCATATTTAATTTGCATAAAATAGGAAGGATAGGAAAATTTTCAATAGTTTTCTTCAAATATTAAATTACACCAAACAAATTTGCATAAAATGCCAAGCAACCCCACTACTTTAATATCAACATTTTCTTAGAAAAAACCCAAAAAAGCTTACCTCTGCATTCCTTATTCATGATTCTAATGACACAAAGTAGTCTTGTTTTTGGCAGGTATAAACTAAAATCTAAAGGATACAATGTTGAAGCAGCTTCAAAAAGATCGTCCGAAGGGCATGATATACTCAAGCTGAAGGAGATTTGAGATTCATTACCACAGTCAGGAATGGGCTCATATTCAATCTTTTGAAGATTGAAGATGAGCCCATTCCTGAGTGTAGTAATGAATCTATAACCTTGACACCCATCTCTTTGTAGACTTGCACACAGGCTTCAGAATACTGATGACACAATTCATTCGTCCATACTATTGGAGCAAAAATACTACTGTAGAATTCAAAAAAGTTAGGCTAAATAGGTAGATTATAGAATCATGAAATTGTGAACCATTACACACACACACACACACACACACACACACACACACACACACACACACACACACACACACACACACACACACACACACACACACACACACATGAAGAACAATACCTTGAAGCACTACTAATCAAATCTTCATTAATAGGTGGGCAACTTAAAAAAATCAGGCATGTCAACTCTGAGAGGTCCTAATTAAAGAGGGTTGCTGAACTGCATCCTGGGTGAACCAAAGCAATAAATATATTAGACTGTGAATATCCAACATTTGCATATAGAGCAGCGACAACACCAACTTCCATATCAAACACATGAATAAAATATTGAAATGCTAAAAAGTATATGACCTCATCTCTATGGTAATCATATTATGGTTTTTTTGCTGTTTGGAGGACAATAAGACTAAGTCAATGTTTACATATTATGAAGTTGCTTTAGGAACAATGTGCAAATTTTACAATTTATACAACTATACCTCAAAAACCTATTGATATGTCTTTTGTTTGATACAAATGAACCTTAACGATCATCAAAGTCAATTTGAACATCCTAAAATGAAATACTCCTAGCTAAACCTGGTGATAGACCAATATCTTACAAACTTCATTCATTCACAATCAACTGATAAAAGATTAATCTCTACTCACATGTTGAATCGAGACATGTTAGGCATAAGCACTTCATAGAAAGGTTTAAACATTGACTTTTTCTTGAAGGAAAATGAGGGTTTTCACAACTTAAAGTTACTCTAACATAGATTATGACCTACACTAAAAATGTTCATCTTGCACCATTGATGTTTGAGTAAGACGTTGTCAGGAGTTTTTAATTACAAAAAATAGAAAAAATAACATTATATTCATTCAAGGGAGTAGATAAGAAAGATCAAGAAGGAACAACTCCTACACTTTATTGAGCTAAAAGGAACTTGTTGCTATAATACTTAGAAAAATGAGTTACAATGCATTTCTCTTCTGCATGCGAAAGAGAGAAGAAAGAACTAAAAAAAGAAAGAGACCCATGCTGCCCTTTATATGCTGAAAATGCTTATAGTTAGGCCCCCGATTATCTCCTTCTGAATAATTTTTCATCTCCCTAATTTGTGTTTGTAGGTGGGGCTAGAAAATGGATACCTACCTTTAGAAAATCTGATTAAATCAGAAAAATTTGACTCGTTGTCTTGAAAAAGCAAGAACTAACTCTGCCACACCCATAACCTATTATTGAAATTTCAAATTATAACTACGTCCCACCTTTGAAAATGGAAAAAATATCTAGCATTGACCATGGTATTTCGATCCTACTACTCATCACACATTTTGATGAATGTGTTTGTGGGATCTGTTGTCTTCTTTTGATCGTCAGTTGATCTTAAAGTCAATATTTCCTCCCTTGCATGTATATATTTCATTGAAAGCTGCAAAGAAATTTATATTGTGTTAGCTCATCTTGTCAGAGAAGATAGTTGACTCTAAGTATTCTGAATACCTTTGCAATATTCTTCTAAACTTTAGGTGGTTGGGACAAAGCTATATCACCATTCTTAGAAAAGAAACTGACACATATTAGATTTTGTCTGCCCTATTTGAAGGTTAGTTTTCAAATTTATGTACTTTGTCAACCAAAACTATTTTTTGAACTCTTGATCTATATGGGGCTCATTTTTTTTCCTAAAAACAAATACTTGATTGATAAAATTGTATAATATTTATGGTGTTGATCATTTGATCATCTTTATAGTTTTCTATAGGTCAAACTACTAGAACACCAATTTCTATTCTCATGCCAAATGCGTATCAAGAAGGACATGTCAATAATTTGGAACAAATGTAGAAGGGCTTTTCTTTGCATATGATATTCAAAAAAATATCTATCACCGAAGAATGTAATTTTTATTCTCAACAGATGTTATGATTCTAAATATATAATAATGCAGTGCACTCAGATTGTAGTTGTTTTAGTCATTGAACTAATTTGGAGTTTCGATATCAAATGGGTTATTTTTTATTTTATTTCTTGTGAATAAATATTGTTTTAAATTTAGTAAAACAGAAAACAAGACATATATGGGCATTCAAGTACATTTTTGAATATCAAAGATAATGCACGCTTAGATCTCTCGTGATTGATAAGGAACTCTTTAGTATTGACTAGCACATGTACTTATGCTAATAGTGCATCATACCATGTCATCAAGCATTTTGACCTTGTCTTAAGACTTTCTTATGGGTTCCTCCAATATAGATGGGATGATCCAAGTGTTCCATCCCTCTCAAGGTTCAAGTATTACTAAAAGCTAGCATAAATTAAATAATATGAGGATGACAGTACCATGTAACTTGACACATGTGACTTGTTTCCAAGATGTTAAAGCTTAATGAGCAGCAACATGGCAAAGAAATCTGAAACCATTGTAGAAATATGAGATAACACCTTTTGCTCTTAAATTTGAAACCATATTTAAATCTTCCTATAAATCAATCCTCTTTTCAAAATGTTGACATGGCACAACAAGCAGACAAGTAGCCAACTGATGTAGACAGTCAACAAGCTCAATTAGCCAAGGAAGCAACTTACCCAAAAATTCTAATACATTACATGATCCTCTAAAATTCATATGAGCTTGAATTAACCTTTGACATCAATGACAGTAAATTCAATAAAAGTAATATAAATGAAATTTTTTTATGTTAAGATACTTGTAGCATCTTTATGAAATTATGCTCTATTGGGACATGCTATGTGTATATGACAAGCAAACCAAATGAAAGGGCAATATGCATCGTCTTCTTTGGAGTGCACCCCCTAAGGTTTATTCTTGGAAGGGATATCCCCTATCCAAAGCTCATTAGGTATGCTTATGTTGACACATTGAGATAAACCATTATTTGTTATACTTAACCACATTCGGTGGTTATGTGCTTCAAAAGTCCAATCATGATTGGCATATGATATTTCACAATACTTGATCTCAGTCAGTGCTATGGAAAAATGAAGTAGTTCACAATAATAGCAAATAATGGAATCATATTCATAGTATGATCACTTCTTTATAACAGAGATTTGAATCAGATCGAACTAGTTTGTATAGTCAATTTATACACACACACACACACACACACACACACACACACACACACACACACACACACACACACACACACACACACACACACACACACACACACACACACACACACACACACACACACACACACACACACACACACACACACACACACACATGCACACATGTTTATGTATGAGAGCGAAAATCAGATAAGAAAAATGCTACAAATTCAATAGAAACAACCATTTTGCATGTTCATCCACAACACATGGGTTAAAAATAAGAAACAATTCAGATTATTGGCAATTTAGGCAAGAACATCCTTTTATTTGTATCCAAACATGATGGGTGAAGTAACGAAACATACCCTGAGTAACAGGGTCACTAACTTGACCACACAAACTAGGTACAGTAAGAAGGGTTAGTGAACCCATGTCATTCCTTTCCATATACATTCATTAGCTGTAAACTTTTATATACATTATACACACTTGAGGTGAAGCATCAAATCCAATAATTGGAATCACAACCGAACTATCATAATATTGTGAATAGATGATTACAATCTAGAAGGCACATATCCATCCTACAATTACATCATATCAAAATGAGCTTAATATAACTTTTAATCCTATGGTAGAAATATCAAAGCAGGGTAAGAATTAACACTTGGGTGGGCATGAAATTACATATTTCACCAACATCAACATGCTCTTTGTGACCACATCTTATGACAATGTTTTGGAATGTATTTTTTGATCATAACTAAAGCTCTTAAATCAAAGCGATTTTTTTTCCTTGCCGAGTTGCATAAAATAGTCAGGCAGGAAGAGCGTTTGAGGGTCAAATTCTACATAACTTGATGCTATGAAGGAGATGCTAATAAATTTTTTTTTTCACCTCAAAGCATATCAAGGGTGTGAAAGGAACATGATCAGAAAAATTGTGTTAAGCAATGGCAATATGATTTTTAGCAGAAAAGTAATTAAAAATATCTTTATCACAAGTCAAATGAGACCCTGTTGTTCAAGCTTCTCTCCTTTAACAACATTCCTAATATCATCACTAAAGAAATTAAAAATTTTATATTCTCAAATGGTCACCACAAAGGAGCTTAGGGATTTTGTTTTGAACATGGTGTTGCCCCACTTTTTACCATAGTCCAATTTTTCAAAGTGGAGGATTTAACTCGTATTGTATATAAATTGGTCAAGTTAGTTGTTTCTTCTTTTCTCCAACTGTTAAGTTTCTCCATCGGGTTCCATCTTTTGTCTTTTCCCGCATTATATAGCCGGGTGGGTATTCCTTATCGTCATGAGTCATATGGGTAGTCTAGATCATTACTCAATGGAGATTCTTGAGTCACTACTATATTCTAGATCATTAGTCTAGATCATTACTACATCAAATGAATTCACTTGCAAGTCATCTTGTTTTGAACTTATAGAAAGTTGGACTGGCAAAAAATCTAGTTCCATCTTCTCCTTGGCAGTTTTCGCACCTCGAAGGTGAAACTCCGTTGAGATTCCTAAATGTGATTCTTGAGCTTCAATGAAGAGAAGAAAATTATGTTATGGATAAATCGCTCAATTGTCGCCATGTCTTTGCTACGGGAACCTTTCAAAACTCACTAAGATGATTAAAAAGGGCAACGACGAAAAACTCAAAAATGACTTCTCTTCTACGGGTTTTGAACCAAGAAGTTAATTTTTCGAAAAGGTGTATGCAAAAGAATAAAGTGAGCCAGTGCGTCCCACCTCTCACTTGTGAAATTGGTTTTATATTTTTTGAAGGCTTAAATTAAAGTGAATAGGGCAAAGAAAGTAAAAAAATGGGCATTGGCAAAAAATCAAGTTTCTTCTTCTCCATGGCGAGTTTTCACACCCAGAAGGTGAAACTCTGTAGGGATCCATAAATGCTATTTGTAGGCTAAAACAAGGAAAGGTAAGCCATGTTATGGATGAATCATTCAAATATTATCATGTTTTCATAGTGGAAATTACTTAGAACTCATCAGGATAAGCATCGACGAAAAACTTAGAAATGACTTCTCCTTTGGCGAGCCTTGAACCAAGAAGTAAGTTTTTTGCAAAGGCCTAAATAGAAGGGTAAAGTTACTAGCAGGCCCTATTATTTTCTTGCGAAGCCTCTTTTATGTTTTCTGAGGGCTTGTAGTAAAGTGCTTAGGGTAGAAAAGGTAAAGCAAAAGCTTAAGCAGAAAAATGGAAATTGCCTTCTCCCTTGCGGGCTTTCTACCCTCGAAACCAATATTTTGCATTTGATAAAAAATTGCTACTACAAGCATGATAAGTGTTTGAATTGAGCACAAGATGTGTTGGGACAGAAATGGAAGAAAATTAGTTAAATTTGTAAGGTTGTTTTGAGCAGAATCTTGTCAAGCGAATTTTTCCCCAAGGAATACTCTGTTCTTGTTTTCCTGTAGCTTGATGGAAAATGGGAAAGTAAGCTGTAATAAAGGAAAATAACCATTAGCCTAACGAAAAATAGTGAAAAGAAAAGAAAGAATCTGTTGCAATCTCCACATTTACTAATCTAACGAATTTATCATTTAAGTCATTTGTGTGGCACAAATTTTAAAGATTAACGAGCGGATTGAAGTTTCTATATAGAGATGAACATAACAGATTTTTAAACTACTGCTTACTCATTTGAACTGTTATGTTGTTAAATCGATTATTGAAATCCCCATAGTTAAAAAGTTCTTCTCTCTATCTTATTTTGAGTTATAAGATTTCCAATTATCTCTATCTCAATCTAAATAGCAACAAGGTTTGTTGGATTTGATGGATTGGGCAGAATCAAGTCCACATTGCAGAATATCACAGACACTTCACTTCGTTTCTTTGACATGCAAGATTTCCAAAGAAGGTTGAGGGTAGAACCAGTTCATCCCATAATGGAGTAACTCCAAAGAAGTGGGTTGGTAGAAGCAGTAGGATTTCTTGTAGCAGTGCAAGCCTCAGAGTTGATTATTGAATGTATTAATCATTATAACCCAGATACGAAGCAAATCTTGCTACCTAATCAAACAGTGTTAATATCAATTGATAGGCAAGTAGTAGTCAATTACCTATGAATTCTAGAAAGAGAGGAGTTCTCTGAATTAACAATTAGTGCAGCTATGTCTGAATTCTCCCTGAAGAAGATTGTGTGGCAGAAGGAGATCATGAGTTCCTGGTTCCAAAAGCCCAAAGGGGCAAAGAGTAAGGTCCCTAAAACTCTATTTGGCATGAATCTCAAGCTTGAAATTGTAGATATTTTGGTCCTCTTGCATCATCTAAAAGGTGAGGTAGAAGCATTAAATTTTATAGAACAATACTTCTTTATGGTGCAAATTATTTTATGAGTTGTGAGTCTCAATCAGATGTGAAGAACATACTCAAAGAATTCGAGAGCAAATACAGACTAGAGGAGTATGAAGTGATAAGATGCATGTTTGATCCAAATGGGTATGCCAGAGATGTGCTTCAAATTGGAAGCGTCATCAAACATGTAACTACTATAGAAGATTATTGGGCTGATTGCAAAGATGAGCTAGAGAGCTGAGACCGTGCCTTTGCTAGACTCACAATAGAACAAATAAAGACATATGGAATTAACTTAGAGGTGGAAGGCCTAGAGGATGATGGGAAAAATATGTATAGTAATACATACTTGACCAAAATAAGAAATACTTGAGTCAGTTCTGAGCCATATGTCAATGTGGAGGAAAACCTTGATCCTATGATGGCTCAAATTATCAAAAGAACTAGGAAATGGGTCAAGTGGATGGCAAAAAAGGGCTAGAGTAGGAGCAAGACTACTCAAGCTTCACCAGCCACTACTACTCCCACTTCTTCTCAGAGTGCCACACCTAGTGCTACAACTTCAATTGCTACAGGACCTACTCAATCTACAAGAGGAGGTGATCAACCCCTGGAGAAGAATATTTTGATAGCTCCAACTTGCCAAGGAGGTTCCCTACCAGTGATTGGAGCCCAGGTTGGTACTAAAGAAAAAGGGATAGAAGAGCCAAAGGATGGAACAACCATTCCAGCTTTGCCTCCTCATGTGGCTGCTACTCCATCTCCTCATCATAGCCTTGCTCCATCTGCAAGTGATCCTATTTTGAAGCGAACTAGTTCTCCCATTCCGATAGTAGAGATTAGGGATGAATAGAGCAGTAGCAGTGAATCCACTGAATTTGATGAAGCCACAAGGAAAACTCAAGAGCAAGAGAAAGTCTTGAGTTCTTTTAGGCTTCTATTTTAGGATCCTAAGAATCCATTTTATGCTACTTTAGTGCTAGTGACTCTGGTGAGGAAGAAGATGTTTAGCATAGAATCACTTGGGGCTACTTCTAAAGTAATCAACATAGAATCTTGGCTAGAAGATACTCTAGAAAGGAAAAGAAAGAGGAAAGAGGAGAGTATTCCTGCAAAAAATATTGTGTCTCAAGTAGTTCACCCGAGATCTATAGTAGTGAAAGCTAAGAAATAGAAGACTTTATCAATACTTGGGCAAGATCCAGAAATAGGACACTTAACAATGGAGGTAACAAAGCCAAATAAAGTAGGGAGGATTGAGGACATGACACCTGAAGATTTCACTCTGCATTTGATTAATCTCGAAGAAGCTAGGCATGATACAAACGTGGGCCATGGAGATCAAGTAATGAGGTGATAGAAGAATAATTGGAGAATCTCAAATTGTCAAAAATTAGAATGAAAGCTAAGATTGAAGAACTTAAAAGATTTATTAGGCAACTAGTTGTTCCATTGGCAACCATTACTGGTATGCTTGCTACTGAGAACCCTACTGTAGAAGAAGTGCAAGCCTTCATCTCACAACTTCAAAAGGATAGGCATTTTGGCTAGATCAGAAAAGAATGGATTAAGAAACTCAATGTAGATGGAGCTATTCTGATTGATCAAATTAGGAATGTTAGCCTTTGGTTAGAAATTGAGAAGGATAATATCACTTCTAATCACAACACTTTGTCTGCAGAAAAGGCAAGGTGTGACGAATGCATTTCTCTTCTGAATATGGTCATCTAAATGAAGGCAAAAGAGGTAGTTGAAGTGAATATTCTAAAGAAGGGGATTGATCCTCTATTTGAATGGCTTCAAAACATGTGATTCAAGTAGGAGATGATTCAAGAGGTTGAAGAAGGACTCACGGGAACAAAGGAAAAGGTGAAGAAGATTCAAGACAAAGCATTTGAACTCATGCAAGGATTACACACTAACCCACAAAATAGTGGCCAAGGAAAAGCTCTTATTAGGATAGAAGTAATGAAAAATAACTTCTCTACATACTTGAGTAATCTATCTGGAATGACTTCAAGCAGTCAAAACAAAGTGGTAGAGCCGTAGACGCTTGGTGGATACGTACATGTGGTGGCTGGAGAATTGACAAGCCATTTGGCTCGGGAACATTCAAAGTGGCTCTTAAGATTCACTGATGTACATGTGCCTAGTCATGAAGAAATGATCCCAATTATAGTGGCTACCAAAACATATAGGGTGAAAATTGAAAAGGGGAAGAAATCTAAGTAATTTATTTGCCACTCCCTTTTCATTCTCTGATGTAAATTTTGTAAAATGACAAATTGGCATCTTGCCATTTGTCATCCTCAGAAGATGAACCGATTAAAATTCCCATTGTAATGGTCATCTCCCAACTCTATATGTATGAAGTTGAATGATTAATGAAAGGTCGGCAAAATTTTGGTGTGAAGTACTATTTGTTGTAGAGACAATTGAATGGTATTTTGTTTCAATCATTTTCTGTTCTAGTAGATATTGTGATTAGTTAGTATTTCCTTTCTATATTACAGAGAACTAAGGAAGAATAGAGTTTCATTTCCCCTATTTCCTAGAATACAAATGAATGTAATAAGTATTGTTATAATTCATTTGATGAAAGGATTCTGTTAGTTTTTCCCGATTTATTAGTCGTAGTTTAGATTTGAATTTCAACTTATTCTAGTCTATGCGAATAGATTTATGGATTCATAAGAGGTGTGGATACGTGAATCTATTTTAGTATTTAGAAGTCTTTCTTGCCTAAATTAAGTTCTAGCTAGGATTAATTTGGTTTCCCTCTTTTGCTCTTGGGTTAAGAGCATACCCCACATTAGTTTTAGGAATAAAACACAATTCCTTGAATATCATTCAGACAGGGAGCTATACCTACCAATTCAGAGAGAAGCTAGTAATCAAAGAATGGCTTTTCAACTATTGTAAATAGATATTGTTCATCATTCAGGCATTAAGAGTCATATCTTCACAAGAAACAAGAGAGGACAAATCTATTTACCAACACATGGCTATAAGACAAGACACCTGAACCTGATGAGATCTCAGACTCTTTCACCCATTAGTTTTTTGAACTCATTGTGGCTGACCTCCAACTAGTTGAAGATGTTCACAAAGTGGTATGCTCATTGAAGCCATCAATTCTACCTTAGCATTGGTACCTAAAGAAGAGAACACTCTCGCCTTCAATAGGTTCATGCCTATTTCTCTTTGCAATTCATCTAACAAATTCATAACTAAAATCTTCGCCAACAAAATAAAAAAGATTTAAGTTTTAACATCCTTGAGGAGAAAGGATGATTCATTCTAGGTAAGTAAATGTATGAAAATATTGTCATTGTTGCACTAGATACCAATAGCAAGGTGACTAAGAAAAGGATTTCCATTGAACTTGACATGGCAAATGCCTTTGATAGAATTGATCTTAACTTCTTGACAAAAATCTTGCAAGCTTTTGGGCACCCTTTTTTAATCATGAAATGAATCTTTGATGCATCATTAGCCCTTGGGTGGGTCTAATTATCAACAAATCTCCAGCTCAATTTCTTAAGACCACTAAAAGTTTAGGTCAAGTTTGGTCAGTCATTCCCTACCTATATATCATTTTAGAAGAAGCTTTTTGTATGTGCCTATCAGCTTCAACGAGAGCTTCAATTGGTATTAGAATCAAGGTTATCAATGAGATTAGAAATATTACTGATGCTCACTTCGCTAATAACACCATTTTTTAAGAAATTCAATAACTTCAATGTTAGCCAGCTAAAGAGTTGTCTTGATAATTTCTACTTTCACTTTGAATGATGCGATTGATGCTAAAAATTGAAAATTTAACACTATAAGTATAAATGCCTCTTCTACTAATAACAAAGCTTTTCCAGATTCCTCAATTTGTGCACAATGATGTTAATTTCTTTTAATAGTTGAGTGTTCCTATTAACTTCAATTTGTAAAGCTCTAACTACTGACTCAACTCTTGGAAAAAATTTGGCATGCACATTCAAAGCTTCAACAATGGGAAGCTAAATCTCACAGGTAGATTGGTTTGATAAAATTAGTCATCTCTAGCCTTTCTCTATCAACTCGTGTCATATTGTGATACCATTCTAATTCTTCAGTTTTCAGATAAAAAATAACATTTTATGGAAAGAGTGTGATAAGATCTACAAGAAGAAATTTCATTTTGATAGCTGAAGATAAAATTACTAAAGAAAAGTTGCAAGGTGGTTTGGGAATTAGATCTCACTCACAATGAGTACTACCCCAAGGACTGAGCTTGTTTGGACATTCTTATATACTCCATTAAGTCTTCATTTTATTCTATCAAATATGGTGATGGAAAACAATGCATGTGCTCACTAAATTCCATCCTTCAAAAGAAAGGCACCTCTAAAATATGGACTCTAGCTGTTAGAGTTGCTGATAAAATTAAGCATCCTAAAGATAGCCATAGAATCATATCTTTCTTCTTAGATGGTCTAGCTCTCAGTAATGAATGCTTAAGCTCTTTGAATGGCCCTTTTTTGTCCATGAAACAACTTGTAGCAAAAGCTTGAATACTGCAGTTGATTAGAAAGGATTTTTCCAAAGTGTTCTGGTATTAATGAGCTTTCTAAGGAACCTCAAAATGAATGGGTGTTGATTAGGAAGAGATTTAGGGGCATTATTACTACAAATTCATATAGGGCTGACATTTTAACTTGGAGAAAAATTAGTTCTACAAGGATGTATTCAATTGATGTGGTTTTCATCTTCTCCAAGAAGGGTAACCTCTTAATAGTCCTCTAAGTCAAAAACTTAAAAATGTTTCAGCATTACCTCTAAAGTTGCATGTCTCAGTAGCTTGTCAAGCAGAACAGAGTTCTCACCAATGAAAAAGGGGCATTTTGGGACCTAATATTTGCTTTAGATGCTACAACACCTATGAAACCCAACATCACCTTCTCTTTGACAAAAAGAAAGTGTTTTCCAGTCAGATTTCTCTCTCTCAATTTTGGTGTCTACTTTTAAACAAAAATTAGAATTCTGCACTCGGCATTAAAATTTAATTTTGTATGTAGCAAGTCCCTTATTAATTTTTTATACTCTCCCTTACCTTTCTTTTGGTCCATTTGGACTGACAAGAACCAAATAATTTTTATAGACACAGCTACCCTGAAGAACACCTTGATACAAAATATTCAGCAGGCTATGATGAAAAATATCAAAGCTTATCTGAAGAAAAAATGAACTTTGACTAAGCTATCTAATGTTGAAATTCATTTTCAAAAAGAATGAAACCTTATGAAATTCATTATGTACTCATCAGCAGGTTTCCTTTGTCTAAAAATTCATTTCAAATATCCTTCTTTCTTTTTTAAGTGGTGCCTTGAAAGCCAAACTTAATATTTGTGCTACTAATTATGTGCTTTGGTCTGAACCTCCTTTAAAGCTATCAGAATTCAACATAAAGCTTGAGCAAGCATCCAACAACATTGCTGAATTTATAATCTAGAAGTTTGGCCTTCCTTTTGAAATTAAAAAAGTTAAAGAATCTTTAACATTTATGGAGATTCTAAGTTGGTAATCCAATGTCTTTTGGGCAAATATGTAGTCAAATTTGTATAGCTTCATCTTGTGTTTAATCTGATTTTAAGATTATTCAGAATTTTGATCAGATTAGCCAGTAGTTTATTCCTCCAAAAAATTAACTCTTGTTGATAGAAAGGCCAATGAAATTAGCCTACATAAGACATTTTCAAAGCTGAGGAGCTATCAAACCTGATTGTCCCTAGGCACTTCATTGGCTCTACTAGACCATCCTTGGTGTAATTTATTTGTCAATGTATATTATATTTTTTTAACTTCTTCTTGTGATTAAATAAAGACTTCCCTTTATGAAAAAACAAGGTGTTAAGACTAATTTTAAGAATGAGAATTAGAAAAGTACAACTCTTTGTCTGTCAAACTATATTATTTTCAATGTAATGAAAGATTGCATCCTGACATATTTGAACTAAAACCTTAGTAATCTACGTTAACAAATGTCATTAAAAATATTTTTTGTGCATCCAAAGAAGCTTTAACTACTACTTTCCTCAATATGATGATCTAGTTTTTGTCCTTTCTATGTTCTCTATGAATGGATTCAAACTAGCAAGAAAAAAAATTGTGTAGAAAAAGATAAAAATGGCCTGCACCAGGTTGAAAATGATACATGAGTAGAAAGCTGTTATAAATTATATCATGGTAATCACAAATCAAAAGAATGCACATTAATCAAGTGCAAAACAATCAATTCTGGTAACGTTAAGGGAGTAAAATGCAAAGTATTAATTCATGCAAAATCCTTCACAAACTTCCATCATGTCTTAAAAGTTAAAAAATAGCCAAAACTTGAGAACACAAAACTGAAATATCATGTATATTCGGCGGTGAATAGATCTACTATTATACAAATAATATGAACAAATTGTTATGAATTGTTTAAAAAAGATCTCATATTTTTAAGATACAATCGACTTGAAAACTTGATCTCGAAAAAACACTGCAATTAAATCTCCAATTAAGTGCAATTCTATAGAAAGGGAAAGAATGTGCAACTTTATATTCTATATTCTAACTATGGGTATGAAGATAATGAAATACCTAGCAAATAGTGCATTGACCCTCCTCAAACACCATAAACTTCACGATGAGGATTGAGTAGATAGGTAAGAGAGCCCATGTTTTCTAGAAGAAGCTCAACTAGGGTGCAGGGTGCAGATTCACTTTCAAGACCAGCCCACATTTTCTTGTAGCCATAGCAGGGGGTAGATTTGCGTTGAAGACCAGCCCTACCCTCTACAAAAACCATGCAAAAATTTAGAGAAAACTTGAAATGAAATCGGGTGCGGGAAAGACCTAAAATGATAAATATTTTTTTCCTTTGTGGATGTATAAGCCCTATGTTGTTCAAAATTTCGACCAACATGAGTCTTATATGTAAAAAAAAGAAGCTCTAGCCAAGACAACTTATTACTATTACATTAGATGCTACAATCACATTGAGAAGGGAAAGCCAAATGGCGAGGGACACCAACGACAACATCTATGTTTACTGGATGTTTGAAATACCTAAGAATCATGGTTTAAAAGATCAATGCAGACTATATCAACATTTAAATGGAGCTGGAGAATCCTTGCTAGCAGTGGAAGATGATACGTAGCACCAATATACAAATCATATAAGCACAATGCTTAGTAAGATTGTACAATAAAAAACTCCTAACCCATTTTATTGGTGAAGACTTGAATATGTGGAACTTAGTACCATGTTCAAGAAACAAGCACCTTAAGCATACAAAATAATTTCATTATGCAACCATTATCAAAGGAAAGGTATAACAATTAAATCGAAAGAAGTTTGCTGCAAAGTTAAAATGAAAACTTATCTTACTTCTTTGGGCTTGTAGGAGGAGTAAGGGGGATCTCCTGCAGATGATGCAAAAAAATAGATAACATAGCATTAAAGTAGGCCTTTTTGAAGGTTTGAACTGTGGACATTCACCAATCATCTTCCACAACTCTCTTGGGATTCCCACACCAACTACACTAGCATATTATGGCGGTTGCCTCCATGCCTTGACAACAAACCAGTAGATCTCTTCTAAAATTAATCCTACAAACCTGCAGAAAGAACCTAGTCAGTCATGCATCACAATTCTCCAAACTCAAGGCCACTATGGTCAATATGAAAAGTAGTTCAAAATTAAGACCTAAAACAACCAATGACTAAAACAATAATGCAACGGCTTACAGAATTGCTCCAGTGCACATTTCAACTAATAAAAGCAAGTTTAATTATCAATCAAGAGTGCCCCAGCAAAAGATGTAGTTTGTAATATTTCCTAATAAAAGCAAGTATAATTGTCAATCGAGAGTTTATTTCCTAATTATTTGGCCAGTCATTTCTTATGCATTGTAATTGGTAATTTCCCATTGGCTGCCATCTAGTATATACCGACAAGTGGTCATCTTAACTACCATTGGCCTACTATGTATTGAATCATTGATTCATAGTTGAGGACTCATGGCTGACTAGTAGACTAACAAATGAATATTGTAATCGTTGCATATCAGTTAATAATAAAGAATAGAAAAGACTAATAATGGTGTATCTATCAAGTACTACTATAAATGTATAATTGAATTGTTTTTGTAATTCTATTTGCTTCAATAGTTGCTTCTGACAACACATGTCCCAATTTAGCAAATTAGAAATTTGTCAATTTAAAAAATAGTATGAAGAGTACAACCACCCTTAAACTTCACATACTAAGGAAACATTAGGCTTGGAAAAAGAAAGTCAACTTTGACTATTTAACACTTTAGGAATAAGTCCCATAATTCTCAAAAGCCCTAGCCATGCCTAAACTACGGCATATTTCAAGAAGAGATAAAATATGATTAAATATGACAATCAAATTGTCAGAAATTAATCTTGACACTCAAGTACCAATTACTGTAACACATAGTAAAATATTGAAACTGTATTTAACATCACTGACATATGTAAGTATGCAGTAACTATTACAAGAATAAGTCCCATTATTCTTTGAAGCCCTAGCCATGCCTAAACTATTACAGACTAGATCCTGACATTGGGACAAGAGGTACTACCTATATTTGCACAAAATCCTGACTAGTTCAATCAATGTACTACAGGTGGAATCAAAGAATAAATTTTGAGGTCACTCAAGTCTTCTAGCCTTGTAGTGTTTATGTTGACCTACAATAGCATAGGCTATCTATAAATTTATTTAGCCATTTTCCTTATAACATACATTTACTCTCAACCTTGTACAAAAGGGCCAACATGGTTAATTTACAATGATGGTAAATTTTGTTTACAAGATCATTTTCAATCTTTTGAGAAGTGACCTCACAATCAACCATCAAATCATGTGGTTTTCTTTGACAGTATCATTTTGATTCAACTCCGAGGCATTAGAAATTCTTATAGATAGGAGGTAATACTTGACTGGGTTCCTTAGTTCAGTTTACTCAATCCTTTATCTAGGGACAAAAGAGATACTCCATATGTCACTAGCTATTCATGGGTCTCTTCCTTCATGTTGAGATTTTCACCAAGTGGAATAGCTACATCCCTCTGACCTGCCCTTATGCCCTCTCTTATTCTAGGGAACCAAAAACGTAGAATTGGAAGGGATGTGGTCTAGGACACCCAACCCAACAACACAAAACAATTGAATCAAATGCAGATGCCGATATATCAATAATTCAGATCTTAAAATTTAATGTTTGGCAAAAGGTCATTGAACTATCACTTATCATCTTTATATATTTCATTTAGTAACTTTGATGAAATGATATAAATACAAACACAGAGACAGAGACATAATATCTTGAGTCCCTGTTATTGGAATCAAGATTGTTTCTAAAAGAAAATGCAAATGCAACTGTAGTGTTTTCTACATCGACATAGTTTTCTACATCAACTTTTAAAGATAGTACTCCAATGCATCATCAGGATGAAAGGAAAAGAATGATAGATTGTGGACAAGTGCTCACAAATTGAGGGGCAAAAGTAACAAAGTTTAATTTGACAGATAAGGCACCTCAAAAATGACAAAATAGGCAATGATATATAACTTCAAGTTATTTGCATTTATGTAATATACAATACCTTCTATACCAATATGGTAATCTCAAAACATTGAAAAAAGCATTACATGTTAAATAGTGCAAAACAAAAATTTACATTAGGGTATCTAATTTTTGTGCATTGAGAATTGATCTTTGTTATGGTTTGGTTATTTATTACTTAACAAGCCTTGTCTATCATGTTTTGGTCTTGACTCAATTTTGGATCCACAAATGGTTTTTTTTAAAAATAGGTGGATAATTTGAGTGTCTATTTTCTGAATATTAATATTAAGAAAAATTCGGAGTATGTATGTATTTTGGTTATCCATAAATACATTTTTCCCTAAATATTTTGTATCATGAAATATTTTAACAAAGACATAAATATTCTTTTCTGGATGTTTTCAATATGGTTTTCACAAGGTTAACTTGGATTTCTCCTAGATTTATTTACCTAGGTTAATCCAGGACAAAATCCTCTTTCCTATTAGCTTCCATGAATTATTTTCTTTCAATTTTTGGAGATTTGTGGATTTCTATAGCTATGAAAATATTATAATATAGAATGCCAAAAATTTTTAATAACTTATTACTTATTACTATAATGTATCACACTATATGGGATTATTATGGGATGGTGATGACTACCTTGCATAAGAAAGGTTCTATATAGAAATGATGTAGTAAAAAAAGCACCCCTACATATTGGACTAGGGAAGCATACCATGGTGGTTACTATGCCTCTAAAATACCACTTTTATCTAGTTTTCTCTCTCGCCATAGTTATATGAGCATTAACTACTTGTCTTCACCAAAGCTATTATAAGTTGTTATCAATCACCTATTTGTTTTTGAATCATCCTTAGGTTGTGGATAGTGTTTTTGATTTTTTTGTCTCACAATAATTGCATGTTGATTGCATCTAGGATGTTATATGCACGGGAGTCATATGATGCCTAGGTGACAGAAGTTACTACAATTACACTTTCGAGGGTAAGACTGAAACTACTAAATACTAAGAAGCTCAACCCTTGATCAAGAGGCCTTGAATAAACTCATACACCCCATAAGGAATGAATGGGCTATGAAAGTATAAACTGAGCTACTCCATTTGGATTGTAGATGATCATTGAATAATGCAACACCCTGAAGGACATATTGCTACTATCTTCCCAAACAACTCCATTAGAAAGTTTGATCACATTTCTCCACTCTTCTAGGCTGTTAGCTGGATAAGCCATTCAACAAAAGACTACAAACATATTTATCTAAGTCTCTACTAAAATTTGTATGCTATATATTGCATTGAGTTTGATTAACCTTCATATATCCTTTGTTTACCTTGTGTCTCTCTGTCAAAGGTATGGGATAAACAAAAATAAATAAATTTGGCATTCCATAATGTTCCATATCACGTAATGTTTTCTAAAGCATTTCTTATTTTACTACAAATTCACAGTTAGAAATAAATTTAACTGATAATAAGATATGAATCTTGTAGCTATCATTCTTCAACAAAAATTTAAAAAAAACACCCAAAGGGATATTTCAAATGGGAAAATTAATAATACAAAAAACAAATTAAAACTTCTATTATACCTTGATCTTCTCCATAAATTTGCCATCAACATCTGAATGTTTAAATGTGATAGGGTGCCATCCTTGCATGTCAAGTTTTCTTTTAGACTGATTCCAAAAAGTGTAAGTCAGGGTCTAGCGCTCAAGTTCATCTTTAAGACCTTTCATCTAGATATGATAAATGAAGCAAATGAGTTAAAGTGGTGTTAGAAGTAAGCAATCAACAATAGTTGGAAGTTTTTGAAAATAAGCTTTTGAATATCTTTTGATTCCCTTATATCACAAATTTAACCAAAAAACACAAGCATTCCAGGTTACAATTGTAGAATTTACTTTCAATAGAAATAGAGTGACAACACTGCTTTTAGTGGCAATAAAACATGTTTTCAATCCAAGATAAGAAAGATAATCAAGTGCATAGAAAAATGATCATAAAAGAGGATTAATCCTCATAGCTAGTAGTGTTTTTACATAATGCTTATCAGGTATATAGTTATGCTCTTTTTGAAGAACAGTAGGCTAGCAATAGAAAGAAATTAAGAAGGGCTAGATTAGTGATCTAAACATAGTTCCAATGTAAAATGTTAGAGGAGAAACATCATCTAAATGATCCTGAATCTAGATATTATGTTGTATATGAAAAAAAATAGTAAAGTAGTTCATTCAAAATCTAAAATCTAATTGTAGATGCACAAACAATGTATATCTCAAACACATTTACTAACACAAATATTTATCTCATTAAAACATTGCAAGTCAGTACTAGTGTATATAGGCATTGGAACACCAGGAGGACCAGCATTGGATACTTCAGTGAGGAGACAGATACCTTGCTATTTGTCAAGACTCGAGAGTAATAGAAGACATTTGCATGTGAGAAAATATTACTTTGAATACATGGCATATCCTTACTACCATTTGTTTTGCAGGATAAACAAAAACTAATCTTCCAAAATAAAGTAATTAAATAATATACAAGATAGGATGGGAGACTAAATTCAAGAGAAGTAGATGGACACAATTATTTTATTTCATTAGGCATACCAGCATGTAATAGAAATTTCTATTGATCAATCATAGTAGATAACTAATAGTGATCCATAAACAAGGTGGCTATTCCACTATCTTGTCAAAATAAATCTCTAGCATCTCAATCAATGCTTGACTGATCTACTCGTTCTCAAAAAAATATTGTATAAAGAGAATTCCTAAGGGTCCTTGAAACAAATCAAAGGAATTTTCATTAAAAATGATCTTTAAAGAGTTCTTAAAATGAAATTGTTATGTGCAAAACAACATTAAGAAGGGTTGCAACACTAATAAGATAGCACTCATATTCCATAGGAACATGCACCAAGCCCTCAAGCCCCCATCCTCATCCATAGTGGTAGTTTGGGTGCAACTAGTAGGTGACATGCCTTGGCCACTCACAAGAATTGTTGTAACTACCTAAACATTTTTAAACACGGTGTAGTATAAGGAATATAAGGAAACATCTAGGAGACAATTGGTCATCCCCAAGGCACTTGGAGGCATCCTTCCACCATTTTGGCAAACTAACATCCCAACATCAAAGTTAACTTTCATATCTTTTAAAAAAATGATCAACTCACAATTCAAATAATGGTTTTAAAATGAGCATGGGGATCTCACAAGCCCTCCCACACACCTTATTCAACCACACATCACTAAATTGAAAATATTATATTTCCCACAAATATTTTCATTCCACTTTACAAGTTCTTTTACATTTTTGCTTAAGTAGGAGGATAACTACAACTATTTTAAAGCCTTGCTGACATTTTCAGGCTGAGGAAATAGACTACAAAAAGAATCTGTTGAAACCCCAGAAAATAACAAAAAGAAATAGACTACAAAAAGAATCTATTGAAACCCCAGAAAACAACAAAGCAATCGATAAGGAGAATTGATTCAAATCCCTATGCTGTAGTAAGACTAGCATTGATGAGCTAAAATCTCCACAAGACAACAAACCCGAATACAAGGGCATTTAAACAACTTATAAATTACTTTTCTGTGATATGTGCATAGGAGTCGATGATAATTTGGTAAGGGCATTGGGAACAGTTAGAATGATTGAATCTAGGCTAGCTAGGTTATATTTCATTGAATATTGAAATATGGATATACAAATATTAACAAATTCTAAAACATAAATAGAAACAAGTGGAATGGGACAAACCTCATGACCTCGACCCTTGATCTGAACCATGCGAGGCATGTGCTCAAGAACATAGTCAAGACCTTCATTGGAGACCAATTTAAGCTCTAAAGCCATGGGAGTTGGCATATTCAACTAGCATATAGCTCCTGCATGCAATCAAATTGTAGCATAACAATGAAATACAAAGTGACCTTTTTCATTTTGACATAAAGAAGCCCGTGTTGATCAAAATTTTGATCAACACAAGCATGGATTTTTTAAAAATGACATTTTTCCTTGCCTATTCCGACCAATTTGACCCCATTTTAACAGATGGTTGAAAATTTTGGTCTAAAAATGGGGTCAAATGTACTAGTGACATTATACAACTCTTTATCCAATCTTAGATTGACTAAAGCTTTAAAAAATACTAAAAATATTAATTACATAGAGGTTTTACTAATGTTATAGTATGTATCATTTATAGTAAATTTTAAGTATATGTTATCTATAGAGTACCATTCGTCATCTAAAATATTGTTAGATCATTACTAAGAATTCATAGTAAGATGTAGAATCAGAGAATAACTTGTTAACAATGTTCAATCATTGGCTTCAAGCTAACTTGCATTTGTATAAAATATAATGTGTTTCCAATGCTATCTTCCTAAAGCCTAGTCCATGACATCCGATTTTGTAGATATAATAAAGTGATCATCATAATAGAACCACTAATAGTAAATGTTGTGAAACTATTGTACAATGGTAACACAACTCTGGCACTAGTAGTACAAATACTCTGAATAGATAAAATTGGAACAAATTATGAAGATGCCCTGAAGTATAGGTTATACATATCTGACAACATTTACAAACATTGTGCAACACCAGCAAAGAAATATAAAAAATATGTATTAATTATCTGAAGACATAAAAAATGGAACAATTGTATGCTTAGCAGAATATTGTTGCTCCAAATCAAACAAAATAAGGTAAGTGCAAAATTGTATCAAAATTTTAAAAACAACTTACTCTTGTGTTTACACTTTTGCAACTAATAGAATATTTTATATTGAAATATGTAGGTGGATTATAATAATGGACCTTGAGATTATTAACAAAGAACATGCTATTATCAGAAGTCCAACTCCTCTGTCCATGCAGAATGTGACAAGAAGAAAGATGCAAATGTATCAAATGCTTCAACCTCATTGTCAAAGATGGAGATCTCTCCCGCAACTAGCATTATACCTAAGAAAAGAATATCATATGGTATAGAGAGACATAATTTAAACAAAGAAATTGATACCATATTGATGACTATCAAGAATTTAAATCCATATCAAACAAGGTGGCATATAAAGGATCGAGTAACTGCAAAGAAAGAAATGCACTAGTATATCAGAGTTAATAAGCTTGGTCAGGTGTTTAGTTTTGATATTGTCGATGATGAAAGAATAGAAATCTGAATCACTTGCTTCAATGACATAGCAAGCATCCATTATGGTTATATACAAGTTGGGGTTGTCTACACAATATCTCGTGGCATTGTGAAGAGTGCTAATAAATTTTACAATAAGTTCAATATTGAGATGGAGATAACCTTGACAACTAATTCAAAGGTTGTCTTATGTGAAGATGACCCAACCATTCCTAAGAACCAATTTAATTTTAGATCAATCGAGGCAATAATAAAAATGCCAAATAATGTAGATGTTGATCTTGTTGGAATTGTTTGTCATGTGCAAGAGACCTCAACAATTAAAAGAAAAGATGGTATCAAAGTTCCTAGAGGTACCATTATTCTGTTAGACCTATCTCATGCTACAGTAGATGTCACATTATGGGGGGAAACTTCTAAGCGAGAGGGTGCACATCTTCAGCAAAAATATTACCTTCAAGAAACAATAGTTTTTGCTATCAAGAATGAAAGGACATCTAAAGTTAATGGAAGGGTTATAACTACTTTGAGCAATACATCCTTGTTGATAAACCTTGTGATATAGGAAAGTGAACAATTAAAGAATTGGTATGAAAAAAATGTTACCAACCTCCACATAGCCTCAGGAAAACTTATTCCTATATCTTTTCCAACTACACAAATGCCAATTAGTGAAATAAAACAATGTGGTCTAACATCTTCACAACAATTCCAATGTATGTTGAAGGCAACACTAATTTTCTTTAATGAGGAGAAGTTTTGTTATGCATCTTGTCCTAAAATAATTAAAAATAATGAGTGTAAGAAGGGAGTAGAAAAATTCAATGATGGCAGTTGGTATTGCCCAAAATGTGAGCAAGCTATCACTAAATGAAACTATTAGTACATAGCTTAGCTGAAGTTACAAGACCACATAGGTGAAATGTGGGCTACTGCATTTGATGAGGTCACACTACAATTGATAGGAATGTCATTAGAGATCTTATATAACCTTCAATTTGATGATAGCACTGAAAAGAGTATGGAAGAATACATTAGAGATGTTCAACATAAGAAATGTGCTCCTGCAGTAACATGTACATGTGAAATGTATAATTATGAGGAGTGCACAAAGGAAACTATTACAAAGCTCTCTCGAATAGATTTCATGTTAGAGAGCAACACATTGATTGAAAAGATTAAAGATATGTGCAAAACTCTGCTATCCAACTAGGAAAGCCAATAGATCATAGTAACTCCAAGAAAAGAAAAAATAAAAAAGGAAAAATGGGGCAGAGTCCATATTACAAAAGTCTATACAATGTTTCCATATATTTATTAATCAAATGAATGTAAGTAGAATATTTTCTATAGATACATATACTTTATTATGTACAGAGAATGGGAAATGCACATAGTCATGGTTGAAAATTAATATAAGCACAATGTTCTTAAAAGACATTAAAACTCAAGTATATTATTCGGTATAATAGCCAATTATATGCTCGTGTTGTTCTGTATAGTGTATATTTTTATATTTATGCATTAGTTTCTTTTGTACTATGACTTAATAAACATTCAAAATATAATGTTATGTATAATTATATGCTAACTAATTTCATACAATAGCCAATTATATACTCATGTTGTTATGTACAACGCATATTTTTAGATTTATGCATTAGTTTCTTTTCTACTATGACTTAATAAACGTTAAACACATAATGTTATGTATAATTATATGCTAACCAACAAGATGGAAAAGGGTTCTATAGCTAGAAGATATTGTTGCTGAAGA
Organism: Cupressus sempervirens; assembly: GCA_028749045.1. Classification (NCBI taxonomy): domain Eukaryota; kingdom Viridiplantae; phylum Streptophyta; class Pinopsida; order Cupressales; family Cupressaceae; genus Cupressus; species Cupressus sempervirens. The sequence goes on along the minus strand of CM053784.1, from coordinate 519,341,929 downwards.
GAATGAATCAACATCAAATCAACCATCACTCAGTATACGAAAAGACCATGAAAGGAATTGGGCTTATTATGCTTGACACAAAGAAGATATATCAACACATATAAAATAGAAAAAAATGAAACAACACATCAATATAGAATATGGAGATAAGTTGCCTTCGTCAACAAGTGATAAAAAAATCAAAAAAATGGGAAAAGATGTCGAGCAAGATTATGCTTAAAGGTTACAGCATTGTGAACATAGTCATAATTACTACATTCATCATAGAGAGGAAGTGATTGCAAGAAAGTGCACAAGATACCAAGAGGGCCAACCAATAGAGCCTAAATATCAAACATCTAATTTTGTAGATTCAGCAGTATCATTTAGTAGAAATTCTACATTTACATTATCAATTAAAAATTTTCAACGTCGATTAGATGCACTTGTTGAACATTAGGCATGTATCATATGTAAGGAACAATACCTAGGTATGCATGTACAACTATCAAGAAGTAATATTACATGTAAAAGGTGTTCTAATGAAAAGGGCCTTAATAAGTTTTCAACACTCAACAACATGGATCTAGGTGAACAATCCACTATACTTAGAAGATTAACCCAAGTAGAAGAAATGTTAATTAGTAAGGTGACTCCAATATTGCAAGTCAAACATGCTATTGGTGGCCAATAGAAGTATAGTGGACATACAATCAATTTCCCACAAGACATACAAACTATGACAAAGATATTACCATGCAAGCTAGAAGAGTTGGATATTTTAATAATACAAAGAGAACATACAAAAGGACACACTTATGAGTTATATGTCAGATGGAATCATGTTAGAGATGCACTACAATACAAAATCAAGCATGATCCATACTACCATGTTGTCATTGTAAGCTCAAAAAATTTGGCCCAACTCCCTGAAGAGAATATTGGCATTTTAGGTATGTTGCACATAGTTAATATGGAAAATGAAACGATGAAAGAAAGTGATGAATTAGGCTCAGATGATATTGAGGATGGCCTAATTGTAGCACAAACCTCTTCACTCATACCTATGATACCAAGCAAGCAATGAGAACTGGATACCATTAAAAGAGAGCTCAACCTACAAGACATTACATAAAATATTATTGCTTGGCCTAACATAGATCCATCCCCTATAAATGAATACAATATTGAAGGGCTTCTGGATTTGTCATTTCCAATGCTATTCCCCAATGGAGTTGCCTTGCCAAATGCAACCACAAATATGAATAGTGCACATGCATGAATATGTAGTCCATTTAATAAAATACCAAGATCAAAGATCTAGTAGACATCCAAGGTTCTAATATCTAATTTATAATATGATGATGCACCATCATAGCCAAAGCCTAGCAATAGTGTTTTTTCAAAAAGAATGTTGAAGAAAACATACCAAAAACCATTGAAGATCTATGTACACATTTTAAGTGACTCCCTAATACACAATTAGCTGAAGAACTAATGCATTTTTAATCTGCACCATGAGGCACACTATCATATTGGAAAAAATGTTGTGCTGATCTAACAGATATGATTAACCAACTTGAAAACCCTACCTTTTTTTTCACATTAAGTGTTGTAGACATGAAGTGGCCAGATTGACAACTACTATTAAAAAACAATGAGTATAGACATGCTCACAAATAAATAATGATTAGACAATTCCATTTAACAATCCACACATTGTTGCACTATATCTCCATCAGTGAATCACAATATTTTGGGAGGAAGTAATTGAAAAAATCCTTGGTGCAATAGACTGGTGGTATAGGATTGAATGGCAACATCGACGAACTGGGCATATACATGGACTCATTTGGCTACCAAATGTACCAAATATGGATACATTGGATTGGAAAGATAGTGTTGTGGTCGAGCATGCTAGAAAATTCTTTGATATGTGTTACTGCATGGGATCCCCACAATGCACATCACCACAATAATGTTGTAAATTTTTCTCCCTCTGATGATCCTTGCCTTTTGAATACAAAAGATATCTTCACTACAAATCTTTCTCGTGATTATGAAGAGTTGGTTAACCGAGTTCAAAGACACACAAAATGTACTAATGTACCTGTCTACATAAGAAAGGAAACAACATAACATGTAGATATAAAGCCCATTGAAAAGAGTAGGATGTATCTATGCTATCATGTGACACAATAGGTAAAATGCAATATGAACCTGCAAGAAATGATGATAGGTTAAATATACATAATCGAATGATGCTTTCAATTTGGAGGGCTAACATAGATGTCCAACCTATTTTCTCATGAACACTTGTATTAAAATACATTGCAAAATATGAAACAAAAGTAGAAAAGCAATTAGAGATATGTATTGAAATGCTAAAAAGAATAACTACCTCGCAAAAACTAGATAGTCCATCTATGACTGCGTACCATAAATTCCAGTCTGAAGTTATTATTGAACATTATATAGGAGCATGAGAAACATGTCACATGCTGCTAAAATTGCCACTTGTTGCTTGCAGTTGAAATTTTGTATCTTTAAATGTTGGACAAAAAGTGCTACACTGAATAACAAGAAGGCTAGGAGATACTCAAATCCAACCCAACTATCTACATTCTTAAATGCATTGCCCTCTTGAACTTGAAATAGTGAATTTAATTGAAGCTATAAGCTCTTATTCATATGCTCCAAATTAGAAAGAATGTAAATGGAAAGCAAGAGAAAAGGAAACTATCATCAATGTTTATCCAAAATTTTATAGAGTTCTAGAGATTGAATCATAACATTTTGAGACATTTCGTTGGAGTGAGTTACCCTTATATAAACATTTTCATGATATAGAAACTGACATAGGACTCACAAAAGAACAAATAATTAACAATTGGCATCAAATGCAAACTATGGGCTATCATGTGTGGCATGTTACCTGCACCAAAGATGAGGAAAATAATTCAGAAGAAGATGATAAAAATGATGGAGAAAACAATGATGATATAATCAGGACAATGATGATATACCAAAAGCATGTGAATGGGAAATCCTCTCACAAATGGGGCCATTATGTACTCTAGTATTAGATGAACTAGATACGCTTGGAAGGCATGAATTTGATATGAGCAAGAACTAGAGCTATATTGATGTTCCACCACATTTGCATGCAAATGCTACATAATTCATAGATGACAACAAAGCTAGCAGACATATCAACACCATGCCTAAGTCTATCAATCCTCACCATGACACATTATCTTTTGAGCAAAACTTAGCACTTTGAATAATCATGGAGCATGACCAATATTAATCAAATAAACCACTACACATGATTGTACGAGGAACAATAGGAACAAGAAAGTCTTATTTCATTACATCCATAAAAGAGGTGTTCAATAATAAAGAGCATAAAAAAAAAGGGCAATTATTACTACTGGCTCCTATAGGCATTGCTGCATTCAACATACATGCAACAACAATCCATTCAAAGCTTAGAATTCCCATCAAAGATATGCAACCATTACAGGGCCAAGCATTAATAGCACTCCAAGAAGAATTAAAATATATCAAGTACATTATTATTGATGAGATCAGTTTTGTAGGTCCAAAGGTCCTACTTAAATTGATACATGACTGCGAGGGGCCTTTCCTAATAGACATGTATACTTTGGTGGATTATCTATTATCTTGTTTGGTGATCTTGCACAACTGCCCTCTATTATGGATAAACCAATTTATTCATCACATTCAAGTGCTAAGTTACTTTGAGAGAAATTTACTAAGGTCATTACATTGCAAACTATTTTTCGACAACAAGATGAAAGTAACACATAGGCATAATTCCGCTAGTTATTGCATAATACACAAGATGCAAACCCCACACAACATGATTGTGAGCTTCTAATGAGTTGTGTGCATAAAGCCACTTAAATTCAAATAAAAAAAAGAATTTGATAGGTGTATACATCTATTTGCTACAAATGATGTGGTAAAAGTACACAATAAAAAGATGCTAAAATCATTGAATCACCTTATTGCAATCAACATGACAATAAATTGAGGGAGCAAAGATAGAAGGAAGGTGTACGAAGAACAATTATGAAAGCACATGCTACTCTGTATAGGAAAATGTGTCATGCTCACAACAAACATTTGGATAGAAGTGGGACTTGTTAATGGAGCAATTGGTGAAATTACTAGTATCATCTACAAACCAAGAACTAAGCCACCAGATGTACTCATGTATGTTGTTATACATTTTGAAGATTACAATGGACCACTATGGAACCAAGAGGACCTAAAATGTGTGCCAGTAGTACCTATGACATTAGGTAGCCGACACCAACTACCACTCACTATGTCATGGGCTATCACAATACATAATTCCCAAGGACTCATGCTACAAAAGGCAATAGTTGATATAGGAGTAGTTGAGAGACAATGACTCACCTTTACAGCTATATCCAGAGTGAAATGAATATACGGGCTTCGCATTCAACCTGCTTTCACTTTTGGAAGATATGCCAAAATGAAAAATAATACATATACACTTATACGAAAAAAGGAAGAAGATCACCTAGATCAGATGACTCTTCAAGTGAAATGTATGTATGTTGAACATGAAAAGGGATATTAAAACTTTCATAAATCAATTAACTGTCATGTCCCCTTTTCATATAATTAAAAAATAAATAAACTTTGCTAAGGCAGGCAAGCTCCAAAAAGGTGAAGTTTCAGAAAAAGGGGCTGATCTTTGGAAATCAATGGACTAATAAATAAAAATTATTATTAAATTATATTTTATTAACCCCTCTTGGATGTGAGTTAGGGTTATGCCCTCTTTTAAGGGGTTTGGAGGCATTTTGGGCTCATTCCAGAACTTGATTTTTGCTAATTTTCTTGTTGTTCTTCAGAGGCTGCCAAACCTGTGGAGAAGGAGACCCAAGAATGGGAGGTTGCAAGTTTATAGGAAGGCTAAGGATGGGAGTTTGAATCCATTCCATGTGCATGCTCATACAGAGTTTGCCTTTGTGCTGAATAGTGCCGATTTGTGGGTTTTCGGGGTTGTTTTTGGTTTGAGTTTGGTATTTTCAGTTGAGTGTTTCATATCAGTTTGGGTTGCTGCTGTATTTCAGACTTTAAGATGTTAAAATAGAGCTGAATATATGTATTGGGTCATGATTAAACTTCTGAGATAGTTTATGAGTGTTTTTGTGGTGTTTCCGGGCATTGTGTGTTAATTTCGGGAGCCCGATTGAGCATAGTTTTGTCCTACATTTGTGAGCTGTTGTGTAAAGGCTATACAAATATAGAAATGTCATTTTGTAAGTTTTTATGCTGCTGAAATTTCTGTAAAAATTTTCATTCTCAGATTTATTAATAATTTGTGAAGTTGTGAAATTTTTTGGCACTAATTTGGACATACCCGATTTGGGTTTTATTGGGAAATTGGCAAATCTTTGTAATATTGGTTGTTTGATTTTAAAGATCTGATTTGAGGCTATAAATACCATGCAAAATCAGTAAAGGGACATTTCATTGGTATCAGAGCCATGATCTTGCCAGCCTGAGGGTTTGTAGAAGTTGCATGTCAGTTTTAACAACTACCCAGATCTTGCATGTCAGTTTTGACAACTACCCAGATCTTGCATGTCATATTTTATGGTTGCATGTTGCTTCTAATTAGTTGCATGTCAAAATTTATGATCGCATGCAACTAAGTGAAAGAGAAAAAAGATATTTGCAGCGAGAAAAGAATAAAGAAATTTTGATCAAACCCCCAGTTGAAAGCAAAAGTACAAAATCCAAGGAAGAAAAAAGTATGGCTGATCCAGATGAGATGGCAAAGAAATTCTTCCAAGACATCCAAAATACTCAAAAGCAAACAGTGGATGGTTTGGCGAAAACTAGAGAGGCTTTGCGAATATTGACAGAAAAATTACAAGGAATTGCATCTATTAATGAGAAAGGGAGCACTTCAGAGGAGCCAAGAAATGGGAAATCCACACCATCTAAATCAACCAAAACTATTTTCTTGCCTGCAGATGAGCCACCAGTACCAAATCTAGCCATTAATCCAGTGGAAGAGGTTACAGGTAACTTGATTACATTAAGAGCTACTTACAATGGCTTAGATGATGACTTTCGTAGTTCAGTTCCTTTTAGAGAATATGTGGATATGATGAACGCTTTGATGCCCAAGAAAGAGAACAGGAGGGAGCATGACACAAGTGGAAGAGAGCTCAAAAATAAAATAAGCAAGTTTATAGCACCTAGTTTTGATGGAACAAATAAAATTTCAGCTAGAGCATGGCTACAAAAATTACAAACTTTCTTCACACTTAACCCCATGAAAGAGAGTGATGCTGTTCAATTTGCAAGTCTACACTTGGAAGATGCAGCCTATGATTGGTGGTATCATGGAATGACTACTCAAGGTCATGATCAGGTAACTACATTTGAATATTTCAGTCAAAGAGTGATAGATAGATTTGACCTCAAGGATGATGAAGAGTACTTTAAAGAATTGTCAAAGTTGAAGCAAACCAAATCAGTTAATGAGTATATAGAAGAATTTCAAAAAGTGGCTGTTATGGTACCTGATATGAGTGAAAAGAGGATTTTTTATCTTTTTCTTGATGGTTTAGAAGATTCTGTTAAGGGTTTGGTTAAGGCTTTCTCACCCTCAACCTTACAGGAAGCTATCAAAAGAAGCTTGCAACTTGAAACTTCCGTGCCTATGAAATCAATCACTAATCAAAAACCCCCAAATCTTTGGCAACATAAGGGAAATTTTCAGAAAAAGACTTTCCCAACACTACCACCAAAAGATGTGACAAATGTGGCAAAAAAGAAGGTAGATGAAGAGACTAAGAGTGAATTACGAAGGAAAAAGCTTTGTTTTACTTTTAGAGAACCATGGGTTCCAGGACACATATGTTTGTGGAAAGGTCAAGTGCACTATATTGAAGTTGCTTCAGAATCTGATCCAGATGAGCATGAGGAATTTCATGATACTAAGGAGGAGGTAGAAGAAGAGAAAGTAAAAGAAATCAGCAAGGATGGCACTTTAGTAGCATTATCAGGAGTCCCAAGATACCATCCCTTCCAAATTCGAGGGGTACTAATAGGGCAAAGGTTGACCGTTCTTCTTGATAGTGGGGCAACTCACAATTTTATTGATGAGGGATTTGTCATGAAAAGAGGGCTTAAAGCAGAAGATTTTGAGGGATTCAATGTTACTGTAGCTGATGGATTCACTATGCCTTGCACACAGGTGGTGAAACATCTCAAGATGACCTTAGGAGATTATGAGTTATGTGATGACTTCTATGTGGTTGGTATTGGGGAGACAGATCTTGTATTGGGTGTTCAATGGTTGCACTCTATCGGAGGCTATTACATGAACCATCAAACTATGGAGTTTAAATTTCATTCCAATGGGAAAGAAGTCATATTGAGAGAGTTATTGAATGGAGAACCTAAGGCGGTCTCTGCAAAGAGGATGGAGAGGACTTTTCGAAGAGGACAAGTAACATGGGCAGCAGGAGTCATAATCCAACCAACAAGCTCTCCAAAGAATCAAGGTAATTTCCATTTTGAAATTCAAAATATTCTTGATAAGCATAGTATAGTTTTCAATGATTTGCCTCCAGGATTACCACCAGATAGAGGTTTTGAGCATGTTATAGAGTTAGAACAGGGTGCCAAACCAGTTATAACAACCCCATACCGCCATCCAAGAGGTTATAAGGAAGGAATTGAAAAAACTATTAAAGAACTCCTGAACATGGGATTCATAAGGCCTAGCTCTAGTCCATTTGCATCATCTGTGGTACTTGTCAAGAAAAAGGATGGTACAATGAGAATGTGTATAGACTACAGGGCTCTAAACAAGAAGACCATAAAAAATAGGTATCCCATACCACACATAGATGAACTCATTGATGAGTTACATGGTGCTGTATACTTCTCAAAAATTGACTTAAGATCAGGCTACCATCAAATCAGAATGAGGAGTGAAGATGTGGAAAAGACTGCTTTCAGATGTCACTATGGGCACTTTGAATTTCTTGTTATGCCATTCGGACTCACTAATGCACCTGCAACATTCCAATCTTATATGAATAAGGTATTCAGTCAGCATCTTCGAAAATTTGTTTTGGTATTTTTCGATGATATCTTGATATACAGTAAAACATGGGAAGAGCATCTAAAGCACATAGACACTGTTTTGGGAATCTTGGAGCAGAAATCCTTCTATGCTAAGCTATCTAAATGTGAGTTTGGTTTGACAGAGATCCTATATTTGGGACATATTATAAGTTCTAAAGGAGTATAGGTTGATCAACAAAAAATCCAGGCAATTTTGGATTGGCCTCCATCCACTAATCTTACATAGTTGAGAGGTTTCTTCGGGTTGTGTAGCTACTATAGGAGATTTGCCAAGGGATTTTCTCAGCTTGCTGCCCCCTTGACTGATTTGACAAAGAAAGGAGCTTTTGTTTGGACAAAAGAGGCACAAAAAACATTTGATAAGCTTAAGGAGGTAATGAGTTCATGCCCTGTGCTTGCAATTCCAAATTTCTCTTTACCTTTTGTTGTTGAATGTGATGCTTCCCAGAGAAGGTATAGGGGCTGTCCTAACTCAAAGGGGACATCCAATAGCATTTGAGAGTAGGAAATTAAATCAATCAGAGAAAGGTTACTCCATCTATGATAAGGAAATGTTGGCAATCATGCATGCACTTCATAAGTTTAGACAATATTTGGTATGTGGGAGATTCATTGTAAAGACAAACCATAATAGCCTCAAGTTCTTCTTGAACCAAAGGGATTTGAATGATCACCAAAAAAAATGGGTAAGCAAATTGCAAGCTTATGATTTTGATATTGAATACATGAAAGGAAAGAATAATGTGGTTGCTGATGCTCTCTCAAGAAAGCCCACTTTGTGTTCCTTATCATCTATCTCTGTTGATTGGAAAGTCTCCATAATTTTAGAGTATGCTAAAGATTCATTTGCCACCAAGATTTTGGATAAGTTAGTGGATGATAACAGGTACAAGGTTGTTGATGAATTGATTTATTACAAGAACATGATCTTCTTAGTGCCAGGGTCAAAAACTAAGGAGAGGATATTGAGGGCCTTTCATGACACACCTTTGGCTGGTCATCAGGGATACTTCAAGACATACAGGCAAATTCGAGAGTGATTTTCATGGAAGGGTATGAAGGAGGATGTCCTTAAACACATTAAGGAATGTATGGTATGCCAACAAAGCAAGAGTGAGCAAAATTTTTCTGCAGGGTTGTTGCAGCCACTTCCTATTCCCGAACAAAAATGGGAAAGTATTTCCATGGATTTCATCACTGGGTTGCCCAAGGTTCAAGGTAAGGATTGCATATATGTGGTGGTAGATAGACTAACTAAGTATGCACATTTCTTTCCTATCACATCTGATTTCAAGGCATCACAAGTGGCCGAATTGTTCTTCAAGGAAATTTTTAGATTACATGGTTTGCCTAGAAACATTGTTAGTGACCGGGACAGTAGATTCCTCAGCTCTTTTTGGAAGGAGCTCTTTCATTTGGCAGGAACTGAACTCACTCCCAGTACTAGCTATCACCCTCAAACAGATGGACAAACAGAGATAGTTAATAAATGGATAGAGGGATATTTGAGGAACTATGTTTCAAATCAACAACATGCTTGGGTGAAATGGTTACACCTAGAGGAGTATTGTTACAATACATCTCATCACATGTCTATTGGTATGCCTCCTTTTCGTGCTCTTTATGGTTATGATTCCCTTTCCTTTGTTGATCTAATACTTTCCTATAGCAGAGTACCCGCAGCAAGTGATTTCATCAAGCAAAGCCAAGACATAATAAGGTCCCTCAAGGATAATCTACAACATGCACAGAACCAAAAAAAGATATATGCTGATAGGAAAAGGATTGAAAGATCTTTTGAGGTGGGAGATTTGGTATTTGTTAGGTTACAGCCATATAAGCAAAGCACCTTGAAGAGGAGTGGGGCAGAGAAACTCAAGCCAAGGTTCTATGGGCCTTATAAAATCATCAAGAAGGTAGGAGAGGTAGCTTATGAATTGGAGCTCCCACCAAACAGCAAAATACATAATATTTTTCATGTATCTTTCTTAAAGAAGGTTCTAGGCCAGCAAATCATAGTATCTACAGAATTATCACCTCTTGATGATGAAGGGAAATTAGTTTTGATACCAGAAGAGATTTTGGATACAAGAGAGAAAAGGTTGAGAAATAGGAGCGTCATAGAGCATTTGGTCAAATGGAAAGTATTACCACTAGAGGATGCAACTTGGGAAGGAGCACATATTCTTGAGAATTCCAACCTTCATTGCTTGAGGACAAGCAATATTTGGGAGGGGAGGACTTGTCATGTCCCCTTTTCAAATAATTAAAAAAATAATAAACTTTGCTAAGGCAGGCAAGCTCCAAAAAGGTGAAGTTTCGAAAAAAGGGGCTAATCTTTGGAAACCAATGGACTAATAAATAAAAATTATTATTAAATTATATTTTATTAACCCCTCTTGGACATGAGTTAGGTTTATGCCCTCTTTTAAGGGGTTTGGAGGCATTTTGGGCTCATTCCAGAACTTGATTTTTGCTAATTTTCTTGTTGTTCTTCAGAGGCTGTCAAACCTGTGGAGAAGGAGACCCAAGAACGGGAGTTTGTAGGTTTTCAGGAAGGCTAAGGATGGGAGTTTGAAGCCATTCCATGTGCATGCTCATACAAAGTTTTCCTTTGTGTTGAATAGTGCCGATTTGTGGGTTTTCGGAGTTGTTTTTGGTTTGAGTTTGGTATTTTTAGTTGAGTGTTTCATATCAGTTTGGGTTGCTGCTGTATTTCAGACTTTAAGATGTTAAAATAGAGCTGAATATATGTATTGGGTCATGATTAAACTTCTGAGATAGTTTATGAGTGTTTTTGTGGTGTTTTTGGGCATTGTGTGTTAATTTCGGGAGCCCGATTGAGCATAGTTTTGTCTTACATTTGTGAGTTGTTGTGTAAAGGCTATACAAATCTGGAAATGTCATTTTGTAGGCTGTTATGCTGCTGAAATTTTTGTAAAAATGTCCATTCTCAGATTTATTAATAATTTGTGAAGTTGTGAAGTATTTTGGCACTAATTTGGACATACCCGATTTGGGTTTTATTGGGAAATTGGCAGATCTTTGTAATATTGGTTGTTTGATTTTAAAGATCTGATTTGAGGCTGGAAATACCATGCAAAATCAGTAAAGGGACATTTCATTAACTTTCCAAACAATAAAATTCAACATTTTTATGACTGTAATATAAGACTATGGGCTAAACCCTTGCACCTCTTAAAGGTGCAAGTGCTAGTTTATAAGTGTTCATAGGAAATAGAAACTACACTTTTCAATGAGATAAAATCATTAAGGAAAGTAAGATAATATTATTAAAGAAAGTAAATAATAATAAATAATAAATTTGATATTTGATTTATAGGTAAAACATATTTTACAATAAAGAGATATTTTTTAGAAATAAAATATAATTAAAAAACAAATTTTAGATTTTCAAAACTTTATTATATAAAATGTCTATTTAGAAAATTATAATCTCTGCATCTGCCGATGGTGGATATGCTCAATTAGAGATGACACTTGTAATCTTCTCTTTCTCAATGGATAAAGCACTTTGACACTATTTGGAGTGCTATTATAGAACCCAAGATTGCCTATTCCACTTGGTGCCTAGCTTTTCAAGGCCTTCCCCTTGGGCCTTGACTCAAGCATATTGGGGTTCTAGATCCTAGATGTCCATTCTGTGGACAACTAGAGTCTTTTCTACATGTTTTCTGATTTTGTAGACATGCTCAAAATTATTGGCACTAGATTCATGATTTCTTTAAGCCTTTTTAGCCTAAACCATTTTCTTGGCACATGGTTATTTTGGGTGATTCCCCCAGGATCCCTCAGAAATTTACCTAGATTTGGCATACCTTCAGGATGGAGATTTTGTTCACCTTGTGGAAAGATAGAAATGTTGTTCTTTTCACTCACAATCTTCTTGATATTAATATTGCTATGTACACTAAGGCATGCATTTTTAATAATGTAATGATACAGATTCAAGTTCAAGCTAACAAAGTGGCCTTGGAGGTGGCCCACCTACAAGAGTTGCTTAATCATTGGGGCAATGCCCCTTCTACTATTGCCAAGGTACCTCCAGATGCCTTGGTTGATACCTCGATGCCTAGAGGCTGTCGTCTGAGGCGTAACTCTTCAGGCCGCTACTCACATACTCTGCATTCCTAGGCTTCCTGCCACCGCTCTCCTAGTAGTGGTGATGATGGATGGAGGCACCACTCAATTTCCCTACCCCGTGGTGGCACTGGTTGGTCCCTGGCTCCTCCTCTTGGTGCTCGACGAGTGGTCTCTGGGAAATGGCCTTTTCGCTTGGAATTGGCTATTTCACCTTCACGAGTAGATATGAAGGATGCTGACCAGGCCACTGAGGCTACTAATGCTATTACTGACGGTTGGACTATTCCCGGTCCGCCTCCCAATCCCAAAGATGATTAAGGATTCCATGATCGCGATGAGCCACCTTCCTTATCAGGCACTGCTTTAGCCACTTGAGGTTGCTATTTATGTTTTTTTGATGAATAGTTTATAATTCAGGCTTCGGCCGTGTGAACTCTTGCATAGATTATAATTCATAAAAAAAAAATCAAATGCATAGTTTATTATTCATCAAAAAAAAATCATAATTACTATAATATATAGATGTTGTAATATAGATTTATATCTATATTTACATGATAGAAATAAATTGAATATTAAGATTTGTTAAAAATAGAAACAATAATATGAGTAAGTTTCCAAGAAGTTAGGCTAGAGCTTACATTATTGTAAATTAAGAATATAATTTATTTCTATAATATATAAAAGATGTTAATTTATAGAAATTATTATCACCAGCAAAATTAAATTTGTTGCTATTTTTCTTAAATAATCAAATGGTAAAGATATTGTTTAATGATATAGTTTGAATTTTAGATCACAATTTAATTCAAATTATATATATATATATTTGATTTTTTGAAGAAAATTTTATATTTTTAATTAAAGAAAATTATATAGTTCACAATTTCCTAATAATTGTTAGAATTTCATATTGGTTTTCAGGAAAAACCATTTAAATTTTTTTGGAAAATGAAAGGTTCTATGGCTTACCCGTTGGACATACAAAAGCGGACAAGTGCTAGTAATGTAAGTATTGAATAATAACATCAAGTGAAAACTCAATAATAACATGGTAATCTCAATGGCAGAAACCACAAAACCATGAATTGACCATATATTCAACACCCAGCACGGATAATTGTTTTTGGTGCAGGCCAGGGTACATAGATTTGTCTTTTTCTTTTCGGGTTTGTATGAGGATCTTTTCTTTCGGGAAGATTTATATAAAGAGATGAAGTTATCTGTTCGTCTGTTTTTGATCAAGGGATTTGTGATAATGGACTGTTAAAAATAACACTGGTTTGTTTTATTGAAGGTGGTCAGTATAAAATAGGGGCGGTGGAACAACTTTTAAGTTAATAAAACAAAAAGAGTGTCGTAGATAAGAAGCAATTCGTTCCAGTCATTCAAAACTTTAGAAAGAGTAAGAGTTGTATCTACGGAAGATGAACGAGACTCCAGTGGTCTTTAAATCTCCACTACCCTTCCCTTAAAGACTACATATGCTTTTGGACTCTACACAAACATTGCTGTCACATATGCTTTTGGACTTTACACACACAGCCTGTTCACAAGATTTCAAAATATAATTCATAAGTAAAACAAAGAATCATACTCTTTGGTGTAGACATGAATGTGTTTTATTCCTTCAAATGAACCAGGAATATATGTTTGCAGTTTGTATTACACGATCTTTTTAATAAAAAATATACATGTTTTTACTTGTTTATTAACAAAACGTGAGTCAGGACTTTGAAACATGTTAGACTCTGGTTCTCTTCACCATTTTTGTGAAGTGAGTCATTTCTCTGCTGGTTGTGTTAGCAACAAAAAGAAAGATTCTATTTTGCTTAGAGGAAGAAAGAACAAACAATGGTCACCGTTAAGGAATGTGTTACAGCTAAGGCTGCACAACATGTTCAAAGTAGGGGGGGCAAAGCTTCTATGACTACAAGAGAGGGATGCTTATTGTAAATTTATTCGTGAGCTTATATATATCTTTCATGAGGTAAAACATGAAGTTTATTTAGGCTGGAAAAGATCATGCCCATTCACCATAAAATCAAACTGCTGTCCATTGGCTTTCATATTAGTCTTCAAATTGAGACATAATTCTACGTTTCTATACGGCATTATCAAAGGGGAAATGTATAGTGAAGAGCATCTAGTCAAGAGAGTAGAACCGTAACCATCATTGATCATAGATTTGCTGCATGTATGTTTAGAAACAAATAGAGCTTCAATCTTCATTATAAGAATATTATATTATTGCACTCTTGATCATGTAAGTAACAAGAAGGATTTAACTAAGGTAGAAGGAAGTCCAGAACTTTAAATATCACTCAACGGACTATTAAATATAATATATATAAAGGAAAAACAAATTGAATTTCAGATAATGTAGACTTACAAAATTTAAAATCTTAGATATTAGTCAAGATAGTTGATGCAATTATATCTAGAATTAAAAGTTATTACTACATCACATATATCTATTTTTCTTTGGTACATAACAAAAACAGCATAAAAAATAGCTAAACAATATCTTCTTCTTGAACTTGAATTTCATATTTACTATCATCTCAATTAATATTTCAATTTAATATTTAGACACTATAAATCAATTTTATCACACTTGCTCTATCCAAAACTAAATGCCCCCCTCATTTATGATCAGAGCAAACATCCAATCTTAATAATGAAAATATCAATAGTCTTGGGTTTTGAAGAGCTGCTTAAATCACCATTTGGCAAGGAAACAAGTATGACTGTTACAAATACAAAAGTACTTCCTATCCACAATCTTCTATACTGAATGACAAAATGACAAGACTATCTTTGTCTAAAGTGTTTTGCCTGGACAATTAGAATAAGAAAATGAATAGCAAGACATATAACAACAATGATGAACACAATGGGAGCTTGAGAGAAGGAATAAAAAGTTAAAACTGTATGCATGGATTCATTTGTGGGTCAAGAAGATGTCTGTATGAAGATAGAGAGGGAGAAGAATTATTTGATGAATGTTGGCAGTCAGCCTAGTAGTAATAATGCTCTACTCTTCCATGAGCTGCCACAACAGCCTGAGTCACCACCTTTGAGAGAGGCTCTGCCTTTTCTTTCCATTCTGAGCTCTGCAAGAGAAGAGCCAGTTGGGGGAGATCCAGAGGAATTAGAATACAATGTGACTGTGGCTTTGCAAATAGGGCCCCCTAACAGTTCATCCTCTGAGAGTGAGATTCCCCATGAGTTGCAAGAATACAGGATTCCTACAGAAGCAGAGATTCTGCTTGGAGCTTCACAGTTCTTTTGTCCACTCTGTGCCAAGGCCTTCAATCGCTATAACAACATGCAGGTATCAATAACTTTCACTTTAAAGGAATTTAGGATTCATTCACAATCTGGGTTTACAAGTAGCACATTATTAAATATAGACAAATAACATTTTATTTGAGCACCAAGAATGTATAAATGATGGATTGTTAAGTTCACTTTCATTTTAAAATGTTAGTTTTTCAAGATGGATATTATCTTTGTCTTTCTTCATACTCAGTATCAATTCTCTTGTTCTTGACTTAAATTTATAACTGAAGTTGTCCTGTTTTCAAATCCCAGTTCCTTGTTCTTCTCCAGACAAGCTTAGATCTTTATTTCTGATAAAGAGCATGAAAAAATAAACTTAAGAGTAGCAAAGATAAACTTGTTTTGGTCTTAGATTAGTGGACTATTCATTAGATGACTGTTCGCATTCATCGCTTTTAGGACTTCAAAAGAAAACATTGTGGATAATGTAGTATGCATTCATAGCTTAAGTACGCTCATTGCTGTATGAGTAAACAATTTGCAATTTGAAATATCAATAATAGAGTTTTCCCCTGGTTCCTGTGGATGTATTCACCAAATTATCTTTTATTCCTGTTTTACTTCGTATTCAACACAAACTCCAAACCTCCAAGGCACATTTTATGGTTGTGTTGAACCAACCACTGGTTATGTTTTACCTCATGTTTTCGAGCTTGAAGAGTGAGATTGAAGTTTTAAGAAACAGAGAACATAGATGCACAATAGCCTGAAAGTTGCAATAGCTTCAACTATGGCAAACTTCATGAAGTCCAATACACTGAAATCCAAACAGAACACCACCCTTCCACATGATTTTAAGATGAATTTGATCTATGGTTGTGCTGAACCAACTACTGGTTATATTTTGCCTAAGATTTCAGAATTTGAAGAGTGGTTGAAATTTTTGGAAACAGAGACCATAGATGCACAATAGCTTGACAGTAACAATAGATCTCCCAAAGTTTAAATTGATCTAGCTTCAACTGCGCCATATTTCATGGAAGTTCAATACACAGAAAATTTAAACAGGGCACCCTTCTTCCAAATGATTTCTAGATAAATTTGATTTGATTAGATTGAAGACTGTGATTACCACTCTTCCACATGACTTAAAGATGAATTTGATATGATTATATTCAAAACTGCGAGTTAATTTTTAGAATGGAAAATCAAGTGAATCTCAAATATTATCACAAGATTCATTCATTTTCATTAATTTGTGAAATAAATCTGATGGGCTGAAAACTGAATGGCAGATGCACATGTGGGGGCATGGATCGCAGTACAGGAAAGGGCCAGAATCGCTGAGGGGCACACAGCCCGCTGCAATGCCGAAGCTGCCGTGTTACTGCTGTGCGGAGGGATGCAGAAACAACATTCAGCATCCGCGGGCGAAGGCATTGAAGGACTTCCGCACACTGCAGACGCACTACAAGAGGAAGCACGGCGGCAAACCTTTCATGTGCTCCAAATGTGGCAAGGCATTCGCCGTGAGAGGGGACTGGAGAACCCATGAGAAGAACTGCGGGAAGCTCTGGTATTGCAGCTGCGGATCAGATTTCAAACACAAGCGCTCCTTGAAAGATCACATCAGGGCCTTCGGCGCTGGCCATGCTCCTCTGACTCTTAATTCTTTATATGCAAGAAAAGCGACATGATTTTGATTCCATCAACTCTAAGAATGAATCAAATCGACATTCTCATAGCTCCTCCCTGTTTTGTTGATTTCTTGATCATATAAATTTGAACAATAACAATGTTGCTTCTGAATTGAATGGCATGCTCAAATTAATGTTCGGATCACATATTTCAATATAGTACGAAATGTAAAGAATAGAAAAAAGTGATCTTGCTTCAGGAATTGTTGATTTGTGTCTTGTTTTATCCTTACAAATTATGCATATTTCAGTACGGGACTGACTAAAGTATGTATGTATTGTAGGGGAAGAGTGTTTGAAAAACAAATTCTTCTGTTGAAATGAAACAAGTGTAACATGAGAGTTGATCTCAGTAAAATATTCTCAAACTCGATCAAACTGCTAAGTGATGATATGATTCCAGAGACTCTCCAGAAAGTCGGGCACGTTGGTTTGTCGTATGTCTTAGTTGCGGTTGGTCCTCTTACATTCTCAAAGTACCCCACCTGTCTTTACTATCATTTATTTTTCCTCAAATTCTAACATATTGTTTATCATTCGAGTCAAATTTATTGACTCTCCTACTCAGTAGGAGAGGACTTATTCCTAGAACATTATAAACTGTTCCTTTCAAATTAGTATTTTAGTATGTGAGCTAAGTACTATTGTAACACATTTTGAATTTTAGGCTTTTAACTAATAATTAATTTTTTTGATTTGTATGAATTAAATTAATTGAATTTAATTTTTGTTATGAAACTAATAAGTATAGATGCAAGATTTTTAACTTTATAATTTAAAAAAATATTTTGCTAAGATTTGATTGGGTGAATTCATTTAGCTTTTATATTAGCCTGAAATTTTTATTCAGGTGAATGTGATTCATTTTTAATAGTTTTCGATGTAAGTAGATTAGTTTATATTTTAATATTTTAATATTACCTTTTTTATAATATAATTTTTGTCATTCAATTAAGAATACTAAAAAAAATATTTCTTATATTGTATAATCATTTAAGAAATATTATTACTATAAAGATATTATAAATTATTTATAATATGATAGTATTACATGATATATATGCAATAAAACATATGTATCAATAATTATATTAATTAAATAATATATAAATCTAAATTATAATTAATATCATTATAGAAAAATATAAATATATAATATTTTTATTAATTAAAATATTTTATTAACTATAATAAATTTATTAAATTAAAACTATTTTTATATAAAGACTAAAGGCAAGTACTAAGTCACTATGTGGCACTTGTTTTTATTCTTTTCTTTGTGTGAATGACATTTCATTTGCTTTCTTAGTCTTATACTATTACCAATGTTTTAAGGTAACATTACCAAATATCTAATTTCTAATGTTTTAAGGTTACGCTATCAAATATAATGTTCTATCATTTTATATTTTTATTGAGAGTTTAAAATAGTTAGATCAATAATTATACAAAAAATACATTTATTTACTTGTCAAAAGTATTTGTGATTAATACTAACAATTTTAGAATATTTGATTATCTTTGTTATTCTCTTCTTTGTATTTGGTTTGAGTCTCTCTTCCTATGAATCTTGAATCATTTTCTTTCTTGATTGCTATGCAAATGGGTCTCAATACTTCCTATGCCTGCCATAGTTAAAGCACTAACAATTTTAAGTTTTTGATTAGGAGAAAATAAGTTTTGAAGGGGCCTTGAAACCTTTTACAAAATCAAGTCCTTATAGATATACCATTTGAGCCCAACAAAATAGTGCAACAACAAAATGACATGTTGGAAGCAAAATTGAATCTAGCTAGCAAAACCCGATAGTAAGAGACAGACCCACCAAAAGACATCAAAAATAAAAAAAAATAAAGAAAAGACATATCCACAAATAGACTACACAAGACACTTAAGAAGCTCAATAACTTATATCTCCAATTTCTCTATTTTATCAACAACTTCCCTAATGTCTTGATACTCCTTAGCAACAAGATGATCCTTCTTTCTAGTTCTAAATCTAGTACTTTTGTTGGGACCATACAAAATGTCTCCAATGTTAGGATTAGAGAGACAAATATAACAATTTACATGCAAATATAACCAATATCACAAAGGAATAAAACAAACATAAGTGAATAGAAGACACAAAGACTAACATGCTTTACCCAATCCTTGGACAACGTCTACCAAATAACAAGTACAATATTAATCTCTAGTGATTTCAATTTGATTACAATTTGCAATCCTTTACAACTCAATATCGTTGCAAGAAGCTATTAGATCATCACACATCACAAAATTTCTAACCCTAAGCCATTTTATATAAAAAAATTGTTGCTTGTACAAAATTAGGGCTAGAATATGTCATCCAATAGAAAAATAACTCCTAATGCCTTTTAACAATAGTAAATTCCTTTTTGGCTTATGGGGTGCTACCCCTCAACCTGACCTTGTATCATGATAGGGAGTGCACCTAAGGCTTTGTCCTAGGACCCCGCAAGTAATGTTGTCCCTTGACCCGCAAAGGGGTGTTGCCCCTTGACCCCATCATTGGGGCTCTACCCCCAAATCATTGTCAAAAATATATGGGGAGAAATTGTGTCAAACGAAATGAGAAAAAAATAGCCTCTTAGTCTAGGGTGAACCCACAATACTGGGTACCACTTTTGGGGGACAAAGGAAATCGCAAAATGATGAAAAATTTGCATATAGAATTGTACGTATGTTCGCTTGAACGTGTTAACTATGTTCGCCCGAACATTTAAGCATTCTATGTTCGTGCAAACATATTAAGTTTAAATAAGGTATGTTCGCGCGAACATACCTTGCTAATATGTTCGTGTGAACATATTTGCAATGACGATTTTGCGATTGAAATTCCACTTTTCCTTTTGAGATCTTGATAAATTTGCCTTTTTTGTATGTTCGTGCGAACACAAATTATTATAAATGTTCGAACGAACACGTTAAATAAAAATTTTGGCTATTGGATTATTTGTCTCATATGTTTGTGCAAACATGCGTTCGTGGGAACATGCCCAATATGTTCGTACGAACGCCATGTTTGTGTGAACGCGTAAAATTAGGAAAATTTTAACCCTTTTTCCTTTTTTTTTTGTTGCTCTTTTGACTCCCATAATTATAGGAGAATAATCTCCTACTGTAAAATAAAAAATGTCAAAATATGCTGCTCGGAGCAAGCTTTCTAATGACTATAATTGTAATACATATTTTAGTCATTAAGACTTTCAAATATGAGTTTAACTCATTATAGGTTCATTACCAATTCATTACCGATTGAACATCAACCGACTTCGACACCTTGGGAAAATTAGTAAATTAGGTCAAAAAAGTTTTGAAAAATATGTAGGAACTAGCTTATTGAGATACCTTTCTATTTAATTTTTTTCTTTTAGGTTTATGATAAATTGACTTCAAGTTATCTATGTCAAATAGAATGTATGTCTAAATTACAATTCATGTCACTTCAAAACTTCATAAACTATACAATATTCAACCAAAATAAATCAAACCAAATGCATCCTCTAGATATTGATCTTACAAATCTAATACCAAAAGAATTACTTCATTATCATTTCTATAAAAAAAGTTATGTGTGTCAAACAGACTGTCACTCTTTAAAAATATTGAATTTTATTATGTACCACTTTTCGGAGGAGATAAAAAAATTTGATATAAATAAATTTTTTTTTGGATTAAAAAATATGGTTACAAAGTATGAACAAAGTACTCAAAATCACTAGTTTATGTCATCTTGAAATTATTTATAGTTTTGGAGATATAGTCACTTGAATGTGACATTTGTTGCAAAAATATTGATTTAAGTGTCAAAATTGGTCAAAAAGTGGAACCCATTATTGTGGGATCACCCTCTAATTAGGCTCCACATAACAACATTCAAGATTGTCTTTCTCATCCCCGACTTGAATAATGGATTTTTCATTCGCTAAACTCTCCAACTTACCCAGTAGGATCTTAAAATGTTTTACAAAAGCCTTCAAAAAATTGAAACTCTAATCAATAATGTCCCTAAAGGGAACCTCAATACCAGTGTTCTTATTTCCCAAAGAAGAGACTTTGTCCTCAATCTCCTCGAATCTAGTAGCATCCTTCTCCTTTCTCATCATCTCTTCATTGTCACCAATACCCAAGCTAATCCCTTCAACATAATCATTTTCCAAAACTACAACAACTTCAAGGAATCCAATTTACTCTCCATGGCTTGCAACTTCAAATTTATGTCTTTGATTTCATGGAAAGACCATCTATTCACCCTGTAGAAGTCCAACAGCTTGTTCCTAGCATCTTACAAAACATCAGGACCATGCTCAGAGCTTGAGTCACCTAGAATAATCATTGAAGGGTCAATGGAGTCTCTAGGTTAACATTTTCCCTATCTGTAGTAACATCGGCAACAAAAGTCATCCTCTACCTAGGATCTCTTAACATATTGTTATTAACATTATCAGTAGAAGCATCCACACTCTCCTTGACTAGATAGACATCAATATTGGACACGTCTTCTGTTGGAAACAATTCTTCAATTGTATATTATCATTGATTTTTATAGAAATGTTGGTATTAACTAAGCAATATAGAGTTTATAGTATTAACCTTGTATATCTCAATATTAATCGAGCTGTCAGGCAAAGAAGACTTTGTAGTATTAACCAACCGGTTAATTAATAAAAGGATTCCTGCTTGTATTATTGATTGAGTGGTCAAGCATCAAAAGAATGTAGTATTGACCAAGTGGTCATGCATAAAAATGTTACAATATTGACCGAGTGATCAGGCATCAGAAACTTGTAGTATTGATCGAGTGGTTGGGCATCAAAAGTGTGCAGTATTGACCGAGTGGTTGGGCATTGAAGGAGTCATAGTGTCAACCAAGCCTTCCATCCCAGTAGTGATCGAGTGATAGTAGAATGCATTTGTCAAATATTTGATTGATTGAGGTTGACTATTTGGATGTTTATTGATGTTTTTAAAAGGTATTCAAGCCAACTTCTCCTAGCTTATGATATACAAGAAAGGTCAAGTTATGAGGATAAAAGATATAAGTGGAAAAGGAAATAAGATGGATATGTAAGTGAAGGAAAGGAAGAGAAAGAAAGTGTGGAAGATAAGGTGCAAAGAACATTTGATCAGAAATGATCTAAAGGTCAAGCCTAGATAGAGATCTGAATCTACAAATAAAGTTGCTTCATAATTTAGACCAAAATTATTGTTGTTTTCTAACCATTGTAGCAGTAAAGAAATCTATGAGTTGACTCAAAAGTCATTTTGTAAATCCTCTAACAAGGTGACATTTCAAGATTGAAGTGTTTGAAGACCTCTAACTGGGCCACTCCTAGCAGGGTGATCTAAATCCTCTAACAGGCTCATACTTAACCATATGTTTTGTAACCTTTAATAGGGTTGGCTCCTAATAGGCCCCACTTCATCAAAGTGAAACTTATTTTGACTAGTTGCAAGGTGGTTTTTCCAAAATTGACTTTTCACGTTAAATCTTGGTGTTATATGTGTTCATGTTATTTTCTTATGCTTTATATTTTGTCAACTAAGTTACTAAAGGATATAATAAATTAATAAATTTTGAGATTTCTTTGTTAATCAAGTGACAAGAAAATTCTAATTTTGACCAAGAAAGTCATTATTGCATGATCAGAAAAAGTTTGTTTTGACATCGAAGGGACAATGCTTTTATTTTTGTGGTAAGTAATTCACCCCTCCCCTCTCAGTTACTCTCTTACATTTCCAACAATTGGTATTAGAGTAGCTGGTGCTTGTAGGAAAATGTTTTAAGGACCTAAGATGAAGATCGTGATGTCTTACGGAAGGGAGATCCCTAAGCTTAATAGAGAAAACTTTTCAGCATGGAAAGAGTTGATGAAGCTACATATATCAAGCATCAATGATGTTGGTGTGTTCTACTTGGAGAATAAATATGCATCACCAACCAAACCTATGACTCCAGAGCAAATAAAAGAGGCAAAGGATCACAATATTATGATGATTGATATTGCATCTTCTTTGCACTATTCTAAATTTGATGGAGTCAAATATTGTCCTACTACATTTGACATATGGTAAAATCTAAAGAAAGTCTTTAGAGGTGATAAAAATGTGCAAAGAGCCAAGGTAGAAAGTTTAAGAGGTATGTTTGATCAGTTGAAAATGAAACAAGGTGAGAACATTACTCAGTGCAATAAGAGAATCAAAGAAAGTGTAAGTGCAATTAGAGCTTCAAGAGGTAAAATTGATGATGAAATAGTAATTAACAAGGTACTAAGAACTCTTCTTCCTATTTAGGCAATTAGAGTTTCAACTATTCAAGAGATGAGATGCAATCCAACACATGATTTAACCCTAGATACTCTTGTGAGAAGATTTATTGCTTTTGAGTTGGATAATTTTGATAACTATGCTCCTTCTAAAAAACCTGAATTTGCATTCAAAGAAAAATTAACCCTTGGTAGAAAAGGAGGGAAATCAAAATGAAAACAAGTTGATAGTGAAGAAGAAGAAGAATCAAATGAAGATCTTGAAGTCATTAAAGCTCTTCTAGCAAAAAGAACAAAAAAAGGGAAAGAAAGATTGAGAGGTAAATTTCCATTGATTTGTTTCTCATGTGAAGAAGTTGGTCATATTACTACAACATGTCTAAGAAAGGAAGATAAAGATGAAAAAAGGTTAAACAAGTTCAAAGGTGAGAAAGAATTCAAAATCTACAAGGACTACAATGGAAAAGGTAATAAATCATATTACATTACAAAATATTATGATAGTGATAATGATGAAGATGAAGTAGTTTATTTTGGTGTTAAAGATGAATTTGATGATGAGGAAAATGAAAAAAATGTCACTTATCTCTTATCTTAACAAAAAATAGACATGGATCATAGATAATGGTTGTTGTCATCACATGACTGGTGATACAACTAAATTTAAATATTTGGAACACTATAATGGTGGAATGTTAGATTTGGAAACAATGAACCATGTTATATAAAAGGAAAATGCATCATATCATTAACCGATGTAATCAAATGTGAGAATTCCTATTGGGTTCAAGGATTAGGACATAATCTACTCAATGTAGCACAATCAAAAAATATTGGTTGGAAAAGGAAAACTAATTGGAATTGGCAATCAGACAAAAGGAAATTTGTTTTACCTAGATCTCGCTAAAAGTACATGCTTGATAGTTTAGATAGAAGAAAGTTGGCTATGGCACAAAAGAATGTGCCATGTTAACTTTGATAATCTGATCACCATAAGAAACAACAAAAGAATAAGAGGCATACCTTATCTGAAGAAACCTGAGATGGGCAATGTGCCAAAAATATCAAATTGGTAAAATGAGTAAAAGAAGCTTCAAAAGTAAGTCCTACAATTCTAAAGAAGTTTTGGAACTAGTTCACATAGATCTTTGTGGGCCAATAGGTGTCGAAAGCTACTTTGGAGATATATATTTCATTCTATTTGTTATGATTATTCTAGAATGATAAATGCAATATTTTTAAAAGATAATTTTGATTCTTTTCAAAAGTTCAAATGGTATTTGGCTAGAGTTGAGAAAGAAACAAGGAAGGATCTGAAATGCCTGAGATCAGACAAAGAAGGAGAATTCATCTTAAATGAATTCAATGAGTTTTTCAATGAAAGAGGAATCAAAAGACATGTATCAACACTTATAACTCCAAAGAGAAATGGGATAGTAGAGAGAAGGAACATATCCATCATGGAATGTGCAAGGATAGTAATGACAAAGAAAAATGTTGCACCAAAATACTGGAGAGAGGCAACCAACACAACAATTCATACACTAAACCAAGTTCAATTGAAGAAAGGTACAAACAAAACACCTTATGAATTATCGTATGGATAAAATCCAACCTATTTGTTATTGTAGAGTTTTTGGAAGAAAATGATATATCTTGAAAGATGTAAGGAAAGCTCAATGCAAAAAGTGATGAAGGTATATTCCTAAGGTACTCCAATAAAATCTAGGCATACAAATGTTTGAATATTACTACTCACAAAGTTATTGAAAGTGCACATATAAAGATTGATGAGATTTTAGAAAGAAACAAATAATAGAGTAGCAAAGAGCCTTCAAATTAGTGGAAGTTTTTCTATTATGATGAACCCTAAAACTTTACCTCAAAGGTTGAATCCAATCAACAACCAAGTGTACCTAGAAATTCTTTGGTAGTTCAACTTGGGTGACAAACAAAGGCATCTGAGTCACATATAGTTCAACTTGAGTTGTAGTCTCAAGTAGTGAAACCTAAGTCATAGGCAGTGCAACATGAGTTACAACCTAAATAGCTAGAAGAGCTCGAGCAAAAGGATGAAAATCTTGGAGAACCAAGTTCACAATCAAGTAAGAAAGATCCAAGACTTGCAAAATATGCCAGAAGGCATCATGCACCTAAAAAAAAATTGGAGGAGAGACATAAGGCATACTAAAAAGGAGAAAACTATAAGGTACATGTTTGCTTAGTGAATTTGAGCCTAGATCTATAAAAGATGCTTTAGAAAATGAAAGTTGGATAGAAACAAATAATGAAGAGATTGATAAAATAGAAAAGAATAAAACAAGATAAAAATGTGATTGGTACAAAATGGATATTTAGAAATAAGTTGAATGAGAAAGGAGAAGTAACAAGAAACAAGGCAAGATGAGTATGCACAGGTTATGCTCAAGAAGAAGGTGTTGATTATAGAGAAACATTTTCCCCTCTTGCAAGACTTGAAGGAGTCAAAATAATTCTAGCGTATGCAACACAAAAAGGATTCAAAGTAAAGCAGATGGATGTTAAATTTTCTTTCTTGAATGGAGTCTTGGAAGAAGAGATCTACATTGAATAGCCTAAAGGTTTCATTGATCCAAGCCAAATAAACATGGTATGTAAAATTCATAAAGCTTTATATGGATTAAAGAAAGCTCCTAGAGCATGGTATGAAAGACTACAAGGATATCTAGTAAAAGTTGGTTTTGAAAAGACAAATGATAATATCAAATTTTATATTAAGGACTGCAGAACAATATATTTCTTGTAGAAATATTTGTAGATGATATTATATTTGCTTGACATGAGATTTTATGGAAAGAATTTTTTGAAGCAATGAGGAAAGAATTTGAAATTTTTATGTTTGGAGAGATTAAATTCTTTGTGGGTCTACAAGTTCATCGGATGAAGGAAGGCATATATATCACTCAATCAAAATACATGAGGAAAACATTGAAAGTATTTGGAATGGAAGATTCCAAAATGGTTGGGACACCTATGTCTACTAGACATAAGCTCTCAAAGAATGATGATTCAAAGGAGGTTATTTAGACTACCTACAGATCAATGATTGGGAAACTTCAATATGTGGTTCACACCAAACCTAATATTGCAGTGGCCATTGGCATAGTTGCAAAATTTTTTGCTAATCACAAAGAAAACCACTCGATGGAAGTTAATAGAATTTTGAGATATCTAAAAGGAACTGAAGAATATGGTTTATGGTATAAGAAAAGAGTAAATCTTGAGTTAAGATCCTTTACTGATGTACATTGGGTAGGAAGCATTGATGATAAGAGAAGTACTAGTGGAGGAGAATTCTTTCTTGGAAAGAGGCTAGTATCTTGGACAAGAAAGAAGTATAATTGTATTTCTCAATCCACAATAGAGGTAGTGTATGTTGTTATAGCACTTAATTATTCTAACATAATGTGGATCAAGCAATTGATGTCATGAATGGGGGAAGAAATCAAGGAAACAGTGGTTATCCATTATAATAACACAAGTATAATTATTATAGATCTAGAAATCCAGTGATGCACACAAAGACAAAACATATTGCAATCAAATATCATTTCCTAAGGGAATTGGTTCAAGACAAAGAGGTGATATTGGAATATGTGTTCATACTAAGGAACATATAGAGGATATATTTACTAAGGCTTTACCCAAGGATGCATTTATGTATCTAAGATGTAAGCTTGGGGTTACTCCCCTCTTTGATGCTTACTAAAGCAAAAGATACCATGGCATCAACCAAGCCCTGTTTAAGATCAATCAAGTTGATGCAATGTAATACAAAATATGAATCGATACAAAGGTACTTTGTAACTTTAAAGTATGTATCCTTTGGAAATTCAAGTCAAAGAGGAAGAATGTGTCAATTTAGTGTCAACATAGAAGATTGAGGAAAGTTTATAATTAATAAGAAAGAGGGAGAGTATTGATATTTAGATAATGGAATGTATAGCTAAGAGGGAGAAAATTATAAGTACGAAAGCAACAAAGATAAATCCAAGAAAAATATCAAAGGGAGTTTGTACGGATGAGAATCATAATGAAACTAAGGATATTATTCAATTGCTCATAATTCTACCATTTTATGTTGACATGTTGTATTTCCATCAATTGCAAAGAGGGAATTTGTTGGAAAAAATTCTTCAACTACATTGATGTTTACACAAATGTTAGTATTAACTAAGAAATATAGGGTTTGCAGTATTAAACTTGTATATCTCAGTATTAACTAAGTAGTCAAGAAAAGAAGACTTTCTAGTATTAATTGAGAAGTTGGTTTATAAAAGGATTCCTACTTGTAGTATTGATCGAGTGGTCAGGCATCAAAATCTTGCAGTATTGACCAAGTGGTTGGGCATCAAAAGATTGTAGTATTGACAAAGTGGTCTAGCATCAAAAGTTTATACTATTGATCAAGTGGTCAAACATCAAAAGAGTTAATATTGACCAAGTGGTCGGGCATCAAAGGAGCAACAATTTCAATTGAGCATGCCATCCTAGTATTGATTGAGTGATAATAGAATTCATTTGTCAAATATTTGATTAATTGAGGTTGACTATTTGGATGCTTATTGATATTTTGAAAAGGTAATCAAGCCAATTTTTCTTAGCTTATGTTATATAAGAAATGTCAAGTTGTGAGGATAAAAGGTATAAGAGGAAAAGGACATAAGATGGATATGTGAACGAAGGAAAAGTAGAGTAGGAAATTGTGGAAGATAAGTTGCAAATAACATCTAATCAGGAAGGATCCAAATGTCTAGCAAAAATAGAGATCTAAATCTGCAAAGAGAGTTTCTTCATAAATCAAGCAAAAATTGTTGTTGCTTTCTAACCATTGTAGCTATAAAGACATCTCTTAATAGAGTTGATTGCATAGTCATTTTGTAAATCCTCTAACAAGGTGACATTTCAAGATTGAAGTGTTTGAAGACCTATAACAAGGCTATTGGATACAATTGAGTAATTTTGTATTGTCTTTGATGTTGTACAAATGTCATATCATTATCAGTCAGTGCATGCCGACCTCACTTGGATAGTGAAGACAGTTTTCTATGTCTACCGAGAATTCTTGTGTTTGCCTAGTTCAAAAGGCATTGTTTATTGAGTTCACTCAAGTGTCAAAGTAAATTTTATAGAAGATGAGTGTTAACCAAGCTCACTCAGTTAATGAAGGAATGTTGGATGGAACCAGTGTTAACTAAGCTTACTCGATTACCAAAGGATCTTCGTAAATATGTAGTGTTAACCAAGTTCACTTGGTTAACATAGGAAAATAGTTTCTAAGTTAGTGTCTATCGAGCAGAGTTGGCTAAAAAAAGATTTTCTATTATGGAATATTGAGTTTAATTGATTTATCTATTAGTTCTAGCTGACTGAGGTGATGAATATTAATTACTCTAAGTTGTACATGAGCTGACTTGACAATATGAATGATATAAGTATAAGGTCAAATTTACAATTTGAAAGTGTGTAAGAGTGTGAATGCATGGAAGATTTTAAAGATCTAATGATGCAATAAGAAAGAAAATCAAAAGGATAAGAAGAATATCCTTGTGGAGCTGAAAAGAGATATTTGATTAGGATGGATCAAGTACAAGCCAAAATAGAGATTTGTAATCAGCAATTCAGTTGCATTAGAAATCAAGTCATCTCATTGTGACTCTCCAATCATTGTAGCAGTGATCTAAATCTCTTAATAGAGTTGGCTTAAAAACTATTTGTAAATCCTCTAACAAGGTGGCATTTCTGTTGAATTGTCTAAAGACCTCTAACAAGACCACTCCTAATAGTGTGATTAAATCATATAATAGGGTCACACCTAATAGTTTTTTTTGTAACCTTTAATAGGGTTGGCTCCTAATAGGGCTCACTTTAGAAGAGTGAAAATAGTAACTAGTTGCAATTGGTGATTTTTTCCAAATTGGGTTTCCACATTAAATTTTGGTGTAAAATGTCTTCATGCTGTTTTTCTTTTATATGTTTGCAACTAAGTTAATGAAATGGTAATCACAGATAACATCTAAATATTTTTCTGTTAAGTATTTCTCGAGTTACAACATTTTATGTGTGTTTGTAGAGCATCAACATTATTCAATTCTTAGAGTTTATTTTGTACTAACATATAAGGGATCTGGGATTTATTTTTATGGTAACTGATTCACCCCTCCCCTCTTAGTTACTCCTCTTATATTTCCAACAATTGGTATTAGAGCATTTGGTGATTGTAGAGAAGGTTTCAAGGACCTAAGCTAAAGATTAGGATGTCTTACAGAAGAGAGATTCCCAAGCTGAACAGAGATAATGTTGTGGCATGAAAAGGACTTATGAGGTTACATTTGGCTACCATCAATGATTTAGGTTGCAAATATCTTGATGCTGAATACAAGACTCCCATTGGAACATTATCAGTTGAGGATATTGCTGAAAAGAAGATTCATAACATCATGATGATTGATATTGCATTTGCTCTTAGTTATGCTAAATTTGGTGGAGTAAAATATTGCAAAGTAGCTCATGAAATGTGGACAAAACTAAAAGACATTTATGGAGGAGATGAAAATTTAAGAAGAGCTAAGGATGAAAGTCTTAGAGGTCATTTTGATCAGATGAAAATGAGAGAAGATGAGGACATTGCAAAATATGTGGAAAGAATCAAAGCAAGTGTGAGTGCAATCAAAGCATCTATAGTAAATATTAAAGAAAAAATAGTTATAAGTAAGGTACTTAGAACTCTTCTTCCTATTTATGCAATTAAAGTTTCTGCTATTCAAGAGATGAGATGTGATCCAAACAATAAAATATCTTAGGATGCTCTAGTTGGAAGATTGACAGCTTTTGAGTTAGATAACTTTGATAACTATGTTCCTAGTTCAAAAGTTATTGGGTCTGCATTTGAAGCTAAACTCTCAATCAAGAAAAAGTGTAAAAAATCAAAGTCCAGTCAATTGGAAGTGAAGAAGAAGAAACAAAAGAAAGCTTAGACTATGATTTTGAAGTTGTTGATGCCCTACTTGCAAGAAAGTATTCCAAAGGAAAAGGAAAGTACAAAGGTAAAGTTCCTTTGATTTTCTTTTTTTGCAAAGAAATTGGTCACATTGTTGTAAGGTGTCCAAATAGAGAAAAAAAAAAGATGAAAACAAGGCAATAAGCACAAAGGAAAAAAGGATTTCAAGAACTACAAGAACTATAAGGACAAAGGTAAGAAATCTTGTTTTATGGCTAAAGATTTTGATAACAATAAATATGAAATGGTATATAATGCTATAAAAGATGAATCTAATGATGAAGGAGACAAAATGAAACTTATCTCTCATGTTAGCAAAAATGATACATGGTTTATTGACAGTGTCTCTTCACATCATATGACTAGAGATAAAACAAAATTTGAACACATGGAATGTTATGATGGAGGTAGTGTGAGATTCGGAAATAATGAACCTTGTAACATAAAAAGAAAAGGATGTATTTCTTTGACTAAAGAAGTTGTATATGACAATTCTTATTGGGTTGAAGGATTAAAGAATACTGTACTAAGTGTGATACAATTGAATAACATTGGATTCAAGGTAGAATTCATGGACGGCAAGGCCAAACTATTGGATGAAAAAGGAAATCTGGTTGGATCTGGCAAGCAAACAAAAGGTAATCTATTATATCTTGATCTTAGTGAAAGTTCATGTTTTATCTCTCATATAGAAGAAAGTTGGTTATGGCACAAAAGACTATGTCATGTAAACTTTGATTATCTAGTTAAGATAAGAAAGCATAAAATACTAAGAGGTATTTCTAGTTTGAAGAAACTTGATATGGGTCTATGCAAAAATTGCCAAATTGGTAAGATGGGAAAGACTAGTTTCAAAAGCAAAAACCATTACTCAGAAGAAGTCTTAGAACTTGTACATACAAACTTATTTGGATCTATTGGAATAAAGAGTTATAGTGGAGAATTATTTTTCATTCTTTTTATTGATGACTATTCTAGAATGATGACTATAATGTATCTAAAAGAAAAATCCAAAGCTTTTCAAAAGTTCAAGTGGTATCTAGCAAGGGTATAAAAAGAAACTGAAAAGAGATTGAAATGTTTAAGATCAAATAGAGGTAGTGAATTCATCTCCAATGAATTCAATAATGTCTACATTGAAAGAGGGATCAAAAGACAAGTATCAGCCCTTGGTACACCTCAGCAGAATGGTATAGCTGAAAGAAGAAATATATCCATCATGGATTGTGCAAGAACATTGATGATAGAAAAGAATGTTGAAATCAAATATTGGAAGGAAGCTATCAGCACTATAGTTCATACCTTGAATAGAGTACAACCGTAGAAAGATTCAAATCAAACTCCTTAGCAACTATGGTATGCTACAAACCAAATGTAAGTTACTTGAAAGTATTTGTCAGAAAATGTTATATCTTAAAAGAATCTAGAAATGGAAAATTTGATGTAAAAGGTGATGAAGGCATATTTTTAGGATACTCCTACAAAAGTAAATCATACAAATGTTTGAGTTTGTCTACTCATAAAATCATAGAAAGTGCACATGTGAGAATTGATGAGTTTGTAGAAAGGAGTGAAAAAGAAAGAAAGAAAGAGCTAGAGGATCACAAAAAGATTTATTTACTTTGAACTTGATGCTCTACCAAATCTATCTGAAAGAAAGGAGGCTTCACCTCTCGAGTCTCGAACATCTCCAATAGTGACCGAGTTTCAGACAATGCAACCCGAGTCATAGTCTAAAGGACCTGAGTCACAGTCAAAGGCTATCAAGCTAGTTCAAACTGAGTCTAAAGGACCCAAGTCATAGATAATGAGACCCAAGCTTGATACTAAAGTTCATGATGAAAACAATAAAAATCATTCCAAATCCAAAGAACTTGTGTTAGCAAGATATGTTAGGAGGCATCATACACCTAATCAGATCATTTGAGACAAATTTGATAGAACAATGACAAGAAGAAAATTAAAAGGTACATGTTTACTTGATAAATTTGAACCTAGAAATGTTAAAGATGCTCTGGATAATGAAATTTGGGTTGAAGCAATGAATGAAGAAATATAATAGATAGAGAAGAACAAGACCTAGACTCTTGTTCCTAGGTTCAAAGATAAAAATTTAATTGGCACAAAGTGGGTGTTTAGAAACAAGCCGAATAAAGATGGAAAAGTTTATAAAAACAAAGCAAGATTGTTGCACAAAGGCTATTATCAAGAAGAAAGTATTTACTATGGTGAAACTTTTTCTCCTATTGCAAGATTAGAAGGTGTTAGAACTTTACTAGCATATGAACCACATAGAGGATTTAAAGTGTATCAAATGGATGTTAAATCTACATTCTTGAATAGAATTCTTGATGAGGAAATCTACATTGAAAAACCATAAGGTTTTGTAGATCCTACCAAAAGAGACATGGTCTGCAAATTACACAAAGCATTATATGGTCTCAAGAAAGCTCCTAGAGCTTGGTATGAAAGACTTCATAATTACTTGATACAGAGTGGCTTTCAAACAACAAATGATAACAATAGTCTATATATCAAAGAAGGACTAGATAAGAAGATTGTGTTGGCATAAATATTTGTTGATGATACATTATTAATAGGAAATGATTACTTGTGCAAGGCATATTTAGAAGAAATGAGTAAAGAATTTGAGATGTCTATGTTTGGAGAGATAAAATTCTTTGTTGAATTGCATATTCAGCAGAACAAAAATGGTATATACATTACTCAATCCAAATATATCAAGGAGATACTAAAAAAATTTGGAATGGAAGATTCAAGACCAATTGGAACTCCTATGTCTACTGGGTATAAGCTTTCCAAAAATGATGATTCAAAAGAGATAGATCAAACCACATACTAATCAATGATTAGAAAATTATAGTATGTAGTCCATACAAGGCCTAATATTATATTAGTAGTTGGTATGGTGGCAAGATTCTCAACAAAACCTACAGAAAATCACATGATGGTGATCAAGAGAATCATGAGATATCTAAAAGGTACTAAAAACTATGGCTTATGGTACAAAATTAGAAGCAATTTAGACTTAAAGGTATTAATTGATGCTGATTGGGTAGGAAGTATTGATGACATAAAGAGCACTAGTGGTGGAACATTCTTTCTTGGTAAAAGACTAGTGTCTTGGAAAAACAAGAAACAAAATTGTATCTCTCAGTCCATAGTAGAGGTAGAATATGTGGCAGCAATAGTTAATTGGTCTAACATTGTTTGGTCAAACAATTTTTGGAAGGAATGAAGATAGAGATCAAGGATCTAGTAGTCATGTATTGTGATAACACTAGTGCAATCAATATATTAAAGAATCCAGTGATACATACCAAAACAAAGCACATTGCAATAAAATATCACTTCTTAAGAGAATTGGTGAAAGATAAAGAAGTCAGATTGGAATATGTGAACACAAAACAATGGATTGCAAACATTCACCAAGCCATTACCTAAGGATGAATTTTTGTATCTAAGAGGTAAGCTAGGGGTCATTCCCCTATTTGAAGCTCACTAAATGATTTTTAGTGATGCATCAACCAAAACTTGTTGAAGATAAATCAGTTGGTGCAATATTGATAAGGGAATATTACAAATGAATCAATACTTAAGGTACATTGATATTAATAGAGTTGTTGTCTTTGAAATGTGTTGTCAAAGAGGGAGAAGTGTATTGTCATATCTCATAAGAAATTTTAATTATAAAGAAGGAGAAGATTGTTGTAAGAGGGAGAAGTGTTCTATCATAGAGATATCAAAAAAGGAGAATGAACTTGGCAGAAGTTGTTGTAGACAAAAGTTTTCTGATAGAGGGAGAAACTGGAGGCAGATAAAGTTCATACTAACAAAAAAAGTTCTCATAGATATGAATCAGAATGAAACTAAGGATATGTTCCTTACTTTATTCTTGTTCCAAAATTTCACTGTGTTATGACATGTTGTGTTGTCATCAATGTGAAAGAGGGAAACTGTTGGATACAATTGATTGATTGTGTATTGTCTTTGATGTTACACAAATGTCATATCATTATTAGTAAATAAATGCTCACTCACTTAGATAGTGAAGACATTTTTTTGTGTCTACTAAGTGTTCTTATATTTTCCTTGTTCAGAAGGTAGTGTCTACCGAGTTCACTTAGGTGTCAATGGAAAGTTTATCGAAGATGAGTGTTAATCGAAATCACTCGATTAATGAATGAATGCTAGATGGAACCATTGTTAATTGAGCTCACTTAGTTACTAAAGGATATTTGAAAATATGTAGTGCTAACCAAGTTCACTTGGTTAACACAAGAAAATCATTTTTGAGTTAGTGTCTATTGAGTAGGGTTTGCTAACAAAGGATTTTTCTATTTTGACATATTGAGTTTAATTGATTTATCTATTGGTTCTAACCAACTAAGGTGATGAATATTAATTATTCTAAGTTGTATATGAGCTGACTTGAAAATATGAATGGTATAAGTATAAGGTCAAGTGGAGAATTTGAAAGTGTGTAAGAGTGTGAATGCATGAAAGACTTTGAAGATCTAATAATGTAGTAAGGAAGAAAATGAGAAGGATAAGTAGAATATCCTTGTGGAGCTGAAAAGACATATTCAATTAGGAAGGATCAAGTACAAGCCATAATAGAGATTTGTAATCAGCAATTTAGTTGCATTAGAAATCAGGTTATCTCATTGTTACTCTCTAACCATTGTAGAAGTGATCTAAATCTCTTAACAAAGTTTGCTTAACAACTATTTGTAAATCCTCTAACAAAGTGGCAATTTTGTTGAATTGTCTAAAGACCTCTAACAAGGCCAATCCTAATAGGGTGATTAAATCCTTTAATAGGGTCACACATAACAGTGTGTTTTGTAACCTTTAACAGGGTTGGCTCCTAACAGGGCTCACTTTAGAAGAGTGAAAATAGTAACTAGTTGTAATTGGTGGCTTTTCTCAAATTGGGTTTCCACATTAAATCTTGGTGTCAAATGTGTTAATGTTATTTTTTTTTAATATGTTTGCAACTAATTTAATGAAATGGTAATCATAGATAACATCTAAAGATTTGCATGTTAAGTATTTTCCATGTTACAACATTTTATGTGTGTTTTCTGAGTATCAACATTATTCAGTTCTTAGAGTTTTTTGTACTTACATCTAAATGATCTGGAATTTATTTTTGTGGTAACTGATTCACCCCTCCCCTCTCAGTTACTCCTCTTATATTTCCAACATAGGCCTCTCCTAATAGGGTGATCTAAATCCTCTAAAAGGGTCATACTTAATTGTATGTTTTGTAACCTTTGACAGGGTTGGCTCCTAACAAGGCTCACTTCAAAAGAATAAAAATTATTGTGACTAGTTGCAAAGTATTTTTTCCAAAATTGGGTTTCCATGTTAAATCTTGGTGTCATCTATGTTCATGTTATTTTCTTATGTTTTGTATTTTTGAAACTAGGTTACTAAAGGACATAACAGATTAATAAATCTTAATATTTCTTTGTTAGATGAGTGATAGTAAATTTCTAATGTTGATTGAGCAAGTCAATATTGCATGATTAGTGAAAGTTTGTTTTGACATCTAAGGGACAAGGATTTTCTTTTATGGTAATTGATTCACCCCTCCCCTCTTAGTTACTCTTTTACATTTCCAACATCGTCATCCTCTAAACCTCTACAACTATCATCCTTGGTTCTAGGTAGAGAGGGAGAAGGGTTATTAATTTCCTTGTCAGGGCTATTGACCTTCCTAGTAATGCAAGAATTTTTGTTCCTTTTTCTCCAACACCCTCTCTTTGAGTGTCCATTTACTCATTATCTTCATCATAATCCTCTTTTGAAGGCACATCCCCTTTCTTATTTTTTTTTCTTCTTCATCACATTATTATGGGTCATGGAATTGATTTTCCTCTTGGATGAGGAAACCTGAGCCTTGCCTTTTTTTTTTGGATAAACTTCACATGCTCTTTTGTTTTAGAATTCCCACTAATCTTACTAATAGAGAAATCATCATCGTCATCAAGAAAGTTTGAGCCCTCAATATCATCCTTAGACTCTGTCTTATATGTAGGGACCAAAAATATTAGCCTTTAAATGTTTATAGATAAGAACCATGAGACCATCATGGATGAGAGGGTTAGTGATCTCCTGTGACCTAATGCCATTAATGTTAATATTCAAGGAAGCATAGAGGTAGTAGGGATATAAACACTATTATTATGATGAAAGTGATTAAGTAGCATGGAATGATAAGTGTAGACCCTAGAAAATATTCCATCAAGGGTAATATATTGCATGACACTCCTAAGTGTCATTTTCTAGATTTTCTTAATGATATGGGGAGGGTAATAAGAATTTATCCATTTTAACCAAAGCTTTCTTCTCCTTTTCATCCTTTAGAAATTCTCCCATAGTAGTATTAGATAATTTCTTATCCTTATAGAATTTCTTTCTAATGGCTAGAATGTCACTAAATATGCATATAACATCTTCATCTACTATAAATTTCCCCCATCCCAATTCTTATGTAAAATCCTAGTAAAAAAATTTCCTAGACCTTAGTTTTCGCCTTCCAAATGTCAAACAAAATAAGTTCCCTTCATCTCCTCTAACACTTCATTGTTAAATCCAGAGTACATGAAACTTCAAACTCAATAGAAGGGTTAATAATGATATATAAAGAGCAATTAAAAGCTTCACCTCTTAACGCAGAACTAGAAATACATACCCAAAAAGCATGCAACCCATAAGAACCCTTAAGAATACTTGATATAGTCGAATGGATCAAAAGGGTTCATGGAGTATCTTATGACCCCTTTTAACCCATTAGATCACATTATCTATGTGGCTAAGGGTCTTAGGATCCCAAAACAAACTTAATATCACAAAATGGATCAAAAGAGGTCATAGGGTATTCTATGAACACTTTTGACCCATTCAATCATATTATCTATGTGGTTAGGGGTCATAGGACCCCTAAACATAGATAATGTGATCAAATGGGTCAAACTAGGTCAATGGGTATCCTATGACCTCCTATGACCCATTCAACCACATTATTTATAGTATTAAGGGTCTTATGACCCCTAAACATACATAATGCCATCCAATAGGTTAAAAGGGGTTATATGATACCCTATGATCCCTTATGACCCAATCAAATTATTTATGTTGTTAGGGGTCTTTGGACCCCTAAGAATACATAATGTGATTGAATAGTTCAAAAATTGTCTTATGGCACCCTATGATCCCTAATGACTCATTCAAAGACATTATCTATGTTGTTAGGTGTTCTAGAGCCCATAAGCACACATATTGTGAGCGAATGAATTAAATTTGGTCATATGGTACCCTATGACCCATTTGAACACATTATCTATGTTGTTAGGGATTCCTATAACCCCTAAGTACACATAATATGATAGAATGTATCTTATGAGCCATTCAAGCACATTATCTATATTTTTACAAGTCATAAGACCCTTAAGCACATATAATGTGATCAAATGTGTCAAAATGCATCATAAGGTAGGTCACAAGATACCCTATGGCCTAGGGTAGGTCATAAGATACCCTATGGCCCAATTTGAACCATTCAAGTATATTATCTATATCATTAGGGGTCCTAGGACTCCTAAGCACACATAATGTTATCCAATGGGTCAAATGGGATCATAAAGTACCCTATGACCCATTCACATACATTAGCTATGTTGTTAGGGGTCCTACCACCCATATGTACACATAATGTGATTGAATGGGTCAATAGGTGTCATAAGGTATCCTATGACCCCTTTATCACCAATTTAAACATATTATCTATGTTGTTATGGGTCCTACAACCCCCAAGTACACATAATGTGATTGAATGGGTCAAAAGGGTTCATAGATTACCCTTTGACCCCTTTTCACCTATTTGAACATATTATCTATGTCTTTGGGTTCCTAGGACACCTAAAGTACCTATAATTTGACTGAATGGATCAAAATGGGTTATAGAGTAACCTATGACCCATTTTGATCCATTCGAACACATTATCTAGGTCATTAGGGGTTTGAGGACCCCTAAGCACACATAATGTGATCCAATGAGTCAAAAGGGGTCATAGGGTATTCTATCACATAATATGTAATTAGGGGCCTGAGGATTCCTAGTGACATAGATAATATGTTCAAATGGGTCAAAAGGGTCATAGGGTACCCTATGACCCCTTTTGACCCTTTGAAACCATTATATGTGTGGTTAAGGGTTGTCGGAACCCAAAGAAATACATATTAAGGGTCTGCAAAAGTGGGCATAAGTATTATAAAAAAAATGAAAAAAAATCTATAGCTAAATTAGGTAACGAATTTGTGTGTGTGTATCTATATATATATGGTGACTCTTATAGGGTAGACCTAGTTGCAATGCAATAATGCAATGTAAGGTCATGATATAGGATAGATATTCTTGTGGTTAAACTAGAAGATAAATCATCTTTTGAATAAATGATGGAAACTTCATGTGAAGGATCTAGGGTATGTCAATTCATTTTACTCAACTTTCTCTTGGATTTTTATCATGTAAGAAAATTCAATGATGGTTTTTTGTATGTATTTCAAGAATAGGAAGAAGAACGGTTTGAAACTAAGCTAGGGGTGTATTGCCATGACAAAAAAGGAAACCTATAGAAATATCCTTCTTGAATGGCTAGAAAAATTATTCGATCTCTTGCCGAGGTGAAAGAAAAATTGATGCTCGACATTGATAAACAATTTAGTGTAGATCTTGAAATAATGAAATGTGTTGATAAGAACTTTGGTGATTGTAGTGTTATCTTCATCACAAGTTTTCCTTGGAAAATTAGTAGTTCGAGGTGTAATCTTCATCACAAGTTTTCCATGACAGTCCAATAGTTATAGGTGCCATCTTAATCACAAGTTTTCTATGATAGTCCAATAGTTGCAGGTGCCACCTTCATCAAAAAATTTCTAAGTACATGTGCAGAAAAGACCTTTTGTCACTACTTGAGCTACTAGTATGTATTCACTGTCATCATCTAACATAGGCTCACATGCATATCATGTGCTAAGTGCAAACAAGATGAATGATAACTAGGTCTTCATAGTCTCAAAAATCTTAGGAATTACCAGAGCCTATCAATATGCCATCTCCAATAGATTTTGGGGCATGTAATTGTAGCCATCATTATCATATGTGGTACACTTAAATTTATTTGTTGCAATCATTTTCTCACTTGTAAACATGAACTTGTTTCCATTGTAACAAATGTTTGTATAAGTATTTGGGTTTAAGTATGTAGTTATGACTCTACATGCTAATGAGGTATGTAGTATGGGTTAAATAGTATCATTTTTGATAAATAAATGTTTCTTTTAGATTTCTCATGAATATTTTGTACAACCATTGAATCCCAATTCACAAAATTCTTCAGAGTGGTAAGAACAAGAACATGAACAAATTGGTAGAGATGGGTAAAGGTATCAAGTCAAGATAAAAATAAAAATTTTGAATCAAGAAAGGTTTGGTATGGTTATTTGAGAACTAGAATGCTTTGTTTTTTGTCAACCCTCCTATATCTTTTTATAAGGTCATGTCAAGTTGTACTTTAGTGCACCTTCTTTTTCAAGGTATCTATAGAGCTTATCACTGAACTTTATATTTCTATTTTCATGTAGGTACTAGATAAAAGGACAAAGAGTTCTAGTTGGAAGAAAGATTCAAAACTGACATGACATCAATTGAGGTGAGATATCTAAAATTATTGCAAATATAATAGATGCATCTCCTCTATTGAAAAATATAAGTTCTTCTAGAGACTTTTTGGCTCTAATATATCAAACATGGGTCATGAGGGGTTCTAATGTATTTAAAGAGACATTAGGACCCCTTAAGATCTCTCTAAATTTTATTTCTGAGTGCATGTGCACTACGGACCTTCTATCAGTACTTGAGCTACTAGTAGATTGTGAGTATTCATCATCATCATCATCATCAAAAGCCATCTTCAACACAATATCATTACTAGATAGGTATGTTTGCTACTTTTATGATAAGATTTTTTTCTTTCTTGTTTTACGAAGCTTGACAATCCTTAGAATCCATATTGCATTTATTACCATCTAGTTTCAGGTATTTGTCCCTACTTAAGTTACTAGTAGATGGTGATTATTCATCATCATCATCTAGAATACACTCACATACATATCACATGTATCAAGTACAATCATGGTAAATGTTAACTAGGTCTTCACAGACTCTACAATCTCAAGAATCCCTTCAAATATTGTTTTTAAGTACATATGAATTATATACCTTATTTCACTACTTGAACTATTAGTAGATGGTGAGTATTCATCATCATCATCATCATCATCTAACATAGGCTCACATGCATTTCATGTGTTAAGTGCAACCAAGGTGAATGTTGACTAAGTCTTCCACATCTCAAAAATCTTAGGAATCATCAAAGCCTATCAATATATGTCACCACCACAAGATTTGGAGGGCATGGAGATGCAACTAGTATGGGGTAAATATTGTTGGCTCTATAAAATAAATATTTCTTTTGGATTTCTAATGAAGCTTCTATAAAACCATTGAATCCTAATTCATAAAATTCTTTAGTGTGGAAAGAGAAAGAACAAGAATAGAATGGTTGGGTCTAATATGTTGAAAGGGGTCATAAAAGTCATAGTGTGTCAAAAGGGACATTAGGACCCCTTAAGATCCCTTAAGATCCCATAAGACTCCTTAACATATTGTTTCAAAGTACATGTGCACTGAAGACCTTCTGTAAATACTTGAGCTGCTAGTAGATGGTAAGTATTCATCATCATCATCACTGACATCTAGGCTCACATGCATATCATGTGCTAATTGTAACCAAGGTGAGGGTATGTGTAGGATCATGAGGGGCCAAAAAGTGGTGATATGAAAAAAACCAATTTTCATTCGAATTTGATGAAATAAAAATGGTTTCTTAAGGACATTACCATCTTTCCATCAATATAATTGTTGTCAAGTTATGAGTTCAGTAAGTAATTATTACTTATTTTCAAATGGAATTACCTATAAAGTGTTGATTTACATACTAATTAATTTTTTTTATAATATTCAAATAGTGTGATCTTTTCAAAATCCAAAAGATACATCACATTCTATGCTTTTTCTACTATGAGGAAGACAAAAACAAAAAACTAATTTTGTATAATTTTGAATGAGTTAAGGTGGTCACACACAAGAATATTTTTATTTAAAAAAATATTGTAGTAGAAAATTCAAAATTAATTATATACTCAGAATAAAATTATTAAAAAAATGCATCACATCTAGGTATGAGTCTACTTCTTATTGTTTAAAAAAAATTCAATAATATATTGTCGTTGATGTTACACAAATGTTACATTCTAATCAAGCATTGCCAATAGTAATTGAGCTCATAAGACTCCAATATCAACCAACTAGAACTTTAGATTAAACCAACTTTAGTGATCAAGTGTTAACTAAGATAGGTCATTCATTGAAGGATTCTAGTTGTAACCAAGTTAGGTTAGTTACCAAATGGGTTCATTGTAAACCAAGTTAGGTCGGTTACCAAGGAACTCATTTGTAACCAAGTGACCTAGTTTTAGTGTCAGCCACCCTATAGTAGAAAAAGTTTGTTTATTATTTTTCTTATGCAAGCTGACTTAGTGGATGTTAATTGTTTATTTATAAGAGTATTCAAGCTGGATTGGCATTGGGTTTCATATATATGAAAGGTCAAGTTGTGGATTGAAATAGGGAAGTAAGTTGAAGAAGATAAGATGTGAAGAAGGATACCTCATTAAGGACATATTATCCAAGAAGATGCAAAGAATATTCTAAATTAGGAGGATCTAAAGGACAAGCCATAAAAATGATATGAATCTGAAAGTCAGTTACTTCATTAATTAGGTCAATCATTGTTACTCTATAACAATTGTAGCAGTAAAGAAATCTCTTAATAGAGTTGACTTGACAATCATTATGTAAATCCTCTAACATGATAGAATTTCTAGATTGAAATTTCTCGAAGACCTCTAACAAGTCCACTCCTAATAGGGTGATTCAAATCCTTTAATAGGGTCATGCCTCATAATGTGTTTTGTAACCTTTAATAGGGTTGGCTCTTAACAAGGCTCATTCAAAAGATTGACAAATTGTAACTAGTTGCATTGGTGGTTTTCCCAAATTTGGTTTCCATGTTAAATCTTGGTGTCTCATGTCTTCATGTTATTTTCTTACTAATTTATCTTTCTACAACTAATTTACTAAAGGTTGATACACATTAATATCTCAAAATTTCTTTGTTAACCGAGTCACAGTGAATATCTAGTTTGAACCAAGTTGTGCAAGGATTTGAGTGAGTAAGAAGTTTGTATTGACATCTAAGGGATTTGGTATTATTTTAGTGATAAGAAATTTTCTCGTCCCCTCTTAGTTACTCCTCTTATATTTCCAAAAATTGGTATCAGAGATATTGGTTTTTATAGGAAAGGATTCAAGGATCTAAGCTAAAGATCAAGATGTCTTATAGAAGAGAGATTTCTAAGTTGAATAGAGAAAACTTCATAGTATGGAAGGAACTCATGAAGTTACATTTGGGAACCATTGGAGATACATTCCTATGCTTCTTGGAGAACCTATATGTGGCACCTCTCGATCATTTGACTATGGATCAAACAATGGATAAAAAGAATCACAACACAATGATGATTGATATTGCTTCTGCTCTCAATTATTTAGAATTTGATGAAGTCAAAGTTTGTCCCGTTGCTCATGAAATGTGGAACAAGATGGAAAATATTTATGGAGGAGATGAAAATGTGAGGATAATAAAAGTAGAAAGTCTAAGAGGCCAATTTGATTGGATGAAAATGAGAGAAGATGAAAATATTGATAAATACTATGAAAGAATCAAAGCAAGGTATTAAGAACTCATCTTCCTATTTATGCAATTAGAGTTTGACCTATTCAAGAGATGATATGTGATCCCAAAAATGATATAACTTTGGATATACTTTTGGGAAGGTTAACAACTTTTGTGTTGGATAATTTTGATAGCTATCTTCCTAGATCTCACAACATAGAATCAACATTGAAAGAAAAACTAACCCTTGGTAAAAAGGGAGGAAACTCAAAAGGAATACAATCTAATAGTGAAGAAGAAGAAGAATTAGATGATGACCTTGAAGCTATTGAAGCTCTACTTGCAATAAGTTTACCTAAAGGAAAAGGTAAATATAAAGGAAAAATTCCATTGATTTATTTCTCTTGTGAAGAAGTTGGTCACATCAATGCAAGGTGTCCAATTAAAGAAAACAAAGATGACAAAAAATTCAACAATTTCAAAGGAAAGAAAGATTTCAAAAGCTACAAAGACTACAAAGATGAGTATTTATGATGAGGATAATGAAAATATGGCATGTATTTCTCATGTTAGAAAAAATGACACATGGATAATAGATAGCGGTTGTTCTTATTACTTGATTGGTGATAGTTATAAGTTTTAACACTTGGAGAACTATGATGGTGGAAGTGTTAAATTTGGAAACAATGAAC
Organism: Cupressus sempervirens; assembly: GCA_028749045.1. Classification (NCBI taxonomy): domain Eukaryota; kingdom Viridiplantae; phylum Streptophyta; class Pinopsida; order Cupressales; family Cupressaceae; genus Cupressus; species Cupressus sempervirens. The sequence continues at coordinate 519,297,778 of CM053784.1, read as the reverse complement.
CATGTTGTGTGAAGGGAAAAGGATGCATTGCATTAATTGATGAAATCAAATTTGACAATGCTTATTAGGTTGAAGGACTAAGACACAATCTTCTAAGTGTGGCACATCTAAAAAACATTAGATACAAGGTAGAGTTCATGAATGGGAAGGCTAGGCTATTAGATGGTAGAGGAAACCTAGTTGGAATTGGAAATCAAACTTAAGGTAATCTATTCTATATAGATCTCACTAAAAGTTCATGCTTTTTGGCACAAGTAGAGGAAAGTTGGCTATGGCATAAAAGAATGTGTCTTGTAAACTTTGACAATATGGTTACTATAAGTAAGAATAGAAGAGTAAGGGCTATTCCAAATCTAAATAAACCTAAAATGGCTATAAGTAAACAATGCTAGTTTAGAAAGATGGGTAAAACTAGCTTAAAAAAATATTGTTACAATATTGAAGAAGTCTTGGAACTAGTTCATATAGATCTTTGTGGATAAATAGGCATAGAAGTCTATAGTGGAGATAAATATTTCATTTTGTTTGTTGATGATTATTCTAGGATGATGACAATAATGTACTTGAAGAATAAATCTAAAGCTTTTCAAAAATTCAAGTGGTATCTGGCTAGAGTTGAAAAAGAATCATGAAAGAATTTAAAATGTTTAAGGTTAGATAGTGGAGGAGAATTCATCTCTAATGAATTCAATAAATTCTACAATGAAAGAGGAATCAAAACACAAGTATTTTCATTTGGTACACCTTAGAAAAATGACATAGTAGAAAGAAGGAATAGATTCTTCATGGATTGTGCAAGAAAATTGATGATAGAGAAAAATGTTGCATCCAAATATTGGAAGGAAGCAATCAACACAATAGTTCATACCTTGAATTGAGTTCAATTGAAGAAAGGTACAGATCACACACTTTATAAATTATGGTATAGCTATGGCTATAAACTTAACGTGTATTATTTTAAAGTATTTGGAAGCAAATCTTATATCTTGAAAGAGAAAAGGAAAGGAAAATTTGATTCAAAAAGTGCTAAAGCCATATTTCTAGGCTATTCCAACAAGAGAAAAGTATATAAATTTTTCAATCTTGCTACTCACAAGGTTATAAAATGTGTACATGTAAAAATTAATAAGTTTGTAGAAAAGAGTGAAGAAAAAGCACCAAGGAACCTGAAGACTACACAAATGTTGTTTACTTTGAGCCAAATACTTTACCAAAGGTACAAATAAATATGATTGGGAAATAACAGATAGCATCACTCCAACAATCAACACTACCTAAGTCACCTAAGTTTGCAGTGCAATACAAGTTGTAGCTAGTGCGACTTGAATTGGAGACAGTTCGAACTGAGTCCTTGAAGGAGGAACCCAAGCCTTAGTAAGAGTTAACTAAGTCTTAGATAGTGGGACCTGAGTATAGTTTAGAATTTTATAGAACCTTTTAGCATGGTGAACCAAGTGAAACAAGTCCATAATCTAGAAGAAATGAACCTCTACTTGCTAGATATGTTAGAAGACATCATGCACCTACACAAATAATTGGAGATTAGATAGGAGGCACAATGGCAAGGAACAAACTAAAAGGTACATGTCTGCTTACTGAATTTAAACCTAGAACTTTTAAAGATGCATTGAATAATGAAAGTTGAATAGAGGAAATGAATAAAGAAATTGAGAAAATTGAAAGGAACAATACCTGGACTCTTGTTCCTAGACCCAAGGACAAAAATGTAATTGGTAGAAAGTGGATACTTAGAAAAAAATTGAATGAAAATGGAAAAGTATCAAGGAATAAGGCAAGGCTACTATGTAGAGGATATGTTCAAGAAGAATGTATAGACTATGGAAAAACATTTTCTCTTGTTCCTAGACTTGAAGGGGTCAAAACACCGCTTGTATATATTGCATTTAAAAGATTCAAAGTGTATCAAATGGATGTAAAATTAGATTTCTTAAATGGAATTCTAGAGGAAGAAGTTTACATTTTTCAACCTGAAGGTTTCATTAATCCAAATAAAAGAGACATGGTTTGTGAGTTACACAAAGATTTGTATGGTCTGAAACAAGCTCCTAGATCATGGTATGATAGGATACATAGATATCTAGTAAGATTGGTTTTCAAAGAACCAATGATAACAATAGTCTTTTTATTAAAGAAGGACCACAAAATATATTTATGGATGATATACTATTTACAGGTCATGATGACTTATGCCAGTCATTTTCTAAAGAAATGAGGAAAGAATTTGAAATGTCAATGTTTAGAGAGAAAATTCTTTGTTGGTTTGCAAGTTCATCAAATGAAGGATGGAATTTACCTTACTCAATTAAAATATATCAAGAAGATACTAAAAACCTTTAGAATGGAAGATTCTAAACAAGTTGGAAGACCTATATGTATTGGAAATAAATTGTCAAAGAATGATGATTAAAAAGAGGTAAATCAAACTACCAATAGATCCATGATTGGGAAACTTAAGTATGTTGTTCACACAAGACCTGATATTGCATTAGTAGTTGGTATAGTTGAAGGGTTTTCTACAAATCCTAGAGAAAATCATATGATGGTAGTCAAAATAATTATGAGATATCTAAAAGGAACTCAAGACTATGGTCTATGGTACAAGAAAGAAGGAAACCTTGAGTTAAAAGTCTTTACTGATGCAGATTGGGCTGGAAGTGTTGATGATAGAAAAAACACTAGTGGAGGAGCATTCTTTCTTGGAAAGAGGCTAGTGTCATGGACTAGTTAGAAGCATAATTGCATCCCTTAGTGTACAGTAGAGGTAGAATATGTTGTTGCATCAGTTAATTGTTCCAACACAATCTGGATAAAGAAACTGTTATCAGGAATAAAGAAAGAAATCAAGGAACCAATGGTTATCTACTATGATAATACAAGTTTAATCAACATATCCAAAAATCCAATGACGCAGTCTAAGATAAAACACATTGCAATCATATATCATTTTTTGAGAGAATTAGTTCAAGATAAAGAGGTTAGATTGGAATATGTGAACACAAAGGAGCAGGTTGCTGACATATTTAAAAAAACCATTACCTAAGAATGCATTTTTGTATCTCATAGGAAAGCTTGAGGTTATTCCCCTAGCTGATGCACACTAGAGTATAGATTAGTGATGCATCAACCTAACTACATTGAAGATCTATCAAGTTGATGCAAAGAAGTTAGAGCTCATTACATATGAATCAATACATCAGGTACATTATAAAATCATTGTACCAAGTCTTTGGCATATGATGTCAAAGAGGGAGAGATTGAATATGTTACATTCATATCAAAAGAATTAAATGATAGTTTGATGAATTAGAGGAAGAAACTTGTATATCAGCAAGAGGGAGAACTTGATTAGATGGAGTCTAAAGATAAGATGTCAGGGGGAGTTCTCATGGATGGAGAATCAAAATGAAACTAAGGATATTATAATATCTTATAAATCATTTTGATTGGTCTAAAATTCATTTTCTTATGACATGTTGTGTTGCCATCAATGCCAAAGAGGGAGATTTTTGAAACCAATTATTCAATTATATACTATCATTGATGTTACACAAATGTTACATCCCAATCGAGCACTACCAATAGTAACCAAGCTCAAAAGACTCCAGTATCAACCAAGTAGAAGTTTAGATTAAGCCAAGTTCATTGATCAAGTATTAATTGAGCTAGGTTGAGCAGTGAAAGATTCAAGTGTTAACTGAGTTAGGTAAGTTACCAAAGGGGCTCATTATAAATTGAGTTAGGTTAATTACCAAGGAACTCATTGGTAACTAAGTGACCTAGTTTTAGTGTCACCCAACCTATAGCAGAACAATTTTTTTTATGCATGCTGACTTAGTGGATGCTAATTTTTTATTTGTAAGAGTATTCAAGCTGATTTGACATTGGGTTTCATATATATGAAAGGTCAAGTTGTGGATTGAAATAGGGAAGTAAGTGAAAGAAGATAAGATGTGTGAATAAGTAAAGATATCTAATTAAGAGTAGAATATCCAAGGAATTGTAAAGAATATTCTAATCAAGGAGGATTTGGAGGAAAAGCTAGAAAAATGATCTAAATCTACAAGTTAGTTTCTTCATTAATTAAGTTAATCATTGTTACTATTTAACAATTGTAGTAGTGAAGAAATCTCTTTAAAAATTTGACATAATAGTCATTTTGTAAATCCTCTAACAAGGTAACATTTGTAGATTGAAGACTCCTAAAGACCTCTAACAAGGCCACTCATAAAAGGGTGATTCAAATCCTTTAACAAGGTCAAACCTAGTAGTGTATTTTTTGACCTTTAACAAGGTTAACTCCTAATAGGGATCATTTTATAAGAGTGAAAAGTTCTAAATAGTTGCATTGATAGTTTTCTCAAATTAGTTTTTCACATTAAATTTTGGTGTCTCATGTGTTCATGTTATTTGCTTACAACTTTATCTTTCTGCAACTAAGTTACTAAAGGTTAATACACATTAATATCTCAAGATTGATGTGTTAACTAAGTTATAGTATATATCTAGTTCTAGTGGAGTTGTACAAGGATTTGAGTGAATAAGAAGGTTGTATTGACATTTGAGGGATTTGGAATTATTTTAGTGGTAACTGATTCACCCCTCCCCTCTTAGTTACTCTTGTTATATTTCCAACACTTATATCTAGAATATTAAAAAATATATATCTTGTGATTGTGATTAAGGCGGTGAGACATATACCTACTTTTGTTTCCTAAAGAATTTTTTACTTTTGCATTGAAATTCCAAATTTTGAGCAGTTAAATTATTTTTTAATCAAAAAACGGCTAGTATTTTACAAACTACATTCAATTTACTAAAAATTATATTATTACAAATTTTAAATATAAGGTTCATAACTATATCAAGATTTCACATTAAGTTGGCTCACACTAATGCCCTAATTTTTCATTGCCAGTTAAGGCCATGGTTTGGCCAACCATGATCCTACACATACCTATGAATGTTAACTAGCTCTTCCCAGTCTCAACAATCTAAGGGATCATCACAACTTTTCAATGTATGAGATTCTTGGAGCTTGAAAACTATCACAAGAAGTAGAGAAAAAGAAGGTGTCCATTTAAACTATCATCTATTTGCACACACATTCAGTAGGAAATGATTTATTAAAAAAAGGTCTGTATATAATTATCCTTTAGTATCTTTCCTATCCATCATTTAAATTATCAACAAATAGAAGATTCCAAATTGTTAGAGGTCTTTTGGAGTCTATAGCTTGTGAGGCCTTTAAACCCATTGCAATTATGTAGACTCTTACAATAATAATTGAAGATGATAAGATAGAGCACATTACAGTGGTTTTACATTCCCATGTACCTTGGGAAAAAGACATCAAGATGATTTTGATACTAAAATCTAATCCACACAACCAAAAGAAAAATATGTGCTTGGAAACTAAATTTTTTGGTAACAATGTTATTCCCTTTAGAATCATTGGATAAAGAACAACCTGAAAAAAACCTCAGGCCTTCATCTAATGAGGATGATGGGGGATGTTTGCCTTAAAATTCTTATTGTTTCATAAGTTCTTGGTGCCAATGGAAACTATCAAATGTTTTTATTTAAGCTTGAAAATTTACTAGGTGATGAAGTTTTAAATTGGAGATCTAAAACTATTCCTCTACTAGGTCTAGATTTCAACTATTTTGTTGATCTAAAGGCTTAATCATATGCTTAATGAATTAGACAAGAGAAAAATTTGATTGTATATCAATTGATTACAAAATGTTAAGTTGAGGAGAAAATATTGTAGTGATCAAGAACAAAACTAGCTATAAAGAATTTGGTTATGAGTTTTGTTAACAATGAAAATATTAACCAATTACTTAGGATTAAGATACAATGCCCACCTAGTTAATGTAAAAGAGTGGGAAGAGCTTCTTGGACCAATGATAGAAGTTATAGATAATAACCTGAAGAACTAGAAAGGGGAAAACAACGAAGGAAATAAGTAAGATGTGCATGTGATCCTATGTTTGATGATGATGATGATGATGAATACTCACCATCTACTAGTAGGTCAAGTAGTGACATAAGATCTTCAGTACACATGCACTCAAAAACAAATTTTTCAAATAGAGAAGTGACAAGTGTTGCAGAATTATCCATAGAGCAATGTGAACTTTATCATCCCCCCCCCCCCCCTTCTCTCTCCCCCCTCCCTCCCTCAACCCCCCACTCTCTCTCTATATCTTACTCTCGTTGCTTTTGGTTCTCCATAACCTAATGGGTTATGAAGAACCAGAAGCAATGCTTCTAGTTCTTTTGATGATCACATTATGTAAAAATTTAATTTTTTCAATATTTTTCCTTGGCTTGTTATTGAACCAAGGCCCATTTTGAAACTTGATCAAAAGTACACATAATACAATCATGTTATATGTGCTTTTAATTTTTTTTCATGGTGCCCACATTTTTTCACACCATCTTGGTGTATATGTCCATAAATTATTAGATATATCAGACATCCAATATGGCTCGGTATTCATTTACTTGGTTTGGTATTAGACTTGGTGGGAAAAAAGTCAACACAATTTTTAAAGCTGTTTTGGATGTTCCAAAACATACTTTTTTCACATCACTACTTTTAGCATACCGTGATCCCACACATAACCTGATTATACACAATCATCAATACAATAATAATCTTAATCATTATGTATTATATGATCTATGCTTAGTAATATATTTGTAATGCAAGTTACATGATTAGGTTATGCAAAAATTTATGTTATCAATAAATGGCTGATTTAATCAATTTACTAATTACTCATAATTATTAGATAATATAATAATCACTAATCACATATATTTGTGTGTTTATAACTCAATTATATATATATGGATGTATGTATATATGTATGTGTGTGTTGGCTTTTGAATTAATAGCTTTTGAATAACCCAATGATACGAACAAATATTTTTAGGGGCAACTGATTCCCATTTTCAACATACCTATTCAGACATCGGGGCCAACTATAAGGTTATACTCCTTCTTCAAGCTCTACAAGACCTAGGTGGGTGAACATTAGATTCTTTTATATGGTACCAATTTCAAAAGCATACAATCTAAATTTTATAAAAAAAATAAAACCCTTATTTCTCCTATACTTATGAAATGACAAAAGCATGCAATATAAAATAGTAAATCCTATGAAATCCACAAGCTAAGTGAGGGAATCCTTTCAACTCTTAAATGGAAAGGTAAATGGATAATTGATTTAAGTTTCATATCAAAAAAACCAAAATATGAAACAACAAGAACATGTTGATCCTGTAACTGATCAGTGCCTTATCTATTGGACAGTTCCATAAATCACAAACATACTTCCATTATATAAGTGACATATTCGATACATTGAGATATCAAATCTATCCTATGACTTTGTGAATCATACATCAATATTCATAAAAACCCTCATACTCATGAAATATCCTTCTCATGTAACCTGTAATCTTGTCAAATATATCAAGCATTTACTTTTCTCTTGATTCCAACAACAAAGTATATTGAGAGATACAACTTTAAGGAGTTTTAAATGGGTTTAAGCCCTTTGTTCCTAAACCACAAAACATTAAAAATAATAGAGATAAGAGATAAGAATTAGAATGAAACTAAGAAGTTTGTTGTTCCTTGTATTCATTTCTTTGAAACAATACATTTAAGATACATGTAAATAACTGAGAAATAACTCCATAGACCAGGACTATCTATATTAGCTTTATTATTGCTATTCATACAAGAGAGAATGTTGAAGAATGGTGGAATCCAAGCTCTAGAAACCTTCCAAAAGACTAGAAACAACCTTATGGTATCACAATAGTGGAAAAATATCCAAGAATATGAACCAACCTTTGAGAAAGAAAGAAAGATGAAAGATATAGGAGAGGAAAAAAAATCTTAGATCTGATATGGATGTGACACATGTCCACTTGAATCTCTAACCCCTATTGTTGCAAAGTCTCTCTCTTCTCTCTACAACTGAAATCTAAATGGAATCTCATCATTGTGCTTCAACAAACTCAAAATATCTTCTCCAAGTAATGAGAAACCTTTACTTTGATAACAACATCATAAATGTATCTAAAATGTTGATAAACCCTTCACTAAACTAACTTGGAGGTGAAAAAACATCACCAACTACATCCCTACTAAATTTAGTACACAGCCATTTCACCATTTTACCAAAAGCCAAGTCTAAACTGCCCTACCAAAATATAGTTGAAAGATAGGTACCTCGAATAAAACCCTAAATATCTCACACATATGGCTTCATGTTTAAAAATAAACTATAAATGTGAAAATTTTGTTCTAAGATCTTTTTGCTAGTATATGATAGTCCTATACTTGCTTTACGTAAATGACCAAGAGATTCATTTGAAGTTCTAGGTTGAAAATGCATGACAAACCCATAAAATTTATCAAAAATTATTATTTAAGCTAAAGTTCAAACTATAGGATATAATCAAAGTTTATTTAAAACCAAATTCATGTTTAAACTAGAAATAAAATAATTTTTTTTTTCTAAATATTGGTTTTTCCCTCCAATTTTGCATTTGGGTCAAACATGTTTGACTAGGTTTGAGGTGTTACCATGTGATTGATCTATCCTCTACTCTATCACCACCACCTAGGTGCCACATGGCAGCCTCTAATTGGATCTCTAAAATCCCACTTGTCACTTGAGACATCATCACATGGTAGCCTCCCATTAAATCCTTTATATACAATCACCTTGTCATGTCATTAGCTCACTGGGTGCCCTACCATGTCACTACCAAGTGGTGTCACCTAATTTGTCAAAATTGGCATGTCACTTTCCCACTTTGGTTAACTTCCTTTCATCTTGAAATTATTAGAATGTGATGGCCATTGATTCTGTCACATTTTATGATCTTGTATGTCACTCTTGCACATTTCCACATCACCACTAATGACACATGGCACCTTGTCAGTTTCCCACTTTGGTTAATGATCATGCATCTTTGTAAAGCAAGAAAGTAATGATCGTCAATTTTACCATGTGTTATAATCCTGTGCCTCAAATCTTGGAACTTGCCACATCACACTTCCTCAAAATCCATGCCACATTTCATTTTGCTACTGGTCCACCTAGGTGCCATATGTTGTGTTTTGATTTGTTTGGGTAGCTTCCATGTTAGCATCCTCAGTGTTACCATATCACACTTCCTCAAAATCCATGCCACATGCCATTTTGGTACTGGTCCACCTAGGCACCATATGTTTTGTTTTGATTTTTTTGGCTAGCTACCATGTTAGCATCCTCAGTTTACGTATCCATTCAAATTTTTAGTCATGCTCCAACTAGCCACAGGCCCCCCACGCGAGGCTTGATGTCTCAAAAGGTGGCACCTTTTAGACATTACATTAGTTGAGCCTTCTTGTATTTATATGTTATAAAACTTCACAACATTAGGCATGTGGGATAAGTTAAGATGAATATTTTATGTCCATCTTTCCTTAGTCTCACCTTGCCAAGGAAATTTTTAACAATGGAGGCTATGGTTGTGATTATAGCCACCATAAAAAGATGCGTAGTTTCTTGTGTGACTCTAACATTCCTCCTTTTACTTTACAAAAATTGGAATGATGGGCAACTTGGTAATTGTGACCATATACCTTTTTATGTAGGGCACCATATAGCTATATATGTTAGTCAACTGAGCCATTTTCTTCCATTATATCTAGTTGGGGGCCCCATCCATTGCACATGCATGAAGCTTTTCCTCTATCCATAATGCTCATTAGACCTCACCTGGTTGGTTTTGGTTCTCAAGATCAGACAATGCTCATAGTAGTCTACCTACTATGTGAATGAGGTGAAGTTTTATTAGCAATGGTATTAAGGAAGAATTTAATGCTTAACATTCCAAACACCATGGTCCAAGTGAGAGAAAATATCCTCTCCAATCAGAAGTTACATTTGAATCAGATTCAACAAATTTCATTCCCATTTTGTTGTCTTGTTTCAAACAACCCTATAGATGAAACTACACCATTTGCAAAAGGGTCTCATTCCACATCATTCAACTATGAGGATACATTATTCACCAATAATTTCTACTTTGATTTCATCCTCATTGATCTATCTTTTTGTTTTTGTCTAATGCAACATGAGTAGGGGGAAAAACAATCTGATTGTCTGCTCAGGATCGACAAGTTTCTCATGCTACATTGCTACCGAATGGGATGGGAGGTAGTTAGAGATATTAAATAAATTTTTTCTAGTTGAACCACTTCCTTACATCCATATTTGATGGATTCCACTCCATCAATGCAATCAAACTTTGCTTCTTCCACAGACCTTTCTACACCAATTTTTTGGGAACCATCAGGTTTCTATGTCCCCTATTTTAAGAATTTTAGGAAGTTGATGGCTGAAATTTCAATTATGATGGAGAAGAATCAAAATATTTTTCTTTTTTCATGTTGCATGATGAAACTTTTGATGGAAATCCTTATTTGAAAGCAACATACCAAATATGTGTCACCTACTACATTCTTGAGTTGACTGTTGCCATGACTACATATCTGGATAATGGGGCTTTCGGTTGCCTCTTCACTTTACATAGCAATATTCTATGCCTCATTTTTTGAATAGCTCTTTTTTATTGAGGGGAATGATGCACCCTTTGCAATCATTTCACACTTCTAAACTAATGAGGACTTTAACACATGTACACTAGGGAAAGAGAGCCAATCTTGAACTAAAACATGAAAAAGAAGAACAACGTTCATCTGAAATCATCTCTTTTCCCTATTACATCCAATCTTGGATAAGAGAACTAATAATACATATAATTCATGAAAATACCTTATATAATGGTTCTAATGGAGAAAACATGGGCATCATGAAGTATTGACATTCCAATAATTGCAATCATTTTCACTTGTGACCACATACTCTATTTACTAGATCTTCCAAAGGAAAAAGATGCCAAAGAATATAAAATCCTTTGATTTTAAAACAATGGTCATATATTTAGATGCAAGCTTTAAAATCTTTATTTTAAAGGTAATCATCTAGTCAAAAGTACATGCCTCACTTTTCTTGATTTGTGGACTCCTCAAAGGCACGAGTTTCCAAAATACAATCTTTACCCATCAAAATACAACTTGGATAATCTTTTCAACCTCTTTTCAAAAAATCTCCCATTTTCAAAACTCCAAGCCCCCTTGATGATTTATAATTTTGATAGCACCAGTCGGGCCCCAAAGTGGGTCTAGCTAAACTTTTTTTTGAACTAAAACACCCGATCCTTCCAAATGATCAATTAATCATCATCCTCATTTAAAACTCATTTTACCACATTTTTTCAAACTATATTGTTCTGATAGGAATACCTATGAGCCGACTTAAGACCAAAACACCTGACTGAGCCTTGGAAACAAAAACACTGATTCTTTGTTGCACATTCTTGTACCCTATCAAAGTTAGTCCTATCACATCATCTAGGTCAAAAGATATTGCCCATCAAAGTTTCCTTCTCTAAACTATTTTCAAACAAACATGTCAGAAAATAATAAAATACATTCAGTTTTGGCTTTGGAAATAGTTCAAATGGACACTTTGAAGCACAAAAACTAGGGAATTAGTTTACTATCTAGAGGAGAGTATAATTCTATGATTCAGTCTTATGAATAAACTAGCCACATATGGAAAGTATCAAAGTCTCCTTCACTGAATTGCAAGACTGGAAACATCAACAAAATTGTGATTTTCATAAATAGAATGGACCTAGGTAAATGTGCAGATAGATCCATGAAGACTTGAACATTGGCACACTTAAAGTAGTTTTAGAGTAGAACATAGTTGTACAATCCATTTGGTTTCATATACCATGGATTTATATTTATGACATCTCGAATAGGGATACCGATCAATATGCACTTTAAAAAACCAGTAAGATTTTAGAAGTTGTATTTGGAATCACGTTTGAAAACTAGTCAAATAGATTCTTCATAGGCTCAAATATGGGACATAGCATGTGTGTGACCCATAAAATGTAATGCAAAAGGAAATTATTCATTTTGATCAATTGGGTCAAATTTATAACTTGTCAAATAGGGCCTCACAGAATTTGGAATAATTTGCATCAACATGACAACAGTAAATAACCAACTTTGGGGATTCAACACTTAGTCAAAACATATCAAAATGACTCTAAATATGAAACATAGGCTCTTTGATATGCATAAAAAATACTCCCAAAGTGGTGAGTCTTGAAACTTTACCAAGTGCAATAAACCCAATTGCAAACTAGGCTTCCTCTCATTGCAAGACACTTAAGCAAAAATGCAGATTTGAGCAATGCTCAAAATGAAACTTCACAGAATGACTTAGAATGGAAATTTATTATCATGGTATGAATGCATATATTGAATGAAAATTGTTAGAAAAATTAAACACTTCATAGGCCTCAAAATGATGATCGGGTACACATGCATTAAAAGGACTTATAGGGGATCAATTTTTAGAATGGTACTCAAAATCAAGGCTTCAATTTTGAGTCCCAACAATATGTATGTATGTATGTATGTATGTAGATACATACATACATACAAATAGATATATATGGATATATTATTTGATGATTACTAATTGAGATAATATTTATTAACTAATAATCATAATAGTTTGTTTCTTGATCATATCAATCTAACTAAAGCTACAACATTGACAATAATCAATAATGGGTTGTTAAGTCTCTTCATGTTTTGTATAATAAGGAGATTCAAGAAGTGTTTCAAATGTATCAATTATATCTATCCAAGGCACAAAATCTAGTGTAACAAGTTTGTTTATCTCAAATGTAAATACTTCATCGACACTATAATGCATTTGCAGACCTTCTTGAACTTTCCTCCAGAAACAATAAGAGAAATGGGGAAACACCCTTGAATAGTCTTAGTTGGGTCATTTTTAGAAGCTCCCATGAAACTTAATTTAAAATTAATAAATAAACATTTTGGGTTTAGATTAGATTAGATTGAAAGTGTTTAATTCTATAAGTACTTGTGTATAAGTGGTTCTTATTTTGTTGGTCTTAATACCTCTTCACAATGCGTTTTCACTTAATTTTTTTAAACAATAACACTTAATTATCTTATACCCATTAAATTATCATTAATTTTAGAATTATTTATCATTTTATAGGTTATTTAAGCATACAACATGCATTTTAAAGCTATTTTAGGAGTATATAATGGATATATGGTCTAAAAATGGCCTAAATAGCATTTATGGTGTGTCACAATCCCTTCTTTTATTAATTCCTTTTTCATGATCTAAATTTTAATGTTCTAATTTATCTTATGTAATTTCTAGTTTACTAGCTTGATCTTAAATGACCACATGTTATTTTTGTAATACCCCAAAATTGGCTCATTGCCATTATACCAATTCTAGTCTATTTCTGATAATTTCAAAGCCCTATTCTAATAGGCAATTCTCATTCTGCTATTCATTACCTGACTTAATTGTCAGATGCAGAAAAAGCCTAATCTGCATTCATCATATTTCTTATTTAATTCCTATAGTACGTACTCATATTAGTTGCATTAAACCTACTTGATTAATATTTAATTTAATTATTGAGTATTTATACTTTAATTAAATTAAATTATATCCTAAGGCTAATGTATTATGGAATTAAATTTATTTAATTCAATAAATATGCCTATCTTAATTAATTAAATGTAATTATTTAATTAAATGAGAAAGGTATTTCTAATTAATTAAAAGAAATTATTTAATTAAATGGAGTACTTACTTCTAAATAATTAAACAAAGTTATTTAATTAAATGGGAAGACATTCCTAATTAATTAAATGAAGTTATTTAATTAAACAAAAGTGTCTCTAATTAATTAAAGATTATTTAATTAAATAGAAAAAGTAATTATGAGAGCATATTTCATTTTATTAAATTAAATATCTCAACAAAAATCTCTCTTTAATTCAAAAAAGGGGAATTTCTAGTTCACTATTGATCAAAAATGAGTTAACACAGTTAACTCCTTTTTCTACTCAAATTTAAAATACTTAACTCCTTATTTATCTCAAATTAAGTCTATTAACTCCCTTTAACTTGGGGATCTCCCTTTATGACTGAAACTCATCTTCAATCCTGACCGTTGATCTGAATCGATCTCAACCGTTGATGGATTACAGGAAACTCTATTTAAGAGACCCTCATCTCTTCATTTGGGAGAGGATGAATTGATTTGCTATCGAATTGCTGTTGAAATTCATGCTCATATTTACTTACATTTCTTGCATACATTCTCATTTTTAGTTTAATCTCATTTTAGTTTAATCATGTATATGCTTAATCTAGTTTGCTTCATTTGTTCTTAGATTACATTGAATCTTTCATTTTCTTAGATTAATCTGTATACTCATTCTTAGCTTAATTCCATTGTCAAATCCTTCGTTCTTAGAGGGTCTAGTTGCCTACACCTCGATTCTGAGGATATTAACAGGCAAAATCCCTTTAGATAGAAGGCAATAGGTCACCTTGCAGGGCAAATTTTGGATGTACAATTCAATGTTCATTCCGCGATGAATCCGCAAATAAGGACCGTGTTGAAGTGTGTGTGTTAGCATAGGCCGCATTTTCACGCATACATTTCTGGCGCCCACTGTGGGGCAGGGAAAATCAAATTTTTTGGCCTCTTTTTGTATTTTTTTAATCATTTTTTTGTTCTCTATCCGTACTATTCCGTATAGGTTCGAATCTTTGCGCGAAACTGTTCATTTTCGCATGATGATCTAGAATCTTCGCACGAAGATTCTTTCTGCATTGCGCAAGAAAGTTCTTCAGCACGCAAATCTTTGCGCGAGACTTTATTTTTTCATGCGAGCTAAATTTAATCTCGCGCGAGCTGGATTTGATTTCGTGCGATCCATAAAACTTCTTTGCGCGAGACTTTATTTTTTCGCGTGAGCTAAATTTAATCTCGCGCGAGCTAGATTTGATTTTGCGTGGGCCATAAAACTTCTTCGCGCGGACTATCAAGAATTTCCCACGAAACTCTGCTGACAGAGGCAAAATTTTTTTTGCATTGATTTGCATGTTTTCTGATTTTTCTGTTGACTGTTAGCAGTTTCTAGTGTTTCTGTGTTTTGTCTTGATTTTTTTGAACAACATAGTAGCGGTTTCTGGAATAATGGGAAAAGCATGCTAAAGTTGTCAAGAACAGGTAAGAATCTACTAAGCGCATTGCAAGGATCACCAGGTAATCTTCATTAGCTGATAACATTTCATTTGGATCTAAAACAAACATCTTTCATGTCGAGCTTGTGTGTTTCCTTCCGTACTTCCATTTTACAACACATGCATAAACTCATACTAGGGTGTAATCTCTGTTAGTATTCATTTAGCAGGCTTAGTCTTTAGTGATAGATCTAATTAACTATCTTGGGTTATTGGACTCGCTAATCCGCCAGCCCCTCGTTCCACCCTATGGTTGCAAGCTCAGCGCCACGTTAAATAGGGGAGGGGTCTACAGTACATAAGCGTTGAAGGCTCCACAAGGTAACCCTTTTGTGCTTTTTAGAACTCACTAATTTCTGAGTTGTGGACTCGTTTTGGCTTGTGTGAGGGGTTAAATGTTCCACATATTTGGACTCACCTCACATTAGTTAAAGCGTTAAGTGTACCACCTTGTGCTTTTTTATTACTTTTAGATAGATTTTCTTTCAAGAATTAACATCTGTACACACATAGTAATTAAGCCCCCATGAACACTATTCATGGATCTTGAGGGAGTGGGTTCCTAGTGAAACTCCTCTCTAAGACAGATTCCTTATGGGTGGGGAGGATACTTTGAGCATCTCGTAGATAGATGAATCTTTGACTTGTTGATTAAGGCATCCTTTCTTCGGAGAGGTTGATAGATCACAGGAAGATGATATCATAGATCTTTAAGGGATAATCTTAGTCTAGCGAGTCGGATTAATCTGTTTTCTTTGATTGAGCTAAAGATGAAAAGGTGCTAGAACCTTGAATCTGGAAGCTAAGTCCCCTTGTGGTATACTATTGTGAGTCGGTCACCTTTAGAGAGGGTTAACCATAGCAGACAATCCCTCTACAGGGAAAAATGTGATGACAGACTCTCAAGCGGTAATAGCCATTTTTGCCATGGTAGTGACAACCGCTATATAAATGTCCTTGTGGAAGAAATCTCCACGGGTGTGATTCATTGTGGGTTGTCAGATCTCCCTAGCAGCTCTTGAAGATTAAGTTCTTAGACTGTGTCAAAACCTCGGTGCACCGGGATTGGGGGTCACCCCTGTGAGCCATAAAAGTTGCAGAGTCAAACCATTATTAAATGCCTTAGAGAAGCCAACTTTTATTTTTCTAAGGAACATGTGCGATGATTGCAAAACTCTTTGAAAATGTACACAAATAGCTCTCTTATGGATTAAACACAAACTAAGTCACTTGATTGTTCATGCACAAGGTTGCTTTTTCCCTTGCTCATTTTTTTCAGACATTCTTGAAATCACTTGCTTGCTGTTCTACATGCCTGTTTATCTGGCTGGTTATTGGATCGATCAAAAATTTTGTCAAAATTAGTCGCTGTTGTGAAACTGTTCTGTCCATTCGCACGAAATCATTTTTCTCTTGTGCGAAATCATTTGGATCTCGCGCGAAGCCATTTTTCCCTCGTGCAAAATTAAAGTTCTGTTGCGCATCTTCGCGCGATACAGAAACATTCTCGCACAAAATTAAAAACTGTTACTGATCTTCGCGTGAGACATAAACATCTTCGCGCGGGCCGTAAAACTTCTTTGTGCGACCCGTAAAGGTTTTTCGTGTGAAGTTTTGTATCAACATTTACAATCTAGGTCTGTTTTAGCTATCTGCAGCCTGCACGCTATCCTTTTTTGTGTCCATTTATCGCTCTCTGCTTGCAAACAGTCCTGGAACAGCGACACTTTGCTTAATTGAAAACTTGTGTCTTATACCTTGACTAGTCACCTCATACATCCTCGTCTTAATGCTTGCCATACTTTGTGCTATAGTGGTCATAATCTCTGGCTATTTTAGCCTTTAAATCAGACCATTTGTGCCTTATTGAACAACATTCTTGTTACTGTCTTGTCCTTTTTGAGACTCAGTCTTAGTATAGTCCTTGTCTAGGTTCTAGCTTCGTGTCCTTGCCTATGACTGTCACAACCAGAAGTGGCAACGTTTTTTATCCTGATAACATTAGACGTGGTCATGCTAGGGGTCGTAATTGCAGCAGAGGTAGCTTACCTTTTGCTACGCAATCCATAGCTAGTTTGGCTAGTGAGGCATCTTCACGGTCTTCCTCACCTGCAAGGTCATCTCAAGATCAACGAACATTTCCCAATTTGCAACAAATTGGGAATCTTTTTACCAAAAGGATACTGAGACAGGTAGGAGTCCTGTATTCTCAAACACAATGTATGACCCTTTCTCCACGGACCCTTTTCAAACACAACATACAGAAACTGAACAAGTTCCTATAATGCCTAATCGTGAACCTAAACAGGGTAGCCATAGTCGATATCGAGAACAACCTAGGGATGACAAGGAGAAAGAGAAATAAAATGACACTGATGAAGAAGAAGAAGAAGAGGTGGAAATCCTTCCTGAACACATAGCAAGATGTCGACGAGACAAAAAATTTCAGAAGGTCATGGGAATCCTAATCAACGAAAAGAAAGAAAAGTACTTTCTCAAACTCGCCCAAGAGGGAGCTAAATTGCCCACACATTTCGATGTGGAGACCATTATCACACGTGAAGAAGAAACCGAGACCACTAAACTCCAAAAACAACTGAAAATTATGCAAGACCAATTGGCTCAGATGATGCATGAGAAAGAGAAACCTAAAAAGACATACACATTGGACACTCTTTGTTCATTTCCATTTGACAAAAGTATAAACATGCCACCTTTCCCAAGAGGTGTAGAACTACCCAAATATGAAAAGTACTTTGGTACTAGTGATCCCCAAGATCACTTGTGGGAATTTGGTTCTTTATCTATGGAGTTTATACACAATCAAATGTACCTCATGCATTTATTCCCTAGAAGCCTAGGTGGTCAAGCTTTGGAGTGGTTTTCACATTTACCTCCTGGCATCAAGACGTTTGACAAAATTGCTAATTCATTTGTTCAGAAATATTCTCATAACATTCAACACCCTATAAATATTCGAGATCTATGCAACCTTAAACAGAAGGTGGGTGAGCCTTTTCTTACTTTCCTCCAATGGTGGAGACAACTTTATACCAAGTACTCCCGTAAAATCCCAAAAACGGAGAAGCTTGATATTTTCACCGATAACCTCTTACCTAATTTCGGGTATAGAGTCCAACTACAAGGTCTGCGTACCTTTGAAGACATGATTACACAGGCTATCCGTATTGAAGAATTTATGGTCAAGAAGGGTGAGCTCACTCTTCAGAGAGACTCAAAACAAGGTTCCACTTCCAACAAGGATAAAATCAAACATGTCAACTCATGGGCAGCACGACCCAAGCGAGAGTATACGCGTTTAGGAGAACCTTTGGATATGGTTTACAAAACATTGCTACAACACAAGCTTATCTCACCAATGGATAACCCTCATCCCTATGATCCACAACCATGTCCACCATGGTGGAATGAGACCTCATTTTGTGAGTATCACCAAAACAAGGGTCATAAAACCATCAACTGTATAAAATTACATCATAAAGTCCAAGACATGATTGATGTTGGTGAACTTGTGGTAGATGGACATAACAAAAACTTAGACCACAAGGCGTTCAAAGAGCCTTTCCCACCTTATGAAAAAGGAGAGACTTTGAAACCAGAACCCTACAATAAGGTCAACTATACGTATTCCAATGATGACAATGTCATTCACATGGTTGAACCTATAGATTTTGAATACTGCGACATTATTACCATAAAGGGGAAACAAGATAACGATAAACCCAAGACATCATTTGTCTTGAGAGGCCCTACTTTCAATAACATGGATAATACGTCTTCACAACACTGTGCTAATGTTGTTACTCGCTCTCATGCAAAATTGGTGCTCAAAGGTCCTACATCTCCTACTTCAAGTCTCGAACAACACAAGGACAAAGCCCTTGCTGGTCCATCCGGTAAAGGTGCAAAACACACGACGAACTTGACTGTAACCAATTATAGTGTTCTAGATTAATTGAAATGAACCAATGCTCACATTTCTATATTTGAGCTGCTTAAAATCTCGCCCACTCATAAGAAAATTTTGGACAGAGCCCTCACTGAGACAAATGTTCCTCAAGATCTTGATCTTGAATGATTTCAATCCATGGTAGGTCACCTGACCTCACCTCATCTTATGACCTTCTCCGAGGAGGATGAAAACTCACTGAATCACCCACACAATCAGCCTCTACACATTGAGGTTATGATCCACTAGACACATGTTCGTTGGGTACTCATTGACAATGGCACTGGCCTAAATATTGTTTCTGCAGCTTTGCTTAGACAATTGGGTTATTCTGAGGACTCTATCGATCCTCGACAAAAGATCACTATTAAAGCATACGATAAAGTAGAACGAAAGTCACTAGGTCTTGTGACTTTACCAATTCGTGTCAGTCCTGTCGAAAGGGATGTCACCTGTCAGGTGCTCGACATTCTCTTAGCCTATAACATTGTGTTAGGATGGCCATGGATACATGAGATGCGCGTTGTGCCATCCACATACCACCAATGCATTAAATTCCCATTTCATGGCTCTGAAGTTACTATTCCAGCAACTACTAGCTACACTTGCAATATGCTCAAAGCTGCTGAATCTTTCGTCCCTGCTAACCGTGAGTCTACTGATTGTCACAACAATAAGCTTAAACAAATTGAGCAGTCATTTAAATTGAAAGAAATTGGTATGGGAGAGTACCACATGGAACCAGTGTTATCATTAACATCAATTCCAGAATCCCCTCGACATTTTGGGAGACCCTCACTAGCAAAGAAGCCATTCGTATTGACACCGTATACCAAGTTTAATGGTTCTTTTGTCAAAGCTACAGTTCCCTTAGAAGATGAAAGCAAAAACAGAGCCATTGCTGCATGGATTTACAAAGAAGAGTCTCCAGTAGACCTAACAGAACAAGTTCGAGAAATCACTCCTAAGAAGTATGGACTTGGTCTTAAGCTTATGAAGCATTTTGGCTACAAGGGAACTGGCCCTATTGGGTGCAATAACAATGGTTTAATAGATCCTGTCAAAGTAACAGCTCAAAGCAACAGCGACACAACTAGCCTAGGGTTCAAGAAGGTCCCTTTCCATTTGGGATCCAATAAATTCATACATGTACCAGAGAGTTCATCTAAAAATGAGTCACAATCTTAATTAGGTACTCAAAAGGAAGAATCTGATGATGAGGATTCTTACCCTCATCCTATTCCTTATGATCTTGCTAAATTCTTTGCTGAGCCAGATGACTTTGTGCCACGTGTTAGCACTCTGGATGATACTAGTGATTCTTCTGAGGACAATACTGAGCAACTCGAATATCATTCAGAAAAGGGAGAATCTAGTCAGTCATGTCATGTTGAGTATTTGTGTAAGAATCTAGAGGCTAGAGGAGAGTATGTCCCTATCACTGTTGGGGAGTTCTATAGTCTCTCACCATGTAGCACCGATTCTCATGAATATGAATTTGACAATCTTTCAGAAGCGACTATTGATAAAGACATTGACCAAGTGCATGTCTATGAAAGTCAAATCGAAGTGAGTGAAACATCTAGGGATAGGTCACAGGGGTCTGGTCCAACTAGTGTCTTAGATTCATCAATTACTAATGTTCGTACTCCAAGATGTTTGAATACACCTATGGGTGAGGTCGCCATAGGTCTCAAATTGTTGGTCCATGCATTTAATAACTATACTGTGAACATAATTGAACCAGCCACTACTCTCTCACTCGCACATCCTGAGCTTATAGACTGGAACCCCAATGCATCTAACAAAGTCCCCACGTTCGAGAATGACTATACTCTTTCCTGTTACCTAAACGCTATCGAACCTGTAATGTCTTCCACCAATGAGCAGAGCGTCAACATGACTGAGGCCGACATCAAGTATCTTAGTCACACAATTAAAAAGAAAAATTGCAAGAGGTTCGATGGTGAAAACCACATTGTGGTAGTGTCGGATCCAAAAATAGTAAAAACAAAAGACGTATCCAAGGGTGAAAACCTCTCTGAGGCGCCCGCAAATGAGATATTTGATGTCCTTCCCAGTCACTTTCAGGAGAGATCATCAGTGTTAATAGAGCCAACACAGCCGATTAACATAGGCACAGAAGAACATCCTCATATGATACATTTGGCTCAGTCATTGTCAACTGAAGAAAAGGAACAATTCATTGTCTTTTTCAAGGGAAAGAAAATAAATTTTGCCTGGACATATTCTGACATGCCAAGATTGGATCCTAATCTTATTATGCACCACTTGCCCATAATGCCAGGCATAAAACCAGTTAAACAGAAGCTCTGCAAAATGCATCCTCATGTTGTATTGCTAGTCAAAGCCGAATTGGAGAAACTTCTGAAGGCTGGTTTCATTCGTGCAATTGATTATGCTGAATGGATATCCAATATTGTCCCTGTGTCCAAGCATGATAAGTCTATTAGATTTTGTACAGATTTCTGTGATCTTAACTTGGCATGTCCTAAAGATGACTTCCCACTCCCTAATATTGATATGATTGTGGACATGACAGATGGCTATGAGATGTACTCACTTATGGATGGTTTTTCTGGATACAATCAGATAAAAATTGCACCAGAAGATCAAGAGAAAACAGCCTTCACATGTGCATGGGGAACCTTTTGTTGGAATGTAATGCCATTTGGTTTAAAGAATGCTGGAGCTACATATCAGCAGGCTGTTACTACAATCTTCCATGACATGATGCATAGAACTATGGAGGACTATGTTGATGATACTTTGGTCAAAAGCGCTAAATGTAATACCCATTTGCACGATTTGGGACCAATCCTAGATCGTATGGAAAATTTTAGTCTTTGGCTCAATCCTAAGAAGTGTGCATTTGGTATCACATCAGGAAAATTGTTAGGATATATTGTTTCTGCAAAGGGAATTGAAGTAGATCCAAAAAAAGTACAAGCAATAATGGACATGCCACCACCTCGAAACATCAGTCAGATGAGAGGACTATAGGGAAGGCTTCAATCTATTCGCAGATTTATTTCACAATTGGCGGATAAATCACAACACTTCACAAAGACTTTACATAAGGGTGTGAAATTCAATTAGAGCCAGGATTGTGAGCAAAGCTTAACACAGATTAAACAGTATCTTGTCAATCCACCGATCCTGATGCTTCCTATGCATGGGAAACCATTGCTTTTATACATTTCAGCTACTAAAACATCTTTGGGAATCCTGTTGGCTCAGGAAGACAATGATAACAAAGAAAGAGCTATTTATTACTTGAGCCGAACATTGGTCTCTTATGAGAAAAACTACAGTATTATTGAGAAAGCTTGCTTGGCAGTTGTCTTTGCTTCCCAAAAGTTGAAACACTACATGCTTGCCCATACTACACGACTTGTGGCTAAAATAGATCCCTTAAAGTATTTTCTCAGTAAGGCAGCTCTCACAGGAAGATTGGCTAAATGGGTCATGATACTAAGTGAGTTCGACATCCAATATGTTGAACGCAAAGCTATAAAGGGACAGGAAATTGCAGACCAGCTAGCTGAGGCACCCATACCGAGTTTCCTACCAATAAACATTGATTTTCTAGATGAGTCAATTCTAACACTCACTCACCATACATGGGTTATGTTCTTCGATGGATCCTTCACACAACAAGGATCAGGTGCTAGATTGCTTTTCATCACACCACAAAAATACTCATTGCCCAAAGCATACAAGATTCTATTTCCTTGTACAAATAACATTGCTGAATATGAAGCTTTGATCAATGGTATGAAAATTGCAGCTGAATGGAGAGTAGATCAATTGGATATCTTGGGTGACTCCCAGCTTGTCATCAACCAAGTAAATGATGTGTATCAAACAAAGGATGAAAAACTAATTCCTTATAAGCACATGGTTGATGACTTGACAAAATATTTTGCACACATCACCTTCCAACAGGTTCCACGTGCAAATAATAAAGCAGTTGATGCCATGGCCACTCTGGCTTCCCTTCTACAAATGCCAAAAAATGATCTTTGACACGAGTTCTTGGTGGAAGCGTTACACTACCCAGCCTATGACACACCTAATTCCAAGATGATATGTTCTATTATAGGACAAGAATCATCCCGCTACCATCACATCTATTCCTACCTTCATAATCAAACCATTCCGAAAGGTCTGACCCAGAATGAGAAACGTTACCTAATTTGTAACGCTTCACATTATGTCATTATTGTTGACGATCTATATAGGAGAGGTATCAACGAAACACTCCTTAGGTGTTTAGAACCCGACGAGTCCAAATGTGCACTAATTGACGTTCACGAAGGCATTTGCAGATCTCATTCTAATGGCCTAACACTAGCTTGCAAACTCCTTCGTGCTGGTTACTACTAGCCTAAAATGGAGCAAGAAGCTATTAAATATGCTAGGTCCTGCAAACAGTGTCAACTACACGAGAATCTCATTCATGCTCCAGCTAGAGAGTTGATTCCCTCTACTTCAACATGGCCATTTCAACAATGGGCCTTTGACTTGGTAGGACAGATTCACCAACCTCTTCTAATGGACATAAGTTCATTATCACCGCTATAGATTATTTCACGAAATGGGTAGAGGTAGTCCCTCTCACAATTACTGATGGCAAAACTATAGCGCTTTTTATCACAAACTAAATCATCTGTAGATATGGTATACCATCCTCAATCATTACTGATAATGGAGGATAATTCAAAAATAAAGACCTTAAGGAACTATGCAAGAAATTTAAAATTACACAACATTGGTCTTCCATTTATTACCCCCAGGGTAATGGGCAAGCTGAGGCATCAAATAAGGCAATCCTCAAAATTCTTCATCGCACAGTCAGTAAGTCAGGGTGAGATTGGCATCTCCAGATCAATCCAGCCCTATGGGCATATAGAACAAGCATTAGAACTCCAACGGGCACAACTCCTTTTGCATTGGTATATGGGGCAGATGTTGTGCTCCCGATAGAGATTGAGATTCCTACCTTGAGAATCTCTATGAAAGGCCTTATCACAGATGATGACTGTAGGATAGCCTGGCTTCAAGAACTTGTGTTGCTGGATGAATGACGACAAGTGGCTTGTGATCATCTACGAGCATATCAACAAAAATGGCACGAAGCTACAATAGGAGGATTAGGCCACGTGACTTCCAGCTGGGTGATCTCGTCCTAAGAGAGAATCCTAAGAATCAACAACAACGAATGCAAAAGGGAAAGTTTGAACCAAACTGGCTAGGTCCTTACATCATTACTGCAGTATATGGATCTGGCACCTATCAACTTTCTACAACTAAAGGAGAAGTTCTTAAAGAGCCTATGAACACTCTCCACCTGAAGCAGTTTTTCAGTTGATTCAATCTTAGCAAGCTCTCTGTACATATCTAAATGTCCTGAAAAAAATCCTAAAAATCAGAAAAAGTCCTAAAAAATAAAAATAAAAAAATCCAAGAAGGTGAGAACCTGGTAAACAGGCGCCTCTTGTTAGTCACTTTCATGCTTTTGCTTTCCTGCTTGTCCTGCTCATGTATCCATGGACTGAGTTTTGTCATAGGTCGAGGGCATTCCCCTCTAGTGTCACTCTTTTCGAGATTTTCCTCATAGAATCTCCTTCGTGACAGTCACCAGTTGTTCTGACTGCATCTGCCTACTG
Source organism: Cupressus sempervirens (assembly GCA_028749045.1). Taxonomy (NCBI): domain Eukaryota; kingdom Viridiplantae; phylum Streptophyta; class Pinopsida; order Cupressales; family Cupressaceae; genus Cupressus; species Cupressus sempervirens. The sequence goes on along the minus strand of CM053784.1, from coordinate 519,272,837 downwards.
TCACCAGTGTCACTCTTTTCAAGATTTTCCTCATAGAATCTCCTTCGTGACAGTCACCAATTGTTCTGACTGCATCTGCCTACTGTCACCAGTGTCACTCTTGTCGAGATTTTCCTCATAGAATCTCCTTCGTGACAGTCACCAGTTGTTCTGACTACATCTGCCTACTATCACCAGTGTCACTCTTTTTGAGATTTTCCTCATAGAATCTCCTTCGTGACAGTCACCAGTTGTTCTGACTACGTCTGCCTACTGTCACCAGTGTCACTCTTTTTGAGATTTTCCTCATAGAATCTCCTTCGTGACAGTCACCGGTTGTTATGACTGCGTCTGCCTACTATCACCAATGTCACTCTTTTCGAGATTTTCCTCATAGAATCTCCTTCGTGACAGTCACCGGTTGTTTTGACTACATCTGCCTACTGTCACCAGTGTTACTCTTTTCGAGATTTTCCTCATAGAATCTCCTTCGTGACACTCACCGGTTGTTCTGACTATGTCTTCCTACTGTCACCAGTGTCACTCTTTTCGAGATTTTCCTCATAGAATCTCCTTCATGACAGTCACCGATTTTTCTAACTGCGCCTTCCTACTGTCACCAGTGTCACTCTTTTTGAAATTTTCCTCATAGAATCTCCTTCGTGACAATCACCAGTTGTTCTGACTGCATCTGCCTACTGTCACCAGTGTCACTCTTTTCGAGATTTTCCTCATAGAATCTCTTTCGTGACAGTCACCAGTTGTTCTGACTGCATCTGCCTACTGTCACCAGTGTCACTCTTTTTGAGATTTTCCTCATAGAATCTCCTTCGTGACAGTCACCAGTTGTTCTGACTACGTCTGCCTACTGTTGTCACCCTATTGAAGAGATTTCTTTCTTACATATTCTGGACATTGACACTTGACATCATCCCGAAACATTAATCTCAATGATATACTTGTTTGGATCTTCTGAGCATTTTCTCTTATTGCTTTGTTTTGCTTTATCATATCTCCTTGAGCAACATCGATGATGTCATCTTTGACTAGAGAAGTAATGACTGGGGGCATGATCTTTTCATATGTTTTCTATTTGCGGTTTAGTTCCAATATGTTGATACATTCCTATAAGAGGGGTGTCCACTATAAGAGCCTCCATTTCGTATTGGATGGCCGTGTGTACCTTGACTCCTTTTTTACAGATATGTCAATGATATTGGTTCTTCTCCTTGTTTTTTGGAGTGAACTCTTCATGCTATAGTACATACTAATACTCGTCCTATTAAGTGAATGTACAGGTCACTGCGAGTATATTTAGCACACTTTTGTCTCAGGTTACGAATGCAAGGGTCATTGCGGACAGCATGAATATTGAATACTTTGCATAAGAGGAATCTCCCGTGTGTTTGGTGTGCCTGTCATACAAGAAACATTCAGGTCATCCTAGCATTCATGCTTTGATGCTTATGTTAACTTCTTACATTAAAAGGGACAAATGTTCTGGTCATTCTGGCTTCTTGTGCCTCAAATGCTTACATTTAATCCCAATATTCCAATAATGAATGTTACATTCATATTTTCATGATTGCAATGTCAGTGGAAGTTGTGTAACATACGAGCTTTGTTTTATATCCAATGATGATAAATCATCGAGGCTTGGTGACCAGACCTAAGGCTGCATCTAACATAGTCTTGCATACTTCATTGGCATTAGCACGCAATTCAACGGTAATCCTATTCATACTCCACATGCATCAGATTCCTCCACGGATGCACAAGCATTTGGTTCATCGATTCTCGTTCCTCTATGGAATACTTGTGACTATCAAATAAAAAATGCACAAAACTATGTCAGATGTCAGTTCATACATATGCGTTCTATCTAAACATACATCTCATGAACATCAGAGCAAAACAAAATAGACAATGACATGTACACAGGAATACTCGGCTCAAAATCTTGTATATATATATATATATATCAAAGAGTGGGCCAGTACAAATAAAATGGGTGCTACTCGAGCACAATTGATAAAAAATGATACATCTGGTGCTGGCACACCAATCGATCCATAGCCAGAGATCAAAATAAAAGTCAAGCACAGAGCATCTAACTCTGTCCTGAGCCCTTGCCTCCGGGAGGAGCAGGAGGAACAGGGGCAACAGGTGGTGGAGGTGGTGGTGGCATATCCGGCCTGACAGGAGGTCGTGCACCTCCAGAATCTCATGCGTACTGAGAGAATCGCTACACCTGTAATGTCTCATCAGGTACTGCACTAGTGTATGCAGCATAATAATATGTGGCTCGAGTAGACTAGAAGAAGATCTCATCCTGTGCCAACTCTAGCCTCCGCTCTACAACCTCCACGCACTCTCTCTGGCAATCTGTCTCTCTCTATCTCTCTACCAGCTATGCATCCCTGACTACCACTACAATCTGCAACTCTCCCAACTGTCGAGAGGCTACACGAACTCGCTCTTGGCACCACCGTACTGCATCTTGTACTCCACCTATCGGCTGATCTGGCATATCCTCATCGACCATCTCTGGTGCATGCTGAGGTGGAGGTGCCTGCTGCGGTGGAGGTGCCTGTCACTGTGGGACCTCCTGCTGAAGAACTTGCTCCTCTATCCTCTACCTCCTCTGCCGACTGTGTCCTGCTCCACTACCCCCAACACCTGGGTCTAATCCCATTTGCCGTGGGGGAATAGGCATCTGCTGTACTCGGTGCTAGACCTGTGGTGGCACCTATGGCTGTGCCTGCTGCTGCTGTGATACCTATACCTGCCCTGCCATCCCTAATGGATCTATGAAGCATGGGAATGGATGGCTCATCAAAAATTCCTGATATGTAGGTGTCATCCTGGCATCTACTACCTCTGGTAGGTAGTCCCACTGAACTGCAACCAAGTTGCAAATATCTATCATGGATCGTCCTAGATCCATCCGTGGAGGTCATCCCCGCTCTATATCCTTCTGTACCCTGGCATAGGCACAGTACTCAGCTGAAATGTCATGTGGTCTACCATACTATCGCCACACTCGTGAGATGACAAATCTCTCTATGACTGATATCGTCCTGCCTACCAGCAGTCGAGAACTAAGCATCCAGGGCAGCTCTCTCGGGGCATCATCCCAGTCCTCTGTCTCTCTCCAGGGTCACCATATAACAGACACCAGGTCATCGAGATGTGCCCACCAATGCTCAGTATGCCCTCGATATCTGCAAATGTAGGGCTCCATGGGCTCTCGAGAATCCTCAAAAATTGGTCTACATACAGGGAGATGCTCCCAGGCCCAGATCTGTAGCACATAAACACCTACTGCCATGGTCTTCTTCTCATGGAAGACAACCTCATGCATCTCATGAAAAAGATGGGCCAACATACACTGACCCCACCCAAAGATCTCAGGTGCCTCAACCATTCTACGGAGCATGACACCCCATCCACACTCCAACCCATGCTGTCCCCTGTCAGGACATAGGAAGCAGCTCAAGAAAATACCCAACACAGATGCTAACCTGTGTGTAGGTCCATAAGTATGCATCAGCTCATCCCAGCTGATGGCCTTGCCCCTTGGTAGCTCTCTCTCAAAAACAATGGATAGTGCCTCTGTCCCTAATCGAGGCACTATATCATATACAACCTGGGTACCGTGAAAGGGAATCCTCAAGATCCTCCATATGTCCTCTAGTGTGATGGTCATCTCACCCATCGACAAATGAAATGTGTTTGTCTCTGAATGGAAATGCTCTACCAATGCGGTTAGTAAACCGTGATTCACCATCATGGCTGGAATCCGGCATAGTGAAGACAAACCCAATCGGGCAATGTGTGCCTGATCTACGTTATCCAAACTCCGCAATAACTCTCCATAAGGTGGATAATGAGATCTAAATGATACATCTCCAAATACCTCCTGCATGCACAACAAAAAAAAATGATAAACAAACGATCAGTATCAATTCGAATCGAAGCATCAAAACAAAATACAATGTGATTTCTAAATGCAAAAAAATTACAAAACTAGCACAGAATTTTGTGCGAGATTGCAGAATCTCGCACGAATACATATGGTTTCATGTGCAATAGTTCTCTCTTCGCGCGAAGAAACTCTCCTCTGCACGAAAATAGATCTCCTCACGCGAAGATAGATCATCTCATGCGAGAAAAGAGGTTCTCGCGCGAAACAAGATTTGCCACGCGCGAAGAAGCTTCATCTTCGCGCGAAGCCAAAATCGCCTCGCGCGAAGATATTCCAGCCACGCGCAAAGAAACAACACATCCTGTTTCTTTATGCAAAGAAAGAATATCTTCGCGCGAGAAGAGATCGGTCTCGCGCAAAGAAAGAATTGAACATCCTAAAACATGCTAAAAAGTGCATAAATGATCTCGAGATGCGTGTAATCGAAAGTATAAAGATGGGAGATCGATGACTCAATGGTGGTCTGTAGTCTGTTGGCCGGCTGTGTCGTCTGGAGTGCTCAAAACAATGATATCTCAAGTTCACTGCCATGTCTATATCAGAGCTCAAAATCACTAAAAGACAAAAGCACAAATGAATTGAAAATGACCCTTCAAGCCATTATATAGGTGTTGACCAAATTTTTCAAAGTGCTCGGATTTGTGCAAAAATCACACCCTTGGCTAATTGGACCATTCTGGATCCATTTTCGGGATCAAATTCAAAATCTGACACACCCAAAAGCCTTAAAAATGTGTTTTAAAATTTTAGGGACCGATGTGATCGAATGCTTGTGCAGTCAAATCTTTCTGATACTTTATAATTCTTGGAATCTTTTCAACTTTACATTCTCCATATTTTCAAATTTCATTTTGAAAATAGTCAACTTAAGTCAACTTTACATGATATACTACTTCAAATCATATTTCTGGTGTGTCATCTTTCGATTTTGCTCCCAAGGGGGCATGATGATTACATCATTAAATACTTATTGCTCGGGGCATCTAGTTCCCATCTTATGTCCTAGTCACTTGGGGCATCTCATCACTTGGGGCTTGTTGTTCCCTTCTATCTGACATTTCTGCCATCTATCTTATCTTTTCATCAATTGATCAACCTTATAACAACTCTTCTCAGAGTTTGATGGATAGGTATTGGGATAGTCTAAACCTTGACTCCTGAGGATCAAACCTCGTTCTGGGGATGATTCTATGACTCATGATGAGACCTTGTTATCTTTTATCAATTTCAGGTATCTAGGTGTTCTATCTAGATCCTTGAAGGTTAAGCTTCGTTCTGGAGATAACTTTCTAAATGCTATTAATTTTAGGTATCTAGGTGTTTTATCTGGATCCTTGAAGATTAAGCTTCGTTCTGGAGATAATCTTCTAAATACTATCAATTTCAGGTATCTAGGTGTTTTATCTAGATCCTTGAAGATTAAGCTTCATTCTGGAGATAATCTTCTAAATACTATCAATTTCAGGTATCTAGGTGTTCTATCTGGATCCTTAAAGGTTAAACTTCGTTATGAAGAAACTTTTTAAATGCTTATCAATTTTAGGTATCTAGACATTCTGTCTAGATCCTTAAAGATTACGCTTCATTCTGAAGATAGTCTTTTAAATGCTATCGATCTTAGGTATCTAAGTGCTCTGCTTGAATTACTTAGGATTAAGCTCTGCTCTAGAGAAGATCCTTAAAAAGCTTATCAATTGGTCTCCGTGTCATCACCTTTGGAACCAATCTCATGTTCACATCATGCTTTTTGATTATCTTTGAATTGAATGCGTTGCTCGCACATTCATTCAAAGAGGGGCAAAATGTAATACCCCAAAATTGGCTCATTGCCATTATACTAATTCTAGTCTATTTCTGATAATTTCAAAGCCCTATTCTAATAGGCAATTCTCATTCTGCTATTCATTACTTGACTTAATTGTCAGATGCAGAAAAAGCCTAATCTGCATTCATCATATTTCTTATTTAATTCCTATAGTACGTACTCATATTAGTTGCATTAAACCTACTTGATTAATATTTAATTTAATTATTGAGTATTTATACTTTAATTAAATTAAATTATATCCTAAGGCTAATGTATTATGGAATTAAATTTATTTAATTTAATAAATATGCGTATCTTAATTAATTAAATGTAATTATTTAATTAAATGAGAAAGGTATTTCTAATTAATTAAAAGAAATTATTTAATTAAATGGAGTACTTACTTCTAAATAATTAAACAAAGTTATTTAATTAAATGGGAAGACATTCCTAATTAATTAAATGAAGTTATTTAATTAAACAAAAGTGTCTCTAATTAATTAAAGATTATTTAATTAAATAGAAAAAGTAATTATGAGAGCATATTTCATTTTATTAAATTAAATATCTCAACAAAAATCTCTCTTCAGTTTAAAAAAGGGGAATTTCCAGTTCACTATTGATCAAAAATGAGTTAACACAGTTAACTCCTTTTTCTACTCAAATTTAAAACAGTTAACTCCTTATTTATCTCAAATTAAGTCTGTTAACTCCCTTTAACTTGGGGATCTCCCTTTATGACTGAAACTCATCTTCAATCCTGACCGTTGATCCGAATCAATCTCAACCATTGATGGATTACAGGAAACTCTATTTAAGAGACCCTCATCTCTTCATTTGGGAGAGGATGAATTGATTTGCTATCGAATTGCTGTTGAAATTCATGCTCATATTTACTTACATTTCTTGCATACATTCTCATTTTTAGTTTAATCTCATTTTAGTTTAATCATGTATATGCTTAATCTAGTTTGCTTCATTTGTTCTTAGATTACATTGCATCTTTCATTTTCTTAGATTAATCTGTATACTCATTCTTAGCTTAATTCCATTGTCAAATCCTTCATTCTTAGAGGGTCTGGTTGCCTACACCTCGATTGTGAGGATATTAATAGGCAAAATCCCTTTAGATAGAAGGCAACAGGTTGCCTTGCAGGGCAAATTTTGGATGTACAATTCAATGTTCATTCCACGATGAATCCGCAAATAAGGACCGTGTTGAAGTGTGTGTGTTAGCATAGGCCGCATTTTCACGCATACAATTTTGACTGTGGTTTATTTTATCCATGGCTTATTATGACCGTAGATTATTTTTTCCTCAGGTTATAATGGTGAGGTTATTGTGTCTATGGATATTTTGGTTGGGTTATTATGTCTACATACCACATGGACAAATGCATGGGAGCTTGAGGAGAGAGAGCTAAAATTCTTTTCCTAGACAAAATTAGCACTATGTATAGGGTGCCTAATATGGGTAAAAGGAAATTGATGATTTTTTTATTGTCTAGGGGGTATCTTTTTTCTACGGTTGAGATGTGGGGTTCATATGTTATCTTATTTTCCCCTCTAAGGTAAGTTTTAAATTTTCTTCAATATCTACTTCAACGTCAACTTTTAAAATGGTTTTACAAGTCTTATATTCTACTAGTTATAGATCTATGGGTACTAGATACCTTTGAAATAATATCACAACTACTAGTTGACTCAAAACTCATTCTTTACTGGTGGTCCAAAACATTCTCAATGCCTTCTCCAGTTTGTCACTTTGTAGATTACCTTGAAGGGTCTACTTTTTTATTCATTCTGATCTTATTATGCAAGTGGCTTGTGAGATAACAAAACAAAGTTTAAGTGTCTTTATGGTCAAAAAAATGACACTAGATTTTCATTAAGTAAAATGGGGTTTGAAGGGGCCCAAAAACCCAAATATGGAGCAGGTGCAAAGAAAAACAACATGTGAACCAAACCAAGAGATATAAAATATGATCTTAAAGTAAAATAGGGGAAACACACTAGAATAAAAATAAAAATATGGGGATCCAAACATTTCTTAACCCCCACCCCCATATACTAGTGGTCAACAAAGAATACAGACCTTAATGAGTTGGCCACTTGATGTAAGATAAGGTAGGTAACTTGCTTAGTCCTTAGGTCCTTTGCCTCAAGGACTTTATTAGGCTTTCTCTTATCCTATTAGGGTTCCTCTTAAGAGCCCTTCCCTATCTCCAAACTACTTCTTACCGAGATACATCAATGGGATTGATTCTTGAACTCATCAATGCCTATTCAAGCCATCCTACCATTTGTCATTTTTTGTCTTTCTTCACCATTCCCACCAATATGAGGAGTGAGGGGTTTTCTTAGGATGTGTTAGAATTCAACCAACCTTATAGACTAAAAACCACTAGGGCTTCCTAATGATTTTTGAAAAGCTACCCAAATTGCACCAATTAGACCTAATTGAATTAGCCTTCCTACTTGGGTTTTTGGGTCTTAACTCCAATTTCCTCTAAATAAGATAGAAAAATAATTTATATTAAAGTACCCTTTTGGAAAAAATCAAGGATTTTGTGGGTCTCAAGTTTCCAAGCCATCCGTATTCCTGAAAGTAATTTTTATTCCTATTTTTAAGCATTTCACTATGAAGATGACAAATCTAACTAGGGTTTGATCTTTACCTCAACAAAAATTGTCATAACATTCCCCTTTGGAATATGATGACTCTATTCACCCCTCATCCTTATGAAACTCTTGGTTTGAAGTATCTTTTACTTTCAAACCCTCTTTAGTCACTTACAAACACTAATGTTGCCTAGTCGAGTGCTTAGGACTAGCCCAAGGCATTAGTTTTAAAATGCTTAGCAAGATTTCTAGACCCCAAAAAAATATGTACATTATGTACATCTTCTCCACTTCTATTTCCCTTAAAACCATGAAGAACTTAAGGTAGGACCTCATGGGGGAGTCATTCTTGTAAAAAATGATCAAAATTGGGCCAACAAACAACCTGCTTAGAAAAGATTTTCAAAACCTAACTAAATGAATTCTCACATGAAAATCACCTGAAATAAAAAGGACTGTATAGACAAAAACTACACTAATCTAAAGCAAAAACTTGAACTTCATTCCATTAATGTAAATAAGCCAACTAAAACATGCAAAAACTATCAAAATTGAGTAGAATTCATAGCTTTCAATGTCAAAATTTCTTCCTTAGGGAATCCAACCTCTATAATGAGTATATTTTGTGGTTTTGTATGTTTTCTAAGAGATTCATATTGTTATCAAAATTGTCAACCTCAAAACCATGATGTGTGCAAATATTTCTTAAATGTTGTCAAGCAACTTTTGAAAAGTTATTTTTGATAAGATAAACAAGTTTTATAGGGACCCTGAAACCCAAAAGTAATTACAAAAACATGGCTAGAAACAAGAAAAAGAAGCCCAAGTAGAATAAAACAAGTCTAATGGATGAAACTAAGCATGAGGCCTAGCCAACAACAGAGGCCAAAAAAAAGGCAAAACAAACTAACTATTTTTAACAGAACTTAGCAAAAGCTAGAACCAAAAGCCAAAATAGAAATAGCAAAAACACAAAAAGATAGATCAAGAGGGCTACTCTTGGTTGTTCTTCTTGAGATCCTGCATGGTCTGGGTAGCCTCATAAATCTTCTGGTGCTCCTCGGCCATCTACTCTTGGACTTTCTTCTTTTCCTAGTCCAAACTAGTAAAGGTGATATTAGTGGCCATATCTTCATCTGATCTGGCTCTGCCTCTATCCTTCCCATCCTCACTAGCTAATAGTCCTTTATCTTTTAGCACATTGGTTAAGGAGAGAATATTGTCATTGATTTAATTGAGGAGAGAGATCATCTGACTAGCCAAATTATGATTATAGTTTTCAAGATACTTAATTCTCCTCTCAGCCAGACTGACTCTATCCTCCCGATCCTCCTGATTCTCATTTTCAGTCTTCTTCTTGTTGCCCTCCAACTAACAAACCTTCTCTCTGACCTCTTCCAGCTCATGGTATAGCCACTTGATTTACCTAAAATTATCAATCATGCTATTACAAGCATTGTTCAAAATATTCATACCTGTCTCCCTAGCATTATCAGTGATGGCCAAAATAGTAGGGTCAATGAGCTCTTCAAGCTAGGGTTGTTCCTAGTTTTCCACTAGAATCTAAGGATTCAATGCTTCTCTAAAAATTCCCATTGTCGCAGTCCTAACATTGAAATTTCTCCAAGCTTTTCTCCTATTTTTGATAAGCACTTCCCCCTCTTTACCACCAGTATTATCCTTTTCCTTCTCCTTGGGATGAGAATGAGGATGAATAGGGTAGAGAGGGAGAATCATAACATTTAGCCCCTGATTCAAAACCCTCTCATCATCCACATCATCCCTTTTCCATTTCTTCCCTGCATGTTCCTCTTTAATCTCCTCTTCCATCTCCTTACCCTCATCATTAGAAGCCATGTCCTCCTCATCCTCATTATAATCCATATCATCTTTACTAGAGATTTGGCCATGATCCCTTGGGCTCTTTCTTCTTGGGGTTATAATAGAGGACAACTTCTTAACTTGACCCTTAATATTCTCACCAGAAGAAACATTCCCCTCCTCATCTGAGCTTATGCTCTGAATATCATCAAAATTAGAAGAGTAGCTAGAGCTGCCATTGTCTACTTCCACATCTAGTGAGGGATTGTTGTAAACCATTTGAGCTTTGAAGTACTCATGGATAAGCAACAAAAATCCCTCATGCAGAGTAGGGTTCACATTAGGTTTCTTCTTAAAGCTAGTGATTGCCTTACTCATGGAGGTAAATAAATAGTAAGGGAAAGAAATTTTACTATCATGGCAAAAATGATTAAGAAGAAAAAAATGATGGGTTCTTACTCAATCAAACCTAGGGCCCAGAGTACTATATTCAATGATAGCATGTAAAACATACCTCTAGAGCTTCTTGATGGAATCCATCACATAGAATGTCTCACTTTTAATCAGTTCATTCATTTCTTTAGTGCTCTTCACAAAATTCTTCACTACATTCGTTGAGAGTTTTTTATGCCTATAAAACTTGAAACCCTCCATATGAATCTCTCCATTTCTCCATTTCTCCACTTCCCCCACCAGTTCCTTTCTACATCATTCTCCCACCATCTCTTTAGTTTTAGCTCCTACAATTCTCATATACTTTGATCTCTGCAACTCCTCCATAGACAAAATTTTGGCATTGTTTCTTTGATAAGCACCAAAATAATTCACCTTACAAAAAAACAAATAGTAAATGAATATTTTGACCCACAAAATGTGTCGAAAAGACAATGATAACCTTAGCTACTTGTAAAAACCAAAAAAGCCTTTATGACTTGTACCCATTTCCCAAATTCCTTTAATATTCATTATTACAATTAGATCTCCACTATACACCCCTAGATTTTTTCTAGGTCGATAAGGGTCTTATCTTTCACTAGAATATCTTTTCTTGATTGCCAAGTAATCAACTTGTCAAAACCCACACCTTTGTTGGCAAACCAATTTGCAACTAGATTTTCTTCTCTAAACACGTGTGACATGGACAGTCTCAAATTTTGCAAGAGTGTCACATTTCTCTTCAATTAGATTGGCAAGACCAATAAGGAAGATATTTTCAATTTATACAATTAATTATATTATTGGAGTCCCCTTCTAACCAAATTTTAGTTATTTCAACTTCAAAAGGCAATTTAACCACATGGCACACTACTCTAGCTTCTACAAAATGATTACTCTAGAATCCCAATAGAAGAGAAAAATCCATGACTCCCTCACCAAAATTATTTCTTATTATTCCACCACTCTCAAGGGATCTAGATTTCCTTTAGAGGCACCATTGAAGTTGGCTTTGTACCATCCCTTTGAGGGAAGAAGCCATCTAGCTTCCTATCTTTTTCCTTTTCCATCTTTCTACTACCAACTTCAATTTCTCCCCCCTTCTTCACTTCATACTTTTTCTCTATGTTTTTATAAATCCTCCTCCCAAGAACAAGCTAGCTCCTCTTTATCCCTAAATATTCTGTTGTTCCTTTCCTTCTAGATACTCCAACAAAAGTGAGGCAAAATCTAGGTGCTTAATTTTTGTAAAACAGAAGATTTAAACAAACTTTTCCATTGACTAAAAAAATCCAAGAGATTGTCTAACATACACCAAAAAATCTCAAAGTCCTGGACAAGGAATTCCAAAACCTCCCTAGAGTAAACACAATGAATGAAAAGATGGTTTCCCAACTCCAGCTTGTTTTTACAAAGAGAACATCTATTAGGCATAACATGTCTTCTCTTTATAAGATTATCTTGAGTGAGGATTTTATTCTGAAGGGCTAGCCAATAAAAGATGTTGATCTTTGGAATAAGACCAGGAAGCCAAGCACTCACCCAAGGGGGATTCTCCCTTAAACACCAAAGAGATTTATAGCCTGAAGCAAAAAAATAACTACCATTGGGATTTTCCCCCCAAATCAACTCATCTCTCTTATTACTTAGAACCATAGAGTTTAACACTATCATAATCGATTTCAAATCCTTAGATATGAGGGAAAGATCTCTCCATCCCTGGCTAATCCTATAATTGCTTACTTTAAACCCAAATTGTCATGTACATTCATTCACCCAAATTTCATTAACAAGATTGTTGATAAGGGGACCTTGAAGTGACCAACTATCAAACTAGAACTGATTATCCTCCCCATTGCCCAATTTCCAAGAAACTTTGGCCCTAGCTAGGTTCCTGGCCTTCAGGATACCATTCCAAATGATCGACCCTTTAGGAATGTCCTCATTGTTTAAGATAAAATGAAGAGAGGGCCTTTTAATGTATTTATTTACCAGGATATCCTTCCATTCACCAGTGTTGTTGAAAATATGCCATATTTTCTTAGCCAAAAGAGCCTTATTGAGATGGGTTAGCTTCCTTATGCCAAGACCACCATACCTCTTTGGAAGACACACATTCTCCCAAGAAACAAGAGGATACCTTTTTCTCCCTTCAAGGCATGTCCATAGAAAGTCTCTTTGAATTTTTTCCATTTTCTTAGCAAATCTCACTGGAATCCCAAACAAGCTCAAAGCATACATAGGTAGGTTCTGTAGAGTAGATTTGACTAGATGACATTTACCTACCTAGCTGAGTGAAGCACCTTTCCAACCAACCAAATTTTTACTTAATCTGTCCAATATCCCATTCTAGAAGGAGTCTAGGGGAGAAGAGCCCAAAGGGAGCCCTAGATAGGTAGAGGGAAGCTTTCCCACTCCAGAGCCAAGGATCCTAACAATTTTTCTCTGTCTAGCTTTTTGGGTATTAATAAAGAATATCAAGCTCTTATCCCAATTTATCAGTTGTCTTGACCCTCTAGCCTAAATATCAAGGATCTCCTTCATAGCCTTAGCCTCCTTAACAAAAGCCTCCCCCTCCATTATTGTATCATCCAAAAATTGCTAGTCGGAGAAAGGATCACATTTTGATGAAGGCTTGATCCCCTTGAGAGTACCATCTTTATTTTTGTGCTCAATAAGCCTACCAATACATTAAGCCAAATTAATGAAAAGAATAGGCAAGAGGGAGTCTCCTTGTCTAAGACCTCTAGAAGGTTTAAAGAATTCTGAAGGAGCTCCATTAACCAAAATGGCAAGAGAAGAGGTTGAAACAAGTTGAGAGATAATCTTACAGAATTTTTGATCAAATCCAAAAGCCTGGAGGACCAAACCAAGAAAAGACCAGTCAACCCGATCATAGGCTTTAGAGAGATCCAGTTTAAGCAACATACTTTCACGTTTACTAGCTTCCATAGAATTAATAACTTCATGAACCATCATTATTGAATCTAAAATATGTCTTCCAAGGATAAAGCCAGTTTTTTACTAATATATAATCAAAGGGAGAATTTTGAGCATCCTAGAAGTAAGCACCTTCGAGATGATCTTATAAAAAGAGTTGCATAAACTAATAGATCTAAACTTATCCAAAGAGTTTTCCCCAGGAGATTTAGGAATGAGGACCAAGAAAGTGGAATTTATCTCCTTGAGAATACTTCTAGCTCCAAAGAAGTCATGAACAACCTTCACCACATCTTCCATAACCACCTGTCAGTACATTTGAAAAAAGAAGGTAGGAAACCCATCGAGACCTGGAGATTTATCAATAGGCAAGGAAAAAAGAGCCTCTCTAACTTCCAAAGCATTAGGAATAGCCTGAAGCATTTTGTTGTGGTGGGGTTGGATTATCTAAGGGATACAAGAAACAATGCCATCCTAATCCACCCTTGATAACAAGGGGTCCCAAGACAGAAGAGAAGAGAAGAAAAAGACCACTGCAACAAAGATATCAACATCTTTAGACAGCAAAACTTGCACCCTCTTGATTCAAGAGATTTTTTTATTAGCTCTATTCTTAAGAGTGGAAAGGTGAAAAAAAATTGTATTCTGATCTCCATCCTTGAGCTAATTTATTCTTGATCTTTGTCTCCAAAAAATTTCCTCCTTATTGATAACATTGTGCAAGTTTGAAAGAATAGTCAGCTCAACCTCCCTATTTATCTCATTATAGCCTTCCTACTGAATATTGCCTTGAATTGAAGTTAATTTATCAGATAGATCCTCCTTATCATGAAAGATATGACCAAAGTCCATTTTGTTCCATACTTTAATCATCCTCTTCACATTGCTCAGTTTCCTGGTTACTCTGAACATAGCAGTTCCTTCCACATGAATCCCCCACTAGAATTTTACTTTTTCTAGTAGATTTGGGTGAGAAGTCCAAATTTTTTCAAACCTAAAAGGAAATTTCCTTCTTGGTTCAATATGAACAACCAAAGGGAAATAGGAGAATGATCAGAGCCAACTTTAGGAAGTAGAGATAACTTACAAGAGAAGGTTTGCAACCAATCAGGAGAAATTAAAGCTCTGTCCAATTTGACCTAAATACACTCCTAACCAATTATTTTGTTAGACCAAGTAAAGACACCTCTCGTAAGATCCAAATCCAAAAAAGAAAAACCATTAATAAAACTAGAGAGGTTCTATTTACTATCTCAATCTAGAGCCAGGCTCCCCATCTTCTCCTCATCCACAAGTAGAGTATTGAAATCTCCCACTATGATACCTTTCCTTAAGTTACTAGGCTGCACTAGCTCTCCTACTTTATACTAGTAATTATTTCTTTCTCTTTTGTTGTTAGGAGCATATAAATTCAGCAAAAACTAGTTTTCATTAGAATGCATATGATAGACTCTCCAAAAAAGAATGTTACCATGATTATATTCTGGTTCAAATCTAAAATGCTTGTTATTATATAAAATTAGTAGACACCTAGATGCACCCTCTGAGTCTGAAGCTATATCACTCATGATTTTACTAAATTTAATATTCCCCAAACTTTCCTTCTTCATTTTGGTTTCCTAAATTAAAAAAAAAAACATGAGGCCTTTGGTCCCTGATCATATTCCTAAGAATCTCCTATTTGTGGATTCCATTGAGTCCATGAATGTTCCAAGATAGGATCTTCATGCTTTGATTGATGATCAAGATTCCTAGATGGTATGTTGCATTCCATCCATAATATTTCTTCTCATTTCCTCCTTTCTAAGTTGGTTCTTGCTTTTCCTACCTGATTGATTGGAGATAAGGCTAGGATTAGCTTTTAACCTGCTTCTGGTAGTAGCTGGAGAAGTAGGTGAAGGGTCTCAACTATTCTTCTTCTTTCCATTTCTAACCATAGACCAGGAAGCTTCATTAGCATCCTTGCAATTATCAAACAAAGCTTCTAGTCTAGTCAGATGTCCTAGTGTGGTGGCTGAGAGTCACTCAATGATTCTATTCATAGTCTTAGGGGTTACCCTATTGACCAGGCTTCTATTGGATTCCTTGGATAGAGGAGGATCACAATTTATAGGTTCCTCTAGAGAGTCTAGGAGAAAGGATAACTTAGGTTCTAGATCAGCAGAAATCATGACCTCATGTATCTTCTTAGGCCCTTGGGTCATCCCCTTTCTTGCCTCTTCTGGTATAATGGTGATTGGCTTCTTATGAGGGGGGCAATCTGTGCCAACAGGTTTTGCCTTCATATCTTTATCTAAGTCAGCCTCCACATCTTGAAGGGCTAAGACCTCAGCTTAAGGATCTGAAACCATATTAGTATTGACTTTCCCTACTATCTCCCCTACCTTCTTGTCTAGAGTATCTTTCTTCTTCCATTCCTTTTTGGGAGCATTGGCAATTTTCTTGTCGGCTTTTTTTTGGACCTTCCCCTCCTTTCCTTTACCTTTGAATAACAGGCAGGTGCCAACTTTGTGGCCTGCCTTTTTGCAGTGGAAACACACAAAGGGAACACTTTCATAGTCGATCTATTGAACCTTTTTCCCAAATGGGACTAAAATTTGATGACTTGGGGCATGTCTTGACCTTCCATCACACCAACATAGATCCTAGCATAAGTAAGCCTCTTCTTAGCTACTGTGATAGGATCAATGGAAAGGAGTTCTCCAAATGATCTCACAATACCATTGAAGACATCCTCATGCTAGTATTCAAGAGGAAGTTCAGGCAATCTAATCCATACCAAGGCCTGGGTAAGGAAGTCATTGTTTAGATCTAGGTTAGAGGTCCATTTCTATAGGATCAGAGTAGATCTCCCCAAAGATCAATTTCCTGCACACAAGATTTTAGCATAGTCCTCTGAACAAGAGAACTTGAAAGTGATGAACCCTTTAGCCATAGCAGTCAACTCAACATGCCCCTTCAGCTTCCATTTATTCATTGCGAAGACCCTCACTAGGTCAATGTTAGGCCATGGACTAATGAATTTTCCCACCAAAGTATTTTCCATATTGAGGATATTATGATCTATGATTTCTCTAAGGACTTCCAAAGTGAAAATGCCCTTCTCCTTATTAGATTTATCAATAATTTTATAAAAATTAAACTTGTCAGTTTGACCTCGAAGAGATTCAACCACTGACTCTAGGCCCCAAAGGTCCCACCACTTAGAGGTGGGGAAGAATATTCTTGCCTAGATGAGGCTGCAATTTTTGTGGGTCCCCATCCTTGGGTGCATGGGTGTCTTGCCCCTCCTTTTCTTGCTTTGCACCTACATGATGGTCCTCAATGCTCGTGTTCTCTAGGTTCTCGCCTAAAGCCCGATTCAAATTACCACTCGTTACTACTCCACTCCCCATCCTCGATGCCTATATCTTTCAACTTTTGAAGAGTTGTTGAAAACTTTTATAATTTTTCAAATTTCAAATCTCTATCACTTAGAACCTTCCAAGTAGATCTAACATGGTCCCAAATTTTTCAATTTTGAAAATTTCAAATCTCTAGCATTAGAACCTTCCAAGTCAGTCTAACATGGTCCCTTCATGATGTCTAGGAATTATTTGGCCTTTAGAACACTAATCTACAGGTTTTAGGCTACTTTGCCTTTTCTTTACAACTTTTGTCAATATTTGACATCTTTTTTACATCTTTTCCCTTTCTTTCTTTGAATGAAAAGTGGAGTCTCCAATCCTTTCAATATGATGTGAAAACATTATGGATGATAAGAAAGGTTTAAAACCCATACCCTCATTCTTTTATGGTTCAAGACCCATAACCCCTAACACAAATAATACTCAACAAACAAACCCACATACTCCTAAAATGGAAACTTTACCTAGGAACAAAATCCAAACAAAAAGATGACATTGAAAGGTCGAAACTCACACTTCTAACTTGGATAGAGTCCGTACATGCCAAAAATCCAACTAGAAACCAAAATGAGAGGCTTTTAACTAGGTTCTCCTACACCATACTCCCCTAAACAAAAACAAGATAATCCATCCTTGGATTGAGTAGGTGGAAGTTAATTCTAAACCTTTTGAAATATGTCTCTCTAATCCAATTAGCATTAGCTTCATCCTTGACAAGCCATTTGACAAGATGTTCTAAGTAGTCCTTCTTCCTAGTCTATTTTTCAATCCTTAAATCCAATATCTTATCTACTTGTCGAGGTGGAGTAGGGGTGATGTGTAAGTCTACTACATCTTGCATAACCTTGTGAAGACTCTGATCAACATCACAGACAAGTTCCTTTTAGGAAATCAAATCTACAACTTTTAAAATGGGGGATAGACCAATGTCTTCTGGAAGTGCCACCTTGTAAGAATTATTTCCATACTTGGCAAGTACTTTGCAAGGACCTAACCTTCTCATGTGGAGATTATGTGGTATCCCCTTTGGAAATATGTATCCATTCAAGTGTACCATCACAAGATCCCTATCTAAAACTATAACTCCCTCTTTGAGCTATCCATCTTCTACTTCAATTGATCAACATTTTCAGTTAATTTCCTCTTCACACTTTCACAGACTTCCCTCATGGAGTTCCATCCTTCAAATATCTCAACTCAAAAACCCCTCTAGGATACAATCCATAAACTATTTCAAAAGGACTCTTACCTATTAATCTATTTACTATATTGTTAGGATTAAACCTTAGATAGAAATAACAATATTAGAAAATAATAGGTCACACAGAAAATAACACAAGACACCAAGATTTAATGTGGTTCACACAAACCATGAGCTACCTCCACCAATTAGCAAGTCCAATATTATTATGATCCAATGATTACAACCTAATTACAATTTGTAATCCCTTATAGCTCAATAACATTGCAAGAACCAATTTTCATATCATACCTTATGAAACAATCCCTAACCCTAAGACCTTTTATACAAGTATTTGTGCTACTTTAGAGTTAAAACTAGTTACAGCAAGTCAGCTATAAATTGGTGAATAGTAGCCCAAAATTTTGTGCCATTGGTGAATAGTAGCTTAAAGAATTTATGAATTATGTACATTACTTTCCTGATCAGTCACCAAAAACTAGCATATATCATTGTAGGCATATTCAACTTGCCCAATGAGTTGATCACAAGTCTACCCATATTTTTTTGTGAGACACTTGAGTAGGTTGCTAAGAATCCTATTAATCACCTCTATTTGGCCATCAATATGTGGGTGATAGGCAGATCCAAAAGACAAGTTAGTTCCAAGCCTTCTCCATACTATCTTCCAAAAGTGGCTCATGAATTTGGTGTCCCTGTCTGAAACTATCTTCATAGGTAGGCCATGTATCCTAACCATCTCTTTGAAAAATGATTGAGAAATCTAACAAGCATCATGTATGGTCTTACAAGGTACAAAATGGGCCACCTTACTAAAACTATTCACAATCACATAAATGCTATTATATCCCTACCTTTTCCTTCTTAGACCAACTACAAAATCCATACTTATACACTCCCATGGCCTACCAGGGATTGTAATTATTGGTAAAGACTACAATTTGATGATGTTACCTTAAATTTTTGGCACACTATACAACTCTCATCATGTTGTCTAATATCTCTAGTCATCCTAGGCCAAAAATAGAACCTAGTGACTCATTCTTGAGTCTTATTAACTCCAAAATGACCACTAACTGTCCTATTATATTTCTCTTGGATCAAATTCTCCCACATTGACCCTCTAGGGACACAAAATTGACCTCCTTTAAATAATAGATTGTTCTACAATGTATAATCTAGAAATGTCACCATGAATGTTATTTTCAAACTCCTTGCATACCTTGTAGATTTGAGCAAAATCTTCATCATCAACATATAGGTCTTTGAAGCTTTCAATTCCTATTCTTTGCAATTGGATCTCTTGGAATATGAGGAGTCTCCTACTTAATGCATCAATTACCTTATTCTGCAACCCCTTCTTATGTTTTATGGTAAATGTATAGGCTTGTAGGTACTCTACGCACTTCACATGCTTGCTGCTGAGTTTTTCTTAAGAATTAAGGAAACTAAGAGCTTGGTTTTCTAAATACACAAAAAATTACTTGGGAAACAAGTAGTGTGTCCATTTTCTTATAGCTTGGACTATAGCATACAACTCTAGGTCATAGGAAGAGTACTCCTCTTTGCTTCATTGAGCTTCTCACTATGAAAAGTCACTTGCCTTCCTTCTTAGCGTAGAATAACCCAAATGGCTACATTACTTCCATTATGTTGCACTTGGATTTTTTTTTCAAAACTAGGAAATACTAGTGTAGGTCATTCTACTATCTTCTTCTCAAGTGTCTCAAACCCATGATCAACTTGTGGGGTCCAATGAAACTTTTCCGTCATGCCTCCCTTAATTGTATCTAACATAGGAGCACATATGCCACTGAAATGTCTGATAAAATTTCTATAATATTGTGCCAAAACATGGAAGCTTCTCATATTTGATGTAGTCTTAGGAGTAGGACAACTTAAAATGACATCTACCTTCTCTTGATCCATTTTGAGGTTAGCTTGAGATAAAACAAAGCCAAGATAAACTAGCTTCTATTTCATGAAGTCACACTTCTCCAAATTGATCATTATATTTTCTTCATGAAACTTTTAAAAAACAATTTGTAAATTCTTGATATGCTCCTCTTTAGTTTTTCTAAAAATTAAGATGTTATCTAAACAGGCAACAAAAAACTTACTAATGTAATCTGCCAATATCTCGTTCATCATCCTCATAAAAGTAGATGGAGCATTAGATAGACCAAATGGCATCACAAGCCATTCAAAAACCTTTTTTAGTTTTGAAGGTTGTTTTCCATTCATCCCCTTCATTTATTTTGATTTTATGGTAGCCACTTTTTAGGTCTATCTTGGTGAATATTTTTCTTCCCCTAAGCAATCCATTAGGTCTTCAATTCTAGGTATTGGAAACCTATTCCTAATGGTGGTCTTATATATGGCTCTATAATTAGTACAAAGTGTTGGAAATATAAGAGTAACTAAGAGGGGAGGGGTGAATCAATTACTACTAAAACAAATCTTAGATCCCTTAGATGTCAAATAAAATCTAGAATATTAAAACTGATTACTGCTGATACTCAGTATGCATATAGAAATTGTTGTAACTCAATAAATGTAGAGTGTATATTAATTTAGCAGATCTTAAGATGTTATTAGTAATTTACATACAAGCATGAAAAAAATAACATGAACCCATAAGACACCAGGATTTAACATGGAAACCCAATTTGGGAAAAAACACAAATTGTAACTAGTTACTATTTTTCACTCTTCTGAGGTGAGCCCTATTAGGAGCCAACCTTATTAAAGGTTACAAAACACACTATTAGGTGTGACCCTATTAGGAGTGTCCTTGCAAAAGGTCTTGAAAAAATTCAATGGAATTTCCATCTTGTTAGACAATTTACAAATAGTTGTTAAACCAACTCTATTAAGAGATTTTAGTTCACTGCTACAATGGTTAGAGAGTAACAATGAAATGATCTGATTGTGATGCAATTGAGTTGCTGATTAAAAATATTTTTTCGGGTTCATACTTGATCCTTTCTAATTGAATAAAACTTTTTTTCTCCACAAGGATACTTTCTTATCCTTCAAGTTTTCTTCCTCTCTTATTATCTTTTTCATTCAACTTGCATAACACACACTTTGAAATCACATCTTGACCTTTTACTTATACCTTCCAGATTGTCAAGTCTGCTCAAATAAAAACTAGACTAATCAATATTCATCACCTTAGTCAGCTAGAATCAATAGGTAAAATAATTGACCTTTACATACCAAAATAAGAAAATCCTTTGGTAGCTAACCCAACTCAGTAGAAGCTTATTCTGAAGTGATTTCCCATATTAACCAATAGGAGCTCAGTTAACATTGTGAACTTGCAAAATACATTTAGTAACTGAGTGAACTAGGTTAATACTAACTCTATTCATTTTTCCCATTTTTAACCAAGTGAGCTTAGTTAACACTCTTTTCTACTTAACTTCCTTCAATGCCCGAGTGAGCTTGGTAGATATTACTTTCTATACAGAGTAAACTTAGGAATGCTCGGTAGACTAGGAAAACTATCTTTACTGACCAAGTGAGCTTGGCATGCACTGACTATCAACTAATATGACATTTGTATAACATCAAAGACAATACAAAATTAATCAATTATATCCAACAATCTCCCTCTTTGGCATTGATGGCAACACAACATGTCATATCATAATGAAATTTTGAGAAAAAGACTCCCTCTATCAGAAAATTTCTTGCTCTTTGATTTTATATAGAAAACTTCTCCTATAGTATTTTCTCTCTATGAAGGAACTGCTTAACTTCTCCATCTACAAAATTTTGGAAAAATATGACCATAAACTTCTCCCTCTTTGACAACTCTTGTCAAAGACAATTCTGATTAGTATCAATGTACCTTGAGTACAGATTTGTTTGCAATATGTCCTTGTCAATACTGCATCAAATGATTGATCTTCAACTTAGTTCCTATTCATACATCACTAAACTTTATTTAGTGAGCTTCAAATAGGGGAATGACCCCTAGCTTACCTTTTAAATACAAAAATGTATCCTTAGGTAATGGCTTTGTGAATATATATGCAATTTATTCTTTTGTATGCACATATTCCAATCTAATTTCTTTATCCTATACTAATTCTCTTACAAAGTGATATTTTATAGCAATGTGCTTTGTTTTGGATGTATCACTAGATTCTTTGATATGTTGATTGCACTAGTGTTATCGTAATACATGACTATTGGCTCTTTTATTTCAACCTTCATTCCTTCCAACAACTGTTTGAACCAAATAATGTTAGAGAAATTTACTACTACTGCTACATATTCTACTTCTATTATGGATTGAGATGTGCAGTTTTTCTTTTTTCCTGTCCAAGATACCAGCCTTTTACCAAAAAAAAATGTTCCCCACTAGTGCTTTTTTCGTCATCAAGATTTCTTGCCCAATCAACATCTGTAAATACTTCTAGGTCAAGGTTGACTCCAAGTTTTTACCATAAGCCATAGCCTTCAGTACCTTTTAGATATCTCAAGATTATTTTTAATGCCATCATGAAGTTTTCTCTAGGCTTTGCTAAGAATCTTGCTACTATCCCAAGTACTAAGGCAATATCAGGCCTTATATGTACTACATACTATAATTTCCCAATTATTGATCTATGTAAGGTTCGATCTACTTCTTTGGAGTCATCATCTTTGGTAAGCTTGTGTCTGGTACACATGGGGGTTCCAACTGGTTTTGAATCTTCCATTCTAAATTTCTTGAGTATCTCTTTGATATAATTATATTGAGTGATATAGATACCATTTTTATTCTATTGTATCTGCAATCCAACAAAGAATTTTATTTCACCAAACATGGATATTTCAAATTCTTTATTCATATGTTCTGAAAATGCTTTGCATAAGTCATCATTTCTTGTGAATAGAGTATCATCCACAAGTATTTTTGCCAACACAATCTTCTTATCTAGTTCTTCCTTAATGTATAAACTATTGTTATCATTTTTTCTTTGAAAACCAATCCATATCAAATAGTTATTTAGTCTTTCATACTAGGCTCTAGGAGCTTTTTTAAGACCATATAGGGCTTTTTGTAATTTGTAGACCATGTCCCTTTTGTCTGGATCAAAAAAACCTTCTAGCTATTCAATGTAGACTTCCTCATCAAAAATTCCATTCAAGAATGTAGATTTAACATCCATCTGATATACTTTGAATCCTTTGTGAGCTGCATAAGCCAATAAAGTCCTGATGCTTTCTAATTTTGCAACATGGGAAAAAGTTTCATCATAATCAATACCTTCTTCTTGAGAATAACCTTTACATACCAATCTCACTTTGTTTCTTGACACTTTTCTATCTTCATTTAGCTTATTTTTTAATACCCATTTTGTACCAATCACATTTTTATCTTTGGGCCTAGGTACAAGAGTCCAAGTTTTATTGTTTTCTATCTGTTCTATTTCTTCATTCATAGCCTCAATCCAACTTTCATTTTCCAGTGGATCTTTAACGCTTCTAGGTTCAAATTCCACAAGTAAACATGTACCTTTTAGTTTTCTTCTTGTCATTATTCCATTTGATTTGTCTCCAATGTTCTGATCAGGTGCATGATGCCTTCTGACATATTTAGCCAATATAGGTTCTTTGATTTTTGAATGAATTGTACTATCTTCATTTTGAATCTCAACCTCAGACTCAGGTCCTTCTATCTATGGCTCGTGTTCTTCAAACTTGGTATGCACTAACTTGGTAGCTTCTAAATGTGACTCAGGTCCTTATGACTTGATTTGCACTTCCTACAACTCAGTAACTAATGGAGATTTGGATAGATCAAGAGATGAAGTCTCTTTTTTGTCAAATGTGTTTGGCAATGTATTAGGTTCATAGTAGACAATTTTTTTTTAATCTTGTGGCTACTTTTTACTTTCTTCTTCAATCTTTTCTGCAAACTCATCAATTCTCAAATGTGCACTTTCTATGATTTTGTGAGTGGACAAATTTAGACATTTGTATGCTTTACTTCTGTAGGAATATCCTAGAAATATACCTTCATCACCTTTTACATCAAATTTGTATTTTCTAGATTCTTTCAATATATAACATTTTCTATCAAGTACTTTCAAGTAACTTACATTGGATTTGTAGCCATACCATAGTTCATAAGGAGTTTTTTTTGAGCCCTTCTTCAACTGAACTTGGTTCAAAGTATGAACTATAGTGCTGATAGCTTCCTTCTAGTATTTTATAACAACATTCTTCTTAATCATTAGTGTCCTTACATAATCTATTGAAATTTACAAGTGGGAAGTATACTTCTGAGGGGGGGTAAGTCAGAAGTACTAAACTTTAACCTTTAAAACTTTTAACTTAAATCAATACATGCATGAAAACATATTGAAATATCATGAAAGTAAAAGCATGCATGAAAAATATTTGACACCATATTTGATCAACCAGAAACTATCCAAAATGAGAAGGTATAACTGGGGTGGGGACGACACCCACAACTTACTACTATAACAATAATGTAACTTTTCAAGGTTACAATGTTTGACCATTAGCAATGGTCTACCCTGTGAGAGGCATATCCTGTTAAAGGCTTTTACAGCTTGTTAGAAGTGCATTTGTCTAAAGGATTTACAAGACATTCACTTGGAATGCCACCCTATGAAAGGATTTATACAATGGTTGTTAAACCAACCTAAGTCCATAGGATTTCATTCTATTACAACAATTTTTAGAGAGTATAGTAGAATGTTTGATCTGATCACTTACAATATGATATTTTTTTATTTTAGATCCTCGTTCTATTTGATCTAATCCTCACTAATTTGGTATGAAGCTCTTATAATGCTAATTCTCTATTTTGTTGACTGATCTTGCAATATGCCTACTCTGCTAAGTCACCAAGTGAATGTCCTCTTATCACTTCACCTCACTCACATGCGTCACACTCTCATCATTCAGTGCTCATAAATTATGGGGCTTTGATATCCTTAAAAGGATTTTGTGACTTAGGGTTAGGTATGAATCTACAAATGAGATTCATCCATTTTTCCTCTTTAGCATTCCAATTATTTCATTGGTTGCATGTTGATTAATAGGGAATCAAATAGATTTGATCTTATCTCTAAGCTTTGAGATCTATCCATTAGCTAGCATGCAAATGGTTTACATCTTAGTTTGTGAAGGCATAAACTTTTATGTTGATTATGTGTTGTTTGACACTTGTTGATTACTAATGCTTGACACTTACTCAAATTTTGTCTTACTCGACACCTGAACATGCTCGATGTCTATTGTTCATATAGCACGTATGCTCACTCAGCACTGTCTATTTGCTTGGCACCTGAGTGAATCAACACTTACTGTATTTCTAGCTTAGCACATATTGAAACTCAATACTTGTATATATTATACTCAACATATGTTGCTAGCTTGGTATGAACTTAGCAAATAGCTTAAGTGTGTTGACACTCAATTGTCAAAACCATTTTGGGATCAACACAATCCATGATGAATCTGTTTCTTCTTTCAACTATTCCATTTTACTCAGGAGTACTAGGGGTTGATACTTGTCTTTTTATTCCTCTTTAATTATAGAAATTGTTGAATTCTTTTGAGATGAATTCACCACCTCTATCTAATCTTAAGAATTTTAATCTTTTTCCAATTTCTTTTTCTACTCTAGCCAGATCCCATTTGAATTTCTCAAAAGCTTCTATTGTTTCTTTTAGATACATAACAATCTTTATTCTAGAATAACCATCAATAAAAAGAATGAATTTTTTTCTGCACTATAAGTTTCTATTCCAATGGGTCCACACAAATTAATATGCAAAATTTCCAAGACATCTTCTGACTGATAGTTTTTCTTTTAAAACTAGCCTTTCCCATTTTACCAATTTGGCAATTTTTGAATAATCCAACATCAGGTTTCTTCAAATTAGGGGACCTCCTACTCTTCTAAGTTTTCTTATCTTGACCATATTATCAAAGTTTACATGACATAGTCTTTTGTGCTATAACCAGCTTTCTTTTACTTGAGCAATAAAGCATGAACAATCACCAAGATCAAGATAAAATAGGTTACCTTTTGTTTGCCTACTTGATCCAATGAGATTCAACCTTTTCCTTTTATGCAACAAGGTTCATTATTTCCAAAACTTACACTACCTCCATCATAGTGTTCAAAATGTTTAAACTTAGTTTTATCTCTAGTTATATGGTAAGAACATCCACTATCTATGATCCATGTGTCATTTTTACTAACATGAGAGACAAGTGCCATCTTATCTCCTTCATCATTAGATTCATCTTTTACAACAATATACACTATTTCATCTTTACTATTATTATAACCTTTAGCCATGAAACAAGTTTTCTTACCTTTGTCTTTGTAGGATTTGTAACCTTTGAATTCCTTCTTACCTTTGTACTTGTGGCTTTTCTTCTCTTCTTTGTCTTCTTTTTTTTTGACACCTAGCAGTAGTATGACTGATTTCTTCATAAGAAAAATAGATTAGAGGGATTTTACCTTTGTATTTTCCTCTGCTCCTAGAATATTTCTTTGCAAGTAGAGCTTCAAAAATTTCAAGATCACTATCAAAAATTTCTTAAGTTTCTTTATTACTTTCTGATTGGTTATCTTTTATTTTCTTTCCTTTTTCTTTGAGTGAGAGTTTAGCTTCAAATGCAAACTCAATATTCTTGGAAGTAGCAACATAGTTGTCAAAGTTGTCTAGTTTGAAAGCTATCAATCTTCCTACTAAGGCATCCAAGCCTATCTTGTTATTTGGATCACATCTCTTTTCTTGAATAGCAGACACTCTAATTGCATAGATGGGAAGCAAACTTTTGAGAATTTTACTTGCAATAGTTTCTTCTTTGATTTCTCCTCTAGATGCTCTGATTGCACTTACATTGGCCTTGATTCTTTCCACATATTTTGCAATATTTTCATCTTCTCTCATTGTCATTTGATCAAATAATGGTGCTTCTTACATTTTCATCTCCTCCATATATTTTTTTAAAGTTTTTTCCACATACTAAAAGTAGTTTTACAGCCTTTGACCTCATCAAATTTAGCATAACTGAGAGCAAATGCAATATCAATCATCATGATGTTGTGGTTCTTCTTCTCAGAAATACCTTCAACTGACAATGTTCTAGTGCAAGTTTTAGATTCTTCATCAAGATATTTGCATCTTGGATCATTGATGGTAGCTAGATGAAGCCTCATAAGTCCTTGCCATGCTACAAAGTTGTCTTTGTTCAGCTTTGGAATCTCTCTCTTATAAGACATCCCGATCTTTAGCTTAGGTCCTTGAAACCTTCTTTGCAAGAACAAAAATCTCTGATACCAATTGTTGGAAATATAAGAGGAGTAACTAAGAGGGGAAGGGTGTTTCTTATATCCCTTAGATGTCAAACAAGACCCAAACTATTAAAACTAATTACTACTGATACTTGTTAAACATACATAAATTGTTGTAACTCAGTAAATGTATTATGTATTACTTTAGTAGCAAATCTTAAGATGTTATCAGTAATTTACTTGTAAGCATGAAAGAAATAACATGAAAAAATAAGACACCAGGATTTAACATGGAAACCCAATTTACCACCAATTGTAACTAGTTATTATTTTTCACTCTTCTGAAGTGAGCCCTATTAGGAGCCAACCCTATTAAAGGTTACAATACACACTGTTAGGTGTGACTTTGTTAAAGAATTTAATCACCCTATTAGGAGTGGCCTTTTAGAAGGTCTTGACACAATTTAATAGAATTTCCACCTTGTTAGAGGATTTACAAATGGTTGTAAAACCAACTCTATTAAGAGATTTTACTTCACTACTATAATGGTTAGAGAGTAACAATGAAATGAACTATTTATGATGTAATTGAATTACTGATTATAGATCTCTACTTTTGTTTATACTTGATCCTTTTTTATTGAATAAAACTTTTCTACTCCACAATGATACCTTCTTATCCTTCAAGTTTGCTTCCTCTCTTCTTATCTTTTTCATTCAACTTGCATATCACACACTTTGAAATCACAACTTGACCTTTTACTTATACATTTTAGATTATCAAGTAGGCTCAAATACAAATTAGAATAATAAATATTCATCATCTCAGTCGACTAGAATCCATAGGTAAAATAATTGAGCTTTTGTGCCAAAATAAGAAAATCCTTTGGTAGTTGACCTAGCTTGGTAGAAACTAATTCTGAAGTGATTTCCTATGTTAACCAATAGGAGCTTGATTAGCACTGCAAACTTACAAAATCCCTTTGGTAACTAAGTGAACTTGGTTAATACAAAATCTATTCAATTTTCCCTTTGTTAACTAAGTGAGCTCAATTAACACTCTTTTCTACATAAATTTCTTTGACGCCTGAGTTAGGTTAGTAGATATTGCCTTTTGTACAAAGTAAACTTAGGAATGCTTGGTAGACTAGGAAAACTATCTTCACTGACCAAGTGAGCTTGACATGTACTGACTATCAATTGTAACATCAAAGATGAGACACAATTAATCAATTGTATCCAACACAAAGTCTCCAAGTTCCTCCTTTCTTGGGTGCTAAAATAGTAGGGACTCTGCATGGGCTAATTATTTTCCTAATTAGGACTTGGTTTAGGAGCTCTTAGATTTGCTTGGAAATTTCTTCATTTTATTGAGGGTTCATCTTATAGGAAGCTTTTTTAGATAAGGTATCTCTTGGGATAAAGTCTATTTGGTGGCTAACAAGTATATTAGGAGGTAGGGTGGTAGGTTTCCCATCATTGATAATGGTTTTTTACTCTTCAAGAAATTCTTGTACTTCTCTTGGTAACTCTATTTTCTTGATAGAAACTTCATCCTTAGGTTTAAAAACCAATGTAAACCCAATTCCATCTCCTTCCTCTAGGGTCTTCAAAATATCCTTCTAACCAAACATGAGTATGCTTGGACTTGAGGCATTCAACTCTCCTTCTTCTTGTAAATTTTAAATCTTGAAAGTCACACCATCTTTCTTGAATGAGTAGGGATTTTTGGTCCCATCATGTATGGCTCGGTTATCAAATTTCCATGGCCTTCCGAGTAGAAGGTGACATGCATCTATGGGTAGAATATCACATAATACCCTATCCTTGTATCTCCTCATAGTGAAATCTACCCATGTTTTCTCTCCAACAAGAATATGTTGTCCTTTATTAAGCTATGTGACCTTGTATAGATTGGCATGAGAGATTCTTTTTAACTTCATCTTGTTGACTACCTCTTCAATGATTATGTTGTCAGTTGAGCCTAATTCAATGATGAACCTACACACCTTTCCTATGATCCTACATCTGATCATAAAGATTTCTCTTCTCTAACTTGGTTCTTATTTGATTGGCTCCTTAATCAATGTTCTCCTTATCATCGTATTCTCCCCTTCCTCTAATTCTAGGGGTACCTTAGTGTTCTTGTTGTTTCTACTACATTCTTCTTAGATGTAGTTGACTCATTTTGTGCTTCCTTGGGAAGTTAAACATTTCTTAGGGCACATATATGTAGAGTGTCCTAGCTAATTGCAATGATAGTAGTTTATGGTGGAAAAATAGGATCCTCTCCCTTGGTTGCTACCCCTTCCTCTCTAACTAGTGTTAGAGCCTCTACCCTTGATAAAACTTCCTCTTCTTGTTGTTCAGTCAGCTCATTTTCTCCTTGTGGTCTAGACTCTGGTCCTCTTCCACGATAGCTTCTTTGACCTCTTCCATCTCTACCCTTACCTATACCTATAAAGTTTGAGTTTTCCTTCTTATTCTACTCTTCCACTTTCAAAGCAAGTTGGAAGCATTTATGGATTGTTGTAGGAGTCCATAGATTGATCTCTTCTTGTATCCTCCATTTCAAACCTCCTAGATATCTAGCCACTTTGATAGGCTCATATTCTTGTACTCTTGGCCTTAAAAAAAATTCTAAAACTCTTCAGTGTTAGTTTTCACATCCATGTCCTTATGTTTCAAACTTTTCCTCTTCTTGTATAATTGAACCTCATAGTCTTCTAGAAAGTATTGTTCCTTTACTTTTTATTATCATGGCTTTCTAATTTGTAATGGGCTTCTTTCTACTTTATCCCTCTCTTCTTGGAGGTACTTCCATCATGTCAGGGCTGATCCCCTTAGCCTAGATTTTGCTATGTTAAAATGTTGTTCTTCACTCACACCTTTATACTCTAAGTGGTTCTCCATTCCTTTAATCCATTCCATCACCACTGTAGGGTCTATCTTCCCACTAAAAAAAGAGACTCCTTCTAGGGACGTTCCACGTAATACCTTGAAGTCTTTTAAGAATGGCTCTTTATTTATTGGAGGGTCCACTTTAGGGATAAGGTCTTCTTTCTCCATATTTTCTTTACCCTTATTGCTACTTTCATCTTCTTGGTCTCTCTTCTTAGCTGCCTCAACAACTTCTTCCAATTTGGTCTTCGTTTCTTCTAGAGCTTCTTCAGTGATTATTTTAATCTCCTTCTATTCTACATTAGTCACAATATTTGATTCTCTAATTGACTTTGTAGGTTGAAACATCTACCCAAAAACTCAAATCTTCCACTCTGATATCATTCTAATGTAAGATAAGGTAGGTAAATTTCTTAGTCCTTAGGTCCTTTACCTCAAGGACTTGATTAGGCTTTCTCTTAGCCTATTAGGGTTCCCCTTGATACCCTAATCCCTAGGGGAGCTCTTCCTTATCTCCTAACTAATTCCAACTTAGATACATCAATAGAATTGATTCTTGAACTCATCAATGCCTATTCAAACCATTCTACCATTTTCCATTTTTAAATCTTTCTTCACCATTCCTTCCACTATGAGGAGTGAGGGGTGTAACACCCCACTCAGGAACCCAAAACAAATAAACCTAATATGTTATAAAGTTTACTGAATAAATTTTTTTGAAGTTAAAACAACATCAAAGTAACAACAATGTGGAAGCAATATATGCATACACATCAAGAACACATAATCAATTACAAATACAAATTCAATTTCTCAAGGTTTCCTTTACATTGTGTCACATTTAATAAAGTTTCATTAATAATTTTAAGTCTCAATTACAAAGTCCATAATCATAAAATGAATAAACACACATAGTCATATAAGAAAATGCATAAGTACAACTAATAATATGAAAGCACATCTAAAGAATAACATCCACTACACATGTTGTAGGGTATAGAAAATAGGTACAAGTACATCAACATCAAATACAATATCCTGTAGGATCTCAAAACATGTGATACATGGATACATCAAATGAATAGAAGTCTTCAAAATAAGAGGAAGAATGATAATAGTACCACTGTATAAAGGAGCATCCAAAATCTGTCAATCTGAGGGGAGGCCAAATGGTAAGAATACATTACCTCCTAACCATGTGGTCACCTAATTAGGCACCCACTCCCACCATGCAAGAGAGATAATGTATGATCCACACACAAATAATCAAATCATTAAATAATCCTAGGAAAGGAATTCTGATAGCAAAAACTACCTCAAGGGTAACACAAACTACTCAAGAAGAAGATATAATAAAAATTGAATGGATACTCATTCCAATACTAACATCTCATACCAAGTCAACAAACAAATACCAAAACCAAAAATATACAACCAACTCGAAATCAATTTCAAGTGTCACAAGAAAAATGACCAACAGATAACAACTGTCATCAATAAAAGTAAACTATCAATCACTAACTCCAACAATAAAAACACCACAAATGAATAACTATTTATTCATTAATAAAAGTCAACTATCAACAATAAATGACATCAAATCAATGAGTAACAACTCACAATAAATACACCATTGAAAGTAATATCCAACAAGTACACCACTAGAGGCTCAAATATATTTAAAAAACTATGAAGGAGACTCAGGTTACAAACTATGGAATGTCATCACATGAGCCAACTCTAAGGTTACCTTGGTAGTATCTCAAGACCCTAGCCCCCTAGTGACTCTATGCGGAACTAGAATACCCTCTCATGAGGACAAAGAAACTAGTCATCCCTCTCAAGGTATCATCTCCATCTCACCCTTAGTCTATACATGCACTCAAGGCATGGATGAGAAAAAATATCTAATTTATCTTTTTAATTTATCTCAAGAAAAAAGGCTAGGAAAGATATTTTAATTACTATGTTATCACTTATTACACAACTTACAATGAGTTACCTTAGCAGCCACTTTGGGCTTTGATTCCCATTGCAAGCCACTCTCATAGACATGCACCTAGACTACCTTCCAAAAAATCACAAACCACAATAGTTTCCCATACCACAAGAGAAATATTGATCAAATTTGGTTCCTTAATAGACAACTTAAAAAAATAACATTGGTTCTTGAAACCCAAGTTCTCATAAATGCTCAATAGTATAAAGTTCATAAAATGTAAATCTCAATTCGAATCATAAAGTTCATCATGACATCTAGTCACATAATCATAAAAGAGATCTCAAAAACACCTCTAGTTCACATCCTAACTTAGCTAACTAAACAACCCACAAAAAAAAAAACTATCAAGAAAATAAACATCACAAGACTATAAATAAAATATTAGAAAATACATAGCTTTCAGCCACATGATTTAATTCCACCAATTTCTCTCATTTAGTTTGGGTCATAAGGATGTGCTTAGAAATAAAGTAAGAATATACATGTTAATATAAATTGTTATGCTAATATACTTATTGAAAACAATAAGTATTTAAATATCCAATTTTTTTGTGCATATAAAATATCATGCAATATTATCATGTTATTAATTTAAATAATCATAATTTATAAATAATTTAATTAATAACATAAATATATATTATTAGATTAAATATTAATAGCAATTTCACTTCTAAAATATTAATTTGACTTCTATTTAAGTCCAATATTAATATTTTTTTTTCCTTTAATTCATAATGCAACTAGAGATATAATTATAAACTTAATTTAATTATCTATAATTTCTCTCATAAAGTCAAATAGTTATTAACTAAATTATTACAAAGGGAACTCTACCACAACTTCTCTTATAATATAATAACATTTTAAATATTTATTTATTAACTTCCCTCTTACATTAATAATTATAAAATCATTTATATGCAACTAAGAGTTTAATTAAACTTAAATAATCACTAATACTAACATTCACTTTATAACTAAATGGATAATATTTATTTCATTTTGAAATTAATAAATTATTATTATTATTTTTAAATAAATAAATCTGAAAATTAAATTATATTTTTATAAAATAAAAATAAACATGCAATTAGTATTTTCTCATGTCTTTGATCTCTGAAATCATGCAAGCATACTATACTTAGTTTTCTATTTTTAGCATATTTGTTTTCGCATACATGCAACCTTACTATAGTTAGTTTTCTATTTTTAGCATATTTGTTTTCACATGTATGTAACCATACTATCCTTAGTTTTCTATTTTTAGCATATTTATTTTCACATGCATGTAACCATACTATACGTAGTTTTCTATTTTTAGCATATTTGTTTTCACATGCATGTAACCATACTATACTTAGTTTTCTATTTTTAACTTATTTATTTTCACATGCATGTAACCACATTATACTTAGTTTTCTATTTTTAGCATATTTGTTTTTACATGCATGCATAAGTTTAGTTACAACATGCTTTCCTCTCAATTAATCATTTTCTTTTTCCAATAAATTTTGCAATTAAATTATTTTAGATATAAGAATAATATCTATCTATATTTAGAGAATTCATGATAATCTCATGGTTCTAATGAAAAAATTAAAATTAAGACCCTAACTATTCAATTTATTATTTTCTTCCAAATTTTCATAATCGAATATTCCCTATATTATCTAGAGGGGTTTAAAAGAATATAGTCATAATAATTTTCAACAGTTTTTCTATAATTTTTCTCAATCAAGTTTTTTTGATTAATATTTTTTTCTTTTCAAAATCTACAACATAATTCTTTATTCAACAATCAATATAGTAAATTAATAAGCAATATGCAAACACCCAGGAAGACACGAAGTAGACAGATCTTTCAATAAAATTCTATAATGGGTTTTCAAACCCCACCTCAAAATCATAGCTAAAATCTAAGGCAATCTGTGAATGCATGTAAATCCAAACCCTCTAAAACTTTCAATAATTCTTTTGATCCAATTCTAAATTTTTACTCCCAAAAACCTGTGCAATTGCAAAATGAGCTCAAGATCTTTGATAAAGAGTTCTCCCCTAAATTGGGGCTCTAATTATGCAATCACAAGAGTGAACTCACTGATCAATTAATGTTTATTACTTTATTACCTTTTACCTTTTCATGCACAACTCTTTCAGATATTTAATTACAAAATATCTTAATTTAAATAATTAGCTCTGTCATGCCCAAGCTTATAAGTCAAAAACACAACTACATTTTTTTTTTTTTGACAACATTTAATTTATACACAAAGATCTTCCGATAACAATGACAATCAATTGAGGAGTTCATACTAACATTAGGTTAAGGATATCTTAATAGACTGGTTGTTACCACTAAGTGTGCAAATATCGAGTTTGAAGACTCGTCGACCATTGATTGACCACCTTTCGAGAATCACAATCATCATATATATATATCAATCTAGGTGGCAAGGAACTTGTCACCACATCACTGAAATATCTGATTCCTACATTGAATATGATCATGATAATGGGGTAAGTCTTGTAGGGTACCTTCAAATCTGTTCCTAGAGAGGTTAAGTTCATACTTTGTCAATCATTCCACTAACTTACTAATTCTGCCAACTTTGGCTAGGTAATAGTAAGTTAATCATCAATTTTCTAATACTTCATGAAATAAAGTTATTTAGCCCAAATCTACTTAAGATTGCACATTATAATTTGATTTTTGTAACGTTATAGATGACTAAGAATCTCTGAGCTAAGAAGGATTATATCTAGATACGTATTTAAATCCTTAATCAAGTATTTTATCAACGTAGTTCCTAAATGCATATGTGCAAACATTACCCCCTAGACATAAACATATTTACCTTAGACAATATACAATATTATGTTTATACATAGCAATCTCCTTACATTTGCATATCAATGTGAAGGGCTTAAGTAAGTTCCTTAGATTGTAATGACTAGTGACCGCTACTATAATGACTTAATAAATGTATCTTGATTTTCTTTATTCTAACTATCTCTACTCCTAGGATTATTATAATCAATTTCATTCTACAAACTAATTCCATTTATCGACTTCTTATTGAATCCATATCAACATTTACTAGCCCAGCACTCTTACTTCTTATTATTAAAGATATAACTTATATGAATCCTTAGTTTGTAACAACTTCAATTTTTTTATTACTCATTAACTCTCAATTTACACTATTACATGTTATCATTTCACCAACAATTTTGTACTAGTTACAACGGTTCACATCTATTTCCTTAGTTATTTCCATATTACAAAATGAACAATACTTCTCTATTTAAACAATCTATTTGATAATGTATACCTACTCCATTATTTTCTTCTTAAGTTTCAAATTTCTCTTTTTATTTTAATCTAATTAGTACCATGTTCTTACTAAGTTATTACTAATAATCCATTTACTATCTAATTATTACTTCTTCTTACTAATTTGTTATTATTAATTTAATTAAATTAATTATAGATTATCATCTACAAAATAATCCATTATTCTTAGTTACCTATGCTAACATTGTTTCCCTCCTTTCTAATTTATAAACAACTCCCAATCTATTACATTAATTAACAACTCTTAGCCTAAACTAAACTACATTCAACTTACCTATGGACCCCTTCACATATTACACATGCCCTAGTGCTAGAACCTATGAATATTTCTTTACAACTAACCCCTTCTCCTTTTCCTACGTACTCACATGTTTGGGCAGCTCTTCCTCTCTCCTAGCTGACCCACAAATCCCTAGGCTAGCATGTGGATACATGCTTTGACCCTTTAAAGGTCCTTTTTCCATCTCTATGCACATTTTTCTTTATTCTAGCCTAGTACAAGATGGCATCTTTTAAAAGTAGAGGGTGATTTAAATATTTGGGGAACATGTGTTGTAGGTTATTAGGGCCTTTGAAGAGCTTGGGGAGTGTGGAGGTGTGGATGAGGGTAAGGATGGAGGTGGACCCACTTCCCCCCCCCCTGCTTTGTCATCTTGTTTGATATTTTTTTTTAAAACCTCTTTTGCTGGTTTAGAATGAATTCACCTAGGGTAGGTAAATATTTTATAATGCTGATATGTATATGTTATTATTAAATAGTTAATATGTCTTTTCACACTAGCAGCTTGTCCCATGCTTGGGAATTTTCCCTTATATTAATGATTGCTTCACCTATATTATATTTAATTTTAATTCTAAGATGATTTTCTTGAGATTGGAGATTTCTTAGCTAGGTATTTTATTATTTTATCCTCTAAGATTCTATAGCATATTCTCTCAAATATTTTATTAGTATGTATTGATTGTGTCTTATTTTCACTTGCTTCATACAAATTCTAGAGAGTGAATTTTACACCTATAGCAAGTTATTTCTTATGCTCTATACATTCTATACCTTCTATTTGATTTTCCTCTTCTATAGTTTAGGTTACCCATAATAGATTATTGTAAAGATACATTAGGAGTTACTTGATATGTTATGCTAGTCTAAATTAATGAATTTATTGATTCATTTGGACAATATCTCCATACAAAAGCACATATAGAAAACATGACAGAAATCTTATACGAACAAAATAATTATTTTTATCTTGCGTATAATGAAATTTGGTAAACCATGTGTTCAACATCTAACATTGTATTCACATGCAAGGATCCATTTCAATGATGCAGATACACTTATTATTCAAGAGAATTGAAATGATGATATCATTCCATGAAACTAATTCTTATAATATGGCTATTCTTACATGAAAATTAAATTCAATCTTGTAATCTACATGCAAGTATAGGAGCTCAATAACTTTAAGGACCAAGATAACTTAACTACCTACACACAATGCATGCTTCCTCCAATAATTCTTACACTACACAAAAAAAGGTGGTGAAATATTCATAGTATAACAACACAATGGAAATTATATTCACTAAACATAGATGTTTCACCAAATCCCTTGTCAATGATAAGTAGTAACATTACTCTTACAAAACATTTAAATGCCCACAACAAGATGGAGTTTCTTACAACCTCAATTCAAATACAACAAAGAATGCCTTCATCTCCTATGCACATGGAAAGACAAAAAGAGTTCCAAGTTTCAAGATCATCCAATAAGGACCTACAAATGAGAGATAAAAATGATGAACCATGGAGGCACACCTCCCAACCTCGGCCTCAAGGAGGCCACCCCCATGCCAGGGGAAACAAGGCTCAATCGGGATATATTCAAACAACATCACAATAAAAAAAACCAGCATGAATACCATAGTTTAACAACACATTTCCAATTCCCAAACAAGGCTTGCACAATGATTCACAGTTGGAATCATAAACATTGGGTGAAGATGGGTTCTTCAAGGAGGAGAATGCCATATCCTTGTGAATCAACAAATCTTGCAATTGCAATATTTCAATAATGCTTCCAAGAAACATGCCACAACAAGGCTATCAATAACACATGTCTCAACAAGGCTATCAACACTTACTCCTCTTCACATATCCTCACTTAGACCTCCCATATAACAATAGAAAGGCATATGGCTTTAATGGAGCCCATACTCCATGAAAACTATCCCCTCTCCAAGAAAAGGATTTCTCAACTCCAATGAAAAGCCCAACTAACCCCTTCACCCCAAGGCTTCTCTTCCCTCCCAAGGGTGAGTGAAGCCTTCACACCCATCACAACATTCAATCCACCACAAAAAAATCAATAACAAAATCAAATGCAAGTAAATCCAACATGCTCATTTACATACACAACAACTACTACATACACCAAATGCAAACACATACATCTTACAAGAACACTCTTCCAATTTCCATCTTTAAACTTTCATGAGGTGAGAAAAAAAACATGGCATGAAGCACTAACCTCTTTCCAAGATATGGTTATGAAAATGGTGATGAAGAACCTTCCTACTTTGCTTCCAAGTTTCTTGCTCCAAACCCTAAGTGTCTCTACAATTAGAGAGTGGATGAATAACCAATAAGTTTGGCACAAGCTCCCTAAAAAGATCTCCACTCTCATCCTCATGCCTAGTTGATTTCTAGAAGCAAGTGAATGAATTAGAAGCTTATTTGTAGAAATGAAGAGTGCATTACTAGAAAAGAGATGTTGATAATTCCTTGGATGCAGAAAAGAAAGAAGACCCAGTGGAGTATCAGACATGTGGTACAAAAGAAGAGAAAGAGGATGAAGAGGAATTTATTTGTGAACCAAAAGTTGAAGAAGATGAAAGAGAAGAGGAAGAGCATGAAGAAAACCATATTTTTGTGCCGAAAGTAGATCAAGATGATTTGAAAATTGTAGCAATGGAGGAGAAGTATAGTGCCTTAGTTGGAGAAGTAGTTACATGCATTGTTGATGACATGAAAGAGGCAAGCAAAGATGACTATGTCAAAGAGGTAAATTTCTATGAATTATATGATGTTGAATTTGAGATGAGTTTGAAAGATATTGATAATGGTTTGTGTGAGGATCTTGTTACTCATGTGTGGCATGCAAAGGAAGATTGGTATGGTGTCATTGGGTTTACTATAGGTGTGATTAATTCAACAAGATTGGATGAGGATGAGAGTTATACTTGGATAGAGTTCATTGATCATGCATCACATCCTCACCTACCCCTCTTACACCCTTGTACCTTTCTACCAATAGGAACTTACCAAAGTGGAGGGATGAGGAAAAAAGTCATGTGACACTTTGATTTTCGAATTGGCTTGAAAATGACTAGTTTAGAGGGTCTCCTAAGTCCCCTAGGCCAACTTATGGTTATATTTAGACCCCCAACCCATACTACTACCATGTGGGTGACTTATTTTCACCAAAATAACACTTCAAAACCACTTTTAGGCTCTCTAAGGTTCCTATTAGATTTAATTTGAATTCCATCAAGAAGGTGACTCATTGTAACACTCTCCAAGGTGGGTTAACTTAATTTCATAATGGGATTAAGTTAGGTTAAGTGAGTGCATGTCCACAAATCCTATATGACATAAGATCTATTAGATTTCCACAATCCATGAGAATGAGATATGCTTTCTGGATTTGATTGTGTAGAGCTTTTTATCATCAACATTTCAAATCATACTACATGATCCATCATCAAGATTCAGGAGAAGAACATAAAATGATCTCATTCCTATATTACATGTCATTTACATAGACAACACAAGTGTCAAATGACACACACAAATTAAATACTTTACACATCACGATGACATGTCACTAATTAATCATGATCTTTAAACTTATAACACCCATACACAATCACATTAAGGAATAAACACAATACAATGAGGTTTTGTATCTTCCAAAGATTCACCTTGGCTTTACTGTATTCACATAGGTTTGAACCTTGTTTCCCTGAATAATTTCCATGGTTCAAGTTTTCCTACACACTCAACTTAAACGTCAATAATCCAATGGAATAATATAGAAATACATGTAAATAAATGCAGAATGATCCAATATCACGTAACTTGCATTAACATGTACAATTAACTTTCATCTAATCATTTCCATTTAATTTTCCAAACATTGAAATATCAAATAGGTGTATCAATAGTTATCTTTCTTGACATAACCAATTATCATTCTAAATATTATCACAATTTTTTTCAACATAATAATGAAACTCTAAGGTCCTCTTTACTAAATCATGAAAACATATCAACTGGATCTTAGCTTATATGTCCTAAGTGAAAATCACTAATATGTAGACTTGTTATCTAGTATCCTTCCAATCAAGCTATACATAACGACATTCCTAACAATATCCTTTTATCACATTACAAGGGGTTTGTGAGTAAGTTTCAAGGGTTTCCTCAAACTGTTAAAATGTTTCCATAATTATGTCATCATACTTTAAAACCAATTTTCAAATGTAATCATATGTCTTGTTGTCATTTTAACCTACATTCATTGTTGTCCTCACTAATGTAAATGTTAATTTATCTTTCCTTTTTACCTTGTAGATCATACCTTGAATCTCATGACTAGGTTCTCAACTTGAACACATTGAGTCTTGTTTTCACATGGTCTTATCTTATTGACCTAATGTTTGGATAGGGTATCAACCTTTTAATAATCAAAATCTACATCAATCTCTTATAGGATCTCATAAATCATTGTTAATAATTAAAATGTCGATCATGACCTAATTAACTCATAATCATACTCATTCCTTATGATTTATAATAGAGTACGAATGTGGGCCTTACAAGCTCTCTCTTTAATTAATTTTTGAAGCATTTTAAATTATATATTTATTAATTTAATTAATAACATTATTTAGAGTTTATTATTAAAATAAAACTCCTAAATAATTATCATTAAATTAAATAAATATAATTACGCGACAATTAGAACTATAACTTTATCTTTAAATTTCATTCTTTTATATTTTATTTTTCTCCAGTTTATTAATTAGTGCAAGCACTAATTAAAGTATAGTTTATTATTTAAATTAATAATAATAATCAAAGATCATTATTTAAATATGACTCTAATTTAATTATTATTAAATAAATAGTTATAATAAAGAAATATTAAATCTTTAATATTTGAATATTTGAATTCTTTTTTTATCCAACTTCTTAAATTAAACTTTTTAATTTAATCTTTTAAACTGAAGTACATATTTAATAATTAAATATCATCATATTCTAATTTCTCTTTAACCAATTTTATGAATTTAGACTTCTAAATTAAGACTTTTAAATTAAAGCACATATTTAATTAGTTTTTTAATTAATTAAATATTCTCATACTTTAATATTTTCTTTTTAACCAAATAATATTACTTATATGATTAACCCAAATATTATAATTAAATCATTTACTGAATAAATCACATAGCAAAATCCACATAAAAATAACATTACCAAAATAGACCAAAACTCAAAATCAAACAACATAGACAAAGATAAACTCATAGGTTTTAAAAAGGGTGGAAAGTCAATTATGATTGCAAGACAAGTATTTGGGTTATGGTTGGGATTGGACCTAAACATTATCTCTCCATTCTTACCATTAAGTTATTGTGATAGGGTATGCTCATCTTGACAATTTAGGGAAGTTGATGCTCAGTACCTACATTCTGCATAAAAGATGAGCATGTACATGTATATAAATATATCTAAACTAAACAAGCAATGGCAGGGAGTGGTAAATTGTGTAAATCTCAACTAGCAGATGACTACGACTCCCTCCCTTAACCACATCAAACAAGAAAAATAGAAATATAAAATAGACACATGCACCATACACATGCAAGTATGGGGTAAGTACCATAATAATTATAAGTCAAACATCAAATGCTCAGATAAAATAATGCATCATTAGGAATATGAAGTAATAATCATTAAAGCATCATTTGACATTGTTATGTGTTAGGATTAAACTATGGACAGAAATAAAAATTACATGCAAATATAACCAATAATTGAAAATAATAGATCACACAAAAAAGAACACAAGGCACCAAGATTTAATGTGGTTCACCCAATCGCTGGGCTACGTCCACCAAATAGCAAGTCCAATATTTTATGATCCTATGATTACAACTTGATTACAATTTGTAATCCCTTACAGCTCAATACCACCGCAAGAACCAATTTCACACCACACCTTATGAAACCATCCCTAACCCTAAGCCCTTTTATACAAGTATTTTAACCTCTTTAGGATTATAATTAATAATTACATGTCGGACCAAAATCTCAATAAAATAGGGCCCAATTTTTTTTTGGGGGTGATGTCTCGAACCCCAAAGAATTTATGAAGTATGTACAATACTTTCCTGATCAGTCACCACAATCTAACACTATGAAAGAAGTCACATTTATTAACTATGAATCATTAAATCATCATTAATGCACCAATAACCATAATCATTAAACAACACATGAAATATATTCAACTAAGTAATCATCATTGATATATCTCTAGTCCAAGTTATGAAATAATATCCTTGAACCTAACACATCCACAAAATAGGCATAAAAGAGTTTGGTAAATATAATGGAAAATAAAATTATAGGTGGGAACTACAAGGGGTTCTTGTAGGAGGTGTTGGACTTCACCCAACCTTCTAGACTCAAAACCAATAGGGATTCCTATGGATTCTTGCAAAACTACCCACATTGCACTAATTAGGCCTAATTAAATTAGCCCTCCTACTGGAGCTTTTGGGTCTTAAATCTGATTTCCTCTAAAAAAGATAGCAAAAAGACTTTATATTCAAGTACCTTTTTGAAAAACCTCAAGGGTTTTGTGGGTCTCAAGTCTCCAAGCCATCTGTACACCTAAAAGAACTTTTTATGCATGTATTTAAGGATTTCACTATGAGGATGATAGGTCTGACTAGGGTTTGATATTCCCTCAAAAATAATTGTCATGTAACCTTTCCCTATGTAATATGATTACATTTATCACTACTCCTTATGCAACTCTTGGTTTGAAGTATCTTGCATAGCTTTCAAACCCTCTTTAGTCACTTGCAAATACTGATGTTGCCTAGTCAGGTGCTCAAGACTCACTTAGGGAATTAGTTTTAAAATTATTATAAATATTTATATAGCCCCAAAAAATATGTACATTATTTATATTGGATCCACTCCCATTTATCCTTAAAACAATGAAGAACTCATAGGAGGAACTCATGGGGGAGTCATTCTTGTAAAAATGGTCAATATAGG
The DNA here is from genome assembly GCA_028749045.1 of Cupressus sempervirens. Classification (NCBI taxonomy): domain Eukaryota; kingdom Viridiplantae; phylum Streptophyta; class Pinopsida; order Cupressales; family Cupressaceae; genus Cupressus; species Cupressus sempervirens. Next base: position 519,229,730 of record CM053784.1, on the reverse strand, counting down.
ACCAATGCACAACATGTTCATAAAAGATTTTCAACATACAAAAAAATGAATTACCACAATAGAATAATCTAAAAAAAAAATTATTGTACAAACATAAGCTACACCAATTCAAATAAAAAACTTGAACTTCAATTCATTAATATAAAGAAGGCAACAGATACATGCAAAAACTGTCAAAGCTAGGTAGAATTTGTAAATTTTAATGTCAAAATTTCTTCCTTACAACCTCCAACCTCTAGAATGAGTTTATTCATGTTTTTATATGTTTCCTAAGAGGTTAAAATATTTATGGCAATCATCAACCTCAAAACCATGATATGTGCAAATCTTGCTTAAATGTTGTCAAGCAACTCTCGAAAAGTTGCTGACAACTTTTACAATTTTTCAAATTTCAAATCTCTATCACATGAAACCTTCCAAGTAGGTATAACATGGTCCCTTCATTATTTTCGAGAATTATTTGTCCAATAAAACACAAATCCACATGTTTTTAGCTTACTTTTCCTTTGTTTGACAACTTTTGTCAATATTTGACATCTTTTCGTAATCTTTTTCCTTTCTTGCTCCAAATGACAAGTGGGATCTCCAATACATGCAATATGATGTGAAAAAATTATGAGGGACAAGATAGGTTAAAAAACCATACCTCCCTTATTATTTTATGGTTATAGATCCATAACCCCTAACATAAAAAATACTCAACAAAAAAACCCAAAGACTCCTAAAAACTAGCTTCACCTAGGACCAAACTCCAAACAAAAAGATGATCTTGAAAGGTCAAAACTCACACATCTGACTTGGCTAGAGTTAGTACATGCCAAAAATCTAACTATCAACCAAAATGATAGACTTTTAACTAGGTTCTCCAGCACCACCACTCTATAGAAAGAATAAGATAACATAATTAAGATATCCCCTTAGCCCCCAACTTGCGGTATTTAGGAGAAGAATTGGATGGAAATTTCTTTTAATGTTTTCCTTTAACCATAATCCATTGCTCCTCAATCTTCACTTACATAGAGTGCCAGGCTAATGAATCAGTAGAATTGTCAATATCAATAACCCATACATCATTAATGATAGTGCAAAAAGTAGCACAACCAACATCACAAGATCCACAACTCACACTATTAATTAGGAAAAGGCCAACAACATTAGACTTTACCATAGAAGCCACAAAACCAATACACTAGTCATTTCCAACACTAATAAGCTCAACATCATGTTGGCTAGAACCAAAAACTAGTGTTTACTTTAGTGATGAATATTTTCCAATTGGTTAATTTCGCTCATTGATAAATGTCAGTTTGGTTAATATTTTCCACATATGTGGTACGACACCTCGCCCATGTTTACCAAAAATGGGTCACACCCCTAGGACAATCGCCATAGGATTTATGTCATTAGATCTCCTTTCGACACAAAATAGCCAATAAAAAATATTTTTGAACATGGAAAATTAAACAAATTCACCTATGATTTTCAAAGTGAAACTTTTTGGACAGCCTCAAGTTGCCCTTAGTTTTACAAAATGTTTTAGGAGAGGGATGACATTCACCCCACAGATATGTGGACCTGTGTCACACACTAATTCAATTTTTTGAACTATATTATGCATGGTCATATAATGGATGAACCATATTCACCTTGGAAATTCCATTAGACATATTTTTGTTACATTTCCAAAAATGAGTGGTATAAATACATTCATAGATCAGTAGGTTGTCTCAATTCTAACCACTGTTGAAGTCCCAATTTCTCAAAATATCAAGATCATTGCTAAGTGAGTTTTGGGTGCAAATATTTCAATTTAGGAAAAGGTGAGTATCTTTGACCCCTATCTATCTATTTTCTATAATTTTATTGCAGTCTCATTTAATAGGTACAAGTTGGATTGTTAGTGGTCAATTATCACCTGGGACTAGTGACTAGTACCACCAGTCATGCTATGTAACTAGGGAGACTTGGGACATCTATATTTTATAGTTTAGGTCATACAACCAATGAATACTATTTACATAAATATATGCAATATTCAACTATCACTTTATGAACAACTTGAATTTTTTGGTAGTCTATATTTCTTGGGAGATGCTAAACATGAATAAGGGTAAGATTCCTACATGTGGTAGAAGCCAAGAAAGGCTAGCCAAACACGCACAAAGAACCTTGTCATCATATTTTATTGGAAAAAATCAAGAAGCTACAATATCACAAGTACATTTATAAGATTCCCAACCACTACCAGTGCTAGTGCCACAAGCACATATAGAAGAAGTTGGCAACTGATATCTCTGATCATGATGAACTTGAAGAAGATATTTAGGTAAATACCTAGAGTATCCAATATCTTTAGGTCACTACCTATAGTAGCTAGAATAATAAAATAATTTTGGATGAGAATTCCAAAGATGTTGATGGTGCATGACCAAGAAAGGGAAAAGGGAAATACAATGCAAAAATTGATGCGAAGTCCAAAAAAATATAAATTGGTATCTATTGATCATGAATGAGCCTCAAATTATCCATTCATTAAACTTGTGCACAATACAAAATAAGGTGATCCTTTGGTAGAATGTAAATGTACGATATGCCCAAGGATAAATAAAAAGGAAAAGATGTTGCAGCCAAAAATTGACACCATAGAAAAGTACGGGGATAAAGTTTATGAGAAGAAAATCATAGATGGAGTGGAAATATTAGTGACAAGATGGAAAACCAAGGAGGAATATCAACATGTTAAGAATTTATAAATCTTAGGATTCCAAGAGAAAATACAGATGAAGCCTACTAAAGTTAAAGGCTTAGTTGAATATCTTCTTGGAAAAGTAATAGAAGTTGAAGAAATAGTTAAATTTATTTAGTTAAGTGTTATCTTCTATATTTTAAGAGAAGGATGTGTTATGACAGACTACCCATCATTGAGTGGTTTATTATACTTTCTGAAAGTTTGGTATTATTTGAGGAGCATTGTTCAGTAAACAACATATAAAAATAAGAAAGTTATCTTGCTAATATTGAAAAGGAAAATATGAAAGCAAAAATTAAATAGTCAAATTTAATTTCATTATCTTTAGATGAGGTGATAACAATAGACAATACTTCCTAGGTATTCATGCATGTGTATACTTTAAAAAATAAATTTTCCTCCAACCCAACCTACTAATTGTTGTTAAAATAAAAGATAATTCAACAATAGAAAATATATTTGAACTATTAAAGAATTCTCTAATTGAATATGGAGGTATAGATGAAACGATGATTTCCCAAAACTTGGTGTGTGTTGGAGCAGATGGAGCTTCAGTAATGCAAGGCCACAAGAATAGTCTTGTCACAAAATTGAAAGATTTTCTTGCACCTTACACTATTGGCATTCACTGCATGGCCCACATAATGAATCTAGCTTTTGGAATTGTCAACAATTCTTTAGAAATATACATAGTTGAAGTTTTAATCAAAGAGATCTATAGGAAACTTTGTTGAAGTCCTAAATAATTCAGAGAATTTAAACATTTTGCCAAGAGATAAACTTGTTTGTATAAATAATTAATTATTATTACACTTTACTTAATTTTATTTAGGCTAATGCATTATTTTATTATTTATTAGTTAGACACCTAGGAGTATGCATACTCATATGAGTTGTCTTATTGACAACACAAAAGTTAGCATCTCTAATTTAGCACATGGTGTCTACAACATAGGAGTTTGCATAATCAATGAGTTGTTATGTAGATAACATAGTTGTTCACACTGTAATTAAGCACATGGTTTTTGCAACATCTTTTCACATGTCACACTTATGTTAAGCTTATCCTCTCATCATCATACTAACTTATGTGCTTAATGGTGGATAATCTACTCTTGGTGGACATGTGCTTAGTTGTGAGCCTTATCACTTTGTTGACTCGTATTCATTCTAGAGGCCTTTATATTTAGGCACTCCTAGCATGTATTTACATCAATTCAATTTCATATTTTGTTATTATAATCATACTTTATTGGTTCATATTGTGCTAGTGCTTGAGCTTCTTAATCTTGGGTGATTTTTCCTTAAGGAAAATTCTTACATGGTATCAAAGCTAAGGGAGCTTCTCTTCACATAGTCATTGGAGACCATTTTTGCTTCTCATCTTGGAGGACCTCAATTTAGATCCAGAGTATCGTAGTTATTGGGAACATCTTGAGCCAAAGTGGACCTCGCTATTGCATCTAGAGCATTAATTTGGTGAATTTTGACTATAATTTCTCCTAGCCTAGGCCATAGTCAAATTTGAGGCAAATTTTTTTTGCAAACTAGCACCTGAAGGCTTGATTTACAAATTTGGTATGACCATTTCAAATCTCTAAATTTAATTATCAGATCTACAATTTTAATTTTTGTCTACAATTTGTTAGCATTATTTTTTGGATTTTTTTTTGAAATTTTTTTTTGCCATCAGGCCTATAGAGGAAATTTTTTTCCAAGACACCAGGTGATAAAATCCAGACACCCATGGTGGAATATTCCTTATTAACCTGGCACCACATCAAACCCGATGGATTATTCCTTCACAAATTCCACATCATCACATATTATTCATCAAAACAAATTATGGCTAACTACACACAAAGTGACGGTTCAAACCATATTTCAGCAACCTTCTAAGCCACCTCCAATATCATGGAAAAAAGATTTTAAACACAAAATACACTACCTACATCGAGCACATGGAATTAAACTCACACTTTTAGCCGCATAAAATCCCTTCATCGGTGACATTCAATCTCTAACACCAATCTTCTTTTCCATCGACACTACCATGTGGTATTCTGAGCTCCTACCATGTGTTGACAATAAAGGCCCACCCTTTGCCCACTGGTGCCACATCCTTCCTACCACAGAACAAAAACTTCGATGACCTCCAGCTCATACCAGCCCCTTTTTCCAATAGTCCATGCCTCCTCCTCCATGTTGGTACCTATCATGACCATGTGTTTGGCCCTATCAGCAACTATACTTGGACACATGGATATGCCATGTAATCACCACCATATAGTCCATACACCCAATCACCATCCATACAATATGACCTGCCACATCATCTAAAAAGCCCAATTGTTTGCTAACATCACCTTTTCACAACATTAAATTTGATGGTCATTTGACTGTCACCAATAGAAAAGATTGCACTACTGTGAGAGTTATTTGGATGTCAAATTTAACCTAGTGTTTTGCTATTTAGACCCCTCTCCATATTTAGTTTTGATTTGATAGTCCAACATTGGGAGGCCATATTTTAGTCACCCAGGCTCCAAATTAGGTGCAATTTTTTTTTTTTTTTTTGGCTAAAATTTCCTAAACCTTTCATTAGTGCTATTATTTGTTGATTTTGGTGCATGGATTTGTCAAAATATTTATTTTTTGGCAACTGTACTTGTCCAGTCCTACATTTTGCAACTTCAAATGCTCTGTGTAGGCTCATTTGGACAAATTTTTAGGTTCCATATTTTTTTGAAAGTGAATAATTTTTGTCTACTTTCTAGATCTACAATCAGATTATAGGCTTATGTAGATTGAAATATCACTTTCAAAAATAGGTCCTTTTATGCATTGTATTTCTTTGATAAATCTTCAAAAAAATTGTACATCTAAGCTATAGTGATTAGCACCAGATTTGAACTCCAAAAGGAGGTTGTAAATTGCAAAATTAAAAGCCCACTTTTGTCCACTTTTACAAGTGGCCTATTGTAAATGCACTACATATAAAGTGCCAAAAGTATCATTTTATTATTATTATTATTATTATTTTTTTGGGGGGGGGGGGGGGGGGGGTGTCTTGTGTTCTCGTGTCTCTCTTTTTCTCTTGTGCTCTTTTAATTGTTGCATCATGGGTTCACCTAAAACTCCAATTTTAACTTCACACAATTATTAAACATGGAAAGATATTGCATGGAATAGAGTAATGGAAAATGGTTTAAATGTATATGTTGATGGTACAATTGTAAAACTCGTTGATTGGCAAGTTAAAGATAACTAGGCTTTAGGAATTATTAGGAGCTGTATTGATACAGATGTATTCTTCCACATTTCCAATTTTAAGGATACAAAGGGTGCTTGGGAGAAACTTGAAGGTTTGTATAGTATGGTGGATGAGGAAAAGGGATTCCAAATTGAGGATGATCTACTTCTATTGGATCCTAAGAATTTTGACACAATTGAAGACTATGTCAACAAAGCCAATAAATTGAGAACACTACGTAAAGATTGTGGTAATCCCATGAAGGATGATAGATTGATTCATCACATCTTGAAGAGGCTACCTTTAGAGTATGCATCTTTTGTTTCGAGTTACAACACTCATAGGTCGACCATGGGAAGTGCCTTCACTAAGCTTACACTTGATGCATTTGCAAAAATGTTAATATTGGAACAATGCAAGTTGATAGATATGGGAATTCTCAAGTAATCCAAGTCTATAGCATTGGTGGTTAGTAATGAGAACCAATCAGATCAAGGTAGAAAATTTTTTACCAATAGCAAGAAAAAGTAGTGAAAGCAAAAATCACAATCAGAGACACAACAATCCTCCTCCTCACAATAAGGTAATTCTTCTTCCAAAAATAAGGGAAACAACAAGAAGGATAAACTATTTTGTGCATATTGTAAGAAACCAAATCATGATGAGCATCATTGCAAGACTAAGAGAATAGATGAATTGGAAAACTTACTTAGGAAGAACAAAATGAATGTTCCAAATGCTTCCAAGGATTTTAATCCATCTACTTCATAGGGAAAAGGGTAAGCATTTATGGCAAGTTCAAGTTCTTTAGGGGAGTGGATTCTTGACTCAAGTGTCTTATATCATATGGGATCTTCAAAAGGCCACTTTCCTTCATTAAAGAAATCTAAGGTACCTCACATCTTTCTAGGGAATGATACACAAGTGGAAGTTGAAGGGAAATGACAAGTTGAGATGGAAAATAAAGAGTTCAAAGATGTTCTGTATGTTCCTAACCTTAGCAGTAATCTCCTTTGAATTTACCAGATCACTCACTATGAAGGTGGCAATAAAGTTGAGTTCCTTCTAATTTAGTAATGGTGTAAAATCTTGAGGATGATTCATTGGTTGCATTGGGTAAAGTCAATCATGACACAAGGATTTATTCTTTTTCCCACTTTGTGCCTAAGTCTCCTTCACATGCCTTGTTTACACATTCACAATCACAAATTAAATTATGACATGAGTGGTATAGATATATTTCCTTCCGCTATCTTGATCAATTTAGCTCAAAAAATATGGTCAAAGGTCTACCTACAATCAACTTTTCTACAAGTGAATGTTCAACTTTTTCAATGGATATGCATCTAGGAGAAAAGGTTGGCAAAGGGAAGTCTTGGAGAGCATCAATTGTTCTTGAGTTGGTTCACATAGTTCTAGTAGGACCCTTTTTAGTGACATTAGTTAGCAAGGGTCACTATGTCCTCACTTTCATTGATGACTTTTCACGCTACACATAAATCTACTTCTTAATCACAAGGATGAAGTGTTTGATAAGTTTCTAGCCTTAAAGAGTCATGTTGAAAAGCAATCAAGGAAAGTCATCAAGGTTCTTCATATGGATAATGAAAGTAAATATGCAAACTCAAGACTTAGAGACTTTTGTGAACTTGAGGGTATTGATCTTTAGAATCATGTAGCATTTAGTCCACAAAAGACAAGTATTGCATAAATGAGGATTAGAACTCTTAAGATAATGGAAAGTTGCATGATTTGGGCTAAATCTCTTGATCCATCACTTGAAGTCAAAGCTATAAGTAGTTCCAATCACATTCTTAATTGGTCTCCTCATAATGTCTTAGATGGAATGACTCCTTTTGAGGCATGGTGTGGAAGAAAACTAGTTGTGAAACACTTTAGAGTTTTTCATTGTCTAGCATGGGCACACATATCTTCAAGGGAATGCAAGGCACCACTACCAAGACATTGTACTTTCATTGGATATGATGAAAGTGTTAAGGCATATAAACTTATGGATCCTGAGACTCATGAGATATTCATTAGAGAGGAATGTTCACCTTGAGGAAAGTTCACCTAGTTTATCCTCTAATCCTCTCCATACTTCATAAATTGTGGAAATTGATAGTGACAACAATGATAGTGATTCAATAGGTTCACTTGTTGAGAATCCTTTTGACAGATGCAAAACAAGGTCACACCATCAAAAAATTCCACATGCATACATTGCTACAGTGATATGTCTATGTAATTTAGTGCAATTGGGTACACCTTCTCTTCCAGTTCTAGAATCAAGGGATGACCACATAACAAATATTTTAGGTTTGTTTGTGGAATCCTACATAGTAGATTTGGGAGACATTATTAATGATATACATCTTCTCTTTGATGAAGATGATCCTTCTTCAGTTGTTCTGAGGGAACACTCTGACCCTCTTGTCCATTCTCTACCTGATCAATCTTACAAGGTTGATATGATTATGGATCCTTATGTACAACAGTTACAAGAGCTCTTTTTGTCATTTGAGGAGATAGTTGGTTCTGTAGGATATGTTCTACATTCATCCTTGCTAGATCTAAATTTGTTCTTTTTAGTAGTGTTGGAAGGGGTGATTTTCAGTATCAACATAGGGACAGTTGAGCGATTTTCAGAAATACCATTCATCTTCAGGATTCTTTCTACAAATTGGGGAAGCATCTCATATGTACCTATGACATTGTTTCTTCCTAAAGGGAGGAACATTATTTAACACTCATGGATCAACTTCTACAATCATCTTGGAGCAGCTATCATTGATCGATGTTCTATATCTGGGGGGTTGGGGGAGGGTGGGGGGGACACCTTGTCTCCTTTCTTCTTCTTCTTCTTCTTCTTCTTCTCTCTTATGGGGGGGACCTTTTCCTCTTATGGAGTTTTGTCCTTCTCATACTTCTCTATTTTATATACATGATGTATGTTGTAATGGGGAGGTCTTACTTACTCCATCCATCCATCAATCTTTCTTTTTTGTCTCTCTTTTTTTGGGGGAGGTTTTTAAGGTTTTCCCTCTTTCTCCATTTTTTACAGAGATTGCATTGGATTTGTAGATGGGTACCTAAAATGGCCTAGTAGCTGGGACCCATCATGCATTTTTATTATAGCTTTCATAAGCTTAAGTGCATTCCCCTAATTTTCACTTAAGGAGGGGTGTTAATGTAAATAATTAATTATTATTACACTTTACTTAAGTTTACTTAGGTTAATGCATTATTTTATTATTTATTAGTTAGACACCTAGGAGTATGTGTACTCATATGAGTTGTCTTGTTCACAACATAGGAGTTTGCATAATCAAATGAGTTATCATGTAGGCAACACAATTGTTCACACTCTAATTAAGCACATGATGTCTACAAAATCCTTTTACATGACACACTTATGTTAAGCTTGTCCTTTCATCATTGCACTAACTTCTATGCTCAATGGAGGATAATCCACTCTTGGTGGACATGTGCTTAGTTGTGAGACTTATCACTTTACTAACTCCTAGTCATTATAGAGGCCTTTATATTCATGCACTCCTAGTGTGTATGTAATCAATTCAATTTCATATTGTTATTTTGATCATACTTTATTGGTCCATATTGTGCTAGTGCTTGAGCTTCTTGATCTTGGGTGATTTTTTCCTAAGAAAAATTCTTACAAAACTAAAGGGAGAAAGCTTCTTAAGGATAATGATAGTAGATGGGTCTCTTTGGATGGACTAACTCATTGAGTTTTTTTGAATACCCATCATTTCTTGGTACAATGGAGTCAACTCATGATGATTAGGGTGGTCAATGAAAATATGGTGAGCTACTTGAAAGGTTAAGTAATGTAGAGACACTCTTAAAGTTAGCAACCATTATCCCCATGCTAGAGGAAATGAGAAATTTAAGGAAGAATATCTAACAAATATTTATGTATATTTCATAATATAATATGCTACATAAAATGACATGCGTGACCCTAGATAATCTCTATAGAAATCTTGATTCATTTTCTGTGGATGAATTTTTTTTAGGGTGGATGAGAATCACATATTTGGATAATCCTGATAATTTTTTAAAGATTGATGTAAAGGGGGAGTTATGTGCTAATATTCAGGGTGTTGAGATATCAATGCACTACTATGGAAGGCATGTTTCAATTAGAAAAGGAAAGAAACCTACAAAACCAAACTTAATTGTTACAAACGAAGTGTTTGGACAAACTGTAATTCTTATAATCTTTCCTTAGAAATTAGAGAATTATTTCCTTGACACAAGTTACTTGAATCAATATGTATTTCATTTCCCTATTATTGGAGTTTAAGCAGTCCTAAATATTTTAGAGATAATTTATTGGTTTTGATAGATCAATTTTGTAAAACCAAAGAAATCAATGGGGTAAGTGTAAATGGAGTTTTAGATCAATCTTTTTTGAGAGAGATGGCATGTCATTTTTCCATTACAATGAAGGAATGATATCATCTTATGTGGAACCCTAGAGAAGAAGGACTAGTAACCAAACTTTAGAGAAATCTATCTTAGAGCGAAGTGTTGCGGGATTCAATATTAGAATTTTTCAACCTTTTTGAATTATGTTTGACCATGATGTTAGGGTCTATAGAGGATGAGAGATTTTTTAGTGCTTTGGGGTTCCTAAAGTCAAAAGTAAGAAATAAACTAGACAAGAATTTGGAAAATTTCCTAAGGTTGTATACATCTAGATGTGAAGTTAATAATATTCCTTACAAAAGGGAACTAAAATTGTGGAGGAAGAAATGTTAAAGAAGAGTTTTGGGTAGAAATTCAAAACAATGAGATCACTAACTCAACTATTCATACTGGTATTGGTAGAATTGATGTTGAAGATGAGGATCAAGAAAGAAAAGGTATGCAAATTGGACAAAACATGGATCATAATGAAGGATTGTTAGAACTTGATGGAAAGGAATCTGCAGATTCAAATGATGAGATGATCTGGCAACTCTAACAGTTATGGTATGATGTGTCAACTCCAAATTTATTACATATTAGTAATTACTACAGTCTATATTCTATATTTTGGACAATATTCTTTGAATCTCATCATGATTCATCTATCATGCATAGTAAGTTATATCATTTTCTAAATGTCTAATATCAAACAAACATGTACATTTTATGTTAGATGATGCCATCAATCATGATTCATTCAAATGTTTTTACAATTTTTTTTTATTTGCATTATTATGCTGATATGATACATTGTTTATCATATAATCCTTGATGAATTATGAAAATATAGAAATTCAAATGATAAAATTCATATTCATTCTTATTACTTTATTTACTCATGATAATTGATACAATGAACTCATGTTGCAAAAGTTTAATTTAAATACCTAATTTCATAAACATGAGTTATAAGTAGTAACTACACAGCAATTATCATCATTTTGGACAATATTCTTTGAATCTCATCATGATTCATCTATCATGCATAGTAAGTTATATCATTTTCTAAATGTCTAATATCAAACAAACATGTACATTTTATGTTAGATGATGCCATCAATCATGATTCATTCAAATACTCTATATTCTAGATTTTGGACAATATTCTTTGAATCTCATCATGATTCATCTATCATGCATAGTAAGTTATATCATTTTCTAAATGTCTAATATCAAAAAAACATGTACATTTTATGTTAGATGATGCCATCAATCATGATTCATTCAAATGTTTTTACAATTTTTTTTTATTTGCATTATTATGCTCATATGATACATTGTTTATCATATAATCCTTGACGAATTATGAAAATATAGCAATTCAAATGATAAAATTCATATTCATTCTCATTTCTTTATTTACTCATGATAATTGATACAATGAACTCATGTTGCAAAAGTTTAATTTAAATACCTAATTTCATAAACATGAGTTATAAGTAGTAACTACACAACAATTAAATTTAGAAAATGACCATGAGTTGTCTTCTATAGAAATATAGAAATAAGGGAGAAACAATAACTTTAGGTTATCTTGCATCATGGGAAGGTCGTAGAGTAGCATGAAATTCAGTATCAAAACATTTTTCACCTTTTTAGATAGCCCTATTTAGTAAAATAGCATTTGGATTCAGTTACATTTATCTTGTTCAAGAAAAAAAGTTGAGACTTTAAACTTATATCAAACCATTAGAAATAGAAATAAAGTAAACACTACAAAACTGATCCAAATCACTTTCCAAGTTTCACATATTATGATTGATATCTTATGAGATGATTGGAGATTTGGTCATCTTTTTTAGAATGTTGAATTCTTCTTTGTTTGGAGTTTGAATATTTTTTATGTTATAGTAGATGACTTGGAACTTTGTCAAACATTCATATTTGGAAGATCTATTTGAAAGAAATTCTACATCTAATAGTGTATTCATATTTTTCAATGGTTTGATTCAATTTAAAATGCCTTCACAAATTGTATCTTAAGGAAACTTGACTACTTCAGACATCATCTTGGCCTCTAATGCTTTCTGGTAAGCTTCCCTTCCAAAAAATTTCATTGATGAGTTACTAGGGAAAGGATTAGGAAAACCAAGACTTATCATTAATTTTTCTTTGGCATCCATATTGGTGAGCTTTCTCCCAAATGAGTTCAAATATTCATTTTGTTCCCTTATACTTTGGCATTTTTGAATGATATATGATGACTTTATTGATGCACTAACATGGTCATGCATTTCATTGATATCCAAATACTTGTCATTATCTATGTTGATTATGTGTATAGCATTCCTTGCAGTCTTATCATTCTAAAAAAGGTCTTTCTTCTTCTTCTCAATAGTCTCTTTGACACTCCCATAGATAGCTCAGATAGATACAATTCAGACCAATCACACAACCTATTAACATTTTCCATAATTTCCCCCCATTTTTTTTCTTTAATTTTCTTGACTAGATTTTTTATTTTGTCATTTGACTTAGTCAAGCTATTTTTGTAGGTTGTGACTATTTTCTTTGCCTTCTCTATCTCTTGCACCATTTGTGACAACTAATTATCACCTTATTTCTTTATTTCCTCTCCTTTCACTTCTCATTATTTTTCTTTTCCCCTCTCCTTATCCAATTCCTTATTTAAGTTACTAATTGCATGTCAACTAGACTCCAAATTTTTGAAAATATTTGCTATAGATGCTCTTTCATCCTCAAGTAGTTTATTGGTTTCCTGAAATTTTTCCCTAAGTTCTTTAATTTTACATTTGCATCCATATTAACATGGTTTAGAGCACCCCTAAGTTTTTAATTTCTTTCTTCCAATTGTTCCTTCAATTTCTTGATTTCTACTTCTCTCTCCATATTTAGATCGCTTAGCTTTTTGTTGCATTCTTCCAATTTTTCCTTCAAAATTTTTATTTATGCCTCCATATTTCCTAGCTTTGTAGTTGTTTCTTGAGAGGAAGCACTTTTTATCCTTTTCATTATTTCTTTGCACCTATTATCAATTTCTTTCTCTTTTTCCTTTGTATTTGCATTTTCTAGATCTTCTTTTAACTTTTCAATTGCCTTCTCCAACCATTTGCTCTCTCTCTCTCTCTCTCTCTCTCTCTCTCTCTCTCTCTCTCTCTCTCTCTCTCTCTCTCTCTCTCTCTCTCTCTCTCTCTCTCTCTCTCTCACACACACACACACACACACACACACACACACATTGAACTGTAGATGAGAGAGTTGGTCTTCTTTTCCATGTTGACTTTTTAAAAACTTTTTAGTTTGGATAAATTCATCGATAGGGTGCTAACATGAAAATTTGGTGGATTTATGTCACTCTCTAGTGGATTAGTATTGAGTTATCTGGGGGCTATATTTTTGGTTTTATTTTGTTGTCTTTTCATGCATAGTTGTTTTCTGGCCACTTATTTTTTGGCCTATTTTGTTTGTTCATTTTTGGGCTTTGAAGCCTTTTGTTCTTAGTACTTTTTTTATCTTGTTTCTCTAATACTTTGTTAAAGGTTTTAGGACCTTTTGAACCTATTTTTACGTAATCAAAACAAATTTTAAAGAAAAAAAATAAATAGAAAAAATAATAAGGCATTCAAGAAGGATGTACTTGATGTGGCTCATTCTAAAGAACCTACATCAAATAGGATATTTTCATCAAAATAGTCAAATGAATAGTCAAATGATTAACTGATTCATCAAAATCCTTGCAAAGATAAATTCTATTAACAATGTTGAATCCTCTCTTTAACAAATTATCCATTGTCAGAATTGTATCTTGTAGAAGAATCCAAAAAAAAAAAAAAAACTTTAGGAGTCATACCTTTAAACCAAGCTTTAGCCTAGCAAGGCTCTTGATGCTCCTCAAAAGCATTAGGATAAACTGAAGACACAAAAAATAATCCATTAGGATCATATTTCCATATGAGAGCATCCTCCTCATGGCTTAAAAAGAGAACATTCAGAATCTTGTTTAGATCATTAAGGTTTTTATCCACTCTATTGAGGTTCAACCAATTATTCTCCTCCCAATAGTCTTCTACAAAAATCCCAAAGAGATTCTTGTATTGTGCCACAAAACTATTCCACCTTTGATCAACATTGAGGGGGTGATCAAGGATCCAAATACCATCCCAAAAAAGAATAGTCCTCCCATTTCCCACCTTCCATCTAACCTCTTTCTTAATAATCTTCTTTTTTTGTGTGCATGTTTCCATATTATTGAATCCCCTTGTATAGACTTATTGTTAAGGAATAGTTTAAGATCTTGATTCTCCCTATTGTACTTATCATTCCAAATATCTCACCATTCTCCTTCCTCTTTATGCCATCTCCATAACAACTTGGCAAGAAAAGAATCATTCATAGAAGTAACTCTTCTTAGGCCAAGGCCACCTTTATTGAGAGGCATGCAAACTTTCTCCCATGCAATCAATGCAAATCTTTTCTTTTTTTCCATGCACATCCATAAAAAAGGCTTTTGAATTTTTTCAACTGAAAAGGAAAACTTTCTAGGGATCTTAAAAACACTCAATTCAAGTAGCAAAACATTCTATAAGATAGATTTAAGAACAATAACCTTACCGGCCTGGCTAAGGAGGGACTCTTTCCACCTTGCTAACCTCGAATGGATTTTATCAACTAGTGAACTCAAAAAAATCTTAGGTGGGTCCAGACAAAGGGGTAATCCTAGATAAGTACTAGATAAGGTGTCAATCTCACAACCAATACTTTTTTTAATTTTATTTTGCCTATTAACATTAACATTAACATTGATGAAATATATCACACTTTTTTTCTAGTTGATAATTTGGTCAAAAGCTTGTCCATAATCCTCCAAAGCATTCTTGAAATTTCTAGCATTCCTCACTAAAGCTTCTCCCATCACTATAGAATCATCCACAAATTTCTGATGAGAACAAATTAGCTCTTTAGACAAGGGTTTGAGACAAACAAAATCCCCAACAAAAACCAATTTCTCCTCAAATCTTCCTAATTATTTAGCCATAAGAATAAAGAGGATAGGTGAAAGGAGATTCCCTTTTCTCAACCCATGAAATACCTAGAAAAAAGGGGTTGGACATCCATTCACTAGAACATAGAAGGTGGCAAAAGAAACTAGCATAAGGATCATCTTCCTAAATCTCTTATTAAAACAGAAAGCTTCCAACATTCTTTGTAAAAAATCCCAATCCAACCTATCATAAGCTTTAGATAAATAAAGTTAAAGGAGGACCCCCTCTCTCTTAGACAAGGTAAGGGAGTGAATATTCTCATGCACTGAGATGATAGAATCCAAGATCTGCCTGCCAAGAACAAAACCATTCTATTGTCTAGAAATCAAATGAGGAAGAAAAGACAAAATTTTGAGAGTTAGCACTTCAAATATAACTTTATAGAAAGAATTACAAAGACTAATTAGTCTAAACTAGTCCATACTATCAACATCTAGCTTCTTTGGAATCAAAGCAAGGAAGGTACCATTCAACTCTTTCAGAATTTTTCTAGATCCAAAGAACTCCTTAACCTCATTACAAACATCTTCATGGATGATATGCAAATACTTATGGAAGAAAAGGAAAGGGAACCCATCTAGCCCTAGTTCCTTGTCTCCATCAAAACAGAATAAATCCTAGGTGATCTCATCATTAGACAAAATGGTAGTGAGGAATTTATTTTGATCCTCTGATATACAGTTTGGAATACAATCTAGAAACATATTCTACTTCTCCTTGTCTAGATTGGGATCACCTTGTAGTAAATTATTAAAAAAATCCATGGCTTCCCTTTTTATAATATTCTTATCCTCCATAAGAACCTCATTAGCAATGAGTCTATAGATTCTATTAGCCATTTGATGCTTCAAAGTGATCATGTGGTAGTACTTAGTATTCCAATCCCCTTCCTTCAAAAAAAAGTTTTTCTAGATCGTTGCCTCTAGAACTTCTCCTCCTTAGTAATAATATTATGCACCTTAGTCAATTTCACACTTTCTAACATATTCCAAGGTAGGATTATCCCCAAAGGAGATGTCCTAGCCCCCAAAAAATAACTACGCAATAAAAACACAATAGAAAGAAACAACAATACAAGATCTAATACCAAATTACAATTCTTGATTCATAGATATATAACTAAATACATGTAAAATGCCTCGCTATAAGGCCTTCCATGTTAGGGCCAAATAAAAATAGAAATTATAGAACTAGTTCTATAAGATCCAACAAGATCCAACTTACAACCAATCTCAGCTAGTCCAAATACACAACTAGATAAGAACACCAAGAAGAATTCACACTTGTACCCACAGGTCCACCAAGAGATCCTCAAGTTGCTAAGCTGCAATACTAGCTCCTCAAATTAACATCTATCCTTCCAAATCCCAAATCAATAATGAATAAATACTCCCTAAAACCATAATTATACAAATAGAATCCACAAGCTGGCCCATAACAAAAATTAAATACAAGCACATAAATTAAATGCCACAAGTTGGTCTGCAACAATAATTAAACATTCAAAAATTGATATCTAAGTAAAATTGTGATATCTCCTAGCTTTGATGGAATTATAACTTTTTATTCAAACCATAGGTATAAATATAGATCCTATACAACCCCTTAAATTTTCAAGGCTGATTACCCAAGGAAAAGTACACATCCATCCTGAAAGTCACCTACAACAAACTATCGCACAGAACTGCCAGAAATTGATACTTCAGAAGAATTGCCATAACTACCAACCTATAATGATTTTTTTTTCTTGATAAAAGGAATTAATCTAGGCCCTCTTCAATTAATAAATTGTTTATACTCTCATTCATTAAGGATAATTAGTTACATGCTCTGCAACAGGCACCCAAAAACCAGAAAATGGAGTTCCAACAGCAAGGTTCAAACAGTTCAAACTTCAACTCAATCCATCCAATCTTGATGAAATCATGAGGAAAGGTTCCTCAAAACATCCCTAACCATGAAAACATAAATCCACCAAAATATATGCTTGATTCTCCTCAAAAATCCCTCCAAACATGCAGGATTGCAGGAAAGCCTAGGATTGTCCTACATCACTTTCTTCTTCCCTGAAGACTGTCCCATATCCATCAACCTAAATACTATCTTGAATATCTTTAATTTCCTCTAAAAAAAAAAATTTATTGTCAAAAATTTTCCCAAAAGTATCCTTATTCCATCTTTTGATATTCCTTTTAATAGTTTTCAACTTACTTGCAACTTTGAACATGGCAGTACCCTCCACTTGAATGCTCCACCATTCCTTAACAAGGTTTTCCAATCCTATATGGAGAGTCCACATTTTTTTAAACCTAAAAGGATAATTCTTCTTAAGGTTAATAGATTAGACACAAGGAAAATGGGGTAGTGATCCAAGACAACACAAACCAAAGTAGAAAGAGAGCATTTATAGTTTAAAAACTTGTCACTACTAATAAGAGCTCTATCCAACTTGACTTAGATGAGGTCATTCCTAGCTCTTCTATTGGTCCAAGTATACTCAAACCCATGTAAGTCCAAATCATTCAAGAGGTGATTTTCAATAAAATCCATTAAATCCAATCTATTCTCCAAGTTGGTTTGACTTCCTCCCATCTTCTCATTTTCTTTTAATGGAGTATTGAAATCCCCCATAATGATCCAATTATCATGCACAATTTTTTTCTTTTATTGGTAATATTTTCCCATAGTTCTTTTCTTCCCCATTTATAATTGGGAACATAAACATTAGTAAGCACCCATACAGAGCCATCCTTAAAATTAGTAAATCTAATATTCATCATATTTCTATTCTGAGATATAAGTTCTCCCTTAATGCATTTTTCATTCTAGTAGACAACCATACCACTTGAGGTCCCATCAGAGTCATTCCCAATAATCTTACCTCCCTGAAAAACCAAAAGACCTTCTACTTTATCCTTTAACATTTTTGTTTCTTGAATTATAATGATATTCAGTTTGTTATCCCTAATCATATTTTTCATTATATCTTTCTTGTGAGGATTATTTAATACTCTAATATTCCATGATATAAACTTCATTTCTTATGAAAAGATTTTAAATCTAAGATAGTCCTCTGACTACTATCTACTAGACTTCTATTAGTCTTAACAATTCTTTTATGCACATTGGAAGGTCTTCCTATAGAGGAAGGAGATAGACCAACATCTCCAATGTTGATACCTTTACCAAATGATGTTGAAGGTAGACCATAGTTGTTGCCCTTGTTGCTCTTAAAATCACCTTTCTTAATGCCTTTTCCAAATGGTGTGTTAGGGATATCTCCTTTCTTATTACTCCTAGTTTTTAACACAACATTCTCTTTATTCTTTTTAGAAGATAAAACCTCATTTTTCTTATTGGATTTAGAGATTCTTTTATTCCCCACTTTTGTCTAGTCTGCACCAGAGTCATCGTCTACCCCATGTAAAGCTTTAGAGATTTCCTTAACATCTCCCCATTTTTTATTACTCTCTATGGATATAACATCTGATAAAGGTCTAACTAGACTTTGAGTTTCTTTTCTTGTAATGATACAACCACTTTCCATGTGTAATTTCGGATCATCTTCATTGATATTTTCAATCTTAAGCTCCCTATTTTCTTCTTCATCTCCTTTATTGGGACTAATCTCATCACTTTCTTGAGCCAATAAATTAATTTTAGCAACACTACAACTATCCAAATGATCCCAAACCTATTTCTCCTCTTCAACATTCACCTTTGTTTGAGATGCCTCCACCTATTCAGGACATTAACCACTAATGTTCCCTTCACCAAACCACATACCACTTGTGTATTCCCCTCCTTATAACTACTATTCTCATCTTTATCTTGATCATTCAAACCTTTGCAAACCCATATTTTTTTTATCTTTTTTGGAGCTCCTTTCAAAGATGGGCATTTTTTAGCCCAATGACCAGATTTTTTGCAATGAAAATAGGCAAAGGGAATTGAATCAAACTCTATTTTCTATTTCCAAATCCCTAGTTTAGATTTGAGAGAAATAACCTCTAGCATATCCAAACCTTGAAGAAGTCCCACACAAATTCTAGAATAGGTCATTCTTGTTCTCAACACTATAATTGGGTCCATAGAAAGGAGTTCATCAAAGGTATTAGAAATACCTTGAAACACATCCTCCACCCAAAAATCTAGAGGTAACCCTATCAGTCTAATCCATACTGGAGCTTGAATCCTAGATTCATCTAGAGAGTACAAGTTTGGTGCCAATTCTATACAATTAGAGTATTTCTACTCACAACCCTAGGACCATTGTAAAGAATCTCTCATTTATCTTCATTACAAGGAAAAACAAAAGGATAAACAACCTTTTTCCATAGCAGTGATATCCACCTAGCCTTTTAAAGACCATTTCCTTCAAACAAAGGAATGAACAACCTCAATGTTGGGCCTAGAACCTAAAAACTAACCCACTAGAGTTGAGTCCATCCTAGAAATATTTCTACCAATGATTTGATCTAGGATTTTTAGTTTTAACATACCTTTTTCATTTGAAGAAATATTATTTATCGGCAAAAAGGAGGACTTGCTAGCTAGTTTGATGCCAAATAGATTGGACCCCTTTTTTGTCGCAACAATAGCCAACTTGGGCCCCCCCTAGATTGTACATTATCTTGCCATCATTAGGATCCTTTCTCTTTTCAAAGTTGTCCATAGTTGTCCCTACTTGATCTCTAGATCTAGATGATTTTGTCTCATTCCCCCCTAAATTTTTGAATCCATCCTTCCCGCTCGCTGCACTTACTCTACTCCTACTCATTTTGAGTCCTAAAGGAACAACCAACCTTGTATTGATAAATTCTTCAAAATTTGTTAAAAAATTATTCAATTCAAATTTGGGTTTGCTAATACAACATGACATTTTAAAGGAGAAAGAGCATTTGCAATATTTTGATTGTCTCCATCAATTGCTAAGGTTGTAATAATTGCATTTTGAGGATTACCAATGACATCACCCCTTCCTAATCATGCCCCACTACCACTAATAAATAGAATCTTTGGAATGTTCTAAGGGTTTTATCCTAAGGGAATTATGTCTAGCATTATATCAATATGTGCATGCATAACAAGGTGCAATTATAATGTCCTTTTTGAATATGTAACAACAATGAGAATTGGAATTTTAGTTGGGATGAACAATTTCATGGGTTCAACTTTTTTTGATGAACTTGATGGGTCATGTGACTCATCTCTAGTGATTGATTTATAACCAAGTTTTGGTGACTCTACTAGGGGGAGTGGATACCAAGGTCCTTGACTTATTGGGCCCAACCTACTATCACCTGGATAACCTATTTTTCTATCATCCTTGCCCCTATGCCATAAATTTTCCTTGTCTACTAGTTGAATATGATATATTGTTTAGTTGAACCAAATGTACTAGTAGTAGTAGTGTGGAGAGTGGATTTAGTAGAACTAGTAGAAGTGAATGTAGGATCCTTAGAAACCTCATACTCATTGCCTTCATGATCAACATCATGTTGTTTAGCTGCTACATTAGGATTCTCTGTATCCCATAATATCTAAGCATTTCATGCTCGGGCAAGTCTTTAAGATATGGAGAGGTCTTAGGATCCCCAAGATTCTTCCTCATTTCCCAAAAAGCATTATTTTTTTATCGACACCAATATGCAGCTACATAGTCTTTTTTATGCAATCTGGAAGGGATTTTTTACTTGGATGGTCCACTTTCTTTCTAACTGTCCAATTCTTTAATTTATGCTAACAATTCCTCTATTGAAATTTTGTTTTCATGGGTGCATTTCTCCGTCTTTATTTTGACTATTTCCTAGGACTCTGTGGTTTTAAATTTTTTATTCAATAGTGTACTCTCATGCTGATATTTTTTTGCATAGTTCCTATTTTGTACAAGCTTTGTACCAACTATGTTTAGTTTATCACATTGCTAGTTCCTAGCATCATCAAATTTCAAAAACTATAAAACCTTCTCATGCCATTTTGAATGCTCCTCTCAAATGTGAACCCTTTGCATGTGATAGGAGTGGAAGGAAATGCAGTTTTCTTTTGTTGACCATGAAAGAGTACATATGTTTTTCCATCTATCATACATATTCCAATGTGAATACCCTATCTACCACATATATTGAAAGTTTTTAGGGTTCTATCACTGAACTGCAAAACCTTAATACAATGTAGTCTTCCATAAAGTACTAGTTGACCAATTGCATTTGACTTCCCAGTTCAATTAATTGTTTACAAGATATAAGAAACCTAGGCATTGAAGAGCCTATAATTTTATGATAAAGGGGTTCCCAAAAGAAGTCTACAAAGTATTTGTAGTCCCCCTAGCAATCACTCATCCTAATCACCAGTGTCCATTCAAATATTTGTTTACCAAAATTAAGTTGAAGCTTATTTGTTTCAAATATTTGATGATGCTTTGATAAAAAAATGTAGCACAAGTAGGTCATTTATCTAAATGTCTTTTGTGAGTGTGACTATAAACTTGTTTTAATCATTAATAATTGTTCTTGCATGTCATGAACAATGTGCTCAATATAATTATAGCTTACTAGATCTTGTAGACAATGAATATTGAAAACCATTACTAGAATGTTCCAACACCCACTTTTAGTTACTTTCTGAACCTAAACACATTAATAATAGGGATATAGTATCATGAACCCATTGCAATAAATATCAAACGCATAACATAGTTTATGTCTTGAGGTAGATTGAATCTATTTTCCAATCCTCTAATATATGAATGTTGTCTATCTAGTTGTAAGTTCTCATATGTTTTTGCTAGGTTTTCCAAGTCAATGTGGGTTGGGTTTTGTGGTTCATATCATAGGTCTAATAAACTAGCAAATTGACTCTATGTTATTGATAAATGACCTTCTGTGTATTTTGATTGACATCTGCCTTTCTTTTTTCATCATAGTTTATGGTACAATCCATTACAAATTATGTAGAAGGGAATAAAGGAGGAAACCCTAAGCAGGTTATTCCCAAAGTCCATGTTGAAATTTATATACAATGAACCCTATAATTTTGTTGTCTTTAATATATTTTGACTCCTTTTGTGGATCATTCTACTTATTTTGAGTCACATGTCTAATTTCCTTCATACTACTTCCATAGATAATGTTAGAGTAATAAGATATTGTCTTATTAATTAAATCATTTTGATTTAATTATTAAGTCACTTATTATCTCTAGTTTAATTAAGTTAAACTTTAGGCATATAATAATTAATTCTTTTATTAATTATTATCATGCAACCTAGGTTTGTTTCTTATTAGGATTTTGATCTCCTTTTATAAGCTTTGATCTCTTTGTAATTATTCATTCACTTTTTACTATATCAATTTATCTTTTTTCTCATCAAGAATGTCTCATCTGTGGATCTGGGAATTCTAGCCTCCATAACTTTTACTTCTCTCTTTCTGTGATAGGTGTTTTCATGTAGATGATTCTTGGAAGCTATGAGATTTTGGTCTTTCATCAACTTCAATAGTGTTATCAAAGCTCTAGATCTTCATACCCCTATTTTGTTTATGAGAAGTTTGGATTGGCTTTCAAATTTGTGTTTTTTTTTGGAAAGTTTTAGTTCTTCATAATGATTTTGTTTGGATATGGGGGGTTAGTGATTTTTGGGTGACTTTGAGCCCAAAAAACTATCACTCTTAAACTGAGAGCACCCAAACATCCTCATTTTCATTTAAAATTTTTCTAATTTGGACATAGTTGGAATCTGAGGCAAAAAATTACTCCCAAGTTTGGTATGTTTCTTGAGGTGATGAATTTTTAATTTTTTGACATGGAAAATGAGATTTTTTTATGTCAATCAAGGTTTTCTAGTGCCAAAATCAAGATTTGTTGGCATGAAAATAAAGATGATTTCTAGTACATAATTGACATGATTCCTTAGGCAAATTTGGTATGGAATCAACACACTTTCTAAGGAAATTTTTGGTATGAAATACGTATGCTTCTTGATATAGTTTTTGGTACAAACTGGCAGACTTCCTGACATAATTTTTGGTGCTATCAAGCATGCTTCCTGAGTTATTTTGGTAGTGGTTTTTTGTTTTTCCCTTCCTGTTCTTTTTTTAACCTAATTGTGGTTGTTTGGTTGTAACTTTCTCATCCAAACTCCATTTTTCAATGAGATATTGTCAAAAAGTTGATTCTGAGCCCATCATGATGCTATAGTTTAATTGGAGTTTTGATGATGTTTGATTTCTAGTTTATGTAGTCAAATTTAGAGGTTCTATTTTACACTCTAGGAGACATATCTTGAGACATTCTATTATCCAAATTCTGCTCCAGGCACATCCCATTTTATTTTTTTATTTTTTTGCACTTTGGTGGATATCTTGGTTGTTTTAAGTTTGGAGATAAATTTTTTTGCTTTAGATGATTTTTCATGGGTTGTACTTTGCAAGTTACCTAGCTACTAGAACATAAATAATTTAGGCTTACAATGCATGATAAATTAAAAATTAAACCCTAAATTCTATGGCTGATACTATACTTATAGTAAAAAAATTTAAAATGTGGTAAGAAAAATGTGTTCAGGATCTTACCTGAAATGTTGAAACTCAAATTTTATAGCTATAGTAATTGAGTTATCTTAGAAGACTTAGGCTGCATTTTAACTTACAAATTATAAGTCTATAGCACCTTTTTGATGAGTAAAGCTCCAGTGCTTTTGCAGAGATCTTGGTAGTTTGTGATTAAAGATAATTATTATATTATTATATTATTATATTATAGTAATAATGAAACTATATTAACACTTGTTTAAAGTGATCTAAAACACATCGAAGATTAAAATTTTAGATATAAATAAGATCTCTTATGATAAAACAAGTACTGCATAGTGGCTTGTATTTTATGTACCTTGTAATAATTTAATTAAGGAGAGTAAAACATATTCTTATTAAAGATAAAATTCATTAATTAAAAATAAATTGAATAAACTTATTTTATGTTTTATTTTAATAATTTTTTGACTTATTTTTGTTATTTTTTTAAAAAAAAATTTACGGTTGAATAATAAGATATTCATAAAAAATTAAATAGAAATAGGAATCTATGTATTTTTGCATGTGTGTAATTCAAACTTAATCATTTACATTAACAAAATAATCATCTTATTTTATGTTTTTGAAGATGATTAAAAATAAAATATTCGTATGATATAATCAAAGTGTTTGTATGACAATAGAGTAGTTTATAAATATTTACTATATTGACTATTATGTTAGAAAACTACTTCAATAATTATATTAGGCTATAATTAAGTACCTAATACAATATAATTAAATCATTCTAATTTATATAGCATACTTAAACATTTAATTAATATTTAAAAGTTACTACAATTTGATTAATTCAATAATGAAACATCATTATTAATTTATTAGTTATAGGAGTTGACATGTGTCTTCTTTCTGGGTGACATTTATAAAAAATAGTTGAGAGTTCCTCTGGTTTGCCCATAAATCATCTCAGGTCATTGATCTATGACTTCACACTTGATACATCTTTGTCATGTGTCTTCTTTCAAAGGGCATTTGAAAAAAATAGTCAGTTGTTGCTGAATTCAACCCGAAATACATCTAGAGTCATTGATCTGTGTTTATCTAATGGTAATTGCAACATCACCTTTACAATATTAATAACATAGTTCTTAAATATATTAGAATATTTCTAATTTTTAAAATAAAATATTTTTTAAATGACAGTTTAAATTTGATTGTAAATGTAAATATCGATCTTGTTCGACATGTTCTATTATTTTGTATAGTAAACATTGAAGTAAATAATTTTTTAATTAATTTAATTGTTAAATTTTAAACCTCAATATGTTACTTTTAATTCAATGTTAAATTTTATGTTTTGTTTCTTAACAATTTAATGAATTTTTTTGAAAATGCCAAAACATTGCAAAAGTAAGCATAACAATAAAACACAATTTTCTATGGAACTCTAATTTTTTGTTGATATTCCTTGAAAATTAAAATCTATAGGGAGCCACATGTACAATGATTGTAATTTGATAAAACAAAATAGAAAATGAAAATAGACATAAACATCAATAGTGGAAAACCCTAATACTACTATACTAGTCTATGTAGAGAGCACGAGATCTAAGTAAGGTTGTGAATTATTGAAGCCATAGGTTGTCCTATGCCACTTCAAGTAGATTATATATTTTCAGAGAAAATTCATGTCAATTTGTGTCCATTTCTTATGGCGCTTCAACTGCCCAAAGGTCAGGCCCAACATAAATGGTTGTAGGGCCACATTTTGGCCAAGTTCTAAAAGCTTGTGGATTTCACATGCCCAAGGCACCCCCACCTCTAATTATACATGAGCAAAAATGTTAATGTCATCACCTAGGTATTATTCTTTAAAAAAATTCCTTAGAAGTAGCAAAATCTCAACCCTTTCTTCATCAAGGTCAAGTAGAGATGCTAGAAAATAGGACATAATGTCTATGTTGACATGAGACCTATTCTCATTCTCCAAAAACTTGCACCATATAACCATTTTCATAGCACAAATAATAAAATCTATAGCAAAAACAACCTAATTAAAAATTGACAAGAGGTTTTCATTAGGGATGTTGCATAATAAGGCCTTCTGGTCCTCTTCCAATTTGAATGTCAAGCGAAATGAAGCATCCATCTTGATTCACAATTTATGAAATAATAAACTATACAAAAATGACAACATACTACAGAGAAATGACTACTAGTCTACCACATCAAGTAAACCAAACCAAAATTTAATGAGCACTACAACTACCATCCTAGTGACTACCAAAAATGAGATGAGCAATGATGAAACACGAAGCTCATTTTCTTATAAATAGGCTAAGTAGCGAGAAATTTCTTTGATATTAACCTTGGTGATGGTCCCTAAATATTTATCCCTCCAAATTCTAATTCAATTATTCTAAATGATTAAATCTTTGCAAATCTTCCACATAAATGAAAGTTTGTGCTAAAAGAATTATAATGCATGTGGAGCCGATGGAAGAGTGAATGTAACTAATAGCGACAAGACATCTATTTAATGTCCACTAAAAGTAGTACAAGAGCTAGTACATTTTGGAAAATATGTGACTATGTGACTAAAAAATTAATCACACCACTAAAACTAAAAATGGTCAAATTTCACTAATTCTTTGCAATTTAGAAGTTTATGCGACTAAATAAGTGTCTAATTTGGTTACCAAGTATAATCACAAGATCAACCAAATAGAAATGACTAAATAAGTGATTGGATAATTAGTCACTAATAATTAGTCATTTGTACTTTCTCCAAGGTTTATTTATTAATGGATTAGGTTAATTTTATTTTTCATAAGTTAGTTATGGCCCTTGGACCTTCTCTTTTGTAGTATAATTATGGTTTTACTTTGCATCTTTGTGAATATACAACACTTTGTTAATTGATTTGAGAGATTTTATTCACCATTTTAGGCCCAATTTGATCAATATTACAAATTGATTTAGTTTTTCTCTAAGAGGTATCTATCAATAAATAAATAGATTAATAATCAATAGATAAATATGATCAATCTTGTGAGTTCCCTTAAAGTACTTCTATCATTATAATTGTTGCAAACCAAATATTTGCCTCTAGGTCCTACTTGCAACCAGACTACTTTTATTATTTTTGTAATAAAAAAAAATGTATAAATATAACATAATTACTAATTGATTAATTAATTATTTAAAATTTATAATAAAATAAATCTCAATAGTAATTTAATAAAATATTATTATTATTGATACAAATTATGATCACCCATAAGAAATTGTGAAAGGCACATTTTGCATGCTTTGGTATTAAAAAATCAATATTTTCACTTCCCACGTAAAATGATAGGATTTATGGGAAAATAAAAACTTCTATACATTAACCATGGTGGTATTTTTGACATTTCTCTAGAATTAGTTACAAAGAGGGGAGAGTGGGATTTCAAATCCAAAGATATTATTCTAATTTTTTCTAAAGAGAATCAAATAGAGGCATTACAAAATGAGAAATTGGTCATAGAAGGAGGAGGAGGAAAAAAGGAATGGCACACATAGGGAGGATGAAGGGCACATACAATGAAGAGGGAAAATGGGATGCAACCTTTGCAAGGACCCAAATCATATTAGGTTTCTTCATCTTCCTAATTTTCCTTAGAATTTGATAGATTATGTATCTTTTGTTATTGTTTCCACTGTTTTCTTGTTGCATAGGTAAATTTTGCATTTTACCTCTTTTTTCCATTATTATATACTTGTGGTTGAAAAGATCATATGGAACCTTAAATGGGAAGCCCTTCATTTCTATCAAATCAATGAATGGAAATCTAAGAGACGTGATACATGTTTGGATGGGATAATGTTTAGTCTTCTATTATGTTAACCACTACATCAAACTTCGTGTTTGTGTATCCACAATGAAGAATCCCAAGTGTAAATTTTATATGAATTTGATAAAATATATACACCTTAGCTATGGCATCTAAGCTGAAATATTCCCACAAATAGATTTTACCAATCAAAATTGCATATTGATGCCTCAAGCCACAACCTCAAACCAATTCATCTACCTATGCATATTTGCACTTAGTAAATTTTTCTCTCTACTAGAATATCAATAAATTACCAAACGTTGATCATAAGTAATGCCTTATATTTTACATTATCCATCTATGGCATCTCTTCAAGGTGGCGATTCAAGAACTAGCTACATGATTTATGATTCAAAACTCTATATAAATATGTACATTAGAGCCATGCTTACTTCCTCATAAGAATTTTTGTGAATCTTTGGCCTAGTGCTAGATTTATTTGAAATATTTATCATTGCATACTTCATCATTTAGGAATCTTCTTGTGCATAGACCTAGAGCCAAATACTCTAAACCTTCGGTACTCCAATGCCAACTTTGTAAGTTTTATTCATGAATTATTGTATGCTATAACACTTTAGTTGTTCATATGACTACTCCATGTTCTTATTATCGAAATGTAACCCAAAAACAAACCATAAAGCACAAATATAGCACTTTTTTTGCTAACGCCAACACTACCAATAGCTCATGATACATGTGTTGCATAAGAATTTCCCTACTAATAGAAAATCTAGGGCAGACAACATGTTATACATATGTAAGCGATTCGTTCCTCCACCAGAACATAAAGTCACATTTCTTCTCCTGCTAAATGAATATAAAAAATTTAGTAATCAATTAGTTAATTCACTTCCAAGATATAAACAATGTAGCCATAACAAATACATATTCCTATGGCACAATGATAGTTTTTCTTTAGCCAATAAACTTAAAAAGAAGATAATTCAACCAGGAGAATGTATAACTTTACAACACAAAGATTAATTTTTCAAACCATTCAAAGAAAGAAAGGTGACTCCACCCATAAAAAAACCTACCAACATCGAGATGCACTGCGACTTCCTCTAGTAGCACATCCACATCCCTCTTTACCATTAGTAAGAGCCATATCAAAGCTTTTTTTTTCCAATTTCTCCTTTGAGAATATGGCTGAGATTCCACAAGAGAAAGCTTCTTTTTTCATCTTAGTTAACATTATTTTCACTCACACTTGTTTAATAACTTGCAAAGTGGCTATGTTAATGCCAATGTAGTATTTTTTATTATATAGATTGAACTCTCATTCCTAAATATTTGTCTCTTTCATCCTATTAAAAATAAATCAATACAATATGGCTACTTTGTATTATAAATTCATTTTCTTCAAACAAAACACTTCAAAGTCTTATTATTTTTCACTTGTTGATACTTAAAAATGTGCAAGCATAGTATTATTTGTTTTTATCATCTTTTGTGAGTATTTTCCATGTCTCTTGACATAAAATCTGCTAAGGTGCCTATGACCATTTTGTCTATACAAGCATGCAATGTAGCATGAGGAAACTCTTATGGTGAATTAAAGTTATTGTAGTTGTATTGAATAAAGAAGATGAAATCTCTTCATATATATTTATAAAGACAATGTTTAAAGATGAAAATAAAAACTACATAATAAACTACAAACTAACAAAGATGACCATTAAAGAAACATTAGAATATTCTAATAGAAATTTTCTCTCAGTGATAAAAAACTTTCATTTTTTTTCAAATTCCAATGTAGTTTTACCTATTTAACACACTTGAATACATGCCTACCTTGGAAAAAGGGGACATCAAATCTTATTGATTTTCCATTCTAAAGCTCCTATGTATGATTGGCCAAAGTTGGCTAGCCTATACAGCTAAATAAATGTTAAGAATTTACAAATGTATAAGTAGATTAGCATTGCTACACCTATTGTAGACCATCTAAAAGAATTTTACAGAGACACCAACAAAATTTCTTTGGCGCCAACTTTCTACATCCAAATTTGTGATGAGTCGTATTCTTCCCAGTCATATTAAATTAAGGATTCTATGGTCATTAGATAGTAATCTTGCCATCAACATTTATTCATAAGTAGAATATTTGAAAATATTACCAATTACCCAGATGGTACATTTAGCCAATGACTAGACTAACTATTTTTCCTTAGATTACTTTCCAATTAAAGCACATATTGGGAGACTATTGATCAACTTATTTTGAAAATGCCCTTTCAACCACCAAATATAACTACAACTATTAGCTTCTCACAAAAAAACACATCTTAGAGGACCATAAGGAAAATAAATATTCCCTATGGTCCATATAATCACCTAAATAAAATTCTTACAATAGCTAGAAAAAAATCATATTGAAACATTTTTACTACAAAAACTTCAAGACCATTATTCATACAACAACAAATAATCTAAATTTTTATGTGGTCTAGAAAAGAAGATACTGACAGGTGCAAGAGCTTAAAAGGAAATTAGAAACATACTCACTTGACAAAAAGGAAAAAAAATCTCATGACTTATGTTCTTTTAGAACCACGAAGTAGTTTTCCAAACTTTATAGAAAATAACTAAGAATCATTCAATCTTATCCCCATACACAATTCTACTTGCAAAGTCAAATCAACATAATTACATTTAATTGTTGTATGCCAAAATAATTCACACTTGACTTCCAATCTATATTAGTTATGATTTATAGAAAAATTAAGCCATTGTTTATAAAGATCATATTGATAAAAGATATTAGTGTCACTCAAAAATGGGTGTAAAGCAAGCAAGAGGTGCGCCAAACATTTTCAAACTATGCCCTCAGATTTTGATGGCATATGATAGATAAAGAAGGTAACATGAAGAGAATAAGAAGGAAAAATGGATGAAAAACATAAATAAAAAGTCCATCTTGACTTATTTATAAAATTTTAAGGGTATGTGTAGGATCATGGTGTACCAAACTATGGCCTTAAGTGCCAGTGAAAAATCAGCAAATCAGGTTTATGTCAACTTGACACATAATTTTGAAGTGGTTATGGACTTTATATCAAAAAGTTGTAAGAAAATAATTTATAATAAATTGAATTTAGTTTCTAAAATACTAGGCCTTATAAGGAGAAAAAAATAATTAATTGGTCAAAAGTTTGAATTTTAATGTAGTACTAAGAAAATTTCAGGGCGAAAATAAAAAGTAGGTGTATGTCTGACCACCTTAATCAAAATCAAATCATAATATTTTTTTAATATAATTATAGATATGAAAAGTAGACTTATGCCTGGATGTGACACATATTTTTCGGTATTTTTATTCCAAATAAATAATTAAATATAAATTTTCTACCAAAACTTTTTCGGAAAAAAAAAAGTCTCATGTCTGACTACCCTAACTAATAGAAAATTTTACCAAATTTAATTTAATTTTTTTTCTTATACTAGCCAAAGTATAGAATGTGACGCAACTTTTAGATTTAAAAAATGTTATAGCTATTTTTCAATCAGTATGTCAATCAGCACTTTACAATTATCTTCATTGATAATTAACTAATAAATACTTATCGAACTCAAAATTTGACAGAAATTATATTGATGGAATCTAGAGAACGATATTAAAAAACCCTTTTCATTTTATTCAATTTTGATCAAAATAACATTGTCAGACGGCTACCCAAAGTTTGAGTATCACTAAAACCCTCTTCAAACACGTCTTTTGGGTTGACCGAGTAGGCTTGGTAAATACCAAGCCCAAATCGGATATTCGATTATTAATCCGATATCCGATATGTTGCGATTGGCAAATTCAAAATCCCAACCCATTTTGGAGGGAAAATTTGATTTAAACATCATAGCTTATTATTTATAAGTTTTTTCACTTATATTACAATGTAAAGACGTGTATATATATATATATATATTAACGTAATGTAAAGATATAAAATATTATCTAGCAATATATAATAATATATTATGTTAATCTTATTACAATCTATAAATATAATTTATATTATTATTATTTTACTAAATATAATAATGTAATTTATATATATATATATATATATATATATATATATATATATATATATATAGATATATATAATATGTATTATATATTATAATATTAATATGAATGTTATTAATATATATATAATAACATAATATTTTCATTAAATATAATATGTATTATATATTATAATATTAATATGTATGTTATTAATATATATATATATAATATTTTCATTAAATATAATAAAGTAATACATATATATATGTTATTAATATATATAATAACATCATAGGTATATTATATATGTTAATAATATACATATCTATTATATTAAATATGTATACATATTAATATATATAAGTCAAAGGGGGTCATAGGTCAACCATTGACCCCCTTTGACGCATTAAATGACGACATATGTCCTTAGGGGTCCTAACAGCCCTAGGGACATATTACAATTGTTAATATGGGTCAAAGGGGGTCATAGGGTGACTTATGACCCCTTTTCACCCATTTAATGACGATATATGTCCCTACGGGTCCTAAGACCCCGAGTGACATATTTGAATCGTTCATATGGGTCAAAGGGGGTCATAGGGTGACCTATGAAACCCTTTGACCCATTAAACGACGACATATGTCTCTAGGGATCATAGAACCCCTAGGGACATATTTGAATGGATAATATGGGTCAAAGGGGGTCATCCATCCTTTTGACCCATTAAATGACAACATATGTCCCTAGGGGTCCTAGGACCCCTAGGAACATTCGAATGGGTAATATGGGTCAAAGGAGGTCATAGGGTGACCTATGACTCTCTCTGACCCATTAAATGACGACATATGTCTCTAGGAGTCCTAGAACCCCTAGGGACATATTTGAATGGGTAATATGGGTCAACCTCTTTGACCCATTAAATGACGCCATATGTCGCTAGGGGTCCTCGGACCCCTAGAAACATATTCATTCATATGGGTCAAGGGGGTCATAGGTCACCTATGAACCCCTTTGACCCATTAAACGATGAAATATGTCTCTGGGGGTCTTAAAACCCCTAGATACATTTCAAATTGTTCATATGGGTCAAAGGGGGTCATGGGGTGACCTATGACCCCTTTTCACCCATATGAACGATTTGAATATGTCTCTAGGGGTCCTAGGACCCCTAAGGACATATTCAAATCGTTCATATGCGTCAAGAGGGTCATAGGTGACCTATGACCCCTTTTCACCCATTAAACGATGACATATGTCTCTAGGGGTCCTAGAACCCCTAGGGACATATTCGAATTGTTCATATGTGTCAAAAGGGGTCATAGGGTGACCAATGACTTCCTTTGACCCATTAAACGACAACATATGTCTCAAGGGGTCCTATAACCCTTAAGAACATATTCGAATTGTTCATATGGGTCAAAGGGGGTCATAGGGTGACCTATAACCCCCTTTGACCGATTAAATGATGACATATGTCCCTAGGGCTCCTAAGAATCCTAGGGACATATTTGAATCATTCCTATGGATGAAAGGGGGTCATAGGGTGACCTATGACTCCCTTTGACCCATTAAACGACAACATATGTCCCTAGGTGTCATGAGACCCCTACAAACATATTCGCATTGTTCACATGGGTCAAAAGGAGACATAGGGTGACCTATGACCCCCTTTGGCCCATTAAATGACAACATATGTCCACAGGGGTCTTAGGAATCCTAGGGACATATTCAAATGGGCCATATGGGTTAGAAGGGCTCATAGGGTGACCTATGACCCCTTTTGACCCATTGAATGACGACATATGTCCCTAGAGGTCCTACGACCCCTAGGGACATATTCGAATCGTTCATATGGGTCAAAGGGGGTCATAGCATGACCTTTTACACCCTTTGACCCATTAAATGATGACATATGTCCTTAGAGATTCTAAGACCCCTAGGGACATATTCTAGGACTCCTAGAGACATATTCGAATCATTCATATAGATCAAAAGAGGTCATAGGGTGACTTATGACCCCCTTTGACCCATTAAACAACGACATATGATATTTGAATCGTTTAAATGGGTAAAAGGGGGTCATAGGGTGACCTATGACCCCCTTTGACCCATTAAACGATGACATATATCCCTAGGGGTCCTAGGACCACTAGGGATATATTCGAATGGTTCTTATGGGTCAAAGGGGGTCATAGGGCGACATATCACCCCCTTTGACCCATTAAATGACGACATATGTCCCTAGGGGTCCTAGGACCCACCGAGACGTATTTGAATCGTTCATATGGTTCAAAGGGGGTCATAGGGTGACCTATGACCCCCTTTGACCCATTAAACGATGACATATGTCCTTAGGGGTCTTAGGACCTATAGGGATATAATTGAATTGTTCATATGGGTCAAAGGGGCTCATAGGGTGACCTATGATCCCCTTTGACCCATTGAACAATGACATATGTCCCTAGGGGTCCTAGGAACCCTAGGGACATATTCAAATTGCTCTTATGGGTCAAAGGGGGTCATAGGGTGACCTATGACACTCTTTGACCCATTAATCGACGATATATGTCCTTAAGGGTCCTAGGACCCCTAGTGACATATTCGAATGGGCCATATGGGTCAAAGGGGGTCATAGGGTGTCTTATGACCCCCTTCGACTCATTAAATGATGACATATGTCCCTAGGGATCCTAGGACCCCTAAGGACATATTCGAATCGTTCCTATGGGTCAAAAGGGGTCATAGGGTGACCTATGACCCCCTTTGACCCATTAAATGATGACATATGTCTCTAGGGGTCCTTGGACCCTTAGAGACATATTCGAATTGTTTCTATGGGTCAAAGGGGTTCAGAGGTCACCCTATGACCCCCTTTGACCTATTAAATGATGACATATGTCCCTATGGGTCCTAAGACCCCTAGGGACATGTGTCATCATTTAATGGGTCAAAGGGGGTCACCTATGACCCCCTTTGACCCATTAAACGATGACATATGTCCTTAGGGGTCTTAGGACCCATAGAGACATATTCGAATCATTCAGATGGGTCAAAAGGGGTCATAGGGTGACCAATAATCCCCTCTGACTGATTAAACGACGACATATGTCCCTACGGGTCCTAGGACCCTAAGGTATATATTTGAATCATTCATATGGGTCAAAGGGGGTCATAAGGTGACCTATGACCCCCTTTGACCCATTAAATGATGACATGTGTCTCTAGGGGTCCTAAAACCCCTAGGGACATATTCGAAATGATAATATGGGTCAAAGGGGGTCATAGGTCCCTTTGACCCATTAAATGAAGACATATGTCCTTAGGGGTCCTAGGACCCCTAGGGACATATTGGAAGGGGTAATATGGGTCAAAGGGGGTCATAGGGTGACCTATGACTCTCTTTGACCCAATAAACGATGACATATGTCTCTAGGGGTCCTAGAACCCCTAGGGACATATTCAAGTGGGTAATATGGGCCAAAGGGGCTCATAGGGTGACCTATGACCCTCTTTGACCCATTAGACAACGACATATGTTGTTAGTGGTCCTCAAACCTGTAGGAACATATTGGTTCTTATGGGTCAACGGGGTCATAGGTGACCTATGAATCCCTTTGACCCATTAAACAATTACATATGTCTCTAGGGGTCCTAGAACCCCTAGGGACATTTCGAATTGTTCATATGCGACAAAGGGGGTCATAGGGTGACCTATCACCCCCTTTGACCCATATGAATGATTTGAATATGTCCCTAGGGGTCCTATGACCTATCACCCCCTTTGACCCATATGAATGATTCAAATATGTCTCTAGGGGTTCTAGGACCCCTAGGGACAT
The DNA here is from genome assembly GCA_028749045.1 of Cupressus sempervirens. Lineage (NCBI taxonomy): Eukaryota > Viridiplantae > Streptophyta > Pinopsida > Cupressales > Cupressaceae > Cupressus > Cupressus sempervirens. The sequence goes on along the minus strand of CM053784.1, from coordinate 519,193,964 downwards.
ATTCAAATCGATCATATGGGTCAAAGGGGTCATAGTTAACCTATGACCCCGTTTGACCCATTAAATGATGACATATGTCTCTAGGGGTCCTAGAACCCCTAAGAACATATTCGAATTATTCATATGGGTCAAAGGGGGTCATAGTGTGACTTATGACCCCCTTTAACCCATTAAACGACGACATATGTCTATGGGGGTCCTATAACCCTTAAGGACATATTCAAATCGTTCATATGGGTCAAAGGGGGTCATAGGGTGACCTATGACCCCCTTTGACCCATTAAACAATGACATATGTCCTTAGGGGTCCTTGGACCCATAAGGACATATTCAAATCGTTCATATGGGTCAAAAGGGGTCATAGGGTGACCTATGATCCCCTTTGACCCATAAAATGATGACATATGTCTTTAAGGGTCCTAGAACCCCTAGAGACATATTTGAATTGTTCATATGGGTCCAAGGGGGTCATAGCATGACCTATGACTCCCTTTGATCCATTAAATGACAACATATATCCCTAGGGGTCATAAGACCCCTAAGGACATATTCAAATTGTTCAAATTGGTCAGAGGGAGTCATAGGGTGACTTATGACCCCCTTTGACCCATTAAATGATGACATATGTCCCTAGGGGTCCTAAGACCCCTAAGGACATATTCGAATGGGCCATATGGGTCAAAGGGTGTCATAGGGTGACTTATGACCCCCTTTGACCTATTAAACGATGACATGTGTCCCTATGGGTTCTAGTACCACTAAGGACATATTCAAATCGTTCATATGGGTCAAAAGTGGTCATAAGGTGACCTATGACCCATTTGACCCATTAAACGATGACATATGTCCCTAGGGGTCCTACGAATCTTAGGGACATATTCAAATCATTCCTATGGGTCAAAGGGGGTCATAAGGTGACCTATGACTCCCTTTGACCCATTAAACGATGACATATGTCCCTAGGGGTCATGGGACCCCTATAAACATATTCGAATCATTCATATGGGTCAAAAGGAGACATAGGGTGACCTATGACCCCCTTTGACCCATTAAACGACAACATATGTCCTTAGGGGTCCTAGGACCCCTAGGGACATATTCGAATGGGCCATATGGGTCAAAGGGGATCATAGGGTGACCTATGACCCCTTTTGACCCATTGAATGATGACATATATCCCTATAGGTCCTACGAACCCTAGAGACATATTTGAATCATTCCTATGGGTCAAAAGGGGTCATAGGGTGACCTATGACCCCCTTTGACCCATTAAATGATGACATATGTCCCTAGGGATCCTAAGACCCCTAGGGAAATATTCGAATCGTTCTTATGGGTCAAAGGGGGTCATACGGTGACCTATGACCCCATTTGACACATTAAATGATGACATGTCCCTAGGGGTCCTAGGAACCCTAGGGACATATTTGAATATGACCCCATTTGACCCATTAAACAATGACATATGTTCCTAGGGGTCCTAGGACCCCTAGGGACATATTCAAATGGGTCCTATGGGTCAAAGCGAGTCATAAGGTGACCTATGACCCCCTTTGACTCATTAAATGATGACATATGTCCCTAGGGGTCTTAGGACCCATAGGGACATATTCGGATCATTCATATGGGTCAAAGGGTGTCATAAGGTGACCCATTAAACGATGACATATGTCCCTACGGGTCCTAAGATCCCGAGGGACATATTTGAATTGTTCATATAGGTCAAACGGTGTCATAGGGTGACCTATGACCCCCTTTGACCCATTAAGAGACGACATATTTCTCTAGGGGTCCTAGAACCCCTAGGGACATATTTGAATGGGTAATATGGGTCAACGGGGGTCATAGGTCCTTTTGACCCATTAAATGACGACATATGTCCCTAGGGGTCCTAGGACCCTTAGGGACATATTCGAATGGGTAATATGGATCAAAGGCGGTCATAGCGTGACCTATGACTCTCTTTGACCCATTAAATGATGACATATGTCTCTAAGGGTCCTAGAACCCCTAGGGACATATTCAAATGGGTAATATGGGTCAAAGGGGGTCATAGGGTGACCTATGACCCTCTTTGACCCATTAAATGATGACATATGTCGCTAGGGGTCCTCGAACCCTTAGGAACATATTTGTTCATATGGGTCAAGGGGGTCATAGGTGACCTATGACCCCCTTTGACCCATTAAATGACGACATATGTTGCTAGGAGTCCTAGAAACCCTAGGGACATTTTGAATTGTTCATATGAGTGAAAGGGGGTCATAGGCTGACCTATGACCCTCTCTGACCCATATGAACAATTCGAATATGTCGCTAGGGGTCCTAAGACCCCTACAGACATATTCAAATTGTTCATATGGGTCAAGGGGGTCATAGTTGACCTATGACCCCCTTTGACTCGTTAAATGATGACATATGTCTCTAGGGGTCCTAGAACCCCTAGGGACATATTGGATTTGTTCATATGGGTCAAAGGAGATCATAGCGTGACCTATGACCCCCTTTGACCCATTAAACGATGACATATGTGTCTGGGGGTCCTATAACCCCTAAGGACATATTCAAATCATTCACATGGGTCAAAGGGGGTCATAGGGTGACCTATGACCCCTTTTGACCCATTAAACGATGAAATATGTCCTTAGGGGTCCTCGGACCACTAAGGACATATTCGAATCATTCATATGAGTCAAAGGGGGTCATAGCGTGACCTATGCCCCCCTTTGACCTAATAAACGAAGACATATGTCTCTAGGGGTCCTAGAACCCCTAGGGACATTTTGAATTGTTCGTATGGGTCAAAAGGGGTCATAGGGTGACCTATGACCCCCTTTGGCCCATATGAATGACGACATATGTTTATAGGGGTCTTAAAACCCCTAGGGACATATTCAAATTGTTCATATGGGTCAAAGGGGGTCATAGGGTGACCTATGACCTCCTTTGACCCATTAAATGATGACATATGTCCCTAGGGGTCCTAGGACCCCTAGCGACATATTCAAATAGTTTATATGGGTCAAAAGGGGTCATAGGGTGACCTATGACTCTCTTTGATCCATTAAATGATGACATATGTCTCTAGGGGTCCTAGAACCCCTAAGGACATATTCGAATGGGTAATATGGGTCAAAGGGGGTCAAAGGGTGATCTATAACCCTCTTTGACCTATTAAACGATGACATATGTCGCTAGGAGTCTTCAGACCCCTAGGAACGTATTCTTTCATATGGGTCAAGGGGGTCATAGGTGACCTATGACCCCATTTGACCCATTAAATGATGACATATGTCACTAGGGGTCCTAGAACCCCTAGGGACATTTCAAATTGTTCATATGGGTCAAAGGGGGTCATAGGGTGACCTATGACCCCCTTTGACCCATATGAACGATTTGAATATGTCTCTAGCGGTCCTAAGACTCCTAGGGACATATTCAAATCGTTCATATGGGTCAAAGAAGTCATAGTTGACCTATGACCCCTTTTGACAAATTAAATGATGACATATGTCTTTAGGGGTCCTAGAACCCCTAAGGACATATTCGAATTGTTCATATGGATCAAAGGAGGTCATAGGGTGACCTGTGACTCCCTTTGACCCATTAACAACAACATATATCCCTAGGGGTCATAAGACCCCTAAGGACATATTCAAATTGTTCGAATTGGTCAGAGGGGGTCATAGGGTGACTTATGACCCTCTTTGACCCATTAAACGATGACATATGTCCCTCGGGGTCTTAAGACCCCCAGAGACATACTCAAATTGGCCATATGGGTCAAAAGGGGTCATAGGGTGACTTATGACCTCCTTTGACCCATTAAACAATGACATATGTCCTTAGGGGTTCTAGTGGCACTAAGGACATTTTTGGATTGTTCATATGGGTCAAAAGTGGTCATAGGGTGACCTATGATCCCCTTTGACCCATTAAACGATGACATATCCTAGGAATCTTAGGGACATATTTGAATTGGTCCTATGAGTCAAAGGGGGTCATAGGGTGAACTATGACTACCTTTGACTCATTAAACGATGACATATGTCCCTAGGGGTCATGGGACCCGTACAAACATATTTGAATCGTTCATATGGGTCAAAGGGAGACATAGGGTGTCCTATGACCCCCTTTAAACCATTAAATGACAACATATGTCCCTAGGGGTCCTAGGACCCCTAGGGACAGATTCAAATGGGCCATATGGGTCAAAGGGGGTCATAGGGTGACCTATGACCCCTTTTTACCCATTGAATGAGGGCATATGTCCTTAGAGGTCCTAGGACCCCTAAGGACATATTTGAATCTTTCCTATGGGTCAAAGGGGGTCATAGGGTGACCAATGACCACCTATGACCCCATTTGACCCATTAAATGACGATATATGTCCCTAGGGGTCCTAGGACCCCTAGGGACATATTCGAATCATTCCTATGGGTCAGAGGGGGTCATAGGGTGACCTATGACCCCCTTTGACACATTAAGCGACGCCATATGTCCCTAGGGGTCCTAGGACCCCTAGGGACATATTTGAATGGGCCATATGGGTTAGAGGGGGTCATAGGGTGACCCCTAAGGACATATTCGAACCATTCCTATGGGTCAAAGGGGGTCATAGGGTGACCTATGACCCCTTTTGACCCATTAAATGATGACATATGTCCCTACGAGTCCTAGGACCCCGAGGGACATATTTGAATCATTCATATGGGTCAAAGGGGGTCATAGGGTGACCTATGACCCCCTTTGACCAATTAAACAACGACATATGTCTTTAGGAGTCCTAGAACCCCTAAGGACATATTTGAATGGGTAATATGGGTCAAAGGGGGTCATAGGTCCCTTTGACCCATTAAATGACAACATATGTGCCTAGGGGTCCTAGGACCCCTAGGGACATATTCGAATAGGTAATATGGGTCAAAGGGGGTCATAGGGTGACCTATGACTCTCTTTGACCCATTAAACGACAACATATGTCTCTACGGGTCCTAGAACCCCTAGGGACATATTTGAATGAGTAATATGGGTCAAAGGGGGTCATAAGGTGACCTATGACCCTCTTTGACCCATTAAACGATGACATATGTCGCTAGGGGTCCTTGGACCCTTAGGAACATATTCGTTCATATGGGTGAAGGGGGTCATAGGTGACCTATGACCCCTTTTGACCCATTAAACGATGACATATGTTGGTAGGGGTTCTAGAACCCCTAAGGACATTTCAAATTGTTCATATGGGTCAAAGGGGGTCATAGGGTGACCTATGACCCCCTTTGACCCATATGAACGATTCGAATATGTCTCGAGGGGTCATAGGACCCCTAGGGACATATTCAAATCGTTCATATGGGTCAAGGGGGTCATAGTTGACCTATGACCCCCTTTGACTCATTAAATGACAGCATATGTCTCTAGGGGTCATAGAACCCCTAGGGACATATTCGAATTGTTCATATGGGTCAAAGGGGGTCATAGGGTGACCTATGACCCCCTTTTACCCATTAAATGATGACATATGTCTCTGGGGGTCCTATAACCCCTAGGGACATATTCGAATCGTTCATATGGGTCAAAGAAGGTCATAGGGTGACCTATGACCCCCTTTGACCTATTAAATGATGACATATGTCCTTAGGGGTCCTGGGACTGCTAAGGACATATTCAAATCATTCATATGGGTCAAAGGGGGTCATAGGGTGACCTATGACCCCCTTTGACCTATTAAATGATGACATATGTCTCTAAGGGTCCTAGAACCCCTAGGGACATTTTGAATTGTTCATATGGGTCAAAGGGGGTCATAGGGTGACCTATGACCTCCTTTGACCCATATGAACAATTCAAATGTTTTCTTAGGAGTCCTAGGACCCCTAAGGACATATTCGAATTGTTCATATGGGTCAAGGGGGTCATAGGTGACCTATGACCCCCTTTGACCCATTAAACGATGACATATGTCTCTAGGGGTCCTAGAACCCCTAGGGACATATTCGAATTGTTCATATGGGTCAAAGGGGGTCATAGGGTGACCTATGATCCCCTTTGACCCATTAAACGACAACATATTTCTCTAGGGGTCCTAGGACCCCTAGGGACATATTCGAATCATTCATATGGGTCAAAGGGGGTCATAGGGTGACCTATGTCCCTAGGGGTCCTAGGTCTCATAGGGACATATTCGAATCGTTCATTTGGGTCAAAGGGTGACTTATGACCCCCTTTGACCCATTAATCAACGACATATGTCCCTAGGGGTCCTAGGACCCATAGGGACATATTTGAATCGTTCGTATGTATATGAGTTAAAAAATGAAAGGATATATATATACTATTTATAGTATTTTATGATAATAATAATAATAATATAAATTAAAATTAAATATTAATATTATTATATCTATAGTAATAATAATAATACTATTATAGCTATAATAATAATATAAATAAACACTAAATATTTACACTATTATATCTATAGTAATAATATTAATACTATTATATATTAATACTATTATACTATTGATACTATTATATATTAATATTACTATACTATTAGCTTAGTAATAAACCAAAGTCGGTTTCCCTCCAATGATTTTCATAATATTAATATAATTATGGCAAAGGAGGGAAATTATAGCAAGTTTTCCCCCCAAAAATTCTTTTTACATAATCGGATATCTGATTTTACTGGCACTAATTCCCAATAATTCCCTGTCCCTATAGACCCGACAACATCACTTTTTCACTTCTATTTGCACGGGTTTTGGAAAAAGTCGCGTTTTGGGGCCCAAATAATAAAAAAAAATTCAAAAATATAACCTTAGGTGTTCAAATTTGTCATCTGAATGGGGAGCAGCAGTCATCAAAAGGATAAATGCAAAAGGAAGATATCCAATGAAGACATTGCAGCATATAGGGAAAGGGAGAAAATGGAACACCAAAGAAAAAGACAAGGTATGCTAAATATCAGTCAAGTTGATGATGAATTAATCGAAGGTGAAATCATAGAGTCAGATAATGAATATGTACAGTTGGGGAATGAAAATGTACCTATTGAAAATGATAATGCCGAAATTGAAAATTTGGAGAATGAAAATTTTGAAGAAGAAATGCCACCAAATCATAATCCAAATTGCATAATTGACCATGTCGAAGATGACAATGCACAGGAACCTAATGCACAAGAACCTTACATATCTCCTAATTATAATTGACATGAATGTTCTAAAACACCAAAATGGATAATTGAAATTGATGAAATGATTATTACTAGTTTGGAAGGAAAAAAATTAGAAAGAACCATTCGGTTATGGGCTTCAAGACTATATCAAATTTTTTTTAGCAACAAGACAGTGGTAGAGCAATGTCAGCTTTTCATGCACTTATTAAAGGTGCAAAAGATGAGACCTATGCTTTCCAAATTGAAGATTCATGTCAATAAAAAGTTGGAAAGAAATGCCATTAGTGTAAAGAATCTTTTCAGTGCTCTCAATAGCATTGGAAAAAATAGCAGAGAGAAGGATAATAGAGCTGCTCGAAGGGTCATTACAACCTCTTTGATAAGTCATCATTTGAGAAAGGGTAGATATATGAGACAAACTTGTATTGATTTGAATCTAAATTGTACTACTTTGAGAAGAGCACTTTGTCGATGAGAAAAAATTGATGATCCTCTTAAAATGAACCATGGGCATTTGGTGGGAGACTTCCATGTTTTGATAAAAAGCTATCCGACGATGTGAAGGAAGAAATTACACAATTTTGGCACTCTAACTCACGAGTATCACCCAATGCTAAAGATGTCTTAAAGTTGAGAATTGGCATCAGATACTGCACGCCACATCCTAAAAACCATTTAGAGGTAAGCCAAACTATTTTGTTCAAACAATTTAGAGAGAGTCATCCAAGTCTTCATATATCACAAAGGGCTTTTGAATCTTTGAAGCCATTTTATTGTGTGTCACTCAAAATTTGAAATACATGTTGTTGTAAATATCATGTTGAGTTTTCTATGCACCATGAACTATTATGCTCCGACCGTTCTACTTTGCATAGTAAAGAAATGTTGGAAGATTGTGGGGCTAGTGGGTTTCCAAAATAATCAAGAGACTTGCTAGATCAACTCTTATGTCGTAGAGTTGATGGTTGTTCCTTTTATAGAAATACTTGCTTAAATGAGAAGTGTTCAGAATGTGGTGGCTTATCCAAGTTTGACACATGTTTCCATGAGTGGTGCGAACAAGATCTTGGAAAGAAAATACTGAAAAAAAGGGTATATGAAATGGTGAAATACACATTGAAGAGTGGGAGTGAGAGCTCTAGACGTGAATTGGTTGAAAAAGATATCAGTGTGGCTAATTTTATTTCAAATTTCAAGGCAAATCTTTTTTACAAGTATGCAAGACATAGTCACAGGTCTCAGTGGTTGGATCAACAATTTAGAATGTGTAAGGAGACTTTTCCCATTGGCACTATTATATCAGTTGTTGATTTTGCTAAGAACTACACATTGCAATTTCAAAATGAGACACAATCTCAGTATTACAACTCCATTTAGATTGCAATTTTTGTTCACATAACATATAGACATGCCCCTGATAGTGCGGAAGATAATCGAAAGATTATTAGAGAGTATCATTTTTTTATGAGTGATGATAGATCTCACTCTCACAAGTTTGTGCAACATTTTTTTGAGAATTTTTTTGATTTCTTACATGAGCATGCAATTTCTATGGATAGACATATCATTTGGTCAGATAACTATACAGGTCAATTCAAAAATTCTCGCATGTTTTATGTAGGATGCATGTAGAGAGAGGGGTACCTCATATTTGGAATTTTTTTGAGTCTGACCATGGAAAAGGGGAACATGATGGAGCAGGGGCATGTGTGAAGAGAGCTCTAGTTAAGGAGCAACTAAAGATTTCAACAACAGAGGTTCTTGATGCTCGTAGCATTGTTGATTGGTGTATTTTAGCATTATCACAGGGGGGGGGACTCTTGATTCAGTGGTACGTAGGTTCTTTTGGTTGGTTGAGGAAGGGTCCATAGGTGATAGATCAGATTGTGCTACAGTGAAAGACTCATCAAAAATGCATTCATTTTGGAGCTTTGATTCTAGTACATAGACCATTTGGACATGACAACTAGCTTATTTTTGTCGTACTTGTTTTCAATGTGATTAGGATCACTGTGAGTCAAGTGAGTGGGTGGACACATGGGCTCCACATTATCTTACTCCATTGTCTATCATACCCTCTATCAAAAATGATGACATGGAAAGTTCACTTGAGTATAACCATCTATCAGATCTACTTCAGCCAAGACATGTCTTTGCATTGGTTGCACCATAGGGGAATGATGAGAAATCCGATTATTGGTTAGCACGTTGTGTAAGAGGCAAAAAAAACTTGCACAACCGATCACAGATGATGATGGATTCACATATCCTACTGGTTCAGTGGTTGTTGTTGGAACATGGCTATGGACATACATGCTTAGAAGGAATGGAATTCCTGCATTCGAAGACTATCAGAAGCACAAAGTAATTCTCATATATTCACATCTTATTATAGCAAAAAATGTAAAGTTATTGAAGCATCATGGAAGACCAAAAGTAAGAGAACTTTTTACTATTGCTAATGTTGATCATGAAGCCCTGTTGGAGACCCTAAAATAGAGAGAGGACCCTATTGGAATAATCAACTAGGTATATATACTTCTTATGTTATTTTCTTCATAATGATTTAATGAATTGATGATTATCTTGTTTAATACAATAAGTTACTGATTTTTTTATGATATTGGAATGTAGGTACATCATGAAGAGTTGGAGGGGGGTGGTATTGGGGAGAATTTCTAAAATTTATGATGTATTATGATGTAAAATGTGTACTTTTTTTGTATATGGTTTTTGTATTTTGGTAGGTTCTTTGTAAGGAATTATAAGAGGAAGATATTGAACAAGTTCTTGCAAATCATATTTTCATGTGATACAAGGCTATAAGGAAAATTTTAAGAGCATTTATAACTATATGAAAGATAATTGCATGCGGATATCTTATTACAAATTTGGTTTTTTCCTTATTTGACATAAAGCTAACATTATGATTATTAAAACTATTTTTATCAAACTAATCAAATAAGAAAAATCTTGAAAGTATGGATGAACAATTATAATACTTGATTTCTTCCATTTTGCAACCAATCATAGCATTTGAAAGCATAAAGAGTCGTAATATTGTATAATTTTTTGAAAGACTTTCATATTGAAAAGTTGTATGAAGCACATTTGGGATAAGCCATGAAATCCATGAAAGAAGATAGCATGTAGGATACACAATTAAAGCCAATAAGCAAGATAGCACATGCATAATGACATGATATGAAGTTGGATATGAAGGCTATGAGTGAATGAGAAAGTAAAATAGGGAATCTCATGGATAAGATAATGGTTTTCACCAAGGAACATTTTTTATCTTCTTTTCTATTTTTATTTTTATTTTTTAGAAATAGGTCAACTATTTTCAAGTTAGATAGTCTTCCTAAAGGAAAGATAAGTTATGATAAGCCAAGACCATAGATAAGTATGCTCAATGATGTTGATAGGGTGAAGGAAGTGAGATGATAGTAGGATAAGAGTTCATTCCTTGGAAGGATTGTATGAGTATGGATAGTAGGTAAGTGTAGCTTTGAAAACATTGCATAAGGGTAGGTGACAAAGTGGGGAAGATCAAAATTTACACACAACTTGGAGGGTTTCCAAATGATGGAGGAATCATGGAGGAAATGGATCAAGGTTTAGATGTATGAGCTGGTAGGACAATGTTAGAAGAAGATTGAGTGGAATATTTGTAAGCTTTTGAGAAAGATGTTTGGAAGAAAATGGAGTGGAAGCCTTTGGAATATTGAATGTCAACTTAGATTTATGTTCAATATTAAAGTCTTTCAAGAGAGACTTTGGAGAGCTAGAAGTAGAAAGTGTAGGAGAAGGTTTGAAGACTTTAGATTAGATGGATAAGGACCAAGGATAGAATTACGAAATGCAAAGGGATAGTGACTAGGGATTTCAACATCTTTAGAGTGAGTAGCATGACCAAAGTCATCAATAGACTCATGAGTACCTTTTATAGGAAAAATACCTTTGATAGGAGTGTTTGAATCTTGAGCATAGTTTTGAAGTGGATATGGAGAAGTAGAACATGAGGGGACACTTTGATCTTGACATCTCTCTTTATACAGCATAGAAAGATCACTTTTCCCATAAGTTTCAGTAAGCTCAATGGAGGTAGTGGAAATGGTATCCTCATCATATGTAGGAGGTGGGTAACACACAGGATATAGAAAGGTGAAATTTTGGATGAGATGAAAAGGTGTTTGATCTTGATCTTTATTTATATATTTTTCCTTTTGAGAGTCATCTTGATATGGAGCACCTTCTAAGGACAAGTGAAAATGTGAGCTGTGCATGATAGAATCTTAAAGAAATAATGTAGGATTAGCTAAAGTGGGCATAGTAATAATAGTATTGCATGAATGTTGATGATCTTTAGTCTTAGTATCATGGAAAAGGTTTGCAAACAAGTGAAGGTTAGCTTGATTTTCTTTTAGTTGTAGCCCTTGAGGGTATGCATGGTCTATATAGAAAGAATTAGGTTCTTTGTTTGGTGGAGGCATTTTCAAAAGCTTTGCACTTTAGGAGGTTCATTAGTGTTAGAAGAAGTGAAGGTGTCAAGGAAATCATCACTTGACATAGGTTCATTAGCATGATCTTGTGACACATGAGTCATTAGAGGTATCAACAATCCCATCATAAATGAGATATTTGATTTTATGTTTCAACACTATGGAATCTTTAGTTTTATGAAATTTTCTTCCATGGAAGTGGCAATAATGATAATTTCTCCACCATGGAGGTTTGATTTTGGGTTCATATGGTCTAGAGTTGTCTAGTAATGTGATGGATTCATTAGCAAGAAGTGTTTACAAGATGTTATCATGAGAATCTTCCAATGGAGTAAAAGTTCTCTCAAAAATTTCTCCATGAGAATTTTGTTGTTTCTTAAGTGAATAGAATGCATCCATATCTTCATCACTATCTTGGTCAAACATAGGTCCATAATGAAAGTTTGGCATAGGCTCAAAGGAGTTATCACTTTCTTGTTCTCTAAAGAGGTCTTTAGATCTAGAAGATGAAGATATTTGATGTCTTGGCATAGAATATGTAAACCTTGAAGAAGATGACCCATGTGTATGTAAAGGTCTTAAGGGAGATTAATTTAAGAATGCAATATTCTCCTCTAACCTTTTCTCAAGTTTAGAATTGATTTCTATCATGTGCTTAGAGAGATGAAGGTAAGAAAGATTATTTGTCTCTTCTAGCTCTTTGTATTGAACATATAGATCTTGAAACTCTTTAGTGGCATGGATGATATCATGATCATCTAGATTTGGTTGAGGTTTGGTAGCACAAGGTTTGAATACCATAGTGGTAGATAGATAATAAAGCATGAAGGAGAGTAGAGGAAGCTAATAAGGTGACACAAGATAACTTGATGTCCAAACTAGAGAGGTAGAGTGTTCACATGTCAAAGAGAGGTAGAAATGAATGAGTGACTTGTCAAACAAATTGTCCAAGCAGGTTACAACACTAGTGACTCAAGTCAAGAGCTATGAAAAAATCCCAAATAGCAATGTAGATAGAGAAAGAGAGATGACAAGTGAACAAATTTAAGTGTAGTCAATAGATCAAGGAAACCATTTAGTGAAAGAAATTCTTAGTATGCATATCATAGACTATGAAGTTAGAAAATACCAATAGCTCTAAGACCAAAGAGCCATTTTAAGCATGTTCAAGCACTAGAGACATAGAAAATCAAAGTCAATTTATGAAACTCCCCTTAGCAAAAAATGCAAACAAATATTTGTACTTGATGTTTTGACTTGGTTGAAAAATTTTGACAATAATTGATAATATTGCAAGCTTGATGTTCAAAAGCAATTTTTTTTCCAAGAAAGATAGTGACACATGGAGTAGTCTTCAAACAATCAAGGCACAAAGCAACCTTTCATGATACAAGTCAAAGGGGTCAACCTTTCTTGACAACTTTTCAAAATATAACTCCTAATGGCTACAAGTCAGTGTCATTAGCTCTGAGTGGGTGGATGAACCGTAGTGACACCCTTGTTCCAACCACGGAGACCCTCTATCGTCCGTGGCCACCCCGTACTAAGGAGTCCCCAAGGTTCTCTAAGTGCATTTTGAGGTCAATCTTTTGAGGGTCATAACTCAAAGGTTGTGAGGGCTATTGAATACTACAAGACACTAATGTTGAGGCCTAAAATAATCTATCTCATTTTTGAGAGATCACATTCTATTTGGATTCAACACAATGATCTCGCTCGATGCCAAAACTTGCAATGTGCCTCAGTTCATAGGTGCACCACAACGTAACTTTGAAATGACTAATCTTGGCATCGAGTCATCAGTGCCATTAGCTCTGGATGGGAGGGTGAACCCTAGTCACACCCTTTTTCTGGCCATAGAGATCATGCATCATTTGCAGCCACCCCATACCGAGGAGTACCCAAGGTTCTCTAAGTGCATTTTGCGGTCGATCTTTCGAGGGTCATAACTCAGAGCTCGTGAGGGCTATTGATGAATTGTCAAATGCTATAGGACAATGATATTGAGGCCTAAAATAACCTATCTCATTTTTGAGAGATCACATTCTGTTTGGATTTAGCACAGCGATCTCGCTCGATGCCAAAACTCATAGTGTGCCTCTGTTCATAGGTGCACCATAGCGTAACTTTGAAACTGCTAATCTTGGCATCGAATCGTCAGCACCATTAGCTCTGGATGGGCGGGTGAACCCTAGTCACACCCTTGTTCTAGCCACAAATACCATCCATCATTTGCGGCCACCTCGTACCGAGGAGTCTCCAAGGTGCTCTAAGTGCATTTTGAGGTCGATCCTTCGAGGGTCATAACTCAGAGCTCGTGAGGGCTATCAATGAACTGTTAGAGGAGACAAGTTTGTAAGGATGGAGTGGCTTAGTGTTTTTGCTAAAATAAGTTAGTGGGAAGGCTTTGTTAGAGGGTCTTGGCCAAACTAGTGGGGTGTTTGCCCACTCTCTAATTTTAGAGATAGTTAGGTTTTGGAGGGAGATTAAGGGAGCTCTACTAGAACTATCCTTACCCTAGCTTGGGCCAAGGTTGGTATCTCAAACTTGCTTCTTTTCCATTTCTTTCTTTTAGCATGGTTAAGCAAATATGCAAGTGTGAAGTTTATCAATGGAGTATGCATTTCATTGCATTGTGGAGTAGCATTCATGTGAGTGCTTGAATGGTGTTCATTCCATGTAGATTAGCGTGACACCATTGTGCATCTTGTTTTATTGTGACTCATTTTCCATATCTTTCAATGTTCATGTTCCTTATGATTTTGAAAAGTCCCTTATGTTGCCCCATTGTGATGGAAGGAGATTGTATCATTGTTACCTAATGTATGTGTAGAGGAAATAATTGATAAGGTTGTATATGCATGTTTCATTTGGAGTTTATATTGTTATGAAAGCATTGGTATGAGTCAAAGATTTTCTTTGACATCATTGTTATCATTTGAAAATGTGAAAGAAATTTTTCTCCTTGTGGTATTGTAAATGACTAGTTGATAATAACAATCCATAGATGTTATGTGATACCATTGATTGTATAAATTTAAAACTTAGTAGATTGCTTACAATCTTGTTGTGCACTCAATAATTTGGAAGGAAAATTTTATGTTCATATCACATGCATGGATAATATTGATTTTAATTATCAAGCTTAATGCAATTCTAAGCAAGGAAATCATCAAATTAATTTCATGATATAACAAAATGAAGTTTGTTGTAAGAGAAGACATAATAAAATCTATGAGATACATTGTTGTAGGCATGCATTTTCCTCTTTGGAAAATGTATGGTAAAGGCAAATAAATCCCTTCCTTAATACAGAGCAATAAAATATTAAAGAATATTCCCAAATTCTAGACTACTATCCAATAAAAATAAAAATAATAATAGCATATAGATACTAATGAGTGTCCTAGACTAATATATTTCCTAAGTGACAGAATGGTACACATTACAATCTTGTGACCTCTAAGTCACATCCAACACTCAAATAATGAATTAGTAATTAAATAAATAAAGGCATATTAGTGTGCATGTTAGAGAATATGACAAATTTAAATATTTAACCCAAAAATAAAATAAAAGCCAAGATTGATCTTGACCACCCTTCTAGAGTAGCCCCCAACATTTCCTAAGCCATCATAATGCAAAAAGTTTTCTCCACTCCCCAAGGCGTATTGTTAAATCTGACATTCATTTAGACATGTCATGTCAAAAATTTTATCCTTGAGCTTGCCTCCTTGAAAAGGGATTTCATCCCCATTAATATACTTGGGTGCATAGGAGAAAGGGTTTATGTCACATCCTTTTCTTATGCACTAGTCATCCCCTCCTTGCAGCAGTGGTCACATGTTCCCAAGCGTAGGTAGTAGACTTGAAATTTCTTGCAGCAGTGGTCACATGTTCCCAAGCATAGGTAGTCAACTTGAAATTAAGGGGGAGTGGGATAGCAATCCCAAGGGATTTGTACTTAGGAGAACGTCAAGTTGACATTTAATATGACTTGTTCACATTAGGATTGTTGATTGGAGGAATGAGAAAAAGATGTCCTAAGGCTTGGATTAATCAAAATTTTGCACATGACCCACGTGGGACCTTTTGGGGACCACGTGTAGGAAGAAATGTGGCCTTGGTAAGAGTTAGGGAATGATGATGATTTAAGATAGATAGGAGATTCACCCTTTAGATTTTTTTTTTTTTTTATCAAATAATTATTTAATCATTTCAAGTCTTGAATAGAGGATAATGACACTTAGTGTATTTGAGCTTAGTTTAAGGGTAATTTTTATATCAAGGGGCTCATTTAGAAACATGTAACAATTAAACCATATGGTAATGGAAAAGCTCAATATAGGAAAATAAATTAAATGAAATAAATAAGTTTATGAGAATGCATATATAATTGAACATGATTTTAAGTATGGAGGGTTTAATTAAATTAGTGTTAAGATTGTAAATTAGGATAGTTGGATGTACATATAATAGGGTTAATATGAAGTAAGTTTTTGGAATGATGGGATTGGAGAATCAAGGATAAGGATGGATGATGGATTAAAATAATAACTCAAATCTAGTTTTATCTAGTCAATAAAGCACATTGATAGATAAGAGTTACTAGATAAAATTGAATACATGACAAACCTATGTAGATGTTGGATTTAATGTCAAGTGAATTATGTATTTGGCTTGAGGGAATGTTAGTTAGATAATGAATGTTGTGGATTCGATTGAAGATATTAGTAGAATATCAAAGTCGATAGAATATAAATACCAATTTGAAAATGTAGTGTAGGAATAAAGCATTAGTTAGCTAGTATGTAATAAGGGTCAATAGGCATGTCATTATAGGTAGCTCGTCAACTCATGTACCCTATGTATAATTAATGATAATATTATTCATGCACACCACATTCTACTATGTTAGTTGCATGAAATGATGAATACATATATGTTAGAATGACAAGCTATGTTATATACAAACCTTATTTATACGCTTGCACCTAATCCTTGCATAAACAATTCATCTAACAAATTTAAATTGACACACTCAATACGATGGTGTAGTAGGATGTGTTTAAATATAGATCGTTAATTATTATTGAGTTAAGTACTTTGAATTGGCCCTTAGACTTACTAAGAGTTCCTCATTTTATGTGCTTACTAATTCGTACTATGAAACTACTTTGAATCTTAACATGCTTTGATAATAATAATATTGATAGTGAGAAAGTGAACTTATGGTGAATAATTAGATGTAACAATGTAAAAAGTAAATGTAATAGTATAGTAATTATAGTAATTAAAATAGTAAATGTAAAAGCAGGGCAATGTAGCTAGATTAGTTAGTAGTTGATGAGCTAGATGGTTAGTAATTGTCTTTTGTTAGAGTGAGTTTAATTTATGTATTGAAATAGTAATTTTTGTGTTTAGAAAACTATAGTGAGTGCTAGTTTGGTGAGGAATCAATGTTGATAGAATGCACAAGGATGACTAAATAGAGTAAAGAGGGAGAAAATGACTCAGTATTAGACCAATCTTCGAGAGGACCTGTAACCAGTAAGATATGGATGCACACATGATACACATTTGGCACATAAAAAAAATTGTTTATTCCATAGGTTGTGTAACTAATGTGTTGAATGATGGATACTATCAATTCAAGCGGCCCCTTCTCCATCATGTAGATTTCAAAGCTACCTTTGGGGCATATCTTTTCTAATTTCCAATGGTTAGATCTGATATAGTGTGGTAGATAAGTGTACATTTTCTTATTTGACTAAGGGTGCTCATGTGATGAGTACTAAATCTAAATTCTCTAGATAAGTGTGTTTAATTGATTAAGATATACTACACTTCCACACCATATAGTAATTGTCACATTAATATATATTATAA
This sequence comes from Cupressus sempervirens, assembly GCA_028749045.1. Lineage (NCBI taxonomy): Eukaryota > Viridiplantae > Streptophyta > Pinopsida > Cupressales > Cupressaceae > Cupressus > Cupressus sempervirens. Next base: position 519,176,384 of record CM053784.1, on the reverse strand, counting down.
TGATTAATGAATGTGTGTACATTGGTAATGAGGATAATAAGTAATTTTGATCCCCTTCCCTTACATGCTAGAATCACGACCTAGTCCATATGATACAACCGAAAAACCCTAATAGAATATTAGTATCAGAGGCTTGTTAGGATATGAATTACCTCACTAATTTATGAGTGGTGTATCTTGAACTTTCTCATTTGATTCGTGACGCTAACTTGAACTAGACTATCATCCAATCTATTTGAAAACCACCTGTGACTAAAATGTTACAACCGGATGACACTATCCACATGAGTCTTGAACTCCTATTCAATGATAACCTTGTTTTACAATATGTAATTTCTTATGTGACTTCATAAGCTACAAAAAAAATAAAAAATTGTTGTGCTTTTACTAGTAAAATTTAGGGCATGACACATGATCCACGATAAATTGAACAATACTAGATACTAAATTAATATGTATATCATTGTGCCCATAAATGACAAAAATATATATCAAAATACATGTATCCATAGACAAAATTTTACACAAATATATATCAAAGATCACGTATCCATAGACAAAGTACTCAAATGTATATCAAAATACATAGATCCATATACAAAATGTGGCTAATCATGCTATCAGAATGTGTATAATATCAATGTTTCTATATACAATGTGGCATATGCCATCTCAAAATGTCTCATGATGCATCCTACGAAAACTATACTATCCTAGGGTGCTGGTGGATGATCAAAATGCAGCCTCTTCACTGCACTAGGTGGATCGGATGCCTCCTACATAAACAAAAAAGGAAAACCCAAAGTTAGACTACTAAATTTATATGATTCTACATATCTAACATTGAATTACTCAAATGCATAATGATATGTTCCGTAATGGACATTAATACTATCAAAATTTCATAATAAATACCTCTCTCATTGACCTCTTGCACTGTTCAGGAGTCCTCTCGTATGCCCTCAGCAATGCTGGTACCTCTTTGATTGTGGGCTGTATATGTTCAAATACCTTTGTCAAATGAATCTACAATTTAAACTATAACATTATAATTCATAGCATGCTAAATTTATAACATATTTAATCATGAATTCAAGCTAAAACTTACTATTGTAGGCTCCTCCTTAGGAGTGAGTGGCCGCATCATCAAATCTACATAACTGTCTCATCGAACCTCATGTGCACTAGGAGTCTCCTATGAGATACAAAATAGTAGTTGTTAATATCACGGAAATTAGTTTTGAATTTATTTATGAAGATAAGTGATGCAGGATCATCCCATGCTCATCAGGGGAACATTGAAGATCCAAGGCATTGCATAGGTCATGGAGCATCTCTTGAAGTCAATTGGGCAATCCTTGCACCAATTATGGCTCATGGAAGCATAAAAAGTTATAATGTTGGAATCATATGTGGAAAAATGTTGTAATTGGGCATGAGATAAGATTTTAGGATTTAACATGGTAGATGAGTCATTTGATAGGTTCATGTAGGTTTTCATGATCATATCTTTTCATTAGACAAGTCAAAACATTCAATAAGCCCATTAAAAGCATAATTTAATAGTTAGAAATTTGAATAGTAACGGTTATGTGTTTTTTGGAGGGAAACTCCATAATTTAAATTTTATGAAGAGTTAAAAAATGAAACCAATTGGAGGTGGTTACTAACCATCCCTTGAAACTTATAAATTGTGATTGTATGACCTAGAGGGTCAGATTTGTACGAACTATCTCAGAAAATTGAATGAAAGTGCTTGGTTTTCAAGAGCAACTTGAAGAATCCTTTGTTTTTTAAGTGCTTTATGGTATTGTAATGAGTGGTAATATCATCTTAGATATTTAAATTCATGGTGAATTCTGAAGGAGAAGTTCTAGAATTGAGTTTTGGGGTTTGAACAAGCAAGCCCTAGTTTTTAAGCCATTTTAAGGAGGGTTTTGAAGTTTGGGTGTTTAGGAGTGTGACCAAGACCTATAATATTGAAAATCATTTGATTTATATAATTAATCGAGACTATGAAAAAGGATTAAGTGATATTTCAAGTTTGAAGGGTACTTGCTTTGTAAAAGTGGTCTAATTAGGCCTAATTCTGAGACAAACTTCCCTGTTCCATACAATCTTTCCAAAGGAGTGATATCTGATTTTTGGATATGTTATAAAACTCAAAAAAGGGTATCTAAAAAGCTAGTTTATTTTCTTGGTGTTTTGGAAAGTTTGGCAGAAAAATTAAGAAAATAGGGTTTGCTGATCCAAAGAAGAGAATAGCCTAGTAAAGGGCAAAACTGGTCTCTTTTGTATCTACTAAAGATTTTTGGGTTTGGAAACCTTAGAAAAATGTTGGTTGAAGTTTTTTAAGGTGTGTAGAGGTGGAGGTAACACTTGGTGAATGTAAATCCAAGTTTGGAGTCTTTGGTGGCATTGTGTACATTTGGGAACACCATTGAAACATAGGGGTTGGGTCCATATTGTGCTTGAATTTGCAAGTTTGTGGTTAGATCCTCCATCCTCTGCATCAAATGGTATTAGAGAATCAACAAGGTCTTTTGGGAGTAGATAAGTTGTAGGTTTTTTCATCATAGAAGTCTTTGTCATCCTTAGTGTGCTGGTCCCTTTGTTGAAGCCTTAGCATGTCTAATTCCTCCTTGTGTGTCCCAGAGTTGAAAGGTACATAAGTGGTGTCCAAAGATTTCTTGGTGAGGAAAGAGAGAGAATTAGTGAGTTGGCCCTGGGGAAGGAAGAAAAATTGTTGTGAAAATGCCTCCTAAAAATCAAATGGCTAGAGAACTTGAAGAATTGAGAGAAGAGTTGGCAAGAGAGAAAAGAGAGAGGAGAGAAATTGAAGCATCTAGAGTGAGGGAAGAAAGATAGATGAGAAGAGAGAGGCTGAAGCTTATTGCAAGGATAGAATCCTTAGAAAAGGAAAGGCAAGAACCTAGAGGAGAAGAGGTTAGAGGAAGAAATCATGAAGAGAACCATGAAGAAGAAGAGGTTGGTATTGCAAGGCAAGAGCATGAGATAACAGATGATCCTGAAGAAAGGAGATTTATGAGAATCCTTAAGGTAGTACAAGGTAATGGTGGGAAGAACCATATTGATTTTCCAATATACCAGGGTAAAATGGATAGTGAAGAAGTGCTAGGATGGATAGAGGCCCTTCAGAACTACTTTGATCTTGAAGACATAAAGGCAGATAAGAAGGTAAAAGTAGAAAAAGCAAGACTGAGAGGAACATCACTCACTTGGTGGACTAGTGATTAGAATGAGAGAGAGGATAGGTGGTGTAGGGCACCTAACCTATGTGGCAGGGGGGAACAAGTATCTATGTTGCCAGACACCTTGCCACTCCATGAAAGCGAGGATTCAAGTAGATTACGAAGTTGGAATAAAGGTTTGGTCCATATTTTACAAGTTGGTCTATGTTTTGTAATAAAGGCACATGTAAGGCCCACAAGAATTTTGGTGTGGTTATAAACCAAGTGACTCCATGGGACCAAAAGGCCTTAGAATAGGGTATTTAGAGTCTAAACAGTATTAGCAAAAAGTGGTTGTTTGTTTGTTTTATGGTTGGGAACACCTATATGGTTGTTAAAATGATCATGTATACCTTTATATATTTTATATGTGATCTCAGTTGAAAGGGGGAGATCAGAGTGTACAGTGGTTTGGAGAAAAAACAATAAAAACTTCAATTTTCTAGAAATTTACTGGTAATTGCTCGGCTGTTATGCTGGTATGGATCCGTACAGAACTTTTATGATTTCTAAGTGTATGAAATAGTTGCAAGGGTGAGTTAGGAAACTTTTGGTTTTGGTTTGACTCAAAAAGGAGTTGGGGTTTAAAAGTTATCTACATTTTGGTAGAAGGTGGTCTGAAAAGCCTTGTTTCCTAGACCCTTCCACAAATGCATCCCTAACTTGCATTCCCATTGGTGGAACTCTCTAAAAATGAGGGATATGCAAGTTAGGAGACTAGGAAACATAATGCCAAAGGTTGGAGGCCTGGAGAGAAGGGCAACTATTTTTCCAAGTCGGCCCTAGGTCAAGCAAGCCCATGTGCTTGACCTATTTTTGCAAGGTAATTGGTGACAGTCATGGTTGCAGGCACTTATAATCAGTTTGAGTGCTGGAGTTGGATGAATTGACTATGTTGGAGATTTCCTTAAGTGTTTTGGGTCTTGGGAACCCACCTTTCCCATTCTTCCTTGAAGCCCTAGCCTAACTTGATCAACTAGGCCTAGGTACCAAGAAGCAGTTTGGAGGGTGCTGGAGCAAGATCAGCCCAAAAGATTTTGGATTCTTAGTAGGTACCAAGAAGGGTGTTTGGACCTATGAAGAAGTCCCTATTCTATTAAGGGATACTAGGAGAAAAGTGAAAAGAAGCTAATTGGAAGGCTACAAGGTTTGTAGGCCTAGAAGTGCAAAGGTGTGTTGAGAGTTTGGTGGAACCAAACAAATTGATGATTTTGGGTTGGAACAGTATGTCCATGATTGTCTCCATTTCTGGTGACAATTGGTGAGGCTTTTGAAGTGGGATTGCCTTGTTTTTCTTGGAAGTTGAGTATACCCAGAGTGGGTAAGAGGACTTGTGAGAAGTCCTAGAATCCTAAGTTGGATTGTGACAGCCATTTATTGGCTTGTGGAAGGTACAGCAATCCAATCAGGGGAGAATTTGAAAAGAAAGAATGAGAGGCAAGAAAATCAGAGAGGAGGTGGAACAATGAGAGGAAGAGGTGTAAGAAGTTAGTTTGACACTTCAAACAATCAAGACAAAGATAAAGGAAAAGATATTACATCTGAGACAAGAGGAAGTTTCAGGGGAGGAAGATTTGGAAGTGGAAGAGGTAATAGTGTTTTCACAGGTAAATGCTTCACATGTGGAGGAGTAGGAAATCAATCCTACAAGTGCCCTGAGAAAGGTGTGGATTTCAGGAAGGAGGAGAGGAGAGTCACCTTGAACCAAGGAGAAGAGGAAGAAAAGAAGTATGATAATGCAGACCCTGAACTTGAAGGAGAATCTTTGATGGTGAGAAGAGGACCACAAATGCAGCAGCAAAAGGAGACCAAACCATCCATTTTTAGGACAAATTGCATGAGCCATGGTAAGATTTTTAAGATGATAATAGACTCTAGTTCCTTTGATGATTTAGTATCTTATGAAATGGTAAATAAACTAGGATTGAAGAAGTGTCCTTTTGATAGACCATATAGGGCATCTTCAGTCAGTGATGCACAAAATATTGTTGTAAGCGAGCAAGCAATAGTGGATTTCTCTATAGGAGAATATAAAGATCAAGTTATATGTGATGTCATTCTAATGACATGCTGCCATGTAATCCTTGGAAGGCCTTGGAAAGCCTCAAGGAACACTATTCATTTTGGCTCATCAAATGTTTATATAGTACACAAAGATGGTGTGAAGTTTAGGCTAAATCCTTTCACTGGTCATGATGAGGAAAGAGTTATTTGTTTTTGAAAGAAAGAGTTTGTGGACTTGTAGGAGCAGAGGGAGAGTAAACATGATATGATAGATTTTCCACTGAAGCCATCTCTTTTGGTTATGAAGGATGAGATTGTTCAAGACAAAACTCAGAATTCTGCTTACAAGCAGACAGTGACAGCAAAAGGAGTGATGATAGGAATAGTATGTTGTCCTTTGGTGATGAGAGTGAACAAAGAAGTGAACATATCCATGGAGGATAAGAGACAGGGTTAGCATGACCTCAGACAACAAGTTATTCAGCCTTTGTCAAGGATAAAACATGACTATTCACAATCAGCAAGCAGTAAGGTTACCGTGACTGGTAACAACGATCCAATGCTTTTTGTTTCTAATGATTTGTATGCAGGGCAATACATTGCAGGTGCAAAGTTGCAAACATCCCTCTAGAAGGATGGGAGGAAAGAAGATAGTACCCCTTAACTCTTGGGACAAGAGTTGCTTTGAAGGTGGGGTGTTTGGTGCAGGGGCACCTATTAAATCATCTAAGAGAGCCTTGGTACTAGATGAAGATAGAGGATCAAAGACATCATTGATTGTTAATTGGGATATATTAAAACCAATAATGGAATTATGTAATAAACAATGTACTTTGAAAGACAAAATTCATAAAAGTCCTAGTAAGGACCTAAGGGCAACATGATGTAAAATGGCCAAAAGAGCCATATGGGGTAGTCTTAGGATAGTTTCATACTTAGTTGCATTTAGTAAATCCATATGACCAATTTTGAGTCAATGGAATAGTTTAGAAAGTTAGGGAATGCATAAAAACTATAGTTTGAAATTTGAATTTCAAATTCAAATGGTCGTATTAGTTTTGGAGGGAAAATAGTAATTTGGTATTTGTTTGATTAAATAAACCTTTGTAACCAACTTGGTCAGTTGGACAGGTGCATATAAGTCTATTTAAGTTGTAATGAACATATGCAAGACATGAATCATTATTGGTACGAAAAAAATCATAGAAATTGTACGGAACAACAATCATACTTTCCTCTGCATCAATAAGAAAAATAAAAAATAAATGATACTTATACATACAATGGGGCTCTCTGTGCGAATGGAAATCCCTGATGATCTAGGACGTCGAATCTGTGCAGGCTCATCGCCAGTAGCCACACCCTATATACAATAAAGAATGTAATTAAATGAGATTAACACAAACATTTTACAAGAATGCATCGATATTTAATCAATTAGAAAACATCTAATTACCTTTCCTTTGTCAGTGCATGCTGGCTCACCCCCCGCACTTTTTTCCCCCGGGGCAGGTGGTATCTGCAAGATAAAAGAAAGATTAGCAACCATATATGCTACAATATCAAATAGAAAAAAAAATGTGAACACAACATAATGTAACTTAGATGTCTCAAGGCCAAATGAAATGGCCGAGAGTGTAGCATCATCTATCTATCTGAGCTCCTCCTTGGTCAACAACTAAACATGAATGAAGATCACATACATGTAAAAGTCAGTATGGCTTAAAAATTAAAATTAATTTATTATAAAAATTAACTTTAAATCGCATATGTCATAACAAAAAAATGTATACACGTATCGACACTAAAGGAGTCCATGCCTCTGCATTCCCCTCCTCTCTCGCATTAGGGTCTATAGCCTCTGCACGTGCGTCTGGTGTATCCTCCTCTAATACAAAATGATACTTAGGAAGATCACCTATGGGACCCAAGAAAATATTCTTGCATGTAATGCAAGTGTGAGGCACACAAACGTGTGATGAGCTAGCCAATGATAAACTGGCACCAACATCATCAACACGAGGAGGCAAGATTGACCTAGCCTAAGATATCATTAGGTTACTCAGCCTATGAATGGCTCTGATGGTCTGAGAGCTACCCTCTTCCATAATATCTAGATGCTGCACTTGAGGAGGGGAGGAGACATCAGGGGGGGGGGACAAAAGTGCCAAGTTTTTTCCACTGGGAAGAGGGTCTATCTTGAGGAGCTCCTAGTCCTAAGCCCATGTTGGGCTTCATGCTCCAATAGTTCACTTTAAGTTTCACTACAAATTCTACATATAATTTTCTAAGGAAATAAAATGGTATGTCTAAATTTCCATGTGGAGGGATATCAAAGACCATCCACCAAAAATCCCAAAAATTTGCACGTATGGCATCATTTGTGCACCATTTAATTGATAGTTTGGTTTTTTTTGGGTCAACTGGTATACCCGTTTTTGGGTTAGCAAAAAGGCTAGCTAAATCATCTTTGATTATGTTGAGGGTCGCAACCTCATCATAATCCAAACCATCATCAAACATATGGTGCATTTCATCACGCCAACAAAGAGTGGCATTTTGTTGGTTCATAAGGGTTTTAATGTTATCTACTATGGTGTTTAACATGGATAACATAGGAGCCAGTGCAGGTACATTATTATATGTTCTATGCAAACCTCTCAACTGGGTGAGATTTTCATTTATCAAATCCTCAATTTGAGGCTTGTTTTGAGGAGGTAGAGGATCATTTGGTGGATGATTTTGTGGGGATATTAGATTGTTTGGTGGTGGGTTACAAGGAATTTTATTCCCTACCTCAGTGTCATCATTTTGATCAGCCATTCCTATTGAATTGCAAAACGTAATATATATTTTTAAAAAATTTAAATTTTAACCATTTTTGTCAAAAAAACCCTACATTCAACTAAAACAAATAAAATTATCCTAAAATCTATTAAATTTAGGTTAAAAATGAGTTGGGAGAAAAAAACATACTCGAATATCTGATATCTGATCTCATATCCGATATCCGATCCACAGTGGTAATACTGGCCCGAAATTCGTGTAAAATGAGGGCCCGTGGGTTTGTGATTTTATTTATCCAATGCAACAAGTATCGGATATCCAATACTATATTGGATATCTAATATTGTATCGGATATCCGATATGTCCCAAAACATATAACATATAATATATATTACATTATGTTACATTTTATATATATTATAATATTATATATTATATTATATAATAATATTATTATAATATTATATTATTATAATTTATAATATTTCATACTTTTTTATTATATATTATATTATAAGATATTACTTTTTATTATTATATTATATCTTATATATATAATATTACATTACTATATATTATAATATATTAAATATTATATTATATTATTATAATATAATACATTATAATATTATTATTATAGTATAATATTATTCGATTATAATATAATAATAATATTATTATTATATTATAGTATAATAATTATTATAATATAATAGTATGATATATTATTTAATATTATTATTATTTAATATGATATTATTATTATTTAATATAATATTATTATTATATCTTATTATTATTTAATAATAATATTATATTAAATAATAATAATATCATGTAGTAAATATTAATATTAAATAATATATCATACTATTATATGATAATAATAATAATTATTATAATAATATTAAATAATAATAATAATAGTGGCATAATAATAGTTTCACATGTCGGATATCCGATATCAAATCAGATATTTGATATTATATCGGATATCCGATAAGGCTCGGCCTTACCTTCCAGGTTTGGTTCCTGGATAGGTGAAAAAAAGTCAGAGTGGATTTTGAAGTGCTTTTAGGCATCTTCAAACTCTCTTTTTTTCACATCGCCACTTTTTGGGACACCATGATCCTACACATACCCTTAAGAGTTGTTGACCATGTCCTGCCTCATCCATCCATTGGGCCAAATCATGTAGGCGTGGGATTATTCTAGGAGGAACTAATTTTTGGAAATAACAATGGGAAAGTAAAATTTGTGGGAGGGTCACCACACATCCATCTTACAATTTAGCTTGTAAACTTAAATAGCTAACTATACATGTTCATCCATAGAATGAAACAAATCACACATAATGTAATAAATTTGTTACCTAGAAACCTCCACTAAGAAGGAAAAACTAGGGTGGGGATGACTATTGGAAATATTCAAGACTATGCTAGGTTACTAAGAGGGGAGGGGTGAATTAGTAACCTCAAAAAATTTACCAAAATCAAATCTTAATTGCAATAATCCAATTACAATTTAGTTCATTAAATTAGATCTAACTGCATGCATGAGAAACTGAAAACATAAAACATTTATAACACTTGAACACAATAATTTGGTGACCCAAAAATTTTCCAAATAGAAAGTAAAACTAGGGTGGGGATGATACCCACAAAACTTCAATATTACAGCATAAAGTTGGCCTGTTAAGGCTTATAATGATCACTTCTAATGATCTACCCTATTAGGAGCAATTAGGACTGCTAGGTCCACCTTGTTAGAGGTTTTACAAACACACAATGAAGTATGCACTCTATTAAGAGATTTAAGAAAGACTATTAAGTCTACCTTATTAAAGGATTTTGATTGGTTCACCTGTTGGAATGAAACAGTAGATCTTTGACTTACAACTAATTTGATGATAGAGATTCTTTGAAGTATTGATCACCTTTATGTGATAGATATGACTTTGCTACTCCTGTTTTGATATGGCCTTACAATACACTTTGCTTGCTGCTGATTTACATTTGCATTCTTCTATTTCATGTTATTACTACACTTGGATATGATAAAATACATTATATATAAATATATATAAATCCAATTTACATTATTACAAAGTTAGCCATCATACAAGTTAACACCAATATTATAGAGTTAGCTAATATATAGATGCTTAGGTTCTGAAGATTGACTTGGTGAAGTTCTAATATGTGGTGTCCACTATCATTACTTGGCATCATCATGCACTTGGTAGAAGTAGAAGCTTGATCCATACTAATCACCTCAGAGTAGTCTCAAACTTGGTCTGCACTAGTGACTCAGTAGATACTATGTAACTCGATATAAACTAAATTACTTGTCTACCATGACTGCACTTGGTAAACACTAATCATCACATATGGCTTGGTTAACACTAACTTTTCTTTGCATGAACTGCTAGTTCAGTAAAAACTACAAAGCTTGGTAACCATTGGAGTGCTCGAATTGAACTGCTGGACTTCATGCTAAATGAACTCACTTGGTAACTACGAAAATGCTTAGTAAGAACTATAGTGCTTGGTAGCTATTGAAATACATGGAAAATACTATAGACTATTCAATAAGCTTGGTAGCCATATGAAATCTAAATAAGTGTTGTCACTAATAACAAACTTGACTAAATTTCAACAATCTCCCCCTTTGGCATTAGTGACAAAAACACTTATTAGCCAAGACTTATATACATCTCAATGTGATACGGGCTCGGTATGGACTGATATTTTTGAGATTTTTCAAAACAATTCTTTGTAAATATATATAGTATACTATATGTGCAAATTCTATGCTATATACACTTTCTTCCTTTGGATGATTCTCACCCATACAATATACATAGCATAATAAGTATCTCTCACTATATATGGCATATTAAGTGTCTCTCCCTCTTTTTGACAATAATGCAAAAGATTTATTCAAAACTTATTTACATGGAGACACCAATATGAGAAATAAACTTACAATATACCTTAAGAATAAGTGTTAATGTCTTATCCCAATTCTCTTGCAAAACTTTGCATGTATGTAGAGCAACTTGCACATCTACAGATAGCTATATCATGTGATCTGCAATGGAGAAGTTATTGTCATGGATCAATGTTTTTGAATAAAAAATATGCTTCTACATTGTATACATGATAGGAAGGATCATATTTTGAATATCTATCAATGTAGACTAGATCCTTACTTCTTCTCTCAATAACTTTTCCTACATATCTGACAAGAATTTGATCTTTATATGATGTGCAAAGCTTGAACTAGGGTCAAGTTGTAACTATTGTGCACTAGCTTTCATATCTTCATCAATCTTTGTCAGTTTTCTCTTTATCTCCTTTGTAAACTCGGTAACATCACACAACTTTCCAAAAAGTGATGTTACATTTGTGCAAGAGGTTTCAAGATTGGTCAAAATTGAGGTAATCTCCACTTGTTGGATAGCTATTTTCTCAACAATGTGCTCAATCACTTTATTATCAAATTTCTTTTCTTCTTTCTCAATTAATTTATCTTGACCACTAGAGTCCTTATTAAACCTTTGCATGGCCTCTTCTAATTGCAACAAAAAGTGTTGAGAAGTATCAAATTCAATAGCTATCACCTCAGTCAAAATATTCTTGGCATCATATATGATTTTTTATTCTCTGTCTCTCTCCTCCTAAGTTTCTTCTGCTTTGCCTTATTTTGGAGGAGTTGACTAGCTATATGCATTTGATCTACAGTGATATTATCAAAGCCTCATTTGGAAATTTCAATCTCCTCATCTAGGTCTATATCCTCCTTGATTTTCTTTTCTCTACTCAAAAATTTTGTACTTGGTTGAGCCTTAGGTTCAACTATCCTTGTACTTAACGCCTTTGAATCTGGAATGGAAACAATAGTAGAGATAGTAGGACTAGTAGTGAAAATTGATATAGTGCCAATAGATGGAATAATAATTGGTATTCTTACTAAACCCAAACTAAAGTATTTACAAAAGTATCCAAAACTTTAGTAGCCAAAATTGTAGTACTTACTGTAGAAGAGCACAAAATTGTAGAAGCCACTGAACTTTTTCCTGATGACTTAGTAGCTAAAGAAGAGGGAGGTTGTAGATTGGTAGATGAAGTGGTAGACATTTCTATCAATGATGTGTTGAGTTGTGAGGGAGAAAAGAGTGATTAGACATTTGATGCATCTACTATGGTCACAATCAAACTTGCTAAAGTTGTCTCCAAGCTTGATGTAGCTATTGGTTTGCTTGGAGAGTGAGGAAGTGAGACAATGACTATGGTTGCTATCTTCATAGGGTCATTCTCCTCATTATCTTCTTTATCTTCCTTAGTAGCTTCTTCCTCTTTATCTTCTTCAACTTCTTCATTGTCAAAATGTGTTGGCTCAATGTATGTTTCTTCATCCTCATCATCACTGCTATCATCCTTAACTTCTATAGGGAAGTCACTTTGTTTATTCAAGTGATAAAAATTCTCCCACATACTTGTGGCATTCATAACCACATGCTCTATATCCTTGATCAAAATTTAAAAAGTATTAAATTTAAGAGTCATCTTATCTTCATTTTTCTTTAAGGACTCTTTTACCTTAGCATCTGTCATGCTAGGTAGCAACTACCTCAGGGTTTGTGCATATATATATTTTTCTATTTGCATTGAAAAATCCCATCTTGGCTTAATTTTCCCTAATAATTCATTAGAGATTTGGGAGGCTATCTGATCTAGCAAGTATTTCCATTTTCCCATTTTGGTTAATACTAGTTCTTCAACCTGTTTCTTCTCAGCCTCTATCCTAGTTTCATACTTCAAGGATTTTAAGTTTGTTATACTAGCACCTTCTTCCAATTGTTTCAATTTTCCTTGGAAGGTGGGAGGAGGTTTGCTAAATACAACTTCACTACCTTTCCTCCTAGACTTCCTTGTAAAAATTACAATGGATGGCTTAGGTGGCTTGCTGATTATCACCTTGCCTTTCTTCTTCACTAGTTCTTCTTCCTTTTCTAACTCATCTTCATCCTCTACCTATTCAACATCTTCTCCTTTACCCTCAGTTAACATAAGAGGTGTGCTTGTTTTCATTTTAGCTATCCTCCTCTTACCTTTGTTAACCACCTATGGAAGCTTGATTTCAAGCTCTATTCTTGCCTTGGCCTCATCATATATTCCAAACTCTGGTGCCTTTGGATCAACAGGTTCATTAATCAAGGCTTCAATTATGTCCTTTGCTTCATCAATATTCACCTCATAGGGAAGAGGTTTTACCCATACAACTATGGGTTTCACTACTTGAATGTAGACTCTATCATAGTCTACCATGAAACAAACATCATCTTTGTAGTCTTCTACCAATTTCCTAGGTATCTTGAATCTATTATTCATTTTCTCCTTGAAGACTTAAAAATAGTTATCCATTATGCTAACAAAGTTCTCTCCCATTTCAAAAATATATTTATTATTCTAATATAATACCAGCACATCATTTCTCCATACTATCATGCCTTTTGAAGGGAAAAACTTTTGAACATAGAAAAATAAACAAGTCAATAAAGAATCAAATTTGCATGGGTTGTTATTGGAAGTTCTAATACTTTCCATGTTCTTCTTGAACTGCTTTAACAACAAGTTTGCAAGATCATATGACAAGTTGTTCTTAACAATCTTGTATTCCAAGTCAATAAATTCATATGACACACTATTGAAATGGCTAGAACTATAAATCTTCTGAGCTATCACATTTATGCTGAATTTTATTTTTGCATCAATTCCACTACTAATTTTCATACCTCTACCGTCCCACTCAGCTAGGGTTTTCTTTTCCAACTGTATTCAACCTAGGGTTTTGGTGGTTTTGGATTTGGTGAGCATGGGGAGGCTAGTAATGTGATGAATCATCTTCTTGGTAATCAAAAATAGTTGCTCAAGCCATAACAAGCCATTGAGAACTTGGGTTAGGATGTATTTGATCCATTTTATTTGAAAACTTTAGTGTAGGTGGGGAATGTGGGTTAAATCCTTGTCTTCCATATGTTTATGTTTAGGTTTGAGTACTCCATTAACACACAATTCTCCTAGGGCATCATCCATTTCTAGGGTTCCAATTTCCTAAATAGGACACTTAAAATGAGTTCAAATATCGTTAATGAGAAGTACCTTACTAGGGATCTATGATTGCACTCCGTTTGGGTCTAGGGTTTCAGCAACCGCCGGCACAAGTTTGAAATTAGGTATTTTCCGTTCTACTCCTTGGACCAACATCTCTGACCATTTCCTTGCTTTTCTATTACTGCTTGATGACATGGCTACTTAGTAACCTATGAAAACTTTGAAAAACTTTACTTCAAATTTTTCTCAAAGTTGCTTGATCTCTCTGCAATTCTCTTCTTCGCAATAACGCTTAGAATTCTCAATGAAAATGAAATTGATTTCCTACCTTTTTGTTGAAACTTCACCATTAATGTTTAGTATGAAGATAACTATGATGACATTGTACATGATAGCCTATCATCCACTATATGTTCAAATTTCTCGATAAAGGCTTCATAACTTGGTAATCAAACATATTCTTGTTACTCCTGACTTTATCAATAGAGTCCATGAGCCAACCTTGCTCAATAGAGAAGTCAACTCAGTGATAACTAATGTTGATCTCAATTGATGATCCTTTTGTATCTTGAATACTGATTTGGATCTTTGCTTCCTTTTAATTGGAACTGTTTGGATGTGATCTTGACAACATAGTTCTAGTTCTTCCTTAAGAACTTAGTTGGAAATGGTGGTGTCACCCACTTCTTGAGTTTCATGACCATCACTACTTGAACTAGCTTCTTTAGTAGACTTAAGAATTCATTTTTTCCTCATCTGCTTTCGAATATTATCTTCTTTTGTTTTCTTTTCATCTTCAACTCTACTTGTATTCATATAGTTTTTAGCTATATGACCAAGTTTGGTATAAGTGAAACATCTTATTGTGCTATCTCTTTTCCTTGTGTGATGTTTAACATGGTTCATGCCAATGTGTACATATTCTCCATAATAATGACATCTACACTAAGTTTTTTAGTCCCAACCAAATATTGCTTTCACGATTTTCTTTTCTAGATTAAATGACTTAGTTCTACAATTTGATGCCTTGTGACATTGTTTCTTGCATTTTGTGACACTTGCCCTCAAATTTTGGTTTCTCTTTACATTCATTAGCTCTATGACCATGTTGATTGCAATTGTAGCATTTACCATTGAATTTTTTTTTACCATTACTCCAACATTTGTTTGATCTATGACCTATCTTACCTTAGTGATTGCAAGTACGTCTTTGATTCCTTTGAGCACCTTGTTCAGAGGATTCACCTTCTTCTTTATATCTAATTCATGTTTTACCTTTTTGTCTATAGAGATTTTATATATTTAGTTGATTTAATTAATTCATGTTTGCTTGGGAATTCATCATTCTTTCATTGATTTTCTTTCTAGTGTTTAGGTCATTTTTCAATATTTCACTAATTTTCTTTTTAGATCTTAGCTCACTTCTTATTCTTTCATTGATTTGTCTCTCCAAATTTAGATCATTTCTTAATCTTTCATTGATCTATCTTTGGCTCATGATTTTCTCATTTTCATTAGAGATTTGATCCATAAGATCTGCATGTTCAAGGGATTGGTTTTGAATCTCATTATTTCTTCCATCCATTTCTTCTTTCATCTTGTTCCTTTGTTCCAAGATTTCACATAGCATTACTGACTAAATTTCTTGTTCTCTTTTGAGCTTTCTTACTTCTTCTTGTAGGGAACCATTTTTCTCTAAGAGTTTTTTTATTGTATCATTTGCTTCATCTGAACTACTTGAAGGGAAAAAGTCTTCAATTCTTTCTTCAATGTACTAATGACCATTCATTTGATTTTCAATTTCCTTCCTTCTTTTTAGGGATTGGGAAAGTTTCTCCTTAGCTTTCTTGAGTTGAGGAATGGACATTTCTAGATCCAACTTCTCATTTTCAATTGCTTTATCAAGTCTAAATATCTCCATATTCTTGATCTTTGCTCAAGCTGTTAAACTTTCTTCTAAGAACCACAAAGCTTTGATACCAATTGTTGGAAATATTCAAGACTAAGCTAGGTTACTAAGAGAGAAGGGGTGAATTAGTAACCTCAAAAACTTTACCAAAATTAGATCTTAATTGAAATAATCCAATTACCATTTAGTTCTTTAAATCAAATCTAACTACATGCATGAGAAACCGAAAACATAAAACATTCATAATTCTTGAACACAATAATTTGATGACCCAGAAACCTTCCAAATAGAAAGTAAAACTAGGGTGGGGATGATACCCATAAAACTTCAATATTTCAGCATTAAGTTGGCATGTTAAGGCTTAAAATGTTCACTTTTGATGATCTACCCTATTAGGAGCAATCAAGACTACTAAGTCCATCTTGTTAGAGGTTTTACAAAAAAAAAATGAAGTATACACTCTATTAAGAGATTTAAGAAAGACTATTAAGTCTACCATGACTACACTTGGTAAACACTAATCATGACATATGGCTTGGTTAACACTAACTTCACTTTACATGAAATGATAGCTTAGTCGAAACTGCAAAGCTTGGTAACTACTGGAGTGCTCGAGTTGAACTACTAGACTTCATGCTAACTGAATTCACTTGGTAACCACTGAAATTCTTAGTAGGAACTATAGTGCTCAGTGACTACTAAAATACATGGAAAACACTATAGATTATCAATAATCTCAATAGCCATACAGAATCTAAATAAGTGTTGTTAGTAATAACAAATTTGATTGAATGTCAACAATGACTCCCAAAAATATTCACTACTATAGTTGTATAATGTAGCCAATTAAGGTTACAAGAAGTTTGACCATAAACTATGATCTACCCTATGAAAGGTCTTCCCTATTAAAGGATTACAAGATTATTAAGTCTTACCCTATTAAATGATTTAAATGAGGACTTAAACTTCTAATAAAATAAGCACTTGGTTAAGAGATTTACACAAGCCTATTGGGAATACTCTATTAGAAGATTTTCTCTACATCACTTTTTAGAATGATTCAACACTATGACCCTTTGGTTAATAGTCTATTGCTAGATGCCAAATCTTCTCTTTCTTGATGTGTACTTGATCCTTCTGATCAGATATGTCTCCTTTGTCCTCTCTCTCTCTTTCCTCTATTCTCTCTAATTGATTATATAATTCATAACATAATCACAACCTCTATAGCCATCATGAATTCTCTCTCTGCACTTAGCATTCATCTCTCTTGTGTCTCCTTCTCTTCCTTTATACATACAAACTACTTAGAGTTTATCTCCTTAAGTAAACACAAGTGGGCTAGGGTTAGGTTAGAATCAATAATTGAGGTTGATCCACTTTTCCACTTAGAACATCACTCAATTTGATTGATTATATGTAATACATAGGGATTCATAATATACATCTATATACATCTTCTAGAATCATAAAACAACTGTTAAGTCATCCCAAAAGTAGTTTACAATAGAAGTTTGTGTCATTACAAATAACTATGTCCAAAATTGTACACTCGACGATTGAAGCCTCTGATACTTGAATTCACAATATGTTCAATGTTGTAACTTGGTTCCTGAATGACTTGGCATACTCTATTTACTTGGCTCATTAGTAACTCGACACTAATTATCTACTCAACACATGTTAGTGCTCAACACTAACTAATTATATTACTTGACATGTATTGTCTGGTAATTTATGCTTGGCAAGCTTTGATCACTTGGATCACACTAATTTCTTAGCTTGCTCTAATCACTTGGCTTGCACTGTAATTCTGATAGATAATGAATAAGTGTTTTGTTATTGCCTTGTCAAAAGCAATCTGAGATTAATAATCCCCCCCTTTGAAATGAGTAGCAAAAAGATGTTATCATGCATATGCAATCCTTATTATGAGCATAACTTAGACAATATATATATGTGACTCATCTTGTATACAAAATTTAAAAATATCAAAATTTTGCAAAATGGATGACTAATAGTCATGCCTTATATCTCCATTACTCCCCTTGAGTAAATGTTTCTGTTCTACATCTTAATCCAATAATCCTACTAAATATATTTGTTGTACCCTATTTTTACATAATTACTCCCCTTTACTTCATGCATCAGCAAAAAATTTATTGTCCGCTTCACTTTACTATCCCCTTTTTTGACACTTATATCATGGGTAGTACATTGATAGTGTTTTTATCCAAAAATGATTTATGTATCTCCATTATGACTTTCAATGTTGCATCTAAATTGTTGTACACTACCTCTAGAGATTGATACTAAATGTCTAGCTCGAAAGCAATGTCAACTAAGTCATCATGAGTGGAAAGATGAGAATATTTCTTCATCAATATCTCAACATAGGCTAGCATCTTGTTAATGTGACATGGATTGGGTGTTGATCAAGGTAGCTTGAAGGTTAGCATCTTGTCATTTTAGCTTGGAAAGCCTACCTTGAGTGGGTAGCAGTCTCTAAAATTGTGACTAACTTTGACTAGGAGATAGTTTTAAGTTATTACTAGTAGTTTTAGACCTCCCTCCATTTTGTCAACATCCTTCTAAATGTTCTATGTGAAAAGATTCATATCACATAACTTGGTGTAAAGAGAGAAAATCTTCTCCAACACCTTATTCACACTCTCCATCTTGGTTGCTAAATCAATTTTTCATAGTGCAATGAAACTAGATATCTTTTTAAGTACTTTAATCTAAAATTTTCTTTCAAACCATTCTAAGATTTTAGTATTGGAATCTAGGTCTTCATCACTAATCTTATCAACAATATGTACTAGTTTCTCAACAATTGATTTGTCTTTATTAGTAGTTGGAAGAATCAAGAAATATATCTTTGATGTCATGAAGCACTTGCTTCTACTTATGCTCCCTTCTTAGCAACTCTTGTTGTTTCTTCCTCTATAGAGCTTCCTGTAGAATTCTCATCTGCTCAATGGTGATTGTGTTAAGATAAAACTTGGGTAGTTCAATCATCTCATCTAGACTTACATCTCCATAAAATATTTCTTCTGAGCTCCTTGATGACTTTGCACTTGGCCTTGATATCTCTGCAAGGGTTTGGCATGAGTGCTTGACCTCTAAAGAAATTGACTATTGCTAGGAGTAATAGAAACTAGTAAGGTAACCAAAGTCTATATGGAAATTTTTTCCTCTGGGGTAGTAGTCACCTTCAATTCTTCAGATGTATCATCTTGTCTCACTTCCTATTGTGCTCCACCTTGAGTTTTTGGAATAGGTGCAGGACTAGATTCCTAACCTAGTTTAACTTAAGTTCCATCTTTCTCAACTATAACTAAGACTTGCTTAGCTGAAATGAGTATAACTAGAGAAAATTCTACTTTTGTTGTAGTAATAACACTTAGTTTTTTAGTGCTTTCATTTTGGTCTTTTGTGCTCTTTACCTTTGTAGGTGTAGGGGATACATTGGATGTTTCAATTTGTTTCTCCCTTAGTGAAGCGACTTCTGCCTTTACAATTTCATTTGTTCTCACCAATACAAGATTTGATCATAATTTTGTTGCCATAGTGGAATCCTTCAATGTCTTCTTCAAATCATCATCAGTCAAAGGATTGATGTTCTGAGAAAAATTGTTAGGAACATTATTGATTTCTATTCAGTAATGTTGACTCACTTGGTCTACATGTGGAGGATAGTAGCTTGATGCTTGTGCATCTTATACATTCTATTCATCTTTTTTCTCTTCTATAGTTGTAGCCTCTTCTACTAATGCTTCCTCAATGCCTCCCACACTACAAGTTGTACCTCTTGTGTTATTTCTACTATCTCCTACTCAACTTCCTTAGAGTCTTGCATTTCTTTGTCACCTTTCTCTTTTATAGGAGGATTGTGTAACCCATAAATAAATTTCCAAATAGTTCTACTTTTGGTTACCACATCCTCAATCTTCTTATTCAATATATAGAAAGCTCTATACTTAGGGGGAAATTTATACTTGTTCTTTTCCGTAGCCTTGGTAATATTCCTTTTATCCAATTCTAGCATTACTTGGGCTAAAGTGGATTCCCTGATTTGTCTCTCCATTTGTAAGTTGTATTGCCATTTCTACTTAACTTGGTCATATAGAATCTTAGGTAGGGAGTTGGAAATCTCAATAGGAATGGATTTGAATGTAGTCATCATCACATATATGGCTTCCTAAATAGTATTTTGTTCAACTTTTCCTAACTTATCAAAATTAATGTGTGCAAAACTAGATAAATTTACATTTGATTTTACATTGTCACACAAATTATCTAAGTTAGATGAGGGATTGTGGCTTACCACCTTGAATTGACTCATGTCATCATACTATGTTTTCTCCTCATTTGACTTGGTCACTAGAGTGTATTTTCTCCTCAAATATGTCTTTTTTGCATGTTGGCTCAGCTCTATTGAGGAAATAGTCCTTTTTCCTTTTGGTTTCTCAGCAACCTTAACTTTCTTAGTGGCTACCCTTGTGCTAGATTTGGTAGTAGGTATTTTTGGCTTCTATTGTGAAAGTTTCAAAAGTTTCTTCTTGGTTTTCTCCACTTTAGGCTCCTTTTCCTTTCTCTTCTTCTTCTCAATTGGTTTGGGTGCTTCCTTAGTTTCTTCCTTCTTGGTACCTTCTACATTAAGTTCCCTATCTTCTCCTTGTCCTTGAGTGAGTGTTGATGGGGCATATGTTGGGCCCATTTTCCGTTGCACCAAAAGCCATGACTGTTAGTGAACATGGAACACCACATAATTAACCACCTATGGGCAGGGGAGCGCATCGCATCACCCAACAATCTCCCCCTCGACGTGCATACCAGGTGCTTACGTGGGTCGGGAAGGCACCGGGGAGATTTGAACCCATGACCAAGCCAAAACTAGGCTCTGATACCAATTGTTGGGCCCATTTACCATTGCACCAAAAGCCATGACTGTTAGTGAACATGGAACACCACATAATTAACCACCTGTGGGCAGGGGAGCACGTCGCATCACCCGACAGCATAGACTTGTTTATCCTCTTCATCATCTTCATCTTCTTCTTTTTCTCCCCCTTCACCAATATCTCTTTCATATTTTTAACAAGTTTGTTCTTGTTCCTTATAACCATAGGTATTTTCAAGTCAATTGTAATTCTAGATTTGGTTTCCTAATAGTTCCCAAATAATGTGACACTTTTATCAAGTTCTTCTTCCAGTAGAGATGTGATAGCTATAGATGCCTCATCTACATTAATCTCATATGGCAAGGGCTTAAGCCATCTGACTCTAGGAGTAGTTGCCTATCCATATGTATAATATGCATCAACTAAGAAGAAAACATAATTGTAATGTTTCTCCTTCGGTGACACAAGAATTATTGGTCTCTACTTCATGTATTTCTTAAAATCATCAAAATAACTAGTCATTATTGACTCAAAGTTATCTCCAAGTTTCTCTATGAACTCTACAATCTGAACTGTAATAGACCTATTAGTCTTACAAGAAACTTTTCCAAATGTTGGAAATAAGTTCTACACAAAAAGAATATGCAGACTAGTAAAGAGCCACAGATACATTCTTAGTTTTCCTTATGACCTCTAAGTTTCTAGATAGTTGTTGAAGTTGCAACTCGACAAGATCATGGGTGTGATCTCTCTTTACTATTGGGTATCCCAAATCCACGGCCATATGAGATAAATTCTTTAGTTTTTTAGACTGAAAGAACTTACGTGCAATCACTCTAACCACAAAATAACTTAGTGGGGCTAATATATAATCTATAGAAATCCATCATTTGTTCCACACTACACCTGTGTTCTTCTCAAATATCTCCTTTGGATTACTTTGCATGCTCTTAGGTCTATCTAGGGTACAATACCCTATCACTCAGTTGATGATCCCTTTAGTGATGTTAATTGGTCCATTTAGTAATCATATGAAGTCGTTATGCTTTCTATTAAGCACAATCTTTATCCTTTTAGTCTTGAATACATTAGGGAAATCTAAAGCATGGGTCAACCCTTTCTTTTCTACAATTATTTTCTCTTCCCTTAAGACTCCATGATCACAAAGTTGACTATACAAATCCCTTATCTCCATGTCTTATATACTTCCAAGTTTGCAAGTATAATAACACCTCATATCCTAAATCATAAGAAATTTTGGTGGTATCATTGATAATGCACCAGATGGGTCTTCTTTGTATGTAATTTTAGATATTTCTTGGAAAGGTGGTTGTCTTACATCATTACTAATTAGTTTCATATTAAACATTCCTTTCCCTCTTTCCTAACACTCACAGAAGAACTAGCTACCATATTTGATACTTAGTGTTCACAAAAAATTCAAACAACAAAACTCAACACTACTAAAATACCTTTCCAATCTGATAAATATGTCAAGTTGTAGTTGAATTTAGCTTGCAAGTACAAGAATCTCCTATTAAAATTTTCCTTTATTCTCTTTGTGCTCTTCTCAATTGCTGGTGAATGTAAATGATTCAAGAAATGAAAATATAACCATTAGAATTCTACAATAAATTCTTAGTTCTTACATAGAAGTAAGCTTGGTCATCATAGGGTTTCCAACTCACTTGGCTTACACATTATTTCCACTATGCTCAGTTCACATAGAAAACTTGACCAATACTACCATACCTTCATTACCTAGTAACAACTTAAATTCCATTAATGCTTGGTAAAACCTATTAGACCTTTTCATGCTCAGCAACAACATGAAAACTAAAAAATTATAGATTTCTTACAAGTTCTAACCAATAGATTACATCTTAATTCATGCATATATAATCTTTTTAAAACTTAGATTCTTAGAACTAATATATGATATAAATTTGAAATATCAGTCCCACACATACATTTTGATTGCCTAGTTGGACATGATATGAAGCGACCTCATTTGAAATTGATGTCCTACAATATTCCTTCTTCTTCCATGTCTTCTTCATCTGAACTTTCTCCTTCTCAATATTGTCTGTTTCTTTACCTTTATTATTTTCATTTCTTGACACTGGTGATCTAGTTGGATAATTTCTACTAATATGACTAGTCTTCAAATAGCTAAAGCATGTAGTCTCACTCAACCATCTACTGTATTTACCACTAAAATGTGTTCTAATGCAATTCTTAGGAACATCCCCACATTCTTGACAATAGTGACAATTGTACCTTGTATTATAATCCCACTTGTAGGAACTTATATTTTGTTGTACCTTTGTCTAATTTTTTGATGTCCACTTGGCATTAAATTTTCATTCATATTCTTTATGTCCATACTTCTAACAATTGTGGCAATATCCTTCAAATATTTGTGTGCGTAAGGTCTTGGTCCTACATTCATTTTCCTAATGTCCTTGCTTGTTGCACTTATGATAGTAACCCTTGAATTTTTGCTTAGGGTTTTGATTTTCATTGTTTCTCCTACCAACATTTGATGTATGACCTAACTTTCCACAACTATGAAAAGTGAGTTTGTAGTTCTTACCTTTTTTGTTTCTTTGTTCACCACTTTTAGATGATTCTCCTTCCACATTACTAGTGCATCCCAATCCAAAAGTATCATTGTTAGATCTAGGAGATCTCATCAATTTCTCAAAGTATTTGATGGCTTCACTAGGTTTGTTGAAACTTTTAGAAACTCCTTTTCTTTTCTCAGTTCATTCATTAGTTGTTCATTCTATAACTTTAGGGGTATGATCATTGTCTTTTCCATTTAATTCATGATTTGTGATTATCAATTGATTCATTGTATCAAGTTGCATGTTAGCAATATTTTTCACATCTAATGTCTTATCTTCTAATTTTTTGGTCATTGTTCTTTTGCCATCTTTAATCATGAATTTTTCTTCCTCAAGTTTCTTTTTCTTCTTGGTCACCTCACATAGCAATATTGATTGGACTTCTTGTTCTATCTTGGGATTTTTGACCTCTTTAGTTAGGGCACCATTAGTTTCCATCAAATCTACAACAGTTGCATCAAACTCACTTGAGTCCATTCTCAAATAATTTGGTAGTATCTTCCTCTTGGTAATGAGTGTCATTTTTATAAATAGCTATCTCTTTCCTTCTCCTTAATGAATGTTGTGGTTCTTCTCTTGCTTCCATGAGTTGGTGTAGGATAATCTAGACTTCAATCTTCTGGTTCTCAATAGTCTTTCCCAACTTGTAGACTTCCATCTTCAAGATCTATCCTCAAAGTCATAAAGCTTTCCTTTCTAGAGAACAAGGCTCTGATACCAATTTTTGGAAATTAGTACTTCAAAAATTTAACCATAAAACATTCACTGCACATCTATCTCACAATTTAGCATGTAAACTAAAATAGCTAACTACACGTGTGTATCCATAGTATGAAACAAATAACACATAACACAATAAATTTTTTACCCATAAATCCTCCAATGAGAATGTAAAACTAGGGTGGGTATGACACCCACAAATCTTCACTACTACAAGTGTAGTGTGTAGCCAATTAAGATTACAAGATGTTTGACCATGAACTATGATCTACCTTATGAAAGGTCTCCCTTATTAAAGGCTTACAAAGATTGTTAAGTCTTAACCTGTTAAAGAATTTAAACACCCTACTAAAAGTGTGTCTTGTTAGAGGATCTAAACTTGCAATAGAAAAAGCACTTAGTTAAGAGGTTTACACAAGCCTACTAGGACTACTCTATTAGGAAATTTTTTCATCATCACTTGTTAGAATGATTCAGCACCATAATCCATCGATTAGCACTTTGTTGCTAGATGTCAAATCTTTTCTTTCTTGATGTGTACTTGATCCTTCTGATCAGATATGTCTCCTCTATCCTATCTTTGATTTCCTCTACTCTCTCTAACTAATTATTCAATTCATAACATTATCATAGCCTCTATATCCATAATTAAAGATCTCTTTGCACTTATCATTTTTATCTCTTGTGTCTCCTTATCCTCCTTCACACATAAAAACTATTTATGGTTTGTCTCCAAATGTAAACACAAGTGGGATATGGTTAGGTTAGAATCAATGACTAAGGTTTATCCATTTTTCCAGTTAGAACATCCCTCAATTTGATTGGTTCACTTGACAATTGAAGCCTCTAATGCTCGACATTCATTATATCTTCAATGCTATAACTCAGTTCCTCAAATGACTCAACACACTTTGTTTACTCAACTTGTGAGTGATTTGACACTAACTATCTACTTGGCACATGTTGGTGCTTGGCATTGACTAAGTATATTACTTGGCATGTATTTTCTAGAAACTTATGCTCATCATGCTTTGATCACTCAACTTGCCCTGATTTCTCAGCTTTCTCTAATCACTTGGCTTCCACTATAATTATGATAAATAATGACTAAGTGTTTTGTCACTGCCTTGTCAAAACCAATATGAGATTAACATTAATGTGGGAAGTGTATATGTAGATCCCTCTGAGCCTCTTGCCATTTGATCAATATAATTTTTCTTAGCACTATGATTCCCAAGATTCCCAAGAGAACTTGTTGAAGGCCTCAAGGAATTTGAAAGGCATTCAAACAAGTGTTCTGGTTCAAAAAAAATTCTATGATAAGAGTTCAACATATACAATAATGTTTCAAGCTAGCACATAATTATAAAAATGATCATAACTATATATCAAATTTTTTATAGCAAGGATTTATATTTATATTTATATTTAGATATTCATAACCTAAAGTCACAAATGTCCCTTTCCTTGTGTGATGTTTCTTCTAGTTATATGTTGGTTTTACACATACATAGTGAGCTCTTTAGTTGAAAATGATATATCTTTTAAATTATTTTTATATTATAGTATATAAAACATGCATTGTGCATTAGAAATCCATTAAAATCAAACTTTTTATATTTCAAATTTACATATCTTGTTCCATGCCACCAAAGAATGACCCAATATACTTAATCTCCACATTCAGAATAGTTCAATTGCACTAGTTGGAATGACAAATTAGAAAATTCTACAAGTATAAATAAATAAAATAAAATAGCCACAAATCTATTATTGTCACTCACCTGGAAAATATGTAACAACTTATAGATGTGACAAAATGAGTAGAAAATCAATTATAAACATATGGAAAAAACCTAGAAATACAACTAGTAAGAATACAACCTATAAGTGCATAGAAGTTTCTTAAACTCTTCTTCAAGCTTTAGCATTTCCTTAGCAACTAAATTGTTTGCATTTGTGAGAACTCCATCACTACTCTTGAAGCTCTTGTTGCAATTAAAAAAATCAACATTATCACATAGTTGATCAATTGTAGCTAGATAACTTTCAAGATCTTCCATAGGAGCTCTCATAATCTTGGCTTCCACCTATATAAAAAGGAAGTACATTTTTACAATAGTGAAGCAAAACTCCATGTGTATAAGAGTTCACAATAACATGTTAGAGATAACAATCAAGTGAAGAAAAATGATACAGAAAATTAGGCAATGACATGGAATGCATATCTAGAATACAAAGGTTAAGTGATAAGGACATCTATATTAGGAGCGCAAATAGTCTAGCAATCCTATAGTATAGAAAGATAACAATAGATATGAAAATTTTTTGTTTTATAATACTAAAATTTCTTATTGAATAATGTAAAAGCTAATAAAGATGTTTGAAATTATATTGAAAGGCATTCATCTATATTAGGAAGCCAAATAACCTAGTAATCCTATCACATAGAGAGATAACGATAGGTGCACATATTTTTTGTTTTATAATATTAAAATTGCTCATTGAAGAATCTGAAAGCTAATAAAGATATTCAACATAATATTGAAAGGTGAATCTTATAATTGTTGAGTATTTAAAAGTGTCAAAGCATATACAAAAACTATATTGAAGTGTTACAATATGATAATAGACACAAGAGCCAATTACCTAATTATATTTTAAGTTGACTATTTACCTATCTGTGTTTTGATTTGATTAAAATGGCTTTGAAATTTCCTCACTATGCTTCTATAGTTTTTCTCATCTATCATTCAGGCCAGTTATCAGCCTTCCTATATTTCTAAAGGTTTTAAATAGGTGGTGAAATTTCCTCTTTATCAATAAATCATTATTTAACTACTCTTTTGTGTGTTTTTTCATCTCCATTATGCGCTCTTACATAATCTAGAGCTTCTACACACAAAAAAATATGTTAGTTTTGAGCCCAATTGAACACTATTGATGCACGAGCAGTTGTCTCTACGATCAATCCTTTGTCACCATAAACAATATACAACCAAAATTATTAGTTTTTGTTTGTTTATGTGTAACAGTTCCCTTAAAAATACATAATGAAAGGGCTACTTGATGTAGAGCATAGTGATCCTGACCACAAGTCTTGTTCATTAAGGAGAAAATTTCAATTCTTTCAAGGAGATGCAACTTCTTTGATTAATTACCATAATCAACGACTCATTTACAATCAAATTATAATTTTATCTCTTACACAAATGACCTTCCAAGGTAAGGCCTCGAGTATCTTGACCTCACTATGCTTCACATGCTACTCCAACCCTTCACTCTTGACAAATCAAATCTTTGATCACATTCTAAATGTTGATCAAACTTAATTTGATTACATATTTAACCATCATTGCTTCCCTCTACAAGATTCAATGACTTTGAATTCATATTCATTTTTATGTACAACTTATTATTCCTAATAAGTTCAACATATAGTATCATTTGGTTGAAGTTTTCACCCACAAAGAGTCTCTTCAAGGAATAAATGTCTGATTGTTGTTCAAATCTATCATATTTCTCTTATCTTTCATTACATTTTTTTTAATTACTTCACTCATTTTACTCATGATTTAAACCTATTAGAACCATGCCACATGTTAAAAAATAAATTAAAAAGTGTCTTTCTTTTTTGGGTGAGGAAGCCTGTGGATTCTCTCAGGTGCCTTGTCGGTGCCATCTGTATACCACTCATAGAACCCAAATGTGTCTATATGCCTAAAAAAGGAATCTATCTACATCTAAGTGCACCTATGAGTGGCATATGAGTAGCACCCATAGTGCACCCATCCACCTCTAGTACCTAACTATTTTCACTTCTGCATCCACCATCTAGGAGGCCAAATTGGTAACTTAGGAATTCGTTATTGATAGAATAATAATATTTTATTAAGGTGAGAAAAAATAAGTAGAACAAGTGAGACTTCATGACTACATGGAATGGTGGCCTATAAATCTTGATGCAAAGGATCTACAATGCAGTAAAGGAGTCCAAATGTTTGGAAGAAAAAACCTTGTAGAGGTTCAAGAAAAGAATTTCCTTAAACATAAATGTAAGCTTATTTATATGCAATGGAAGTGTTATAGACTAAATGGGTTATTAATGCCACAAAAGAAAGAATAGAACCAAGTCCAACTAAATGTATTTTTTCTCCAACCACTAGAAATTCAAAAACAAGAATGAGGGTATATTACATATCTTGTTGGAAGAATGAATGTATGGAGATTGACAAAATGGAATGACATACACTTCAATGAATATATGGGTTCTTATTGCTTTTGAAGAGGTAAATTAAGATAACAAATATATACCTATATGCACAACTGTATTATATTATTGTGTGTAAAATTAAATCATATCTACTACCTCCCTTAATGAATAAATTGGGGCCAACTCTATTTTTTTCCTAAAATGACAAAGCATATAGGACAAAGAGTTTTAGCCATTAGATTAACAACTAATCACTCAATGTAGTGATGGTGAAGATGATAAACCTCCATATTATTGGTGTGAGAATGATAAAATGGGATCGTCACTACCTTTAACTTCTTCATTGTCACATAGGAGAGGATACGTAATCTAAAAAAGTGAAAAATTATTCAAAACTTGACATAGCCATACTATATCGAAACTAGCACTCACAGTTTCTTTACCTTATGTTATGGAAGATAAAGTTGTTGTAGCTTGTTCTGGTTTCACAACACATGCCCCATTTCTCCTAGAAATGGGGACCCTGTAGTATTTTTTTAGTTTTCCAAATCCCTAGTCCAAGGTTTGAGTCTTTCTTAGGTTTTTACCTAGTTTTTTTGCTTAATTTGACTCTCTTCTGGAAAACCCATTTTCTTAGGAACTAGAGATTTTGAGGAGAAAAAATTAATTTATATATAAAAGGTCACACTAGTGCACTTAGCACACCCTTCAAGGTACATTAGAGCACTAAGTCCACTAGTGTGGGAGCACTTCCCTTTGGAAGTGCACACCTATGCACATGCATAGGTGCACATCTAAAAATATGCGCTCCATCCTAGGCCTATAAAAGATCGGCACCCCTTCCTTCCATCTAACTCATTTCCTCTTCTTAGTCTTTGGTGAGCACACATCTATACATTGTAAGGTGCATTTAATTCTCTCTTCATCTTTGGCACTCAACACATAAACACATTAAAATCACCTAGGAAAAAGTGTGCACCTTACGCACCTATCTAATGTGTGAGCCTTTTTTTTGCACTTAACAAACTAAAACTTAAAAAAAAAAAACTCCACCTAAGTGAAAGGTTTGCATGTATGCACCTATCCAAGGTGTGCACATGTACACCTTTCATAGACAAACCCATTCCCCTAATTATTGTAAGGGTGAGCACATAGCGCACCCCACAAGTTATGCTATGTGCGCACCCTTTTTTCAACACTTTACACATTGTAAGGGTGCACACCTAGTGCACCCCACAAGGTGTGCTAGGTGTGTTCCCATAGGGTTGAAAGTGTGCTAAAGGGGAAAGGTGCACCTAGTGTACCCTTAATATGCTCAAGGTGCACTAAAGTTTTATCTTCTAGAGGTGTTTTATAGGTTTTTTAAGGTGTTTTATCACAGTTTTCAAGATTTAGGGTTTTTGAATTTGTTTTTGTCATAATTTTTGGTAATTAGGGTTTATATTAATTGATTTTCCACCTTTTGGATAATGGATGTCTATTTTGGGTAGATTAAATGGCTTCCTCCTCATCCTCCCTCACTACAATCATGGCTCTGAAACTAGTGGTCTTAAAATTTTAAGGTGTTTCATCGAAGTCATGCTTCTAGGATGCATATTTAGAGATCTGAGACACTAAGCTGGGCCATATTGATTGGAATGCATCCCCAGTCCTATGGAACAAACCAATCAAGAGCTCTCCAATGGTATCTACGCTTATCAGATCAAGGCTAGTAAACATAGCATCACACCTGGTTTCAGTACAATCTTCTGAGTTGATTATGGCATTGGCAAAAAACTATATTTTAGACGAAAGATTTGTAAAAAGCATAACTTGAGAGATCATCTTGGATCAGAGGCCTAAGAACATAGAGAAATTATTCCATCTTTTGAGGGTAGATTAGTATATAAGAAAGACATATCATCAAGTAGAAAGATGGTATAGAGAGCATGAAGAGGAAGCATAAAAATTTGAGAAAAAAATGACAAATTAGATATGACAAGGGATTATATGAAAGATGATATTAGACATTCTATAGTGCTCCTAAGTAGGATCAATGGTAGGACACTTGAATATATGGATGATACACTTCATTGGAACCATCAAGTCAATGAAGATGCTAATTGACTGGGCCTTAGTTCTTAGTGAGAATTTAGATAAACAACTAGTGGTGGTCAAAAACAACAAAAGGTTCTATATGTCATCTTATATTGTGTACCTATTAGCTACAAGAGCAACAAATTATCTGAGGTTGTTCAAAAAGGGAAAATTTCAAGATGCTAACACATGGCCTTATGTGGTATATCTCTAGTTGGTGAGGAAAAAGCTTTCAGATCACAACAAGGACTACAAAATAGTGAATGATGCCTTCATTTTTGCAATTATTTGGTTCATTGAGGGAGATTATGAAAAAAGGGATATTATAAGAGGTAGCAAAAAATAATACAAAAATAGATTCCTATTACATCCAATTCAAGAAATTCATCTATTTATGGGTAGTGGGTATGATTGTGAATCCAAAGAAGCTCCCTAGGTATCTGTGTGACAGACTCATATTGCCAGAGATTGCACGATAGCTCTCATCTACATATCAAAGAGTAAGAAAGCAACATAAGAAGACTTGGGTATGTCCCATCACTATAGGTCCATTTAGTGTTAAACAAAAGCAAGATATCATGAATTTTGAATTTGAATGGGATTAGTATCCCTTGGAGGATTATAACTCTCCTTCTCCATGTTTTGATAACATTGGTAGATTTCAGTACTTGGTAGGAAAATAGCTCCAACATGAAGATGTCATAGAGGATCATTGGATGAATGTAGTGGATGACTATAAAGCTTGAATAAGGGATTATTGTAGGATGACTCACTATTTCATAGGTAGTGCCTTAAAAGTGAAGGTTCCATTAAAGATTGTATAATAATATATTGAAGATGTTTTAGACCCATTATATAACTAAGATAAGATAAATGATTGACCTATCATGAATGCAAAGATTGATAGAGAAGAAAACATAGACACCAATCATAGGGCAAGGCATCTCATCAGTTAACCAAGGAATGGATCAAGAGACCATTCAAGCTAGATGTGATCCCACAAACTATAGTTTTCCAAGCTATAGCCCACCTAGTAAAAGGTAGAGGAGAGAAGGTGATAGTGCTAACATTCATAGCTTAGTCTCTGATAAGGCTATAAACTATGCATCAACTTGATAGTGAAGTTGGATACTTCAAGGCATAGAAGCTTAAAAATAAAAGGAAAATAACTTCCCTTCAACAAGCTAAGACCAAAGAAGAAGCAATTGAAGCACCAGAGCGTCAAGGGGTAGAAAATGTAGAAGTCATTTAGACTTAGGATAATCCACTAGTGCCACCACCAGAACAAGGGCAAGGACCTAAAGCAAAAGCACAAGCAATGTCTCAACCTACACAAGAGGAAGAAGTTTCTCCAATGGCTCCCAAGAAAAGAAAGATGAAAAATCTAATTAAAAGGATAAGGAGACAAAAGGTGATAAGAAAGGTTATTCATTTTCCATCAATCCTAGAAGTTATTCCCAAGGAAGAAGAACAAGACAATAAAGATGAAGAGGATAACCTTCCCTTGAGTCTAAGGACTCATCTTGCTAGGGATAGAGGTAGAACAGAGAAGAAGCTCCACTATAAAACAACCATCCATTCCTACATAACCTATTTAAATTATGACTTTGAAGGATGAGTTACAACAATGGATTGATGAGAAAGAGGACCAAGGGGTTGATATATTTAAGATGTCATATTCTAATTTCATACCTATAAGCACTAAGTTGGTAGGTGACAAGATAAGGGATACCTTGAAAAATCAACCTCCACAAGAGGATTGGAGTCAATTGCCACCTCAGCCAGAAGGACCTTTAACTGCTCCACCATCATCAAGTCAAGATTTATCTTGTTTGGATAAAGTTTTATTTACTCCTCTCCCTCTAGGTAATGAAGAATAGATACAAGCTAAAAAAGAAGAAGAACCATGCCAAAGGCCCACTGATGAAGTATCAAAGGAGGGACAAATATATGAGGAACCTCAATAGACTTCCCAAGATATAGAGGTGAGGACCATGGACTCAATAGATATAGAGATGCCTAATGTGGATCTCTTACAAAAGGAGAAGACTCCAGAGAGGATTGATAAGGGAAAAGGCCTAGCAGTACAAGCTCCTTCTTCATTTAAGGAAAAATATTTGATGGAAGATACTCCAAGATGGTTGAGAAAAGTGATGATGGTTAGACACAAAAGGTAGCTATATTTTACTAAGGAAGAGGAAATGAGAGAATTATTTGAAGCTCTCAAGAAGCCTGAGCCACATGCAAGTGATGAATGAGCATTGGCCTTCATTATGAGTGATCAAAATCAAGACTTGTTTGCCCATGTTGCTATCGCTCCTCTACATGTAGATATTGAGGATTTGACCCCAAAAGATTATTAAATCAAAGAGGTCTTTCTTGGAAAACTCATAGTGGATAATGCCAATTTGATGGTCACTACAAGAACCAAAGAAGTGTTTAAACACTTAGAACAGGATGAGTCTAAAGTGTTAAAGCTCTAAAAGTAGAATGAACTACTAAGAGGTTATTTTAACAAAGTGCTTTTTTTTTTGGATTCTAAAAATCCCAAGGAGACTTTAGGTGTGGCACTTGATAAGAGGGATAAGGAGAATGTACAATTAGATCCATTTTTGAAGGCTTGTAATCAATGGTGGGAAAGTTTTGAAGAGAAAGGTGTATAGATCACACAAGGAAATATTAAACTACATCACCACATGTAGAATAATATAGATAAGTTGGTTTCTATATTGAACTAGGATTTGGGGTTAATGGACGAAGTACATGCCTAGGGTAAAGACCTGCAAGCATTATAATCAATAAAGGGTTAGAAGTATCAAATGTTGAAGGATGTATATACTCATGACAAGTTAGATAAGATAGATGATTGGATAGAGAAGATTTCATATGGTAATAAAGTAATGGAAACATTACATGTGGATATTCATAAGCTCAAGGATCAAACCCAAGAGAAAATTTTGGAGGTAGAGAGACATTATAGTGATGCTTGCCTAGACATTTTTAAAGATTATTCAAGGGATAAATTAATGACTATGCAAGTAGTTTTTGAACAATTTCAAAATGATTTTGAAGAATCTTTCACTAATGAGGATATCAAGCAAGCATTTAAGAAAAAAAGTAAAGCATAAATATGATGCTTTAGATTCTTTAGATAAAACTCAAGTGATAGATATTATAAAGAAATTCAAGATAAAATACCCTGACATAGCTCTAGTATGAAGGGCAACAAAACCCAGAAGCTAGAATTTTAGTTTTGACGCTTGGTAAAATTTTGTATGTTTTTGGCCTGTCTTCCAAGGTGCGCTTCTCCCAAGGTGCACTTCTCCAAAGGTGTGTTAGAAGTTTTTTGAAGAAGTTAGAGGTGCACTAATAATTAACTACTATTTCAAATGTAGAGCTTTCCATGCATTGGAAACATATTCTAATGGTAGTTTAACTCCTACAAACCTCCATAGAAGGTTGAACTTCTATTTTTGGCATCTCCAAAGACTCCTACATCATCTGATGACTTTCTTCTTCTTATTTTTCTTTGCTTTCTTTATTTTAATATATGTAGAGGCTCATGCACCCATTAAATAATATAAATAGGGGTGGAGTCCTACTTAGCACCAATTAGAGAGTTAGTTTGTACATAAATAGATTTGTTTTATTAGTTTAGAAGCATATATTTGTGTGAAGGAATCTCTCACTCTCAACACAATTTGGGAGAATATTTCCTATAAATTGAGGAATTAAATATGTATTATAGGCCATTATTTTGATGCAATAATATATACTATTGGTGCTCTCATTCAAGTGTAGTTATTCTTGCCTGAGTGTGTTATATTTTGTGAATGTATGTTCATGGAGTGTAATGGAGCCAATAGTTTTTTTTGTGTTATTTTTATTGAGTGATCTCTCCATTTTGGTGTTTTCCATGTGTTTAGTAATTCTTCTGACGTACTTAGTTGGAGAAGAGATCACCCTATTGTTCCTACATAGCTTTTTTTCTTGCATGAGCACACTTTCTGTGGCCTTGTGATTCGATGAAAAGTGAAACATTTGATGGTTATTCAATTCCCATCGATGATTGCATCAATGGAATTAAGGAATTTTTTCTCGTATTTTCATTGGTTACCTACCAATCTTTTCAAAGGCTTAATTTGCAAACATGTTGTTTTCGTGGCTTATGTCCATTAGGGATTTATTTTTCAATTCATTTTCTAAAAATTCTTGTTACCTTATCTTTGTTATTTTCTTTTACAAACACTTGGTTAATTTAGGAATTCATATAGTCATATGGTTAAAACTATATTCATTATAAATAAATAAAAATACAAAAAATATATTTCTTTTTGTGTGGTTATTATTTTGAGATAGCAAGCAAATTCAACATCTTATCTTAAATTATTTAGAGCTAGCAAAGGCCTCCTCATGAACACTAACTTTTATCTTCTACTAAGTGGATTTCAATAGGTTGCAAGATCACCCAAAACCTTGTAGTTGATCCCAAATTAGCTTTTCAAGAGAGGAGTTTGAAAAGATTCTTGTTGTAAAGTATCGTGCAAAATGACAACTCAACAAGACCAAGTCTTGAATTTACACAAAACAACTCTTTGAGGTCAAGAAAAAATTTACATTTATAGCTTGGCATTGATCTTTGTACATAAACTAATCCATCCCAATGAAAATATATATAAACTATCAACTTGAAATATTTTGTCCTCTAATAGAGAATGCCAAAAGTAAAGGGTAACATTGATATATCATAGACTTGGCTTGCATCTTATAGTGAACAAGCTTTATTTGAGTTAAAAATGAAGAAAGATAAAAAAACAATCCAACAATAACTTGTTTTTTAGTTTGGCTTCTATGTGTTTCTATTTTAAAAAAGTAGGTCATGCTACAAGATAACCAAAAAAAACTACTGTGTTGTTTTGGTGGTCATTGTTGTTTTCTCATTTTAAACAAACCAATTGTTGAAATAGCCTCATTTCTATAATCATCTCTACAAATGAGTAATTTTCTAATACCTATCTTTTAATCAAGATTTAAATACTCAATTTTATTGCAGGAGAAAAAATATGTTCAACCAATCAATTTTTTTAGTGCCTGATGAAGTCTTGTAAGGTGTAAACATTAGCATAAACATGTAGAAACTAATCTTGTACAAAGGAAACATCAAATCTACCAGACTAAAAACTAGTGTGTTGTTGTACTTAGTTATCCTCTAAAAAAATTATGAAACTATCTTTTATCAGATATTCTCACAAAATATTAGCACACTCAAAATTACTATGTCAAAGACTCAAAAACTTGAGGTAGTTGTGCAAAAATATAGATTATGAGAGACCTTATGAATATCATTCAATATTTTAATATGTCAGCAAACCAGACAACTTAGGGAAGGCGGATTCATGATTTCAGTCCCATTGATATCCTTAACTTTACGCAAATATACTAATTCTATGAATTTACCATGCTTATTAGAAGATGGCTATGGACAACTCTTTCACATATGTCTAAATTTAAAATATAAATAGTAAATACATTATTGTCCCTAGTAGGATTAATATATTTGTGGGAAATGCAAAATATATAGCTTTAACTCTATTAGTGTATGGAGTTTAAAAAAAAATTGTTCTCCACTTCTAAGATCCATGTTTTATTCTTAAGGATTCCAACAACATTGTCCTTTCACTTATTAAGGCTAATAATCTTCCAAAAAAGACTACCAACATGGCACTTAACAATCTTTATATAGACACGTATATAGTCTAATGTAACTTCTTAACCAATAAGATTCAATGAATCACTCTGCTGTGATCTTGGAAAAATAGCTTTCCAGAACTATATGCAAAAATAGGTTGAATCCAATGCTTGGCTATATTTTTAGGTGAAGGGAAGGTTGTTCTTAAACATACAAGTGTGGCTTGCTCACTAGTATCATATTGATGTTTGTAGTGTTTGCCCTAGTTCACATTTTTGCTATCATTTCCAAACTTGAATTTTCTATTAACTAAGTCTAATTAAAAGATTTAAATTAATGATTTAATTAATAGAAAATTAATATGATATTTTACTATTTTATTTTATTTTATTAATTAGGAAATTAATTAAATAAAAAATAATTAAATTTGAAGATAAAAGTTATAAGTTTAAATTTAGAATATGATAATATTTATTAATTTAATAATAATATATTTAGAGCTCATTTTTAAATAAATGCTAAATAATATTATTATTTAAGTTAATAAATATTTTATCAATAAAGTTTTGAAAAATAAATTTAAAAGTGGAAAAGAAATTTATTTATTAAAATTTCATGACCACATGATGAGTGCATGAGATTTAAAATTAATAAATTAATTTAAAAAGGAGTCAAGTGAATATTAAATAAATTAATGTGCATTATTTTAATATTTATTCACATAGGAGTATGTGAGCTCTTAGGAGTTGTCATGTTGACAACATAGGAGTTTGCACTCTAATTATGCATGTGTTGTCTTCACTTAGGAGTTAGCAAATTATTTGAACACATGGTGTCTACAACATTCTAGACTCCTCATCATCTTTATCTTCTTATCATGGAAGTTATGTGCTTAGTTGTCATGCTTATCTCCTAGTTCTTTCTAGACACATTCTAGATGCATCTTAGAGGCCTTTATATACAAGCTCTCCTAGTGTGTATGGACATACTCAGATGCTTCTACAAGCACTCCTAGTGGCTGGGAGTTCATTCTTTGGGAATGACTGCAAAGGTTGAAGAGAAAGGAGATTTTGAGGTAGTGGAAAAAGAGTAAAAATTCAAAAGGTTTGTAGGAGAAATATCAGTTACCATAGTTGATTCTGAAGAGAATCTAAATAACAAGGTGGGAAAAGAGGAAGGAGAGGAGGCAGGAGCAGGAGGAGAGATTGTGAAAGAAGTAGTGCAGTGAAATTAGCTGAGGCAGAGTAAAAGGCTTACCAAGTTTGATTCAATTTTTGAAAACATTCACACCATCGAGTATGTGATCTTAAAAACAATGAATTTTTAGTGGAATCTATTAATCAACACCTTAGTAGTGAGGTTTTTGATGATGTGGAAGCTAAGAAGAGCTTAGATGGTGCAAACAAGGGCGACGAGAATATAGATGAGGAAGTTGAGATAGTAGAAGGAGAGTTCTTGCACATGTTGGAAGAAGAAGATATTTTCCATAACACTCCTCCCAAGCCTCATAATGTAAACTACCTAATGTGGGAGAAGGGTTGGGCTGAGTAGTGCATACGAGAGATGGGGAAATGCTTGCATCAATGGACCCAGGGAACTTTAAGATTGGGCAACGATTGGTGAGGTATGAGTCAAAATCTGTTGTAGTCCCTGCTAAATGGGTGATAATTCTGTTGAAATTCTACAAAGAATGGCAAGCATGGGAACTACTAGTATGGTTGCATAAACCATGGCATGCATGCCTCGTGATGACATTATTGGCAACTATGGGTCAAATTTCATTTGGACGAATAGCTAGCATTATCACCAAGAAGGGGTTATAATGCCTGAGAAAGCATCCATTACATACCTTATGTTTCCATCAAAAATTGGTGGAGGCTTTGATTTGGAGTCAAAAATAATCTGTTCGATTTCTATGCTAAGGTCAAACAAAAAAATGAGTGTGAGAAAGTAATCTATGTAAGAATCGTATCATTGTAATCAGTGAACTTTGAAATAGACAAAACAAAATGTATCACAAGACCCTTCTAACCATAGTAACAAGTAGATGGCACATAGACAGATAGGGGAACATATTCTAAAAGAAGGTGATCTCTAATCAAGCATGTGTGAGTGAAAGTTGTCTCAGAATTAACCAGTCCCAGTGTGGGGGCTATATCTTTCAACTCCATCGTTGGATCATATTAACATTTGGGTATGTTTGAGAGAAGCTAATTATGCTCATACTCATCAAAGCGATCGAGAAGTTTGTGTCTTATTCAAAAGTTACACTTATTTTGGTACGGGTCTATCCAAAGATAGCAAGGAGGCGTATCTTTGGTGATTGGGTTAGTGAGCACTTAGTAGAAGAAGGCTATATTCCATTATAATATGGTCATGACATGTGGCCAGAGGGAAGCTATATTCCATTAAAATATGGTCACCAGTAGATGTGTGTGTGGCATTTGGGAATGGTTTTCATGATGACAAATCAAGATGCAACAATCACCTAAGACATGAATTTACTTGTAGGCTATCGTTTTCCTATCCATCACCACAAATAAGTAATGAGCATATAGATATATAGACTATAATTGATCTTGAGAGTTCAGAGTATTATGATGGAAGCCAAAATTGATTGTTGGGCATTATATGTCTACGAACACTATTCTTCAAAAACTTACTTCCGCATTCCTTCTTGGAGAACACCTGCAACCACACGAATTAGCTTTAGAATGATTATTCACAGTGGCTACATTAATAATCAGTATAAAATATCAAAAAGGTATAGGCACATGGTATTAATAATAATATTGTATTATGGTTGCTACACACGTGTTCAAGTGCAACATTAGGCATTAGAGTGGTGATAAATAGATACTATAAAAGGTATCAATAGTGCATATATATAATGGGTAAGGAACAGGAAACATGTGGAGGTCATTGTATGAGAATATGAATGGGTGGGTATAAGCAAAAGAGGAGGTAAATAGAGGATATATAGAGAAATGATGTGTAGTAGAAGGTGTAGAGAATGATACAAAGTAGCAATACATAATATAACATTAAGTAGAAATAATGCAGATGTTAAAATGTGTGTGTGCAAACAGAAAGTAGATGTTAGCAAGAGAGCAGCATGGATACTATATTGAAAAGGAGAAAAATAAGATATAAAGGTAGTGGGATATAGGCAATGTATATGGATAGAATAACACAAAGTAAAAGATGCTTGTAAGGTGTCAGAACGTGTGTAAAGCTAAGTAGTGTAACAATATAACAATGAGAAATAAACAGATATGTATATGAACAATAAGTAAAGAAATTGGTATGGCATCATGGAAAATATATATGGATGGATTAATCACATAGTTAATACAAAGTTATAGAGGTAATATAAGAATAATGTAGTATAGTATGGTTCATAGATTCCATCTAAAGAAATTAGGGAGGTTTGTAGTCTAAACAAATGACGGATATTTTAGCTAGTATGTATGCTTCTTAAATATCATTTAATATATGTATAATCATTGATAGATATCAACAACTGTTATTTTATGAGTATTATGTGTTATGTAATATATGGATGTTAATAATTATAATGTTAAGTATGGGTTAATAATTTAATAATAATTCGTTAATTATTATTAAATTGAAAGAGATATAAATGTTATTAATTTTGAATAATGAGGATTTTAGAATCATAGATTTATTAATAATATTTTTAATTTAACTTGTTTATTATGTTAATGGAGTGGATTATAGTTGGAGGTAATTTACGAGATTGATTTTTGACCAATGAAGATTATTCTTAATAAATGATTGCCTTGGAGATTAATAATTGAAGTGTTGTAACAAGATATAGATCAATTTAAATAAATGGAGTTTAGTCAAGATCGAATTTGAAGAGAAGTTGTTTTTAAGTCTTAAATCCATTAAAAGATTATACATTTGACTTTGATGGAACTCTTAGATTATTCTCTTGAAAATCTTCAAGCATTATCTAATGATTTTTATAGTTCATTTTTAATTAATAAAATTGACAATTTTATTAATTATTAATAACTGATGGTTACTGAGACAACGAAATGGATACTATTAATGTAACTAATCATGAAATGTAATTAATTTATTTGATAATTACATTATGCAATGGAGTTTAAGTTAATATCATTATATCGATTATAAGTAAATTGTAAGTTATTTACATCAAAATTATTAAGTGTTGTTCTAATGACATGAATAATGGAAGACACTTCTTAGAATTAAGGAAGCTTTATTTAATTGATTCTAGTGAAATCATGTGAATGTTTTGATTAAATGGGAAACTAGTTCAATGATGTAGATAAGTAAATGATTGTCTCCTAGAACATTGTTACGTTTTATTTGAAGAGATAATGGGTTGACCTTAGATTCAACAAAAGAGACTTATACACTTGGAATACACTTGAAACTAAAACATAAACCTCTTATTTGACCTAACCATGTGATTCAAAACAGACCCAAACTATTATTCTGTCTTCTATGAGATATCTATTTTGGGATTTTGGGTGGTCCTAGAGTGTTGACTAGTTATAGGACATCTACCAAAGGCTTGGGAGTTATGCAAATGTGATGGCATGTTGATGTTTTTTTATCTTGATCTTTCTAAACCCAACCATGGTAATGTGATGGTATGCTCTATGAGATGTTGTATTTACTGATTGTTATTGCTTTCTAGTCTTCTTGTGTGAATCTGAGATGTATGTATATGAGATACTTGACTTAACCATTTTTGAGTCATCGGTCAGTTATACTTGGATTACTTTCTAGTCACCTTGATGGGATTGAAGTGTTTGTTTTGATCTTGATGATGTCATGCTATGATTCGTTTGACTTGACCATTTTGGGGTCTTCAATTAGTATTATTTTCTTTGAGATGCCTTTTTGGTTGCTTGTTGAGAATCGATGGATGTTGTGATTTATCATTGATATGGATATTGAGATTTATTTTGGATTACTATATTGTTGCTCGATGAGGACCGATGGATATTGTGATTATCATTGATACCTTCAGTTGCCAATAGAGAACTGTTGTGGTCATGATTACCAATGGATTCTTTTTAGTTGCTCATGGAGATTTGATGTTCTTATTTTGGATTATCTTTTGGTATTTTTCTAGTCGCTTGTTCAGGACAGGTGATTTTGTGATTTATGATTCCATGAGCCTAGGGTAGGTTATCTACTTATAGTGTTAGGAAGTGGCTTGCAATGGGAGCCGGGGCCCTAAGTGGCTTCCAAGGTAACTCATTGTAAGTTATTTAAGAAGTGAAAACATTACACTAAATGGGGACTAAAATGAACCTAATAAGATAATTGTTTGTTCTCGCTCATGCCTCGAGTGCTACTATAGACTAGGATGGGAGTAGAGAGAATGCTTGGTTGCAACCTTGCATTATGTAGTATGCCTCGTCAGTACGAGAGGATACTATTGGCCGCATAGGGATCACTAGGTGGCTGGGGTCTATTGAGAGACTACCAGGGTAACTCTAGCATGATTCGTGTGATGACACTTTCCCACTTACATAGTAGGTTTCCTATGTGTCTTTGTGTGCCTCTAGGAATTAGATGTCAATTTGTGTTGGAACCTTTGAGTTAGAATACTTTTACGATTTCTTGGACTTAGAGAGTACTTGTGTTATGTGATTTGATATTTGTAATTTGATATCCTATTTGGGACTTGAGACTATCTCCTCAGCATGGTGGGAGTGGGCCATTTAGGTTCCATGCAGTCAAGTGGTAGTGCTCTTTCACTCTTACCATTTGAGATCTGTCTATAAACACCATGGCTAGAGCATTCTTTGTTGATATTTATCTTCATTATGTTCTTGGATCTTATGATGGATGTACTTACTGACATGCTTCTTTATATTGATGATTAGCATGTGATAGATGATGTTTTCTACTTTGTAGGATCATCTTATGCTTTATTCTTGCATTTTAGATTTCTTTATGCATATGTTGTAGCATGTTAGATTTCCTTCTGCATATGTTTTAGTATGTTTTAGGAGTGACGTCCCTACTATGATAATGTCGATGACCTCTTTGTTGACTTGGGATATTATGCATGGAGGGATGGCTAGGGCCCATGATAGTCTAATGATGTTATTGATAGTTGGGAGAAACCACGCACTTAGTTAGTTGTGTTTTATAATGGATGTATCATGTATGTTATTGGTTTCATTTATTTTACTGCACTTGTACCATAGATTTAATGAGGATGATGTACCTTTATTTTTACATATCTTTAATGTTTTTAGCTTTTCATACCTTGTGACATGTATAGTGGATGATTGAGCATTCTGAATTTAATTGCCAAGAGGCATTCAAAAAAAAAAAGTATATTATGGACATTGGACTTTTTAAATTATTCTCTATTGATGATGTGGTAGTTGTTAGACTTAGTATTAATTAGATTAAATGTGACTCAATGTCTTGGGATCCTTAAGGAATGTAACTTGTTATGTATACTTTTAGTTGAATGTGTGTTATTGTTTTCGCTACTATGTGTTTGATATGAATGGTTTGTCTTTCATGATTTAAAACAAAAAATTGTTTGGAAAACTTAGTAAAAATTTAGGTTAATTCTTTTGGATCCCTTGGCGGGGCATTACAATGTTTGTAACTTTGTCATGTGGGTCACTCTATCATACCTATTTGTATTTTATAGAACTTTAATACTACATAAATTCTCATATTTTGAGGTGTATATGTTATGGAAAAATGAAGAAATCCCTTGGCCTATAAAAGGATGTACGATAGTTAGAAAAGTCTATGAAGAAATAAACTATTAGACTGTTGGGTATTGAGTTTGGTGCACCCTTATTT
Source organism: Cupressus sempervirens (assembly GCA_028749045.1). Classification (NCBI taxonomy): domain Eukaryota; kingdom Viridiplantae; phylum Streptophyta; class Pinopsida; order Cupressales; family Cupressaceae; genus Cupressus; species Cupressus sempervirens. The sequence continues at coordinate 519,133,235 of CM053784.1, read as the reverse complement.
AGGATAATAAGGGTTCTTAATGTAAAGCATGACAATAAACTTTGAGTAGAAAATTTGTGCAAGTGAACTCCCATAGGATATGCATGATTTTCTTGTTGCCACTCTCTTTATAGTGTGGTTGAAATTGGGAATGACATTACTCTTGATCTTGAATCAATGCTTTACTTTATCATAAATAAACTAATAAATAAAGTTAATAGAAACATATTTGTAAAATATGTGAGGATACCACAATGTGCAAGTAGTGTTTGAGTTGGAATGCATATGTGCTAACTCTCCCTCTTAAGGATTTATTCTTTTTTTTATTGTATTCCATTTTTGGAAAACAAGCCTCAAAATTATGGTATTAACTGATACAACATCATGTTTTAGAATTGTGATCTATCCATATAAATCCATCTTATCTTAGTGTCCCTACAATATCTTTATCATGTCCTTATACATGTATGAGTGCCTCAATTATGACATTCAGTATTTTCTTTTATAGTAGAAGTTAACAAGGGGGCTGAAAATCAATCTCTATAGTCAAGCCAAACTATCAACTCTTGTCAGGGGTGTGATGCATTACAATAAAATACCATATTCTATGCTAAATGGAGTAATGATATATATGATCATTTAATCTTTCCATTTCTTAAAAGAAAAGGAGGAATGTTATTCTCATTGAGGAGTAGTTTTCTTAGAAAGAATGATGCCTTTATGTTAAACATAAAAAAATGGAAAAATGTAAACTTGGTGTGATTGACATAAATTGTATGCTTTAGTGAAGTTATGGTCACTGAAAAATTCAATGATTTTTAAAAAAATAATCAATAAATATGGAATTTTTTTATCACATTTTCTTACAATTAATAGAAATATAATTCTAGTGGAAGAGATGCAAAACTTGTGAAAAAATCTCTAAGCGCGATATATATCTGTGGTGATGATATATGCTTAGAATTACAAAAGAAGACTAGAGTTGTTGCCTAATCAAATCAAGGATGAATTGTGAGAAATGTTAAAAAAAATTCTTCAAGATAAGTGCTTGTACATGAATACAAATATTTTGGGATAGAATATTTCACCATTATTATCACTTTGTGTACATTCTTATGTCTATTGAATGTGATCATCTATCATTTGAAAATATGCCTGGCTATTCAGTATTGAAATTTCTACATCTTTGTTAAGTACATGAAACAGTAGAGAATGAAGAGCCACTATTGCTTCAAGATGCAATAGAGAAACATTGTGACTCAGAGTACTTGAACTCTCACTTGATAGATAAAGAATATGTTCCACCAATCTCAATAGAAAAATGTGGCATTCTAAGAAAGCATCATCACCCTTGGACACTACATGATGTGATGAAGCTAGTACAAAGGGTGTTTCTCATTGTGGTGTTGGAAAGTAGGGAGATATTTAGATAGTTGCATTCTCTTCATCTATATATCATACTTTTTTTGGTATCAAGATGGCTAATGAAACCCATGAAAAACCATATGGTACTAATATTATTTCTTTTTTGTTTTAGTTTATATATTTATTGTTAAAAATTATTTTACTAGATTTCAAGATAAGTGGTGTAATCTACTGAGGGCTAGTAATTTGTAATCACAGACTAGGAAAGAGGTAATTTTTGCTCTTCTAGTTATTAAATGTTCATTTTATTTTTTGGTAAGGGTTATGTTTAAAAATTGATTTGTTCCCTTGTACAAATTTTACTATGTTATCTTTCAAAATACTCTTAATAAAGCCAGTTGACTAAACCAAGTAGTTAGTAGGGAGAGAAAGGATTCTTGTTTGTGAGAGGCTTAAGAAAGTTAGGTAAGATGTTTGGTGTCTAATATTGAAGCACACTATGGAATTTTATGGTTTTTAAATTTGCACTATATTAGATAGGATTTTCCTTGGTAAAATATTTGATTATGTTATCAAAATATCTCATTCAAGTCCTACTAGTAAAGTAACTTCATATTCATTAAGATTTGGAATCCTTAATGTAGTGTGGACATGCAACATAAACCTACCCATGAATTTTTAAATTGTTTTGGTTGTTGGATATGTTGGATACAATTGGTTAATTGTGTGTTGTCCTTGGTGTTACACAAATGTAATACTATTATCAATTAGTATATACCAAGCTCACTTGGGTAGTGAAGATAGTTCTCAGTGCCTACCGAGCATTCATCTGTTTGTCTAGTTCAGAAGACAGTGTCTATTGAGTTCACTCAAGTGTCAAAGGAAAGTATGTAGAAGATGAGTGTTAACCGAGATCACTCAATTAATGAAGGAAAGTTGGATGGAACTAGTGCTAATCAATCTCACTTGGTTGCTAAAGGATTTTTTGTAATTTTTCAATGTTAAACAAGCTTCAGTTGGTTAACATAGGAAATCATTTCTGAGTTAGTTTCTACAGAGCTAGGTTGGCCAACGAAGGATTTTCTTAATTTATTTTTTATTAAGCTTAATTGATTTATTTATTTATTCTAGCTAACTAAGGTGATGAGTATTAATTATTCTAAGTTGTATTTGAGCCAACTTCACAAAGTGGAAGATATAAGTATAAGGTCAAGTTATGATTTCAAAGTGTGAAAGTGCAAGTGATGATAATGTGATTGAAGATTTTATGATGAGCAGAGGAAGAATATTTTAAGGATAAGTAGAATATCCTTGTGGAGAAGTAAAGCCATAATTAAATTAGGAAGGATCAAGTACAAGCCAGAACAGAGATCCGAAATTAGCTATTTAGTTGCATTCAAATCAAGTCATCTCATTGTTACTCTCTAATCATTGTAGCAGTGATCTAAATCTCCTAATAGAGTTGGCTTAACAGTTATTTGCAAATCATTTAACAAGGTGGCAATTCCATTGAATTGTTCTCAAGACCTCTAACAAGGCCACTCCTAATAGCCTATGATTAAATCCTCTAACATGGTCACACCTAATAGTGTGTTTTGTAACCTTTAATAGGGTTGGCTCCTAACAGGGCTCGCTTTAGAAGAGTGAAAAATAGTAATTAGTTGCTATTGGTGGTTTTTTCTAAATTGAGTTTTCACATTAAATCCTGGTGTCAAATGTGTTTATGCTATTTTATTTTATGTGTTTGCAATTAAGTTAAATTAATGGTAATCACATAGAACATATAAAGTTTTATATGTTAATCATTTACCAAGATAATTTAGTTATTACTGAGTTACAACATTCTGTGTGTTTACCGAGATTCATTAGTATTTAGTTATCTATTTTCATTTTGTACTAACATCTAAGGGATCTGGGATTTATTTTTGTTGTAATTGATTCACCCCTACCCTCTCAATTACTCCTCTTATATTTTCAAAAATTGGTATCAGAGCTTTTGGTGCTTGCAGAGAAGGTTTCAAGGACCTAAGCTAAAGATCAGGATGTCTTACAAAAGAGAGATTCCCAAGCTAAATAGAGAGAAGTTTGTAGCATGGAAAGGACTTATGAGGCTACATCTAGCTACCATCAGTGATTTAGATTGCAAGTATCTTGATGCTAAATATAAGACTCCCACTAGAACTTTATTACTTGAAGATATTGCTAAAAAGAAGAATCATAATATCCTGATGATTGATATTGCATCTGCTCTCAGTTATGTTGAATTTGATGAGGTGAAGGATTGCAAAACTACTTTTGAAATGTGGAACAACTGAAGGATATCTATGGAGGAGATGATAATGTAAGAAGAGCCAAAGTAGAAATCCTTAAAGGACAATTTGATCAAATGAGAATGAGAGAAGATGAAAACATTGCAAAATATGTGGAAAGAATCAAGGCTAGTGTAAGTGCAATCAAAGCATCTAGAGGAGACATTAAGGAGGAAATTGATGTAAGTAAAGTGCTCAGAACTCTTCTTCCTATTTATGCAATTGGAGTGTCTACTATTCAAGAAAAGAGATGTGATCCAAATAAAAAAATAGGCTTGGATGCTCTAGTTGGAAGATTGATAGCTTTTGAATTAGATAACTATGATAATTTTGTTCCTACTTCAAAGAGTATTGAATCTACATTTAAGGCCAAACACACAGTCAAAGAAAAGGGAAAAAAGGAAATATTCAATCAATCAAGAAGTGCAGAAGATGGATCATCAGAAGATAGTTTAGACAATGATCTTGAAGTTGTTGAAGCCCTGCTTGCAAGGAAGTACTCCAAAGGCAGAGGGAAATACAAAGGTAAAGTTCCTCTTATCTACTTTTCTTGTAAAGAAGTTGGTCACATTGGTGCTAAGTGTCCAAACAAGGAAATCAAGGATGAAAAGAAAATTAATAAGCATAAAGGCAAGAAGGACTCCAAGAACTACAATATCTTTAAGGAAAAAGGTAAGAAATCTTGTTTTATGGCTAAAGATTCTTATAACAGTGAAGATGAAATGGTATATATTGTTGTGAAAGATGAATTTGATGATGAAGGAGATAAGATGACACTTATCTCTCATGTTAGCAAAAATGTTATATGGATTATTGACATCGGCTACTCACATCATATGACTAGTGACAAAACAAAATTTGAGCATATGGAATATTATGATGGAGGTAGTGTAATATTTGGAAACAATGAACCTTGTAATATAAAATGAAAAGGATGTATCTTGTTGACTAAAGAACTTGTATGTGGCAATGCCTATCGGGTTGAAGGATTAAAGGATAATCTACTAAGTGTGGCATAGTTGAATAACATTGGATTCAAGGTAGAATTCATGAATGGACAGGCCAAACTATTGGATGGAAAAGAAAATATGGATGGATCTAGCAAGAAAACAAAAGGTAATCTATTTTATCTTCATCTTAGTGACTGTTCATGTTTTATTTCTCAAGTAGAGGAAAGATGGTTATGGCACAAATGTCATGTGAATTTTGATAATCTGGTCAAAATAAGAAAACATAGAAGAGTCAGAGGTATTCCTAGTTTGAAGAAACCTAACATGGGTCTATGCAAGAATTACCAAATTGGTAAGATGGGAAAGACAAGCTTCAAGAGCAAAGACTATCAGTCAAAAGAAGTCTTGCAAATTGTCTATACAGACTTATGTGGACCAATTTTAATAGAGATTTATTGTGGAGAAAAGTTTTTCATTTTTTTTGTTGATGACTATTCTAGAATGATGACAATAATGTACCTAAAAGAAAAATTAGAAGCCTTTCAAAAATTCAAGTGGTATCTGGCAAGAACAGAAAAAGAATTTGGAAAGAAGTTGAAATGCTTAAGATCAAACAAAGGTGGTGAATTCATCTTGAATGAATTCAATAACTTTTGCATTGAGAGAGGAATCAAAAGATAAGTATCAACCCCTAGTACACCATAGTAGAATGGTATAGTTGAAAGAAGAATTAAATCTATCATGGACTATGCAAGAACATTAATGATTGAAAATAATGTTGTTGTCAAATACTGAAAGGAAGCTATCAGCACTACAGTTCATACCTTGAACAAAGTTTAGTTGAAGAAAGATTCAAATAAGACACCTTATCAGTTATGGTATGGTTACAAACCTAATATAAGTTACTTGAAATTATTTGGTATAAAATGTTATATATTGAAAGAATCTAGGAAAGGCAAATTTGATGTAAAATGCGATGAAGGAATATTTGTTGGATACTCTTGTAGAAGTAAAGCATACAGATGTTTGAATTTGTCCACTCATAAAATTATATAAAGTGCAAATGTCAGAATTGATGAATTTGCAAAAAAGAGTGAAGAAGAAAGCAATAAGGAAGTTGAAAACTACAAGAGATTTGTTTACTATGAACCTGATACCCTATCAAATCTATTTGAGAGAAAAAGATGCTTCATCTTCTGAGTCCCTAGAAACTCCCATAGTTATCGAGTTGCAGATAGTGCAACTTGAGCTATAAGGACCCGAGTCACAATTAGAGGATATCAAGCTAGTTCAAACAAAGCCTAATGGACTCAAGTCATAGATAGAGGGACTCAAGCTTGAAACTAAAATTTAGAAAGAATATAGTGGAAATCATTCAAAGACCAAGGAGCCTGTATTAGCAAGATATGTCAAAAGGCATCATGCACCTATTCAGATCATTGGAGACAAATCAAATGGAACAATGACAAGAAGCAAATTAAAAGCTACATGTCTACTTGCTAAATTTGAACCTAGAAGTGTTAAAGATCCTCTAGAAAATTAATGTTAGATTGAAGTAATGAATGAAGAAATAGAATAGATAGAAAAGAACAAAACTTGGACTCTTGTTCCTAGACCCAAGGATAAAAATGTAATTGGTACAAAGTGGGTATTTAGACATAAGTTGTATGAAGATGGAAAAGTATCAAGAAACAAAGCAAGATTAGTCTGCAAAGGTTACTCTCAAGAAGAAGGTATTGACTATGGTGAGACTTTTTCTCCTGTGGCAAGACTAGAAGGTATTAGAACTTTACTAGCATGTGCAACACATAGAGGATTTAAAGTATATCAAACGGATATCAAATCTGTATTCTTGAATAAAATTCTTGATGAGGAAGTCTAAATTAAACAATCTAAAGGTTTTGTGGATCCTAGCAAAAGAGACATGGTTTTCAAGTTACACAAACCATTATATAGTGTCAAAAAAGTCCCCAAAGCCTGGTATGAAAGACTACATAATTACTTGGTACAGATTGGTTTTCAAAGGACTAATGATAATAGTAGTCTATATATTAAGGAAGGACCAGATAAGAAGATTGTGTTGGCAGAAATATTTGTTGATGATAATCTATTTACAAGAAATGATGACTTATGCAAAGCATTTTTAAAAGAAATGAGTAAAGAATTTGAGATGTCCATGTTTGGTAAAATAAAATTCTTTGTTAAATTGTAGATATAGTAGAACAAAGATGGTATCTACATCACTCAATCCAAATATATCAAGGAGATACTGGAGAAATTTGGAATGGAAGATTCAAATCTATTAGAACACCTATGTCTATTGGACATAAAATCTCCAAAAATAATGATTCTAAAGAAGTAGATAAGACCACATATACATTAATGATTGGAAAATTGTAGTATGTAGTGCATACAAGACTTGATATTGCATTAGCAGTTGGCATGGTGGTAAGATTCTTAGCAAATCTCGGAGAAAATAACATTATAGAAATCAAGAGAAACATGAGATATCTAGAAGGTACTAAAGAATATGGCTTATGGTACAAAATTGGAGGCAATTTGGACTTGAAAGTATTTACTAATGCTGATTGGACAAGAAGTATTGATGACAAAATCAACACTATTGGTGGAGCATTTTTTTTTGGCAAGAGACTAGTATCTTGGAAAAGCAAGAAGCAAAATTGTACATCTCAATCCACAATAGAGGTAGAATATGTAGCAATAGTAGTCAACTATTCTAACATTGTTTAGTTCAAAAAACTGCCAGAAGGAATGAAGGTAGAGATCAAAAATCTAGTTGTCATATATTGTGATAACACCAATGCAATGAACATTCAAAGAATCCAGTAATGCATTTTAAAACAAAGCATATTGCTATAAAATATCATTTCTTAAGAGAATTAGTGTAGAATAAAGAAGTAAGATTAGAACATGTGAATACAAAAGAATAGATTACAGACATATTCACCAAGCCATTACCTAAGGATGCAATTTTGTATCTAAGAGGTAAGTTAGGGATCTTTCCCCTATCTAAAATTCACTAAATGAAGTTTAGTGAATACATCAACCAAAACCTATTGAAGATCAATAAGTTGGTGTAGAATTGGAAAGGGCGTATTGTAGATGAATTAGTACTTAAGGTGCATTAGTATTTATAGAATTATTGTCTTTAGCATGTGTTGTCAAAGAGGGAGAAGTTTACTATCATATCTCTAAGAAATTTTGGAACCTAAATAAAGTAATGAACCAGAGAGGGAGAATGTTTTGAATGTACTTGGTAACAACTATTGCAAATAGAATCTAACAAAGGGATTTCTTAAGTCTAAAATTCAAATTTTTATTATTCTATGACATGTTGTGTTGTCATCAATGCCAAAGAGGGAGATTTTTGGATACAATTGGTTAATTGTGTGTTGTCATTGATGTTACACAAATGTCATACCATTATTAGTCACTATATGTCAAGCTCACTCAAGCAGTTAAGACAGTTCTTAGTGTCTATCAAGTGCTCTTGTGTTTTCCTAGTTTAGAAGATAGTATGTCTACTGAGTTCATTTGGATGTCAAAAGAAAGTATGTAGAAGATGAGTGTTAGCCAAGCTCACTCAGTTAATGAAGGAAAGTAATTGGATGGTACAAGTTCTAATCAAGCTCACTTGGTTGCCAAAGGATTTTCTTAAGTTTGCAATGTTAACCGAGCTTTAGTTGGTTAACATAGGAAATCATTTTTGAGTTAGTTTCTACCGAGCTGGGTCAGCTAATGAAGGATTTTCTTATTTTATTGTATAAAGCTTAATTGATTTATCTATTGATTCCAACTGACTAAGGTGATGAATATTGATTATTCTAAGTTGTATTTGAGCTGACTTCACAAGGTGGAAGATATAAGTATAAGGTCAAGTTGCAATTTCAAAGTGTGAAAGTGCAAGTGATGATGATATGATTGAATATTTTATGATGAGTAGAGGAAGTGAATGTGAAGGATAAGTAGAATATCCTTGTGGAGCAGCAAATCCATAATTTGATCAAGAAGGATCAGGTACAAACTAGAATAGAGATCTAAAATCAGCAATTTAGTTGCATTCAAATCAGGTCATCTCATTATTACTCTCTAACTATTGTAGTAATGATCTAAATATCCTAACAGAGCTAGCTTAATAACTATTTGCAAATCCTCTAACATAGTGGCAATTCCATTGAATTGTTCTCAAGACCTCTAACAAGGCCACTCCTAATAGGGTGATTAAATCTTCTAATAGAGTCACACCTAATAGTGTGTTTTGTAACCTTTAACAAGGTTGGCTCCTAATAGGGCTCAGTTCATAAGAGTAAAAAATAGTAACTAGTTGCTATTGGTGGTTTTTCCCAAATTATGTTTCCATGTTAAATCCTGGTGTCAAATGTGTTCACACTATTTTATTTTATATGTTTGCAACTAAGTTAAAGTAATGGTAATCACATAGAACATCTAAAGGTTTATATATCAATCATTTATCGAGATAATCTAGTTATTATTAAGTTACAACATCCTGTGTGCTTACCAAGCTTCAGTAGTATTTGATGCAGGGGCATCCGAGGGTCAAGGTTGTTGACTTAGATGTGGGTTTTGGTCAAGATTTACTTCCAGGGGTCATAGCTTTTGACTTGGATGTGGGTTTTGGCTAAAATTTTATAGGTAGTTGCAGTAGAAGAAGTTATTTGGTTTGTTGATCGAGCTCTACTCGATAGATGGCTATTCTAACATTTTTCTAGGAGCCTAAAAACTCATCTTGACCTCTGAAATCAACTTTTAATGTTTTTTCCAATTTTTTTAGAATTTTGTTTTTGTAATAAATCTAAAATTGTATCTTTGATTTCATTGATTAGTTGGCAATTCGTCTTGACTTAGTTGGGGGCTTTTCCTAGGAAAAATTGGGATTCATAGGATAAGTTTTAAAAATTACCAAAACTAGAAATTTTCTTTTTTCCCAAAAAATCTACCAAATTTGGTAATTTTTGAAATTGTAATAAGTAGATTTTTTTTCATTGTAGAGGTAGAGTAGAGTTGTAGAATTTTTTTTAATGAAGAGTTATAGTATTCTAAAGCATTTCTCTTGTGTCAAATTCTGATTTATTCTTTAATGACATTGGCGTTACATCAGTATTCAATTATCTATTTGCATTTTATACTGACATCTAAGGGATCTGGGATTTATTTTTGTAGTAACTAATTCACCCCTCCCCTCTCAGTTACTCCTCTTATATTTCCAACTAGAACATATTCTAGGACATAATTGTTTTGAGACTCTTCCTTTTCCATGCATCAATTCCAATAACATAGCCTGGTCTATATGTGCTCTTTAGTTTTCTTTATTTGGCCACCAAAAAGTTAGTAATGTGTAAGTGAATCAAAAAATGAATTAGTTAACTACAAATCAATGATCAAGATGATTACAACTTAAGGTATACTTTTGATGAAGGAAGCAAGGGTTCTATTACAAATAAGATACATGTTTTGGGATTTTGTGCAAACTATTTGTTCAGATGGGTTAATAACTAATTACACAAGTGTTTGAGCAATTATAAAGCTGGAACTCTACTAAAAGATTTTATTTCTTCTTTTTAGAAAAATATTAATTTATTTCTTTTGGGCAAAAATAATCTCTTATTTTATTTTTTCTTATTTCTTAGTGATAATACTAACTAACCACTATATGAGACACCCTTGGGTTTTATGCCTTTCGACAATAATATTACCCTTCTAGATTATCACTAAGAAGTGTGTATAGATGCTCAATGAAAATGACATCTGTCAACTTAGTCTTATGGATTCCAATCCTATTAGTTTTGAAATTTTATCTAGGATAGGGATTCAGGTAACTTTGGGTGATGGCCATAAGGAAATTGATGATATTAGAAAATCACAATTCCATGTAGCATTGTGGCTGAAGAAAAATGTCACAAGATTCAAGATCCATTTTCAAGGTATGCATCCACTCCCACCAAGGATTTAAAGAAATTTCTAATTTTGTCGCTTCTTGATTTTAAACAATTGATCTGATAATCCAAAGGCAAAAACTTTCCCATCAACTTTGCATCCATCCTATCCCAAGATTTGATTTTATATTTAACTATCCATTTTCCTTCTAGTTATACATAATCCAAAAACAAGATGTATGATATTTTAATCAGATACAAGCAAACTTCTCAGTATAGATTCATAGTCAGTAATTTTATATTTTAATGATCCAATTTTCATGCTCCTCATAGGTCAATTTTCTAACTTTGTCTTACAAATCACATGCATAATAGCTTTAAAAAATCTACTACATATTTATCCATCAACTCTTCTATTTCAATCACTTGAATTTTTTCTCCTTCATTGTCACTTATTTCTTCAACATGGATTCCTCTAGTTTATGTTGTCTCCATGAATGATTGGATCATTGTTTACAATCATCAAAATCCAATCAACTATTTGCCAAAATAGTTCTAGCTTATTGATGAGCTTCTAAAAAATAGATTAACAAATGATCAACTTAATCTGCAGGAGTTTTAAACTCCCAATCAAATATTGATAAGGCTTTTATGCATGCTAATTATTTTATGAAAATCTTACATTAAAAAAATACAACCAATAAATCATGTGGCCCATGAAAAAAAACTAGAAGCACTATGACAAAAGATATTGCCTAGTGTTATAATGAGTTAATTAAGCAATATTAAACAAGTTTGTGGAATTGTGTAACATCTTGTCTATGGGTATTCTCTAAATTTATTGTAACTAAAAGCATAATGAAGAGTTTTTTGTTGCTTTTGTAATCAGCTAGAATGATCATGTCACTTCTATGACTTGTTTGCTCTTAACACAAAATCTTCTCAGTCATGTTTGTTCTATAGTTTTTGATGATGCAAGATTTCTTTCCTACATCACAATGATAAAATTTGGGATAATTTATTTGCAAGGGTCTTTTGTGGCCCAATTGTGGCCAAGAGATGAAATTCTCATGAGCTTACATATGAAGATAGTTACTTTGTTTTATTATCTTATGAATTAACCAAGGCCTTAGAGTTCATTAAATCCATGAGGAAACAAAAGACTTTAGGCATATTAATTATTTTAAAATAAAAAATATAAATGAAAAATACATATATAAAGATCTTTGATAATCCTAAAGAAAATCCATCTCGTAGAGGTATCAATGCCACAATAGAAGATGCAAATGACAATGCATTATAGTTAACTATTATTACTCATTAATCAAATGAGAAGAACATGACATATGCTAATTAATAATATACTAGTATTCTATATCATATAAATGTAGTATGGTGTGGATAATTGTCAGATATGCAATCATAACTAGAAACAAAATTTCATCATCTTGTAAGTAAAAAGGTTAATACTTCAAAGCTCACCTCTATTTTCTAGGTAAAGAAACTTCATGCATAAATCATCTCCTACAATTGCAAGAGAATGAAATGCATCTCCCAAGAGTGGCTCCCTTCTCTCTACCTATTCAAGTATCTCAATGCATAGCCTACCATTTGTAGTCTTCTTGTTTATTATTTTTGAGCTATTATAATCAATAGCTATAGTAAGTCTCCTCAAGACCTTGAGAGATTTTCTTCCATCTTTTGTTACTTCAGAAGGATTAGCTCCTTTTGTTAAAAGTGATACAAGTATGGAAGATTCTTTTTGTATTGTAGCTATATGACGTATTGAGTATCCTCTAGCATTTATAAGATTAACATCATAGTTTTCAAGATCCAACATCTCTCTTGTAATTTTTGAATCACAATATGTTGCTCCATAATGTAGCACATGAGAATCATCAAGAGTGACTAGGCCCTTAGTCAGCAACATTCTAACTAACTCAACATCATCTTAGTCAAGTATTCTCTATATTCTCCTAACATTTTTGTAATGAAGAGAGATTGTATCTCTTATTTCAAAACCCAATTGTGACCATGGCTCACCAAGTTGAACAACTACTTGTGTAGGGAGCTCCTTCTCAAAAGATGTATGGTCAATCTTAGATCTTGCCACTATCCCAAGAAACTTTATCAACAATGGATCATTTTCAATCTGACATTTATTTGTTACTGCTAGTATTGGGATGACATCCACTAGGTAGGCATTCTCCACAATCTCTAGGAAATGTTGCTACACCAAGCAAAGGCAATGTTAGATTAGCCAAATTAGTAATACATGTACAAACAATATATCTCTTGTATATCACCACAAATAAATAAGAAAAATATGTAACCTACGAGACTATATGTCATCACATCAAAGGATTAAATTTCATGATTTGAATTCTTAAAAAAATCATAAAGTGGAACAATGAAAAATCTCACTCCAAAATGATCTTTAAGTCAGGTACACCATTCTCTTCAACATTAATATATAATCATTTGTGCATATATAGAAAATAATAAGAAACTAGACTTCTTCAAAAACAATGGGGATGCTTTGATTATAAAGAAAGCTTAGGAAAGTATAAAATAGGCTCAATGAATACAAAAACAAATCAAATTGACAATGAAGCCTCTCAAGAAACAATATATAAGGGCAATGCTAGTTGGGTCACAAAAGAGAGTTAAACACGGTGGTCATAAAAAAAGAATGAAATATCAAAGCATTTTGAGATGCAAAACTTTTGATATTATTTTTCAATTTTAAGTTTCTAGTATTAAACAAGATGTAACCCATTGGAGCAATCAACTAGGAATAAATGAATACCAATTATGTTATATTTATGATTTTTACTTGATGTTGGACCTCATGTCTTATATATATAATTTTGATTTTAAGGATGCTTTGAGATCTCATAGTTAATGTAAATTAAGAAGGTAGCATTACATAAGATCTTATACTAAAAAAAACTCAATGAATAATTCCTACCAACACTGTCATTGACTGAACCTTTTTTTCTAAGCTAAATGTGGTTATAAGAATTAAAAATATGGATTCCTATAATTTAACAAAATTTTCCTAATAAATATATCAAGAAGAATAGAAAAATATGTGTAACATAGGTAACAAGCATCACTAAAATCTAAAAACACTTAAACAACAAATTTCTGGAATCTTTTTAGCTTGAAAATAAAATCTCTAACTTTTAGGAGCTAATAAATAAATATGTACTATCAAGAATGACCATGATCTTCAATCCATCTATGACAACAAGTCCATGAATTCTCAATCACTATTTTTATTGTGCTTTTTTAACATTCTCCAATAGAATTTGTCCAAGCACGATAAGAAGAAAAGATGTGGTTCAACTATTTATATAACCAATGTTACTAGAAAAAATGACAATTTTAGGAAGGTATTCTACAAATTCATAGATTAATTCAACATTTTTGAAGGGTTAAAAGACAAAAGAAAATCAACTACACAATTAACTTTAAGTGGTATATAGATCAATGTTTCTTCTTTGGGAACTCTATTATTTAAAAGATGGTAGTAGAGCATTTCATGGTAGATTTAAACCTAAATAATAATAAAAATTATTTCATTCTTTACTGTCATTTAGAAAAACTATGTTTTGTTCAGGGTTACGTAAATTGAATTTTATAGCCTTATACAAATGAAAAGTAGCTAGAAAAAGTTATTAAATGAGAGAAATTATTAAATTAGAAGTAATAAAAGTGGTTATTTAAACATGTAATTTCTTTCTCTTTTTTGGAAAAACGTGTCATTCTTTCTCCAAAACTTTTTATTGATTTCATAGTTTGAGTATTCCTCTTCTCTAATTGTGTGTGTGGTCCAACCAGCTTTTTGTTGAGACTAATAACCATAGTTTGTAGACTTAGAGATTGTGCTAAGAACCAAGACAATGTAGAAAGTTACACATTGTACGATCATTCTTTAACGAGTGCTAGCTCAATGGAAGAGCACTTTCTTTACAAGCAAATGGATGGTGGTTTAATTCCATCATTCCCTATTATAACCAAATATAGTATTAAATATTTGATCAAATATACTATTAGATATGCTACTGAATATACCACTAAACCATGACTAAATATACTAAATATGTGACCAATTATATGATTAAATATGTTGCTAACTATACTAATAAATATGTGACTAAATCAACTATCAAATATACAATTAAATATGTGATTAAATATACTACTTAATATGTGACTAGCAACATGACTCAAGATACTACTTAATCAACTACTGAATCAATTACTAAATATACTACTAATTATACCACTATATATATATTGCTAAATATACCACTATATATATATTGCTAAATATACCACTAAATCATTGACCAAAATTAGTGGTCAAATAAATGACTATAATTGCTTCGTAGTAAATTTAGTAGTGCCATAAATGACAAGATATTGACTACTATTAGTCACGTGACCAAGTTTAGTCACATTTATACAAATTTTAGTGGTTTTTCTAGTTACATATTGTTGTTTTTGTTGAAGAAGGAGATTGTTGGAAATAAATTGATACAAGTATGATAAATGTGTTTCAATCATTGTTTTGTCACTGATGTCAAACCTAATTTTTTCTAGTAAGATAACTGCTTATATGATTTAAGTACTATCACTTATTTCATTGATGAAGAGGATTTGATCAAAAGATGTAATAATAGCACCTAGAAGAAAGGTTGAGTTATGATATACAAAGAAGTACAAGAATCAGCTAAGATAGTGATATCATAGGGCATTGATAATCTACTTAAGGTTGCAAAGGTTGGTTACACTAAGCAAGTTCAGAAGAACAAGTTAAACAAATTTTGTCTATCAAGCTTGACCGAATGGATAGTAGGTGCCAAGCAAAGTTAGTGCAAGCTAAGTAGAAAATCAATTAGAGCAAAGTAAAAGTTCATTTTAGTGTATGTCAAGCAAAATAGTGGATGTTGGGTAAAGTTTAGTTGATGTCAAGCACTAGTAAACTTTAGTTTGTGTTAATTAATTTTTTAGAGGATGTTGAGCAACACAATATGTCTCGAGCATCAGAAACAAGTTAATGTCAAGTGCTAGTATTATTAAAAAGTTCATGAAATGGATGGATTTGGTCCAACAAGTTTTTTTCTTGGATTATGTGAACTAGGTGGAAGATAAGATTGATAAGTTGGTGGTATAGAATTCATGGTAAATCATTTTTAGGAAAACTCAAAGAGGATTGAAGGAGAAGTTTCTAGAAGTGATATGGAATGAGGGGTAGATTCACTAAATTCTACATAATATGTTCTAACCCTAAATTGGATGATGGATAATGAACAAAAAAATATCTTAATTCTCTATTTATATGGATGGGGGGCCAAAAGTAAGGGATTTCATGTGCAAGAACCCAAGGAAGACAAGGAGTCAAGGGTATTGCTTTATCAAGTGACCTAAGTGAAGAGTCAGCATTGGCATGGTAAGTAAGAAGGCTTAAGGGTATGAATGCTTAAAGGGTGAAAAAGTTATTAGAGCTTAAATGTGTAAAAGCTAAGTAGAGTGGAGGACTAAAATAGATATTTATAATCTATAAATGGAATTGTAAGTTGTTATTAGATCAAAGCCTTACTATTACTCTTTAATAATTGTATCAATCTAGGGTAAATCCTTTGGATTAAAGTTGACCTAATAGTCATTTGTAAATCCTTTAACTAGTTGACATTCCAAGTGAATGGTTTAAAGTCCTCTTACAAGGCTCACTCCTAATAGGGTGATTAAAATCCTTTAACAATGTCACATTTAATAGTGTATTATAACATTTAACAGGGTTGGCCTTTCATAGGGCATCGCTTTAAAAGAGTGAAAAAGAGTAGCATGTTACTAGTGATTTTTCCCAAATTGGGTTTCCACATAAATCATTGTGTCAAATGTGTTGTTGAATCTTTTATGTTTCATATTTACATTTCTACAAATTGATTTGATAGTAACCTACAAGTGTTAAGTGATTGCATAATATTATGGATGCATGCATTATGATAAATGTTTTATGGGTTCATTAAGCTATGAATAGTTTTATTTATATAACTGGACCTTAGATAACTAATTCACCCACACACCCCCCCCCCCCCCCCCCCCCCGCCCTGAGTTATTCTAAAGAATTCTAACATATTTTTTAGTAGTGGGGATGGAAGGAGATGTGTCACCATTCTAGAGACTTGAACAAATATTTTGTAGTAGTGGAGGTGGAACGAGATGTGTCACCATTCTAGAGACTTGAACAAGATCAAGGCTTCATTTGAGACATTTGGCCCAAAATAAACCTTTGGTCGTTGATATACAATCATCAGATGATAGTTTGTAGATGAATATTGTGCACTTTATTAGAGTATGACATGTTTGAAATATTTCCCAAAAATCCACCATAAAAAACATCAACTCCTACTCACATGTATATTAATCAGTAAATACTTACTAGAAAATTATATTGCAATTCACACAATTTTGGAAAGTAATAATTAAATGAATCATCTGATTATTGTAAAATAACTAGAGTCGAGAAGAAAGCATCATGCCACTAAATGTCAAAAATATAAAATATCAACAAAAAGGGGTTTACTTTGTATTATATTCTCTATATTTTCTATATATTTCATCTTCATATATATATATATATATATATATATATATAGACACACATACTATATCAAAAATGGTTATGTTTTCCCTCTAAAAGTGAAGCAACAAGCTTCCAAATGTCGTATTTCAAATTCATACACTTTTCATTAATATGTTTTACAAGATAAACCCAAACTAAACTTATGATTCATTGTGTAATGCTTCTTTTATCCTTATAAACATCCCAAAAGCATTGAAGTTCCATTTTTGTTGCTCCACCACATTTTCAATTTGTTCTTTAAAATTAGCAAGCTCAAGACCTATTGTGGTTTCACAATGCATGCCCCATTTCTCCTAGAAATGGGGACCCCCTAGTATTTTTTTTGTCTCCTGGAACCCTAGTCTAGGGCTTGGGTCATTTTGGGACTCCACCTGGAGTTAGGGTCTAGCCTTTGTCCCCTAACTGGAAAGAATTAGATGCCAAAATTGAGATTTTTTGAGAAATTGAAAGATTTTTAGGGTCAAAAGGCACACTAGCACACATGTGCACCCATTCAGAGTGTGCAAGTGTACTAAATGCACTAAGTGCACACTTTTCTCCTTTGGAGATGCAAACCTACACACATGCATAGGTGCATACCTCTAAAGGATGCACACTAGCCTAGGCCTATAAAAGCCCAGGACCCCCTCTACTTTTCTCATTCTTCTTGACACTTTATGATGAACTGCACATCCACACCTTCTCAGGTGTGCCAAAAAACTACAAAATTTTGTGGTTTCACAATGCATGCCCTATTTTTCCTAGAAATGAGGACCCCCTAGTAATTTTTTTGTCTCCCAAACCCCTAGTCCAAGGCCTAGGTCATTTGGGGACTCCACCTAGAGTCAGGGTCCAGCCCTTGTCCCCTAACTAGAAAGAATCAAATGCCAAAATTGAGATTTTTTTGAGAAATTGAAGGTTTTTAAGTGCTAAAGGGCACACTAGCACATCTAGCACACATACACACCCATTCAGGGTGCGCAAGTGCGCTAAATGTACTAAGTGTGCACTTTTCTCCATTGGAGATGTGCACCTACACACATATGTAGGTGCGCACTGGCTTGGGCCTATAGAAGCCCAAGACCACTTCCCCTTTTCTCATTCTTCTCCACACTATGAAAAACCACACATCCATAGCTTCTTAGGTGTGCCAAAAACTTGCAAAAACAACAAAACATAAGTCATCAAAGGGTGCATGTGTGCACCTTTGTTCAAACTAAGAAAGTAAAAAGTAAATAAACCTAAGCTAAAGAACTTAACTTAAATCACCAAGGAAAGGTGTGCATGTCTACACCTCCCAAAGGTACACCTTTTTACACAAGAAAATAACACCTAAGAAATGGTGTTCAGAGGCACACCTTGTCAAGTTGCACATCTCTACATCATTTTGAACACTAAGTCCCCCCCCCCAACATAGCACTTGCACTAAGCATTGTGCACATGCACATGTGTGCACCTCACTAGGATGCACATGTGCACACATGTGCACTGCACCAAAATACCTTTGATATGCTTTTTTAGTACACTGAGCACACTTGTTAAGGTAAGCAAGGTGCACTTTTTTTAATATCAAAGCTCTCAGGGGGAATTAAGGTTGGTTTTTCACTATTTGTTGTTCTAGGTTAGGTTTTTTGGTAGTAAGGGTTTGTGTTTAGGATGAATTGTAACTCTTTGAACTAATATCTTTCTATTTTGTGTAGATAAAATAGCATCCTCATCATCCTTTCTTGTAGAAAAGATGACTTCCAACCATTAGTATTCAAATACCAAGGTTCACCAAAGAAATCCCACTTCCAAGATGGACATGCATAAATCTTAGACACCAACCTAGGACATATTTATTAGAACATATTCCACACTATATGCAACAAGCCTAATGAAATATCTACAATGGTATCATCTATGATCAAGTCTAGGCTGGTGAATGCATCATCACATCCAAATTCTGTACAATCCTCTAAGTTGATAATAACCTAGGCAAAACATTATGTGCTTGAAGGAAAGGTTGTCAAGTCTATCATGGGGGAGATAGTTCTGGACCTTAGACCAAGGAATATTGAGAAGGTGTTTCATCTCCCAAGGACTGAACAATATGTAAAGATGACCTATGACTGGGTAGGAAGATGGTATAGGGAGAATGAAAAGCAAGCTAAAGAAATAATTCAATCTTCCTTCTTAATAGAAAAAACATAGGTAGGTCATAGAATGGGGAAGGTAGATATGACACAAGGGTACATGAGGGATAATATTGGCTACACAATTATACTTTTGAGTAGAGCCATGGGGCTCCCTATAGTGGTACACCTTAACATTTGGATGGTACACTTCAACAAGACCATTAGGAAAAAAAAAATGCCAATGGATTGGGATACTATCCTTAGTGAGAATTTACATGGCAGTTGGTGGAAGTCAAGAATGGCCCCAAGTTCTAAATGACATCATATTTGGTGTACTTATTGGCAGCAAGGATAACTAACTACCCAAGATTGTACAAAAAGGGAAGCATGCAAGATTCAAATTCTTGGCTTCATATTTGCAATCATAAGATTTATAGAGGATGATTATGCTAAAACAGTGTCAGTAGAGGCAATAGAAAGGATCACAAAAATTGGCACCTACTACATTCATGTACCTAAGGGTAGTTGGCACATAGGTAAACCCTAAGAAGCTACCAAGGTATCCTTCTGAAAATCTCATTTTGTTGGAGATTGTTAGGCAACTCACATCTGCATATGATAGAGTGAGGAAACAACATAAGAAGACATGGGTGTGGCCAATCACCATAGGTGACTTCAACCTCAAATAGAAGTAGGATATATTGACCTTTAATTTAGATTGGGATCAATATCCCTTGGAAGAGTAAAACTCACCTTGCCCATACTTTGATAATATTGGAAGGGTTCAATATCTAGCAGGAAAGTAGTTTGTACACAAGGATGCACTAGAGGATCACTAGATGAATTCCATAGATGACTACGATGTCTAAATTAGAGACTATTGTAAGATGACTCTATATTTAGTAGAAAAGGTGTTGAAGATGAATATTCCCCTCAAGAATGTTGAAAAGGACATAAAGGATGTCTTAGATCCACTTTATAACAAGGACAAGTTATATAGAAAACCTATAATGAATGCAAAAGTTGAAAGAGATGAGAATGCATATATGAACAATAGAGCCTAACATATTGTCCAACTGAATAGGGAATGGATCAAGAAACCATTAAAACTTGATCCAATTCTAGAGGTTGTTCCTCCACAGGCCACAACATGCCCAACTAAGGGTAAAGGTGCCAAAGTCACAATACCAACCTTCCTTGCTCAATCCCTAGTGAGGCTAGAAAAAATGTATCAACATGAGAGGGAGGTTGAGTACTTTAGTGCAAATAAAGGGAAGAATAAGAGGGAAAGGGTAGAAAAGGGTAACAAACAATTAGATCAGGCCCAACCATCTCAACAACCATGGCAGGGTCCTAAACAAGAAGAGTCTCAAGATGAATAAGAAGCCCAAGTCTAGGAGATTGAGCAAGTGCCTCCTTTGGAGAGAAACAAGATCCAAAAGAAGAATAGAGGGTGCCACTAGAAGGGAAAGAATAGGAAGAAGCTTCCCCTTTAGCACCTAAGAAGGTCAGGATTTAGTTTACTATGAGGGAGCCACAAAGAAGAAGAAAAATGAAGAAAAAGAATACTCCTCCCCCACAAATACTTGAAACTATTCCTAAGGCTAAAGAAGAAGAGGAGGAGGAACAACTTGATAGTGTTCCCTTGAGTCAAAGGACTCGATTAGATAGGGTCTTGGAAGAGGAAAGAAGAAGGAGTTCCACTCTAACACCACCATCCAGGCTAACAAAACTTGTTTAGATTAAAAATTTTGAGGATGAGCATCAATAGTGGATCACAGACATGGAGGATCAAGGGACTAATGTTTTTAATCTTTTATATTTTTACTTCATGCCTATTGGTACTAAGATGGTGGGGGTGAAAATAAGGGCTACTCCAAGGAGTTAACCCCTAGGCAAGGATTGTAATCAAATATCACCTCTTCCTCAAGTATCTTTTAGCCTTACCTCATGACCATCTTAGGATTTTTCATTTTTGGATAAAGGCTCATTCACCCCACTCCCTCTAACCATTAAAGTAGAAGAACATGAACTAGAGGAGGAGGAAGAGCCCAAAAAAATGCCATCCAATAAAGTATTAAAGGAGGGTCTAATACCAAAAAAACTTCAACAAACTCCTCATGATATAGAGGTTAGGACCTTGGCCAAGTAGACATAGAGACTCTAAGTATATATCTTTATCAAAAGGAGAAGATGCTAGAAAAGAGTGATAGGGGGAACCATCCTATAGTAAAAACCCACTCTTTAGCCAAATATATGTCTCCAGTGGGAACTACACCAGCCTAGTTGAAGAGGGAGGTTATGATTAGACAAAAGAGGAAGCTAAATGTAACTGTAGATGAGGTAATGGAAGAGTTAGTCAAAGCTTTCAAGAATCTCGAGCTACCTATAGGTGATGCATGACCATTGGCCTTCATAATGAAGAACCAAGAGTAGGACTTTCTTACGCATATTACCATCCCTCCTCCACATGCTAATATTGAAGATCTGACTCCTAATGATTATTAAATCAAGGAGGTCTTGTTAGGGAATCCCACGGTAGATAGTACCAAATTTTTGATCACAATGAGAGTGAAATAGGTTCTCAAGCATTTGGACAAGACTAAGTGAAACTTGGTAATGCTTAGGAGACAAAATGAGATTATGAGGGTTTATATGCATGAAATAGTGGGCCCAATAGACTTGGATCATCCAAAGAATATTGTGACATTAGAGAGGAAACAAAAGGGGATAACTCATATGGATCCATTTTTGGGAGCATGTTAGCAATGGAATGATAATTTTGAACAAAAAGGTGTATTAATAATATAGGGTAATTTGAATTGGTTACATTATGTTTAGTCAAGTGCAGATAAACTAGTTGTTGGAAATATAAGAGGAGTAACTAAGAGGGGAGGGGTGAATTAGTTGCCACAAAATTATTACCTAGATCCCTTAGATGTCAATAAAAATCAAAACTCAATGTAAACATAACTCTGTTGTAACTTGACAAATACATAGGCACTTGGTTACACTAACAAATGTTAAAACTCAGTAAATCCTCAACTAACTTGGCAAATGCTTATCATGAAAATCTTCAATTATGATTTATGATTGATGTTAATTTAACATAGTTGCAAACACATAAAAGAAATAGCATGAAAATAATTGACACCTAGATTTAATGTGAAAACTCAATTTGGAAAAAATCACCGATTGCAACTAGTTACTAATTTTCACTCTTCTAAAGCGATCCATATTAGGAGCCAACTCTGTTAAAGGTTACAAAATACACTATTAGGTGTGACCCTGTTAGAGGATTTAATCACTCTATTAGGAGTGGCCTTGTGTAAGGAAACTTGCAAGAAATAATATAACTATTTTCACATAACCCATAATGGATCTAAAATAAATACAGAATTAAAATCCACATGCAAGAGAATAGACAACATACCCATAAAAATTGTGAGACAAGTTATACCCTAGGAAACCCTCATTGAATAAAAAATCTAGCCTCTAAAAGAAACCATCACCATGTATTATTTAGCAAATATACCATTGCAATACAACCATGTAAGCCTTCAAAGCCATAGCCACTACCAAGCATTCCATGTGAACAAACATGAATCCACACATCCCATGTCATGCTTCCAACCTTCACAAATGCTCCCTGGGCTAACCTATCAAGTCTTGTCCTAATTGACTCTTCACTTTTTCCCTTTTTGTCTTCTCCCTCCAACAACTACCCTTGTGGTTGCTTATATAGTAGTAAGTCCCACAAAACCACCAAGTGGTATTACATAAACCATGTGTTAAAACCATGTGCTACCTAACCCATTGACCCCACATTTAATATTATAATTTTAATTCTTTTCCAAAATATTAAATAATTACATGAAATATTATCACAATGTTACAATACAACTCATCAAGTATATCCCATGGGAATCTTTCCATGTTGCACGTCTATCTAGGTGCAACATTACAAAATAAAATAAAATAATATAATATAACAATATTATGCAATGTGTGCAACATCCATTATCTCAACAATCTTCCACTTTTTGTATACCTTACATAGGATCAATTTGTAGCCACGTAAATGAAAAAGGGAACAATCCTTCCTAGCACATCCATCATCATGGATCAAAGTACACCATGTGCTCCATCCTAGTACCTGCAACAAAATCAAAGTATCCAGCATCTCAAACATGAATGAAGCCACCTTCTATTATGTCACTTCCATTGGACATATATAGAAGCCATCTACAGAGAAAGCCACCCAACCTGTCACATTAGAAGATCATAAAACCTTTTACCAACTAAAATTCCTAGCACAAAAACTTGATGTAATCACATGTATCTATAGTTTTCAAACTATTCATAGCTGAAATGGCACCCACAACAAGTGTCAAACCCATCCAACTATCCATACCTCCAAAGTTATACCAAGTGAATCTCACATCATCAACATATCCAATCTATAACCTGTAATCACAAGCCAAATCTATAACCAATCCACCCACAACATCTCAAAGAAGTGAATGCATGTAGTCTAAAAGATATACACAATACATAAACTAATAACTTGCAAGAAAAACTCTCATTAAAAATCTTCAATGCTCTCTCAGATTCTCCACAACCAAAAGAGGAAAGAGATAAAGGAATATTCATGTCATCTCTCACATGACATGCATGAACACAAACTAGTGATCACAATCTCTAAACAATCTCAAATTCAATGTAAATGAAATTGAACATCCAGGAAGATAAATAAGACCAAAGAGAAACCATGCAAATCATAACCTATATAATGTCCTTCTACACACACCTCTAGATGTAAATTATGCAAGTATGATCTCCTCCATAAAACCCCAACAAGAAGCCTCATAAAAACTCAGACCATACCATATAACTAATCATGAATGTAAGCCTCTCACAAGAAGATCAAACTCATAAACCATTTCTAATCCAAGGAATATACCCAATATAAAACCATCTCCTAAACTCAACCAACATAACAACATATACAAATAGAGATAACCAATGCTAAACCATCTCTGAAGTGAACCCTCTACAACTAACTCTTGTATCGTAGCTTAAGATCCATATCCATGAAAGCTAAGCATAAACATAATACACTTGAGAGAAACAATGGGTTGTACCTCTCAAGTAGTAAACCATCGATTAGACCAAGAGTGGGGAATGAGAATGCTCATCAAGATATCCAACTCTTAAACTAAGACTAATCTAAGAACAATCTCCTCTCAAGTCCATATTAGGTGAATTCCCCTCAGACTTCCTACTAAAACCATCAACTATCCAAAAAATACTTCTCTAATCCAAGAGAAATTAGCATCACCACCATCTCTAAGTATCCATGAGCACCTATAACCAATCAATCTATACCAACTCCAAATGCAATATAGCAATATCATGAAGTATCTAGCTTATGATCAATGTGTAATCAATACCAAGAAACTAAACCAAGATCAATGTCAAAGTTCTAACCATGGCCTCAAGAACATAAACATGACAACATGATCTTACCATCTCAACCAAAGAGATAACATGCTCCATATGAACATACTATAACATGTCAACACTCTAAACATGTATCAAGAGTCATGATATAATAATGAAACCATACTCACACCAATGATAAAAATGTCAAAAAAAATCATAAACAACAACTTTACCAAGAACCTTATAAGTCCTCAAGATCTAACCATCTTCACACACCATGAAGATAACAAGTGCACCATGCAAATGTCAAAGACATTTCTACAACAATAGGATCTAAGACAAACCTCCAACATCTGCAAACACTCAATAAATATATCAATTACAAAAACTCCCACTCAACCATGGCACCAAGCCACCTATGGCATCATAAAATCTATCTCTTACATGAAGATCTTCTAGGTCTACACACATAACCAAAGTGCTAGTACCAAGTGAAACCAAGATCTCCAAACCAAGAAGATATAAAGCAAAGTAGGAACTAATCCTGCACTATCACCTCATCATTGTCACAAGCTCCCACTAAATTGTGTATCCAAGATATCCATGACATCATGATAAAAAAAACTATCCTCTAACCATGAGAATCAACCAAGGCATCAAACCATCAAAGAACTCAAAGTGCAAATCATGAGTTCCTCAAAAGAAACCAAATAACCATGATCCTCAACCAAGAAGATATACCACCATAACCAAATCAAGAATCCAAACCAATGAACATCAAGGATGTACCTATATATCCTATCATGTCATGCCAAAATTCATGACACCATGATCACATCCATTAATCAAGTATCTGACTCTCAATGTGTCCAACCTATCAGCATAAAATAATCAACCACAATCTTCCACCATGACTATACCTGGTAACATCTTGTCCCCCATACATGAGGACAAATTAGAAAATTATGTGACTTAGGGCATAGACAATACAAATACAAGCTAGCAATCTGAATATGCATCAATAATAAAAGATCAATAGGCAAAGACAACCCATAACCAAGCTATAAATGCAACCTATAAGTATCGCAAATAACACTGCACAACTTGTACACCCAACAAGTCATCATACATATCCAAACCAAACACTGATAACCATATCATCATGAGACCAATCTAAAATATGAACTGAGTATACAATGACATCAAATCTTAAATTTCTAAACCTACAATGTCATGAATTGACAATGCTACCATAGTCAATATATATCATAAATTATTTAGATTAATATAACACCAAATAAATCATGTCAAACCTGCACCAAAGCTGAACCAATGTGCACAGCTTTCCAAGAACTTTATGTTGACTACTCGAAGTCCAAAATTTAACTTTCTATGCCCAAGTTATGTCCTAATTTGTGCTCAAAATAAATAGCATCTAACTTTCAGACTCTTAAAACCTAACAAAATATCAAAATCATAAAACCAAACCTACACCAAGTTATAGTGCTCTGAATTATCTTTCCAACACCTATAAGAAGTTTGAAATCTAATATACTAAGAGAAAGTTATGGCCATTTTACTAAGATAGTCTTTTTACCATTTTCACTACGATTTTTTTTCTGACGAAAATTTCGACGGGATTAATTTTGATGGCCATCATGGGCTGAAACTTAAAAACTCTTTCATTTCTTCTAAACATGGCCAAACTAGGGCATATTATATATCAAAATTTATGAAAACATCGACCCAGATCCAATGGTAATGTCTATTTTTATCCAAGAGGTCATTTTTGCAAGCTCCCCTAAAACCCTCATTTAAATGAAACATTTGAAAAAACTCTTTTGCCTAACAATTTCACATGCCCAAAATCTACCAACATTCCATCATAATAGAAAATCCAAAAGCCTTGGGTCTACAATAAACAACTAACATATTTTTCCCTTTCTTTTATCCTCTCATGCATTCCCATGGATTCAATCTAGGGTTATAACAATAAAACCATAGCTTTGATCCCACTTGTAAGGAAACTTGGAAAGAATATAACTATTTCCATATAACCCATAATAGATATGAAATAAATATAGAATTAAAATTCACATGCAAGAGAATAGACAACATACCCACAAAATTTGTGACACAAGATATACCCTAGGAAACCCTCATTGAGGGAAAAACCCAGCCTCCAAAAGAAACCATCACTATATATTATTCAACAAAAATACCATTGCAATACAATCATGGAATCCTTCAAAGTCATAGCCACTACCAAAAAATCCATGTGAACAAGCATGAATCCACACATCCTATGCCATGCTTCCAACCTTCACAAATGCTCCCTTGGCTAACCTATCAAGTCTTGTCCTACTCGACTCTTTCCCTTTTTCCCTTTTTGTCTTCTCCCTCCAACAACTACCCTTGTGGTTTCTTATATATTAGCAAGTCCCACAAACCACCAAGTGGTATTACATAAACCATGTGCTAAAACCATGTGCTACCTAACCCATTGACCCCACATTTAATATTAAAATTTTAATTCTTTTCTCCAATATTAAATAATTACATGAAATATTATCACAATGCTATAGTACAACTCATCAAGTATATCCCATGGGAATCTTTACATGTTGCACATCTATCTAGGTGCAACATTACATAATAAAATAAAATAAAATAAGATAATAATATTATGCAATGTGTGCAATACTCATTATTTCAACACCTTGTTAGAGGTCTTTAGATAATTCAATAGAAATGCCACCTTGTTAGAGGATTTACAAATAGTTGTTAAGCCAACTCTGTTAAGAGATTTAGATCGCCGCTACAATGGTTAGAGAGTAATAATGAGATGACCTAATTTTTGATGAAAATAAATTATTGATTATAGATCTCAATTCTAGCTTGTATAGTTGATCCTTCCTAATCAAATGTATTTTTCATCTCAACAACAATATTCTACTTTATCCTTCTAGTTCACTTCCTCTAAGCATCATCAAAATTTTAATTATGTTTTGCACATTCAATTCTCAACTTGACCTTATATTTATATCTTAAACATTATCAAATTAGCTTGAATATAACTTAGAATAATTAATATTCATCTCCTCAGTTAGTTAGAACCAACAAACAACTCAATTAAACTCAATATGCTAAAACAAGAAAATTCCTAATTAGTCGAACTTACTTGGTAGATACTAACTCAAAGTAATTTTTTTGTGTTACCCAAGTAAACTTGGTTAACACTGCATATTCACAAAGTTCTTTTGTTAACCAAGTGATCTTAGTTAATATTGATTCCATCTAAGATTTCCTTCATTAAATGAGTGAACTCAGTTAACACTCAACTTCTGCAAACTTTACTTTGTTGCCTGAGTGAACTCGGTAGACACTATCTTCTAAACTAGGAAAACTCTAGAATACTTGGCAAACATAAGAAGCTATCTTCTATTCCTGAGTGAGCTCAACATACACTGACTAGAAATGATATGACATTTTGTGTAACATCAAAGACATTACACAATTAATCAATTACGGAACATATCCTTAGTTTCATTCTTATTCTCATACATAAGAACTCAACTCCCTCTATCAGTGTGAACTCCCACTACCTTTCATTCCATCCTCTGTCAACAAAAATCTACCTTCAATATCTTCTTCTAATAGCAAACTCTCCCTCTTTGATATCAAACCAAGTTCTTCCTTATTGGAATTGCCACACAATATTTCTTTTGATATGATAGCCAAACTCTCCCTCTTTGAGATATCATGCCAAAGACAATATTAAGTGAATACCAATGTACCTCATGTACTGATTCATTTGCAATGTTCCTTTGTCAATATTGCATCAACTAATTGATCTTTAGCATGCTCTAGTTGATGCATCACTAAACTTCATTTAGTGAGCTTCAGATAGGGGAATGATTCCTAACTTACCTCTTAGATACAAAAATGAATCCTTAAGTAATGGCTTAGTAAATATGTTTGCAATTTGTTCTTTAGTATCTACATATTCCAATCTTATCTCTTTATCTTGTACCAATTCTTTCAAAATATGATATTTTATAGCAATGTGTTTTTTTTGGTATGCATCACATGATTTCTTGATATATTGATTGCACTAGTGTTATCATAGTATATAACTACTGGATCCTTGATCTCTATCTTCATATCTGCCAACAATTTCTTGAACCAAACAATATTTGAACAAATAACTACTGCTACCACATATTTTGCCTCTGTTGTGGACTAAGAAATATAATTTTGTTTCTTGCTTGTCCGAGAAACTAATCTTTTACCAAGAAAGAATGCTCCATCATTGGTGCTCTTTTTTTCATCAACACTTCCTACCCAATTAGCATTTGTAAATGCTTTCAAATCCAAATTGCCTCCTTTTTTGTACCATAAACCATAGTCTTCAGTACCTTTCAAATATCTCATGATTATTTTGATTGCCATCATGTGATTTTCTTTTAGATTTTTTGATAATATTTCCACCATGCCAACTGCTAATGCAATATCAGGCCTTGTATACACTGCATACTACAATTTTTCAATCATTGATCTATATGTATTCTGATCTATCTCCTTGGAATCATCATTTTTGGAAAGCTTATGTCCAATAGACATAGGAATTCCAACTAGTCTTGAATCTTTCATTCCAAATTTCTTTAGTATCTCCTTGATATAGTTAGATTGAGTAATGTAGATACCATCTTTCTTCTACTAGATCTGCCATCCAACAAAGAATTTTATCTCTCCAAACATAGACATCTCAAATTCTTTACTCATTTCTTTTGAAAATGCCTTGCACAAGTCATCATTTCCTATAAATAAAGTGTCATCCATGAATATTTCTACCAACACAATCTTCTTGTGTGGTCCTTCTTTGATATACATATTGTTGTTATCATTTTTTCTTTGAATACCATTCTTTATCAAGTAGCTATGAATTCTTTCATACCAAGCTCTAGGAGCTTTCTTGAGACCATATAATGCTTTGTGTAATTTGCATACCATATCTCTTTTGCTGGGATATACAAAACCTTCAAGTTATTCTATGTAGACTTCCTCATCAAGAATTCTATTCAAAAATGTAGATTTTATATCCATTTGATAAACTTTAAATGCTCTATGAGCTACATATGCTAGTAAAGTTCTAACACCTTCTAATCTTGCAATATAAGAAAAAGTTTTACTATAATCAATGTCTTCTTCTTGAGAATAACCTTTACATACTAACCTTGCTTTATTTCTATAAACTTCTCCATCTTTATTTAGTTTATTTCTGAATACCTACTTTGTGCCAATTACATTTTTATCCTTGGGTCTAGGAATAAAAGTCTAAGTTTTATTCTTCTCTATCTGTTCTATTTCCTCATTCATTTCTTCAATCCAAATTTCATTATCCAAAGTGTCTTTAACATTTCTAAGTTCAAATTAAGCAAGTAAAGATGTACCTCTCAATTTGTTTCTTATCATTATTCTATATGATTTATCACCAATGATCTGATTGTTGGATAGGAAAGGTAAACTTTTGGGGGGTGAATCGGTACTTTAAACTTGGATCCATAGAATTTTCACCATACATCTATCTCGTGCATTCAATGAGTAAACTAAAATAACATGTAAAGCATATACATTTAAATCATATAACCATGTAAGCATTCACAGACAACACCAAATATTATTACCCAGAAACCCTCCAAGTGAGAAGGTAAAACCATGGTGGAGATGACACCCACAAATCTTCACTACCATAGTAATAAAGTGTATCCAATTAAGGTTGTAATATTTTGACCATGAAATATGATCAACCCTATGAAAGGTTTTCCTTGTTAAAGGCTTGCAAAGACTATTAGGTCTCACCTTATTAGAGGATTTCAAGACCTTGTTAGAAGTGTGTCTTGTTAGAGGACTTCAACTTACAACTAAGTAAGCACCCTATTAAAGGATTTCATATAGTCTATTAGGACTACTTTTCTTAAGAGATTTGATTGAAAATCACCTGTTAAAATGTCTCAACATAGATCCTATGGTTGCAACTTGCTTGCCTGATAATAGATCACCTCTAAAAAATGTCTTTTTTATCCTTCTTGATCAAATGTCTTAATGCTATATCCTTTTCTTTATCCTTTTTTCTCTAACTGATTCTACAATTCACCTTTCTTCATGACTTCTAAGTTATCCTAAATGCTCTGCATGCAAACTATCTTTCTTGCTCCTTCTATTTTTTACACACTCACTACAGAGTTTAGGGTTTCATCCTCCTTAAGAAGACTTAGGTGAATTAGGGTAAGGTATGAATCTACGGCTGAGATTCATCTATTTTGTTTCTTAATCCTTCCCATTTTCTGATTGGCTATATGTAATTGCATAGGGAATCTAAATAGAGATTTTTTCTTATCTCCAGAATATCAAAATATAATCTTAAGTCAGCAAAAAAATGGTTTACATAGTTGTTTGTGCCATCATAAAAAAATATGTCAAAACTATCTTACTCGGCATCTGAAATCTTTGATGCTTGGCATGCATTGTTCTATATACTATGACTCGACACCTCCATTACTCAGCATCCACTTTTTACTCAGCTCTTGAATCACCTGGCATGGTCTACTTGCTCGGCACTTGAGTGACTTAGCACATGAGTGACATGAAACTCATTGCAACTCGGCATGGAGTAATATTTACATGTTGTGCTCGACATGTATTACTAGCTCGACATGAACTAAGTAAATGACTTATGTGTGTTGACACTCACTTGTTAAAACTAATCTAAGATCAAAAATATCCCCCTTTGACATGAGTGTCAAAAACACTTGAATATATAATATTATCCTTAATTTCTCAAGCATAACATATCCATGACTTGGCTTGTATACAAAACTTAAAATTTTTAAAATTTTGCAATAACTTAGATACCTCAAAATTTGATAACTCCCCCTGATCTAATATGTCTATTTTGTATCAAAAATTTGTGCTCCCTTTTGAGTAAATGTGTCTCTACTGATACACTTTGACTTCAATGTGCTATGTTACTGATACTCTATCATTTGATATGATCTCCCTTAGCCGATATCTATCCCTTTTTGCTCTTCTACTATGCTCCCCTTTTCTTATTTCTCTCCCTTTTGTTCATACTCCCCCATATTATATTTCTCCCCCTTTTTGACACTTATGTCAAATGGGCTATACACCTATGGTGTGTTTGTCTAGAAAATATTTGTAGAAATCCATTATGATCTTTAGGTCTACATCCCATTTATCACATGCAACATCTAATGACTTAATTTGGATCACAAGCTCAATAGAAAGGTGTACTAAACCATCTAAAGTAGAAAGATTGGGGTCTTTCTTTAATAGAGTTTCAACATAGCCTAGATCCTTATGCATTATCTCCATATGTGGGGTGACGATAGCTTGTATGCTTGTTAGTTTGGCTCTAATGTTAGCCTCATCTACTGTTAAGAAAACTAACTAAATCTGTTTCTGAAGAAATGTCTTAAAATTCTTCTCACTTTGAGCTGGACTTGTAGGTAGTCTTGACCCTGATACAAATATTTGGCTTTCTAGGCTCGAGATGTGACTTTTGGTCTTTTGGGTGAAGAATGTAGGATTGCATAGTTTTGTGTACAGTGAGAATATATTCTCAAGTACCTTCTTCGCATCCTCAATCTTGGTTTCCAATGCAACTTGTTGTAGTGCTATCTCATGAGATATTTTTTCATTCACTTTATTTTGAAATCTCTTTTTAGACCATTCTAAGAGTTTTGTATTTGTATCAAGGTCTTCATTACTAACCTTATCCACTATATCTATCAATTCTATCAGTAACTTGGTCTCTTCATGAGTTGGTAGACTAAATGCATCTAAAAAGATGTCCTTGGTATCTTGAAGTGCTTGCTTTTGCCTATGTTCTCTCCTCAGAATTGATGCTTTCTTATTTCTAAGGCCTATTGTAGTATGCCTATTTCCTCTAGTGTCATAGTATCATAATTATACTTTGGAATAAAAATTTCTTCATCGAGGCTTATATCTCTATAATGGATTACCTTTTCTTCCTTTGATGAACTTGGCCTTGGCACTAAGATCTACAATAGAGTAGCATCTATGCATGGCTTCTAAAGAGTTTGTGTGGAAGGAGTGCTAGATGTTGGTAAAGCTACCAGTGCTTGAATGGCCACGTGTTCCTTCACTTTTGGTTTCATCTCTTCAAGCTTGCCTTGGTCTATCATGATGACTTGGCATGCACCTTATTCTTGTGCTATATGTACAAATGAATCTATATATCCTATTTCCTATTGTTATCATGCAGTGGTGTCTTTTTCTTCTTCTATTTTCTTCTCAATTGTATCAACCTTGGTAGATGTATCTATTGTTATTTTGATCAAAGTTTGTAAATTAGTAACTAAAGGGATGATGAAAGGTGGTTCTTGTGGATTCACCTTTTCCCTTGTTACATCAATTATTGTCTTTTGTAGTTCTTCTACGCTAACCAAAACTGGATTGCCACATAGTTTGGCTTGCAATGTAGATTGATCTAAGATCTTCTTTAAATCTTCTATAGTAAGAGGATTTATGTTCTGAGCTTACATTTTATAAACATCCTTAATAATTATAATTTCAATAGTTTTGGTTGTGTCATGGGGAGGACTAATACTTAGCACTTGTGTTTCATGCACACTCTATTCTTCTTGCTACTGCTCAATTGTTGCCTTATCATCTTCTTTCTTTTCTGTCTCTTCTCCAAATATGTTATATTTTTCATCATCTTCCTTATCATCATCTTTATCATCATCTTTACCCTCTGAATGGTCATTTTCTCCTTTCTTGATAGTAGTCAACCCATAAATGAGTTTCCATATTTGTGTTGACTTCTTAATAACATCTTCAATATTATTTTGGAGAATGTTAAAGACTCTATATTTAGGTGTAAACCTAACTACATATTTCTTTATTGCCCTAGAAATTTTTGCCTTTTTCAACTCTAGCATTACTTGCGCTAGTGTTCTCTCCCTGATTTATCTTTCCAAATTTAGATATTAATGTCATTTTTGCTCAACTATGTCATATAGACTTTTTGGTACTGAGTTGGAAAATTCTAGTGGTGTGGTCTTAAACTTTGACATTATGACATATAATGCATCTTCCACTTGGTTTTTCTCCTCTTTACCCAATTTATCAAAATCAACATGACTAAAACCTAACAAATTAGCATTTTTCTTAACATTTTCACATAGATTCTCAAGATCTAATACAGGATTGTGACTCACCACCTTGAATTGGCTATTGTTATCTAATTCTATCTTCTCTTCATTAGAATCTAGTTGAGCCACATATTTCCTTCTTTGTCTTTTCTACTCCTCCATGCTCTATTTTTTTGGTCTTTTCCTTGGCCTTTTGGGTAGTTGCACATGTGGTGGCCCTTTTAGTATGTGTAGTAGGCTTTGGCTAACTTATTTTTACAATTTTCTTTGCCCTTGCCACATGTTGTGCCTTGGCCTTCCTCTTCTTTGACTCAGCAGGAGTAGGTGGTTCCTCAGCTTCTTCTCCCTCAACACCTTTAGTCTCCTCCTCTTCTTTTTCTTCTCCCATGCCTTGATTTAAAGCTAGAGCTTCTTGAGCTTGTGTTTGTTCTTCCTCTTCATCCTCTTCTTCTTCTTCCTCTTCCTCCTCGAAACCCTCTCCAATTTTTATTTTTAACTTCTTTACCAGCTTGTCCTTCTTCTTAATTATAGAGGAAGTCTTCAATTCCATGGCAATCTTTGAATTTACCATCTCATAATTTTCAAAAACTTTTTCAATATTATCTACTTCTTCTACAAGTAGAGTTGTTATGGTTGTTGAGGCTTC
Organism: Cupressus sempervirens; assembly: GCA_028749045.1. NCBI lineage: Eukaryota > Viridiplantae > Streptophyta > Pinopsida > Cupressales > Cupressaceae > Cupressus > Cupressus sempervirens. The sequence goes on along the minus strand of CM053784.1, from coordinate 519,098,672 downwards.
ACCTACATTGACCTCATAACCTAAGGGTCTCAACCATCTTACCCTTGGTGTGGCAGCTTGTACAAATGTGTAATCAAAATAAAAAAAAAATGTACATCATTATAATTTTTCTCAACTAAGGAAATTGGTATTCTGAGTCTCTGCTTCATTGACTTCTTGAATTCTTCAAAGTAACTAGTCATTAAAGATTCAAATTTTTCTCCTAGCTACTCAATATATTTGCCAATCTATACTGCAACTAATATGTTAGTTTTTGATCCTACTATTCTAAATGAGGGAAATGTGTTCTATACATAAAAGAATATACAAACTAGTATAGAACCAAACTTGCATTGTGCACTCTTGGTTTTCCTTATTGCTCCAAGGTTCTCCATTAGTTGTTGTAATTGAAGTTTTTCTAGATCATATGTATGATCTTTCTTAACAATTTTATAACCAACATCCATAGCTATACAGGGTACACTATTCAATCTACTAGATTGATAGAATTTATGTGAGATTACACTTACAACAAAATTGATAAGAGGATTTGTGATTGTATTGATAGTCATACCTCTCTTATTCCAGATTACTCTAGTATTCTTCTCAATCATTTCCTTGGAATTACTTCTTAGCGTCTTGGGCCAATCTAGGGTTGGGTAGCCAGTAACCCTATAAATTATTCTCTTAGTTATTTTTGTTGGTCCTCCTTCCAACCATAAGGAACCATCATGAATTCAGCTCAGCACAATACCTATCCATTCTATTTTTAATACATTAGAAAAATCTAAGGCTGGTGTTAAACCCTTTTTCTCAACAATTTTATATTCTTCCTTCAAAATGCCATTTTCACACAACCTATTGTATGCACCTATAATTTCCATGTCATCTATGCTTCCTATCTTGTAATTGTAACATTTGCTCACATCTTGTACCATTATCACATTTGGTGGAATCATAAACAATGCACCGGAAGGGTCTTGTTTATAAGTGATGTCAAGAATGGCTTTAAACATAGGCTGCTTAACTTCATTACTAACTAGTTGAACATTTAAAACTTCCTTTCCTTCAACATTTTTCAAACTTGATGCCATTGTGTCGAACTAGGGTTTATGAAAATTTAAACTGCATAGCTCAACTTTTGATAAATACCTTGTGGGATTAGACAAAATGGTGATGAATTGCTGCACAAATATTTTTCAATCTCTTTTGAAAAATTTCCAGGTTACCTATCACTTTTCTTGCTCTTTCTTGATTTTGAAATGATGTAAAATGAGCTCAAATTGATCATATACCCTTTGAAACCCTTGCATTTAATTATGAGTACTTACACAACTGTAAGCTTGGCATCAACCAATTTTGGTTTCACTCAACATCTATTGATATTTCTATTACTCGACAGCTACTATGAGCTTAGTATCAACTACCCAGACTACTAGATTGGCATCCTTTAACATTCCATTTGGCACATATCAGAAAATTTTCATACTCGATAGCAACATGAAAAACTTAAAGATTTGTCTTATATTTCTAACATCTTGCATCTTTATCCATGCTAATGTAGTCTTTTCAGTACTATCTCCTTTTGGAACTGATGCATGATACAACCTTTAAATATCAGTCCCACATACCTCTTGTTTGTCTAGTTTGATGAGGTGTGATCACTTGACCCATTGGGTGAAGTAATCCCTTCTCCCTTTGATGTGTTGTAAACATCTTTCTTTTTCTATGTCTTGTTCATCTCATCTCTAATGTGTTCAATATCTGCCTTGCCTTTACCTTTATCAAATTCACAACTTGGTGCCTTTGACCTAGTTGAACAATATTTATTGATGTGACCAGTCTTCAAATAGCTAAAACATGTACTTTGACTTAACCACCTTTTATAATTACCACTGAAGTGTGTCCTAATATAATTCTCAAGAACATCTCCATATTCTTGACAATAATGATAGCTATATCTTCTATTATAATCTCAATTATAAGAGTTGTCATTGTTCCTTACCTTTTCTTGCCTATTTGATGAGCACATGGATTTGGATCTGCATTCAAAATCTTTATGTCCAAACTTTTGACAATTGTAGCAATATCCTTCAAATCTTTGTTTATACATGGTCTTGGTTCTACATTTATATGTCTGATGGCTTTGCTTGTTGCACTTATGACAATGAGTCATGTTCTTAGGCTTGACATTTTGATTTGTAGTCTTGCTCCCACACACATTAGTAGTATGTCCTTTCTTACCACGATTATGACAAGTAGGTTTGGAGTTTTTACCTTTGGTGTTCCTTTCTTCTGCACTTTTGGATGATTTTTCTTCTTCAGTGCTTGTATATCCCAGTCCAGATGTATCATTATTGGATCTAAGGGATCTCAATAATTGCTCAAAGTATTTGATGGCTTCATTTGGCTTGTTAAAACTTTCAGCAAATTATTTTTTTCTTTTTAGGTCACTCTACAATTGTTCATTCTACAACTTCAATGTAGTTACCTCAAAGTTCTTGACATTCAATTCATAGTTGGCATTCATCATTTGACTTAGAGTACCAAATTGCATGTTGGAAATCTTGGTTAACTCTATTGACTTCTCTTTCAATTTGTTAGCCAAAATTCTTTTTTCTTCTTCAATCATGACTTTGTCTTCTATAGCTTTCCTCTTTTGTTCAGTTACCTCACATAGCAGTATAGCTTGTGATTCTTGTTCTATCCTAAGAATTTTGATTTCCTCATCTTGGACTCTATTCTTTTCCATTAGATCTGTGATTGCTACATCAAATTCATTGGATTCTCCATCCGCAAATAGCTTAGTAGTGTCTATCTCTTTGTATAGTGTGTCATTCTCCACAATAGAAATCTCTCTCCTCTTCAAGGATTTCTTTAGTTCCTCTCTTGCCTCATTCAGTTGATTTAGTATGAGATGTATTTCAATCTGTTGGTTCTCAGTAGTCTTTCCCAACTTATAGAATTCCATTTCAAGATCTTTCATCAAAGCTACAAAGCTTCTCTTTTAGAGAACAAGGCTCTGATACCAATTGTTGGAATTACAATAGGAAAGGCAAACTTCTAGGGGCAGGGGGGGGGGTGAATCAATAGTTTAAACTTGGACCCCATAAAATTTTCACCATACATCTATCTTATGCATTTAATGAATAAACTAAAATAATATGTAAAGCATATACATCTAAATCATATAACCATGTAAGCATTCACACACATAACACAAGATATAACTACCCATAAACCCTCAAAGTGAGAAGGTAAAATTGGGGTGGGGATAACACCCACAAATCTTGACTACTATAGTAATTAAGTGTATCCAATGAAGGTTACAATGTTTTGACCATGAAACATGATCTACCCTGTGAAAGGTCTCCCTGTTAAAGGCTTATAAAGACTGTTAGGTGTCACCTTACTAGAGGATTTCAACACCCTGTTAGAAGTGCACCTTGTTATGGGACTTCAACTTACAACTAAGCAAGCACCCTATTAAAGGATTTCATATAGTCTGTTAGGACTACTATACTTAAGAGATTTGACTGAAATCACCTGTAAAAATGTCTTAGCATAGATCTTGTGGTTGGCACTTACTTTCCTGATAATAGATCACCTTTAAACAATGTCTTCTTGATCCTTCTTGATCAGATGTCTCAATGCTATATCCTTTTCTTTATCCTCTATTCTTCTCTAATTGATTCTGCAATTCACTCTTTCTTCATGACTTCTAAGTCACCTTGAATACTCTGCATACAAACTATCTTGTTCACTCCTTCAATTCATTACACACTCACTAAAGAGTTTAGTGATTTTTCCTCCTTAAAAAGACTTAGGTGATATATGGTTAGGTATGAATGTATGGCTGAGATTCATCCATTTTGTGACTTAATCCTTTCCGTTTTTCAATTGGTTGCATGTAATTGCATAAGGAATCTGAATAGATATTTGTCCTTATCTCTAAAATATCAAAATATAATCTTAAGTTAGCTAAAAAATGGTTTACATAGTTTTTTGTGCCATTACAAACAAATATTTCAAAATCATCCTACTCGGCATCTGAAGTCTTTGATTCTCAGCATGCACTATTCTATATACTGTAACTAGGCACTTGCATTACTCGACATCCACTATTTACTCAGTTATTGAATCACTTAGCATGGTCTATTTTCTTAGCACTTGAGTGACTCAGCACATGAGTGATACAGTACTCATTACAACTTGGCATGGACTAATATTTACATGTTGTGCTTGGCATGCATTACTAGCTTGGCATGAACTAAGTAAATGGCTTAAGTGTGTTGACACTTACTTGGCAAAACCAATCTAAGATTAACATTGATTAGGTGCATGATTCCTTCTGACATATCTTGGTAACACAGGTACTTTGGATTTGGTGTTTGTTTCACTGACCTCTTCATGATCTTCTATATTAAGCTCAAGTCCCACTATCTATGACTTGGGTCCATCAGAATCAATTTTCTCTAGCAATGTCTCGATAGCTTCTAACTATGACTCAGGGCCTTCAAGTTGTGACTTGGGTTGTATTGGTTGCAACTCAATAGATTTTGGAGATTTTGGAGACTCAAGACATGAGGCTTTTTGACTTCTAGATAGATTTGGCAATCTGGCAGATTTGTAGTAAACAAATCTTTTGTAATCCTCAAGTTCTTTGATGCTTTCTCCTTCACTTTTTTATATAAACTCATCAATTCTCACATGTGGACTTTCTATGATTTTATGAGTAGAAAAATTCAATAATTTGTCTACTTTACTTTTGTAGGAGTATCCTTGGAATATGCTTCCATCACCTTTGACATCAAATTTATCTTTCCTAGATTCTTTCAAGATATAAAATTTGCTACCAAATATTTTTAAGTAACTTACCATAGTTCATAAGGATTTTAATTTGAGTCGTTCTTCTATTGTACTCTGTTAAAGGTATGCACTATAGTATTGATTGCTTCCTTTCAATTTTTTATTGCAACATTCTTTCCTATCATCAATATTCTTGCACAATCCATGATGGATCTATTCCTTCTTTAAGCTATACCATTTTGTTGAGGTGTCCCAAGGGCTGATACTTGTCTCTTAATTCTTTTTTCAATGCAGAATTCATTAAACTCATTAGAAATGAATTCACCACCTCTATCTAATCTCAATCATTTCAGCTTCTTTCCAATTTTTTTCTCTACTCTTTCTAGATACCACTTAAATATTTGAAAAGCTTCAAATTTTTATTTTTGAGATATTTTAGTCATCATTCTAGAATAATCATCAACAAAAAGAATGAGAAACTAATCTCCACTATAACTCTCTATTCCAATAGGTCCACATAAGTCTATATGTACAAGCTCTGAGACTTCTTCAAAATGATAGTTCTTGCTTTTGAAACTAGGTTTTCTCATCTTATCAATTTGATAATTTTTGCATAGATCCATATTAGGTTTTCTCAAGCTAAGAATACCTCTTACTCTTATGTTTTTTCTTATCTTGATCAGATTATCAAAGTTTACATGACATAATCTTTTGTGCCATAACCATCTTTCTTGTACTTGAGCAATAAAACATGAACTTTCACTTAGATCTAGATATAATATATTATCTTTTGTTTGTTTGCCAGATCCAACCAGATTTCCTTTTTCATCCAGTAGTTTGGCCTTCCCATTCATGAATTCTACCTTGATAATGTTATTCAACTATGACACATTCAGTAAATTATGCTTTAGTCCTTCAACCCAATACGCATTGTCACATCTAAGTTCATTGGTTAATGAGATACATCATTTTTCCTTTATGCAACAAGGTTCATTGTTTCCAAATCTCACACTACCACCATCATAATGTTCCATGTGTTCAAATTTTATTTTTTTTCCAGTCATATGATATGAGCAACCACTATCAATAATCCATGTATCATTTTTTATAACATGAGAGATAAGTATCATTTTATCTATTTCATCATCAGATTCATCTTTTACAGCAATATATATCATTTCATCTTCACTGTTATTAGAATCTTTAGCCATAAAACAAGATTTCTTACCTTTGTCTTTGTATTTTTTGAATTCCTTCTTGTCTTTGAACTTATTTCTCTTCTTTTTATCATTTTCTTCTCTGTTTGGACACCTTACAACAATGTGACCAACTTCTTCACAAGAAAAATAGATTAGAGGAATCTTACCTTTGTACCTTCCTTTGTCTTTGGAATATTTCCTTGCAAGTAGGGCTTTAACAACTTCAAGATCACTGTTTAAACTTTCTTCCTCTTCTTCACTTTTTGATTGATTAGCTTTTGATTTCTTACCCTTTTTCTTGGGTGAAAGTTTGGCTTCAAATGTAGACTCAATACCTTTGCAGCTAGGGACATATTTATCATAGTTATCCAACTCAAAAGTTGTCAATCTTCCAACTAGAGCATCCAAAGTTATATTGTTATTTGGATCACATCTCATTTCTTGAATAGAAAACACTCTATATTCATAGATAGGAAGAAGGGTTCTAAGTGCCTTGCTTACAACTATTTTTCATCAATGTCTCCTCTAGATGCTTTGATTGCACTCACACTTGCTTTAATTTGCTAACATATTTTGCAATGTTTTCATCTTCTCTCATCTTCATCTGATCAAAGTTTCCTCTAAGACTCTTGGCTTTAGCTCTTCTTGCTTTATCATCTCCTCCATAGATGGCTTTCAATTTGATCCACATATCATAAGCCATAGTGCAATTTTTGACTTCATCAAATTCAACATAATTAAGAGTAGAAGCAATGTCAATCATCATGATGTTATGATTTTTCTTTTCAACAATTTCTTCAACTAATAATGTTCCAATAGGAATCTTGTATTCACTACAAGATATTTACAACCTAAATCACTCATAGTTGCCAAATGTAACCTCAAACTTCTTGCCATGTTGCAAAGTTGTCTCGGTTCAACTTTTGAATCTCTCTTGTGTAAGACACCCTGATCTTTAGCTTTGGTCCTTGAAACCTTCTCTACAAGCATTAAAAGCTTGAATACCAATTTTTGGAAATATAAGAGGAGTTACTAAGAGGGGAGGGGTGAATCAGTTACCACAAAAATATTACCTAGATCTTTTAGATGTCAATACAAATCAAAACTCAGTGTAAATAGAACTTTGTTGTAACTTAGCAAATACATAGGCACTCGGTTTACACCTACAAATGTTGAAACTCGATAAATATTGAAATAACTCAAAAAATGCTTATCATGAAAATCTTAAGTTATTTTTTGTGATTGATGTTACTTTAACTTAGTTGCAAACACATAAAAGAAATAGCATGAACACAATTGACACCAGGATTTAACGTGAAAATCCAATTTGGGAAAAACCACCAGTTTTAACTAGTTACTAATTTTCACTTTTCTAAAGTGAACCATGTTAGAATCCAACTCTATTAAAGGTTACAAAATACACTATTAAGTGTAACCCTATTAGAGGGTTTAATCACCCTATTAGGAGTGGCCTTGTTAGAGGTCTTTAGATAATTCAATAGAAATGCCACCTTGTTAGAGATTTACAGATAGTTCTTAAGCCAACTCTGTTAAGAGATTTAGATCACTACTACAATGGTTAGAGAGTAACAATGAGATTACTTAATTTTTTATGCAACTAAATTGCTAATTACAGATCTCAACTTTGGCTTATATAATTGATCCTTCTTTATCCTTCTAATTCGCTTCCTCTAATTATCATCAAATTTTCAATTATGTTCCACATGTTCAATCCTCAACTTGACCTTGTATTTATATCTTACACATCATTAATTCGGCTTGAATATAACTCAGAATAATTAATATTCATCTCCTCAGTCTGCTAGAACCAAAAAAAATTCAATTAAACTCAATATGTCAAAAGAAGAAAATTTGTCATTGGCCGACCCTACTCAGTAGAAACTAACTCAAAGCAATTTTTTTGTGTTAACCAAGTGAACTCGATTAACACTGCATATTCACATAGTTTCTTTGGTAACCAAGTGAGCTCGATTAACACTAGTTCCATCCAACATTTCTTTCATTAACCAAGTGAGCTCGATTAACACTCAACTTCTGCAAACTTTACTTTATCGTCCGAGTGAACTCGATAGACATTGTCTTCTAAACTAGGGAAACTCTAGAATGCTCAATAGACACATGAAGCTATCTTCAATGCTTGAGTGAGCTCAAAATACGTTGACTAAAAATTATATGATATTTTGTGTAACATCAAAGACAATACACAATTAATCAATTGTTTCCAACACTGGTATATATAGTGAATCGAGATTTTGGCTTAATGGATGAGGTACATACCTAGGCTAAAGACTTGCAAATTTTGACAAAAATAAAGGGTCAAAGGTATCGTACACTCATGGAAGTGTATATGGCAAAAGATCTTGATAAGCTTGAAGATTGCATTGAGAAGATAGCTGCTAGAAATAAGGTCATAGAAATACTTCATAAAAATATTTAGAAGTTGAAGGATTAGACTCAAGAGCAAATTTTGGAAGCAGAGAAGTACTGCGATGCTGCTTCCCTTGAGATTTTTGAAGATGAGTCAAAAATAAAGCTCAAGTTGATGCAAATCAATTATTGAACAATTCTGAAGAACTTTCAAGGATGCTTCATTTGTTGAAGATATTAGGAAAACATTTAAGACTGAAGAGGTATTGTTAGAATTGGACACTAAACTAGAGGATCTTGCAAAGACCCTTATGGAGGGTAGTAACTACTAGAAAATAATTAAAGATAAGTATAAAGCATTGGATTTTCCAGAAGCTTCCTAAGTAGCAGAGATTATAGATAAATTCAAGAGCAAACATCCAGACATTGCTCTGGTATAAAGTGTTACAAAACCTAGAAGCTAGAAATTCAATTTTGACACTTGGAAAATTTTTGGATTTTTGAAACTTGTCATCAAGGTGCATAGATGTGCTATTTATAGAGGTGCACCGATAATTTTGAAAAAGTAATAGTGCACTAACAGTTAACTACCAACTCCTAATTTAGATCGTTCCATGCACCAGAAATGCATTTTGATGACAATTCAACTCCTAGAAACACCTAAAGAAGGTCAAGCTTCCATTTTTAGAGCTCCCAGTGACTCTCAGATCCTCTTGCAACTTCCTTCTTCATATCTACTTCTTCTTCTTATTTTTTGAAGACATGTAAATGCTCATGCACCCATTAATTAATATAAACTAAGGTGGAGTCCACCATTTAGAGAGTCAATTTGTATATAATTAGCTTTGTTTTATTAGCATATGTTTGCATTAAGAGATCTCTCATTCTCAACACAAATTAAGGAGATGACTTCTTGTAAATTCAAGAATGTAATATGTATTTTAAGCCATTATTTTGATGCAATAATATATGTTATTGGTGCTCTCATTCTGAGTATAGTTATTCTTGTCGAAGCATGTTATTTTTGTGAATTATTTTTCATAAATAATAATGGAGCCAATGGTTTTGTTGTGTTGATTTGATTGCGTGATCTTTTAGTTCTATTGTTTGTCGCGTGTTGACGAATTATGTTGATGTATCGAGTTGGAGAAGAGATCACTCTATTGTTCCTACATAGCTTCTTGTCTCGCATGAGCACATTTTCCATGGCCTTGTGATTCGATAAGAAGTGAAACATCTTTCATTTTTTACTAAGTTCCCATCGACGATTACATTAGTGAATTTGAGGAAGCATTGCTCCTAATTTCATTAGTTTCCTACTCAATCTTTTCAATGATTTAACTCGCAAACATATCATTACAATGGTTTATGTCCATTAGGAATTTCACTTTCAAGTTATTTGCTTTCATCTCTCCTTACCTTATCTTTGCTATTTGCATTGCTAATACTTGTTTAAATTAGGAATTCATATAGTTGCATTATTAAATTGAATTTCATCATAAAACATAAAATACCAAAAATATCTCTTTTGTGGTTACTTTTCATTACAGTAGATCAAACATCTTATTTGAATTGGTTCGAACCAAAAAAGGCCTCCATGTGAACAAATACATTTATCTTCAACTAAGTGGATTTTAACAAGTTGCAAGATTGCCTGGAACCTTGGAGTTGATCTCATATTAGCTTTTCAAGAGAGGAGTTTGAAAGGATTCATGTCATTAAGCATCATGAAAAAATATAGCTCAACAAGACCCATTGAAACAAACATTGCTCAAAGGTCTTCCTTTTCTTGCTCATTTTCCATCTCTTTGACGATGTCCCCAAAATTAGTAGAGAGAACATGTGAAGTTGCAATAAGTTTAGTAGTAAGATCACTTTTCTCCTCATCCTCCTCTACGTTGTCAAATATGAGTTGACAACAAGGCTTGGATTTTCATTCAATAATCCCTCTTCCACATACAGTCCCATTTTTGGCAATCAACTATGTTTATGATAAAGACAACCAGTGACCAAGATGTCTGCAATTTATTGAATGTTTTTTCGATTAGATTCCATTCTGCCAAAAATGCAATAGGACATTCCACATATGTGTCATCCTATAGATACACTTACTTATCACTCTTTTATTTAATATTGAGCATAATCTTTTGATAATGTGACAACTAATTTGAAAAACATAAGATTTATTTATAGTCATTGATTCATTAACTAATCACATCATTTTCTAGCACATCCACCAACTCATTATCTTTGTTTTTTCACTAAATGGCAAAAATCACCTAATCCAATATATATATTTTCCAATAAACAGGAAAAAATTGCCTAAGACAATATATACATTTTTCCAATAAGCGGGAAAAATTGCCTTATACAATATAAATATTTTTTTCTAATAAACAGGAAAAATCACAGTATACAATATATATTTTTTCTATCACAAGGGACAATATCGCCTCAATTTTATGAAATTTTTTAATGGTCGGAGGAAAATCACATCTGCAATTAAACTTTTCCTAATGTCAAAAAAAAAAATTGCCAATAGAAATTAATTTTCCCCCCTAAAACTAATGTTGGATCCACCACAAATTTACATATTTGTTGAGGAAGGTGTTTCTTAAAGTTATCCCTACCAACAACATTATTCTAATGACCAACAACACTAAAGTAATTCTGAAGGCCTCACAAACAAAGCCAACCACAAGAGGGACTACAGTCACAACATTTGACTTAGATCAACTACCAACAAATGATCAATAGAAGGGGACAATATCACCTTCTTGATGACAAGCAATAGCCTTAGAGGGAACTTCCACAACAAATGAAGACTTCTTGCACACCGTATAATGTTGCAACAAGGCACCCTTCCACCTTGAGGAGGGTTTCTTAGATTTGACTTTGTCATCCTCACACTTTGTCGCAACATCCCTAATGTCGAAGCAGGTCTTACATATGAATGGAAGACCTTCATAATCTAGAGATTGGATCCAAGAGCCAATAAATTACATAGTTTAATCTTTATCAAAATGCCTTTGGAGGCATCAATATCAACAAGAACCCTAGCATACGTAGAGTGCAATAATATATTTGAGGGTTCTAAATCCACCATTAAAAATTTGCCAAAGCCTCACCTACTTCCTCAAGAATAGAATCATGCCATAGATGAAGAGGGGGATTAGAAAGTTGTACCTATATAGGCATTTTGCAAAAATATCCAGTTGTAGGGTTGAAGTCCAAATTGTGCCAAGGTTTGAATATCAAGGGGAAGCAATTCTCCCATGTGAAGAAATGGTCACATAGAATGGTTTTCCTATAATTCGCATTATCGAATCATATAACAAAGAAACCTTTCACTAGAGTAAAGATTTGAACAGAGTTAGTAAGATATGGCTCCAAGTGCTTAGTGATCCAAGTGTGAAGCTCCTTGAGAGAGGGCTAGAAGCCCTTGAAATGACAAATAACTACATCCACCTCGAGGGTAGTGATCCTTTGCTCAATCTCTAAAACTGTGCCTTTATCCAACTCGATTGCAATAAGTTTACAAACCAGGAAGGGTTTAGAGTTAGGCAACTTAGTGCTAGTCCTCAAACCCCCATCTTTAATAGATTGGTCATAAGAGAGCCCAATCAAAACCCCCAAAGACCTCAACACAACTTTTGTCCATGCTACATCATCCCACAGGGTTATTTTATTGACAACAAAATTAGACAATGAAGATCTTTTAAGAATCCGTCCCGTCTGAGGCAACTTGGGCCTATTTACAATAGGAGAAGTGCCCTTACCAACTCCCCCCTTTTGCAGAAACAAGATATATCAAATGACTGGCATCAATAACCTCTAGATCCTTGGAAACCTCAAAAGCACACAAATGTTGACTCAACAGTCTCAATGGTCTCACTAGCACAACTCGTGGGACCAGAACCCACCACTGACACCATCAATTGAGCATAATGAATCGATGAAGTAGAGGGTTGCATGAGAGCATGCACCGATATTTCAAAATCGTCATCCTTTAGTATCCCAGTTTTCACCTTGTAACTTTCCATTCCACTTGCATTAGTGGGGTTTTTGCTCCTTTGTTATTGAAGAGGCATGGACATGTGCATGTGAGCTTGAGGAGAGAGCTACAATTATTTGCCCACCTATAATTATCACTATGAATAAGATGCCTCATATGGGTACAAGAAAATTGATGAATTTGTTACTATTGGAGGGGTATCATTTTGCCAAGATTGAGATATGGGATTCTCCCTATGATCACATATTTGCCTCTCTAAGGTAAGTTTTACATTTTTCTCCAATTTTCAAATGGTTTTGCATGCCTTGTATTCTACTAATTATATATCTAGGTGTGTTGGAGACAACCTTGTGGGTAAGGATGCCTTCAAAACAATATCACAACCACTACCTGGCTCAAAACTCATTCTTCGGTGTTTAGGGTTTCGTATATGTCATTCTTGTTATATTTGTCAATTCTATCTTTTTTGGTTTCTATTTTAGAATTGTGGGGCGAGGGGCGGGGGGGTGGTTGCTATATTTACATCCTTAAGACCTTCTCTAATTCTTTACTTTGTAAATCAACTTGAAGGATATATTTTTTATTCCTCCTAATCTAATCATGCAGGTGATTTGTGAGAGTTTTAGAATGGGGGGCCAGGGGGGGGGTTGGGTGGGAAGAGGTGGGCGGCTATATTTACATCCTCAAGGCCTTCTCTAATTCTTTGCTTTTAAATTAACTTGAAGGATCTATTTTTTAGTCCTCCCAATCTTATCATGTAGGTGACTTGTGAGATAACTAATGATTGTTTTTAAGGGTCTACTTTTTAATTTTTTCCAATCTTATCATACAAGTGACTTGTGAGATAACTAAAGATTGTTTAAGTGTCTTTATGGTCATACATATCACACTAATAAATCCATTCTTTATCCGTATCTTATAAATTATTATCAGTTTTTATATTTTCAATAGCAAATAGATACATGTTATATAAATCTATATTGATCAATTGTTTTTTATTTTTAATCTTCCATTGCCACTTTAGATTTACATTTTAAATAGTCTCTTAGACATCATAACTTTTTTTTTGATGGAGGGTTCAGACCTGCAAGGCAGCCCAACGAGGCATGAAGCCTGCGAGCTACCAACCAGCAAAGGCCACCTAGACGTTTTAGGAATCCGATACGGGCCCACTCGTGCCTGAAACCTCTTCGGCTTAGAGCCAAGGACTAAGGAGCATCCAGGCTGTCAAATTCGCCAAGGGCACGATCCCGGCATCATCCCTTATGATGTCCTTGGGCCTTGCACTCAGCAAGACTTTATCCCTGGTGGGCTCTTTGTGAAACATCATAACTTGAATTGGGTTTCTTTCATAATAATTTCAGCTTGAAATACAGCAAATTTACATGTCAAAATCTTTGTTTACTATCTGCATCAATTATTTGCACATCATGCATGTGATTTATTGCAATATGATTAATTATTTTGTCGAGTTACTTCTGCACTAAATTATACAAATAAATATTGGCTGATGACAAGCAATATGTTCATTATATTTTGTTTTTCATGCAATCCTTAGTCTTAAGCTGATTGAGGATAATTTAAAAGAAATAAGTTATAAATGCTTTCTCCTAATCTAATCTTTTATATATTAGTGTCTTCAAAAAGTAAAACTAGCTTCTGACTGAAGACATATTTCTGTATTTCTGCAAAATGAAGTGGAGTTTTGAGTTTTTAATTAGATTCTTCTAACTGAAGACATATTTCTGTATTTCTGCAAAATGAAGTGGAGTTTTGAGTCTTTAATTAGATTCACCTTTTCTCTATAAGGTGGAGGAAAATAATTCAACACCCATTACTAAAGATTTAATTGAGTGCTTAATATATCTACTGCATAATTGTCACAGAGGTATTATATTCTTGAAATCAGAGATAAATATTAGATCAGAAACAGCGAGATGTTCTATTTAAATAATGTTCAGGTCAATTCTAATTGTTGCAGCGTGATTTTAATTCTAGCTGTTGTTAACCTTCTCTTCAGCTTTAATTTCTCGGAACCTCCCTAGTCATAAACATAGCCTTTCAACAAAAAAATCCAAAGTTTGACTGCATTAATAGTCCCAAAAAGTATGCATAAAACTTCAAACAGAACTGTTATACTAAAAGTTACCAAAGAAAGCTTTTATCACTTTGTAATGCTGATTTTTTAAGCTTAAACGCACTATAGTGCATACAAACAAGAATGTGCCATATCTGCATTGCCAGCATTCAAAGAAACTAAGCTGCACTGCAACTCTTGTTTGGTTTGTTAACTAAACATAATATAATAATCACATGCCTCTTGTCAGCACTAATTTTGTTTGTGAAATGCTTAGCTTAGCCCTTTTATTAATGTTCTTTTTCTGGGGGGTAAACTATACATAATAATAATAATCACACGCCTCTTGGCTCCACTAATTTTGTTTTTGAAATGCCTAACTTAGCCCTTCTACTACATTCTTAATTGGAGGAATTGTAACACTTATGCTCTTTTGAAGCAAGGTTTCCAGCTTCATTCCAGCTAATTCAACCGATAATACAAATGTCACTTGAAAAAATTAGGAGGTCGTAAATTCTGATCATTGCCCAAAAATTGTTCCAAACTGATCTGTTCAACATAAAAGATTGAACATTTTAGCTGTGTCAATATCCTTGTTTGTGAAAACAAATTTTGAACTTCTTTGTGTTTGCAGCAGAGCTGGCCATATCTTCAGTGAACTGGGTTTGATGTTGCACTTGCTCCTCCATCTTTTTCTTGTGTTTCTTTCATCTAATTTTTATATTTCATGATTACATTTTCTGTGTGATCATCCTATATTTCCCTACCTGCATCTTCCAATTCCTGAAAGATAAAAAATGAGGAACTATAAAAGACATACTGACGAATTTTATTACCTTGCCAAAATTGTTACCTTGCATTAAATAGAAAAGAGTGCATCGTTGGTTGTTTTGCTAATTTTGGGCCTTTCATTTGCTAGCATTTCCCTTGTTCTGTTGCTGTTAAAACAGAAATAAGATCTAAATTAGCGAACTGAATGCTAATGAGTGAAAAGAAGTTGATTGGCAATCAGAGAGCTCAAACCTGGAAAATAGGAATGATGTTGGGAACTTCTTTGGTCTGTTAGGGTCAGTGTGCCTTCCTCGTTCTGCTGCTGCTTTTGTAGAACAGAGGAAAGAAAAATCAATTACTGGCATAAGGTACCTGATGAGGCAGTGTTTGTATAACAAGAAAAGTAGCCAACATATTTTGCATATTATATTTATTAAACACTGAATTATGTTGCTGTTCATCATGAAGAAGCTTTTGTGCTTCATTTTTGCGCTTCTTTTATCCAACGAACTTCAAAGTCATTAGGAGGTTAGCTCTATTCCTTTAAGGATCTTATGCAGAAACAAGATTACACAAGCTGTTAAGTCTGGAGAACTACCTGCAGGCATGCTTCCTTTTCAGCCTCATATTTATCATTGTATCGTTTCTTCTCTTCTGCATTCAAAACCTTCCACTTTTCTCCCATAATTGTTCCCATGTCTTTAAATGAGATATTTTCATTCTCCGATTTCATCTGTACGCAAAATAACAAAACATTGTTGGAATAGGAAAATGGTTAAACACTGCTCATGAAATATGGTCAGTAAAGATTGACTCTAAAATTACACAGTTGAATGCACATAAAATGTCATATTTATGTTGATAGATTGCAAACACTCCACTTCATGTAAACAAATAAGGGCATAAGCCAGGGAGCTGTATAAGGTATAACTATAAGGCAGAACACTTGCTAAGGTTTTGATCCCATGGAATCTCTTGATCCCATAGCCTTGAATTCAGTGTATTATTAAGATGGATTAACTTTCAAGCAGTCCTTAAACTTCATCTTATGAGCATTATCAAGATATAAAAGTGCTAAGTGAACCATTCATGCTCATGAGTGATGGGTTCTTGTCTACTAATGACGAACAGCATATAATCTGATGGTCAAAATAAATATTATCCATGTTGAGCAAAGTAAGGTGAGCAGGAAATAGTGCTTTGAGTTTCCATCGAGAAGGGAAATGTTGTAGGTTGGAGAGGAGGATGACGACAATGAGAGGGTGGTGAAGTCAACTAGTGGAGCAGAAGTAGGGGGTGACTGGTGCAGCCTCTTAATGAGAAGGAAGAAGAAAGTCTGTTTGCATAATGGTTGGAGGATTGACAAGCAGCCTTTGCTCACCTTGTTTCTAAACCTACTGTCGCAAGTGATCCTATTGCAGATGGAGGTCCTTCATTGTCAATAGGATGGGGATAGGATTTGTAGATAGACTTCTCCCTTCCGTGAGCTGTACTAGAAGATGCATTACAGCATCTGAATCCAGGAGAGGTCTTGGCTCTATCAACCAGCACAATTGTTGAGGTTGCGTCCACTTTGGGTGAGGTTCCCCTCCTTCCCCTTCTATGAAAACAGAGATGGAGCTTATTCCTCCTCTCCCTGGCAAGACCAATGCCGATTTCGATTAATTGTGTTTGGCGATTAGGGAATCTGATGCATGCAACTTCGTTTTCTGTAAGAATATGGCCTGTGTCAAGCGCACAGAAGCCAATGTGCTATCTAAATTGGTTGTGGGTGATCAATGTCCTTTACTCAATGGTTGAAACTTGAAAGATCTTTGTCCAAGATTTACAGCACCATCCTCAGGAACTTTTCTAAATGCCATGCCAAACAGTGATGTGGTGAGAAAATGGACTCAAAGGAAATGGAAACTATCTAGCCAAATAGAAAGGTCTTGACCATGTCTCATAGTTTCTTCCTTGTTTCCTTCTTCAATCAAGTTGATTGTGAGGAGAACCTTTAAAGTGTGATCACTGGCTTGAGGGCTATTGAGGCTCTTCCTTCCAAAGCAAATCAAGCTATAGATCTAACAAAAGAATAATATAATAGATTTCTCACTCTGACAAAACCATGCTATATTAGATTCACCACATTTTGATTTAGGGTAATTGTACCATGCAGCAAGCCCTGCTTAAGCCAAGTCTAGAATGCCCTTATTGGGAATTTTTCAAGTGCTAAGCAAACATTGATCTGATGAGAAGATGTGCATAAAGGAAATGGAACTGTCGAGTCAAACAGAGCTCTTGGCTAAGTTCCATGGTTTCTTCATCATTTCCTGTTTCAACCAAGTTGACTATGTCAAAACCCGTTCAAGTGGTCCCTACTTCTATGGCCAATCAGTCTTCCTTCAAAAATGGAAACCGGAGTTTCATCCATTGAAAGAATGCTATAATAGGTTCCTCATTTGGGTCAGATTGCTAGGCCTGTCATTAGAATATTGGGAAGAAGAGGTTTTGTCAAGTATTGGCAGCAACAATCAATCTTGTGGTTTCAACCAAGACATGACTGTTGCATACTAGTTTTTGCATCAATGCTTATGTTAGTAAGATACTGTCATATCCTTGTATTCCAAATCTGGTGTCCAAAAGCTGAATATAGAGTTAGAGTTAGAATTGGATGTTTAATCGTTATGCCCTAGGGTTAGCCACTCAACTTTTGTTTTGTCTAGGTAATAGGAGGAAGCACAATGCATTGCAAAGGAAATGTAGTTGTATATTTCCTCAAGTGAATGAAGAGACACCCTTCTCAGAAATGGTGATAAATAAGTCCAATCATATTATGTCTACTAATGAGAGGAGCACAAAGTGGAAAGGCTGGAGCTTCTGTTGGTGTGGTCCTGCTGCTAGTCCTTAGGGGGTTGCTTGGTGCAAGGCCTATTAGGAACTTTGGCACAAGGACCTTAGGTAAACCTCGTGATCTAATGAGCTTAGTTCTGTTGTCAGAGATGGGATGTTGGAATGGTATTACAGCCACTGGGTGAGTAGAACTATGAAAATATTTAGAGCTCTCTAGTTCTGCAGGTTTTATCAACTTGACTTGTTTCTTTTGAGAAGTCTATACTTAGTTTCAGAATTGTTGCTCAGGATATGTAAGTAGCTTTCTTGTAGTAGCCTAAGCCTGCTCATTCTTATTGTTTTTCGTTTTGTCTTCAATGTTCTATCTATTCTTGACTATGTAAATACTAAAAAGGCTTGTTGACCTTTCAAAAACCCTCTTTTTACCTGTACCCAAAAAACTCCACCTATATATATATAACAGAACATGTTAGGATATGGTTAAGAAGATTTGATACATTTTATAAGGCAAATTGGGATAAATGAGGCATTTAGCCCACCTGATTCCACTGGTCTTGACACCATAAAATATATGGCAGAGCAGGCTCCTCCAGTCTATTGGGGTCACTTATCTTCTTGTCCTTCTCCTGCTGCTTAGCAAGCTCCATCATGCGGAGAGACTGCTCCAAAGGGTAACTCTGTTTGCATACAGAATCACAACAATTGAATTCCTGAAAAGCATTTGATAGCCTTCATGAGCTAAATTTAACAAAATCAACAAGCTGAAGGAACACATACGCCAACTAAAATCTTCTAGATGATTGAAAAAGATGAATTTTTTCTCCTCATTCAGAAACAGAAGATTAAAACATCAAAACACTTCGAGCAGCAAGGATGCTAGAGCAATCATATTCTTAGATTATGTAGTTTCAAAATCTGCTATGACTGCTCTTACAAAACATCCAGGCAAATCTACCTTATAAGACAACAAAATAGACCAAAATGAATCCAGGGTTCCATGAAAAAACAGGTGCAGAACAGAACTCCATGTAAATGGGGCCATGTTTTATCATTTATGTGAACCAAGCTAGACTATACCCCACGCAATGAATAGCAATAGAGCTAACATTTTATGCGGATACTGCCCTATTCAAATCCTACACAATCTAGGGAAACGAAGATAGGGCTTTCTACAGAATTCTTAAGTAATCTATATGCTTATGCAAATTCAATGTGTTATTGAAAAGTTTCACTAGAACAAATATCAGAGAGGCAAGAAAGCAACAAGCAAAATGAGAAAAGTGGTAAGAGTAAAAAGGACCCTTGTTTCTGAAGATCGGGACTGCAATAAGAACCACACAAAAAAGAAACCCTAAATCCTGGTGACCCAAAGCTTATTCGAATTACAGGAAGAACCACCCCAGCACCACGAACAGTAAAGGCCCCACATTCTCCCACTGAACAGCTTGCTAGAGCCTTTATCCTACCCATTATGACCTAATCCCAGAACCAAAGAAACCAAACCCTAAACTATCAAACACGAAGGCGTTGGATCCAAATACAAAAAAGGAGTCCAAATACCAACCAATGCAGCCTTCAAATCCTTCAATTTCTGCAACTTTCGAAGCTGCAACTGAAGCATTTCCTGAGCCTTTGCCTTGATCTCGAGCTCTGCCTCCTGCTGCTTCAGAAGGGCATCTCGCTCATCCAACAACTTGTCAGTTTTCTCCTTATCTATATTCAGTTTCTGGAGCCTTAACCTCACCGCTTGCAACTCCTCCTCCAGGAAAGAATTACTTTTTATCGGGCAACTTGGACTTGAAGCGAGGGCTTTCCCATGATTCTGTCGGACTGATCTACTAATAGCAGCCCCTTTGTGGCTTGGGACGTGGCCTGTTTTCTTTGAAAACGAAGACGGTGGAGCAGGGAGAAAATTCGAAACATTCTTAAGAGTCTCCTTCTTACGCTGTCTCTGCTTGTGAGCAGCCACTCCTCTGTTCTCCTTGTCTGCCGCTGCTTCTCTTTGCACATTTCTGGACTTAACCATATTCTTCTCATTTTTCCAACCGGGGGATTTCCTCCACTTTTTAGGCCTGCTCTGCTCGCATTCTGTATTCATCTTTTCTGCCCTGGCATCCGTTTTTCCTGCTCCGATCTCAAATGAAACAATTAGTCTCATTAACAGACTGCGTTCACCTCATATTTAAAACTGAGGTTAACGTCTATATAACGGCTAGTTGATTCACTCTGTTAGTGTTCAAAAGTTAATTGTATTAATGTTTTAATCACATGTAATGATATCACGACTCATAATATTATAGAGGGAAATAGTGAATATATTAGTTCACATTATCTTGTTTTATAATATTCACTATTTCTTTCTATCTTTTATTTAAATGATAGATTATGGAGTTATTGATGTGAGTTTTATTTCACAACATGTAGAATCAAATATATGATGTTTCAAAATGATATACTAAAGATTCAATTGTCTTTTGACATAAAATGATATGTCATGCTAAGTTTACAATGTAAGATCATGAAATGACTTCAAGGTCCATTTTATCGTGGATACTTGCTCTGTGAAATAACGAAATTTGTTGGCTATCACAAAGTGACATACATTATTCATTCAATGGATGTCAACTCTTGCACTTCTAAATATTTGGTTTTACAGTGTGCAAAGAAAATATAGTTCAACTTTTCCACTTTAACTCCAACTTGAATTTCTAATCTTTATTTCTACTTCTACTTCTACTATAAATGCAAGAAATCCTAGATAGACTTGGACTCTCCTAGATGTAATCTCCTCAGCAACTCCACCCATCTAGTGCAAGTTTTTCAGGAACACTCAAATTGATTTCCAATCCCATCAAATGGATGCAAACTAAAGATTGAATATGAATTAAATTTAAGTACTTCAAATATTGGATAGGCCAACTTGGGTTTACATGTTTAATTTGAGGAGGGCAAAATCCACCCTCCGATGAACTAACTTTTCATGATCCTTGCGTAGACCATCTTAAGCGCTCCTTACCTTAACTTTCACAACGTTCATATCTTATCTAGATGCCCTAAGACGCCCTCAATTTGATTTTGGATCAAAGGCATGAGGACTACGACTTAGAGTTGAGCCCAAATGTACACATATCGAGAGGGCAGATTCCCTTCCTCTCTTAGAGGAATCATCATTCCCACGTCAAAATCATACATTCTGCATCATACGTTCTGATCGAAAATTGGCTCTATAAGAGGTTTAAATCCTCCATAGTGAGTGGATTCCAACGGAAGCATAATTGTTTTTTTGAAATTAAAATAACCAACTTATATGAATGCACAAAAATAAATAGTGACATAAGGAAATTTAAATATTTTTAGGTGTAGTAAAATTTTTTAAAATAATTTTTAAATAAATATTTATTTAAAATATTTATACTAGTAGTTTACAATTTCAATTCATTTCTAAAGACCAACTGAATCTTATACTTCAAACTAGAGGTAAAATAAGCTAGACAAAAAGAGGAGGTCCTTGTTTGACGAGATGATGGTGGACAAATAGGAGTGTGATCTAAAATATTGAAGCAAATAAATTTAACACTTTTAAATCTGTCAAAATAAATTGGTAAGACTTTTCAAAAGTCTTAATAAAAATGTTTTTTTATTTAATTGTATATTTGTTTTATTGAAGATTTATTTGGTAAATTGTTAGAAGGAGAAGGGAGATGATATGGGTTGCAAACCTAGTATCTAAAAATGTAGGGATGGGGTGTGACAAGAGGATTGGGAAAATGGAAGATATTTTTGCATCAATATTTTAGATGATACTTAATGAATGAATAAATGAATATTCTTAATCATGTCTTGGAAGACAAACAACGTATGGAACCCACAAATAGTACTAAATTAGATAAGCTAAAAAATTAAAAAGAAGAGAAGAATCAAAATATGGATTGCAAACTTACACTTTTAAAGAAGGAAGGGATAGAGAGGTGACAATAAGATGGGATTATGAAGGATAAAGGATCCTCTTAGCATCTCCTTAACCCTATTGACTTTAAAGTATTCAAGTCTTGATCCAAATCAAACTCTCATCTTGATAATAATATACTATTAAGTTCGATCTAAAATGTCAATGCAAAAATATACTATTGATTCCAAAAGCACTTTTACCCACTTAATTAATAGTGGAATAATCAAATCTATCCAGAATTATTATCAAATTGTTAAACACAAATATTTATGGATAGCCAAGCCCTTCATATTTTGATTTACAATAATATTTTTTGTTGGAAATCTAATAGGGAAAGTGTGATACAAAGAAAGGGTAGGGGGGTGAATCCAAATCTATAAAAAGTCTCTTATTTCAAACATGAAACATATTTGATATCACCAAATAAAACCTTCATTTAAATATTCATCTCATATCAATGTAACCATTCACATCAACATAATATCAGATCTACTTTCTAACTTCATGAATGTAAACTCATAAACACATAACACATTGACACATAGATCTGGTAACATAGAAACCCTTCAAGGTGAACGTAAAACTGCAGTGGGGATGACACTGACAAAATCTTCACTACTTCAGCAATAAAGGTGTTCATGTTAAGGCTACAATGATTTGATCACTTTTGATGATCTACAGTGTAAGGGGTTTTCCCTTTTAAAGGCTAGAAGAATTGCTACGTTCTACCTTGGTTAAAGGATTTTACATCACAATGAAGTGACTACTTTGTTAGGAGATTTAAATTAGTCAGTTAAAGCTACTCTATTAAGAGATTTAAACCCTGAAACATATACTAGAATGTTTTGTACCCGATCCTTTGGTTAGTACTTCAATGCTTGATAACAAATTTCCTCTATGAAATATAATATCACCTAACTATGATAGATCTCCTATGTATCTACTCAAAAACACATCATTGTATTGCTTAGCCTCTGCACTCTGATTCATAATGAAAACTTTGCATGCAATTAGAATCCTCACGCACACACATGCCCATACATACTCATGTTTTGAACTAGGTCATAAACCCTCCTTAAATAGATGTCTAGGTGAGCCTTCTAGATCCAAATCGATGATCTAGAATCAATCCTTTTGTTGCTTAGTCATTGCATTTTTCTGATTGGTGGATTCCCTTACCTAGGGATTAATGGCCTTCCTTTGAATGCCTAATCACCTCCTTGATCACCTCCTCAGTCTTCAAAACATGCTTCTAGCTTGATAAAAAGGGTTAACATAAGATTTTGTGTCATTCCAAAAAAATATGTTAAATTGTGTTACTTGACACTTACATCACATTGGTGCTCGACATAAACTATTTCTTCATGTTGTCCCTCGGCCTTGACTATGCTCGGAATGAACAAAATAACTTAGCCTCTATATCACTTGATGTGAACCGATATCCCTAACAAAATTGACATTCATTGGAGTACTCAACAACCATTAGCCTGCTCAATAGTAAATACTATTCGACACATGACTTGGAGTATTTACAAGTCTTCACTCCTTAGCTTAGCTTATATAGGATGACTCGGTCGTAATGATGACCAAATAATCCTACCTTGTGAATGACTAAGTGTTTGACACTAATAGACAACATGACTTAAGGATTAGCAATCCCCCTCTTTTACATTAGTGGCAAAAATACTTCATCATGAACTTTCAATGCTATTCAATACAAAATTGAAACACAAGCACTCACCCTTAGAATATATTCCATACCTTCACTTGGTATACACTATACATGTTCTGACTCTACACTCAGTATATAGATGTTCAAAACTTCAAAACTTCAAAAAAAATTGCTATTTTCCAATCTATGCCCCTTTACTACCTTCATATATCCATTTTTTTATTTTCATTCTCCCCTTGTTTTTGTCACTTATGTCTACTAGGATGAGGATGTCAAACCAAACTTATCCAAAAATGATTTGTGAATTTGATAAATACTACTCAAAGTATTATACCAATTATTTCTTATGGATTCAATTGCTTGAATATCTAGCTCTAGTTTTACTGCAAGATCCACCAAAGTGTCAACAAATGATAAATTTGGATCAACATGGACTAATTCATTTTCATTCTTCAAATGCAACTGCATAACCTAAAGGTGAGGTGTCATCATGGCTTGTATAGAGATCAACTTTTCTCTGATCCTACTATATTTAGTGGTCAATTCTATAAACCTAGCCCATTGATAATTTATCTTAAATAAGTGTGAAACATTAGAATTTGCATCTAATGATAGTGTATTTGCAATGTATATTTGCAAGTCAACTTCTAGTTGATCCATCTTCTCTATAATATCATTTTGTAAGTTGAGCTATCACACAAATTTCTAAACATTATATTTACATTATTTGAAACTTGTTTCAAATTGGTCACAAGTTTAGACAACTCAACCTATCTTACAACAATCTTTGATGCTACCTTTTCCATCACTTTCTTTTCAAACTTCTTCTCTTACCATTCCATCATATAGAATTTTAATTAACTGCTCAACAATAGAAGTATTCTCATCCAAATTATCAGTGACAAAAGAATTGAGAAATATATATTTTATATCATATAACACCTTATTTTGTGCTTGTTTCTACTAGTGCTCTCTTCTCAACTTGTTTTTCCTTTCGTGCAAATATTTCACTTGGTCTTCAACCAAAGTTGACTTGTCCCAATTTGGTATAACAATATCCTCTTCAAGTGTAATAGAATTAGCTTGAAATGAAATAGGGGACTAGACTATTTGAAATACAATAGGAAAAGTAACCTTTGAGAGGGGGGCGAGGGTGGGGCATGAATTAGTCCTTCAAAACTTTAACCATAAACTCATTCACTACACATCCATCTCACAATTTTCATGTAAACTAAAATAGCTAGCTAAACATATTCATCCATAGTATGAAAGCAAATAACATTCAACACATGTATGACACAAGATATTTGGTTACCTAGAAACCCTCCAATGAGAAGGTAAAACTGGGGTGGGGATGACACCCACAAATCTCCACTGCCACAGTAATAAAGTGTATCCAGTGAAAGTTACAATGTTTGATCATGAAACATGATCTACCCTGTGAAAGGTTTTCCCTATTAAAGTCTTATAAGATTGTTAGATCTTACTTTGTTAAAGAATTTCAACACCTTGTTAGAAGTGTTCTTGGTAAAAGGACTTTAACTTACAATGAAGTAAGCACTCTATTAAAGAATTCACAACAACCTATTAAGACTACTCTATTAAGATATTTAACTAATTCAATTGTTAGAATGTCTCAACAATGATCATGTGTTAACATTGTCCTACTAGATTACATATCACCTCTTTCCTGATGTGAACTTGATCCTCACTGATCAAATGTCTCTCTTCTATCATCTAACTCCTTTCCTTTGTTCTTCTTTAACTGATTATGCAATGTGTCTCAATTCATAATACCTTAGTCATCATGAATGCTTTGTTTGCACATGCAAACTTCTCTCTTTTCTCCTTCCACATTCATAAAAATTTTAGGGTTTGTCCTCCTTAAGAAGACCTAGATGACTTAGGGTTAGCGTTGGAAATATTCAAGACTATGCTAGGTTATTGAGAAGGGAGGGGTGAATTAGTAATCTTAAAACTTTATCAATTACAAATCTTAATTGCATGCATGAAAAACTCGAAACATAAAACATTTATAACACTTGAACAAAATGATTTGGTGACCTAGGAACCTTCCAAATAGAAAGTAAAACTAGGGTGGGGATGATACCCACAAAACTTCAATACTGCAACATAAAGTTGGCCTATTAAGGCTTACATTGATCACTTCTAATGATCTTCCTTGTTAGGAGCAATTAGGACTACTAGGTCCACCTTGTTAGAGGTTTTACAAACACACAATGAAGTATGCACTCTACTAAGAGATTTAAGAAAGACTGTTAAGTCTACCTTATGAAAGGAATTTGACTGGTTCACCCATTAGGATGAAATACTAGATCTCTGACTTACAAGTAGATTGCTGATAGAGATTCCTTCATTGTACTGATCACCTTTCTGTGATAGATTTGTCACTACTGCTCCTTATGCTAATATGGCCTTCATAAATCTTTGTCTACTGCTTACATTCACATTCTTGGACTTGCATTATAGACACATTGCATTCCATACATTCATATTGATATTATACAATACATCACATATATATATCAAACCAATTTGCAAAATTTCAAAGTTGGCCATCATATAGGTTAACACATATATCAAAAAGTTGGCCCAAATGAAGACACTCAAGTTTTGAAGATTGACTTGGTGAAGTTCTGATATACGACACTCACTATTATTACTTAGCATTGTCATGCACTCGATAGATGTAGAAGCTTGGTCCATACTAATCACTTCAAAGTAGTCTTGAACTTGATCTGCATTGGTGACCCAGTAGATACTATGTAACTTGGCATACATTGAATCACTTGGTAAAAACATAAGCTCAGTTTACACTAGATTTACATTCCATGAGCTATGAATTCAGTAGAAACTACAATGCTTAGTAACCACTGAAATGCTCAGTAGCTACTAGAATTAGTCCAAAAAACTTGGTAGTAATTGTAGAGCTTGGTGGCTACTGAATTATATGGCAGACATTTTAGACTATTCAATGAGCTCAGTAGCCATACAAAATATGAATAAGTGTGTGTTACTAATAACAAACTTGATTGATATGTCAACAATCTCCCCCTTTGGCATTAGTGACAAAAACACTTATCAACCAAAATTTTATATACATCACCATGTGATACTAGCTCAACAGAATATACTTATTTGAAATTTTTCAAAATTTATCTTTGTAAGGTATACTATACATCATCTATTATATACATTCTCCTCATAGCATGTTTCTCCCCCATACTATGTGTCTCTCCATATATAGTATACCATGTATCTCAACAATAATCTCCCCCTTTTTGACAATAATGCCAAAGATTTATTCAAAACTTATCTACATGGAGACACCAAAATGAGATAAAAAATTAGAATGTACCTTAAGAATAAGTGCCAAGTTTTTATCCCAATTATCTTGCAAAATCTTGCATGTATGTAGAGCAATTTGCACTTCTGCAGAGAGTTCTATCATGTGATCTACAATAGAGAAGTTATTGTCATGGATCAAGGTTTTTGAGTAAACAATATGTTTCTGCATTGTATCGATGATAGGAAGGATCATATTCTAAATATCAATCAATGTTGACTGGATCCTTGCTTCTTCTCTTAACAATTCTTCCTACATGTTTGACAAAAATCTTATCTTCAGGTGATGTGTAGAGCTTGAACTATGGTCAACTTGCAATTGCTAAGCACTGGCTTTCAAATCCTCATCGATTTTTGACAGTTTTCCCTTTATTTCCTTAGTGAACTTAGAAATACCACACAACTTCACAAAAAGTGATTTCACATTGGTGCAGGAGGTCTCAAGATTGATCAAAATTGATGAAAGCTCAACTTGATGAATAACAATTTGTTGAGCAATGTGCTCCAGCACTTTACTATCAAATTTCTTTTCAACTTTCTCAATTAGCTTGTCTTGTCCACTAGTGTCCTCATTGAAAATTTGGACTGCTTATACTAATTGTAACAAAATAGGTTGAGAGGTATCAACCTCAATTCCTATAGCCTTAGACAAAATAATTTTAGCATCATCTATAATTAAATAGTCTCTATCTCTTTCTTCTCTTAATTTTTGTTACTTTTCCTTTTTTTAAAGAATTTCACCAAATTCATGCATTTTATTTGCAAAAAAATTATGAATATCCCATTTGGGAATTTCTATTTCCTCATCTAAGTCTATGTCATCCTCTATGTCCTTTCCTTTACTCAAAAGTTTTGTACTCAGTTGAGCCTTAGGTTCAACTGTCCTTGTACTTAATGCTTTTGTGTTCGGAATGGAAACAATAGTTGATATACTAGGACTTGTAGTAAAAATTGATATAGTACTAACTGATGGAATACTAATAGGAATGCTTGTTGAATCCAAAACTAAAGAAGTCATAACTACAATATCCAAAACTGAAGTAGACCAAACTATAGAAGACACTATATTTATGATTGATGACATCAACTCGGTAGCTAAAGAAGAGAGAGGTTGCAGCTTGGTAGATGAAGTGGAAGTCACTTCTGTTAATGATACAATTAGCTAAGTGGGGAAAAGAGTGATTGGACATTTGAAGTGTCTATCTTTGAGCTTGATATAGCTACTAATTTTCTTGGAGAGTGAGGAAGTGAGGCAATGACTATAGTTACTATCTTCATTGGGTCAGTCTCCTCATCATCTTCCTTATCTTCCTTGGTAGCTTCTGCCTCTTTATCTTCAAGTCATCTTCCTCATTGTCAAAACATGTAGGCTTAGTATAAGTTTCATTAGTATCACTGTCATCATCATCATCCTTTACATCTACTGGGAAGTCACTTGGTTTATGCATATGATAAATATTCTTCCACATGTTTGTAGCATTTTTAACTACATGCTCTATATCTTTGATCAAAGTTAATCATGTATTAAACCTAAGAGTCATTTTATCTTCATTTTTCTTCAAAGACTCTTTTAGCTCAGCATATGTCATGCTTGGTAGTAACTACCTTAGGGTTTGTGCATAAATGTCTTTTGTTGTTTGCATTGCAAAGTCCCATCTTGGCTTTATTTTCTCTAACAATTCATTAGAGATTTGAGAGGCAATTTGATCTGGTGAATACTTCCATTTTCCCATTTTGGTCAACACCAGTTCTTCCACCTATTTCTTCTTTTCCTCTCTCCTTGTTTCATTCTTCAAGATTTGAAGTTTGTTATACTTGCACCTTCTTCCATTTGTTTCAAATTTTCTTGGAAGTGGGAGGAGGTTTGCTAAGGACAATATCACTTCCTTTCTTCTTGGACCTCCTTGTAAAGATTGTAGTGGATGGCTTAGGTGGCTTGGTGATGATCACCTTGCCTTTCTTCTTCATAGGTTCTTCTTCCTTTTTTTATTCCTCTTCATCCTCTACCTCTTCTACATCTTCTCCTTTGCCTCAACTAACATGAGAGGTGTGCTAGTTTTTAGTTTAGCTATCCTCCTCTTTCCTTTGTTAACTGCCTGAGAGAGTTTTATCTCTAGCTCTATCCTTGCCTTGGCTTTATCATAGGTTCCAAAGTATGATACCTTTGGATCAATAGGTTCATTAATTAGAGTTTCAATAATATCGTTTACTTCATCAATATTCACCTCATAAGGAAGAGGTTTTACCCACACAATTCTGGGCTTTATTGCTTGGATGAAAACTTTGTCACAATCTACCATAAAGCACACATCATTTTTGTAATCCTTAACTAACTTCTTAGGTATCCTAAACCTATTGTTCATTTTCTCTTTGAACAGTTCAAAGTAGTTGTCCATAATGTTGACATAGTTCTCTCCCATTTCTACAATGTATTCATTTATCTGGTATAATACAGGTACATCTTTCCTCCATACTACCATGCCTTTGGAAGGGGAGAACTTTTGAACATAAAAGAAAAAAGAAGTCAAAAGTGAACCAAATTTATAGGGGTTAATCTTGGATGTCTTGATACTTTCCATATTTTTTTTGAGTTTCTTCAACAACAAATCTACCAAGTCATAAGATAGATTGTTTTTCACCACTTTATAAGCTAAGTCCATGACTTCACACGATACATTGTTAAGATGACTCAAACTATATATCTTATGTGCTATAACATGAATCCCAAATTTTATCTTTGCATCTGTCACACTACTAATTTTCATGCCTCTGTTGTCCCACTTTGCTAGGGTTTTCTTTTCCAGCTTAGCTCGATGTAGGGTTTTGGTGGTTTTAGCTTTGGTGAGTATGGAGAGGCTAGTGATGTGATGAACCATTTTCTTTGTAATCACAAGAGGTTGCTCAAGCCATAGTTAACCATTATGCACTTGTCTTAGAATGTATCTAATCCTTTTAATTTAAAAACCTTGGGGCATGTAGAGAATATACATTAATCCTTTATCTTCTAAATGCTTATGCTCAGGTTTAAGAATTCTATTAACACACAATTCACCTAGGGCATCATCCATTTCTAGGGTACCAATTTCTTGAATAGAGCACTTGAAATGAGTATGAATATCATTAATAAGGAGTACCTAAAGAGGGATTTATGATTGAGCTCCGCTTGAGTCAAGGGTTTCTACATCCATGGGTACAAGTTTGAAATCTGACACTTTCTACTCGACTCCTTGAACCAACATCTCAGACCCTCTCTTCACTTTGCTACTACTAGTGGATGCCATTTTACTCGAAAAACTATGAGAACCTTGATAACTTTCTGCAAATTTTCTTAAAGTCACTTGATCGCACTTTAAATGGCTTCTTCACAATAGCATTTAGATTTCATGATTGAGAAATGAGTTTGATTTCATGCTTTTTGTTAAAGATTCACCATTAATGCTTGGTATGAAGGTAGTTGAGTTGACATCATGCTTGAGATCATGCTTGACAACTTGTCATCCACTATTCTATTGATTACTCAGTGAAGGCTTCGTGACATGGTAACCATGTTTGTCTTGTTACTCCCAACCTTACTCGGTAGAGTCCATGGATCGAACTTACTCGGTAGAGAAGGTAACTTGATGATAACTGATATTGATCTTCCTCAATGATCCTTTTGCATCTTGAATACTAATCTAGATCTTTGTCACCTTTCAATTGAAACTATTTGAATGTGATCTTGATAATTTAGTTCTAGTTCTCCTTTGGAAACCTAGTTAGAAATGGTGGAGTCATCCACTTCTTGAGTGACATGACCATCATTACTTTGACTGGCATCCTTAGTAGATTTAGGAATCCATTGCTGCCTCATCTACTTTCAAATGTTATACACTTTTGCCTTCTTTTCATCTTCAATTTTACTTGTATTCATGCAATTTTTGGCTAGATGACCAAGTTTGGTACAAGTGAAACATCGTATGGTGGTATCTCTCTTCCTTGTGTGATGTTTAACATAATTCATGCCAATGTGTCAAAATTCTCTACAGTAATGACATCTTTAACAAGTGTTGTAGTCCCATCTGAATATTGTTTTCACAATTTTCTCTACTAGATTGAATGACTTGGTTCTGCATTATGATGCCTTGTGACCTTGTTTCTTGTACTTGTGACACTTGCCCTCAAATTTTGGTTTCTCTTTGCATTCATTAGCCATGTGACCATACTGATTGCAATTGTAGCATTTTCCATTTAATTTTTCTTTACCATTACTCTAACATTTGTTTGATGTATGACCTATCTTATCATGATGATTGCAAGTAGGTCTTTGATTCCTTTAAGCACCTTGTTCAGAGGAACCATGTTTTCTTGAGATTTCATCATTCTCTCATTGATTTTCCTTTCAGTGTTTAGGTCATTTTTCAATCTTTCACTAGTTTTATTTTCAAATCTTAGCTCATTTCTTATTCTTTCATTGATTTGTCTTTCTAAATTTAGATCATTCCTTAATCTTTCATTGATCTATCTTTGGGTCATGATTTCCTCATTTGCATTTAAGATTTGATCCATAAGATCTACATGCTAAAGGGATTGGTTTTGGATCTCATTGTTTCTTCCATCCATTTCCTCTTTTATTTTGTTCCTCTATTCCAAGATTTCACACAACCTTACTGACTGAATTTATTGTTCTCTTTTTAGCTTTCTTACTTCTTCTTGTAGGGAACCATTCTTCTCAAGGAATTCTTTGATTGCATCATTTGCTTCATCTGAATTGCTTGAAAGGAAAAAATCTTCAATTCTCTCTTCAATGTATTGATGATCATTCATCTAATTTGCAACTTTCTTCCTTCTTTTTAGGGATTGTGAAAGTTGCTCCTTTTCTTTCTTGAGTTGAGCAATGACCATTTGTAGATCCAACTTTTCATTGTCAATTGCCTTATCAAGTCTGAATATCTTCAATATCCTTGATCTTTGCTCAAATTCTCAAACATTTTCCTGAGAACCACAAAGCTCTGATACCAATTGTTGGAAATATTCAAGACTGTGCTAGGTTGCTAAGAGGGGAGGGGTGAATCAGTAACCTTAATACTTTATCAATTACAGATCTTAATTGCATGCATGACAAACTGGAAACATAAAACACTTATAACACTTGAACACAATGATTTGGTGACCCAAAAACCTTCCAAATAGAAAGTAAAACTAGGGTGGGAATGATACCCACAAAAATTTGATACCGTAGCATAAAGTTGGCCTGTTACGGCTTACATTGATCACTTCTAATGATCTGCCCTATTAATAGCAATTAGGACTACTAGATCCACCTTGTTAGAGGTTTTACAAACACACAATGAAGTATGCACTCTATTGAGAGATTTTAGAAAGACTGTTAAGTCTACCTTGTGAAAGGATTTTGACTGTTCACTTGTTAGGATGAAATAGTAGATCTCTGACTTACAACTAGATTGCTGATAGACATTCCTTGATTGTATTGATCACCTTTCTGTGATAGATTTTTCATTGCTGCTCCTTATGCTGATATGACCTTCATAAATCTTTTTCTGTTGCTTACATTCACATTCTTGCACTTGCATTACATACGCATTGCATTCCATACATTCATATTGATATGATACAATACATCACACACACACACACACACACACACACACACACACACACACACACACACACACACACACACACACACACACACACACACAAATCAAAACAATTTGCAAAATTACAAAGTTGACCATCATATAGGTTAGCACATATATCACAAAGTCAACCCACATAAAGACACTCAGGTTCTGAAGACTGACTTGGAGAAGTTCTAATACACAATGCCCACTGCCATTACTCAGCATCATCATGCACTCTGTAGATGTAGAAGCTCAGTCCATATTGATCACTTCAAAGAAGTCTTGAACTCGGTCTACACTAGTGACCCAGTAGATACTATGTAACTTGGCATACACTGAATCACTCAGTAAATACATAAGCTCAATTTACACTAGCTTCGCATTCCATGAGCTATAAATTTGGTAGAAGCTGCAATGCTCGGTAACCACTAAAATGGTTGGGTTGAACTACTAGACTAAATCTTCTCAGTTTAAACTGTTGGGCTTCACACTAACTGAATACACTTGGTAACCACTAAAATGCTCGATAGCTACTGGAATTATTCTAGAAAACTTAGTAGCAAATGTAGAGCTCGGTGGCTACTGAATTATATGGCAGACACTGTAGACTATTCAATGAGCTTGGTAGCCATACAAAATCTAAATAAGTGTGTGTTACTAATAAAAAACTTGACTGATATGTCAACAGTTAGGTATGAATCAATGATTGTGATTCACCCATATTTTTGCTTAATCTTTCCCCTTTTCTAATTGGCTACATGTACTACATAGGGATTCTCAATAGAGATTCATCCTTATCATCTAAGATTGCAAAACATTAATCCCTAAGTTGGCTCTAAAATGGTTTACATAATAGTTTGTGTCATTACAAATAATAATGTCAAAATTATATTACTTGGCACTTGAAGTGTCTAATTCTCAACATCCACTATCTCTTCAATGTTGTAACTCAACCTCTGAATGACTTAGCATCCATTGATCACTTGACTTCTAAATAAATTGACACTTATTAAATGTTTGACACTCGAGTGACTCGACACTTACTAGTTACTTGGCATAAACTATATATCTCTTGTTCGACATATACTATCTAACAACTTATGCTCAACATACATTACTTATTTGGCGAACTAAGTAAATGACTTAAGTATATTTCCACTAATATGTCAAAACCTATCTAATATTTAGAAAAATGGTCCTTATGTTGGTTTCTTCTACTACTTTCTTGGTGTTAGTGAATGTTTCACCAACTCCTTTCATCTGGGCTTCTCGTGGTTTGAGGTAGGGGGATCCACTTTTGCCTATCGTCTTCATTCTAATGGCTAAATGCCTGGAAAGATTTGTGGGAAAAATGGTGGCTATGGGGGATGTTTTTGGTCTCAAACACTCATCTAAAGAGCTGATTTGTTCTCATCAACAATTTGTGGATGATTCTATAGTGATGGGAGAAGCTTCAATTAGAAATGCTAGAAACATAAAGAATACTTTGGAGGATTATGGGAAAGCTTCTGGTCAAATTATTAACTAAAAAAAAAAGTGTGATATATTTCATCAATGTTAATGATAATAGACATGATAAAATTAAAAGAATTATTGGTTGTGAGATTGGCACCCTATCAGGTTCTTATCTAGGATTACCCCTTTGTATGGACTGACTTGAGATCTTTTGGAGTTCGCTGATTGATAAAATTCATTCAAAGTTAGTAGGGTGGAAAGGTTCCCTCCTTAGTCAAGTTGGTAAGGTTATTGTCCTCAAATCCACATTTCAAAATGTTTCATTATTTGCCTTGAGTATTTTTAAGATCATTATAAAGTTTTCTCTGGCAATTGAAAAAATTCAGAAGCTTTTCTTGTGGATGGGTATGGAAAAATGAAAAGATTCACCTTGATTGGGTGGGAGAAAGTTTTCATTCCTTTCAATAAAGGTGGCCTTGGCCTTAGAAGACTTTCCACTATGAATGATTCTTTGCTTTCCAAGTTGTTATGGAGATAGAATAAAGAGGAAGGTGAATGACGAGATAATTGGAATGATAAATACAATAGGGAGAGTCAAGATCCTAAACACTTCCTTAACAATGACACTTTTCAAATTGGTTCAATGATTTGGAAACATGCTAAAAAAAAAAAAAGATTATTAAGAAAGGGGTCAGATGGAAGGTGGGAAATGGGAGGATTGTTCTTTTTTGAGATGATATTTGGATTCTTGATCACCACCTTAGTGTAGATCAAAGGTGGAATGGTTTTATGTAGCAATGTAAGAATCTCTTCAGAATTTTTGTACAAGACTATTGGGAGGAGAATAATTAGGTGGACCTCAATAGAGTGGATAGAAACCTAAATGATCTCAACAAGATTCTGAATGTTATCTTTTCAAGCCATGAGGAGGATTCTTTGATATGGAAATATAATCCTAATAGATTTTTTTCTATGTCCTTGGTGTATGCTAATGCTTTTGAAGAGAAACATGAGCCTTGCTAGGCTAAAGCTTGGTTTAAAGGTATGATTCCCAAAGTTAACATATATTTTTTGAATTATTTTGTAGGATAAAAGTTTGACAATAGATAACTTATTAAAGAGAGGGTTCAACATAGTTAATAGATGTTATCTCTATAAGAATTCTATTGAATTGGTTAATCATATGACTATTCACTGTTCTTAAACTAGAAGGTTATGGGAAAAGGTTTGTGGCTTGCTAAATATTACCTGGGTTTTCCCTACTAAAATTCAAGATTTTTTCAATGGTTAGAAGTCACCCTCTACTAACAGCTTGGTTATGATATTGTGGGATTTTATTCTCCCATTCCTTTGCTGGGGCGTATGGAAGGAATGTAATGATAGAGTGTTTAGGGGTTTAAAATCTAATCCAGATCAAGTTTTTTTGTAATATTAAGAATATAGTGACTGAGAATATGAGATCTTGTGGAAAAGGACACTAACCTTAGAATGATTGGGAAGAATTAGTGTTTCAAAATTGAAATTTAAATGGTATCAGTTTGGTGCAAAATGGCTTAACCTTAGGGATCTAGCTAGATGGGATTGTCCCTTGATGGATTGGTATAACATAAATTTTGATGGGGCCTCAAAGGGAAACCAAGGAATTGCTAGTTGTGGTATCATCATTAGGAATATGAATGGGGATAGAGTGGCTGGAATGGCCATTCCTATTGGATTTCAAACCAACCATGTGGCAAAAGCAAGCGCGACCCTCTATGGTCTTAAATATGCAAAAAGTTTGAATTTGAATAAGGTATGGCTTGAGGGGGACTCCCTTAATATAATTAATTATCTTAATAAAGTTACTAATCCTTCTTGGACTATTAATAATATTATAGGTAAGGCCATAGATCTTATCAACTCCTTTGAAATTTGTGTTGTCACTCATAATTATAGAGAAATGAACCAAGTTGATGACTGGGTAGCTAATGCGGCATGCATGAGTGATGAAAAGTTAATTTGATTTCACAATGATATCATACCTATTGAGGGGTGTTTATTCATTGAGCATGACAAAGCTAGAAGTAAGAAAAATGTTTCATTAATGATGAATACACCAGGAAGGAGTAATTATTATATGGGAAAAATTGGGAAGCAATGGGTTATCACGAGGATAGTGTATTACCATTCAATACCACATGGATGTTGGATACAATTGATTAATTGTGTGTTATCTTTGATGTTACACAAATGTCATATTATTATTAGTCAGTATATGCTGAGCTCACTTAGGAAGTGAAGATAGTTCCCAGTGTTCACCGAGCATTCTGCGTTTGCCTAGTTTAGAAGGTAGTGTCTATCGAGTTCACTTGAGTGTCAAAGGAAAAGTTATAGAAAGCGAGTGTTAACTGAGCTCACTCAGGTAATGAAGGAAAGTTGGATGGAACTAGTGCTAACCGAGCTCACTCTATTGCCAAAGGATTTTCATAAGTTTGCAGTGTTAACTAAGCTTTTTTTGGTTAATACAAGAAATCATTTCTAAGTTAGCTTTTACCAAGCTGGGTCGACTAACAAAGGATTTTCTTATTTTGGCATATTAAGCTAAATTGATTTATCTATTGATTCCAACTAATTAAGGTGATGAATATTAATTATTCTAATTTGTATTTGAGACAACTTGACATAGTGGAAGATATAAGTATAAGGTCAAGTTATCATTTCAAAGTATGCAAGTGAGTGTGTGAGTTAAAATTATGAAGATTTGATGATGAGAAGAGGAAGAAAATTTGAAGGATAAGTAGAATATCCTTGTGGAGTAGAAAACTTATATTTGATCAAGAAGGATCAAGTACAAGCCAAAATAGAGTTTTGTAATTAGAAATTTAGTTGCATTCAAATTAGGTCATCTCATTATTACTCTCTAACCATTATAGCAATGATCTAAATCTCCTAATAGAGTTGGCTTCATGGCTATTTATAAATCCTCTAACAAGGTGGTAATTCCATTGAATTGTTCTCAAAACCTCTAACCAAGCCACTCCTAACAGGGTGATTAAATCCTCTAACAGGGTTACACCTAACAGTGTGTTTTGTAACCTTTAATAGGGTTGGCTCCTAATAGGACTCACTTCAGAAGAGTGAAAATTAGAAACTAGTTGCCATTGGTGAGTTTTCCCAAACTAGGTTTCCACGTTAAATCCTAGTGTCAAATGTTTTTATGCTATTTTCTTTTATGTGTTTGCAACTAAGTTAAACTAATGGTAATCACAGATAACATTTAAAGGCTTATATGTTAATCATTTACTAAGCTAAGCCAGTTACTATCAAGTTACAACATTCTGTGTGTTTACCGAGGTTTAGTAGTATTTCACTATCTATTTGCATTTTTTACTAACATCTAAGGGATCTGGGATTAAATTTTTTTGGTAACTGATTCACCTCTCCCCTCTTAGTTACTCCTCTTGTATTTCTAACAATTGGTATCAAAGCTTTTGGTGCTTGTAGAGAAGGTTTCAAGGACCTAAGCTAAAGATCATGATGTCTTAGAAAAGAGAGATTCCCAAGTTGAATAGAGACAATTTTGTAGCATGGCAAGGACTTATGAGGCTACACTTGACCACCATCAGTGATTCAGGTTGCAAGTATCTTGATGCTGAATATAAGACTCCCACTGGAACATTATCAGTTGAAGACATTGCTAAAAAGAATAATCATAATACCATGATGATGGGTATTGCATTTTCTCTTAGTTATGCTCAATTTAATGAGGTAAAATATTGAAGAACTACTTTTGAAATGTGGAACAAACTGAAAGATATCTATGGAGGAGATGATAATGTAAGAAGAGCTAAAGTAGAAAGCCTTAGAGGACAATTTGACCAAATGAGAATGAGAGAAGATGAAAACATTGAAAAATATATGGAAAGGATCAAGGCCAATGTAAGTGCAATCAAGGTATCAGAGGAGGCATCAAGGAGGAAACTATTGTAAGTATAGTTCTTAGAACTCTGCTTCCTATTTATGCAATTAGAGTATCTGGCATTCAAAAATGAGATGTGATCGAAATAATAAAATAGGCTTGGATGCTCTAGTTGGAAGGTTAACAAATTTTGAGTTAGATAATTATGATAACTATTTTCCTAATTCAAAGAATATTGAATTTTCATT
The DNA here is from genome assembly GCA_028749045.1 of Cupressus sempervirens. Lineage (NCBI taxonomy): Eukaryota > Viridiplantae > Streptophyta > Pinopsida > Cupressales > Cupressaceae > Cupressus > Cupressus sempervirens. The sequence goes on along the minus strand of CM053784.1, from coordinate 519,060,393 downwards.
TAAAGTTAAACTTTCACTCAAAGAAAAGGGTAAAAAGTCAAAATTCAGTCAATCAGGAAGTGGAGAAGATGGATCATCAGAAGAAAGTTTAGACAGTGATCTTGAAGTTGTTGAAGCCCTACTTGCAAGGAAGTATTCTAAAGGAAGAGGAAAGTATAAAGGTAAAGTTACTCTGATCTTCTTTTCTTGTGAAGAAATTGGTCACATTGCTGCTAGGTGTACAAATAAGGAAATTAAGGATGAGAAGAAAAGTAACAAGCATAAAGGCAAGGGAATCATCAAAATCATTCATCTTGACATCATTATTAGCAAGGATCAAATGGTGAGCATTGGAAAGGGAGGGAAGAGATATTTTCAAAATTAAAATCCTAAGAAGGGCGGGATTCCACTAGATTGTCAAAATTAGATCCTTGGATTGGAGCATGGGTTGTAGAAGGAAGCCAGTAAGGGATCTTCTAGTATAGGTGATTAGTTAGAGAAAGATGATGGGGACCTAGATGCTCCCCCCAAGGTGGTGATCAAGATTCCTCCAAGTCCCAAAGTGGGTCTACCTAGCCCTACTAAATGGTCATCTCTTTTTGAGATCAAGCCTATAGGTAAGTCTTCTTTCTCGCCTGTTAAGATTCTCCCCAAGATAGAGAAAGGTTGTTGTGCCATTGCCATTTCGAATGAGCTTGTGGATCATAGTATTAAATCCATAGCTTCCACCTTGGTTGGTAAATTCTTAGGGCCAAGGCCTAATATTGACGTGGTGAGATCTTTTATCAAGAAGAAATGGGCCCTCAAAGGTCAAGTTTCTGTCACAGCCATGCCCAAGGGATTTTTATCCTTTGATTTCACATGTATGGAAGATCTTTCTAACATTTTAAGTAAGGGGCCATGGGTTGTTGGTCGATCCACCCTCGTTCTTCAGAAGTGGTCATCAAAGCTATATCTGAACAACTCATTCTATGTGCAAGCCCCTGTCTAGGTAAGGCTACCCGAGCTACCCCTAGAATTCTAGAACGAGGATGTCTTCATGGGGTTAGACAGATCTTTTTGGGAGCTTCTTTCCATAGATCCAATCACTTCCTCTAAAAGATGCCTCACTTATGCACGTATTTGCATTGGGGTAAGGGAAGGTACTGATATGCTAGAAACTATGGTATTTCATTCCAAACTGGGAGTGCATGTTCAAAAACTAATTTATGAGTCCATTCCATTTGCATGTTTCCTTTGTTTAAAATTAAGGCATAAGGAAAATCAATGTCCTAGGGTAGAAAAGAAAAAAAGCAAGCCAACTGGTATGTCAGAAAATAAAAAAAGTAAGCCAACTAGTATTACTATCAAGGGGAAGAAAATGATCTAGAAATAGAAAGCTTCAAAGCCTACTGAGAACCAGGATGGCATCATGAATTCAAAAGATGCCATTCGATAGGAAGGAGAGAAAGTCACTCAAGGCAATAAAGGATCTATTGTCTTTGAACCTATAGTCTCCATTAAGGATAAGAGGAATGACTCCATCCAGGAAGGAGACCAAAGAAAGTATAGAAATATAGAATCTAAGGTGACTGATGTTGAAGGCCAAGCCACTGAATTTTTAGTAGGGATAGATAATTCCTTGACTAAGGAAGAGTAGAATGTTAGGAGGTCAAAGGCCCCCTAGATGGAGATTTCACCGAATACTGATTCGAGAAACTTGAATGTTGGTGGCCCCCAAAGGTTGGAAAATCTCAACCTAAGCAATGAATTCATAGATGAGGGGATTAGTTGAGCTAGTAATGATCATTCTCCACTTATTGATCCCATAGCCAATCCAACTATCTCCAAAAATGTGGGGATGAAGCTTTTAGAAATTATCACCAAGTCTTCCCTAGGATAGATCTCAATATGGGAGGAATGGATTAATAGTTGCTCTCAAGATGGTAAGGGTAATTGAAGTGCGGTAAAAAAGAAGAAGAACCAAAATCAAGACCATCCCCCTCTGTCCCTAGCGATGACTAGAAGTAGAGTGAAGGTTGATGTTGGGGCAAAGACCAAAACTCTAGGAAGGAGAAGCCTGAATCAAACATTGTAGGATGAGACCAAAAGAACTTGGCAGATGGGAGCCAAAGAACCATCAAGGAATACTATGGAAAAAAGAAATGAAGATCATATCTTGGAACATAAGGGGCCTAAATGAAACCCACAAGCAGGAGATAGTTAGGAACATGATCAAAGATCAAAGACCTAATTTTTTACTGATCCAAGAAACTAAAATGTGGAAAGATGTGGTTGGTCAGTTGTCTTTTAGCAAAAACATGAGTAGTGAGGCTACAGGTTTGGAGGGAGCTATAGGGGGGGTGCTAATGATCTACAACAACAAGGCTTTTCATATTTGTATTGTTTATAATGAAGGTAATGCCCTCCTTTGTAAGGTTTCCCATGTTCATAGTGGTGATTCTTGGTTTATTTTAAATCTGTATGCTCCCAATACCAAAAGAGAGAGAAGGATTTTTTGGGCCAAAATTATTGATGTTATTCAAAATTGTAACATAAAAAAAAGGTTTATCATGGGGGATTTCAACTCCCCCCCTACTGATGATGAAAAATCTGGAGGGTTGGCTCCTGATCAGGAAAGTAAATTAGACCTCTCAAATTTTATAAACAATCTGGCTTTCATGGATGTTGATCTTTTGGGGGCTATTTCACTTGGTCTAATAGGAGAGTGGGTGGAGATTGCATCTAGGTTCAACTCAACAGAGCCCTTATCTCCCCTGATTGACTGCAAATCCACTCTTGCAGACTTTCCCTTCTCCCTAGAGTTGGTTTAGATCACTCCCCCATTTCACTTTGTTTAAGCCCCATGATGGTCAAAAAAAAATTTCCTTTTCATTTTGAGAAGATGTGGATTTCCCATCTGGACCGAGAAGCCAAGATTTCTTATTGGTGGAACATAGAGGTGGAAGGTACTACAATGTTTAGGATTGCCAAAAAATTGAAGAATGTGAAAAGGAACATTAAAGTTTGGAATAAGTCAGACTTTGGGCATATCTTCTAAGAAAAGGATGAAAGGTTAGACTAGCTCCACACTATCTAGGAAGAGATTCAGTTGGAGGGATATAATGACCTAAATAGGATAGAAGAAAGGTCTATTCTAACTAATCTACATAATATAATAAGTAGGGAGGAACACTTTTGGAAGCAAGGATCCAGAGTTAATTGGCTCAAAGAGGGGGACCCAAATACCAAGTTTTTCCATTTATCCACCCTAAAGCATCAGGCTCATAACAAAATTTCAAGCATCAAAAGGGGGCAGACTATGTTTACTAAAGACAATGCGATAGAGGATGAAGTTGTGAATTTCTTCTCCTCCCTTCTTTCAAAGGACTAGTCTCTCTCTGTGATAGATCAAGAGGATATCTTAAATGCTATTCCCTCACTATTGCAGGATCACCATAATTCCATACTAAAGGCTATTCCTTCTTAGCAAGAAATTTAGCAAGCGCTTTCTTTCCTTCTTGGTGATAAAGCTCCTAGCCTGGATGGTTTTCAAACCTTCTTTTTCTAGATATATTAGAAGGTGGTCAAAAGGGATGTTGTGAAGGCAATGCAAGAATTTTTTGGAGCCAAGAACCTCTTGAAAGAACTTAATGCTACTTTTCTAGTGCTTATTCCAAAAGTCCTAGGGGTTAACTTGACGGATAAGTTTAGACCCATCATCCTTTGCAACTCTTTCTATAAAATCATCTCAAAAGTTCTGACTACTAGGCTTCTTAGTATCCTTCATCTGATTATTTCCTCGCAGTAAATTGGTTTTGTCCTAGGGATTCTTGACTCTATTATTACAGTCCATGAGGTGATTCACTCTTTGGAACTTGGGAAGAGAGAATGATTTATGCTTAAATTGGACTTGTCTAAAGCTTATGATAGGGTGGACTGGAATTTCTTGTTGGCTATCCTTAAGGCTTTTGGCTTTGATGCCTAGGTTTGTAAACGTATCCTTCAACTTATCTTAACCCCCTCTTTGTCTATTTTGGTCAATGGTTCCCCCTCAAATTTCCTTTTACCTTCAAGAGGATTGAGACAGGATGGCCCTTTATCCCCTGTTCTCTTCATCATTTTGGCAGAGTGCTTGGGGAGGCTAATCCTAAGGAAGAGATAGGAAGGGAGCTTGCATGGCCTCAAGACTTCTTTCGAGCATACCTTTTTCACCCATTAGCAATTTGTGGATGATACTATCATGGGTGGAGATGTCTTATTTTAGGAGGCTAGAGTGCTTAAAGGCTTGCTCAATTCATACACGAGTAGTTCAAGCTAGGTTGTTAACTAGGAGAGAAGCTCGGTCTACTTTATCAACACACCTTTGGAGAGACAGAGGAAAATTGCTCATATTATGGGATGTGGCATTGGGTCTCTTCCTATAAACTATCTTAGTTTGTCTCTAGGGTCCAAACCTATGGAATCCTTCTAGAATAACATCATTGATAGATTCAACAAGAAGTTAACTGGTTGGAAAGGAGCTGCCCTCAGTCAAGTAGGCAGATGTACTTTGGTGAAATCTACTTTTCAAAATCTTTGTACTTATGCCCTCAGCCTCTTTGGGATTCCGATCAAGCATGCTGATAAAATGGAGAATATTTAGAGAGAATTCTTATGGATAGGTGTTGAAGATAATATGAGATATCATCTTGTTGCTTGGGATCATGTCTGTCTCCCTAAATTCTATGGTGGTCTAGGCATTAGAAAAATCAGATATCTCAATAATGCCCTATTGGCCAAGCAGATATGGCACATTTTTTAGAACTTAGGTGAATGGAGGGATATAATAGTGGAAAAATATTTGAGAAGGAAATCACTCAGCTTTTTGCTTAGTGAAGCTAAGATTCCTCAAGGATCTTACATATGAAATGGGATTTTAAAGGCAAAATTTTTGGCAAAGTCTAAGGCAAAATGGAAAATAGGTAATGGTGAAAATATTATTTTCTGGCAAAACAATTGGCTTTGCTAGGGACCTCTTATTGATCACCCCAATTATGGGAGATGGGCATAAATATGCATAAGAAGATTTGGTCTGAAAGTTAGCAACTATAGAGCTGGTCATGGTTGGCAAGACCTATCCTTAGTCTCACAAGATCTTAAACCTTTGATGATTACCCAGAATGCAATGATCCTTAATAATAAGAGGGATGAGGTCATTTGGGGAGATAACTCAAATGGGCAATACTCTATTGTTTCAAGTTACTTCTCAATGTGGGACAGATTGGAGAAACCCATCTAGGCTAAGGGCTAGATTCCTGGTCTTGCTCCAAAAATTAACATTTTCTTTTGGCTACTTCTCCAAGACAAATTCCTACCTTGGAAAACTTGGTAAAGAGAGGTAAAATTATCCCTAACAGGTGTAGCCTTTGTAAGCAAGATTTATAAATGGTTAACCACCTCTTTATTCACTGTCTCTTCTCTTCTGAGGTTTGGAGTCTCTTGACTAGGGACTATGGGGTTAGTTGGTACAACCTGGCTAATATCCAAGAGTTCTTTGGTCAATGGAATAGTGTGCACATAGGAATGAAGATTTAGATGTTAGGCTCATATTCTCTTCTACACTTCTATTGGGGAATATGGAAAGAGCAAAATAATCATATCTTCAGAGATAAGGAATCCACTTGCTTTCATTATTGTAGAAAAAATAGAAAGATTAATGAAGGAGAATTTTGCAACTAGAAAGGGAGGTAACATAGAAGGAGGAGGAAATAGCATAGAAAAGAAAAAGGTCAGGGATAGGAAAAGATAAGAGGCAAGGTGGCTTCTTCCCCTTGAAGACTAGCATAAAGCAAACTTCAATGGGGCTACCAAAGGAAATCTAGGTCCAGCGGGCTATGGAGGAATAATAAAAAATAGTCACAGGGATGGTGTTGTGGCTTTCTCCTATCCACTTGGGATTCAGTCAAACTATTTTGCTGAGGCTAATGCAACATTTCACATTGTTAAACTGGCCCTAGCTTCCAGGATTGACAACCTTTGGCTGGAGGGGATATATTAAATATTATTAATTGTTTAACTGGCCAATCTTTGCCATCATGGACTATTGCGAATATGGTGGAGGAGATCAAATCTAACTTGGGCAAATTTAAAAAGATCCATATAAGCCATGCATACAAGGAGGTCAACTTAGCCACAAACTAGTTTGCAAATGAAGTGGTAATAAAAAATATGATGATGACATGGTAGAATGGTGAAAGCTTTCTAAGGGTTGTGAAAGAATTAACACTACTCGAATGAATCCAAGGAAGTACAAAGACAATCCAAATGTAATTATGGAAATATTTTTAAGATTGCACATCGGACAAGGAGTAAATGAGAATCATGTGAAATTATTTTTCCATCATATCAAGTATGTGGTACACTTTTTGGATCAATTTGCCTTCTACCATTTTTTCTGCCATATATAAAACTTTTGTTGGGTTTCAAAAATAGAAGGAAGTTGAACTTAGTGAGAAAACAGGAAGTGGGTGTAGTTTTCATGAACTAGAGGAAATAATGGTTGGGGAGAGAAGTAGGAAGGAGTCGATGAGGGAGGTAGATAACTAGAGAAATAACCCAAAGGTCTGGCATAAACTAGAGAAGGTTGGCATTACAGAATTCATGGGAAAACTCCATGGTTTTGATAACGAGGTCACAAATACAATGGTGAAATCATAGAAGGATGGTTGAGTTAAAATCGATGGGGTTACACACCAAGTTGATGTGGATTTGATTGCCCAGGTTGCGGAGCTCTTCTTGGAGGGGATAAATTTCTTTGGAGACAAGAAAATGGTGGCTAATGCAGTCAAGGACTTTGTGAAGGATGAGAATGAAAAGAAGAAATTTGTGAAGACTGAGACATATTATGAAACAAAATTGATTAAAAAGCTCTGGAGGTATGTCTTAAGAGTTATTATCGAATATGTATCCCTGGATACTAGATTTGATAGGGTTAGGGCTCATCATTTTGTGCTTTTAAATCACTTTGGGCATGGAATAAAGATTTCTTTTCCTTTTTATCTTTTCACCTCCATGAGCAAGAGCATTGTGGGTTTTAAAAAGAAACCCACTGCTAATCCTACCCTTCATGAGGGGTTGCTCCTTTTGGTATATGAGTACTTAAAGACTCATACTAAGGGAAAATCCCTTGGCAAAGCTAGAAATTCTCTTGAGGAAATTGAGAGCTCAGATTTTAAGGAAGTTTAGAGCATAAATTCAGAAGATGAGGAAAATTCCCATTCTAAAGGTAAGAACCCTAAGGAAGGGGAGAAAGTTTTGCCCTCTACCAGCATTGCTCCTAGTAGAAAAAGCCCTAGGGGTTTAACCCCTAATCCACTCAAGATTGAGGAAAAAGAGGAGGAGGAGCACAACATTGAAGAAGAGGATACAAAATCGGAGGAAGAGGTGAAGGGGGAGGATAGTGAGAAAGTTAAGGAGGAAATGACAGTTACAACGACGAACCCCAAGAAAAGGAAGGCTAAGGAGGCTTCGCCTCTAGAAGAAAATAAGGACCAGATTCCTTTGATCACAAGCCCTATCCCTACCATTCCTTCACCACAAGGGAAGATAATTTCACTGGTGGAAGATGGTGGGGAGGTGGTTTTGAATGATAGGAGGGGATTGTGGAGAAATTTTAACTCTAAAATGGTGAAGATGGGGATAGTTAGAGAGACAATGAACCCCTAGGTGATGAAGGAAAAAGATGGTAAAGTCCATTGTGATGATTTTCTTGACCCAACTCTTGTTTCAATCTTTGACAATGCGAGAGAATCTAGGCTCAACCTACTCAACAATGCTAAATGTAGCATGATAAATAATTTTTGATCTATCAAATGGCTATTTCATGAGATAGAAGAAATCAAGGAGAAAGTGAGCTAGAAGGATAGCCACATGAGAAGTAGTGACCAAGAACACCATGTTGACTAGGAGGATCACATCTCAAAGGTTGAAAAAAGAGTTCTAAGGATGGAGACTTCTAATCAGAATCTGGCTAACCAAGTGATTGCAAATTTGAACACTCTGAATGAAAACATCAATAGTTTAGGAGATTCTCTGAAGGAAGCTAGCTTTGGTGGGGAAAAAGAAGACAAAGAAAATATGGACTATGGGAAAACTAAGGAAGAAAAGGAAAAGACTAGGGGACCGGTGGATGATTAGAACTAGGATCAAGTGGGAGTAGACAACTAGAAGGTCAATGAAGCTGCAAAGACTCTACAGGTTCTAGATAGGGAGAACTAATAGTTTTAGTTTTCATTTTTTGTTTTTTCCTTATCTAAAGTTACTAGTTCTTACATCCTGGCCATGGGCCTATCTTTTGGTTTTGGTTTTTATGAGCAGATGCATGTTAGCTAGACTTTACTTTTTATTTATATTTCTATTATTATGTAAAACTTTTGGGTTTCAGGATCCCTATAAAACCTATTTTACTTAATAAAAAACAAGCATAAAGGTAAGAAGGACTCCAAGAACTACAAGAGTTTCAAGGACAAAGGTCAGGAATCTTGTTTTATAGCTAAAGATTCTAATAATAGTGAAGATGAAATAGAATATATAGCTGTGAAAGATGAATCTGATGATGAAGGAGATAAGACGACATTTATCTCTCATGTTAGCAAAAATGATATATGAATTATTGATAGTGGGTTCTCACATCATATGATTGGTGAAAAAACAAAGTTTGAGCATATGAAATATAATGATGAAGGTAGTGTAAGATTTGGAAACAATAAACCTTGTAATATAAAAGGAAAAGGATGTATATTGTTGACTAAATAACTTGTATGTAACAATGCCTATTGGGTCGAAGGACTAAAGCATAATCTACTAAGTGTGGCACAACTAAATAATAATGGATTCAAGGTAGAATTCTTGAATGGACATGCAAAATTTCTGGATGGGAAAGAAAAATTGGTTGGATCTGGCAAGCAAACAAAAGGTAATCTATTTTATCTTGATCTCAGTGATTGTTCATGTATTATTGCTCAAGTAGAGGAAAGCTGGTTATGGCACAAAAGACTATGTTATGTGAATTTTGATAATTTAGTTAAGATAAGAAAACATAGAAGAGTAAGAGGTATTCCTAGTTTAAAGAAGCCTAACATGGGTCTATGCAAGAATTGCCAAATTGGTAAGATGGGAAAGACTAGCTTCAAGATCAAAGACTATCAGTGAGAAGAAGTCTTGGAAATTGTTTATATAGACTTATGTGGACCAATTGGAATAAAGAGTTATAGTGGAGAAATGTTTTTAATTTTTTTTGTTGATGGCTACTTTAGAATGATGATAGTAATGTACCTTAAATAAAAATTAGAAGCCTTTCAAAATTTTAAGTGGTATTTGGCAAGAGTAGAAAAAGAAACTAGAAAGAAGTTGAAATGCTTAAGATCATACATCTAGGTGGTGAATTCATCTCCCATGAGTTCAATAATTTCTATATTGAAAGAGGAATCAAAAGACAAGTATTAGCCCTTTTTACACCATAGTAGAATGGTATAGCAGAAAGAAGAAATAGATCCATCATGGACTATACAAGAATACTAATGATTGTAAAGAATGTTGCTCTCAAATACTGTAAGGAAGCTATCAACACTATAATTCATACCTTGAATAGAGTTCAGTTGAAGAAATATTCAAACAAGATATCTTACCAGCTATGGTATGGTTACGAACCTAATGTAAGTTACTTGAAAGTATTTGGTAGAAAATGTTATATATTGAAAGAATCTAGAAAAGAAAAAATTGATGTAAAAGGTGATGAAGGCATATTTCTATAATACTCTTGTAGAAGTAAAGCATACATATGTTTGAATTTGTCTACTCAAAAAATTATGGAAAGTACACATGTCAAAATTAATGAATTTGTAGAAAATAGTGAAGAAGAAAGCAACAAGGAACCTAAAGAATATAGAAGATTTGTTTAATATGAACCTGATACTCTGCAAAATCTATCTGAGAGAAAAGAATATTCATCTCCCAAGTTCCCAAAAACTCCAATAGTTACTAAGTTGCAGAAAGTGCAACTCGAGCCACAAGGATCCAAGTCACAATCAGAGGCTACTGAGCTAGTACAAACCATGCTTGATGGACCCGAGTCATAGAAAAAAGGACCCAAGCTTGAAACTAAAAAAGAAGAAGATGGTGGAACTCATTTAAAGACCAAGGAGTCTGTGTTAGCAAGATATGTCAAAAGGCATCACGCACCTGATCAGATCATTGGAGACAAATCAGATGGAACAATGACAAGAAGCAAATTAAAAGGTACATGTTTACTTGCTGAATTTAAACCTAGAAGTGTTAAAGATGCTCTAGAAAATTAAAGTTGGATTGAATCAATGAATGAAGAGATAGAACATATAGAAAAGAAAAAAACTTGGACTCTTTTTCCTAGACCCAAGGATAAAAATGTAATTAGTAAAAAATGGGTATTTAGAAATAAACTGAATGAAGATGGAAAAGTATCAAGAAACAAAGAAAGATTAGTATGAAAAGGTTATTCTCAAGAAGAAGGTATTGACTATGGTGAGACTTTTTCTCTTGTAGCAAGATTAGAATGTGTTAGAACTTTACTAGAAAATGCAACACATAGAGGATTTAAAGTATATCAAATGGATGTTAAATCTCCATTCTTGATGAGGAAGTCTACATTGAACAACCATAAGGTTTTGTAGATCCTAGCAAAAGAGACATGATTTGCAAACTACACAAAGCATTATATGGTCTCAAACAAGCCCTCAGAGCCCAGTATGAAAGACTACATAATTACTTGGTGTAGATTGGTTTTCAAAGGAATAATGACAATAGTAGTTTGTATATCAAGGAAGCACTAGATAAGAAGATTGTGTTGGCAAAAATATTTGTTGATGATACTCTATTTATAGGAAATGATGACTTATGCAAAGCATTCTCAGTAGAAATAAGTAAATAATTTGAGATGTCCATGTTTGGTGAAATAAAATTCTTTGTTGGATTACAAATACAATAGAACAAGAATGGTATCTACATCACTCAATCTGAGTATATCAAGGAGATATTGAAGAAATTTGGAATGGAAGATTCAAGACCAGTTGGACCACCTATGTCTACTAGACATAAGCTTTCTTGAAATGATGATTCCAAAGAAGCAGATAAGACCACTTATAGATCAATGATTGGAAAATTGCAGTATGTGGTACACACAAGGGTTGATATTGCTCTAGCAATTAGAATAGTTGCAAGATTCTTAGCAAATCCTCAAGAAAATCACATGATGGAAATCAAGAGAATCATGAGATATCTGAAAGGTATTGAAGACTATTGTTTATGGTACAAACTTGGAGGCAATTTAGACTTGAAAGTATTTACTGATGTTGATTGGGTAGGAAGTCTTGATAAAAGAAAAAGCACTAGTGGTGGAGCATTCTTTCTTGGTAAAAGACTAGTATCTTGGACAAGAAAGAAGCAAAATTGTACATCTCAATCCACAATAGAGGCAAAATATGTAGCAATGGCAGTCAATTGTTCTAACATTGTTTGGCTCAAACAACTATTGGAAGGAATGAAGGTAGAGATCAAAGATCTATTTTTCATATATTGTGATAACACTAGTGCAATCAATATATCAAAGAATCCAGTAATGCACTCCAAAACAAAGCATATTGCTATAAAATATCACTTTTTAAGAGAGTTAGTGCAAGATAAAGAAGTTAGATTGGAATATTTGAATACAAAGGAATAGATTGCAGACATGTTCACCAATCCATTACCTAAGGATGCATTTCTAATCTAAGAGGTAAGCTAGTGGTCATTCCCCTATCTAAAATTCACTAAATGAAGTTTAGTGAATGCATCAACTAGAACTTGTTGAAGATCAATAAGTTGGTGCAAAATTGGCAAGGGCATATTGCAGATGAATTAGTACTTAAGGTACATTGGTATTTACAGAATTATTATCTTTGGCATGTGTTGTCAAAGAGGGAGAAGTTTACTGTCATATCTCTGAGAAATTTTTTGGAACTGGAATAAAGTTAGAAATCAAAGAGGGAGAAGTCTTCCAAATAAGAAGCTTGCTAAAAGAGGGAGAATGTTCTAAATGAACTTGGTAGTAGCTATTGCAGACATAATCTAGTGAAATGAAGAGCTCATACTGACAGAGGGAGTTCTCAAGTCTAAAATCCAAAAATTTCATTGTGCTATGACATGTTGTGTTGCCATCAATGCCAAAGAGGGAGATTGTTGGATACAATTGGTTAATTGTATGTTGTCTTTAATGTTACACAAATGTCATATTATTATCAGTCACTATATGTTGAGTTCACTCAGGTAGTGAAGATAGTTCTTAGTGTCCACCAAGCATTCCTATGTTTGCCTAGTTCAGAAGGTAATTTCTACCGAGTTCACTTGAGTGTCAAAGGAAAATTTGTAGAAAGTGAGTGTTAACCAAGCTCACTCAGGTAATGAAAGAAATTTGGATGGAACTAGTGCTAACTGAGCTCACTCGATTGCCAAAGGATTTTCATAAGTTTGTAGTGTTAATTGAGATTTTGTTGGTTAACAAAGGAAATTTTTTCTAAGTTAGCTTTTACTAAGCTAGGTTGGCTAACGAAGGATTTTCTTATTTTGTATATTAAGCTTAATTGATTTATCTATTGATTCCAATTGATTAAGGTGATGAATATTGATTATTCTAATTTGTATTTGAGTTGACTTGACATATGGAAGATGTAAGTATAAGTTCATGTTGTGATTTCAAAGTATGCAAGTGAGTGTGCAAGTTAAAATTATGAAGATGTTATTGAATATTTGATGATGAGAAGAGGGAGCAAATTTGAAGGATAAATAGAATATCCTTGTGGAGCAGCAAAGCTATATTCAATCAAGAAGGATCAAGTACAAGGGAGAATAGAGATCTATAATTAGTGATTTAGTTGCATTCAAATTAGGTCATCTCATTGTCACTCTCTAACCATTGTAGCAGTGATCTAAATCTCTTAACATAGTTGGCTTAACAACTATTTGCAAATCCTCTAACAAGGTGGAAATTCCATTAAATTGTTGTCAAGACCTCTAACCAGGCCACTCCTAATAGGGTGATTAAATTCTCTAATAAGGTGACACCTAACAGTGTGTTTTGTAACCTTTAACAGGGTTGGCTCCTAATAGGGCCCACTTTAAAAGAGAGAAAATCAGTAACTAGTTCCTATTGGTGGTTTTTCTCAAATTGGGTTTCCATGTTAAATCATACTGTCAAATGTGTTCATGCTATTTTCTTTTATGTGTTTGCAACTAAGTTAAAGTAATGGTAATCATAGATAACATTTAAAGGTTTTTATGTTAATCATTTACCGAGCTAATCCAATTACTACTGAGTTACTACATTCTGTGTGTTTACTGAGCTTCAATAATATTCAGTTATCTATTTACATTTTGTATTGACATTTAAGGGATCTGCGATTCATTTTTGTAGTAACTGATTCACCTCTCCCCTCTCAGTTACTCCTCTTATATTTCCAACAATGGATTGTGGGTCATTTTTCCTACAAATTTCCTTGGTTGTGATATCAACTATGCTTCTCTTTGGAAAGAGTTTTTCTAAGAAGAGGGAAACTTCATCTTAGAGACAAGAAGATGGGAGGAAGGAGAAAAATATTTGAACCAAAAAGTTGCAAAGAGTGGAGGAAGAAGAGGGAAATTTGGGACATACAGGAGCAAGGAAATCTTTCTAGTTATACCAAAAAATTGAAAGGAAGCAAACCCGCTATTACCCATAATTTGATAAAGACTTGGAAAGACATGAGTGTTTTAGTGGGGAATCAAAGGATGGAGGTTTCTAAAGATATCATAGCTAAAGCTACATGGATGGATACAAAGGGTATTAATTTCTATTGGGATAGGAAGCTCTCAGATTGGGTGGTTGATGAGTTTGCAGATTCAGCTAAGGAATGCAACAGGCTAGTGAAAATAGGTAATTCCTACTTTATCCCAAATTCCATTTCATGCTCCTAGAGATTTGTTATTTTTTTGGTTATTGAGTATCTTACTTTAGATGGGAACTTCACTAAGATATATGGTCTCCATTTCATGTTGGTTAACCATTTTAGGAATAGGGTTACGATAAATTTTCCTTTTTACCTTAGACAATGTTTGGGTAATTCTATTTTTGCCTTTCAAAATTATCTTGAGGAAGATCAAATAGACCATGAGGGGTTAATGGTTTTAATAATGAAACTACTAAAGTAAAAAATGGTGGATAGGCCCAGGAAAAGTAAGAAATTGCTTGATTATGAGACTGAGGGCAGTGATTCTGAGGAGGATTTTGATAAGGAAACTAAAGATGAGGTGGATGAGGTTGATTTAAAGTAGAGCAAGGAAGGTGATCTAGGAAGCTCTTCCAAGAAGAAAAGGAAGGAAAAGGAGAGTGATTCAAAACAAGATAGTGATTATGACAAGGAGCAAAGAAAGGGTTATCAGAAGATAGAAACTTTGGGAAAGGTTTTGCAAAATAGGGGAAAGAAGTCAAAAAGGGATTATGTCCCCTCTAACAATGAAACCTTAATTAAGAGGATGGAAAGAAAAAGAAAAAAAGGCATTTTATCAAGATGTAGGTGATGACAATGATATCAAGGAGGTGGACCTGGATAGAAACAAATAGGGGGAGCAAGATGACTACTTTGAACATAACAAAGATGAGGATGAACAAGGGTTCCTAAGGGAATCATGGGTAACCCAAGGCCAATTATAAAGGATATTGATACCCTTAAACAAAAATGTAGGATATTTTAAAGGACTTTGATCAGCTCAGCAAGATGGCAAGGGGGAGTAAACTTTGGGTCAACATATTGGTAGGCTCTTTGAGGTTATTGGCAATGTGGAAGAGGTAAAAAACTTGATGAAGCATGTTCCAACAATTGAAACCAAAAATAGGAACCTTGACTAGTTAGGAAAAGACATTTAAAAAAGGATGGATGGTCTAGATGCTAGAATGAGTAACATGGAGAAAATAGTCAAGAAATTGGCAGGTCAAAATTGCATTATTTTGAAGACTATGGTTGATAATTTGAATACCCTACTAAATAAGATGGAATGAAGTAAAGGCTAATACTCCCTTGTTGTGAATGAGGACTAGGGCTTGAACAAGTGCACAAGGGATAATTCCAAGAATAATAAAGGAGTGGAAGCAAAAAAGCTAGATGAAATGAAAGCTTCTACAAAAAATATGAACATTCTGGTAGACCAAGCTGCAAACCTATTGAAGTCTTTATAGCTATCTGGGAGCTATCTTTTTGCTTTTCTTTTGCTGTCTTTTAGTGCATAGTTGTACTCTGGCCTCCTGCTTCTTTGATTTTTTCTATATGTTGTCTGAGGCCTTCAATTCTCTAAACTTTTATGTTCTTATTTCTCTAATACTTTGTTAAAGGTTTCAGGTCCTTTAAAACCTATTTTTACGTAATCAAAATAATCCCCCCTTTGACATGAGTGGAAAAATACTTGGTCATGCATGACTAACCTTAACTTAGATAATATCCATATAGTATTTGTTTTACATACAAAATTTCAAAAAATTCAAAATTTTGCAAAATTTATGACTCATCAGTCATACCTTAAAATTCAATAACTCCCCCTGAGTTGATTATTCTATTTTGAATAGAAAATGAATACTCCTACTAAGTAGATCTTCTATGCTGACTCTATCTCTATTTGATCTCCTCCAAAACTTATCTCTCCTTTCATGCATTCTCCCCCTTTTCTTCATTCTCTCCCTTCATTTATTGTCCCCCTTTTGACACTTATGTCATGGGTTTTACACGAATTGTGTGTTTCGCCAAGAAAGTTTTATGGACCTCAAGTATTATCTTCAAAGCTACATCCCAATTATCACAAGCTACTTCCAATGATTTGATTTGGATAGATAACTTGGCAGCAAGGTGAACTAAGCCTTCATGTGTAGAAAGATGAGGATCTTTTTGTTGAAAATAGATTGGTACAAGTATGAAAATGTGTTTCAATCATTGTTTTGTCACTAATATCAAACCTGACACTTGCTGGTAAGACAATTGATTAGATGATTTTAGTACTATCATTTATTTGATTGATGAAGAAGATTTGATAAAATGAGGAAATAATAAAACCTAGAGGAAAAGTTGAGTTATGATATGGAAAAGGAGTACAAAGATTAGTTAAGACAGTGATATTATAGTGCATTGATAATCTACTTAAGGTTGCAAAGAATGGATACACTGATTAAGTTTAGAAGAACAAGTTAAATGAAGTATGTCTACCAAGCTTAACAATCTACATAGTAGGTGCCAAGCAATGTTAGTGTAAGTAGAGTAGAAAATTAGTTGGAGCCAAGTAAATTCAATTTAAGTATGGGCTATGAGATACAATTTAAGCTAAGTAAATTTTACTTGATGTCAAGCACCAGTAAACTTTAGTTCATGCCAAGTGTTTTGATAGTGGATGTCGAGAAACATAGTATGTGCCAAGCATTAGAAGCAAGTTAATGTCAAGTGCTAGCATTATGAGAAAGATTGTGAATTTGATGAATCTAAGCCAACAAGTTTGATTTCTTAGATTCTGCGGACCATGTGGAAGATAAGCTTGATGAGCTAGTGGCATAGAATTCATAGTGAACCATTTTGAGGTGAATTCAAAAAAGATTGAAGGAGAAGTTTCTAAAAGGGAATGAAATGAAATGATAGTTAGATTCATTAAATCCTACCTGATCTAACCTAACCCTAAAATGGATGAAGGAGGA
This sequence comes from Cupressus sempervirens, assembly GCA_028749045.1. Classification (NCBI taxonomy): domain Eukaryota; kingdom Viridiplantae; phylum Streptophyta; class Pinopsida; order Cupressales; family Cupressaceae; genus Cupressus; species Cupressus sempervirens. The sequence goes on along the minus strand of CM053784.1, from coordinate 519,043,682 downwards.
TGAATGGGAAAAGATTTTGATTTTCTATTTATAGAGATGGTTGGTCAAAAGTAAGGTTGTCATGTGTGAGAACCTAAGGAAGTCAAGGAGTCTAGGGTATTGCTTCGTTTAGTGAGATAAGAGAAGAGACTACATTGGCAAGCAAAGAAGGAAAGCTTAAGGGTATAGATGCTTAAAGGGTGAACACACTATTAGAGCTGAAATGTGTGAAATCCAAGTAGAATGTAAGACTGAAAACATAGATCTATAATTTTTGAAATGGAGTTGTAAGTTGTTATTAGATCAAGCCTTACTATTACTTTCTAATCATTGTATTAGTCTAGGGTAAATCCTTTACATTAAGGTTGACCTAACAATCATTTGTAAATCCTTTAACCAGGTGACTTTCGAAGTGAATGATATAAATTCCTCTAACAAGACTCACTCCTAACAAGGTGATTGAAATCTTTTAACCAAGCCACATTAAATAATGTGCAATGTAACCTTTAATAGGGTTGGCCTTTCACAGGACATCACTTTAGAAGAGTGAGAATGAGTAACATGTTATTGATGGGTCTTCCCAAATTGGGTTTCCACATTAGATCGTTGTGTTAAATGTGTTATTGAATTTGCTATGTTTCTTGTTTACATTTCTACAAAGTTGATTTGATAGTAACCGATAAGTTTAAGTGATTGTATGATCTAATGGATGCATGCATGATTACAAATTTTATGGATATGGGTTCACTAAGTTGTGAAAAATTTTAATTGTAAATTTAGACCTTGGATAACTAATTCACCCCCCTCTCAATTATTCTAAAGAGTTCCAACAATTAGTATTAGAGCCATCTGCTTAAGAGGAATAGTTTGAAGGTACTAAAAGAAAAAAGATGAATATGTCAAAAAGAGAGGTACCTAAGTTTAATAGAGATAACTTTCCATTAGTGTAAGCTAAGTAGAAAATTAGTTCGAGGCAAGTAAAGTCAATTTTGATATAGGCTGAGTGATATAGTGTAAGATGAGTAAAGTTTAGTTGATGTCAAGCACTAGTAAACTTTAGTTTGTGCTAAGTGTTTTGATAGTGGATGTCGAGAAACATAGTATGTGCCGACAATTAGAAGCAAGTTAATATTGAGTGTTAGCATTATGAGAAAGATTGTGAATTTAATGAATCTGAGCTGATAAGTTTAATTTCTTAGATTGTGTGGACCATGTGGAAGATAAGCTTGATGAGCTAGTGGCATAGAATTCATGGTGAACCATTTTGAGGTGAATTCAAACAAGATTGAAGGACAAGTTTCTAGAAGGGAATGAAATGAAATGGTAGGTAGATTCATTAAATCCTACTTGATCTAACCTAACCCTAAAATGTATGAAGGAGGATGAATGAAAAAAGATCTTAATTTTATATTTATAGAGATGGTTGGTTAGAAGCAAGGTTTTCATGTGCAAGAACCCAAGGAAGTCAAGGATTCTAGAGTATTGCTTCATTCAGTGACCTAAGAGAAGAGACTACATTTACATAGAAAGAAAGCTTAAGGGTATAGATGCTTAAAGGGTGAACACACTATTAGAGCTGAAGTGTGTGCAAAATCCAAGTAGAATGTAGGACTAAAAACATAGATCTATAATTTGAAAAATGGAGTCATAAGTTGTTATTAGATCAAGCCTTACTATTACTTTCTAATCATTGTATTAGTCTAAGGTAAATCCTTTACATTAAGGTTGACCTAACAGTCATTTGTAAATCCTTTAATTGGGTGACATTCCAAGTGAATGATCTAAAGTTCTCTAACAAGACTCACTCCTAACAAGGTGATTGAAATCTTTTAACCAAGTCACATTAAAAAATGTGCAATGTAACCTTTAATAGGGTTGGCCTTTCACAGGGCATCACTTTAGAAGAGTGAGAATAAGTAACATGTTATTGATGGTTTTTCTCAAATTGGGTTTCCACATTAGATAATTGTGTCAAATGTGTTATTGAATCTATTATGTTTCTTGTTTACATTTCTACAAAGTTGATTTGATAGTAACTGATAAGTTTAAGTGATTGTATGATCTAATGGATGCATGTATGATGAATTTTTTTATGGATATGGGTTCACTAAGTTGTGAAAATTTTTAATTGTACATTTGGACCTTGGATAACTAATTCTCCCCCCTCTCAATTATTCTAAATAATTCCAACAATTGGTATTAGAGTCATCTGCTTAAGAGGAATAGTTTGAAGGTACTAAAAGCAAAAGATGAAGATGTCAAAAAGAAAGGTACCTAAGCTTAATAGAGATAACTTTCCTGCATGGAAAAGTTTGGTGAAGCTACACCTAGGAGGTCTTAGAGATAATGCATAATCTACCATCACCACTGAGCATGTTGATCTTGCTAGAGCCCTAATTCTTGAAGATCTGAAAAAGAAGAAAGAACACAATTAGACAATGTTGGAGATTGCCTCTACCATAAGTTATGTGGAGTTTTTGATATCAAGGGTTATGATAGTGCAAATAAAATGTGGGATTCTCTACACACTATCTATGGAGGTGACAAAAAGGTTCAAAGAGCCAAATTTGAAAGTCTTAGAGGTAAGTTCGATGATATGAAAATGCAAGAAGGTGAGAATATTGCTCAATATTGCTCTAAGATAAAAGATGTTGTTAATGCAATAAGAGGATATGATGGTAAAATAGATGATGAGATTATACTAAGCAATGTTTCAAGAACACTACTACCTATTTATGCTATTAGAGTTTTTGTAATACAAAAACTGAGATATATACTAGGCACTGATCTAACTCTTGAAGGTTTGGTAGGTAGGCTCACTACTTTTGAGCTATCTAATTTTGATAATTACAAACCTGACAATGTTGAATCTTCTTTCAAAGCCAAGATGCCATTGAAGGAACCTAATGAGAAGAAGAAGAAAAAGGTAAAATATGCATCTAGTGATAGTGATACAAATGCGGAAGATGTAGAAAAACTTGAAGCACTACTAGCAAGGAGATTTCACAAAGGTAAAGGTAAGTTACCTATCACATGTTTCAATTGCAATGAGGTTGGTCATATTATTGTTAGATGTCATGAGAAGAAGAATTACAGAGGTGGAGACAAGTACAAAATTAGAAGGGATGAAGACAACAAAGACTACAAAGAAAAAGGTAAAAAGTCTTGCTACATTGCTAAAGAGGAAACAAAGAATGGATTTGATGATCATGATGATGAAGTGTTGTATGTTGCAATGAAGGATTAATCTAATGAGGATGAGGCAACTGCACTAGTGTCTTGTGTGAACAAGAATGATAGATGGATCATTGACAATGTGTGTTCACATCACATGACTCGAGATAAAAATAAGTTCATTACCTTGAATTATTATGATGGAAATACTGTAAGGTTTAGTAATGATGCACCCTATCTGATAAAAGAAAAATATTCTATCAAACTCATAGAAAAGATTTTATGTGACAATTCTTATTATGTTGAAGGAAGTAACTATAATTCGTTGAGTGTGTCATAACTAAATAATTCAAGTTGTAAGGTTGAGTTTAAGAATAAGATTGCTAAGATATATGATACTAATGGAAAACTAATTGGAAAAGGTGATCAAACTAGAGGTAATCTATTCTACCTTGATATAGAGGATGCTACTTGTTTAGAAGTAGAATTTGATGATGTGTGGCTTTGGCACATGAGTTTATGTCATGTTAATTTTGATAACTTGGCTAGTATCAGTAAAATGAGAAGAGTTAGAGGTTTGCCTAAGTTGAAGAATCCTGACAATATAATTTGCAAACAATATTAGTTAGGCAAAATGAAAAAGTCACATTTTAAGAGTAAGACTCATATCTCTAAAGGAATATTAGAGATTGTTCATACTAACTTGTGTGGACTAATTGATGTGCAAAGCTACAGAGGAGATAAGTACATTATGCTATTTGTTGATGATTATTCTAGAATGATGATGGTTATGTTTATGAAACAAAAATTTGATGCTTTCCAAATGTTTAAGTGGTACTTAGCAAGAGTTGAAAAGGAAATAGGTAAAAGTCTAAAATGTTTGAGATCTAATAGAGGAGGAGAATTTACATCAAATGAGTTTGAGAGGTTTTGTAATGAAAGAGGAATCAAAAGAAAGACATCAATCCTAGGACTCCTCCACAAAAATGGAACTACTGAAAGGAGGAACATTTCTATAATAGACTGTTGTAGGACACTCATGATGGAGAAAAATATTTCTTTGAAATAGTAGAGAGAAGCTATAAGTAATAATGTCTATACCTTGAACCATGTGCAAGTCAAGAAAGGTACTCATTCAACACCTTTTGAACTATTGTATGGATACTCACACAAGTAAAATATTTTAAGGTATTTAGAAGAAAGTGTTATATTCTCAAAGATTTCAAGAATGATAACTTAGATGGAAAAAGTGAAGAAGGTATATTCCTTGGATATTCCACAAGGAGTAAAGCTTATAAGTACTTAAATACTAACACTAAAAAGGTTGTGGAAAGTGAAAATGTGAAATTGTTAGGATTAAACCATGAAAAAAATAACAATTACATGCAAATATAATCAATAACAGAAAATAATAGATTGCACAAAAAAGAACATAATACACCAAGATCTAACATGGTTCACCCAATCCCTGGGCTATGTCCACCAAACAAAAAGTCTAATATTATTACGATCTAGTGATTATAACTTGATTACAATCTGTAGCCCCTTACATCTTAATACCACCACAAGAACCAATTTTACATCACCAAAATTAAACAATCCCTAACCGTAAGCCCTTTTATACAAGTATTTTTATGCCATTTTAGGTTTACAACATGTCGGCCATATGTCGGCCATGACCCAAAAGAATTTATGAAGTATGTACAGTAATTCCCTAATTAGTCACCATAAACTAAAAATCTTCCACTTGGGGATTGATTAGACTCCACACTAGATAAAAATCTCACACTTGGAGACTAATCTTGTAGAAATGCCACTACCACATGGGGCTCCCACTGGATCAAACCACCCTAGAATTTGTTGTTCTTGTATTCATGTTTAGTCTAGAAGACCAATCAAAGCTAAAGAGGAGTGTAACTTCTCCCTTGTTACTACCTTTGTAAACATATTTGTTATATTTTCATCAGTATGTATATTGTCTAGCTTTAACTTTCTATCCTCCACAACTGACCGAATGAAATAGTACCACAACTGTATGTATTTGGCCTTTGAATGCAAAGATAAATTCTTTGCAAGATGAATGACACTCTGACCATCTGTAAACAAATAATTATCCTTCTAAGGGTGCCCCAATTCTTCCAAGAAGGAATGAAGCCATATCATCTCCTTGGCTGACTCTATAGTACCAACATACTCTACCTCTATAGTGGATAAAGAAATAACCTTCTATAACCTAGAAACCCATCTCACAACTATCCCACCAATAGTAAAGACATAACCTATAGTACTCTACCTGGTATCAATATCCCATATTAAATTTGAGTCAACATAGCCCTATAAATCAATAGCAGAGCCCCCAAAGTGTAAACACTTATTGGATGTTCCTCTCAAATATTTGAGAATTCACTTGACTGCATTCCAATGCTCAATTCCTAGATGACACATATACCTACTAATGACTCCCACTGCATGTACAATATCTAGCCTTGTACATACCATAGAATACATCAAGCTTCCTATAGCTAAAGCATAGGGTACCTCAGACATCTTATCCTCTTCTTCTTGTGTCTTGGGACACATCTCCTTAGTCAACTTTAAATGAATAGGTAAACGTATGCTAACAACTTTAACATTCTCCATAGAGAAATGTTGCAACACCTTCTCAACATAATCAGCCTGAGATAGCATCAATTTTCTACTCTTCCTATCTTTGCAAATCTTCATACCAAGGATTTTTTTTATTGCCCACAAATCCTTCATAGCAAATGCATGTGCTAATTGACATTTTAGCCCCTTAATGTGATCCATGTTAGACCCATCTATAAGCATATCATCAACATATAAACATAAATAATGTAGCTATCATCATCCAACCTCTTAAAATTAATACAATGATCTAAATGACACCTATTGTATCCATGCTCATGCATAAAACTATCAAATTGTAGATACCATTGCCAAGGTGCTTGTTTAAAGCCATATAAACTTTTCTTCAATTTGCACGCTAAGTTCTCGTTACCTTTGACCTCAAATCCTTATAGCTGAGCCATATATATCTCTTCATCCAAATCACCATGAAGGATGACTATTTTAACATCAAGCTACTCTAAATGCATATCTTCAATAGCCACAATACTTAAAATGGTATGGATAGAAGTCATTTTAACAATGAGAGAAATAATCTCATCAAAATCAATGCCCTTTTTTTTGTGAAAATTCTTTTACAAATAACTTGGCTTTAAATATTTTCTTACCTCCATCTTCTTCCTTTAATGTGTAAACCCACTTATTCTGTAAAGCTCTTTTACCTGTAGGCAACTTGCATAAATCCCATGTCTTATTCTTCAGCAAAGAGTCCATTTCATCTTTCATTGTAGACTCCCATTAAATCTTAGTATCCACCTGTACTGCTTTATCACAACATTCTCCCTTTGGTGAAATGATGGTTCTTCTTACTTGTAGGGCCTATAACCAAGGTTCAAGTCCCCATAGGGGCATTCTCTTCTATGGATCTTAATTGAGAATGTTTTTCCATTGACCCTTGGTGAAATAGTGGGGCTTCTTTCTTGTAGTGCTTACAACCAAGGGTTAATAAATTTTTTAATCGGTTCAATCTCAATGAGAAAAGTGGAGCAAGGAGAAAGTTTGAATCAGAAGATGGGTGGGAATATTGCCAAGTTGGGAAATGGTGAACAAATTATAGGGATAGAGTAGGACAAGGATAGGAAACATGCAGGTGCTATAGAGGATAGAGACCCACGTGATTTGCAGCCACAACCAAGAGAAAAGAATATCCCTATTCCATTACCAAGATCTTTAGAGGGAGGGGAATATCTTTGGGGTTAAACCTTTAGGTAAGTCGACCTTTCCCAAAATCATTGATAAGTATGATAAGGAAAAGGGGATTCTTTCCTTGGAAGTTCTCATTGAAATAATCGACCACGACATCCTGGGTATGGTGTCCATCCTGGTGGGTAAATTTATTGGCCCTAGACCAAAGATTGATAAGGTAAGGGTTTTTGCAAGAAACAAATAGGATTTGAAAGGGCAGGTTGAAGTTATGGCCATGGCTAAAGGATTTATGTTTTTTGAGTTCTCTTGCTCGGAAGATTACTCCAAAATTCTTTGTGTAGGAATCTGGTTGATGGGAAATTCTACTCTCATCCTTCAAAAGTGGAATTCCAACCTTGACCTAAACAACAACTTCCTAACCTAGGCCCCAATTTAGATAAGGTTGTTGGAGCTACCCTTAAAATATTGGCATGAAGATGTTTTTGATGGCATTGCTAGATTCTTTTAAGAATTGCTATCTAGTGATCCTATTACTATAGCTATGAAAAGACTTACATATGCTAGAATATGTGTTGGGGTGGTTGAGGGTTAGGATATGCCCCAAGTGATTGAATTTTAGTCTTGCCTAAGAAGAAAGGTGCAACAAATTTACTATGAGAATGTCCCTTTTGCTTGCTTCCACTACAAAAAGGCATGACACAAAGTGAAGATTTGTGCAATCTTCAAAGAGAAGGAAAAGACTAGTAAAGCCTAAAACAAACAAGGTAGGAGCACCTAGAAATGTGTGGAAGGAAAAAGCTTCAAAGAGAAAGTTCCTGGGTGGTGCAGTAAATGAAGGAAATGATAAGAGGGATCTCCCAAAGGAAAAGAATAGTTTGGCAACTATTAATGAACCTAATAAGATGGATAAAAAATAGAGACTTTCAACTAACAACACTAGGATCTTGACTACTGTCGAAGGTGCCAATAGCCCTTTAGGTGGGAAGGGTGGGGCTTCTTCTCCTAAGAGGGAGGGGAAGTGTTCCATTTTGAATACCAAAGAGATGGATATCTCTTGTGTTCCAATTTCTTAGAAAGGACCTATTAGAGAGTTGTTGGAACAACCTCTTTCATAGGAATCAAACTCTAGCCCTAACAAAGGGGTCTCCCCTACAACTATGAACAGTATCCTAGAAAGTTTCTCAGCTAATGCCCTTGGGCATCTCTCTTGGTTAGAGGCTCTCTTTGATAGCTACAAGGAAGTTAATGATTCCCCATCTATTTCTATCAAGAAGAAAAAGAAGAATAGCAAGGATTCTTCCCTAGTCTCTCTAGCTACCACTAGGAGTAGGGTGAAAGCTAACATTAGAAACAAATCCATTACCCTAGGAAGAAAAAATAAGAACCAAATTAGAAAGGAAGAAACAAGGAGGAATTTGTTAGATGGGACACAAAGAACCATCTAAAAATCATCCAATCCTTGAATAAAGCATGGAGATCATTTCCTGGAACATACATGGACTCAATGGAATCCACAAATAGGAAATTGTTAGAAATATGGTTAGGGACCATATACCAAATTTTTGTAATCTAAGAAACCAAAATGAAGAAGGTGAAGGTTGAGAATATTTCCTTTGGGAAAGGCATGAACAATAAAGCTACAGACTCAGATGGTGCATCAGGTGGTTTGCTAACCATATGGAAGGAATCTTTGGAAGCCAACACCATCTTTAACGAAGGTAATATTTTTCTTATGAATTTAATCAATCCTAAAGATTAGGTGAGATGGTTTTTGTTGAATCTCTATGCTCCAAATACCAAAAATAATGGAAGAATCTTTTGGACCAAATTTTTTGACTTGGTGGCCAATCTTAGAGACATCTAAGTCATTATCATGGAGATTTCAACACCCCTCTCTTAGCCTCTAATAAGTTAGGAGGGCTCCCACCTGATGTTGAAAGTAGGCAACACTTGGCTAATCTGATTAGGGATTTGGCCCTTCTAGATGTGGACCTTGGTGGTGGTAAGTTTACTTGGTCCAACAAGAAAATAAGACTAGACTACATTTAGGTTAAGTTAGAGAGAGCTCTTATTTCTATGGAATGGTTGGGAAAATTCCACTATAAGATTTCTTCTCTTGTGAGGCTTGGGTCAGATCATTCCCCTATTTCTCTTACTCTTGATAAAGTCAATAGAAAGAGGTTCTTCCCCTTTAGTTTTGAGAAAATTTGGTCGGCTCACCTTGGTTTGCATGACAGAATCAAGGAGTGGTGGGGTATTGAGGTTGATGGAACCACTATGTATAACGTAACTAAGAAACTTAGATTCATAAAGTCAAAAATTCACAAATGGAGAAAATCAAAATTTGATATATTTTTAGGATAAAGAGAGGATTTTGGGGGGCTTGGTAGAGGTACAGAATGAAAACCAAACTTGGGGTTCTGATGATAACATCCTAAACTCTAAGAAGGAAATCCTAGCCAAGCTTCACAACATTGTTGGGAAAGAAGAAATGTTCTAGAGGCAGAGATCAAGGTTGCTTTGGCTTAAGGAAGGTGACAAAAACTCCAGATTCTTTCACCTTTCCACTATGAAACATAGGGTAGCCAACAAAATTAGTAAAATCAAAAAGGGCAATGACACTTTAAGGGAAGACAATGAGATAGTAGATGAGGCTATCAGGTATTTCTCTTCAATTTTCATGAAAGATCTTAACTTGGATGTTGAGGACCAGAATGAGGTTGTTAACACTATTCCCAAAGTCATATGCGATGCTTAGAATTGGGCATTACTAGCTATCACTAAGCCTGATGAAATAAAAAGGTAGTTTTTGATCTCTTGGCTGAGAAGGTCCTTGGCCTTGATGGTTTCCCCACCTTCTTCTTTCAGATGTATTGGGATATTATTCATGTTGATCTTATTAAAGCTATCCAAGAATTCTTCAATGTCAGAGATTTGCTGAAAGAAATAAATGCTTCTGATTCCTAAACTCAATGGGGTAGATTCTTTTGGATCTTTTAAACCTATCAGTCTCTGCAACTCATTTTATAAGATTTTTGTGAAAGTTCTAACTAACAAATTTATCAATTTACTTCCAGTGATCATTTCGCCCCTATAGTTAGACTTTGTTCCTGGTAGACAAATTTTGGATTCAATCATCAAAGTTCATGAAGTTTTCCACTTACTTGAGGTTGGTAAATAGGAAGGATTTCTTCTCAAATTGGATCTCTTTAAGGCTTATAATAGGATGGATTGGGGGTTTTGGATAGAATTCTTGAAGCTTTTGGCTTCAATGCTAAAGTGAGGAAAATCATCTCCCAACTAGTTTCCATTCCTAAGTTTGTAGTCCTAATGAATGAAACCCCCTCTAATTTCTTCAAACTGTCAAGGGGCCTTTGATAGGGTGACCCTTTATCCCCTATACTCTTCATCATCTTGGCAGAAGGCCTAGGAAGGCTCATTAATTCCAAAATGGGTAGAGGGGATTTGGTGGGGTTGAAACTATCTTCTGGTCCTTTTGTCTTTACTCACCATCAATTTGTTGATGATACCATTATGGGAGGTGAGGCCTCAATGAGGGAATCAAGGACTATGAAGAGCATACTAAATAACTACTCCAAGGTCTCAGGGCAACTCATTGACTAGGATAAGAGCTTGGTATTTTTCTTGAATACCCCATTAATAAAACAAAAGAAAATTGTGAACATTTTGGGATGTAAGGAGGATGGGTCCCTTCCTTCCATTTACTTAGGACTACCCTTGGGGATTAAACCTCCAAACACTTTTTAGAACAATCTTATGGACAGATTCAATGGGCAGTTGGTAGGTTGGAAAGGTATCACTTTGAGCTAGGCAGGAAAAGTGATATTGATTACGTCTACTTTATAGAACTTACCTACTTGTGCTCTCAACCTTTTTTCTATTCCATCCAAGGTGGTTGAGCATCTTGAAGCTATCTAGAGGATTTTCATGTGGTCAAGCACTGATGAGAACAAGAAATTCCCATTGGTGGATTGGAATACCATTTGTAGATCTAAGAAGAAATGGGGTTTAGGGATTAGAAAACTAAAACAGTTCAACCTAGATCTTCAAGTAAAAGGGATTTGGAGAATCTTCAAGAAAAATGATTAATGGAGAGATATTCTGAAGTCTAAGTATGCTAATAATCTCAATCTCAAATAGTTCATTAACAAGGCTTCTGATCCTACAGGCTCTTACATCTGGAATGGTCTCATGAGAACTAAGGGTTTAGCCTTTGAGAAAGCTAAATGACATGTGGGAAATGGTGAAGATATTAATTTTTGGCATGATGATTGGCTTAGTTCAAGCCCTCTCTAGGAAACTGAGTCTTTCAATAGATGGACTAATGTTTGTATTGAAAGATTTGGGAGCAAGGTGAGTGACTACAGGATCCATAATGAATGGATTGACCTGGATGAGATGTCTAATGAGTTGAAGCCACTGATGGACATGGTTTAACACATTCCTTTATCCCATAATAAAGATTCCATTATTTGAGGGGAGACTATGCATGGTCTTTACATTATAGCCTCTAGTTATGAGACATTGCAAAATCAGGGCCAAGCCCTTGTGTGGGCCAAAGCCTGGTACCCAGGCCTTATCCTAAAAATTGACATATTCTTTTGGATCTTGCTCCAAAATCATATCCTCATGATGGATAACCTCATTAAATGGGGTAACATGATGCCCAATAGATGTATATTATGTAAAAATAATAGTGAGATTGTTGACCATCTATTTATACACTATCTTTTCATTAGTTCTATTTGGTCTCTCTTCCTATCTTTTATCAATTTGTCCTAGTTTTTTACTTCCAATATTCTAGAGATCTTTGATCAATGGCAACTTGTGCTGGTTGGAAATGACTCCAAGACTTTATGGATTTGGGCCTTTCCTCATGTTTGTTGGGGAGTTTGGAAGGAGTGGAATAACAGAATCTTTAGGGACAAGGAATCTAAGGCCAAAGTTGTGTTTCACAAATGCCTCAATGCCTTGATGGAAAATTTCATCAACACAAAAGGCCCTATCCCTCCACTCAATTCTAAGACTAGGGCCAAGGACAATAGGGAGGGTTATTTTTGGTATTTCCCACCTGAGGGATAGCATAAGGCTAATTTTGATGGGGAAGCCAAAGGCAACCTGGGGAAGGCTGGGGTTGGTGGTATCATAAGAAATGCTTCTAGGAAAGGGATTGTTGTGTTTACCACCCCCCTTGGAATTCAAACTAATCATTATGCAGAGGCCATTGCAGCTCACTAGACTATTAATCTAGCTAAAGAAGAGTGAAATACCTATGGCTGGAAGGAGATTCAAAAAACATAATTGATTGCCTAAATGAGAGGAACATGCCTACTTGGATGACCACAAATATTATTTATGAATGCATTCAAAACCTCAAAAGCTTTGAAAAAACTAATGTGGCTCATGAGTATTGGGAGGCCAAACTTGTAGGAGGTAGGCTGGCTAATTGGGTAGTAAGGTACAATGTGGTGGCTAAGTGGATAGATGGTTATGATATGCATCAAAAATTCATGAGGTAATCAAAAGGGAACATATCCCAATAGAATAAGTATAATTAATAGCCATTATGAAAGTTAGTAAGTTGTGGTAAGTGCTCATAAATATTATGTGTGGATTTATTATGATAATTAGTGATTTATGGTGAATGTGCAGAGTTGTGAGGTGGAAGTATGATATCTATTGTACTTCCCATATACACAATATCCATCAACTTATGTCAAGGACTACTTGTGGGAAGAGAATTCACAAGGTGGATAATAGGTGTAAGAAAATGAGGAGAGCTGAAGGGTTGCTAGTTTTGAAGGGCTTCGGTACTAACTATGAAGATTGTATAGAGAAGGGCACCATGGTTAGGGAAAGACATAGGAGGGAACCAGAGGATGAAGCTAAGAAGTGGAGAAGACATTCCAAGGTGTGGAACTTACTGAATAAAGGGGAAATTACAAATTATATTAAACACCTCCATGGATGGAAACCCTCTATAACCAAAAGTATGGTCAAGAATTGGAATGAGGGCATGGTCAAAATTGACGAGGTGAAGTTCTCTATGATGGAAGAAGTCATCTCCATGGTTAATGGCATCCCCATAGTTGGCAAGAAATTTTACAAAGACAGGAAAATATCAGGGCAAGTGGTGGTGGAATTCACAACGAACCAAGAGGAGAAAAAGGCATTGGTGAAGAGAGGAACTCATTATCTTTTGAGCTCCATCAAGCCTCTATGGAGATTCGTACTCCATGCTATAATCAAATATATTACTCTCAAGACTAGGTTTGATCATCTTTGCACTTATCACTCCATGTTGCTCAACCACTTTAAGTATGGGGAAAAAATATCCATCCCCTTCTACCTTTACTCTTTCATGAATGAAAGCATAAATGAGTATCAAGAAAAACATACTAGGAATTCAACACTCCATGAGGGGCTACTGTTGTTAATTTATGAATACTTCAAAGCTAGGGCTATGAGTAAAAAAATCAAGGATAGAAAAGAGGGAAAGAAAGGAAAAGGGGACTTTGAAGAGTCTAATGAGATTTACACATCCTCGGTTATAGGGGAAAGCCTCAAGATGCATAAAGAATCAGAGGGGTCTGACTCCCCATAGTGCAACTTGGGGAAAAAAACCCTCAAAATAGATAGCAAGGAGAAAAAAGTGATCTTTGAGTTCATACAAGACATTGACACATCCTTGGACAAGGATTATAATGAAAGGATAGAAGGGATCAATGGATATAGGAGAGGATAGTGTATAGGGAGAGGAGAATATTAGGGAAGGGGAAGGTAGGGAGCAAAAGAATAGTAAGAGAACCATAACCAATCAAAATGCTGACAAGCAAAGAGGAGGAGGTCATGACGTTTAGGAGCTGGAAAAGGAAAATGCTAGATGAGGAAAAATAGGGGGAGGAGATTGAGAATGTAGAAGGGACTGCCAACCAAAGTGAAAGGGAAGAACCTGAACAAGGCTATGAGAAATTTGGCACTAACATTTATAGATGCTCAGTCTTGAGGAAGGATAGGAAGGTGGTGTGGTGGAACTTTGACTCTATTTTGGCTATTATGGGCATCAAATAGGAGCTAATCAAAATGCATGTCAAAGAAAATAAGGAGGGTAGAATATAGATGGAGGAGTTGATCAACCCAACTCTAGTTATCTTTAGTGACATTACTAAGGAGCACCTAGAATGGATGTTCTCAACAATGTGAAAAAGAGTTTGGTGGATAGCTTCCATACCACCAAGTGGCTCTTCCATGAAATTCTTGAGCTCAAACACAAGGTGAGCACTCTGGAAAGGGAGACCTATAGCTTAAGGAACAGGGTCAAGGAGGATGAATAGAGCATGGATGGAAGAGTGGCTAAAGTCAAAAATAGGGTCCATGTGATGGATAGGTCAATGCAATGTATAGTTGAACATATCTCTAATATCCTTAAGGATAATGAGAACATCAAGAGGTTCATACACTAATGGAAGATCAAAGCATTAGTAAGGAGGAGGACCTAAACACCTACAACATAAACGATATGACCCTGGATGAAAACTTAAGGAAGTAGACAAGATCTAGCAATAGGAAAAAGGACACCTAGGCCCCAAAGTAGGATCTTTCTGAGACAAAGGAGGCAGTTGGTAAGCTGTTAGAGCTGAAGATAAGTGTAGCAAAAATGCTGATAGATATCATCTGAGCACCCTGGCTTTCTTTGGGTAGTCCAGTTTTTTGGTGTCTCTCCCTCGCTTTACTTATGTTTCTATCTTTTTTTAGTTAGATGTTCTTTCTTTTTTCTTCCTAGCTCTGTTCAAGGTCTTAAGCATTCTATATTTGACTATACTTTATTTTCTTTGAGTTTTAGGACCCTTTTAAAGCCTATTTTAATTAATAAAAAACATTTAGGTTCACTAGCATCATTAAGTATAGTTGAATACAAAGAGGGAAAAAATATTTCTTGAGGTCTAATTTTCCTTGTTGACCATCTAACATTCACTGTGTGTTTGTTATTTGTTGTTGTAGTTGTTGCACATCATGAGGAATGGATGGAACATCATCTTTTAGAGTATCATCCAACACTACATAATCATCTTCTTTCTTCTCATGTTGCTGCAATAGATCTTTGTACAACACTTTCTCATTGAATATGAAATCCTTACAATTTTATGATTTTCAAAATCCCAAAGCCTATAACCAAATTCATTAATTCCATATCCAACAAATACACATTTCTTTGACTTAACTTTCAGCTTGGTTTTATTTTCAAAATCTATGTGAGAAAATGCTTCACAACCGAAGGTTTTTAGAAAATAATAACTCACCTTCTTACTAGTCCATGCTTCCTCTAGAATACGACAACCCAAAGGAGTAGAGTGACCTCTATTAATCAAATATACAATAGTATTGACAACCTCTACTAACATGTGTAATGGCAACCCAACATGCAACCTCATGCTCCTTGCATGCTCCATTATAGTCCCGTTCATGCATTCAGCCACTCCATTTTCCTATGGAGTCCTTGAAATAGTTTTATATCTAAAAATTCTATTAGTGGAGCAATAATCTTCAAATTCATGATTGCAATACTCACCACCATTATCAAATATAAGACATTTTAATTTCTTACTAGTCTCATTTTCATCCAAGCATTTCCATTTCTTAAAATTTTGACATACATCATATTTTTGTCTCAGGAAATAAACCCATACTCTTCTAGTTGCATCATCAATGAATGTAACATAATAATGAGATTCATCAAGGGAAGATACATAAGTTGGTCCCCATACATTAGTATGCACAAGCTCTACTTTCTCATTTTTGTTTTCCTTCCCAGTATTTACAAAACTCACTCTCTTTTGTTTTTGATACACACAACTTTAATAGAAATCTATATTAACACATTTTAGACCTGGCAAAACAATCTTTGAATGAAATACTTTCATACCTTTCTCACTCATGTGCCTAAGTCTATTGTGCCACAATGTTGTATCAGAATTTACAATAGCTATTTGTTTTCCCTACTCGATTGTAGCAGTTATTCTTGAACATTCATTTTTCTCTAACATAATTAAAGTATAAGGAACAATATGACATGTACAAAGATATAAGGTGCCTAATTTCACACCTTTTGCTACTACAAGGGAACGTTTTGACACCTTCCAATTTTTATCATTAAAAAGAACTATACAACCCTCATCACCGAGTTGCCCTGCTGAAATCAAATCCCTACTCAGGCTTAAAACATGTCTTACCTAATGTAGTAGCCAATGATTCCCATTCTACAACTTAATCTTAACTTTTCCCTTTCCAAAAATTTGATAGGGTTCATTTTCCCCCAAATAAACAAGCCCAAAATTCCCTTGGACATAATCAATGAAATAATCTATATGAGGTGTTGCATGAAATGAAGCACCAGAATCTAAAAACCATGAATCATCAACACTTTCTAAAGACAAAAGAAAAGTATCCTCTTTAGATTTGTTACTTACCACATTTTCCTCCTTGTATCCATTTAGTTATCTCCTTTATTTTTCTTTCGAGTCCAACAACCTTTCTTTTTATGCCATGGTTTCCCATAGTACCAGTAGTTGTTTAGTCCTCTCAATTGAGACCTCCTCCCGTTTGACTTTCCTCTTGATTTCCTATGATTTTCAGAATTATTTCCTCTCTTAGTCATTCTACCTTGAATTTGTGCATTCAAATAACTTCTAGATGTAGATCCACCCTAGGATTTCCTATGAGTTTCCTCACTCAAAATAACACTAATCACATCATCATATTTTAGGGTACTAGATCTAGGAACAAAATTACTCACAACCAGTATCGAGCCATTCCAACTTTCAAGCAAAGAACACAAAAGCAAGAAAGCCCTAATTTCTTCATCAAAATTGATACCCATAGAAGATAACTAACTAGTAATAGTATTAAAATCATTTAAATGATCCACAAAAAATCCACCTTCTACCATTTTCATATTAAATAAATGCTTCATGAGAAATACCCTATTTGAAGCGAAGGGATTTTCATACAGTTTCATTAGGGTTTGCATCAAATATTTTGTTGTCTTAACTTTTATAATATTAAATGTCACCGATGGTGCCAAGCATAATTGAATGCTTCCAAGTGCCTTTCTATCCAAAAGATCCTAGTCGTCATTTTACATAGATCCCTAATTCTTTGTTTTGCCTTCCAACAACTTCCATAAATCCTTCTGATAAAAATAGTCTTCCATTTACATCTTCCATAACTGAAAGTTTTTCCCATTAAACTTATCAACCCTCAACTTACCCTCATCTGCCATTGCTCCAACTCAACCATGAGACTCCCACTCAATCATGAGACTTTCCAGTAAAGGATAACTAAAAAAACAACCTGACACTTTGATACCACTTGTTAGGATTAAACCATGAACAAAAATAACAATTACATGCAAATATAATCAATAATAGAAAATAATAGATCACATAGAAAATAACACAAGACACCAAGATTTAACTTGGTTCACCTAATCCTTGGACTATGTCCACCAAACAACAAGTCTGATATTATTATGATGCAATGATTACCACCTGATTACAATTTGTAATCCCTTATAGCTCAATACCATTACAAGAACCAATTTCACATCACCACAATGAAACAATCCCTAATCCTAAGCCCTTTTATACAAGTATTTTTATGCCACTTTAGGGTTACAACATGTTGGCCATATGTTGGCCACAATGTCGACCATGACCCAAAAGAATTGATGAAGTATGTACAATACTTCCTTGATCAGTCACCACAAACTAACAAAACCTTGATGAGTATACAAAAGTACATGAAGCTAAACTTATGAAGGAACTAGAAGAAAAAAAATTATTTGTGTACTTTTATGAAGGTATGCCTATTGATGAAGATGATGTAAATCAAGTTGCAAACCAACAACAAGTTTTAGTGACTTTCGAGTTACATACTATGAATGCCGAGTTGCATTTAGGAACTAAGCTACATTCAGGTTCCAAGTTATAGAATGAAGTTGAGGCACATTCTGATTATGAGATTAGTGTATAGCATATGCACCGAGTTGTGGTGCCAAAAAGGTGACAAGCCTTTTTTTTTTTCATTTTTCAATAGCGCGCACGTGCTATTATGCGTACGCACTATGGTTCGGGTAACCCGAACCATAGTGCATACGCACTATAGTGCGTACGCACAATAGCGCGTACGCGCTATTAAAAAGAAATTTTTTTTATAAATGATGGGCTGCACACCCATGGCCCATCATATTAAAAGTGATTTTTACTGTTTATAAGGGCAACGCGCACGCGAGTTGGAAAACAATTCATTTTCAACATCCCTTGCCAATATGCCTCCTCGCCGACAAAATCAAAGATCACCAGCATGCCGACGCCGACGCCATATGTAATCTAAACTTGACTTTGCATTATTTTATATGTTTTTCATATTGTTTTATAGGGTTTTTACAATTTTTATTTAGATTTGTTTATTCATTTGGATTTTAATTGATTCTTTATCAGGAAATGTCCATAATCAACCGGCAAATCCACAAAACCCTCAAGAACCTGAAGAACCTCAAAACCAAAATCCACAAAACCCTCCTAAAGAACAAAAAATTCCACAACTCGAACCAATTCCAAGACCTGCACCAGGCACACAAGAAAATATATTAAATGAAATTGAGATAGGCAAAATTGAATTAGAAGGACTCATTGGTCGGTTGAAACAAGCTGGACAAACCAATCCAATGAGGGCTCAATTGGCATCATCCCTCGAATCCATTAAGACCCAGATAGCCTCAGTTACTGGTCAGTTAGATGTTTGGCGGGTTAAGAGGGAAGAACAAAAAATATTTTATGCAAATAAATTGTCATATGAAGATGTTAAAAAAAAAGAAATACCAAAAGGTTCAATATGTGCATTATTTAGAAAACTCGGTTAGCAAAATACTGTTAGAGAGGGTACTAAATGGTTCCCCATCCATTGGTGTATACATGATGCTATGAGAAATCATTTTTGGGATAGATGGTGGATGGTTTTTGATGCCCCTCCTTGCAACAATCACGAGATCCCAATGTATTTTTTGAAGAAATTGTATTGTGAGTTTTTCCTTGGGGAGATCCCCAATTATTTTGATCTATTAGACTCCTAGGGTAGAGGTGGGGGGTCATCATTCGAGAGGCCGGGAGCATGTCGTGACCCTAATGTAGTTAGGGCACCTGTGGTCAAGCCACAACGTGAGCATGTGACTATTCCTTCAGTTGTGAAGGAACATGTAGAGGCCAGCACTCTAGGGACCATTAATGCTTTGACGCAGACCCTCATCCATTCCATGGGCCCATTAGTTGAGGGGGATCCTTCTGTGCGTCGTGGTCACATGTGCACTTCATGCGGATCCCTATGCACATTTGGCACTCATGCTGGAGATGCTACAAATGATGGGCTTGTCACTGATCAGTTCTTGAACGAAACATTTGGCATTGACACACAGGTAAATTACAATTATAATTTACTAATTTGATCACATTTCATATGTATAGTGAATGATTAATTAATTAGCATCTATTGACATTGTTCAAAATTCAGGGTCAGAGTGTTGCCGAGCCTAGCAGCGATGCTCCGGCCCCATTTTTTGTCCCCTCCATGAGTCCAGAGCTATGTATCAATTTAATCATTTAAATTAATACATATATTTATTAAGTTATCATATTAAGAATTGACAAAAAAAATTATGCATGTGCATCAGTTCTCCACAGGACCCTCAACCTTTAGTATGGACTCAGAGCATAGACATCGTACGAGCTTCGTATAGGTATAGTTGTTTCATGTTAATTTAATTCATTTGATTATATTTGTTTCATGTTTCATGTTACATGTAACGTGTATTGTATGACATGCAGCTCATGACGTCGGACACACCTCCTCATCTCTGACAGTCTGTTGATCATGGAGTGGCCGCAGCTATGGCTAGCTCACAGCCATTGACTGAGGTATGAAAGAATTTTCTCCGTTTTAGTTGTTGTTTATAACAGTTAGTCTCAAAATTTCTAATGTTATTTATAAGTGATTATATTTATTGAATTTTTGTAGGGTCTCGTCACGCCTGATCATCCACGAGCCTTCGAGGTGGACATACAGAGTGACTATTTGATGGCGGTAAGAAAATAATTGATTTTTTGTGTACATATATTTGATTTCAACGTATAATAAATACTGATTCATATCTACTTTGTTTGTATCAGCTCGAGTTGGAGAAGAGCCTCAACAAGAGGACGAGCAAGCATGTCAGGAGGACCCTATCATCTCCACCATCTCCCTCGACACGACGACAGAAGACGTCGAGAGATTTTTTTCCTTCCCCTCATGGGAAGGAAAAGATATAGTTGATCTAGACATATATATATAGGCATCAGTGGACATATTCGATACACATTTGATGTATATGACATTTTATATTTGATGTATGACATTTATTTGATGTATGACATTATTCGACTTATGACATTATTGGTTAATATATGATATGTTTGTTCATATGCGACATTATTGGTTATCATAATATATTATGTGTTTGTTAATGTACATGAAATTATTGGTTATCATTTTATATTATATGTTTGTTCATGTATGACATTAAATAAGATATGTTCGTGTATGACATTAAATTAGATATGTGCATGTATGACATTAAATTAGATATGTTTATGTATGACATTAAATTCAATACCTAATATGTTCGAAACTTTGATAGAATATTGAGTAACAATAAAATTTATCACTGTTTAAGCATAAGTTAATCATTTGCAATATGTCATCGTCATATGATTTATGATCTTGTTCATGCTTAAAGTTTTCCTTCTCTATCATTTGTTTATCAAGTTTAATTCAATACCTAATTAGTTTGAATTTTTGATACAATATTGATTAGCAATAAACTTTATTAGTCAAGATCGATTAGGACCTCCTGG
Organism: Cupressus sempervirens; assembly: GCA_028749045.1. NCBI lineage: Eukaryota > Viridiplantae > Streptophyta > Pinopsida > Cupressales > Cupressaceae > Cupressus > Cupressus sempervirens. Next base: position 519,022,770 of record CM053784.1, on the reverse strand, counting down.
CAATAAACTTTATCAGGCAATATTCATGGACCTCCAGGCAATTGGTCACCTAAATGAGAACCTTGAGATTTATTAGGAACTCCATGAAAGAAATTAGTAGCTTGAGAAGCTCTCCATTTGTTAAGCTTCAATACATAACCACCATTCTTTATCATCAATTAAAAAATGTTAGAGATAGTAGAGAAAAGATGGATTATTTGCAAAAAAAGTCATTTTAAATATCATAAATGTAACATAATCACTGATAGTTTTCTGTGTTTTCATACATTAATGATTGTAACATAATCACCAGTTGATTGGAATGCGTTGTTATTATTCTATAGTAACTAGATTAAGGTAAAAATAAAAGTTTAATAAATAGTTGTTATTATTCTTACATTGTTGGAAACAGGGGCAGCGTGAAGGATCTCTGATATTTTCCAAAATGGTGTTCCCAAATGCACACAATGCCACCAAAGACTCCAAACTTGGATTTACCTTCACCAATTGTTTCCTCCACCTCTACACACCTTAAAAAACTTCAACCAATATGTTTCTAAGGTTTCCAAACCCACAAATCTTCAGTAGATACAAAAAAAGAGGAAGAGGGATTCTTTTTTTAGTTTTGTAATAATGGTAGAGGGAAAATTATAAACATTTTTTTCATTTTTAGATTGGGCTTTCTGCGTGAATAAGAACGATAGTTTGTGAATTGTTATCTTTTATCAGAGAGGAGATGCAATATATTTCAAATCTTTGTATTTAAATATATTCATTTGAGATGTGTTGTTCTTTCTACTAGTTTGGTTATCTCTGATAAACTTTATAGAGTAAATTGTGTTTGTGCATATAAGGAAAACTTTGAGTTTCGCGTATCACACAATCTAAAATAAATCATTTTGATCTTTCCCCTTGATTTGCTGATTGTGAATATTTAATTTAGAATCTTTGAGTTCTTAGTTTGTATTTTCTTATTTGTAAATTCTTTCATCTACCTCATGTCTATGGATAGATGATAGCTTGCCTTCTGTGCCTTCCGATTAAAGGCATACCATCAATGTTATTCATTGAATATCCTTTGAGGGAGCTGTAACTTTATATGCAAGATATATCATTATTGGCAATCATAAGAAAAAACTCAATAACAACACATTGCTTAAGTTTCTTCAAAAATATACCAAGCCCAAAGAGCCATTTTTCATTATAAACTTATGGTTGCAACATTTTGGCATCATTTGGAATGAGCTAGTTCGTATTGCCAACACCAAGATCCACCATCTCAAAAAAATTAGTTACACCTTTGACAAGAGAATGGTTGGGGAGAGACGTGTTTAGAGTGTTATCTTTGTAGTCTAAATATAGGCTCACTAAAATTTCATCTACAATGAATACACTTCCAAGTTCTTCTTCAAAGATAAATATCTCCAATACCAAATAAGTACTAAGCACTTCATCCTCGTATTCCACTTGGAATAATTCCATTAATCCTGTTATGGGATGGCATAAAAATGTATAAACCTTCTTCATATTTCTTTTGAATGTCTTCATGATCCTCCAATGCTTCTAGTAGCAACCTTTCTTCTTGATGTGGTGTATAATCAAATGAGAAAGCCTCATATTCTATCTGTCTGTTAGGGTGAGGAATATCTTTTATCGTCTCTCCATCAACCCCTTCTTGCTTGTGTTGATCTATCAAGTTTCTTGGATTAACATCAATGGTTGGAATGATATTAGAAGCTTCAAATATAAAAGAATCAAATTCTAGAAAAGGGGCATCCATTGACAAACTTTCATTAATTTTATTATCAACAAGTTCCTTCTCAATAGGAGGAATAGCTAAGAAAGTCACCAAATCAGTTGGCTAAGAGATGTGTTCATTATCATATCCAACATGCAAATGATAAGCTCCTGCACTGTTAGAAAATCTCCCTTCAACAACATGAGGTGTTTGAAAGTCTCTTTGATTGAAAATTATTAAATTTTTATAATGAAAAAGAAAGGGGGATGAAGGTTTTTCTTCTTTCTTTTCAACCTTACTTTGTAAAGGCATCTTTTTGGGATAAAGATTATGATAATTTTCAGATTGTATTGCCTTCACATAGCTTGAATTTTTATATTTCATTCTACTAATCAGCATAGCATCATCTATCTTTGCAACTTCTTTTTTAGCATCTTCCAAATTATGCATTTCTTGGAGCTTTAACTAGAATTTAATTTCAATTTCTAAAGATACACAATTGCTTATTTTCAGTTGGTTAATAGGATGGAGGAATTTTTCTAGTACATCTATTGAATCTATATACAAAATCCCTCATAATTTCACTCTTCCTCATTTGAATTTGAAAGAAATCTATTAATAACTTGCCAACATCAGCTGTAGGCTTAAATATCTAAATAAATCTTACCTTGAGATCATTCCAACAAGTGACACAACCATCCTACAAATTCTAAAACCATTTAGCAACACTCTCAATAAAGCCACAAGAAAATAATCTGATGAAGACATCCTCTTCTTGCACGCCAAGAATTCCACAAGCAATTGTAACTTCTTTGATGTGGTCATCTAGATCTTGTATTTTTCCTCCATCAAGTGTTGGGATGATTTCTCTTGACCCTTGGGTAAAGATGAATACTAGACAAAGCAAAGGGCCCAATATGAGCTTCCCATGGTTCTCTCGCAACCAAATCCATTGTATATAATGAAACCCTCTATTCAAATATTATACAAGATAAAATACAGAGTCACCAATTTCGCATGAATAAAGGATAGCTAAGGATATCTAATCCTACACTGATCTTTGTTTTTGAATCCCCAAAAAAGCTGCCAAAAATTTGTTAGTGAACATATTTGTCTCCTTCACAAATGCTCACAAGCTTAACTCCATTAACCTCTCATGGATACAAATAAGCCACAACATTTGGATAAGTGTAAGATGGTCACTTCCCTCTGAATTGGCGTGCCTGAGATATGCCTCGTCAAAGATCGCAACCCTATGGCATTTAGTGACCCTTAGGGACATTCCGGATTGGCGTGCCTGAGAACATTTGAGCATTGAAGGGGATAGGATGAGGTTGGGGATAGGGTTTACTTGGCCACTCGGAGCTAACGGAGCAGACAGTTCGATCCCATGATGAAAGGTGAGAGAGATTTGGCAGTTGGCAACTTTGTACTGGCCAACACTGCAAGTTTCAGCATCACCCGAGATGGCATTGTAAAACAAAAATAGAGTGTGATCTCCAAAAAGTGAGAGATTTTATTGTAGGTCTTTGCAACACGGTCCTGTAGGAACTAGAATCGCATCCATACCTCGCACGAGCTCCGAGATATGCCCCATCAAAGATCGCAGCCCTATGGCATTTAGTGACCCTTAGGGACATTCCGGATTGGCATGCTTGAGATCGTTCCAGCACTAAAGGGGATAGGATGAGGTTGGGGATAGGGTTTATCCGGCCACCCGGAGCTAACGGAGCAGACAGTTCGATCCCACGATGAAAGGTGAGAGAGATTTGGCAGTTGGCAACTTTGTACTAGCTGACACTGCAAGTTTCAGCATCACCCGAGATGGCATTGTAAAACAAAAATGGAGTGTGATCTCCAAAAAGTGAGAGAGGTTATTGTAGGTCTCCACAACATGGTCTTGCAAGAACTAAAATCACATCCATACCTCGCACGAGCTCCGAGATATGCCCTGTCAAAGATTGCAGCCCTATGGTATTTACTGACCCTTAGGGACATTCTGGATTGGCGTGCTTGAGAATGTTCCAGCACTAAAGGGGATAGGACAAGGTTGGGGATAGGGTTTACCTGGCCACCCAGAGCTAACGGAGCAGATAGTTCGATCCCACGATGAAAGGTGAGAGAGATTTGGCAGTTGGCAACTTTGTACTAGCCGACACTACAAGTTTCAGCATCACCCGAGATGGCGTTATAAAAAAAAAATGGAGTGTGATCTCCAAAAAGTGAGAGAATTTATTGTAGGTCTCTGCAACATGGTCCTGTAGCAACTAGAATCGCATCCATACCTCGCACGAGCTCCGAGATATGCCCTGTCAAAGATCGCAACCCTATGGCATTTAGTGACCCTTAGGGACATTCCGGATTGGCGTGCCTAAGAATGTTCGAGCACTGAAGGGGATAGGAAAAGGTTTGGGATAAGGTTTACCCAGCCACCTGGAGCTAACGGAGTAGACAGTTCGATCCCATGACGAAAGGTGAGAGAGATTTGGTAGTTGGCAACTTTGTACTAGCCGACATTGCAAGTTTTAGCATCACCCGAGATGGCGTCGTAAAATGAAAACGGAGTGTGATCTCCAAAAAGTGAGAGAGGTTATTGTAGGTCTCCAAAAAGAGTGTTTAAAAATGCAAAAATAGCAGGGGGTCCTTTGTATGGTTTGGGAGTTTGACCGTTAAAACGAGAAATTGTCCTAGTAGTAAGTGCTGGTAACAGTTTTGAAATTTGATTGTTGAGTGTTGAGAAACCTCAAGTTTAGGATTTTTCTTTTTTGGTTTGAGTCTATAATAACCATTTCCATCTGAAAATTTGAGTGTTGAAACCATTTAAGAAGTATTTGCATAGTTTTCCCTAAAATTTGAGTGCATAAAAAGGGGTATGTGATTGCTCCCAAGGTGGATTTAGTGTTTTCTCCAAACAAGAGTTGCATTTTATGTTTTAAGTCATCTAATATAACCAAAGTGAAGGTGTTTGAACCATTTTAGGGTTCTAGAGACATTGCAAAGTAAGAGTTCTAGAAAACCCTAGGGTAAAGGGGCTAGAAAGGAGGGTTTTGTAAAAACCATTGTAAAGTTGATCATGAGACCAAAAAAATAGAAGAATCCTTGCATTTGAGTTGTGTCTTAAGACTTTTTTTGGTCATGGGAGTTCCAAAAGTCAAGGGATTGTGAGTTGCTTTGTAAATGGCCTCAAACTAGGCCTAGTTGGCAGACTGAAATAACCAGTTCTGAGTGATATTTTACAAAACAAGTGTAGTTGGTTTTGGAGTATATTTTAGAGTGAGGAAAAGGGTATTTTAATCACCCAATAGTTTAGGAATTTCTGTGGAAAATTTTGGAGAAAACAGCAAATTAGTGACTGGCAAGGGCTAGTTGGAACAAGCCTAGAAGAGGCAAAATTGAGAAAGTGTAAGAGATGAGTTGCTGAGAGTGTGCAAGGAGTTGGAACATTTTAGATGAGATTTTTTGAGATGATCCAAGGTGTTGAGGCCATGGTATGATGCCAAGGATGAGTTTTGGTACTTGCATAGGGTGTTCCAACCAAGCTACAAATGCATAGGATAGGACCTTGTAAAGTACTTGCAAATTATGGTTCTAATGCCGAAAAAATAGAACGCCCACCAAACTTGGAAATTTACCTTATCTTTAATGTCAAGGACTAAGTTCAATATAAAGGGCCTACATTCATAGAAGGACAAACAAAATCAAAGGTTGAAGAAGTCACTATCCCATTATAATCTCAGCCAAAAGTTGAAAAGGTTATGGATTCAAGAATCAAGAAGAAGACTTGTCATGGCACCTATATGGAGCATCTTATCAAATGGAAGGATCAACCAGAATCTGAAGTAACATGGATAGATGAGAGTGATTTTGGAAAGAAAGGTATTCCTATGAAATTCCTTCAGATTTATCCACCATGAGTTCTTTGTCACATGGGGAGAATGGTGCAAGAGCACCTAGTGAGTTTGAAAATGATGATGCAACTACTGTAGATGATGCAAATATTGATGAGTTGTAAAGCGAGGGGGAGGAAATCACTATTGAATCCTTCCTAAAAATCAATGGCTTATTAGATGAACCAATTAACACTTTGTTGAGGAGTTATGGACAAAATATGTTCAATGCTCTAATCCCTAGATTAGGAAATATTCTTACTTAATAAGTGTAACCCCAAGCATTGTCACCATAGTTGGCAACAAATGGTGAGAGTCCCAATCAACTAGTGAAAAAAATGACTAAGTTGATGGAGCTGAATCCTACATTACACACATCTCCTAGTAGTGGACAGGAGGATGTTGGGATTGGGAGCATAACACCTATTCCCTTTCCCAGTTTTATGGACAATTGATGGGAACTCAAGTAGATGGGAGAAATTCCAAATTTTTTGAAGCGATAAAGTTTTGTGATGTATTTAGAATATCTAAGATAGACTTATTTTTTATGTGAACTAAACCATTCTTACATTACTATTTAAATGTATTTGTATTGTTATAATAGTTTGATTGTTGGTCATGGTGTACTACTAGCATACCTAAAATTTTAATTAATTTTTTTGGTAAATTAAGTCGAGAGATATCTAATTTAAAATATGTAAAGTTTAGAAATATAAATAGTTCATCATAGAAATATTATAGAATTAATTTATTTTAAATAATAAAAATAATCATAACAAATAGATAGAAATAAAAAATAATAATTTTATACAAAAAGTTTTAATTTATTTTAAATAATTAAATAATAGAAACATCATAGAATTAATAATTCAGTAAAATCATAACAAATAGACACTAAAAAATCCCAAATTCAAACATATGAAGGGCCAACTAGAATAATGACTTTAAATAACCAAATACCAAAGCCAAACAAAGGAAATGAGACTTTTACCTTAAATGAATAAATTACATGAAGAAGGGTGGCTGGCTGTTTGGAAATCTACTTATTTTTCTTCTCTCCCTCCTGTCATCCAAGAGAACATGCAATGAAAGAAAAATATTGTCACAATAAGAAAATATGAAAAATATTGTTCTAGCTTTAAAAAAATTGGAGACATCAAAACATAAAATCTAGATTCTAAACAAATCAAAACATAAAATCTATGATTTAAACTAAATCTCATCACTTACGCATCATAACAATACGGTCCACCTTAGTCATGTGTACAGTCTTGGGGAAGAGGTTGCAACAATGTATTTGGATCCAGTTGATCACTCTTTCTCTCTCTCCCTCTCTCTGTATTCAATCTAATGAGCCAACTGGATCTGCTCGACATTTTAATGTCTCAAGTATTGCCTCATGGTCTGACTCACGAAATTTCCAAAGATTCTTATTGTGTGGTTTTCCACCATATTTTATCAAGTGGATATTTGATGCGACAACAAGATTTGAATAATGAAGAATCTTCCTCTCTGTTTGCCAATCCTCGAATAACCACAAGTTAGGGTTCTTCATAGAATATCGTCTAAGCCATGTGCCGGTTACAACCACCGCACCGACATGGTACTCTAAACCTTCACCATCTATAACCGAGTGATCCAATTTTTGTTTGGCTTGAACACAACGACACAAATAATAATCTGTCCCTTCTTCATTGTCTTCAGGTGCAATAACAGCAAAAACATGGCCTGCAGTGACAAATTTACAAAATGCGGTCATTAATTCAGAAAATACTTGGGTAAAAGTTATAAAGTTACATATTGAAATTACAAAGATATATAAATATGTATATTACCAGGTTGCACTAGATCAGACAAGCGGTCAAAGTCAATAGACGATTCCATCTGTACCATTTCTAGTGCTTGTGAGGGACGATTGGTGTCAATTGCGTCCAAAACCCGTATATCCCATTTGTCCACCCATTCAGTCGACTCACAGTCATCCCAATTTTCCTCTGCACATGATGGACAATAGCATGCCATTTTTCATGTCTGGATACTCCATGACCCTGCATCAGAGCTTCTAAAAGAGTGCAACTCACTGGATCCTATTAGTGTGCAACAATTCTGATATGGTGCAATGTTAGTATTATCTATCAACCAAAAAAATCTATGAACCGTAGACCCACCTTCCTTACCTGGACCCATTGTAGCGTTACACCACTGGAAGATGGATTTTGCATTTGTCAATATTGCTCCATCTTTGTACTTTAGTTCTTCACGAGCTAAGGCTCTTTTGATGCATGCGCCTGCACCATCGTGCTCTCCCTTTCCATGACCAGCCTCTGTGAAATTCCACATGTATTGAATTCTACACAACTTGTGCATCCTGCTCAACCAATAGAACATTCGTGCATTCTTGAATTGAGATGCACAATTGTTTGACCAAATAATGTGCTGACGATATGTGATGCCCCTATTAGCCAAATCTCCATAAAATAGTTGAAAACAACCATGTACGAACTCTGTAGAATGTGATCGATCATCGCTGATGTAAAAATGGTACTCCCTCAAAATTTTCTTGTCATCCTTTGTACTTGTAGGTGAATGCATGAATGTTATGTGAACAAATATGGAAACCTGTTGAGAAGTATAATACTTTGCTTGCACCTCATTTTGTGGTTGTAGTGTGTAGTTCTCTACGAAATCTACAACCGAAACAATGGTATCCAGTGGAAACGTATCCTTGCACAACTTGAATTGCAAATCCAGCCATCGAGCTCTATGGGTATGCCTTGCATACTCGTAAATAATGTTTTCACGAAAAATCTTCATGAACTCATACACTGGAATTTTTTCAATGACTAAATCACATCTTTTACCATGTTTCCCATCATTTAGAGCATATGTCACTATCTTAAATTTTCCATAATCTACTATTTCATTTCCAATTGCATGTGTACTATCCATATGTTGACAAGTTGATAAAAGTTGCAAAGAACCACAAAATAAGCACGTACCATCCAAGCATGATGTCTTGTAAAATTGTTGGCCGTCCCCTATTTCACATAAAATGTTGGATATGAATTCCCTTGAAGATCTTGGTGGCTCATTTATGTCACAATCCTACAAAACAAACTGAGAATGCAAAATTACACATATATGCCTAAAAACATCAAAATGGTTAGAAAATTCAATATGTATCCTACAACAACAAGTTGTGCGTGTGTGATTTATCTTCACATAAAAAGGTTTACCCATCTCAAAAAATCTTTGACTTATTCGAATTTGAGGATACATACCAATAAATTTTGCAAAAAATTGTGTCTGAGTTGTGTCCAAAAAATGTTTCGCATGTGGTTTGCGATTTTGGCTACCAATCCTCCTTCTTACAACATCTCTTTGATTAGGGGAAACACGTGTGTTATTTTTCCAAAAATCTTCGATCAATGATTTCAAGGCTTCACTAATTTCTTTATCCTTTCATGATAGTCTACCGCTAAATGTCCATAACTCATTTTTTGTTGGATCTTCCAATCTCTCACGCCTTAGCATGGCTCTCCTTAGAGTACCTCTACCAATTTTTAATGTTTTTCTTGTCTTTCTCATGAGTCGAGCTTTCTTCATTTGGCTACTTACTATTGTCGATGTAAGTACTCGTCTTGTGATATTACTATCTTTGGTGCATGATTTAGAACCCACTTTGTCATAAGCATTCATTAGATTTTTAACAATGTTTTTTTCATTTGAATCATCTATCGTTCTTAGCCCAAGAATCTTCATGATAGGCCTAAATTTTAAATTCCTCATCATTTCAACAAATAATTAGCATTGACCTATAATATTTAATTCATCAAAAAATAATCTCCACATACGATTAACTTTTCTTTGACAAGTACGCTTGCTAATCTTGTCAGGCATTGATTTCAAAATGTTACTATCAATATCAATCAAATATTTTGGTCTTCTAAAACGAATTCTAGAAGGTGTTATAATCTCTTCAATTCTCTCAACATTTTGAACATCAACATAAGGTTGAGTGTATTGCGTACCTTGAATCGAAGATGATGTGCCTTTGCAATAAGATGCAAAAGATGGAATATCACCTACTTGATGTGTTGATGTTGTGCCTTCAACATGACATGATGGAGTGTGTATATCATGGGATCTACAAATCGGTGTCTCTTCAACATGAGAGGATGATATGACTTCAACATTGGAAGATGGTGTAGCAGACGATATGACTCCAACATTAGAAGATGGTGTAGCTTCACAATTCAATTGTCTTCTTGAGTGTAACAGTCTCATTCGTTCTCTTTGTCTTTCCAATTCTTCCTCTTTGTTTCTTGGTACCGGTGGTTCTTGATCCTCTTCGAAAGTCAATTCTTCATTATTGCTTTGTAATTTTCTTTGCTCACGTAGTAATTTCATTTTATCTCTTTTAATTGCCAAATCTCTCTCCCTATCTTCATTTGTTTGATTTTTTGGTTTCTTCCTTGGCATGATGATGATTTCTACATGTCAAATTATTCAAACATTTGAATTACTTAAAATGTGTAAATTACAAATTATTCAAATACATATAAAAATTATAATTATTTGAATGAATACACAATATATATAAAATGACTTGTCAAATTTCTAACCATTTCGAAATAACATTTCATTGAAACATACAAATTTCAATGAATTCACTATATATTAAACAACATGTCAAATTATAATCAAATTTGTATCTATATATCAACAAACAATATTTAAAATAGATTACACTAACCTTTTCGATACAAGGAATATTCAAAAAGTCTTCAAATCGTGTATCCAATGATTGAATTTGGTGTTTGCTAGCTTCCAAAAGTGTTTGCCACCTTTAAATAGTGTTTGTTAGCTTGAAATAGTGTTTCCCACCTTGAAAGACTGTTTGCTATGTTGAAACCCGTGATTTCTATCGAGATAACAGAGTGAAGAATAGACCAAAAGCAGAGAATGAATGAAACGGGCCCCAAAGTTTCTTTTTGACCATTTTTAGGTGATTTCACATAGTGCATACGCGCTATAGTGCGTACACACTATAGCGCATACGCACTATGTGAGAACACATCACTCTCCACCCTCCCTACTCTCTCTCTCTCCCTACTCTCTCTCTCTTCCTACTCTCTCTCCCCTCTCCCATCCCCTACACACTCTCTCTCTCTCCCCTCTCCCATCCTTTACTCTCTCCCTTTCCCACCGCCTACTCTCTCTATCTCTCTCACCCTCTCTCCTCTCCCATCCCCTGCTCTTTAGATCTCTCACACACACTCCCATCCTCCCTCTCCCACTTCTTACTCTCCCTCTCTCTCTCCCCCATCCCCCTACTCTCTCTCACACTCTCACATCTGCTACTCTCTCTTTCCCATCCCCTAAACTCTCTCTTTTACAGATACACACTCCCATCCCCCTCTCTCTCTCCTCTCCCATCCCCTACTCTCTACTCTCTCTCTCTCCCATCCCCTACTCTCTCACACACTCTCTCCCATCCGCTACTCTCACTCTCTCTCTCCCATCCCATTCTCTCTCTCTGCCACCTCCTACTCTCTCTCACACTCTCTCCCATCCCCAACTCTCTCTTACACACACTCCCATCCGCCCCTCTCTCCCATCCACTACTCTCTCTCTTTCCCCTCTCCCACCACCTACTATCTCTCTCTCTCTCTCAAGTTCTCTCTCTCCCTCTCTACTCTCTCTCTCCCATCCCCTACTCTTACTCTCTCTCTCTCCAATCTCCAATTCTCTCTCACACTCTCTCCCATCCCCAACTCTCTCTCACACTCTCTCTCATCCTTTCACTCTGTCTCTCTCATCTTGTACTCTCTCTCTCTCTACCACCTCCTACTCTCTCTCACACTCTTTTCCATCCTTTCACTCTGTCTCTCCCATCTCGTACTCTCTCTTTGCCACCCCCTACTCTCTCTCACACTCTCACACTCTCTCCCATCCCCTACTCTCTCTCTTTCATAGACACACACACACACACACACACACACACACACACACACACACACACACACACACACACACACACACACACACACACACACACACACACACACACACTCCCATCCCCCCTCTCTCTTCTCTCCCATCCCCTACTCTCTATATTTGTCACACGCACTCCTATCCCCCTCTCTCTATCTCCCTCTCCCTACTCTCTCACACTCTCTCCCATCCCCTACTCTCTCTCTCTCACACTCTCTCCCATCCCCTACTCTCACTCTCTCTCTCTCCCCCATCCCATTCTCTCTCTCTGCCACCTCCTACTCTCTCTCACACTCTCTCCCATCCCCTACTCTCTGTTACACACACTCCCATCTTCCCCTCTCTCCCATCTGCTACTCTCTCTCTCTCTCTTGGGCTACTCTCTCTCTCCTCTCTCCCATCCCCTAAACTCTCTCATTTGCAGATACACACTCCCATCCCCCTCTCTCTCTCCCCTCTCCCATCCCTTAATCTCTAGATCGCTCACACGCACTCCCATCCCTCTCTCTCCTCCTCTCCCACTCCCTCTCCCACCACCTACTATCTCTCTCTCAAGTTCTCTCTCTCCCTCTCTACTCTCTCTCTCTCTCCCATCCCCTACTCTTACTCTCTCTCTCTCTCTCCAATCCCCAACTCTCTCTCACACTCTCTCCCATCCCCTACTCTCTCTGACACTCTCTCTCATCCTTTCACTCTGTCTCTCTCATCCCCTACTCTCTCTCTCTCTGCCACCTCCTACTCTCTCTCACACTCTTTCCCATCCTTTCACTTTGTCTCTCCCATCTCGTACTCTCTCTTTTCCACCCCCTACTCTCTCTCACACTCTCACACTCTCTCCTATCCCCTACTCTCTCTCTTTCACAGACACACACACACACACACACACACACAGACACACACACACACACACACACACAGACACACACACACACACTCCCATCCCCCCTCTCTCTTCTCTCCCATCCCCTACTCTCTAGATTTGTCACATGCACTGCCATCCCCCTCTCTCTATCTCCCTCTCCCTACTCTCTCACACTCTCTCCCATCCCTTACTCTCTCTCTCACACTCTCTCCCATCCCCTACTCTCTCTCTCTCTCTCTCTCTCCCATCCCATTCTCTCTCTCTACCACCTCCTACTCTCTCTCACAATCTCTCCCATCCCCTACTCTCTCTTACACACACTCCCATCCACCCCTCTCTCCCATCTGCTACTCTCTCTCTCTCTCTTGGGCTACTCTCTCTCTCTGCCCTCTCCCATCCCCTAAACTCTCTCTTTTGCAGATACACACTCCCACCCCCCTTTCTCTCTCCCCTCTCCCATCCCTTACTCTCTAGATCTCTCACACACACTCTCATCCCTCTCTCTCCTCCTCTCCCACTCCCTCTCTCAGGTCACCTACTATCTCTCTCTCTCAAGTTCTCTCTCTCCCTCTCTACTCTCTCTCTCCCATCCCCTACTCTTACTCTCTCTCTCTCCCATTCCCAACTCTCTCTCACACTCTCTCTCTCACACTCTCTCCCATCCTTTCGCTCTGTCTCTCCCATCCCGTACTCTCTCTCTGCCACCCCCTACTCTCTCTCACACTCTCACACTCTCTCCCATCCCCTACTCTCTCTCTTTCATAGACACACACACTCTTATCCCCCCACTCTCTTCTCTCCCATCCCCTACTCTCTACATCTGTCACACACACTCCCATCCCCCCTATCTCTCTCCCTCTCCCTCTCCTACTGCCTACTAGATCTCTCTCTCTCAAGTTCTCTCTCTCCCTCTCTCCCTCTCTACTCTCTCTCTCTCTCTCGCATCCCATCCCTTACTCTCACTCTCTCTCTCCCCCATCCCCTACTCTCTCTCACACTCCCATCCCCTAATATCACTCTCTCTCTCCCATCCCGTACGAGCTCTCTCCGCCACCACCTACTCTCTCTCACACTCTCACACTCTCTCCCATCCCCTACTCTGTCTCTCTTACACACATTCCCATTCCCCCTCTCTCCCTCTCCCTCTCCCACTCCCTCTCCCACTACCTACTTTCTCTCCCCGTTCCCCTATTCTCTCTGTCCCTTCTCCCATCCCATACTCTCTCTCTTTCATAGACACACACTCCATCCCCCCTCTCTCTCTCTCCTCTCTCATCCCCTACTCTCTAGATTTGTCACACACACTCCCATCCCCCCTCTCTCTCCCTCTCCCACTCCCTCTTGCACCACCTACTATCTCTCTCTCTCAATTACTCTCTTTCCCTCTTTACTTTCTCTCTCCCATCCCCTACTCTCACTCTCTCTCTTCCATCCCCTACTCTCTCTCACACTCTCTCCCATCCCCTACTCTCTCTCTCTCTCACCCCCATCCTGTACAAGCTCTCTCTACCACCCCCTACTCTCTCTCAAACTCTCACACTCTCTCCCATCCCCTACTCTATCTCTCTTATACACATTCCCATCCCCCCCCCCTCTCTCTCTCACACTCCCTCTCCCATTGCCTACTCTCTCCCATCCCCAACTCTATCTCTCTTACACACTTCCATTCCCCCTCTCTCTCTCTCCCTCACACTCCCTCTCCCATCGCCTACTATCTCTCTCTCTCTCACTCTCTCCCTCTCTCTCCCATCCCCTACTCTCACTCTCTCTCTCTACCACCCCTACTCTCTCTCACACTCTCACACTCTCTCCCATCCCCTACTTTCTCTCTTACACACACTTCCATCCCCCCTCTCTCTCCCTCTCCCACTCCCTCTACCATTGCCTAATCTCTTTCTCTTCCATCCACCCTCTCTCCCTCTCCCACTCCCTCTACCATTGCCTACTCTCTTTCTATCCCATCCCCTACTCTCTCTATCTCTCTCTCCCCTCTCTCATTCCCTACTCTCTCTCTTTCACACACACCCATCCCCCCTCTCTCCTCTCCCATCCTCTAATTTTTCTCTCACTCACTCTCCCTCTCCCATTGCCTACTCTCACTCTCTCTCTCACTCTCACTCTCTCCCTCTCTACTCTCTCTCTGCTACCCCCTACCCTCTCTCACATTTTCACACTCTCTCTCTTTCTCTCTTACACACATTTCCATCCCCCCTCTCTCTCTCCCTCTCCCACTCCCTCTCCCATCGCCTACTCTCTCTTCCATCCCCTACTCTCTCTCAAGCTACTCTATCTTCCCCCTCTCCCATTCCCTACTCTCTCTCTTTCACACACATGCACTCCCATCCTCCTCTCTCTCGCTCTTCCTCTCCCACTCCATCTCCCACCACCTAATCTCTCTCTCCCCCATCCCCTACTCTCAATCTCTCTCTCCCAACTTTTACTCTCTCTCACACTTCCTCTCTCTCCCATCCCCTACTTTCAATCTCTCTCCCCCATCGCGTACTCTCTCTCTCACACTTCCTCTCTCTTGCATCCTGTATTCTCTTTGCCACACCTACTCTCTCACATTTCCTCTATCTCCCATCCTATACTCTCTTTTCCACCCCTACTCTTTCTCACTTCCTATCTCCCCTCTCCCATCCCCTACTTTCTCTCTATCTCTCTCACACACACAAATAGCCATTCCCTCGCCCCACCCCCCTAGCTCTCTCTTGGTTTTGGTTTGCAATTTAGGTCTCAATAGTGCGTGCGCACTATAGCGCGTGCGCACTACTTCAAATTCAAAAGCATTTTAATAGCGTGTGCACTCTATAGGGCACACGCGCTATTCAAAGCTTTGCATTAAAACCAAGCCTAAGGCTTGGTTTTACCTTGGAGATCCAACCCAAAGGTTTGGAGTTTATAAATAGGTCTGAGACGTGTTTTCCAGCAAACATACAAAAAATGATTGATTTTTCTTGTGTGCTCCCCTTCAAGATTCCTCGTGGTTGGGTATTGATAAGATCAGGTTACATAACATTATAGGTCTTTGTGTTAGCTATCTAACCATATAATTTATTTTTAATTTGAACTATTTTAAGTCTTTCATCTATAATTTCTTTTGAATGTATGTTCTTTTTTTGTCAAAAACCACCATGTACTAATTGGGCTGTAGATTTTAGCTCATTCATTGAATTTTGTAACAACTTAGTTTTTTAGAAACTAGACTCCATTCTACACACTTTGAAAAAATGAAGTTTTGATTTTAGATTAGTTTTCAATCATTTCTAGGGGGAGCACATAGATATTTCACATTTTTGGGATGGGTCTAATTAAAAAATTCATTAAAAAAAAATACACATTATAAAATTACCCGAAAAATCTGGGATAAACTACACAGTGTTAGGTAACTTTTGACTAGAGCGATTAAATAATTTCAAAAAAAAAGGTTAAAATTTTAGGGGGGCCACACTTTGTACTATGTTATTTTTTTTGGAATAAACAGTACCACTTTTTGTGGCCCCCTTTTTTGAGGACCTAAAACTAAACCATTTTGAAAAAAAATTAGTAGTTTAGAAACTAGATTCAAAGGACTACGACTTTTGTCATATCTTAAAATTTTGAGTGTAACTATCTTCAAATTCTTGTTGAAGTCCAGAATTTTCTGATTTTAGGAAAAAGGTGTCCACTTATACCCCCCTTTTGGCACCACAACTTGGTGCACTTACCCTGTACATGAAATAGATGTTGAACTAACTAATAGAGATATACACAGTGATATAGAAGTTGAGAGACCAAGTGAAGAAAAAATAGCAAAACCAAGACTGTCTAAGTATGTCAATAGACATTACTCTACTACACAAATAATTGGAGATAAAGATACTAGACCAATGACAAGGAATAGGTTGAGAAATGATACATTTTTTCTTAACATGCATAAACCTAAAATAGTGAAAGATATCTTTAGAAGATGTGGACTAGACTAAAGCCATGAAAAAAGAGATTGATAAATTGAGAAAAATAAGGCATGGACTCTAGTTCCTAGACCAAAAGACAAAAATGTGATTGTCACCAAGTGGGCATATAGAAATAAGTTAGATGAAAATGATGAAGTCACAAGAAACAAGGCAAGATTAGTTTGTAAAGGATATGCACAAGAAGAAGGGATAACTATGGAGAAACATTCACTCCTATTGTAATATTGGAAGCTATAAGAACTCTTTTTGCATACTCTACATACAAAGGTTTCAAAGTTTATCAAATGGATGTTAAGTCTACATTTTTGAATTGTATATTGGGGGAAGAGGTTTATATAGAACAACTAGAAGGATTTGTTGATGTTAACAAAAAAATCATGATATGTAAACTACAAAAAGCTTTATATGGTTTGAAGAAAGCACCAAGAGAATGGTATGGAAGGCTTCATAATTATCTTGTGAAGATTGGATTTGAGAGGACTAGTGACAACACCAATCTATACTTGCAGACAAAGAAAGGCAAATGTATTTTATTATCTAAAATTTTTGTTGATGATATTATTTTTGGAGGTCAAGATACTTTATGTAAATATTTTGCAAATGAAATGAAGAAAGAATTTGAGATGTCTATGTTTGGAGAGATCAAGTCCTTTGTGGGTTTGCAAGTACATCAAATGAAGTATGGTATATACACCACTCAATCAAAATATGTAAAGGAGATATTGAATCTTTTTAGATTGAAAGATTCCAAGCTAGTAAGCACATTTATGGTGACAAGACATAAATTTTAAAGAATGATGATTCAACTGAGGCAAATCAAACATTATACTTGTCTATAATTGAAAAATTACAATAAATAGTACACAAAATACCTAATATTGCATTATCTATTGGGATAATTGCAAGATTCTCTACTAATCCTAGGGAGAATCATTTGATGACTATTAAGAGAATAACGAGATATCTAAAAGGAATAGAAGACTATGGTCTACACTAAAAGAAAAATGAGAAATTTGAATTGAGAGCCTACACTTATGCTAATTGGGCTATAAATATTGATGACAAAAATAGCACTGATGGAGGAGCACTTTTCTTAGGCAAAATGCTAGTTACATAGACTAACAAGAAACAAAATTGCATCTCTTAATCTACTATTGAAGCTAAATATGTTGTTGCTATAGTAAATTGTACAAACATTGTATGGATCAAATAACTACTCAAAGGTATGAAGGAGGAAATCACTAAACCTATGATACTTTATTGTGATAATAAAAGTACTATAAATATATCAAAGAATCTCGTGATGCATACAAAGACTAAGCATATTACAATCAAGTACCATTACTTGAGAGAGTTAGTTCAAGATAAAGAGGTGAAGATGGAATACATTAACACAAAAGAGAAAATAGTTGATATCTTCACAAAAGTATTACCCAAGGATTCTTATGAGTATCTAAGAGGTAAAATAGGGGTGATACCCCTATCAAAGGCTATCTAAGAAGCATGAAAAGTTCCCTACAAGAAAAAAGTTGATAGACATATGTTTCACATTGATGCAGTGGATCTTACTTTAGAGTTACCTAAAGTAATCAAAGAGCTAGAATTAATTAGTCACAAGCTAGGTGACAAAGGGAGAAACTAAAAATATTCATATCTGCATGTTAACATGACAAGTCTTTGGCATTGTTGTCAAAGAGGGATAAATCCTATTGAAGGGAGAAATCCTGCTTAGGAAGAAATCCTGATTGTCAAGGGAGATATTGTTATCAAAGAGGGAGATGAAAGAAAACACAGAAGAGACATGGAATACCTAGTAAGAGAGAGTTAATGCCAAAGGAGATATAAGAAGTGATCCAAAGGGAGTCATAACAATGATATGATTGATTATGTATTGATCATAACATAATTTTGTAACCTATTTACACAATGAAAGTTGTTGATAAAGGGAGAGATTTCAATACAAGGAACTATTTTCTTTTTGGTATTTTGTTAATTGAACTGATTAAGTTTGGTTAGTTTAGTTTTCCATCAATGCTAAAGAGGGAGGTTGTTGAAAATAGATTCATACAAGTATGAAAATGTGTTTCAATTATTATTTTGTCACTGATGTTAAACCTACTACTTGATGGTAAGACAATTGTTTAGATGATTTTAGTACTATCATTTGTTTGATTAATGAAGAGGATTTGATCAAATGAGGTAATAATAACACCTAGAGGAAAGGTTGAGTTATGATATGGAAAATGAGTACAAGGATCAGTTAAGATAGTGATATTATAGTGCATTGATAATTTACTTAAGGTTGCAAAGAATGGATACAATAATTAAGTTCAGAAGACCAAGTTGAAAAAAGTATGTCTACCAAGCTTAACAATCTACATAGTAGGTGCCAAGAAAGTCAAGTAAAAAATTAGTTGGAGTTTAGTAAGGTCAATTTTAGTATAAGTCAAGTGATATAGTGTAAGCTGAGTAAAGTTTAGTTGATGTTGAGCACCAATAAACTTTAGTTCATGCTGAGTGTTTTGATAGTGGATGCTGTATAGCACAGTATGTCCCAAGCATCAGAAGAAAGTTAATGTTGAGTGTTAGCATTATGAGAAAGATCATGAATTTGATGAATTTGAGCTGACAAGTTTGATTTGTTGGATTGTGTGAATTGTGTGGAAGATATGCTTGATGAGCTAGTGAAATAGAATTCATGGTGAACCATTTTGAGGCAAATTGAAAGAAGATTGAAGGAGAAGTTTCTAGAAGGGAATGAAATAAAATGATGGGTAGATTCATTGAATCCTACCTAATCCAACCTAACCCTAAAATGGACAAAGGAGGATGAATGAGAAAAGATCTTAGTTTTTTATTTATAGAGATGGCTAGTTAGAAGCAAAGTTTTCATGTGTGAAGGCCTAAGGAAGACAAGGAGTATAGGGTATTGCTTCATTCAGTGACCTAAGAGAAGAGACTACATTGGCAAGAAAAGAAAGAAGGCTTAAGGGTATGTATGCTTGAAGGGTGAACAAAGTATTAGTGTTGAAGTGTGTGAAAGCCAAACATAATGGAGGACTAAAAACAAAGATATATAATCTATAAAATGGAGTTGTAAGTTGTTATTAGATCAAGCCTTACTATTACTTTCTAATCATTGTATCAGTCTAGGGTAAATCATTTGGATTAAGTTTGACCTAATAGTTATTTGTAAATTCTTTAAGAAAGTGATATTCCAAGTGAATGATCTAAAGTCCTCTAACAAGGATCACTTCTAACAAGGTGATTGAAATCCTTTAACTAGTTCACATTTAACAATGTGCATTGTAACCTTTAATAGGGTTGGCCTTTCACAAGGCATCACTTTAGAAGAGGGAGAATGAGTAGCATGTTATTGGTGGTTTTTCCTAGATTGGGTTTCCACATAAAATCATTTGTCAAATGGGTTATTGAATCTATTATGTTTCATGTTTACATTTTTGCAAAGTTGATTTGACAATAACCTACAAGTTTAAGTGATTGTGTTATCTAATGGATGCATGCATGATAAAAATGATTTATGGATATGGGCTCACTAAACTGTGAAAAGTTTTAATTGTACATATGGACCTTAGATAACTAACTCACCTCCCTCTTAGTTATTCTAAAGAATTCCAACACTTTCTTCATCATCATTTCTGCAAAGGCTAGTTCCCAGTGTAGTATCTCCATGTGTGGGGTTAACATGGATTAGATATTGATTAGTGTAGCTTGAATGTTTTTATATTGAGTATGTAGGGCTACCAAATAACCTTGGGAATTCATCAAATTCTAGAAGTTCTTATTTTTACCTATGCTCTCTTCTGAGTAGTTCTTGGTTTTCTTCCTTGTTAAAACATCCTGTAATATGCTCATCTGCTCTATTGTGATTGAACTAAGATTATACTTTGGAAACTCAATTACCTCATCTAAGTTGATTTTACCATAAGATATAACCTCATTAACCTTGGATGTGCTATTACTTGGCCTTGATGCTTGCAAAAGTGTAGCTTTAGTAGTTGGCCTATGAAGTGCTTGACTAGGAGTAGGAGTGTTTGGTAAGGTAAGTAGTGTCTATATTGCTATTACTTCCTCTAGCTTCATAGTCAAGATGGAATATTTAGTCCTATCCTTCTCCTTCTCTTTGATCTTTTCTCCACTTTGTGCTTGTGGTGTGGGTGCTTCCAGACCTATTTGAACTATTGACCTTTCTTTTTCAATTATTGTAATTGTAGGTACCTTGGTGTTGATATGTTAAGGTATGATGTCCCTCCTGTGGTATACTACCATAGGCATGGTAGGTTGCACCTCTATAGGTTGAGAGGGGGCTCTTAATAATGGCTAAGTTTTCTCCCCTACAGATGCCAATTCTACCTTCTCAATCTCATCTACACCCACCAACACAAGATGATTACATAATTATGCCTTGGTGGTGGAATCAATCAGTATCTTTTTCATATCCTCCTTTGTTAGGGGATTGATGTTATGAATGGTGGTGTTAGACACATCTTTAACCTTTACTATATCTATTTGAGGACTGACACTTGACATTTGTACAACTAGTACATTCTGGTCTGGCTATTGCTCTTCTTCAACAATTGACTTTGTAGTGCCTTCCCCATGTACTTCCATCATAGTTTCATCATTTGTTGCTTCAGCTATCTCTTCCTCTATTGTCTTCACCTACTTCTTGAGGTTCTTTCTCAATAGCCTTTTGTGTTTTCAACCCATAAATTACCTTCCATATTTATGTGCTTTGCTAGATAACAACTTCAATCTGAATCTATTAAATGTTAAAAGCTTGGTACTTTGGAGAAAATCTTCTCTTTTACTTATCAATATATTTTCTCATCTTATATTTGTCCAAATCTAATATCACTCTTGCAACTGTAGTCTCTCTAATATTTCTCTGTATTGTGAGATTATATTTCCACCTTTGCTCAACTCTATTATATAGGTTTTTTGGTAGAGAGTTGGAAATCTCAATTGGAGTCATCTTAAAATTTACCATCATGGCATATATAGACTCTTCTTATTTATCCACATCTATCTTCCCAAGTTTATCAAACTCAACATATTTGAATACACTTAAATCAACATTATTCTTAATATAATATTTTCACACAAGTTATCCAAATTAGAAGAGGGACTATGACCTGCTAGTTTGAATTAGCTATTATCATCCAACTCTATCCTCTCCTCATCTAATTTAGCTAGGGCAATGTACTTCCTTCTTTTCTTCTACTTATGTTCATCTCCTTTTGTAGCTATACTAGCTCTCTTGCCTTTAGGCTTCTAAACCTCCTGAGTCTTCTTGGGAGTATCTCTAGTGCTAGGCCTAGTTATTGTAATTGTAGGCTTTTGTTGTGAAGATTTCACAACTTTTTAAGGTTTTCTTGTTGCAACATTCTTTTCTTTCCTCTTCTTTTCTTCAGTGGCAACATGTGCTTCATTAGCTTGTTCTCCCTTAACATCTTCATCAATTTGTGTTTCTTCTTCTCCTTGGTGCTCACCTTGACCCTGTGTGATGAATAGTGGTGCTTGGATAGGTGTATCATCATCATATTCATTATATTCTTCTTCTTCATCTCCTTCTACCCCTTCACCAAATTGTTATTTGAATTTTTTTACAAGCTTATTCTATTTCCCCATCATAGAAGCTGTCTTTAAGTCCATTGTGATCTTTTACATTGCTACATCATAGTTTCCAAAATTAGTAGCATACTTTTCTACTATTTTTTCTAGTAAAGTAGTGATGGCTATAGATGCCTCATGAACATTAATTTCATAAGGTAGGGGTTTATGCCATCTCACCCTTGGAACAACAACTTGAACATATGTGAAATTGACATAAACTAGAAAGAAAACATCAATAAAATACTTCTCTACTAGTGATATTGGAATCCTTTGTCTTTGTTTCATTGACTTCTTGAAGTCTTCAAAGTAGCTAGTCACCTTACTCTCAAAAGTTTCTCCAAGTTGCTCTATAAATTAAGTAATCTATGTTGTAATTGATCTGTTAGCCTTCCCAACTACTTTCCCAAATATGGGAAAAGTGTCTTGTACATAGAAAAATATACAAACAAGCATTGACCTAAATTTGCATTATGTACTTTTTGTTTTCCTTATGGCTCCCAACTTCTTAGATAATTGCTACAGTTGTAACTTGGTAAGGTCATAAGAGTGGTCTTTCTTCACTATTTTGTACTCCAAATTGATAGCTATACATGGTACACTATTTAACCTACTAGACTAAAAGAACTTATGTGCAATAATTCTTACTAAAAAAGCAATTATGGGATCAAAATTGTGTCTATGGTCATTCCTCTCTTATTCCATAGTGCCCCTATATTCTTTTTAGTTGCCTCTTTTACATTACTCCACATTGTCTTAGATCTATCTAGGGGTAGATACCTTGTCAATTTATGAATGATCCTCTTTGTGATTTTTATAGGGTCATCCTCTTGTTGGCATTAAGTAAAGTTTGTTATTAGTGACCACTTATTTAGATTTTGTATGTTTAAAAGGTTACAAGGCTCTTCATTCAACTTCTATTGTTTGCCAAGAAATTTAGTGGCTACTAAGTTTCACAATTCACACAGAGCATTCCAGTGGTTACTAAGTGAATTTAGGTATGCAAAGTCTAGTAGTTTAGATGGAGTAGTTCAGTTCTTATCAAGTAGTTCAATGGTTACCAAGCTTTAGAGTGTCTATTGAGTCATTAGTTCATGTGATGTGAAGCTAGTGTTAATCGAGTGATGGGATGAGTAGTGTTTATCGAGTGCAAGCATGGTAAATGTTGAATTCAATTTCTACTGAGTGACACTATATCTATCGAGTCTCTAGTGTATACCGAGTTTGAAGCTATGTTGAGTGATTAGTATGTACTGAGCCTCTACTTCTACTAGTGCATGATGATGATGAGTAATGCAGTGGATGCCGAGTATCAAAAGTTCACCAAGTCAACTTTCAAAACTTGAGTTTCTACATTTGGGCCAACTTAGTAATATTGGTGTTATCTTATGTATTGGCCGACCTTGTAATTATGAGAATTGGGTTGGTATATATGTAATGTATTGTATCATACCCAAGAGAAGAGTGAAAGTGAATGTGATGATTAGCATGCCAATGTGAATTAGTAGTAGAGTAAAGTGTATAGCAAGGTCAAATTAGGAGTAGTCAAGTTACATCTATCACAAAGAGGTGATCAGTACTTCAAAGATCTTAATCAACAATTCAGTCATAGATTAGATCTACTATTTCATCCTAATAGGTGAATCAGCTTCAAATTCTTTAATAGGGTAGACTTAATAGTCTTTTCTTGAATCTCTTTACCAAGTGCATACTTCATTGTATGTTTGTAAAACCTCTAACAAGGTGGACCTAGTAGTCCTAATTGCTCCTAATAGGGTAGATCATCATAAGTGATCATTGTAAGCCTTAACAAGCCAACTTTATATTGTAGTATTGAAGTTTTGTGGGTATCATCCCTACCCCAACTTTACTTTCTACTTGGAAGGTTTCTGGGTCACCAAATATTGTGTTCAACATGTTTTGTGCTTTTAGTTTCTCATGCATGTAGTAGAATAGATCTATTAATGGTAAATGGATTATGTAATTAAGTGCTGAATTTGTCAAAAGTTTTGAGATTACCGATTCACCCCTCTCCTCTCAGTAACCTAGCTAGTCTTGATTATTTCCAACAATTGGTATCCGAGAATTGTGGTTCTCAGGATAAAGTTTGATAGCTTGAGCAAAGATCAAGGATAATAGAGATATTTAGACTTGACAAATTGACAATGAAAAGAAAGATCTGGAAATGGCCATAGCTCAACTCAAGGAAGCAAAAGAGCATCTTTCCCAATCCTTAAAAAGAAGGAAGGAACTTGCAAAATAGATTAATGACCACTGGTATGTTGAAGAGAAGATTGAAGATTTTTTCCTCTCAAGTAGTTTAGATGAAGAAAATGATGTAATCAAAGAACTCCTAGAAAAGAATGGCTCCCTACAAGAAGAAACAAGGAAATTGAAAAAAGAACAAGAAATTTAGACAATAAGATTGTGTGAAACTTTGGAACAAAGAAATAAGGCAAGAGAAGACTTGGAGGAAAGGAAAAATGAAACTCAAAATCAATCCCTTTAACAAGAAAGTCTCATCAATCAGCTCTCCAATGCAAATGAAGAAATCATGAGTCTAAGATCTAAAAATGAAAGGTTAAGGAATGACTTAAATACTGAAGGGAAAATCAATGAAAGGTTGAAAGTTGATCTAAATTATAAGAAGCAACTCAATGAAAGAATAGTGAAATCCCAAGTAGATATGGATCAATTGAATAAGAAAAATGAGCAGAATCTTTATAGGAAAAAGGGCAAAGGAGGATTTGGATACAAATAAGAAGGTGAATCCTCCAAACAAGGTACTCAAAGGAATCAAAGACCTACTTGTAATTACTGTGGTAAGATAGGTCATACATCAAACAAATGTTGGAGTAATGGAAAGGAAAAATTCAATGAAAAATGCTACAATTGCAGTCAACATGGTCAAAAAGCTAATGAATGCAAGGAGAAACCAAAGTTTGAAGGCAAATGTCACAAATGCAAGAAACAAGGTCACAAGGCATCTGAATGTAGATCTAAAATATTCAATCAAGTTGAACAATTTTTAAAGGAAATATTTGGTTTGGACTACAATACTTTGTGTAGATGTCATTAATATGGAGAATATGGACAAATTGGCATAAACTGTGCTAGGCATCACTTGAGAGAAAGGATACTACCATAAGATGTTACACAGGTACTGAAAGTGGTCATATAGCTAAGAATTGCATGAATATAGGTAGAGTTGAAGGTGAAAAGAAAGAAAAAGTTGACAACATCAGAAAGTAGATGAGACAATAGTGGATTCCTAAATCTACCAAGCAAGCCAGTTCAAATGATGGTAGTCAAGTCACTCAAGCAGTGGGCAACTCCACCATTTCTAATTAAGTTCCTAAGGAAGAACTTGAACTGTATTTTCAAGGTTACATCTTAAACAATTCTAATTGTAAGGAAGCTAAAGATCCAAATCAGTATTCCAGATATAGAGGGACCACAAAAGTTTGGCATTAGTAATCACTAAGTAAGGTTGGGTCATAGGCTCTACTAAGCAAAGTTGGGAGTAACAAAGTTTTTTTTGGTTGCTAAGTTACAAGCTTCTACTGAGAAATCTATTAAATAGTGGATGACATGCTATCATGCACTATATCATTATGGTTCTCATCATACCAAGAATTAATGGGAAATCTTTTATCAAAAGGCAAGATTTTGACTTTGTTTCCACCATGATTTCAGCATATTCAGAGTAGAGCGACTTGCAGAGCACTCTAGTGATCTTGAGCATAATTTGCAGCAAATTTTTCTGAAGAATTTTCTCACTTTACTGAGTGATCATGGCATCCATCAAAAATAGCAGTAAGACAAAGAAAGGGTTTAAGATGTTGGTGTTAGGTGTTGAGTGGAAAGCTCTGAATTTCAAATTGGTGCCAACGATTGCAAAACCCTCGACCTAAATGGAGCTCAGTCGTAGATTCCACCAAAGGTACTTCTTATCAATGACATTCAAACTCATTTCAAGTGTGTTGTACAAGATATAGGAACCCTAGAAATGGATAGTGCTCAAGGTGAACTCTGTGTGGATGGAACTCTTAAGCCCAAGAAAAAACACCTAGAAGAGAAAGGCTTAACCCATACTCCTCACCTACCACAAAACTTTCAGATTAAATGGATTAGGTATATCTTGAGCTGAGTCCATAATGGTCAATTATAGTTAGAACACCCAATTTTGATTATGAAGAAAATGATTCATTGCATTATTGGACTCCCTATTCTTACCAAGGTTAAAGTCACGAAAACCCTAGGTTAGGATGAGCTTTAGAAGAATACCCTAGCTGAGTGGGATGACAGAGGAGTGAAAATTAGTAATGTCTTTGATGTAGAATTCAAATTTGGCATTCATATCATAGCTCATAAGATTTACAGCTCTAGTTGACTCAATAGTGTGCCATGTGAAGCTGTTGACCTAGCCATCAAGGTTGTTAAGAAGAATTTGGAATATGACCTAGCAGATTTAATGTTGAAACAACTGAACAAGAATATGGAAAGCATCAGAACCTCAAATAATAATCCATGCAAATTTGGTTCTCTATTGACATGTTTTTTCTTTTATGTTCAATTTTTTCCCCCTTCTAAAGGCATAGTGGTATGGAAAAAGGACACACCAGTCTTGTATCAAATAAATGAGTTTATTGCTGAAATGGGTGAAAATTTTGATAGTATCATGGATAATTATTTTGAAGCTTTCAAGGAAAGGATGAATAACAAGTTCTGAATTCCACAAATGTTGGTTGAAGACTATAAGGATGATGTCTATTTTATGGTTGATTGTGATAGAGCATACATCTAAGTAGTAAGGCCTAGAATAGTGTGGGTGAAACCTCTTCCTTATGAGGTTAATATTGATGAAACAAAAGAAATAATTGAAGCCCTAGTAAATGAGCCTATAGATCCAAAGGCACTATCTTTGGAACATATGAAGAAGCCAAAGCTAGAATAGAACTTGAGATCAAGCTTCCATAGGTAGTGAATAAGGGTAAGAGGAGGATATCCAAGCCAAAAATAGCAAATGCCCTTCTTATGATTACCGAGGGAAAAAGTGAAGATGAAGAAGACTATGAGAATGAAGAAGAGGAATTAGAAAAGGAAGAAGAGCTTACAAGAAAGAGAGGCAAGGTGATTATCACCAAGCTACCGAAGCCCTCCACAATTGTATTCACCAGAAGATCCAAGAAGAAAGGAGGCAATGAAGTTGTGTTTAGTAAGACCCCTCTCACCTTTGAAGCAAGACTGAAGCAATTAGAAGAAGATTCTGGTATTACAAATTTCAAAGCATTAAAATATGAAACTAGAATAGATGCTGAGAAGATGAAAATTTAGGAGTTGGTACTGACAAAGATGGAAAAATGGACATATTCCCCTGATCAAATTGCACCTCAAATTTCTAATGAGCTATTAGTAAGGTTAAAACCAAGATGGGAATCAACCATGCAAATAGCAAAGGACATATATGAACAATCTTTGAGGTAGTTGTTACCAAGCCTTACCAATGATGAGGTAAAGGGAGCTATGAAGAAAAATGAAGATAAGATGACCATCAAATTTCATACTTGTTTAATTTTGGTAAAAGATATTGAGCATATAGTCAAGGATGCTACATCTATGTGGAAAAATGTTTATCATCTACAGAAACCAAGTGAGAATCCAATTAAAATCAATGATGATGATGAGGATGACAGTGACAAGGATGAAGATAATGAAGAAGACAATACTCCTTGTGTCACCAATGATGCTGAATATTATCAAGAATTGATGAAGGATGGTGAAGAAGAGAAAGAGGAAGAAGTTGAATAGGAAGATAGGCAAGAAGAAGAAGATGAAGAAAGTGATCTAGTTGGGATAGCTATGGAAGTCATAGCCTCCCTTCCTCACTCTCTAGCAAAAATAGTAACATCATCAAACATGGAGATAGCTTTAGCAAGTGTGATTGTGACAACAACAGACACATCAAATGCCCAATCACTCTTCACTCCCTCTCAGCTCAATGTATCACTAATGAAAGTGTCTACCACTTCATCTATTGAGCTACAATCTTCTACTTCTTCAGTGCTTGAGTTTGGTTCATCATCAATAAGTGCAACTTCTAGTTCTATAGTTTTGGATTCCTTAGTTTTTTCTGCTTCTATTTTGCATGCTCTAGTAAGTACTCCAATTATAAATACTTCTATCAATATTCCACCTGTAAATACTTCAATTTTGGGAAGTACATCAATTTTGGATTCTTTTAGTACTCCAATAAGCATTCCATCGTAGGCACAATACAAGCTTTCACTGCAAACCCTACTGTTTCCACTATTGTTTCTATTTCAAAGTCTAAAGAATTAGTGTCAAAAGTTGAAGGAAATACTCCACTAAAACTTCTTATTAGTGGAAAAAAATTGAGGAAGATATAGATCTAGACAAGGAGATTGAAATTCCCAAGTTAGATTTTGATAATGCTACTATAGAGAAAATGAGATTAGTCAGCCAACTACTTGAAAAGAAGGCTAAGCAGAAGTAGCTAAGATAAGAAAGAGATAGGGAATTCCAAATTATAGAGAGTTCCAAGAATATTTTGACAGAGGCTATAGGTGTGGATGTTGATTCTTCTCAACATATTTTGTTACAATTAGAAGAGGCAGTTACTAAATTCAATGAGGATTCCAGTGGCCAAGAAAAGCTAATAGAGAAAGTAGAGAAGAAGTTTGACAATAAAGTGCTTGAGCACATTGCTCAACAAATAGCTATCCATCAGATAGATCTTTCTTCAATTTTGGAAAATCTTGAATCATCCTACAAAAATGTAACATCTCTTTTTGCTAAGTTATGTGATGTTACCAAGCATACAAAGGAAATTAAGGGTAAATTGAATAAGATTGATGAGGATCTAAAGGCTAGTGCAAGCAAAAGTTGCAGCTTGACCCTAGTTCAAGCTCTAGACACCACATGAGGATTCGATTCCTATTAGATATGTAGGAAGAGTTATTGAGAGAGGAAGCAAGGATCTAGTCTACACTTATAGACATCTAGAACACGATCCTTCCTATCATAGATACAATGTAGAAGCATATTGCTTATTCTAATACATTGATCCATGACAACAATTTTTCACTTGCAGATCATATGATTGAACTCTCTACATAAGTCCAAGTTGTACTTCAAACCCTTAAAAATTTGCAAGAAAACTAGGACAAGACCTTAACTCTTATTCTTGAGGTAGATTTTGAGTTTCTCTCACATTTTGTTGTCTCTATATAAGTTTATTATAAATCTTTGGCATTATTGTCAAAAATGGGGAGAGAGACATGTATATAAGGAGGAGAGATATTTGTATACTCACTCAGCATGATATTATGCCTGATATGATATGTACATTGTATGGGGGAGATATATGCAATATGTATATACACTAGAGTTACAAAGACAATTTTGAAAAATCTCAAAAAAATTTAGCATGCCATACTAAGCCAATATCACACCACATTGTACATAAGTTTTGGCTAATAAGTGTTTTTGTCACTAATGCCAAAGGGGGAGATTGTTGGCATTAAGTAAAGTTTTTTATTAGTGACAAAACTTATTCAAATTTTGTATGGTTACCAAGCTCTTCATTTAGTTTCTAGTATTTGACAAGCAATTTAGTGGTTACCAAGTTTCACAGTTCACACCGAGCATTTCAGTGGTTACTGAGTGAATTTAGGCTGTGTGAAGTCTAACAATTTAGACTGAGTAGTTCAGTTCTTACCAAGCAGTTCAGTGGTTACCAAGCTTCAAAGTGTCTACCAAGTCATCAGTTCATGTGATGTGAAGCTAGTGTTAAACAAGTGATGGGATGAGTAGTGTTTATCAAGTGCAAGCATGGTAAATGTGAAATTCAATTTCTATTGAGTGACACTATATCTATCAAGTCTCTAGTGTATACTGAGTTTGAAGCTACATTAAGTGATTAGTATGGATCAAGCCTCTACTTCTACTGAATGCATGATGATTTGAAGTAATGCAGTGGATGTCAAGTATTAGAAATTCACCAAGTCAGCTTTCAGAACTTGAGTTTCTACATTTGGGCCGACTCAGTAATATTGGTGTTATCTTGTGTATTGGCCAACCTTGTAATTATGAGAATTGGGTTGGTATATATGTAATGTATTGTATCATACCCAAGCATGAAGTAGTAATGTTTTGAGAAGAGTGAAACTGAATGTGATGATCAACATGTGAATGTGAATCAGTAGTAGAGTAAAGTGTATAGCAAGGTCAAATCAGGAGTAGTCAAGTTACATCTATCACAAAGTGGTGATCAATACCTCAAAGATCTTAATCAACAATTTAGTTTTAAGTTAGATCTATTGTTTCATCTTAACATGTGAATCAACTTTAAATCCTTTAACAGGGTAGACTTAATAGTCTTTTCTTAAATCTCTTTATTGATTGCATACTTCATTGTATGTTTGTAAAACATCTAACAAGGTGGACCTAGCAGTCCTAATTGCTCCTAGTAGGGAAGATCATCAGAAGTGATCATTGTAAGCCTTAATAGGCCAACTTTATACTATAGTATTGAAGTTTTGTGGGTATCAAGCCCACCCCAATTTTACTTTCTACTAGGAAGGTTTCTAGGTCACCAAATATTGTGTTCAAAGTGTTTTGTAATTAAGTGCTGAATTTGTCAAAAGTTTTGAGGTCACTGATTCACCTCTCCCCTCTCAGTGACCTAGCTAGTCTTGATTATTTCCAACACCTCCAACTAAATATAATTGTCATGAATTCTACTAAGAATAATCTCAATCCATTTGATCTTGAATACATTTGGAAAATCTAGGGCACAGGTTAACCCTTTTCTCTCTACAACCTTGAATTATTCTTCTAATACTCTAGACTCATACAATTTTCCATATAACTCTCTTATCTCTATGTCTCTAATGCTTCCAAACCTACAAGTCGAGAAACACCTTACATCTTGTATCATCAAAATTTGTGGTGGTATCATCAATAACACACCAGACAAGTCTCCTTTATATGAAATGTCATGAATTGCCAAAAAATGTGGTTGTTTTATCTCATTACTTATTAATTGAACATTCAAAACTTACTTTCCTTCCTTAACTATAATAGTAGAAGAACTAGATGCCATAATAACTAACTAGGCTTTGCAAAAATTCAAACACCGTAGCTCGGTACACGATAAATACCTTCTCAAATATAAAGAATGGTGCCAAGTAACAATTGAATTCAGTTTGCAAACACTTGAATCCCTCTTTCCAATTCTCCATCTCTCTGTGCTCTCTCCAAATTTTATTGATTGCAAATGAGTAAAAAATCAACCATATAGCCCTTAAAAATTTGTAATAAATGCTCAATGCTTACATAGTTGTAAGCTCAAATCCAATAGCAATTCTAACTCACTCGACTTCCATGTAATTTCCTCACACTCGACAACCACTATGATCTTGACCAACACTATCACTTTCAATCTCATTAACTGACTTTCACTCGACATCCATTGTAAAACTTTTCATGCTCAACAACAACATGAAAACTTACAGATACTTTGCATCTTACTTCATGCATATATGATCTTTTTAGAACTCAATGGTTGGAAGTGATGTATAATTTGAACTTTGAAATACTAGTCCTGGACATAACTCTTAATTTCCTAGTTGGGGATGGTGTGATCACCTAATCCATTGGATGAAGTGATCCCACCTAAACTTGATGTGCTGCAATCTTCCTTCTTCTTCCATGTCTTATTCATCTACACTTTGGTTTCTTCAACATCAACCTTTCCTTTTCCTTTATTGAACTCACTACTAGGTGATTTTGACCTTGTTGGAAAATTTATGCTTATGTGACCAATCTTCAAATAAATTAAACATGTAGTTTGACTCAACCATCTTTTGTAGTCACTTCTAAAATGGGTTATAATGCAATTTTTTGCAACATGTCCATACTCTTGAAAATATTGACAACTATACCTTGTATTATAATCCCAATTATAAGAGTTTCCGTTGTGCTTTACCTTTTCCTGCTTGTTTGATGAACACTTGGGCTTGGATCTGCACTCATATGCTCTATGTCCATACTTTTGACTATTATAAAAATATCCTTCAAATCTTTGTGTGCTTATGGTCTTGGTTTTGCATTCATCTGCCTGATGTCCTTGCTTGTTGCACTTATGACAGCGACCCACAAAATTTTGCTTAGGATTATAATTTGTAGTTTTTCTTTTACAAACATAAGCAATATGTCCTAATTTTCTACAATTATGACAAGTAGGTTTGGAGTTACTACCATTGATATTCCTTTGTCACCACTTTTAGATGATTCTCCTTCATTAGTACTCATATAACCCAATCCACTAGTATCACTGTTGGATCTAGGAGATCTCATCAATTGCTTAAAATACTTGATGGATGCACTAAGTTTGTTGAAACTTTCAGAAAGTTCTTTTTCTCTTTTCAAATAATTTCTTAGTTGTTCATTCTACAACTTTAGTGTTGTGATCTCAACATCTTTTCCATTTAATTCATGATTTGTAACCATCATTTGATTTAATGTTTCTAGTTGCATGTGAGCAATCCTATTCACTGCTAATGTCTTCTCTTCTATTCTGTTGGTCAGTATCCTTTTGTCATCTTCAATCATGATTTTGTCTTCTTTAGCTTTATTTTTCTACTCAGTCACCTCACATAATAATACTGATTGGACTCCTTGTTCTATTTTGAGATTTATGATCTCTTTAGTTAGAGCTCCATTATTTTCCTTTAGATCTACAATTGCTACATCAAATTCACTTGTGTTTCCATCTATAAATAATCCAATAGTGTCAATATCTTGGTAATGTGTGTCATTGTCTTCAATAACTATCTTTTTCCTTCTTTTCAATGATCATTTTAACTCATCTCTTAATTCATTCAACTAATGTAGGACAAGCTATATTTGAATCTTCTAGTTCTCAATAGTCTTTCCCAACTTGTAGATTTTGATCTTCAAGATCTTTCCTTAAAGCTGTAAACCTTTCCTTTCTAGAGAACCTTCTATCTAATACCAATTTTTGGAAGTAAAATTGGGAAAGTAAACTCTAAGAGTTGGTGTGGGGGGGGGGGGGGGGGGGTGTGTGCATCAGTCCTTCAAACTTTAACCATAAATTCATTCACCACACATCCATCTCACAATTTGCATGTAAACTAATATAGCCTGCTAAACATATTCATCCATAGTATGAAAGAAAATAACATTCAACACATGTATGACATAAGATATTTGGTTATCTAAAAACCCTCCAATGAGAAGGTAAAATTGGGGTGGGGATGACACCCATAGACCTCTTCTACTATAGTAAAAAAGTGTATCCAATGAAGATTACAATGTTTGATCATGAAACATAATCTATCCTATGGAAGGTTTTCCCTATTAAAGGCTTACAAGATTTTTAGATATTACCTTATTAAAGGATTTTAAAACACTATTACAAGTGCACCTAGTAAAAGGACTTTAACATACAATTAAGTAAGCACCCTATTAAAGGATTTAGAATAGCCTGTTAAGACTACTCTATTAAGAGATTTAATCAATTCACCTATTAGAATGTCTCAAAAATGATCTTGTGATTATCACTCTATTGCAAGATACCAAATCATCTCTTTCCTAATGTGTACTTGATCCTCATCGATCATATGTATCTCTTTTGTCCTCTAATTCTTTTCCTCTATTCTTCTTTAACTGATTCTGCAATCTATCTCAATTCACAATACCTTAGTCACCATGAATGCTCTTTTTGTGCATGCAAAATTCTCTCTTTTGGCCTCCACATTCATAAAAAGTTTAGGATTTTTCCTCCTTAAGAAGATCTAGGTGACTTAGTGTTAGGTATGAATCAACGATTGTGATTCACCCATATTTGTACTTAATCATTCCCTTTCTCTGATTGGCTACATGTACTACATAGGGATTCTAAATAAAGATTCATCCTTATCATCTAAGATCACAAAAAATCCTTAAGTTGGCTCCAAAATGGTTTACATAGTAATTTGTGCCATTACAAACAACTATGTAAAAATTGTATTACTCGACACTTGAAGTGTCAAATGCTCAACACCATCTCTTCCATGTCATAACTTTGCCTCTAAATGACTCAACATCTATTGATCAATTTTCATCTAAATGGCTTGATATTTACTATCTAATCAACACTTGAGTGACTTGAAACTTACTAGCTACTTTACATAAACTGTGTATCTCTTGCTTGACATTTGCTATCTGACAACTTATGCTTGACATACATTACTTATTCGGTATGAACTAAGTAAATGAATTAAGCATATTGTCACTCATATGTCAAAACCAATATGAGATTAACATCAAATTTCTTCCTCTTAGTCCTTTTACTTGGAGTTCTAGAGCTTGACATAGATCTTGCAAGCTTTGTGTTTAGAGCTCTAGACTCAGTCTTTGAATTATTTCCTATGTGCCCTTGGCACCTTGTTTATGCTCATCATTCAATGTGAGTTCAATATTTGAACTTGGCTATAATGTATCCTTTTCAACCTCAATCTAAGGTCCCAAGACATTTGGCCTTTCACTACTAGTTGTATATTTCTCTACTTGTGTTTTTTAGCTCTCTTGCTCCTTATTCTCATCTTGGGTTCCCTTATTGATAACATATGTCTCATCTCTTCCTTCATTTACCATCCCACTCTCCTTCTTAGTAGTATCAACATCATTTTCTTGTCTTAACACTTGTACATTAGTATCAAAAATAACTATAGATGTATCAATTAGACTAAATTTTACCTATTGAGATTGTTGGTGCTCACCAATCTTTAGATATTGCTTGATTAGTATAATCACTGGATTAGTTTCCATCAATGCATCTTTGATTAATTTAGGAGCTTGCTCCTTTTTTTCTATCTCAACAAACACAATCCTTTCAACTAAATCTTGATCAATAGTAGTCACATCACACAATGTATTATTAGGAGTTTCATCTTCATTGATGACTATTTCTATCTTCTTCTCACTCTCATTTTCCATCTAATGAATTGTTTCAACTAATTCCTCAACATTGTCATAGATATATTCCTTTCTGTCTAACTCAACTTTTGTCACATCCTTCTCTTCCTTATCTTCTTTGTCCTCATCTATAGGAATGGGACCAAAAACTTTCTTCTATACTATTTCACTTTCCTATACAACCTCTTCAATTTTATTATTCAAAAATTTATATCCTTTTCTTTTGCACAAACTTCTTTGCATAGTCTTTCATGGCTATTAACATATGATTCTTTCTTAAATTAGATATGACATGGGCTAATGTAGCCTCTCTCACTTGTCTTTCAGTGGTTAAGTTCCATTTCCACTTTGCATCTATCTTATTATACAATTATTTTGGTGATTCCTTTCCTAGCTCAATTGATGTATCCTCAAAATTCACCACCATGTTTATAGCTTCTTGTTCAACCCTTTCTCTATCAATATTATCTAATGTGTCATAATTAATATATTTAAAAGTTGTTGAACTTCTCAAATTTTGACATACCTTTTTAATATCCCAAGTCTCTTTTCTTAGCAAAATTTGAAATTGACTCAAGTTATCTAACTTGGTCTATTCAACCTCATATTTCTTAGCATCATAAGGTTCAACAACTAATTTTCTCCTTGGTTTCTTTCATTGGCCTTTCTTGAACCCTATTCCATGTGATGTCCTCTTCTTAGGAGTTTTATACTTAATTGGCCTTGTGATTTTCACAATTCCTTTCTTCACTGGCTCGATAACTCTAGAACTTGTTACCTTGGATCTTTGCCTTGTAATCTTTTATAGTGTGGTAGTGGACTTGATTATCATTTTCTTCAAGCTTTTCTTTACCTTAGGATCAACCACAACAATTAATTTTCCCTTGGTTACATTGGAGGTGACAACAACTAGTTCTTTTCCTTTACCTTTTCCCTTAATAAATACTAAGATCTTCACCTTTTTCATTTAGTAATCTGTAATGGTATCTATCCAAGTTTATATTCTAAATATTGGATCATCTTCTTTATTTTTTAGTCCATCTTGGGGACCTTTGTATCCATCATCATTTTGATTTTATAAATTTCATATGTGCTAAAGGGTTTTGTTGGGACTAGAAATTGCATGCTTCATTTTTAGTCACATTTTGAATTTTTTTAGAAATCAAGCCCCATAAATGCTTATTTGATGCAAATGTACCCAGCTATACTTTTGAGCCCTATAAGGTGTTTAATGCTTCTAACACCTCCCATTCAGCCCGTCCACTTGTTCCTTGATGATAAATTGACATTCCGAGTCATTTGGCGAAGTCTTGTTTTGAGTTGGTGTCATTTCTGCATTTTCACCTAAGTGTCAAACAGTGACAGGAGGCTGTGTTTGCATCTGAATATCTTTAACCCAGAATTGTGTCATGACCTACCAATTTGGAAGTATCTAGTGTCTATATTTAAGAACCTATTTTTCAAATTTTGAGTCATTTTGAGTCTGTTTGACTAGGTTTCGAGTCCCTCAAAGTCAGTAGTTTATTGTTTTCATGCTTATGCACTTTGCACACATTTCTAGAAAGCCCTGTTTGATGTGCTATAACTTTTGATCAGTTGACCAAAATGCTAATTTTCCTTTTGAGTTGTGTTTTAGATGTTAGAGACTTGTTATGTTTCAAGTTTCAGCTTATGACAAATCCATTTGATCAATTTTCAAATGCGATTCCAAACACAATTTTTATCTTTTTACTAGTGTCAGAATTTGCAGATTTGTTGGAACCCCTGTTCATGATGTTATAACTTGAGACCTGTGATTGCCTAGGTTAATTGGATTATACCCCTGTGTTGTCCTCTGAAAATACTACAAGTGTGTAAGTTTTCAAGTCTTGACAAATCCATCTTCACACTTTTCCAGGGTCATTCCATTTATAAAAAAATGATATTTTACTGGTGTCCACTGTCCTGCAAATCCAGATAGCCAACTTCAGATTCTTGTCAAATTTGAATTGTGATTCGTCATGAGACCAAATCATAAAATCATATTTTCCTCATGACAGTCTACTAATGCCCCAGATTCTAGATCCCCAAGTGCCCATTTGTCCAATTTTCCAGGCCATTTCCAAATGCACTTTCCAGTTTTCTAACATGTTTATTTGTAGGTGAATTTAAGTTGGCAACTTCGGAGGTCAATATCTTTTGACCTTGATGCCGTCATGCAAGTAGATTTTGAAAGCCTGTTGAACATGTCAGAGAGAATATAGATCCTAAGATTCAGAGCTTGGTCAGGTGTTTATGTCAGTTTTTAAAGTCGGGCAACATGCCTCCTGAAAAAGATTTCACAGTAGTGCGAAAATAATTGAAATAAGTTTTTAATGGTAAATCGGTGGTCAAAATGGATTCCATTTAGTTCGAGATAATCAATGGACTAGTTTGGAGTATTAGTTGTTTGGAAACAAAAATTTTTTTAGCCGAGCCCACTTTGGGGCCCGACTAATTATAATAAATTGATTAAATTGATGAGATGTGAAGTTGAATATATTCAGAGATTAACATGATACTCCAAAATATTCATTACAATCTATGTTGTTTTAAATGTTGTTGAGGCTAGGAAAAAAATCCCTACTTTCATCTCAGATGTCCTCATGAGTAATTGATCATAGTTGGACATGTTCGTGGGAATATAGCATTTCATCATTGTAATGTATTGAAGGTTTTTGTATTTTCATTCTAGCACTGTGATCAGGAAGTGCAATACTAGACACCAATCAATGGATTGGATGCTTTATGTATTTGACAAATCTTTGTAATCATAAAGACACATTTTTAAAAAAGGGGCCACTTCTATTATACCAATTGGCTGGGATGGTGTTTTGTATGAGAAAGGTAGTTTTTAAGAGTGGACATACATATATAATGTGTTGAAAGGACTAGCTAATCAACTAAAATAAGAAGAGGGTGATGGCATTGAGGTTCGCAAAGATAGTATATTCTAGGAGTTTGGCCTTAGTGGTAACACTATTGTTCTGGTTTGATGATCTTCTGCCTCTAAATTTTGAAAAGTAGAGCAAATGATGATATTAAAAAACATAGTGAGGGGTATTCACAGGCATGAGACCTCTCTAGCCCCAAAAAAGATAAGCATGAAATGATTTTTGACAATAAGTTTTCTTCTCAAAATGCTAAGTTAGTAGAAGCTGATGCCATTAAAGAGGGACAGTGTATGCCAAACATTTGGAGGTGTTAAGATGGACTTTTCAAGCCAAAGTAATATTTAAATGCTACATTGAAATCCTTGAATATCTATTGTATGCCTTTGCTGGAGGTTATCAACATGCAACAATGCATGGGCTCCAAGAATGAAGGAGGAATCCGAAAGCTAAAGTAGTAGAGACCCAGGCAAGGAAGCCCACATGGTAGGGCAAAGGCATGTAAGTCAAAACATATTGGCAAGTATCAAAGTGATATGTTCTAAGAACATACACCCATGAAAATAAACAAATTTAGTTTGTAGCGACTCGCATTAAAGTAGGTAGTGGTAGTCAAAGGAGAGCTCACACCTATATAGGGGTAGTCAACTTTGAAAAAATAGAGCTCCATGCCAAAGGAAGGTCACAACATAGAATGCAACCATGAGCAGACAACAACATGTTTGAAAGAATAGACCATGTCCAAACATGGGAGGAGAAATTCATGAGTAGCCTACAACATTCTCAAATGAATCCTCACATTTTGATTGGACAACCTTGCACACCACACATTGAAAAGATCTTGGAAAGTCAACAGTTAAACAAAGATGCCCACAAAAGGGAAAATTCCTAGCGCAATGAAGGATGAGTCCACGCAATAAAAGGGAAGCTCACTTCACACATTGGAGGAGTCAACAAAATGCATTAGAACATCCATGTGTGGTAGGGGACGACATGGGTAGATGATATAGTCCACTGCAAACAAAGATCTTTAGTGGTAGAGCAAGAAAATGGTTCTTACGGCTAGCAGCAGAGGTAACATCTAGAGTGGCAGAAACATCCATGGCATAGAGCGACAATGCAATCCACTTTTGATTTGTAGGTTAAACAAGGCTGCCCATGACTGGAGAAGGCACGTTGGATGCTATTAAGCATAATGCAGCCTATGACCTAGGCAAGAGGATGCATCCACGTGGAGATGTGGATGACATTAAGGGACTTCTCACACAATGGAAATATGAGCATCTATTCAGGTAATGTCGCAGTGCATATAGAGAATCATGGCAGTGTTGGACATTTTGTCCCACATGCACGAGAAAATAGTTTTTAGTGAGTTTTAAAAACATGGGTACTCAATTTTTTTTTGTCTTCAAAAGCCATGTTTTCTCAAAGGGTGGCTGCTGCTTGTGCACAAAAGGGCCCCACTCATCCAACCTAGATAGTTGGACGTGGTTAAGACACAAATTTTGAACAAACGTGCACCTTAATAGCATGATGTCAGTAAGAGTTGAAACTGTTGAGAAAGTCTCCAAATCTAGCTAGTCGCTATGTCACTAGCTAGAAAATCCAAGAAATTTTTGGCTAGCGACATAGCGACTAGCCAAAAAACTTCAAAGTCCAGCGAGGAGATAATAAGCATCGTGGGTCCCACTATAGATGTAGTTAGCAAATCAAGAAGTGACAAGTGGCAGTGAGTGGTTTGTCTATAGGATGACTCACAGAAGATGCAGTGTCTCAAACCAATCACAAGGTGCCATGTGGCATGGATTTCAAGGTAGACTATGATGTGGCAGAAGATGTCTCAGTTCCACCAGATCATGCCATGTGGTAGATCTAAGGGTTCTCATTAACTCGCTATAAGAAAGATGCAAGGAAGTTAATATAGCAACATAGCAAGTATGACATGGCATCTAGGTGGTGTGATGATGTGGTAGTCACAAGAATGAATGAGGTGATGCCATGTGGCACCAACAGTGCGAGTCTGAGCCAATCACATCTTGACACGTATCATTGGGCTAGTCAACAGGTTTGACCCAAATAAAGAATGGTGGGAATTTGGGAAATTGCAAATTTAAAATATTTTCTTTATTTTCCTTCAAACTCACGTGCAGGGCATTTAAATAAAGTTTAAAATTTTGTATAGTCCAAAATTTATGAAAGGAATAATTTTTTGCAAAATGAGTATGGAGATCATGAACAAAGGCATGATTTTTCAATCGGGTGGCAGAGGCTCAATTTTTAACCAAAATGGACATTCCAATATACCATCAAAATTGGGAAGAGCTGAATTTTTCATTTCTGGAATCATTTTTTACACAAGAAGCAGTCCATTCAAGTTACATGAGGTTTTCTCCTAGGTTTCCAACTTGCAACTGTTTTTAGGTATCTGAGTTTAGTTTTGATTTTAGCATTGGAATGACTTGAATGTGGGTAAAGGACAAGGAAAATGCAGTTGGGGCATTTCTAATTTATTTGAATGAAGCTTTATCTGCATTTTGATGCAAATCAGATATTTTGATAACCAAGAGGTTTTCATCATTCAGAAATAGATATTTGCAAATTAGTTAGAGTGTAATGATGAAATGAAATGGGATCAAAATGGCAGAGAGAGGAAAGAGGTTTGGCAACTGAACAAGATTGAATTCCAAGTGGACAGATGTCGATTGCAGATTCAATCCTGGAATTCACCTTTTTTGATATCTTTCTATCTTTCATCCATTGTAGGGGTTCCAATCTTGGTCACTGAGAAACCAAGTGGTTGGCAGTTTTCTTTGGGTAATACTAGCAGGGTTCCATTGATTTATTGTGAAACCACATTTCTTTTAGCATATTCTCTCTTGTATGAACAACAATAGGAAGATTAATATAGATAGTTCAGATGTGTTAGGTTTTTTCATGTTTTTCATTTCATGCATATGACTGTATAAGTTTCAAAAAAATTAATACAAAGAACAACAAGTTGAGTTTTAGTTGAATCCTGTCTCCTTTATCAGCTAATTTTCAATGTTTTACAATCTTTGACATAGAGCTTATGTTGTAATTATAGTCCCTTAAGGTTGTATGTTATTCATTTTTTCTTATGAGCCAAGAGGTTGTGTAAATGCTTTAGGGAATAAATAGGGTTGCAAGTTTACTGATGGGGATATCATGTAAGAATGGGATTTAATTTGAGCATTGATGTCTATTTACAAGTTAAATAGATAGATCAAATGTTTGAATATATAAACAAGTATCAGATATCTATATGCGTGCATTTGATTCATGAGACTGACCAATGGTTAAGGCACTGATCAGTTTACAAGACCACTAGGTCTTATTGCTGCATATCTGAGGTTTTGTTGAAATCAACATTATAAATCAAATGTTCTTTCCATTTTATGTTGAGGGACCTAAATAGAATGCCCTCACTCAGCTTGTGAATATTCTAGATTTGCATTTAGCTACTGCAGATCTCCATCATTTCATGAGTTACTAGGAGATATAAGGGTTTCATCTGCTTAATAGATTTAGGAATATGTTTTGCACTGGTACGGTATCAATTGAATTTGAGGTCTACCCGCCTAGGTCTAGCAGAGCCTGAAGTAGAAGAAGGGTCATGCCTTATAGTTGGCTTGTTGTCAGAAATGGCATGTTTAAAATGGGAGTTAGCTTCCCCTAGATATGTCAGTTTCTTAGTGGGATAATTGAAAACCCTCCAACATTTTCAAACACCAACAGGTTCGACATTCTTTTCACTTTCCTCAACTAATAGAGCTGTGATGGTGACTTAAACTTCATCAATATTTACCTCACAATATAGAGGTATTAACCATTTCATTCTAGGAATTATAGTTTGAACATATGTACAATCCATATCATCATGAAAACATATGTGATTATAATATTTGTCCATGACCAACTTAGGAATTCTAAATCTATTTTCATCTTTTACTTGAACTCCTCAAAACAACCATCCATTATAGTTTCAAAATTCTCACCTATCTGATTGATGAACTCATTTACTTTCTTGGTGATACATTTTAGTTTGTGCCAAACTACATCTCTAATAGTAGGAAATTAATTATGTACATAAAAGAATATGCATCTAATGAGAGAAACAAACTTACATGATGTGGTTTTAGCCTTTTTGATTGCTCCAAGGTTCTCTTCCAGTTGGATCAGTTGCAAGTCAACTAGATCATAGTTGTGTCCTTCTTAACCACTTTGTAGCCCATGTCAACAACTACACATGGTACACTATTCTATTGGCTTGACTGATAAAACCTACTAGCAATTACCAAAACCACAAACTTGATCATAGGGTCTTCTATAGTATTGATCAACATACTTTGGCCATTCTATTTTTCCTTTGTGTTTCTTTCAATCACATCACTTTCTTGACATCAAACAGTATTCACTTTGTCCAAAATATGTTATCCAATCATGTGATGAATAATAGATTCTTTGATTCTAATTGGTATGTTCTCCAGCCCTAATTTCATGTCATGTATTCAACTCAACACAATCTTTAACCATTCAACTTTAAATTTTTTTGGAAACACTAGAGCACAAGTTAACCCTTTCTCAGGCATGAGCTTGTTCCTGTCTTTCAGTCTCCCATTGTCACAAAACTTATTATAGGCATTTCTAGGCTCAAAGTCACCTATCTCTCTAATCTTGCACATATAACGCAATTTAACATCATGTACCATAATTAATCAGGTTGGAATTGTAGACAATGCCCTTGACCAATCTCTTGTTAATACAATTTATGGATATGTCTTGAGCTTTGATAGAGGGTATGCATCACTTTGAACAATCTATTTATTATTGCCTCTTGATGTTTCCTTCTCATATACAGATGCAAATGACATCATTTTCACAATCTAGGATTTCAAAATAAAAAAACTTCACAACTCAACTCAAATAACTTTGCACAACTTACTCAAATAACTTCGCACAACTTAGGATTTTGTTGAAGAGA
This sequence comes from Cupressus sempervirens, assembly GCA_028749045.1. NCBI lineage: Eukaryota > Viridiplantae > Streptophyta > Pinopsida > Cupressales > Cupressaceae > Cupressus > Cupressus sempervirens. The sequence goes on along the minus strand of CM053784.1, from coordinate 518,979,801 downwards.
TTGTTCACGAGCACATCAAAAATAGGGGAGGCAGTAAAAGTAAAGGTAAGGGTTGTCTAGATGAGAGAGTGTCTATACATTCTGATGATGAGCCTTTGGCTCATTTCTTGGAGAGGAAAAGGAAGCCTACACGGTATTAGGTCAATAAAAATGCTAAGAAAGTTAAAGATGTTTTTGATGCTGATATTGATGAGCAGGGATCTAAATCTAAAGGGCGTGATAGTGGGTTAGGGTTTTCTAAAGGTATGTTTGGCAACCCAGGCTTTATTTGAAAGGACATAGGCATCTTAAACCATAAAATGTTTTTGCTAAGCAAGGAAATGGAACAATTTTCCAAAATGGCAAGAGGGGAAAAAAATCTAGGACAACATATTGAAAAGCTCTTGGAGGTCATAGGAAATGCTGAAGAAGTTAAAAATTTGATGCATAAGATTCCTATGTTGGAAGCTAGACAGAGGGTTATGGACAAGGATTTTAGTAGTATCTAGGGGAGGTGTCAAAACTTGAATCTAGACTGGGCAACATGGACAAACAGCTTAAGCAGATGGTGGAAAATGTTTCTACCTTCCTGAAGAAGAATGAGGTAGGTAAAGACCAAGATTCTCCCTTTGGGGCTTATTCTCAAGTACCAAGTGTGCGTACCCAGGTTCATTGGAAGAAGATTGAGGAAACCAGTAGGAAAGATGAGGTCAAAGCTGCTGTTGAAACCATGCATTCTCTAGTGGACTAGGTAGTGAATCTAATCAACACTCCTTAGCTGGTCGGTTGCTATTCCTTTTTTGGAATTTTGTTGTTTCTTCCAGCACTGTCCTCTATGACCTCTTTTTTGTTGTCTGAGGTCTATTTCATGCTTGGTCTTGGTTTCTTTTCTTTGTAGTTCTTTTCTCTTGGTTGTTTCTAGAACTCTGCTATTGTATAGGTTTCAGGTCCTTTAAAACCTACTTTTACTTAATCAAAAATTTGCACCACTTACTCATTAAGTCGATGACACACACTTGAATCTCTTTATAACTTTGCATAGACTAATCTACAAATTTCTTGAATTCTCCACTCTATAAATTTAAAAACTTGGTCAATAGAAATGAACTTCAAAATCCACTAAATAGGTTAAAAGGGTTGAATTGAGTCTCCTTTAAATAATCTATATAATTTATTGGTTTATGGAGGGTGCATAATAGTTATCTCAGCTTACTCAATGAAACTCAACACACACACATCCTTAAAATTTTCTGATTTAGTATCAAGACTCAGTTCACATTGACATACAAAATTGGTGCTTGGTCTCTACCAAATTTTCAACTTAGTACCACAATTAATCTTTAGTTCAAACATTAACTTCTATCCTTATGCATCTATCATTATTCTAATTTGGAATTTCATGCATGCAGTCTTAAGAACTAGTGTATGATTTATCAATTTAAAAAATAGTTCCATACATACCTTGTCATTTAGTTTGAGGGGGGAGGGGGGGGGAATCACCTAATCCATTGGATTTAGCGATGACAACTTCTCCATTTTCACTATTGTCTTCATCTGACTTCTTTCTCCATGTTTGATTAATTTCATTCCTCACTTCTTAAGCATTGACCTTTTCCTTTCTATTGTTTACCTCAACATTTTATGTTGATTCTTGGTTCATACAATCCTTGCTTAGATGACCAACCTACTGAAACTTGAAATATATTCTAGTTCAAAATTTTGCCAATTTCTAGATCTTCTTCTAAGATGTATCCTAACATAATTAGCTACAATGTGTCTATTCTTTCCACAATATTGACAATTTACCCAAGTATTGTAGTCTCAATTTATGGTATTACCTTGCTTAGGTACTTTTTCTTGAACTTTTGGTGTTTAATTATTCTTTGGCTTAGATCTAAAATCTTGTGACTTATGAAATACTTCTTACATGTGTACCAATAACCTTCAAATCTAGAAGTAGTTGGTACTTTATTATCATTTGATCTACACTCATGTGCTTGATGACCTTGTTTTTTGCAAGTAAATTTCTAACCATTGAATTTAGGTTTAGGGTTTGACTTACCAATCTTGCTTCTACAAATGTTTTCTATATGGCCTAATTTTCCAAAATGATAGCATGTGAGCTTTCTGTTCTTTGTTTTTTCATTCACATTCCTTTGTTCTCCTTACTTTGATGATTCCCCTTGCTCAACACATGCTAGGAACTTGGTGTATCCTAGTCTAGAGGTGTCACAAGGTCTTCTTAGTGGATTAATTTGTTCATTAAGAAATCTCATAGCCTCTTTAGGGTTGTTCAACCTCTCAAAAAATTCCTTTTTAGCTTTTATCTCATTCATCAATCTGTCATTCTTAGATTTCATATTTGCAATCTTTAATTATTTTCTTCCAATCTCATACTTTTTACTTAGTAACTAATTGAGGATATCAAACTGATTATGTATTAGCTTCTATATTTATTTGATCCTTTAATCAAGTCTCGTAACCAACTATGTCTTATCTTTATTAACCAATGCCTTGTCATCTTCAACCTTTTATTTATCTTTGTCATCCATTTTCTTCTTTTTGGTCACTTCACATAGCCTTACTGCTTGAATTTCATGTTCTCTTTTAAATTCTTTGACTTCCTCATTTAGGGTATTGTTTGTCTCCAATCGATTTGCAATTGCTGCAATAAATTTATTGGATATGTCTTCATTAGATAATTATTCAATAGTCTCTTCTTTTGTATTAGATGTCATTTTGTTAAATTTTCATCTCTTTCTTTCTCTTTGAGGATTGCCTTAATGTTTCCCTTGTAGCCTTGAATTGTTCATATGCAACATGAATACCAAAATTTTGGTTCTTAATGATCTTTCCCAATTTTTACGCTTCCCTCTTCAAGATCTTTAACTCCTAGGTGGTAAGAATTCTATCAAGAGTACACTACTCTGATATGAATTGTTGAAAATATAATAGGGAAAGTGTGATAGTGAGGGGAGAGGGGTATGATTCATGATCTATACAACTTCTCTTATTTCAAATATGAAACATATTTGATATCACCACATAAAACCCTCATTTGAATATTCATCTCATATCAATGTAACCATTCACATCAACATAATATCAAATCTACCTTCTAATTTCATGAATGTAAACTCATAAACACATAACATATTGGCACATAGATTTGGTAATGCAAAACCCATCCAAGGTGAAGGTAAAACTATGGTAGGGATGACTCCCATAAAATTCTCACTATTGCAACAATAAAGTTGTGTCTATTAAGGCTACCATAATCTAATCACTTTTGATGATCTATCCTATGAGGGGTCTTCCATATTAAAGGCTACAAGAACTACTAGGTTCTACCTTTGTTAAAGGATTCTACATCATAATGAAGTGAGTACTCTATTAGGAGATTTACATGATCTTGGTAAAGCTACTCTATTAAGAAATTGAAACCTTGAAACAACTATTAGAATGTTTAATACCCAATCCTTTGATTAGCACTTCAATGCTTGATAAGAGATCTCCTCTATGCAATATAATATCACCTAACTATGATAGATCTCCTCTATCTCTACTCAAAAAATTCTTCATTGCACAACTCGATCTTTATACTCTGATTCACATTAAAAAATTAGCATGCAATTTTAATATTTACACACACACATGCCCATACATACTCATACTTCAAACTAGATCATAGACCCTCCTTAAATATATATTTATGTGAAACTTCTATATTCAAATCAATGATCTAGAACTAATCCTTTTGTTTCTTAGTCCTTGCATTTTTCTGATTAGTGGATTTTCTTATCTAGGGATTAATGATCTTCCTTTGAATGCATAATCACCTCCTTGATTAGCTTCTTTATTTTCAAAATATGCTTCTAGCTCAATAAAAATGGTTAACATAAGATTTTGTGCACTTCCAAACAAATATGTTAAAATTGTGTTACTTGGCACTTACATCACATTGACACTAGACATAAACTATTTTTTATGTTGTCCCTCAGCTTTAATTGTGTTCGAAATGAACTAAATAAGTTGACCTTTGTATCACTTGGTGTCAACTGATATCCCTGAAAAACTTAACATTCATTTGAGTACTTGAAAATTATTAGTTTGTTTGATAGTAACTACTGCACAACACATGACTTAGAATATTTACAAGTATTCACTCCTTAGCTTGGCCTATATAGGATGAATCGATTGCAGTGATGACCTAGTAATCCTTCCTTGTGAATGACTAATTATTTGACACTAATAGAAAACATGACTTAGGGATTAGATTCTTTTACAAGACTAAAAACATTAATTTCTATAACACTTTACTTTGAGACATACTATTGTCTAACTATTATTTTCCACTCTCCCTTCTCTCATGAATCATAGCACCAACATATACACTTTTAGATCAAATCAAGTCATGCAATAAAAGGTAGGAGAATCCCTAAATTAGATGTCCTTGGCCCCACCAAATAACCACATGATAGAAACACAACACCAAGATATAAGATCTGATACCAAACACAACTCTTGAGTGATAAAAAAATTGATTACATAGAATGTGTTGGGCTATAAGACCTTCCCAATTATGACCAAATACAAAGAAATTATCAATTCTACAAGATCCCTCAAGATCAAACCCAAAACCTATCTAGTCCAATTATGTAGCACCACAAAACTTTGGTAGAAATCTCCAAGAAAGATCTACACTTGTGCTTGCAAGCCACTAAGTAATCTTCTTGTTTCCCAACCTACACCTACTAGCTATTCTCAAATTTTTCTCCTTTTCCACATCCTTTTCTCCAAGATGGATGATTATTACTTAAGATTCCACAAGACCACTTACTTATACCCAAATAAGCAACAAGTGGGCCTAAAAAGTTACAAATTAAATAAAACCTTACATTACATAAATATTTGAGCCACAAGTTAGTCTACAATAGATATTAAATACCAAATCTCTTAGAATACTTAAAATACTCCTTAAATACACCTAGGAAAAATAACCAAGACTCAAATAGGTCCACACAAACTCCCATGATCACTCCACATCATGATCTCAATTGTCACATAGTAAATACACCAAGTCAACCAAGCAAATCCATGAGAGCTCAATCCTACAAGGTACACTGTCTAGCATCAACAACCACAAGCATCATGATGCAAGGGCATCTTGGGTTGCATTGCTCTCCTATATGTTTTTTATTTTTCTATTGTTTCTAAGCTCTTTGGTCAGTCAATCTCATGGTTGGTGCTAAGTTCTTTGTTGTTGCCAAGCTTGGAGTTGCTACTAAGTTCTTAGTTGGTACTGAGTGCATATTGGTGTTGAGTTCATGTTGGTGCTAAGTGCTTGTTGGTGTAGAGCTCATGTATGTGCCAAGCATTGCTGAGTGACAATATTTGCTCTGGTCCTTCTTTGACCAAGTTATCTATGTCTAGTTCTAGTTTGGACTGATCATGCACATATTGATTTTATATTTGAATTTAATATTTGTTGAGAGCTAACTTGTGGCTTGGTTGGGATTTAATGTAAGGTTTTATTTTGATGATAATTTGTAATAGGAAAACTTGTGGCCATGCACATATTTAAAAGGGGTCCTAGGTAGAGTCTTAGGCATTCTTTTTGGAATCAAGAAGAGTAAGTAGGAGAGTTAGAATGTGAAGATCATTATTGAATATCAAAGTTTGAATTGTAATGTTGGTCATAACCTAGAAGGCCTTACAACTGGCCATGTATGTTGATGATTTGATGAATCAATAAAGTGTTTTTCTCTTCTATCTCCTTTGGTTTTTTTTCTTTGTATCATTTTTCCACTATGTTTACTCTTGTATTTAGTAGCTGGGTGTTCCTTTTGCCCTAGTTATCTATTAGTCTCCCTACATTATGTGGTAATAGAGATTGAGGTTTGTCCTTGTGGAGATTGGATCATGTAGAACCCTACATGGATTTGGTTTTGGGGTAGAAGATTTTAGGATTTGATCGACAACTTGTAGAGGGTTACGATCTTGCAGGAACTTGATTGTAAAGATAGTTTAAGGTAGAGGAAATGTTAAAAATATTGTATTGGGTACATTGAGACAAATTGTAGCTAGATTAGATGTGGTATAGATAACCTAGAGGAGAGAAGCACATCTTGATGATGTGAGTGATGATGAAGTAGTAGCACCAAACCCTAAACTGAAACTTGAAGAAGATCAAGATGAGGCAAGATTATTGAGATTATTATCAAGGGAAAATCCAAAGCCTATTATAGAAGTTATTCCTTATGATGAGAAATAGGATACCAATGCTATGTTATACTAGATCTTTGATATGGAGAAGTTCTTTGAGTATGAAACACTCCTAATAATAGAAAGGTGAAAATTGTAGTTACTAGGTTGAAGGGTCATGCCTCACTATGGTCAGAGCATTTGCAAACTGATAGACAAAGAAGAGGAAAGGAGAAGATTATGACTTGGGTGAAAATGGTGAACAAGGTGAAGAACAAGTTCCTTCCTACTGATTATCAAGTTAGCTTGTTGGGAAAGATACAAAATTTGAGATAGAGACATGACTATGAAGGAGTATATTGAGGAATTCCATAGATTGGATGTCAGATTTGGCCATATGGATGATCATGTTGAGAAAATTGAAAGGTACATAAATGGATTGAGATCTAGAATTCAAGATGAGATAAATTGAGTGAAATTGGAAAGTTTGGAGGAAGCATATCAATTTGCCTTGAAAGATGAGGAGATCTTGACAAAGAAGCATGAATAAAGACAAAGAGGTAGATGTGGTAGGTTCTAGAGAGGCAGGTAGATTTTATGGAGAAGGTGATAGATCTGACATTTTTTTGCAAGATAAGGGAAAATTTGAATGGAATAATGATGATAAAGGAAAGACTGAGTGGAAAGGTGGTGATTCCTACCAAAAAAGTATTGGTTCTTACCAAGGAATAGGTAATTCTTATTCGAGAGGTGGTTTTTGTGGTAATTATTTTAGATGTGATAAAGAAGGGCATAAATCCTTTGAGTGTAGATCCTCTAAAAATGGGCACAGTAACATAAATGTTATGATTCAAGGAGACGCTAAGGGGTCACCAAGTGGACCTAAAGCTAGAGAAAATATGATGGTGAGAAGAACCTTAGGGAAGTGATGAAGAACTTATCCTTAGGAGAAGTATTTTCAAGACTAGATGTAAGATGGGTCAAAAATATTGTAAGGTGATCATTAATAGTGGAAGTTAAAAAAAAATTGGCATCTAAGGAGCTAGTTAAAAAGTTTTAGTTGCAAAGGTTGAATCATCCTAAACCCTATCATGTTTCATGGATCAAATATGAGCATAAGAAATTTGTAAGTGAACAATGTATTGTTAAGGTCAAGAATGCACATTATTTTGATGAAGTTCTGTGTGATATTATGGCTATGGATTGTTGTCATACTTTATTATGTAGACCTTAGCAATATGATAGATATGTTATACATGATGAAATAATAAATTGATATACTCTTTGGGTGAATGGGAAAAAGAAAATATTGTTGCCTTTGATTGAAATTCTAGTTGAGGTTAATTGTACTGCTATGAGAATTTGCATGGTTAATGTGAAGAAATTTGAAAAAGAAGTGAAGAAGAATCAAGTCTATTTTACTATAATTTGTAGGAGGCCAAGTTGTACTAGTAGGAGCTGTATGACAAAAAACAATGGTGACCAAGTAACAACTATTAATAATCGAGCAAAAAAAACTGATAGAAGCCGAGTAACAACAAAAATTAAAAACTTACTAAATGAGTATAAAGATATTGTTGTAGAAGATTTTATTGATTATTTATTTCTAGTAAGAAGTATAAGTAATTGTATGGATATGATTCTTGGAGCTAGTTCTCCTAATAAAGCACCATATAGATTAACACCTACAAAGAATGAAGAACTTAACAACCAAGTGCATGAGTTGTTGTAGAAAGGTTTGACCAGAGAAAGTTTGAGTCCATGTGCTATACCTATTGTATTAGCACCTAAGAAGAATAAAGCATGGATAATGTCTACTAATTCTAGAGCTATTACCAAGATCACAATGAAATATATGTTTTCAATGCCAAGGATGGATAACGTAATGAATTATTTGATTTGAAGAGTGGTTATCATCAGATCAAAATCAGAGAAGATGATGAATGTAAGATCTCTTTCAAGGAAAAAGATGGTTTGTATGAATGGTTGGTAACATCAATACTTTCATGTGGTTGATGAATGAGGTTCTCAAGAGAATTTTTGGTAACTTTGTGATTGTTTATTTGGATGAATTATGATATTTAGTAAGACCAAGGAAGAACATTTTGAGCATGTTAGACAAGTATTATAGAGATTGAAAGAGGAGAAGTTGATGATTAACTTGAAAAAGTGTTCTTTTTATGCAAGAGGAGATTGTGTATTTGAGATTTGTGATTTTAGCTGATGGTTTGAGAATGGACCTTGAAAAGGTTGAAGCAATTTTGGAATGGCCTAAACTTGAGAATATGGGTGAGGTAAGATCATTTCATGGTTTGGCTAGTTTTTATAGGAAGCTTATAACTAATTCCAGCTCTGTTTGTAATGCTATGACTGAGATAGTGAGAGGAGACAAAAATGATTTTAAGTGGACACATAAAGATGATAAAATTTTTGAGACTTTGAAACAAAAGGTTGCTAAGTTACTTATATTGGCTTTTCTTGATTTCAATAAGGTATTTCAAGCTGAATCTGATGTAAGTGGTAGTGCAATAGGAGTTGTATCAAGTCAAGGAGGTAAACTTGTTGCTTTATTTAGTGAGAAGTCGAATGATGCTATTAGGAAGCATTTTGTGTATAATCAAGAGTCTTATGCAATTGTTCAAGCTTTGAAGAAGTGGAGACATTATTTGATTCCTAAGGAATATGTGTCATATATTGATCATAGAGATTTCAAGTACTTGAGAAGTCAACCTAAATTGAGTTAGAGACATATGAAGTGGTTTAGTACTTGTAGATTTTCACATTTATAATTAATTATAAGAGTAGAGTCACTAATTGAGTTGCTCATGCATTGAGTAGAAGACATTCTTTGTTGATTGAGATGAAGGTTGAAGTTCTTGGTTTTGATGAGATGAAAGAATTGTATGATACTGACCCTAATTTTTCTGAGGCACAAAGAGAGTGTAAAGAACCAAATTTATCAAATCACATGAGTAAGTATGATGAGTAGTTCATTCAAGAAGGTACATTGTTTAGAGGAATTCAATTGTGTATACCTAGAAGTGATATGAGAGTTAGTCTAATTAAGAGAAAAACATACAAGTCAATTGGCTAGACATTTTGAAATTGATAAGACATTGAATTTGTTGAAGGATAAGTATTATTTTCCATATATGTATAAGGATATTCATAAATTTTTAAAGAGTTGTAGAGTTTTTCAAGTTACAAAAGGAGTAGGTCAGAATACTAGTTTGTATACACTAATTTTTGTTCTTGAGAATCCTTGGAGTGACATCAGTATGGATTTTGTTCTTAGATTACCTAAGAAAAACAAAGGGGTATGATTCTATATTTGTTGTTGTGGATAGATTTTCTAAGATGGATCATTTTATACCATGTAAGAAGACATAAAATGCTACACATGTTATTGAGATTTTCATCAAAGAGATTGTTAGATTGCATGGATTACCAAGAAGTATTATTTCTGATAGAGACAATAAGTTTGTTGGCTACTTTTGGAAGACTTTGTGGAAGAAGATGGGTACTAAGTTGAAGTTTAGTTCTACATTCCATCCAATGATAGATGGACAAACATAGGTTGTGAATAGAACCTTGGGTAATTTACTAAAATGTTTAGGTGGAGATAAAACACATAATTGGGAGTTGGTATTGGCACAAGATGAATTTGCATTAATAATTTCATGAATAGGAGTACACATAAAACACTTTTTGACATTGTTATTAGAATGGAGCCTAGAGGAATATCTAAATTAATGGATGTTGATAGGGAAGAAAAGAGAAGTGATGTAGGGGTAGAATTTGGTGATTTTATAGATTCTTTGCATAAGCAAGTGAAGTTAAGGTTAGAACACTGTAATCAAAAGTATAAGGAGAATATTTATAAGTCTAGAAGACATCATAATTTTGAATTTTGTGATGAGGTGATAGTTTATTTGAAGAAAGACATATTTCCTAGTGGAACATACAGTAAGCTAAAGATGAAGAATTTTGAACCTTGTAAGATCTTGAGGAAGTTTGACAGTAGTAATTCTTATGAAGTTAAGTTAATTGATGACATGGATATATCTCCTATATTCAATGTTACTAATTTGTATAAGTATCATGAGTTAGATGATGAAGTTGTTGTATCAAATGGTTATACTAAGAAGTAGATTGAAGATATTGAATAGGTATTGAATCAGAGAGTCAGTAAAAGAACAAGAGGAAAAGATTACTATGAGTATTTGGTGAAGTGGAAGAATAGACCACTTGAAGATGCTACATGGATTTATCAATCTTACTTGGATTTACATTAGATTGTAACACTTGCATGATTTAGGAGATTCATTTCTTTCAACCCTAGTTATCTGATGTAGGAGCATCATTGGTTTCCTTGCTATCCTACATGTTTCTCTTGTTTTGTTGTTGCTACCAAGATTGTTGTCACTGCCGAGCTCTTAGTTTTTGCCAAATTCCTAGTTTGTGTTGAGTTTTTTTGTTCTTGTTGAGCTCATAGTTGGTGTCAAGTTCTTAGTTGGTGTCGAGTTCCTATTGGTGTCAGGTGCTTTTTGGTGCCAAGCTCATGTATGTGTCAAGCGTTGTCAAGTGATAATATTTGTTTTGGTCCTTCTTTGGTCAAACTATTTGCATCTTGTTATAATTTGGGTTGACCTTGTGCATATTTAATTTTGTATTTGCATTTAATATTTTTTGAGAGATGACTTGTGGCTTGGTTGGAATTTAATGTAAGGATTTATTTTGTTGGTAATTTGTAATAGGATAAATTATGGCCACACAAATATTTAAAGGGGTCCTAGGTAGAGTCTTAGGCATGATTTTTGGGATTAGGAAGAGTAAGTAGGAGATTTAGAATGCAAAGATGATCATTGAAGTTTAATATTTGAATTTTAATGTTAGCCATAACCTATAAGGCCTTACAATTGGGCATGTATGTTGATGATTTGATGAGTCAATAAAGTGTTTTTCTCTTCTATCCCCTTTAGTTTTTGTTCTTTGTGTTGTGTTTCCATTGTGTCTGTTGGTCTAAATTTTTGTATGATAGAAATCCTTTGTCCAGATATAGAAAAGTCAGATTGTACCCATTAATGGATAATAGGATTTCTAGATAAGTCATCCGTTTGCTACCCTTTGAAATTTTTTGTGAAAACCATACATTTCATTCCATTCATAAATGGTCAGGTGTGAAATATTTGAATTTTCAAATAGGGAAAATATTTTGTTGTCTTTTTATCTTCCACACCTCCGAGCTACTTTTCCTCTTAGATTCCCCAGCCATCCGATCTAAATAGATCCACCATTTTCATTTCCTCACTATGAAAACATGGGCACTCTTTATGTATAGCGAGGTAGTGAGTGCCAAAAATTTATAAGATGGGACCACAAAATGAAGACATGGCAGTCAAAGAATTGTTTTTTGGTCGATCATTCAGTCACGTACACCTTGCAAGTACTGTCAGTACCAAAAAGGGGACCCAATGAAAGCAGTAAGAAGTTAGTGCTAGAATGAGGATTTTTTCGATACCTGACTACCTCACTATCAGAAAACTTGGTCATCTTGCCGTTAGTAAAGTAGCGAGGTGCCATAAAATTAAAGACACGGTGGCCTCAAAATTTATCAATAACCATCATTTGTCCAAGTGGCATGACAAGTAATAACTGCTATTGTCAGAAACAGTTGGTAGGAGCAATAATGATTTGATGGGTCCTTGTATTTCATGGCACCGAGATTTATTAAAGTTTTTGGAGCTTGCTACCTCACTATCGAAAAAATATGACATCTCACCATTAGTGAAGTAGCAAGGCACCGTGAAAATCAATAGCTAGTGGGACCTCAAGTAATGTGGATGGTGACTAGGACTGAAGTAAGGTCTGGTTGGGTGCCAACAATGCAAATTTTCTTATGTCATCATTACCTCAGATCCGTACCCCATTCATAAAGTGTACATGAGATCTTGATCATCAGATCAAAGCGAAATGAATAGTCCTCGCTATCTCACTTTGGAAAGTTACAATTTGTTTAAGCTATGTGACATAGCGAGTATGGGGCCCACCACCTTTCAGGGAACTTCGTGCAATTTCTCCACCTTTGATTTAATCTCAGATCAATGGTCATCACTGTCTCACCATAAAGAGTTGCTAGGGTGATACGTATAGCAAGATAGTGAATAAGGGCCCACCACTATCTTTCTAAGTAGTATAGTAACATATCATCTATAAAGATCAAGATCAGATCGATGGCTATCACTACTTCACTATGGAAAGGTGCTCGTTCTTTATGTATAGCAAAGTAGTGACTTGTTGACATGTGTCCTTAGTAGCCAGTGGGTCGAGACAAAAGTGCCATCAAGGAAGGAGCTGTGTACATGGAAAATTTTCATTGGATCAATTAACCAATTTGTCAAGTTCAACACCTAGTTTTCTTGTTCCATATCCCATGATCATAGGATTTTTAAAGTTCAACAGTGCAGATTTAAACATAGAAGGTGGTGCCACTCTGTGTATTAATTAGATATGAAAGCTTCACATGTGAGGGAAAATAGAGTATAACACAAAAGATTTTATCAGTTTCACCTTACGCAAACAAAGATTTCGAGCTATTCCTGAGCAAAAGCAATTACTAAAGAAAATCGTGCTGGAGTTTGGCAATTTTATGAAGCAGTTTGTTCATGGAAGAAGTTGCAGGAATACAGAGGAAAATGATGATGGAATTCAAGTAAGTAATCCTACTGTAATCTCTATAGGTGTTTTAGTTCTATAAAGCATAATCAAAGATGCCTCCGAAGAAGGGATTTTCAGGTCAAGTAAATTACTTGGATAGAAATGTACATGATGACTTGCTTGAGTTGTTGCTTGAGTCTATTGTAGAGATAGTGCAAGTTAAAAAGTTGACCTCATTAAACCCTAGGTTGAGGATAGATAATGGGTTATATGATAAGGGTAATTGGGTCTAGGATGCTCAAACCTCGCAAACTAGTTTAAATTTGTTCAAGAAATGGTTTGCAGAAAGAAAATTGTATGCCCCACATGCCAATATATGGAATTTCAACCTAGGAAAGCTAGTTGTTCCTAGTGTATTCATGGATTATGTCCTCCTTGAGGCCATGGTGAAGAGTTATGATCAAGCCACTAGGGTAGTGAGAAGAGTAGATGGTGAAATTCTAATCACCATTAGTCCAGAAGAGATTAGGAAATTTTCAGTTTGGGACCTCTCACTAGGTATCATGTGCCCATTGATTTGACAGAGTTAGAAAAATAATATATGTCAAAGAAGGATGTAGTTCAACAAGGTGTACTGAACGTGCACATTGGCAGAATTGGAACCCTACTAGCAATAACATCATCCTCTAAAGAACCTTTCAAGAAATCATGCTTCAATGCCAAGGAAGTAGAGATATATAGGTCCCTGTGCAGAGTTTTTGGAGAGGGTGAAGAAGACTTTATCCCTATGAGTTTTATGTATATGATCACTCAAATCTCCTCATTCAGTGTAGAAATAATTTTTGATTTTGCTTCCTACTTGGCTAATGAGATTCACAATGGATTGGTGGGGATTGCAAAGGGCAAGGTGGAGAAGGTTTGGGGCCAATACTCCCTATTAATGCATATGTTTATGTTTAAGGGTGTTACATACTTTGGTAAAGAAATGGTCCTAAATAGAGAACAAGAGGGGGAAGCATTGCCAATTCAATTATGAAGTGCAGATATGACTAGGGAGGTAGAAAATGCTAGTTTTGTTAGATTTGATAGGCACTTGGCCTCCAAACTGAGATGCCTCATATTGAGTGACAATCCTAGAATTCCCAAGGCACTAATGCACCTTATTAGGCCTATGGACAATCCCCATAATCTGAAAGTTTCACATAATTGGGGAGATATTATCCCATATTCAGTTTCAACTATTATTAGAATTTATGGATTCAAGGGAGCACCCCATGTACTACCTTACCAAGTGCCCTTAAAGGTAGGAGTAGCTGAATTTTTGTGGCAGTTGGGAGGAGTAAAAGAAGCATTTTTGCACAAAAGGGGAACAAGATCAATTTTTACCACTTGCAAAATAGCCCACCAATTTGTAATAACCAAGGAAGGGTGGGTCTTCCTCTACAAATTTTTGGAGCAGTATAAAATGGCAGCATCTCACTCTCATTTTTGTGATGTAGAAGGTTTCTTTAATTCAGCCCTTAGGCATAGGATCAAACTTCGTCCAACTGAGGATGAATTCTATTTCCCTGAAGATGTAATAAGGAATGAGTACTCTATGTAGGAGCAAGAAAAAAAGAAAGAAAAATGGAGAGTCTATTCAATTTTTTTGGATTTTATTAATTGTTTTGACAAAGGTTACAACCCTCTTAGTAATGTTGTAACTACTACAGATAGAATGAATAAGCTTATGAGTACATTCCCTAAAATAATGGAGGTAATGAATGAGAAGAAGCAACATTTCATTGATTATTTTCTAAAAAGAGCCAAGGAAATGATGAGAAGATTGGGTTTCACTCCCAATATAGGGGTAGGCCCACTGGTTGTGCAAAGGAGGACAATATATACTATCATTCAGGATCAAAGGCCCATTGTGAATAAATGAAAACAAATAGTTGAATCTACTAGTGCTGCTTTTGAAGAAAGGCCATCTGAACCCTCTCCTAAAAGAAGAAAGATAATAAGCGAAGAGCAAACACATGATGAAAGTTACTCACCTTCCCAAACCCCTATGAGAATTGAGGAGGAGCAGCTCACTAATGAGAAAATTGAACAAATTGGATCACAAGGGGGAGTCTTTGTTACCTAGGCAAAGATTGATGAAGGGAACCCCCAGGAGCCTCCTATGCCAAGTTTTGAGTTAACTATAGTAGATTTTAGGGGAAGGGAATTAGACCCTATTTTGGAACAAGCCAGTCAACAATTTTTGTTTGATGATAGTTTTGTAAGGTCTAGGGCTTTCCATTAGTTTGCTTAGATGGAAAACATGCACATTTTTGAGGAAAGATGTAAAAATATGAAAGCAGAGCATCCAAAAATGGATGAAGCCTCCATTCAAAATCAAATAAAGAAAAAAATGATACAATAGTTCCAGAATATAACCCCTAAAGAAGGGAGACAGATGGTAAAGGCTGTAAATATTTTATTATTACCCAATTGGGACATTGTTGATGCCTTGATTTTTAATTCTGTATCAAATAATTTGGGATTGCAAGATCTAAATAAAAAGGAGTTCTTGGGAACTACATTCAATAATGACCAAGCTACTCTTGTTATGTGGTCATTAAGAAGAGGATTCAGGGTTGCTCCATCACAACCTGATGATTCAGGATTAACAAGGAGTATCATTGTGAGGAGAGTTGCTGATACCTCACATCCATAGGCAACCCACATGAATGTGGATTCTCAATTTTCCTTGGCTACTATAGAAAGGGAGGAAAAGGAGATGACTAAGCTATAGAGCAAGTATGAAACAGTGGTGGATGCCTACAATAAAGAGGTAAAATAGAGAATTGAGCTTGAGAACAAGCTATTGGGAAAATCCATTAGGCTAAGAATAACATACCCTTGCCCCCCCAGTTGAACCCTTCAAATCTACCCCCCTCATAGAAATGCTAGATACACCCCAAAGGCCACAATACTACACTGCTAAGGATTTTGAAGAAGAGAAAGGTAAACTATGGGCCTTACATGTAGAATTGGAATCAAAATATGAAGATAAACTAAGAAAAGCTCTCACATACTTGGGGGACAAAGTTGAATGGCCACTAATTTATGATCAGTTGGCCAGGGTGATCAACATCTAGGAGGATTTGAAAGCCAATGATGAGGCTTTGAAGCCTATTGTGAATAAATGGGTAAGAAGAGAGAAAGAAATAACCTTTTTGTGTTTCTTTGTTATAGATGCTTCTTTTGATCAAATTGAAAAAACATTTGATATTGTTTCTGATCTTGCTGATTTTGACAATAAAAGGATTCATTTACAAAAAAAATAGTAGGCTACTTGAACAAGTACAAGAGCTAGAAATTTAGTTTCTTTCCTCATGACCTAGATAAAAGAAATAATTTGAAAAGAAAAGAGGAATGGGCAAAAGAACTTGATGATTTATTCTGTTTAAGAATGAATCAAGTCATAAATGAAATAGGGCATGCATGGTTGGCTACCACAATAGAAGAAATGGTGAAGGCCCAAATATTCTTTGATTCTTTAAAATAAGAATTTGTTGCTATTGATAATGAGGCTGAATATATATTAAAGAGATAGAGGGATATTTTGCAATTCATTTGGCCAGATGACACATTATTTGACAAGTGGATGGCAGAAATGGCTCCTGGTGAATAGTTTGATGAAGATGGAACTAACAATGATAAGATGCAGGGTGAGGAAATCTAAATCATTGACACCATCACTACTCAGGCCCAACCAAAAGAAGAAGACAAGAATAATCTGTCACTTTCAGTTGCAGACCCGGGACCACAGGATGCTGATACAACTAAAGAAGGGGAAAAGGTAGAAGTTGTCCCTACCATATAGGATAAAGATAGTGAAAGCCTACAGGTGGAAGCTAATGTGCCATCGTCAGAACAAACTTCATTGTTGAATAATTTGGTAGTTGCATACGAAGAGGGATTAGATCAATAGCCAACTCAGCAACACTAGAACATGTGATAGAAGCTAACCCACCAAAAAAAATGTTTTGATTTGGATATCTTCTATTACCCACATTTTTTTCATTTTGTGATAGGTGTATGTAAATATTCCTTGTAAGGGACACCTTTCAGTCACATTTGCTTGAAGCTTGTTGCATCTCACACTATATAAGTGAGATTCTAGGGCAAGAGAAAAGGTCCAAATTCTATTTTTTCTAAGTGATATACTTAGTCTATTTTTGGTCCATTGTTTGGAGCAAGTTTGTGATGTATTTTCTCTATTAGTTCTTGGGAATACATGAATAATAGAATGATCCCTATGTTTCTTCCAAAGGTCATTCTAAGTTTACTGTAAATGTATACAATTTTCAAAGAAAATGAATACAAATTATGAACTATCCCCATATTAGTTCTTTTTGAATCTTGTTTCCTTTCAATTACTTGGTTATCTTGATATTGTATAAGTAAAGGCTTGTGCAATTGAATGCAATCCAGTTAGGTTTTATATCTATTTATCATTGTTGTTAATTCAATAGATTAAGTAAAAGCATTGATGAATTTGATAAGATTGTTGTAGTAGGGAAAAGGATTTTTGAATGATGAATTTTGATAAGAATTGTTGATAAAATTTGTTGTAAGGCAACAAATTAGATCTAAGAATTTACTGTAGACTCTGAACCCCAATGGATTAGGCACTAGTCAAATTGATTCAGATAAAAGAGAGATTTATCATAAATGGTTTTCAAATGCAAAATTATAATCAATTTTACTTTTATTTCCTGAAGATTTTCAAAGTTGGCTTGTACTTGTTTGCATGGAATTTTTAAGCTTTAGTTAGCCACTATTTTAGAGAACATCTGTAGACCTATAGAAGAATTTTGGCCAGATCTATTATATGGGATGTGTTTAGAAAATTGTCATGAATTATGCATGTATTTGAGGATTTGAGATGAGAATCAGAATGAAACTAAAATAATCCTCATACACTATTTCCTAGTCTTGAATCATCCCTAGGAATACCCACCCTAGTTTTGCAGAGCCTGAAGAGTAGAAAACCACCCTTGGTTTTGTTGAAGTTGGGCCCAAATGGTTTGCACATACAATTGTTAATAAGAATTGGCTAGTCTTTATATTGTGTGAGAATTTTCATCTTGGAATTAAGAATTTTGTTGCTTAGTAGTTTTAAAACACCAACAAAATGGCGACTCTATTGGGGAGTTGTCTAACACATCTGTGAAAAGTACTGTAGTTTCTTTGGTTCTGTTGTGTACGTGTGTGTCAGGTTATTTAACTTTTTCCCATGGTTATAAGGGAATATTTTAGTGACAAACCTTGAGAATTTAAAGAGGGAATAGCCCAAGTACCACAGCTACACACTGACATATCCAGCCTACCCAAGTGTCTTATCTAACACGCAAGAGTTGCAGTCTTATGATCCTAGTGATTGGTCTATCTATGTCAGATATTTCTAGTTCTATTTGTGTGTTTTTCCTTGGAGTCAAGAATAATTGTCATTTCCCCAAAAATAGGGTGGCGACTCAGTCAAGGTTTTGAAGCTAGTGCTTGTTTTAACAAAAGGTGAATATGGCTGACAAGAGAAAGAACACAAGAGCTTATATGAAAGCCAGTCCTGATGTACCAATGTACGCTGATTTACCCCAAGGTGGTAGGAAGAACCAAAATAAGAGAAAGATAGATCCAAATCCCACCTGGAAACCCAAAGGTAATGCATTTGTCAATTCCCAGTATCAACCAATATTAGGGAGAGAGTCTTATTCACTCAGTTTTGAATTTGAAACTACAAGACTCTTAGGAGGCATTTTTGGCACCCCATTACTAGATGATAGTTTTTTAGGATAAAGATGTGTCCACAGTAGGAATTGCTTCATCAAGGCTAGATCCCGTAGTAGATATGAACTATATGATAGGATTTAGGAGTTCATTTGATGATCATTTTAATCCTAGAGTAGCCCCATACATGGAGCCCAATCTTATAGATCTGGATGATCCTGCTAATTCAGAGGCTACTTCTACAGATCCTAAAGAAGTACATTTTGGAAATAGGAGTTCTGAAGAAATGGATTGCTAAGGAAGAAGATAAACACATTCATCTTGAAAAGGAGAAGGAGCAAGCCACCTTGGATGCCATAATAGAAAGGGATGCTTTGCTAAGAAGGATGGCTACCTTGAAGGAGTAGAATAAAAAGTTAGAAGAAAATACCACAACTCTTCATACTGATGTATTTGGTGATGTAGACAATCTGAGAACTAAAGTTCAAGAACAAGAAAAATGCCTGAATCAAAGGCAAGAACCAGTTATTGCCCAAGTCCAAGCCTATAAACCTGTTCAAGTGGACCCTACAGAGCCCACTGCAAAAGATCCAAATAAAGGGAAAGACAAAGCTATAGGAATCCAAATAAATGAACCTCAAGCTCTACCAAGCAAACCCATACAACCCTCCATGTCAAAATTAGATCTAGATTTGGAGAAGGCTAGAAAAGAGAAGGAAGATCTTGCAAAAGAACTTGAGAAGGTTGAGAATGAAGCTCAAGCCACATAAATTAGGAGAAAAATCCAATTCATAAAATCTAATTCTGCATTGGCTTCATGGCCCAATTTGTCTATCCCACCTACAACTCCTGCACTAGCTAGTGGTCCAATAATCTCAACTCAAGGAATATCCCAATCTGCCCCTACCTCATCTTCCACCATTAGCACCCAAGTCCCCTTTGTTGAACCTCAACAATCCTGAGCTGCTCCTTTAAACCAAGCTAACATAGCTAGTACCTCAAATGTTCCTGGTTTCTAGAAGAAACTTGTATACCTAGAAAAGTATAGACAAATATCATTTGCTAGTATTCTTGGTGCTCCACATCCCATATCATTTGATTTAAGAGACAAAGTGGTTAAGCTCTCTAGGAATAATGTTGTTACTGGTGAAGAACATTTGAGAATTTTCATTGATATGTTAAATGATTATGAAGTTAAAAATGAAGATATGGTAATGAAATTGTTTGTGCATTCACTAACTAAGGATGTGAGGGATTGGTTTAGGAGGTTGCCTGATGATAGTATCACCTTGTGGAGTGACTTGGAGAAATTGTTCAAGGAGCAATATGGAGACAACACTAATGCAGGATTCATGTTGAATGAATTCAATAACATCAAGAAAAACCTAAATGAGTCCACATTTGACTTCAATGTAAGATTCCAAAAAGGTATGTACAGACTATTTCAAGTTATGAGGTTGAATGAGGATGTCTATCTCACAACATATTTCAATGCCTTTGATAGAAAAATGGCTTATCAATTGAGGGATAAGGATCCCAAAACTTTAAGGGATGCCTATAAAATTGTAGTAAATATAGAGAATAATAGGAAGGCATCTAGCAAACTGGGTAGGAGGGATGATCCAAAGCTTTTTAATCCCAAGAACAATAACAAAAGGGAGGGTGATAAAACTCCTATAGGAAAAAAACCAGAAGAACCTACTATAGGCCAGGTCTTGGAATTACTAAAGAAGATGAATCCAACTAGTTTCAATAAGCCAAATGTTACTGAGAGAATCTTGTGAATAATAGCAATTTCAATAGGCAACCTAGAATGCAAAATTACCCTTACACCACCCAGTGGAAAGATGGTAAGCTAGTCCCCAACTAGACACAAAATGTGAAGAATAAGGGTACCCCAGATCCTCTGCAAATGAATACTGTAAATATGAATGATGATGTACCATGGTGCATTGTATGTCAATCACCTCATTCTACTAATTATTGTGTTGTTGCTCACTCATTTGCCCAAGATCAAGGTGTATAGCCTGAAGAAGGAAGTGAAGAGAAAAGCCATGATGATATAAGCTGCAATATGGTGAGCATGTGTGATGAATTTGTAGATTCTAATTCTTAGGAACCTAAAAAATGATATTACCAGTCAGAGAATTGCTTATCATTTACATCATCAACAAGTTCTTTCAGATGATGAAGGTTATGATATAGATAAGGTACGTGTTACATGTTCTGATGTAGGTCACACAAGCTTAAGAATGCCCTCCAAAGAGGAGATTGACAAAATCATAGCAGAAATGATTTCCCAAGTCCATAGTAACTATAATTTGAGAAATAGAACAATGAATAATGATGCAGGAAAGCCATCTAGTGTATTCATCAAAGATATCACCCATAAGATGAATGATCAAAATAAGAAAGTCAATGTAGATGTGCTTAAGATCAATGAAAATAAGGGTAAGAAGTGGGAACCAAAAAAGAAGGTTCAGTTTCAAATAAATGAAACAACAAAAGTAGTTTTGCAACCAAAGAAATTAGAACTTGATACTATCAAGCAAACAGTGGTGCTTGTTGTTCAAAAGACTTCAACTCTAGGTACTCTTGTAAAATCCACTATTGTTGAACCTATTGATATGATATCTATGTTGTCCCAAATAACTGTAAAAGTAACTTTCTATGAACTTATTAGAATTGAAGAACATAAGAATAAGGCTTTATCATGGTTGGGAGGGATGGGAAACAATAATATTGTTGTAGAATAAACTATTTCCCAACAAACCCCACTAGTAGTAGAGGAAAGTGGTATCATATCCTAGATTCCCTAGATGTTTTTAGACGATTCCTTAGTAGAATTTATAGAAGATATTGACCCTTTTTTCCTCAGTCTGATCATAAAAGGGAGAACTCTGAAAAAATGCATGATAGACTCAGGAGCTTCTAACAACATAATGCCTTTCAAAGTAATGGGAACCTTAGGATTGAAGGTGGATACCAAGTAGGGCAAATGTAGAGGAATGGATGCTAGGGAAGTCCCAGTCATAGGAACCATAAATGCTTTACCATTCAAATTAGTTGCATATCTTGAAGTAGAGTTAACCATGTCTATCCTTGTAGTGGATATACCTCCACATTATGGAATGTTTTAGCTTTAGTTAGTCACTATTGTTGAGAACATCTACAGACCTATAGAAGAATTTTGGCCAGATCTATTATATGGGATGTGTTTAGAAAATTGTCATGAATTATGCATGTATTTGAGGATTTGAGATGAGAATCTGAATGAAACTAAAATAATCCTCATACAATGTCTCCTAGTCTTGAATCATCCCTGGGTATACCCACCCTAGTTTTGTAGAGCCTGAAGAGTAGAAAACCACCCTTGGTTTTGTTGAAGTTGGGACCAAATGGTTTGCACATATAATTGTTAATAAGAATTGGCTAGTCTTTAGATTGTGTGAGTATTGTCATCTTGGTATTAAGCATTTTTTTGCTTAGTAGTTTTAAAACACTAACAATGTCTACTCTTGTAGGTGGCTTTGGTAGCTACGTGTGTTTTTGGCCCTATTTATCCATCCATCTCCCTATGTGACATTGTCAAGTTCCCACAAGAATTGTTGAGTAATGAACAAGAACCACACTTTTGGTGACTGAGTCCTGAACTTCAAAGCCATAATCCCTCCACCACGCAGGGCTGTAAACTACCCTAGGTGCAAAAGGATGTTCTTAGTAGATGGAAGAATATCTTATGGGATTCAACACATAAATCCCAAATTAGTTCTTTACATACATATCCTCCAAGTCTTCAACTTGCATACTCTTTCCTTCATTTCACTTTTTATTCTTCAAATACATCCTTTGTGTACCACAAGTTTTCTTTCCACACTAATCTCTAATCCTCTAAGAATCCTTCAACTCAACTTGACTATTAATACTTAGGTTTCTTTTGGAAGCATGAATTTTGATGATACACCTATGGGGGAGTATTTTAGAAATAGCATTAGATCATTATAATGATGATATGTTACATTCATGATTATGTTTGTCATTGATGTCAACATAGCAATTTTTTGTGGTATCTGACAAAAGAATAGTAAAGAGATTAAGTTAGTATGAATAGATAGTTGAGAATTTTCACTAAGCAAGGTTAAAGGGAGATACTAATAAGTGTCTAGTATATGTAGCTAGCCTCAAAATAATAAGATATTAATTCTAAAAGACATTATGAAAGTTTCAATGAGGACTATTCTGAGATAATTTTTACAGAGGCATGTTCTAGTAAACTTGTTATATTTCTTAGTAGATTTGTTATTCTAAGAAGACAAAGTTAAAGATGTGAAGAAGAAATTCTAGAGATGATGTAGCTAAGGTCACTCATCATAATATTACATGTATAGAAAGTTATTCAAGTTATAAGATGAAAGATTATTGTTATCACTAAGTGTAACATGTTTACAATGCAGTCCTATAATAATTAATTAAGAATGTGTGATAACTGACTCAGGAATTGTTGTATGGATTTAGTATAAATGAAGGAAATTTTTCTTTATCATAAATGGATATAAGTGAATGATTATAAGAAAAACAAAGAGTAGAGTGTGAAGAAAAGCATAACAGAGTGAAGATGAAGGAAACTTCATTATTGAGGTATTATTGTGTGATCCAAAATTTGATACTTGGATTCGAGGTTCATGACCTAGTCTACAAGGCCTAACAGTAATTGGTTCAGTTGACAAGATAGAGGAAAGATGTTAAAGAATAATATAGAGAATTATTCTATAAGGAATAGTTGAGAGATCAATTAGACAATGAGTTTAGTGGTCTTGCCCCAGAAGCTATTTGGACAGTGGGTCCTTCTATCTTCTACAACTCCTAATAGTGTTGGCACAACTCCTAACAAGGTTGGAATCTTTTAAGAAGAATTCAAATTCTCCTAATAGGGACTCATAAATACTAAATGTTGTAGTAGATTACTAACATGGTCCATCCTCTAACAAGGAATATTTATAATAGTACATCATCTTGTGGGCATCATTCCCACCAAGGTTTTCAATTTGATCAAGAGTTTCACTAGTTAAGATATCTAGTGTAATTGAGTATGTGCATCTTGTTATGGTTACCTTTTACTTTAGTTGAATGGTTAAGATTAATTAAGGTGGATAAATGTTTTAATTATAAGATAACTAATTCCCCCCTCCTTTTAGTTATCTTGGTGGACTATTATTTCTATCAATTCCTTCTACCAAGTTCTTCATTGTACAAAGGAATGAGGGAATACTTTTTGCCACCTTTCTTAATAGTAATTAGATTCTTGACACAATCATGCATAGCCCTAAAATCATATTGGTAATGTCTACTAAGTAACATGTGGAAACTAGTCATGTCCACAATATCACACAACACTTGATCCTTATACTTCCCAACATGGAAATCAACAAGACACTACCCCTCAATTCCAAAGCATGGTCATCTTGTAACCAACCAATCGTATAAGAAAAAGTATGTCTCATTCTCTTCAAAACAAGTTTTTGAACCATCTCCTCAATAAAAAAGTTATTAGTACTACTACCATCCATAATCACATTGTAGATTTTACCACCAAACATACAAGAAGTCTTAAAAAAATTATTATTTTGACAAAGTTCTACTACTTTCTTACTAAATAATACTCACCAAGACAAAAAGTTCTCTCCTTCCTTAGGTTCATTGACATGGGCTTCATATTCATTCACCACAATAACTTTGCTATCACTAGCTATCTATGAACACTCAAAATCTCTATGACCATCTTCACGACAAAAATAATAATTATACTTAAAGGTAACCTTACTTATCGATCCTGTTCTTTGGTTCAATAGGCTTTAGTTCATCTACTATATTTGGTCTATCCTTTGCCGAGTGATCTTGTTTCTCTTTTCCACTAGAACTACCTTGATTTATCCTCTTCAGCTTATATTCTACCTTCAAAATATACAGATAAGCTTCCTCAACTGATGCAATATTCAACATACCAATCTCATCCTAAATATTGAATCTCCAACCATTAATATTCCAAGCCACCTCCTCCTTAGAAACTTCATGCCCCTAAATAGATTATTGTTGGGCCGAGCAAAGAGGAGAGTGAGCTACAATCTAACACACCAATGGCATCTCTAATGTAGATTAGTTGAACTTATAACTACCCTACATCTTCTAAGGGCCCTACAACTTCTAAGGGTAGAAATTCCAAGGGCCCTACTTTATAGTAGGGCTATGGGTCGGAAGAGGTTCAAAAGAGAGGGTAGTTTAGCAGCATTCCTCTACCCTACCCCTACCAGACGTGTAATGGTTAGGGAGGTATGCCTATGGCCCTCTACACCATGTAGAGGGTAGATTAGTCAAGAGAGGGTTTGATATTCAGACCAAATAGTTATCTTGTAGAACTCCTCAGTAGAATCTTTCATAGACATATCCTTTTGCTTCATATTTTGTAACCTCTTAAACAAATCAAGTTCATAATCAATAGCTATGAACTTAGCCTTCAATTTTGTCATCATCAATCTCTAGCAAGTGATCTTTTTTTGACCTTCCTTTTCTTTATCTCTGTAATTATTTCCACCAAAGAGAAGCATGCCCTTTTAGCTTAGTCTGTGCAAACCTTACACTAAGTGAATCTCCAATATCCTCTAACTAAAAGTAGTCTTCCAATCCACCAATCCAATTAACTAGGTCTTCAAGATTAAATGTACTTGAGAAATTAGAAACATCTATTTTATGCTTCATCTTCAATTGAGTGTTAGACCTAGTAAACTAACTAGCCCTATCTCCGATAGGTCTCTCCACGTGAGTAGTTCTATGTTCATGACTCAATATAGAAACCTAAAAGTATTCATCAACTTCCTTATAACCCTCATTAGTACCTACATGTTGAGGTACACCAACAATAGCCCTCATGATCTCATTATTCATCAATTCCATCTTAGATCTAAATTTTTTTTAACCTTCTCTATGATCCTCACTTCCATAACATCTTAGAAGTCTTCAATCTCCCTAGGGTCCAACCTTCTTGTTGACATCTTCCAAGACCTTTTAAAAAAAGCTACACCAAATCCAAAAGACCAATTAGATCCTCACTTTGATGATCCTAACGCTAGGCCCTAGAACAAACTACCTCAACTTTGGTGATCTATCTACATGCTTAGGGAAAACTTTGATACCATCTAATGTATTACATAGTAGAATAATCCCCAAAGGAGATGTCTTGTCCCTTAGAAAATAATGACATAAAAAAACACAACACCAAGATATAATATTTTATACCAAACACAATTTTTTTTCATAAAACAACTGATTACATGTAATTTGTCAAGCTCTAAGGCCTTCCTAATTACAACCAAATACACAACAACTAGTAGTTATATAGGATCCCTCTAGATCCAACCCAAAACCTCATTATTCCAAATCTATAGAATCACAACACTCTAATAGAAACTTCCAAGAAAGATCTAAATTTGTGCTCGCATACCACCAAGTAATTTCCTTGTTTCCTAAGACACAGCTACTAGTTCTTCTCAAACTTTGCTCCTCTTCTACATCCTCTTCTCCAAACTAGATTGTTATTACTTAAGATTCCATAAGACCCCTTTCTTGTACCCAACTAATCCACAAGTCGGCCTAGCAAGTTACAAATTAAATAATCCCTTACATTAAATATAGATCTAAGCCAAAATTTGTCTTGTAACAGATATTAAATACCAAATGCCTTAGAAGGTTTACAACACTTATTAAATACACCTAGAAAAATTAACCAAGACCCAAATAGGTCCACAAAAACTCCCACAATCACTCCACATCATGATCTCAATCCTCAGACAATAAATGTACCAATTTGACCAAGCAAATCCATGGGAAATCCATCTCATGAGTCATACTATCAAGCATCATTGAGCTCCCATAAGAATTGTCGAGTAACTTAGTACATGTAAAGCAACTATATATGCCAAGAAATAGTATATGTCAAGATCCTTTAGGGACCAAGCCCCTTTAGTGACTGAGCTCCTAGACCAACACTACACCTAGTAATAACCAAGCACTGCTCCTTTAGTGACTGAGTCCTCAAATCCAAAGCCAAAATACCTCTGACATGAAGGATTTCTAACTACCCTAGGATGCTCTTGCATCAGACACCCTAGGTTTTAGTAACTTGAAGAACATCTTCTAGGATTTAACACATAAATCCCAAACTTGTTCTTCACATACATTTCCTCCAAGTTTTCAATTTGTACACTCTTTCCTTTGTTCCACTTATTCTTCTTCTCATCCATCATCTATGTGCCATAGGTTTTCTTTCCACACTGATCTCTAACCTTCTTAGAATTCTTCAACTCAACTTAGCTGCCAATACTCAAGTTCCTTCTACCAAGTTTTTAATTTTGTAAAGGAATTAGGGAATGCTTCTTGCCACCTTTCTCAATAGTAATTACATTCTTGAAACAATCATGCATAGCCTTGAAATCAGACTACCAATGTCTACCAAGTAATATGTGACAATTATTCATGTCCATAATATCACACATCACTTGATCCTTATACTCTCCAATCTAGAAATCAATAAGACATTGATTGCACACTTCCAAAGTATGATCATCTTGTAACATTACAATCATATAAGGACAAGGATGTATCATTCTCTTCAAACCAAGTTTTTGAACCATCTTCTTAGCAATAAGGTTATCAGTACTATCACCATCCATAATCACATTTTAGATTTTATGACTAAACTTACAACAGATCCTGAAAAAATTAATCCTTTGACAAAGTTCCAATTCTTTCTTACCAAATAGTACTCCTTGAGACAAAAAATTATCTCCTTCCTCAGGTTCATTGAATGGGCTTCAACTTCATTCACCACAACAATTCCCCTATCACTATCCATCTGTGAAAAATCAAAAGATCTATGACCTTCTTCACCATAGTGAAAATAATTACCTTTAAAGGTAATCTTACCCATCCTTTTCCTTAGCTCAACAAGCTCTGGTTCATCTTCTACACTCAATTTATCCTTTGCTGAGTGATCTTGTTTCTCTTTTCCACTAGAAATACCTTGATTTATCCTCTTCAACTTATATTCTTCCTTTAGAGTATACTAATAAGAATCCTAAACCAAAGTAATATTCAACATACCAATATCATCTTGAATATTGAATCTCAAACCATTAATATACCAAGCCACCTTCTCCTTAGAAAGTTCTCAATGTCCCTATCAAATAGTCAACTTGCAAAACTCCTTTGTATAATCTTTCATAGACATATAGTTTTGCTTCAAATTCGACAACCTCTTAAACAAATCAAGTTAATAATCAATAGGTATGGAGTTATCCTTCAATTTTGTCACCATCAATCTATAATAATTGATCTTCATTTCACCTTCCTCTTCTTTGTCTCTTTGCAATTATTTCCACCAAAGAGAAGCATGCCCTTTTAGCTTAGTCTATGCCAACCTTACTTTAAGAAAATCTCCAATATCCTATAAATCAAAGTAGTCTTCCAATTTTCTAATCAAATCAATTAAGTCTTTAGGATTCAAAGTACCTAAGAAATTAGAAACATCCATTTTATGCTTCATCTTCAACCGAGTGTCAGATTTAGAAAACTAGCTGGCCCTATCTCCCATTGATCTCTCCACACAATTAATTATGTCTTCACCACTCAATCTTGCAACCTCAAATTATTCAACAACTTCTTGATAATCTTGGTCAGTACCCACATATTGAGGTACACTAATAATAGCCCTCATGCTCTCATTCTTTATTGAATCCATCTTAGATCTAAAATATGTTTTAACCTTCTCTAAGATCCTCTCTCCCACAAAATCACAAAGGTTTTCAATCAACCTAAGGTCCAATATTATTAGGAACAACTTCCAAGATCTTTGCAAACCCTCTACAAAAAATTGACAAGGTGAACTAGAACCTTGCTTTGATGATCCTCACCTTAGGTCTTGGTGCAAACTATCGCAACTTTAGTGATCTATCTACATGCTTAGTAAAACCTTCACTCTAATACAATTTGATGTAGTACAAGGTAGGAGAATCCCCAAAGGATATGTTTTAGATAGTAAAAAAAACCACACAATAGAAGCACAATACAAAGATATAAGATCTGATATCGAACACAATTCTTTATTCATAAAACAATTGATTACATTCAATGTATTGGGCTATAAGGCCTTCTTGGTTATGACCAAATACAAAGAAAGAAATAGTTTTACAAGATCCCTCAAGATCCAACCCAAACCATAGCTAGTCTATATCTATGGCACCACAACACTCTGGTAGAAACCTCAAGAAAGATCTGAATGTGTGCTTACAAGCCACCAAGAAATCTCCTTGTTTTCCAAGTGAAAACTACTTGCTCTTCTCAAATTTCGCTCCTCTTCCACATCCTTTTCTCCAAGTAGGATGATTATTACTTAAGATTCTACAAGAACCCTTACTTATACCAACTAAGCCACAAGTTGGCCAAGAAAGTTACAAAGTAAATAAAACCTTACATTAAATACATATTTAAGCCACAAATTAGTTTGCAATAGATATCAAACACCAAATTCCTTAGAAGGCTTACAATACTCATTAAATTCACCTAGGAAAAATAACCAAGAACCAAATATGTCAACACAAACTTCCATGATAGTTTGACATCATGATCTCAATCCTCATGCAATAAATGCTCCAAGTAAACCAAGGTAATCCATGAGTACTCCATCCTGCAAGCCACACTATAGAGTGTCAACAACCACAAAAATTGCTGAGCTCCCATAAGAATTATTGAATAACATAGTACATGATGAGAAATAGTATATTCCAAGAAACAATATATCTCAAGCTCTTTCAATGACTAAGCCCCTTCAGTGATAGAGCTCCTCGGCCAAAACTACACCCAGTAATGGCTGAGAACCAAACCTTTGGTGATTGAGTCCTCAACTCCAAAGCCAAAATCCCTCCAACATGAAATATTTCTAACTACCTTAGGATGCTCTTGCATCATCAAGTTATTAAATACTATTGAATACCTACACAATAGAGTATTTGGGTAGTATTTTTATGATTTGGTTATATTTTAGTTTTTTAAAAGGTAAAAAATGGAAGATGTAATTCTAAAACAACATTCATAAGTGTGATGATTATTATTATTTTTAATTATTTTTAATTTTTTTTGTAAGGAGTGGTGGAGGGGGGATGATGTGGGAGGGAGGGATAAATTTATTTTATAGGCACAGGGGGTGTGGGGTGACAAGTGGATGACTTTGTAGAATATTGAAAGCATTCCATTTGAATTTTTGTTAGTGAGAAGTGGAATTAAAAATTTCATACCAATAAAAAGTTGTATTATTAGAAGACATAGGAAAATAAATGACAAAAAAAATTGAACTATATTGTTAAATTAGACTTTTTGGTTCTTTTCCTCTTAAAATCATATATGATATGCTAACTTTCTCTAAAAACTTCTATAGATTTTGAATCATTCCCTCTTAAAAAAAATAAGATGTTGTGACTTTCTTCCCAAAACATGAAGAGTTAAAATTCTATAATATCACTTAACCATTGTACAAATTTTTTTAGTATGAAATGTGTAAATGTTGACAATATTCTACAATCCAATTATGTACATTTTTGTACACACACACAAATGCGCGTGCATGCGCGCACACACACACACACACATTGTTAGAAATAAGTAATGCTAAGAGGAGGAGGGGAGTGAGTCAGTATTCCACAAGAACTTTTTCCTAACTATGGATATCAATTCCCAACTTTAAGCTTCCATAAATGAGTAAATTGATAAGTAATAATAAGCACAATATAAGGAATTCATAACACCATATTTTATGATCTAGGGAAACCTTGACCAAGGGAAACCTTCAATGGGGATGGTACCCACAAAATGATCCACTAATCAAAAGTATCTTGTGAAAGATGTTGACCCTATTAGGAGTCTATTGTACAAATATAGTGTATTTTTCCTTGTTAGAAAAATAATCCTTCTTATAAGCCTTAACCTTGTTGAAATTTATAATTACAATAAAAAGGTGAGCTCACTACTCATACAAACATATACAACTTTACAAGTAGTATAGATGTACACCAAAACCTTGACTGTGTTGATATCTTCAATATCTGATCAGTCCCTTTTAGTCCCTTGCATCAAATAACACATACAATGTATTTCTCTATTATAACCACTAAAATAACATCTATACAATACCAATAAAGTGTACATATGTAAATCATGTCGTTATAATACAATTGACAAATTTGCTAAACAAAAGTTCCTCCCTTTGTACTAATATGTTTAAATTGTCAACCTTGATCTTCCTCCCATATTACCAAAACTCAAAATTATATTATATTGGTTGAGGTTTAACCTCTAAGATGTCATCCCCACTTTTTCAAGTTCTTGATTTGACAAGTCAAATCAATTCCTTGACCAATTTTCCAATACTTTTCCAACTAGCTTGATTTTGCAATGTCAAACTTGTCTCTAGAAAATATTACCAAAAAATATGCAAATAATGTTATTTATTTTAGTGGCATTATAAATATCTTTTATAATGTCCATTCTAGCTTTTGTCTAGCCTACAGACTTATACCTGATCCCTGTAAAGCTTTCTGAACAAAATAGTCTAACTATTCACTACTTTACTGCTTAAAACTTAGACAATTTTTTAGTTATTGGGTACTTAAATTTCTTATTCAAAAGACTTAACCTAACAATATGTTTCCATTAATGAAAAATCATAGAAATTTAATTTAAACAAATTTCCAACAATCTCCCCCTTTGGCATTAATGGAACCATTATAAAAAAATGGCTAAGTATAAGTGACACTTCTTCAAAATTTTGAAAAACTAAAACTTCCAAAACTTGCAAAATTGATGGATAATACAAAATGTGGATCATGATTACCATAACTAATTTTTTGCTCCCTCTTTCATTATACTCTATGCATAAATGTATTCCCCCTAATACATACGTTACATATTTAGTAACTATTCCTCCCCATATCTACTAACATTTACAAAAAAAAAAACTTCACCAAGTACTTCTCCCCCTTTGGCATCAATGAAAAAGGTGAGTCAAAATTCTATAGATAAATAAAAAATTGGTGTTCCAAAAGTTCTACTTCAAAAAAAAATTCTAATGGAATCTAAGAATAAGTCTAAAACTTGGTATCCCATGTTTTCTTGACTAATGCCCCAACATGAATAACTACACAAATTCCATAAGTTTCTACCTTAGCTCCATTAAGATCCATATGAATAAAATTCTCATATGAAATTTTAGCACTTATTAAAGCATTGAGTTATTTTTTTAGCATATCAATCTATTGTGTCAAATGATCTCTAAATCAATTAAAGCATCCACTTATTTTATATCTATCATGCTTTAGAATCTATAATCCATCATAAGCTTGATTAACTCATTTTATCCATGATAATAACACTTAAGTCATTTTCATTGTATTAATCTTCTAAATTTTCTAAATCTTCTTCTTTTCCCTTGATAATATTTGTTACATCTAAAGCATTCTTATGTTCTCTTGCACATTCAATGTATAAGCTCTTTCCTTTTGCTACACATTCCTTTCCATCCTTTTATACCTGTATCAATAACTAATAAATCAATCTTTATGTTATTGTACAACCCATGAAAATGTTTTACCTAATGGATTTCTTGCACTTTGACTTTCAAAAAATCCTAATTGAAATTAAGAATTTAGACTACAATACCTGGTGTAGAACTTGCAGTATTGTGGTTAGTTGAAAATAGTAGAAAAACAACAATACATTTTTGTAAGCAGAAAAGTAATCAATTCAATTTTAAAAAAAAAGTTTATACAAAGTTTGAAGGATCCCAAAGGTCACCAATACCCCTTGGAAATGAAAATGAAAAGTCCACAAGTTCTTTAAATACAAAATAAACTCTATAACTACTAAAACTATGAGAATCTATATAAAAAATTACATGTACTTGTATAAGTCACAACTTTCTACTTGTAGCTTGAAATCACAAACTATCAGATTTTATATAAAGCTCTTCCAAAGTTCTAAATTTGGTGCTCATAGGTTTAAGCATAGTAATACACATTAATGTTCACTAAAGGCATCTCAAAATGCAAAATACTAAAACATAGAGAATATTAAAAAAATAGAGTTTGGTATTTTCCCATTTATGGTTGTGCCAACATCCTTTGCATCTTCCTAAACTATGTTGTGATCGATTCTTGAAGTGTAGAATAGTGTGCATAAAACTCTTTAATTATCCTATCTAAATTATTTTCCATATTCTGGTATGTAAATTATACTAAAAATGGAAAAGTCTTCTATAGCATTTCTAGTGCAAGTTCTAGTACCTTTTAACTAAGTACTATTTGTCTTCTTGCCTGACTTTTCTATGGCCTTGGTGAATGCAAATGTTGATAACTACATGAATATTTTTGCATGCATATAATCCTTTATTAACTTTTATATATCTCCTCCAATGCTAGGACTTGCTAATAAAGTTTTTAATGTACGTGTTGGAGTACTGACCTTGTAGGTGCCTACACCAATATTGTAATCTTAATATTATGATTTTATTCCTCTGTCATCTACTCCATCTCTATATTTGGTTCTATAATTTTATTCCAAGTTTTCTATAGCCTTTTTCCTACCATATATTTATTTGTAGAGTTATATTTTGTGGGTAATGAAGATCTTTCTTCATTTTTCACACATGAAATTGAGTTTGTGACTTTATTGTCATCTCCTTGAAAGACTTGATTATGTTGTTCATTACTTTTTTTGTCCTCTCTATATGTAACGAGTCTTTTCCTCTTATTTCTTTGTGTGCACATTCATAACTTGATCTTTAATAGTTGTTGCTTGTTGTTTCTATGTCTTCTCCTCTTACTCTACTTGTTGATATTAATCACTGACTTCATATTTGATATGTTCTATCATAGCTACTACTTCTATCATAAAGTTTACTTTTTCATCCAAATTTCCAATGTTATTATTGTCTTGATCCTT
The DNA here is from genome assembly GCA_028749045.1 of Cupressus sempervirens. Classification (NCBI taxonomy): domain Eukaryota; kingdom Viridiplantae; phylum Streptophyta; class Pinopsida; order Cupressales; family Cupressaceae; genus Cupressus; species Cupressus sempervirens. The sequence goes on along the minus strand of CM053784.1, from coordinate 518,946,162 downwards.
GAATGGATCTTCTTCTCTTGAGTTACATCAATTGCTATTGGCACTCCTCAAATGTAAACACTAGGTTAAATTGTTATGTTTCCTTTTCATTTGTTCTCAATATATGTTGGCTCCTTAATTGTAATTCTCATTGATTTCTTCTTATCTTTCATGGAAATAGGGTCCTTACATATTTTATGTACTACATTCTTAGTTTCTTGAATTTTATCATATTGACCTATCATTATTTCAATTGCTCTCAACTTCATTCTAAACAGCAATATGACATTCTCAAGCACATTATTCAAATCCTAAAAAGTTATCAAAGTATATATCTTATGAACTATATCTTCTATTAAATTTTTATCCTCCTCAATAGCTCTTATCTTATTTCTTCCAACTTGTTAAACAAGTGTTCTTGTAATGCCTTGCCTAAAGATCCTTGGGAAAAGGATAAATATAAGCCAAGATATTTAAAAAAAGAAGAAGTATGGAAGCACATGATAATCAACATACAAGGATCACAAATATCATAATGAAAGACTAAATAACATCTGAACACTAATGGATCTCCAAATGCCACTACTGACCAAAAATGACAAACCACAAAAGAATGTAAATGATTTTGAATCTAAAACATTCTGAATTCAAAATTCAAAACCAAGGGATTTGTTGTGGTCTCACAACATAGTTCAGGATCTGAGAAAATATTAGAGTTGAAAAGCTAAATTTAAAAAAGACCAAAAAAATTTGAAAATTTGAAAAAGAAAAAATAAATAAATTGGGCAAGCACATTCCCACCCATGATTGTGCACTTGTGCGGTGTGTGTTGCGCACTGCTGCAAGTGGGTAGGCTATAAAGCCCCCCCACCCCCCGCAACTTTCCTTCACACTTCATTTTTTTTGAAAGAATTGTATACACGTGAATTTCAAAACAAAGGTGAGCCACCTCCCTTTATGCACACACAATGCTTCATGCACCTGCGATACTTCATATTACTTATGCCCATGGCACTAACACTATGCTTGCAGTGCTTTGCATGCCCATGAATGCTTTCTACCCATACCTATGCCTGTGAGACTTTGTATGCCCACGGTGCCAAACGCTTTTCCACCTATGGCACGAAACACTTTTTTTCTTGTGGTGCTTTGTGCATCCATGGTGCCAAACACTTTTCTACCCATGGTGCTTCATATTACTTATGCTCGTGGCACCAACACTACACCTGCAGTGCTTTGCATGCCCGTGGTGCCAAACACTTTTTTGCCCATGGCTATGCCTGTAGTTCCAACACTATGCCCATAACACCTAACATTTTGTATGCCCACGACGTTTAACACTTTTCATGCCCACAGTGCCAACATTGCACTCGCGATGCTTTGCACCCGTGGTTTGAAACCATGCACCGTGAGGCCTTTTGGCTATTGTGTGCCTTCCATGACCCCCACCCACACGCTACCAAGCCACGTTGCACACTTTTTTTTAGGATTTTAATAAAATCAAAATCATTAAAGTGAAAAAGTTTTAAAATAATAATAATAATAATAATAATAATGAACAAATATATATATATATAATAATAATAATAATAATAATAATAATAATAATAATAATAAATAAAAATGCCTAAATTGGGCATTTCATTTTTGTTTATTTAAATTTAAAGCTTTTACATTTTATTTCTAAGTTTTATCGTTGACCTAACAAGCATTTTTTTTTCCTCTCTTATGACATGCAGGTGATCAAATGGCATCCACATCTAGAGTAGCACCCAAACCCATAGTTTTCAAATTCCAAGGCATTCCCCTGAAGTCAAGATTTCATGATGACCACACAAAAATTAGGGATATAGATTTAGGGCACAAAAATCTAGGTAAATTCTTGAGAATTTGCATTAAGCCCATCAAGAGATCTACATGAGTATACTCATTAATCTATTCTGGGTTGGTAAATATTGCATCACATCCCATGTCAGTATAGTCATCAGAACTAATCATGGCCCTGGCACAACATTTTGTTCCTAAAGAAAGGGTTGTCAAAAGCATCATAGGAGAGGTTGTGTTGGACCTAAGACTTGACAATATTGAGAGGGTCTTCTATCTCCAAAGAGCAGACTAGTTCATTAGGCTCTTGAATGAAACATCTAAGAGATGGTACAGGGAGCATCAGTAGGAAGCCATTGACATCATACAATCTTCATACCTCATTAAGAAGCCTCCTTGGGGAAGAATAATAAGCAAATTTGACATGACTCAAGGATATATGAAGGAAGACATTGGATACTCTATGATGCAGGAGCATCCAGAGGTATAAGGGCAATCCTGTGTCACCCAAAAAAATGTACTTAGACTTAGTTTCTGTTTTATGTCTTTACATTTTTGGATACCCATTTGGCTCAAATAAAGGTTCCAACTCTCATAGTTCAACTATCAGTGCATTTAAAAATCCCAAAAAAATAGGAGCATGTATTTGGGCCATCATTTCGGTAAACTAGAAGGTGTGAATTGGCCAGATGAATGTAATCATGATTTAGAGCATTCCAAAAAAAGAATCAGGTCAATAGGCCCCACGGTTTGAAAGTTATTGCAGTTTTTCGAGTTTTGGAGACCTCCTAAGAATGCTTCAAAGTTAGGTTTGGGGCATTAAATGACCTCAAAAAGGGTCAAAAAATGGAAGATGAGTGAAGCTGGTCCATAGGGTTATAGAGCACTTCAAGATCTTTCCAAAAATGTAAACGGTTCGTCAATCGGAGCTACAGTTCAAAAGTTATGCCTCCCGGAAGTTCGGCTACCGTTTCTGGATTCTTCTAGATTTGCACCGACTTCTAACGCAGCTTCTGGAACCTTCTATTTTGTTGATGGATGCCTACTAGCACTTTCTAGAATGTACTCCTAGTCCTTAACCCTTCGGGGTCTATTTAAGGAGATTTCTGGCATTGTAAAACGAGTTCAGATTGGAGCTTGAGAGGAGGTGCTAAAAGGAGAAATATTCTCCAGATTTATGCTATTGTAAGCCCGTAGGGCATGTTTTGAAGTTTTATTTCTCTGCACTATTTGTACTAGCTTATTTTCTCAGTTAATATAATTCCCCTTTTCTATTGTGTCCATTCTATTGTTGGGTTGTGTCCCCATCACTCTATCATTCTCTTGAGTAGAGTCATAGGCTTATCTGTAGCAGGCCACCTCAACACTTTTATTAGAAACTTCATTGAGACCATCAAAGTAGTGAAGATACCATTGGACTGGGCCACCACACTAAGTGAAAACATGTGTGAGCAATCGAGGATGGTAAAGGACAAGAAGAAGTTTTACATGACTTCTTACATGGTATACCTACTTGTAGCAAGGGCAAAAAATTATCCTAGTTTGTACAGGAGAGGTAGTATGTAGGATTTTAATGCCTAGCCATATATAGTCTACCCTCAACTAGTGAAGAAGAAGCTCTTGGCACTGTGCAAAGAGTACAAAACCATGAATGATGCATTCATCTTTTCAATCATTCAATTCATTGAGGGGGATTATGGAAAGAGGTTATCAGATAAAGCCAAAGCACATATTATAGTTCTTAGAGCCTACTTCATCCAGTTCAAAACATTCACATATCTTTGCATAGCTAGTGGCTTCATCAATCCTAAGAAGCTCTCGAGATATCCATGTGACAAACTAGTTCTATTAGAGATTTCTTGACAAATTGAGTCAGCATATGAGAAGATAAAGAGGCAACATAGACCTTGCTAGGCATGGCCCTTGGTCATTGGACCTTATCAAGTGAAGTGGAAGAAAGAAATTCTATCCTTTAAGTGGGAGTGGGAGAATTATCCCCTTGAAGAATACAACTCTCCTTGGCCCTATTTTGATAATATCGGGAGAGTGGAGAGTCTAGAAAGAAAAAAATTTCACCATGAGGATGCTATTAATGATCACTAGATGAATGCAACAAATGACTACAATGTTTACATAAGGGATTATTGTAGGATGACTTTGTATCTAGCAAAGAAGGCCATCCAATTGAACACCCCAGAGGAGATAAGGAAATAGGATCTGAAGCAATTATTATACCCCCTATTCAATGAAGACAAAATAGGTGAAAGACCCATTATGAATGCTAAGGTTGACAGGGAAGAGGCCAATGATATTAATTATCCAATGAGGCATGTCATCAGAATGATGAAGGATTGGATCAAGAAACCTTTTCCACTTGATCCAATTCCTAATATAGTGATCTTCCAAGCACATGCTCACCCAGAAAGAGGTAAAGGGAAGAAAGTAACAATTCCTACCTTTGCGACATAGTCTCCTATCAGGCCAAAGATGGTATACCAGCTTGATCACTTGGTTAGATACTATCACCCTCTAGAAAGGAAGGGAAAGAACAAAAGAAAGAGGGCCTCCCCTTAGAGGATTGCAATAGAATAGGTTGAAGAATAAGTGCTTCCCTAGTAGCAAGAAGAGAGTGCACAAGGGTCCCAAGATAATGGAGCTACTCAAGTCTAGGATGAACCTCAATTTCCTCCTATCGTACCTAGTGAACCAAAAGAGGGAGAGATTTCACAAGCCTCTATTCCTCCTACACAAGATGAGCCAACTTCTCCCTCTACCTCCAAGAAACAAAAGAAGAGGATTAAGATTCAAATAAAAAAGAGGCAAAGGATCAACAAAAGATTAGTGCCTTCCGCATTTGTTCCTAAAAGCGTTTCAAAGGGAGAAAAAGAGGAGGAGGAAGAATAATTAGAAGAGGAAGAGGAACAAGTGCCTCTACAATGAAGAACTTGGCTAGCAAGAGCCACAAAATTACAAAGGAGAAAGAGTGCCATGGGTACCTCACCATCTACCTTAGCAAAACCCTTAGAACTCTCTTCTTTGGAAGATGAAGTACAATAGTAGGTGGATGAGTAGAGTGAAGAGGGTGATGACATTTTCTCAATGTTAGATTTTGATTTCATGCTTGTAGGTATAGATTTGATTGGGGATAAGATCAAGGACACCCCTATAGGTGAAATTTAATAGGAAGATTGGACACATATGTCACCAGATACATAGGGTCCTAATCTTACTCCCTCATCTCCACCACAAATTATGGTGGTAGATAAGGTTTCAGTTACTCCTCCACATTTAAGTTCAGAAGAAGAACATGTTTAGAAGGAACCATCACAAGAAGAGGAACTGAAACAAATGATGATTGATGAAGTGTTGAAGGAGGGAAAAATAGTGAAATATTCTCAACCACCTTCCCAAGACACTAAGGTTCAAGCTACAGGGTCTATTGAGTCTAAGACTATAGGAGAAGAGCCCTCCCAATAAGAGACAACTCTAAGTAGGAGCAACAAAGGGAAGGAAGTTGTAGAACATACTCCTTCATCTTGAAGAGCTAGGTCATTAGTAGGACACATCCCTAGATGGATTTGAAAGGAAATAATGAGGAGTACTAAGCCTCAATTTTGTGCTTCAGAGGAAGACATTTGTAACATTACAAAGATTTTGAATAATCCTAAGTCTCCATTACATGTGGCAATGGCATTGGCATTTTTCACCAGCACATGGAATCAAGAATTATTTGCACAAGTGGCTATCCCTCCTAAAGACATAGATGCGGAAGGCCTTGATCTTGAGGATTATGAATTGAAGGATGTTATGTTGGGGAGGCCTACATAGGATTCAACCCAATTGATGATGATGCTAGGAGTCAAAGAGGTCCTCAAGCATATGAAATAGGATGAGGCAAAACTTCAAGCACTTCAATGGTAGGTCAAGATCCTAAAGGGATATCTAGTCAAAGAAGTTGGTCCTCTAGATCCTGAGCACCCCGATCAAACTTTGAACACCATACTCAAAGAAGGGGAAGGTATACAACTAGACCCATTTTTGAAAGCCTATCAATAGTGGTGGGAAGGTTTTGAGGAGAAAGGTATCCAAATTATTACAAGAAATTTGAAGTTGTTGCATGCTACATAGGAAAATGTGAATAAGATTGTAGCAATTTTGAAGTAGGACTTCAATATTATGGATGAAGTATGGGCCTAGAGTTAGGATTTTGAAACTCTACAAGCCATAAAGGGGCAAAGGTATCAAGTTTTGATTGATGTATATACATGAAAAGAGCTTGATATGATTGATGAATGGATAGAAAAGATAGTGGATATCAATAAGGGAATGGGAACATTACATGAAGAAATTCATTGGCTCAAAGACCAAGCCCAAGAGTGAATTTTGGAAGTAGAGAGACACTACAGTGATGCATGCTTGGATATTTTTGAAGATGAGAAATGAGAAAAGTTGTTAGCTATAGAGACAGTGGTTGATAATTTTAGCAAGATTTTTGTGGAAGCTGCTGACGATGAAGACATCCAACAAGTCTTCAGAACTGAAGAAGAATTCTTAGAATTGGATACCAAACTTAGAGATTTTGTTGACACTCAGATTGAGGTAGACAATTATAGACAAAAGGTTAAGGATAAATATGCGGCTTTGGATTTACTAGATGTAGCTAAAATTGCTAAGATGATAGAGAAATTCAAGGGAAAATATCCAAACATGACTTTAGGATGAAGAAGAACAAAACCTAGATGCTAGAATTTCAATTTTGACACTTGGTAAAATTTTGAGATTTTGACCCTATTGAGGTCTACAGCTCTATAGCTCCATAGCTATGCAAGTCTACATGTACATAGTTTTGTAGCTCGACAATTCAAAGGTGCACCAATAGTTAACTACTAGTTCTAAGAGTAACACTTTTCATGCATCAAAAATGCATTCTGATTGTAGTTTAACTTTGACACATGCTTAGTGAAGGATCAACTTCTATTTTTCCCACTTCTAGACACTTCCACTTTGGCTTGGAGCTTTCTCATGCTTTCTTTCTCATAATTTCTCTATTTTTGAAATGTAAAGAGCTCTTGCATCCAATTAATGAATAAAATATGGATGGAGTCCCTCTAAGCACCAAATTAATTGTTAGATTGTATATATTTAGTTTTTTAAAATGTTTTAAAAGAATTTTATTGCATGAAGATATCTCTCACTCTAAAAAAAAATTGAGGAGATGATTTCTTATAAATACCCCATTGTAATATGTAAAAGAGGCCGCCATTATTATGCAATAAAATTGTGCTTTTGGTGCTAGCATTTGGAGTGTAGTCATTCTTGCTTGAATGTGTCATTGTTTTATGAATTTTGTTCATTAGATTGTGATTGAGCCAAAGGTTTATTCTGTTGTTTTTGGTTGTATGATCCTTTAGTTTTGGTATTTTCTATAGATTTAAAAATTCCATTTACATATTGAGCTTGTGAAGAAATCACCAAATTGTGCCTACATAACTCATTGTCTTGCACGAGTGCACTTTTTGTGGCCTTGCAATTTAATGAAGAGTGAAACATCATTCAGTTATTGAAATTTCCCATTGACGATTACATCAGTGGAATCTAGGAAGTGTTGCTCCTATTTTCATTGGTTACGTACTAATCTCTTTGAAAGCTTAACTCACAATGTGTTGTTTTCTATAGCTTATGTCTATTAGGATTTCAATTTCACATTATTTGATTTGAATTTCATGTTATTTTCTTTGCTAACCCCTTGTTAGAATAGGAACTCATGTTAGTCATATTGTTAGATTGCATTCATAAAAAAAAACATAAAATACAAAAACATAGTTTTATTTTTGCATTATTTTTGAAATATTGTGTAGATTATACATTCCATCCAAAATCAAAATGAGCCAGCAAAGCACTCCTTGTGAACATTGACATTTATATTCAACTAGGTGGGTTTTAGTAGGTCACAAGATCACCCAGATCCTTCAATTTGATTTACAAAATCAACTTTTCAAGAGAGGAGTTTGCAAGAATTCCTTCCATTTAGTTTCGTGTAAAATGACAGCTCAACATAAGTGGCACTAGAAGGAGGGCCACACTTTTAGATCTTGGAGAAATGTGGAAAATTTTCCAAAGATTTTAAAATTCTGCAAGTTTTGCAAAAAATTGTGCTTCACATAGGTTCAAATTTTTTTTTGAGTTTTTTGAGAAATTCATGTTTGTAGCTCTACACCTTCATAGGTATGTAGTTTTGTAGATTTGTAGGTAAGCTGGTTTGTAGATCTGTAACTTTGTAGGTGCATAGGACCGCAAAACTTTATGGTGTACAAAATTCAAAGAGGTGAGAAAGTGTACTTCAGCAGAGGTGTGCTTTTTCCAAAATTGATGCAAGCTAGAGGATATTGATCCAAAATCCCCATTTTAGTGAGAATTATGGTCTATGCCAAGTGCACACAAGTTTCTTCAGCTTACCGACTTCCATAAAACATGTAGTGACAAGGGAATACCCTGTGTTCAACCACTTCCATTCGAACATTCATCATCTTCTTCAAATCCACCTCCACTCCAACCCCCTAGTGGACCACCACATATTCCAATAGCTACTCCTCAACAACCACTGTTAGGTCCACCAAATCCTCCAATGGTCTTTTTTGCAAAAGTCGTGGACTCACCAATAAACTTGAGAGGTGCACTCCATGACCTCCCTAAGAATCCCAAGAAGTTTTGCCCAAGATTCATCTATGGTGAAACATGAACTACCAAAGATTATGTCAAGTTATTCAAGGAAATTTGCAATTTTAAATAGGTTACTAATGAGGATGTGGTTCTTCATTTATTCCCTACTCTTTGGGGGAAATTATCTTCAATTGGTGTGTCAATTTGCCACCTAGATGCATTGGAGATTGGGAAACTTTCAAAAAATTGTTCTTGGAATAACTCAAAACATTCATCAACCCAGTTGTGATACATCAAAAATTCCTATCAATCAAAAGGGACCTAGCCGAGACATTTTCTTGCTTCAACCATCGCTTTCATATGGCATATCGCAAGATAGAGATGCCATACACTATACTAGTTGAAGCTACTATTCAAATTTATCTAAATGCTACGGACCATTTTACTATAATTTTTTTGAGAAGACTTCCTGTAAAAAATATCAAGACATTGGATAAAGTCTTCGTAGAGGCAATTACCTTCACTAAGCAAGCTAATCCTAATAGAGGAGGATTAATGCTTCTAGCTCTAGCTATCACAACGATGCCAACATACCCTTTCAGAATACCTATTATGCCTAGTTAGTTCATACCTATGAATCCATTTCCATTACAACAGGCACCTGCTCTACAAAATCTTGCTCTAACATACATAGGGTTTGAACCCCTGAAAGCTACCTTCTTTTAGAAAAAGGTAGCAGTACCTGCTGAAGCAGACAATGGTTTTGTTTCCAAATTTGGTCAGATGAAAAAGACTATGTCTCAAATGAACAATGAATTGACTCATCTTAGGTTTTCTCAAGGACAAAATTACAACTTCCAAAGAAAAAATGCTGGTCCGTACAACAACAATTATGGCCAAAATTATAATAGGAACTTCAGTGTGAACAACAACAACAATGTAGGAAATAATAATGGGGGAAACAACTTCAATCCTCCTGATCATAATAATGGCTTCCATAGATAGAATTGATAGTGGGACACTTGACCAAATAATGGAAGCATTCCTACCAACAATAGCAATAACAATGTTTAGTATGTAGATATCAATCAATATGATGATGGTCAGAATCACCCAAAAATGATGGTTCATATTACAATGCAAATCAAGAGATGGCCCAATGTTCACAAGTGAATGATAATGCTCCTCCTGTGTAATTTAATGCTATGTTACTAGAATCCTATTATTCTCCATAGAATGTGCAGGTAGAACAACCTACTAGTGAAGAGTTCTCTTTTCCATTTAGTCAGGAACCTGATCTTCAACATGATAAGATGTTTTCTTTTCATAATGACAATCAAAATACATATAATTTGAGAAATAGAAAAGAACCTTTGATGGATAAGATTCGTCAAGGTTTACAACCAACTCCTCTCAATCCTAGAGTGAGCAATAATCTAGCACTAGTTAGGCCACCATATGGAGGACAACAAAATTAGAATCAAGTGAACATACCAATGATATTAAATAATCTTGCTTGGTCTACTAAAAAGTATAATGCTATTGAAAACTTGAAATGAACCAAAGCCAATATGTCCATGTTTGACATGTTGTAAAATTATCCATAATAGTGAGAAGCAATCATGAAGACTCTAGATCACATAAAGGTAGCCCATAACATGAATACTGCCTCTCAAAAGACAATGTCTCAACAAATCAATGTTGTAGAAGCGATGCCTACTATGTTTAAAGACAAGGTTGAAGCACCCCCATTTCTGCTCAGCATCAAGATATATGGAAAGAATCTCCATAATTTCTTGATTGATTCAAGACCCTCATGTAATGTCATGACACTATCAATAGATCAAAGGTTAGGGGTAACTCATCAACCTTCCAATAGGATAGTGATAAAGTTGGACAAAATAGAGGTCAAAGTCATCGGTGTGTTGAAAGATGTTCAAATACTATTGACAGTCAATCACTAGATTCAAGATGTCATTGATATACATTTGGTGGACATTCCAGAGATGTATGGGCTGCTCCTAAGTAGAGAATGGATGAAATGCCTAAGAGGATGGTTCTCTATAGATTTCACTTAGCTATGGTTACCATAGAAAGGATTGAACAATCAAATAAAGATAGATGTTGAACCCAAATTGAAAACAATGATTACAGACTATAATGGCCCAAATGAGATAGCATTCTTACAATCGGATTTGGGTTCATACAAGGTGATGACATTCAACACTATTCCAATTAAAGTATCCCAAGATTAGGATAAGGAACTCAAGATACCAATCCCAAAGGATGAGATCATGACACAATTCATAGATAATATGGTGACTAATTTGCAATGCTTGGGAGAGGAGCTAACCCCAACATCTTACTTCTCCTTGGATTCTATCAATTACACAAAGTTAGTCACTCTGAGTTTGAATGCTCATCATTCCAAGAAGAAGTTACAAAATTTTTGACACATATAATGCAAGGCAAGGATAACCACATTCCATAAAAGGGACCTATGGGAAATCAAAGTAATATAAACTCAATTGAGATGGTAGGTAAAATTGAAGAAGAAATTGAAAATCTAAATGTGTGATACCTCTTCAGATGGGGGAGGTTTGTCTTCTCCTCCTCCAAGGATGATTAAAGTCCAAAGAAAAAGATGATATGTGAAAGGTAAAGGATGGACTTTAGTAGTCATTCATCTTGAACCTAAAGTTGAGCAAATCAAAGAATTGATAGGGGAAATCTAGGATAGACAAGAAAAACACACATTTCCTCTATCTATAGATTACAAAAGGGAATCATCAAGTCCACCCCTTGAGAAGTTACCATGGGTCCCCAAGAAATAATATTTTATCTCTTAGGTGAAAGAGAAATTGAGGATGAATAAGCATAAAGTTAGAAAACCCAAGGAAAGTTCAATTTGGACACTCTGCTTTGATGGTTCTAGGTGCAAGTTGGGAGCCGGTGTAGGTATCAAATTGGTCAACCCAAAAGATAAGTCTTTTTATGTAGCATATAAATTAAAGTTTAGATGTACTAATAATTCTATAGAATATGAAGCATTGATTTGAGGAATTCTCTTTTCACTCGAGAAAGGAGTCATGGCTCTCATAATTGAAGGAGATTCTTAGTTGGTTATTCAAAAAGTAAAATCATTATACTCTTGCAATGAAAAAATGTTACTTTATTACAGGAAGAGAGTATGGGATTTACTAGATGATTTTGAAGCTTTAAACATAAGGTGCATTCCAAGGGGAAAGAACATGGTGGCAAATGCTCTTTCTATTTCAACAAGTGCACTACAACCAGTTGAAAGAATGAAGTTGAAAAGATTTTCAGCAGAGTCGATTGCTACCTCCTCTATTCCGAACAATATTACAAAGTTTCAAGTTTTTTAGGATGATCAACACATACTTGAATTTATCATGTCCAATGGTCACTTTGAAGGGCAAGAAATTGATGAAAATGTGGATGACAAGCCTGAGGACAATGAACTTGAAGATGAAAATGGGATGCTAAATTTAAAAACTAACACTATTCCCAAGGGGATGGTTGAGCTAGAATGCATTTTTGATCATGATGAATCAGCACTGAACAAAAGGACAATCCAAGAAAAGGGTATTAAGGAGTGTGATGAATACAACTTGGGAACTGATGAAGAGCTAAAGATGGTCTGAATAGGGAAAGAATACAATACACAAGAAAGGGAAGAAATTCTTAAGTTACTTACTAAGTATAAAGATGTCATCACTTGGAGCTATGAAGAATTAAATACATATGACCCCAAGATTATAAATCGTGACATTCCATTGAAACTAGATGCCAAACCTTTTTGGCAAAGACAAAGACCTATCAATCCCATCCTTGAGCCCCTAATAATGAAGGAAGTTAAGAAATTGTTGGATGCAAAGATCATATTTCCCATTCACCATTCTACATGGATAACTAACTTAGTTCTCATGTGGAAGAAGACTGGAGAGATTTTCCTTTGTGTTGATTTTCGTAACTTGAACTTGGCATCTCAAAATGACAATTGTCCTCTACACTCACTTGATGAGGTCCTACAAATTGTAAATGGTTCAAAATTGATATCTTTCCTATACATACATTTAGGATATAATCAGGTGATGGTTGAAGAAGAAGATTAACTAAAGATAGCTTTCACAACTAAATGGTGAATTTTTGCCTGTAGGAGGATGCCTTTTAGATTGATTAATGTAGGGGCTACTTTTTAGTGTGCCATGGATGAAGCTTTTAAGGGATTGTTAAATAAATGTATAGTAATCTACATGGATGATTTAACCATCTTTTCAAAAGATTGAAGCACTCACATTGCTGATTTAAGGTGGGTATTCAATAGATGTCATAGGTACGACATATCCATCAACCCCAAGAAATGTTCATTTGGGGTTACTAAAGGAAAGCTCCTCACACATGTAATTTTTGAAGCTCGGATCTCCATTTCTCTAGAAAAAGTTGAAGCTATTTTGAAGTTGGCACATCCACATAGTCAGAAGGAATTGAAGTCTTTCTTTGGGAAGATAAATTTTGTGCAAAAATTCATAAGTGGATTTGCAGAAATCATTCATCCCCTTAATGATTTACTAAAAAGGGAGGCTAAAAAAAAATGGGTTCCAAAAATAAAGAAATCATTCAAAGATATCAAAGTGGCTATTTCTATGGCCTCGGTCTTAATGAGTCCTGATTGTGAGTTACCCATTAAGATATATTCCTTTGCTTTAGAACATTCTTGTGTAAGGATCCTAACATAGAAGAAGGAAAAGGAAGATGAAAGACCAATCAATTTTATGAGTTGCCCCTAAAGAATACAGAGTTGAACTATTCAAACCTTGATAAAAAATCCTTTGCATAAATCAACATGGTGAAGAAGTTCTGTCATTACATACTAAGAAGTAAGGTGTATGCAATTTTACTTGACCCAATAGTAAAGACACTTTTGATACAAAATAAACTTGGTGAAAGAAGAGGTAAATGGATGGCCATAATTCAAGAATTTGATCTCAAAATTCAGCTTATGAGATTAGTAAGAGGTCAAGGGATGTCAAGAATGATAGTTGATAATTAGGATGGGAATGAAAAGGAGTTCAAGTTTGACAGTGAAACAAATGAAGATGATTAGGATAAGAGGATTGTATCTCAAGTTGATATTGGTCAAGGTGTGGTTATAGATGTTTGGTATCAAGAAATTGTTTATTATCTTCTACATGACCAATGCCCTAGTTGGATGAATAGTTCACAATGTAGGGGACTTAAAATGAAGTGTGAATCTTATATACTACATGACAACAAGTTGTATAAGAGGAACTATGAAGGGATTTATTTGAAGTGTTTAGGCCATGAGGAAGCAAAGGAAATATTGGAACACTTTCATGACAAGTATGGTACAAGACATGGTTTAGCAGAAGCAACGACTCACATGATTCTAAGATCAGGTTATTTTTGGCCCTTGATATTCATAGACACTTTTGAGCATGTACACTCTTTCCATATCTATCAAACCAGTGCCAATAGAGAAAGGAATCTGATGATACCCTTATATCCTGTGTATCAGAAACATCCCTTCACAAAGTGGGGGCTAGATTTCATTGGTCTGGTCAATCCACCATCATCAATGGGACATGGTTTTATTCTCATAGCTATGGATTACTCTACATGATGGATGGAGGTAGAAACATTTAGAAATTGCACTATTAAGGTGGTAACAGATTTTTTGAAAGAACATATTGTTACTAAGTTCAGAATGGAATTTTCCCTTGTGTGTGACAATGGGTTTGCTTTTGCATATGCATTCTTGACCCAATGGGTAAGGTGTACTTGAGATTTTCTCTTAAGATTTTATCAACCACTCTTTGGTTCCAATTTTAGGGAGAGGTGATTCTTTTTCAAAACATTTGGATGATTGTGTGTCTTATAGCAACTAAATAACTAACATTTCTTGTGGAAATAGGGGATTTTTAGTCTAGAAATTAGGAGTCTAGACCAACAAGTTCTCAACACTTTGCAAATTTAAAATTGATTATTTTTAGTGTTGTCAAATTAAAGTCACAGATGATGAGGGATGATCCAAACTTCAACTAGTTCAAATAGGAGGGGTCTTCTAAGATCATTGTTTGATGTGAGAGTTCCTAAAAAGTTCTAAAAGAGGAACACAAGGGATGTTCGCAATAGATCAAATCCAAGAAATGACACTGATGTCTTAACTACACAATCTAAGAATAGTCAGGATACAAAAGATAAAAAAAGATAAAATATGTTGTTAAGATTGAAGGATTCTAAAGATCTGAGATGGCAAAAAGATATGTTTCAAAAGCAAAGAATCTTGTATCCAAAATATTGCTTCATCAAAAGTAATATTTTGAACGATATGGAATGATTATTCAAATTTTCTAGAAAGCTAAAAGAATGTGGCATCCCATCAAGAGCCCTCAAACTGATTCTTTCATCTAGTCAAGCAAATGATTGATGAATAGTCTTCATAGAGATTTTGAATGAATGAGCTAGGAGGAGTGGAAGACTGTTTCTGAATTGTTAGAAAAATTTAATAGACTGCATCCTAAGATATCAAAGGGAATGAATACATGAATCAAACACTAATCTTGAAGGTTTCAAATTCTAGGATTTTGATTGCTGAGTCATTCAAAATAAGCTTGAGGTGTTCTAAGTTTAATTAGTGTTTGACACATGTTGAAAGGATGTTTGCTGATGAAGAAATGCCTTGGTCCTTTCTTCCTTTTTTTGGGGCTATTTTTTGTGGTCTCACAACACATGCCCCATTCCTCACTAGGAATGGGGACCCCCTACATTTTTTGGGCTCCCAAACTCGTAGTTTAAGATCTGAAAAAATATTAGAGTCAAAAAGATAAATTTAAAAACCATAAAAAATATTTAAAAATTAGAAAAAGACAAAAAATTGTGCAAGAGCATTCCCACCTGCGATGGGGTGCAATGTGTGGCCGCACACTTGTGTAGTGTGCATTGTGCACCATGACAAGTGGGTAGGCTATAAAGCCCCCCCACTTTCCTTCACACTTCATTTTTTTTGCAAGATTTGTATATGGGTGCATTTCAAAACAAAGTTGAGCCACCTCCCTTTACACATGTGTGGTGCTTCATGCACCCATGACACTTCATATTACTTAGGCCCGTAACACTAACACTACACCTGTGGCACTGAATGCTTTCCACTCGTAGCAACACCCACAATTCCAAACACTTTTCCATCCATGACACTTTGTGCACTTGTGGTGCTAAACACTTTTCTACCCATGGCGCTTCATATTACTTATGCCCATGGTGCTCTATGTGCCCGCGGTGCCAAACACTTTTTCGCTCATGGTACACCCATAGTACAAACACTGTACCCATGGCACTTAACACTTTGCGCACCTGTAGTGCCAACATTATGGTACTTTGCACCTATTGCTTGACACCGCATGCCGCATGACCCTTGGCTGCCACACGCCTTCCACGACCCCCACGTGAGTGCATGCTACCAAGCTGCACCACGCATTTTTTTAAGGATTTTAATAAACTCAAAATCATTAAAGTGAAAAAGTTTTTAAAAATAATAATAATGAACTATATATATATATATATATATATATATATATATATATATATATATATATATATATATATATAAAATAAATAAAAAATAAATAAAATGCCCAAATTGGGTGTTTCATTTTTGTTTCTTTAAATTTAAAGCTTTTAGGTGTTATTTCTAAGTTTTATCATTGACCTAACAAGCATTTTATCCTCTCTCATGATTTGTAGGTCATAAAATGGCATCCACATCTAGAGTAGCACACAAACCCATAGTTTTCAAATTCCAAGGCATTCCCTTGAAGTCAATATTTCATGATGACCACACAGAAATTAGGGATATTGATTTAGGGCACATAAATCTAGGTGAATTCCTAAGAATTTGTAATAAGCCCACTGAGAGATCTGCACTAGTATCCTCATTGATCCATTCTGGGTTGGTGAACGCAGCATCACATCTTGTGTCAGTACAGTCAGCAAATGTAATCATGGCCTTGGCACAACATTTTGTTCCTGAAGAAAGGGTCATCAAATGCATCACAGGAGAGGTTGTGTTGGACCTATGAACCAACAATATTAAGAGGGTCTTCCATCTGTCGAGAGAAAACTAGTTCATTAGGCTCTTGTATGAAACAACTGAGAGATGGTACAGGGAGCACCAACAAGAAGCCATTAACATTATACAATCTTCATACCTCATTGAGAAGCCTCCTCAGGGAAGAATAATAGGCAAAGTTGATATGACTCAATGATATATGAAGGAAGACATTGGATACTCTATCATTCTCTTGAGTAGAGTCATGGGCTGATCTATAGTAGGCCAAATCAACACTTTTATGGTCAACTTCATTGAGACCATTAGAACAATGAAGATACCATTAGACTAGGCCACCACACTAAGTGTAAACTTGTGTGAGAAATTGATGATGGTAAAGGAAAAGAAGAAGTTTTACATGACTTTTTACATGGTATACTTGCTTGTAGTGAGGGCAACAAATTATCCTAGCTTGTACATGAGAGGCAGTATGCAAGATCCTAATGCCTAGCCATATATAGTCTACCCTCAGCTGGTGAAGAAGAAGCTCTCAGTACAAATTAAAGAGTATAGAATCGTGAATGATGTGTTCATCTTTGCAATCATTCAATTGATTATGGGAAGAGGTTATCTGATGAAGCCAAAGCATAGATTATAGTTCTCGGAGCCTACTTCATCTAGTTCAAAATGTTCACATATCTTTAGGTAGCTGGTGCCTCCATCAATCCTAAGAATCTCTTGAGATATCCAAGTGACAAACTAGTGCTATTAGTGATTGCTCGACAAATTGAGTCAGCATATGAGAAGATAAAGAGGCAACAAAGACCTTGCTGGGCATGGCGCTTGGTCATTGGACCTTATCGAGTGAAGCGGAAGCAAAACATTCCATCCATTGAATGAGAATGGGGGAATTATCCCCTTGAAGAATACAACTCTCCTCGGCCCTATTTTGATAATATCAAGAGAGTGGAGAGTTTAGCAAGAAAATACTTTCACCATGAGGATGTTGTTGAAGACCATTGGATGAATGAAACAAATGACTATGATGTTCACATAAGGGACTATTGTAGGATGAATTTGTATCTAGTAGAGAAGGGCCTCTAATTGAACATCCTAGAGGGGATAAGGTAATAGGATTTGAAGGATTTATTAGACCCCCTATTCAATGAAGACAAAATAGGTGAAAGACCCATTATGAATTTTGAGGTTGACAGGGAAGAGGCTGATGATATTAATCATTAAGTGAGGCATGTCATCAGAATGATGAAGGATTGGATCAAGAAACCTTTTCCACTTGATCCAATTCTTGATATAGTGATCTTCCACACACATGCTCACCTAGAAAGGGGTAGAGGGAAGAAAATAACAATTCCTACCTTTACGGCCCAGGATTAAGATTTGCATGAAAAAGAGGCAAAGGATCAATAGAATATTGGTTCCTTCTCCAACTATTCCTAAAATAATTCTAGAGGGAGACAAAGAGGAGGAAGAAGAAGAATTAAAAGAGGAAGAGAAACAAGTGCCCCTATAGGGAAGAAATCAGCTAGCAAGAGCCATAGAATTACAAAGGAGAAAGAGTGCCACGGGTACCTTGCCATCCACCCAAGCATAATCCTTAGAATTTTCTTCTTATGAAGATGAAGTACAATAGTAGATGGATGAGTAGAGTTAAGAGGGTGATGACATTTTCTCAATGCCAGATTTTGATTTCATGCCTATAGGTACAGAGTTGATTGGGGATAAGATCAAGGACACCCCTATAGGTGAACTTTAACAAGAAGATTGGATGTAGATCATGCTAGATATATAGGGTCCTGATCTTACTCCCCCATCTCCTCCACAAATTATGGTGTTAGATAAGAGTTTGGTTACTCCTTCACCTCTGAGTTCAGAAGAAGAATAGGTTTAGAATGAAACATCACAAGAAGAGGAACTGGAACAAATGATGACCAATGAAGTGTTGAAGGAGGGACAAATAGTGCAATATTATCAACTACCTTCCCAAGACACTAAGGTTCAAGCTACAGGGTCTACTAAGATAGAGGCTATAGAAGAAGAGCCCTCCCAAAAAGAAACAACTCTGAGTAGGAGTGACAAAGGGAAGAAAGTTGTAGAACATACTCCTTCATCATCAAGAGCCAAGTCTTCAACAGGATGCATCCCTAGATAGATTTGAAAGGAAATAATGAGTAGTAGGCCTCAATTCCATGCTTTAGAGAAAAAATTTGTGACATTGTGGATATTTTGAATAAAATTGAGTCTCCATCACATGAGGCAATGCCACTAGCATTTGTCACCAGCACACAAAATTAGAAATTGTTTGTACAAGTGGTTGTCCCTCTTGAAAACATAGATGTGGAAGGCCTTGGTCTTGAGGATTATGAATTGAAGGATGTTATGTTGGGGAGGCCTACATGGTATTTATCCCAATTGATGATGACCCTGGGAGTCAAAGAGGTCCTCAAGCACATGGAACAAGATGGAGCCAAACTTCAAGCACTTTGAAGGTAGGTCAAGATTCTAAAGGGATATCTAGCTGAAGTAGTTAGTCCTCTAGATCTTGAGCACCCTAAGAAAACTTTGAACACCATCCTTAGAGAAGGAGGAGGTATAAAACTGGACTCATTTTTGAAATCCTATCAATAGTGGAAGGAATGTTTTGAGGTGAAAGGCATCCAAATTATTATGGGAAATTTGAAGTTGTTGCATGCTACATTGAAAAATGTGAATAAGATCATAGCAATTTTGAAGGAAGACTTTAGTATTATGGATGAAGTATGGGCCTAGAGTAAGGATTTACAAACTCTACAAGCCATAAAGGGGAAAAGGTATTGGGTTCTGATTCATGTATATATAGGAGAAGAGCTAGATATGATTGATGATTGGATAGAAAAGATAGCAGATAGCATTAAGGTAATGGTAACATTGCATGAAGAAATTCATCAGCTCAAGGACCAAGCTTGAGAGTGAATTTTGGAAGTAGAGAGACACTATAGTGATGAATGCTTGGATATTTTTTAAGATGAGGAACAAGAAAATTTGTTACCTATAGAAACAATGGTTGAGAATTTTAGGAAGATTTTTGTGGAAGCTGCTAATGATGAAGACATCTGACAAGCATTCAGAACTGAAGAAGCATTGTTAGAATTGGATGCCAAACTCAAGGATTTTGTTGACACCTAGATTGAGGTAGACAATTATGGAAAAAATGTTAAGGATAAATATGAGGCTTTGGATTTACCATATGTGACTAAAATTGCTGAGATGATAGAGAAATTCAAGGGCAAACATCTAAACATAGCTTTTGGATGAAGAGGAACAAAACCCATATGCCAGAATTTCAATTTTAACACTTTGTAAAATTTTGAGATTTTGACCCTATCAAGGTCTATAGCTCTATAAGTATGTAGGTCCACAAATCCATAATTCAAAGGTGCATCGACAGTTAAATGCTAGTTTCAAAAATAACACTTTCAATGCATCAAAAATACATTCTAATGGTAGTTTAACTTTGACACACAACTAGTAAAGGATGAACTTCTATTTTTGGCACTTCCAGACACTTCCACTTTGACTCAGAGCTTTCTCATGCTTTCTCTCTCATGCTTTCTTTTTTTTTTGACATCTAAAGGGCTCATGCATCCAATTAATGAATAAAATATGGATGGAGTCCCTCTAAGCACCAAATTAATTGTTAGATTGTATATATTTAGTTTTTTTTAATGTTTTAAAGGAATTTTATTGCATGGAGATATCTCTCACTCTCAACACAAATTGAGGAGACATTTTCTTATAAATACCCCATTGTAATATGTAAAATAGGCCACCATTATTATGCAATAAAATTATGCTTTCGGTGCTAGTGTTTGGAGTGTAGTCATTCTTGCCTAAACATGTCATTATTTTGTGAATTTTTTTCTTGAGATTGTGATTGACCCAAAGGTTTATTGCATTGTTTCTAGTTGTGTGATCTTTTAGTTTTGGTGTTTGCTACAGATTTACAAATTTCATTGATGTATCGAGATTGAGAAGAAATCACCAAATTGTGCCTACATAACTCTTTATCTCGCATGAGTGCACTTTCCATGGCCTTGTGATTTGATTAAGAGGGAAACATCATTTGGTTATTGAAATTTCCCATTGACGATTGCATTAGTGGAATCTAGGAAGCACTACTCCTATTTTCATTGGTTACTTATCGATCTCTTAAAATGCTTAACTTGTAGTGTGTTGTTTTCTGTAGCTTATGTCCGTTAGGATTTCAATTTCACATTATTTTCTTTGAATTTCATGTTCTTTGTTTTCAAGTTTTGTTATTTTCTTTGCTAACCCCTTGTTAGAATAGGAACTCATATTAGTTGCACTATTAGATTTCATTCATAAAAAAAAAATACAAATACATAGTTTTCTTTTAGCATTATTTTCAAAATAGTGTGCAGATTTTACATTCCATTCAAAATCAAAATGAACCAAAAAAGTTCTCCTCGTGAACATTCACATTTATATTCAACTGGGTGGGTTTCAATAGGTCACAAAATCACCCAGAACCTTGGATTTGATTTATAGAATTAGCTTTTCATGAGAGGAGTTTGCAAGAATTCTTGCCATTTAGCATTGTGTAAAACAACAACTCAACAGGATTCAAGAGGACCATAGAGGGTAGTCAAAAAACCTCTCAAAATATTTTGGACAAATTGAGAAGTTTCTGCTATTCACTCGAACAAGTTTTCCCAAAAACCTAGGTGACACTTTAATGTAACACTATGTGATACTTTCTAGTATTGTATGACCTCTCTCAAGAGGTTGTATGATACTTTTGGTCTGCCTCATAATAGGTGTATCATAGTCATGCTCTGAGCCATACTTAGGAATAATATATTCAAACTAAGGATTATTTTTCCCACTATGAGGTGCATTTAATATATTCAACCTAGGGACGTATACTTGAGATGGTCCACATAGTATGTGCACTAAGTCTCTTAATGAGTCACTAAGCTTATCCTATAGGAAATTAAAATGCAAGAAAAAGAACTTACACTATTGCTGTAGGAAACTAACACACTTTACTCTATGAATACTAGAAACACAATGAAAGGCTAACAAATATTCCAACTTAGTTCATCCACTATAACTATTCTCACACATGCTACAGGAACATTCATGAAGAGTGATGCTATATGAAGGAACTTTTAACTTCTACTTACCATACTAAGAATTCTTGGAAATAAATCTATACTAACCTAATCTAATCCACCTTCCAAGTGGCCCCCCTTGGTCGGCTTCAACTAAATTACTAACACAACATAGAAGCCAAAAACTATTTCATTACATTTTAGAAATTCATTACATAACACATAGAACTATAAAAACTCAACTCACTATAAAAGTTAATAGTCTATTCTCATAAACTCTTTCTTCTAACTAAACTAACACACTTAGTCTAATTCCTATATATAGGAGATTGACACTTATTCTCATAATAGAAAAGTAAATAACCTAGCTATAAATCTGCAGGAGAGAAAAAAGGAAAATAACAACTCAAGGCCAAAAGAATATATAATGGCCTAAGGTGGGAATAATAAAGTCTAAAGATTAGCTTGCCATAGGAATAAATGCAAAGAATGCAATAAGTCTTGATAGCTCCTCCATACTCACTGTCGTGTCCTTTGGAATCGTTACAACTTTCCTCCACCATGGCTATACCTTAGCATTCTTTTCTCCTTGAATGCTTTTGGTGCTCATCTTTGAATTCTTCCAATCATCTTTCAGCTTCATTGCTAATAGGTTAGTTATAATACAAAGATAATTGCAAATAAGCATTTTCAAATTAAATTAAAATATAAGAACACATGTTTTGATAATTATATGAAATACTGCATCATGTATATGATATTGGAAAAAGATGACATACTATCTACCTATAGGTTAATCATTGGTTTAGGTAAACATAGGTCCACAAATGTATTGATGAAAATGAAATAGAGTATTAACAAAGTGTTTAAAAACTATCATGAAATAGAGGCAATATTTAGCCTCATCATCTACCTCCTAGTAAATTGATGCTTGTCCTCAAGCATGTCATTTCTTAGCTAGTGATCTAAATTCCCCCACTTTTTCCCTTCCTTTCCTGCTACTCTTGAAGGTGTAATAAAATCCTCATGTTCTTTCCCAAACCTCCCTTTTGTTGTCCTCCTATAGCTTCTCAAATCTGTCAGCATTAATGTCATATAAAGGCCACATGAGCATTGGAGGTTGCATAGTGAGTGGGCACCATAATTTAGGTCTAGACTACTTTCCTAGCTCTAAATACTTTGAATTTTGGTGAAGGGTAGTTTCCAAGTTGATATGACTATGTGGCTCTGACTTTTTAAGTGACTCAAGTAATCTAGCCCATCTACTTCTAGCACTAGTCATAGCTCTCTAAAAAGCAAAGTAGGGAAAATTCTTATAATCAGCATAAGCCTTAGCTCTTGTAGTGAAGATCCTATCCCTTACTCCCTTGTTCTTATCCCCATAAGTTAACCTAAACTAGTCCCAAAGAACCTCTTCTGGTTTGCTAATTTTAGCTTTTAATGGTAGGGGTTCTATCCTTTCCTCATCTTTGTAATTATTCAGCTACCTATCATAGTTTTCTTTATTAGAAATCCAGGACATCAAGGCTCTTAAATGTATATCCCCTATATAAAGTAAAGGGTTCCATTGGGTTTCTAAAGGGATAACAAAATTATGCACATATAATTCACAAAGCAAATTCTGCTACCAGGATGGCAGAGTCTAATACAAACCATAAAATTCTTGGGCTAATTTAAACTCTTCATTGATATTCTTAAGGGTTAACATGAGTTGGAAAAAGAGAATTTATTCTTTTAAACAGAGAGCATAAACTCATGGTGATGATCTATAGGCAAGTGCTTGATCAACCAATTTAAGGGCATGATCCATTTGTTGTTTTTGATTTGCCAACTGCTCCTTTAAATCTATAATTTTTGCATTCAAAAACACTATATCTTTCTTCACTCTTTTCCTCTCCTCTTCTCATAAGGCCTTAGCAAACATATCTTGCCCAAACAACTAAAAAAGTAGTTTCTGCAAGGTAATAGAATTTCTATCTCCCTCATGGTTTATTTTCCTCTTTCTCTATTCCCTCCATAATTTTTCTACAACATCAATAAACCATGTTGATTTATAGGGAACGAGGGTAGTTTTTGGATCAATCTGCTGAAGAACTTTTTCATCCCTATAGCTCAAAGTACTTGGTTGGTCTACTGGGCTATCATTTGGATTTTCTTTAACCTTAGCCCTATATTCCTCATTAAGGTTTCCAAGAATATTTTTAGTTTGAGGGCGAGGAGGAGAGTGGTCAAGAACAATCTGTATAGGGGATTCTTTAGTAGATGGCTTGGATGAGTGGGATTCTTTGGAAATTTGTCCTCTCATTATATGACTCCTTCTTACAGGGGTTTCTTCTAATATCATAGCTTTTTGCCTACCTCTTCCTTTTGGTGTCTTTTCTATAGGAGTAACTATTGCAAGACCCTTCTTAGTTCTCTTTTGCCTCACAACTGTAGGGTTCAACTCTTCTTTTACTGGGACATAGATTTCTTTTTGTTTTCTCTTTGTTCAGCTATAGGTAGAGTTTCTTGAATAGGTGAAGACATAGTCTCTTACACATTTTCTTGAACATTTTCTTGTATGTTTTCTTGTACATTACTTTGCACATTTTTGGTTTCAACCTCTTGGGTGCTCTATTTAGCAGGTTCATTAGTGGGAGCTACATTTTCCTCACTAGGCTATTCATGAAGGACAGCCTAGGGTTGTAAGGTTTTGGCTTGGAAAAATTCTATCCATGACAGGGGAAAAACATCCCTAAGTGACCTTTCTATAAGTAGCTTAATTAGGGAATGATGGGTAATGGAATTGTCTTTTCCTTTTTGAGTTTCTTCCGCACTAATACACAACATATTATACAAGAAATTGGAGACATTAACTAGATGATTATGCCATATACACCTCAAAAATTTAAAAATATGTCCATGTAAATATGAGAATATGCCTTTGCATGTAAGGTACCTGATAATGTGCATGGCTAGTTCATTGTAGGATGACATAAGAGACATTCTCTTACATCCTTGCTTGGTAATGTCCATCTGAGGGTTAGTTGGAACAAAAAATTGAGCTTTAGCTGACCTGGCATCATGAGTGCTGGGATAATGTTCTCCTATCATTGGTAACCCTATAACTTCTACTATATGTTCCTCCATAGCAACCACTATTAAGCCCCATACCGAAGCTTCCCCTTCAACAAATGTCCTTGTGAATTCCATGGCTACTTCTTCATCATATGTAGTCAAACTTAAAAAGTACCCTAACCATCCCCATGCATTAAACCTTCTCATAGCTTCTACATCTAAGCAAAAAATGGTATGCTCTACTAGTTTTCTCATCTACAATTGTCCAACCATTTTTAACACTTCACTATCTACACTACTTCATTGTTTCTCCCTTACAAATTCAAGTTTCAATTGTTGTTTTATAGATCATCTCACATTTCATTTAACACATAATTAATACCATAATTTTTTTTATGAGAAATAATATGGCTTTAATGAGGGTAAATCATAGAAGTGTGTAAAAATCATCTGAAAATGGGGTTTAGATCACTTAAAATTTAAACACAAGTCACATCATAGCCTGACAATAAAATTATTCAAAAATAAGGGGTACGATACTTAGCCACTTGTGTACTTAAGGAAATATGAAGATTTGGAAAAATATTTATGAATAAATGTAGTCATTAGGTTTTAGTAACCTTCCCTACCCACTATGAAATAAGGACAAGTGTCCACACTTGTCAGACTTGGTACAGGGGTAGAAAATTGAACTAACACCACCATCATACAAAGAATGCAACATTAAATATAATTAATGAAATCTGTAGACTATAAATGAATTATAATTTGAAAACCTTATACCTATTAAATGATCATCCCACATACCAAAAAGGTGGTGGAAATAATATCAGTGACAACATCTGTCAGTATCTCATGGGGTTTATTGAAAACATGAGAAATTGATGATGTGGAAAGTGGGTGGAAATGAGGTGGATGGGTGGAAGGTAAAGAGATGAGATGGAATACAAAAGTGAATGAGAAAGTGAACTTTATGTGGACATAAAATCTTTACTATGAGCATGCACAAAGAAATTAATTTTGAAGAGTGACAAGCAGAAGGTTGACACCTTCGACTAAAGGAAGAGTTACCTTGTTTGTATTTGAATTTGGCTGCTAGAACTGCTACAAGAATTATTCTTTTGTTTGGGGCCATTTATATAACTTGAGTCTATGACGATTGACTAATAATTTGAAAGGTATTGAATCAATGGTAGTTAATTGAATAGCTCCATTATCAAACACATGACTAATTTCATATGGACACAACCATCTTGTTTGTAGCTTTCCTAACATATCTTTAAATATGGAACCATATAGTAGTGCTCAGTCACCAACTTGAAATTGTTTACTAATAATATGAGAGTCATGCCATTGTTTCCTTTGTTTCTATATAATTTTAGTGCATTCCAAAGTAGCTTTGCACATTTCATTTAGAGAGTTAAGATATAGAAGACATTCTCTTTGTTCTATAGGAAGTTCAATTTCTAGCTCCATTGCATTTCTCAAAGTTTTATGTTCAAATTCAATGGGGAGCATTACTACCTTTCCATATAGGAGTTCAAATGGTGTGAATCCTATAGTAGTCTTCCATGTTGTTCTATAAGCCCAAAAAACTTCTTGTAATCTACTTGTTCAATCCCTATGATGTAGATGGACCATTTTTGTTAGGATGTTCTCCAGTTCACAGTTTGTGACCTTTTCTTGTCCATTATCTTAAGGGTGATAAGGACTAGATTTATAGTTCTTAATGTTATACCATTTCATCAACTTTGAGATTAGATTAGAGGTAAATTGTGCACCTTTGTCAGTGACTAGCTCTTTGGGTACACCATAACAGGTAAAAATTTCTTCATACAAAAATTATGCAACCTTTTCATCATGAGCATGCTTCATAGCTTTGAATTCAACCAATTTTGTTAGGTAATCAGTGTACACAAGAATATAGGATTTCCCATTAGATAGAAGATCAATTGAACCAATTAATTCCATGCCCCATTTATCAAATGATGTTAATGCCATCTGAGGGTTAAGAGGCATTTCATCTAGTCTTGTTGGTTGACCCATCCTTTGACACTTGTCACACTCTTTTGTATAGTTGGCTACATCTTTGTGAAGTGTAGGCCAATAATAACTAGTTGTCAAGATTTTCAAGGCTATTCTTTTTGCTACAAAGTGTCCTCCACATGGTTCATTATGATATGCATGTAGAATATCATATGTCTCATCCTCTCTCACACATCTTCTCATAACTTGATCAGGTCCAGTGTAAAACAAGAGATTATCTATCTAGGAGAAACAAAAACTTTTCTCTACAAGTAGCTTCCTTTTCTTGTAAAAAAAATATTTTGGTATTTTATTAGTTGCAATGTAATTATCAATGTCTACATACCATGGAGTTTGAACAACAATATGAAATAAATGCTCATCTAAAAATGCATCATCTACCAAGGTAGTGTCAGTATCATCATGATGGATTCTTGATAAATAATCAACTACAACATTGGCTTTTCTAAGTTTATCAACAATAGTTATATCAAATTCTTGCAATAATAGTAACCATCTTGCTAACCTACCAGTTAAAGTAGGTTTATTCATGAGATATTTAATTGCTACATGAGCAATATTAGAAAATAAGGAGTAGCCATTTATGTAATGCCAAATTTTTTTGAGGGCATAAACTACTGCTAGCAATTCTTTTTCTGTTACTGTGTAGTTTAATTTTGGTCCATGAAGGCTCTTGCTCATATAATATATTGAATTTTCAAGATTTTGGGATTGCTATGCTAGGACATAACCTATGGCATAATTAGAGGCATCTATATATATATATATATATATATATATATATATATATATATATATATATATATATATATATATATATATATATATATATATATATATATATATATATATATATATATATATATATATATATATATATATATATATATATATATATATATATATATATATATATATATATATATATATATATATGAAAAGACAAGTTCCAATTAGGGCCTTGTAAAACTGGGGCTGTAGTCAGAAGTTTCTTAAGCTACAGGAAGGCTTCATCACATTCAGATGTCCAACTAAATTCAGCTTCTTTTATGAGTAACTTATACAAGGGGCTAGCTATTTTGTTGAAATATATTTTAAAATGTCTAAAATATCCAACATGACCTAGAAAAGATCTTACATCTTTTGATTTTGTAGGTATGGGAAATGTTTGAATTACCTCTATCTTAGTTGGATCAACTTGTATTCCTGCAGCTGATATGAAATGACCAAGTACCACGCCTTCTTGCATGACCATGAAACACTTTTCACTATTAATTGCCAAATTATGTTCTTGACATCTTACTAAAACCTTTTCAAGATTCACCATTGCTTCCTAAAAAGTGACTCCAAATCTTGTGAAATTATCCATATATATTTCCATACAATCATGTGATATATCAACAAAGATGCTAATAACTACTCATTGGAGCATTGCAAGTGAATTACATGGACCAAATGGTAAAATAGAGTATGTAAAAGTACTCCATGGGCATGTAAATGTGGTTTTGTCTTGATCTTTAAGAGAAATATTGATTTGGTTATAACCACTATACCCATCTAGAAAAGATAAATACTTCTTTTCAGCTAGAGTGTCTAGAACTTTGTCTATAAATGGTAAAGGAAAGAGATCCTTTTTGGTGCTCTTGTTCAATTCTCTATAATCTATACAAATTCTCCATTTTCCTCCCTTTTTAGGCACTATGACTAGGGGTGACACCCATCTACTATCTGATATAGGATAAATAAAACCAACATCAAGCAATTTTTGCAATTCAATTTTAACTATCTCTCTAAGGCTTGGATTTATCCTTCTTTAGGGTTGATTAAGTGGTAGACAACCTTCATTGATGTATATCCTATAGGTGCACAATTTAGGACTCAACCCTTTCATATCACTATAGTCCCATGCAAAGGCCTTTTCATGCCTCTGAAGCAACTCTTTTAACTATTCCATCTATGTGGGTGTTAAATTGGGATTAACATGGAGATTGTGACCTTTAGTTAGTTCAATAGTAGTGGTTGACTCTATCATATCAGCTTCAAAGATTAGACTTTCTTCTAATTCATAAGGTAAGAGTGGATGAAGAATGTTAGGTTCTTTGAGCAAAGTAAAATTCTTATCACATTCTTCATATGTGATTAATTCCAACACAGAACTTTCAGATACATCTTTTTCTACTGCATAACTATTAGTAAGGATACTCTAAAGTACTAAATCTTCCTCTTGTAGTTTTAGAAAAGATTTTCTATGCAACATCCATGAGCTGTACTATAGAATTTAACTCTTCTTCTTCATCCCCTAAATTTGGCCAAACAAATGTGCTCAAATTTGGTAATGGTTGTGTTGGAGGATATAAATCAAATTTCTATGTTGCTTGGCCATTTGATATGGTCATATTCCCTAATCTACAACTTATATTTGTATCAGCTGTGACTAACCATGGTTGACCTAGGATGATAGGGTAACCAGATAGATTAACTTTGGGGGATAAAATCATAAAGTCTATAAGATAATCTAGAGAATCTAAGGTTACAACTATGTTTTCTATAATCTCATCAGGGGTGATAGTAGAACTATCTGCAAGTTACAAAATTGTTGGGGTAGCCCTTAATCCTTCTATTTTCAACTTCTTCATAGTGTCCTTGGTCATGAAATTTATAGTAGCTCCAACATCTATTAAAGCATTTTTAACAAACTGACCATTTATATTGACATTCACTACTGGACTTCCTGGATCAAAATATTTTGGTGTGATCAATTTCCCTAACATGATGTCAACCAATTGTCCCACAACATGGACTGTGGTGGGGTCCTGTTTCTTCCTTTTAGGCTTCTTCATGCAAGCATCTCTAATGAATTTTCCATAAATTGGAACATCCTTAATGGCTTGAAATAGGGGTATTTGGACATGTATGTTTTTCAACTGATCAACAATATCAAAAGGTTGTTCCTCTTCTAGTATAGGTTTTCATTGTCTAAACTTTTTTGGAAAAGGAGGTTCCACTACTAGTTGAGCTTGGGTTGACATGATAACATTGGTTGGGTCAACTATTTTAGCAACTAAAGGTTTTGATGCTATAGGAGGGTCTATTATTTTAGCTATAAGACACAATTTAGGTGTTGGTAAAGTCGTACTAGATCTCAGATGTATATCTACAACACCCAAAGAATAAGTAGGATACTACTAAGAATCAACACTATACATGGGTTGATGTGGCTATTGGTTGAGGTTGTGTAGGTAACTGTGCCTACTTTTGAGGTCTAGGATTTGCAAGTAGTGGCATTAGAGCAGGTTGTTGAAGTAGAGGTGGTAATTGTGGAGTACCAGTATTTTGATTAGGCCATTGTTGAGATCCCCTCCATTGGTTCATAGACTGCCAATTCCCTTGGGGTGGTTGTCATTGGTTTTGCTAGTTTTTCCAATAGTTGTTTTGGTTTTTCCATTGGTTATTCTACTAGTTAGGCCAAGGTGGTTGGGAATTCTGAGGCCATTGGGATTGTTGTAGGTTGTTTTTCCCAACATTGTTCCAATTAGGTTGATATTGTGGAGGACCTTGGAGATTATGGTTTTTCCATTGATTATCATATGAATTTGAATTTTGCAAAGGGTCTTGAGACATACCTTGATGTTGGTCCCATGGTCGATGTTGAGAAACAAAAAATACTTGCTCATCATCTCCATCTATCTTGATGTACTTAGTTGAAAGATGTTGGTTCTCCATGCTTGCAACTAGTTTAAATTGGCAATCCTTCTTTTTCTTCTAGCAATGAGGGTAGTATTCAGCTAGTTGTAGCTCAGCTTCTACATACTTCTTCTTTCTAGTCATTATTTCAAGATGTGTAGTGACATCACTAATGATGTCTTGTTTGAAATCTAACAATAGGTTAGATGTCTCGAGCTTTGAAATATCTTGACTGATTCCTTTAATGACTGTGGAACAAGGTCCTCAGCCTTTCTTCATGGTTGAGCTTGAATAGTTTTGAAAGATATTCTTGAGGCCTTCCTAGGAAGCTTGATATCCATCACCACCAGCCATCAGGTTGAGTGCTTCTAGACAGTTATCATTCACACCTCTTAGAAAGACTAGCTTTTGTGAATCCTCTGACAACACATACTGAGGGTTCTTCTGCAATGTATATAAGAAACATGAAACATAGTCTTCCAATGTTTCTTCCTCCTTCTAAGATATCCTAAAGACATCATCTCCTCTTGAACTAGATTATTTAGAATACTCTTTGTACTTATCCAGAAATAGAGTTTGCATTTCATCCCAACTTCCTACTACATCGGCTCCTAAGCCCATGAACCATCATAGAACTTATTATTTCAATGTTGCTAGAAATAATTTAAGCTTATGGGCATTAGTGTTTTAGTCAAAACTATGAAAAAGTATGTCAAATTCAAACAAGAAAGTATCAGGGGCTTCAGTTTCAAGGCCATAGAACTTTGGAAGGGTAGTTGTAGGTATATTCTTGAGATTATCAGTATTTACAAGGTTTGGGAGAGGAAATGGAAATTGTAGCTTGTGCCATTACTGGAGATATTAGACTATGATATTGCTTCTAAAAAGGGACATTGGGCACTGGATGATTAACAACTGGTAGATTCAAAATAGTGTTATCAAGAAAATTGGCTAGAACTTCAATAAAAGGTTGAAGACCACTTGTATCTATTGGTTTAGCTCTTGATGATGATGTTGTGGGAAAAAAAGGGCTTGCATCTTCAAAAGGAAACTCAACTTCTTCTTCTTCAATTTCTTTGTTCAAATTAATAGACTCCCATGGAAGAAATCTTCCATATTCATCTCATCATCTTCCTCTTCGATGCATGCAATTAAACTTTTCACACTGGTGAAAGAAACTTCAAAATTAGAAATTTCTAAAAAAACCTTTATCTAAGAACTATGACTCAAAAATGCTCCTAGCTTGACACCATCCCTAGCAACGTGCCAAAAATGGTTCGCCTTACAATAGGTGTATCATAGTCATGCTCTAGGCTATACTTAGGAATAATATATTCAAACTAAGGACTATTTATCTCACTATGAGGTACATTTAATCTTGTCAAACTAGGGATGTATACTTGAAATGGTTGGCATAGTATGTGCACTAGGTCTCTTAATGAGTCACTAAGCTTATGTTGCAGGAAATTAAAATTCAAGGAAAAGAACTTACATTATTGTTGTAGGAAACTAACACACTTAACTCTACACATACTAGAAACACATGAAAGGCTAGCAAATATTCCAATTGAGTTCATCCACTATAACTGTTTTCACATATGCTGTAGGAACACTCATGAAGTGTGATGCTATAGGAAGGAACTTTCAACTTCTACTTACAATACTAAGAATGCTTGTAAATAAATCTATACTAACCTAGTCTAATCCACCTTCCAAGTGGGCCCCCTTGGTTGGCTTTAACTAAAATAATAACACAAGATAGAAGCCAAAAACTATTTCATTACATTTCAAAAATTCATTACATAACACATAGAATTGTAAAAACACAACTCACTATAAAAGTTAACAGTCTATTCTCATAAACTCTTTTGTCTAACTAAACTAACACACTTGGTTTGATTCCTATATATAGGAGATTGACAGTTATTCTCATAATAGAAAATTAAATAACCTAGCTATAAATCCACAAGAGAGAAAGAAGGAAAATAACAACTCAAGGTGGGAAGAAGAGATAATGGCTTAAGTTGGGAATAATAAAGTCTAAACATCTGCTCGCCATAGGAATAAATGCAGAGAATGTAATAAGTCTTGATAGCTCCTCCATACTCATTGTCATGTCCTTTGGAATTGTTACAACTTTCCTCCATTGTGGCTACACCTTAGTGCTCTTTTCTCCTTGAATGTTGTTGGTGCTCATCTTTGCATTCTTCCAATCATCTTTCAACTTCATTGCTAATAGTTTAGTTATAATATAGAGATATTTGCAAATAATAATTTTCAAACTAAATTCAAATATAAGAACACACATTTTGATAATTATATGAAATACTACATCATGTATATGATATTGGCAAAAGATGACATACTATCTACCCATAGGTTAATCATTGGTTTAGGTAAACATAGGTCCAAAAATGTCTTGATGAAAATGAAATAGATTATTAACCAAGTGTTTAAAAACTATCATGAAATAGAGGCAATATTTAGCCTCATCAACTTTTAGGGTCTAGGTGACACTTCTCCAAAGGCCATATGATACTTTACCAATATCATATGATGGTTCCTCAAAGGGTGTGTGATAATTTTAAGTATCACATGATAGTTTTCTATGAGATTGTGATACTATCTAGTATTACACAATTATGCTTCTTTGGGTGTGTGATACTTTATAAGTATCACCTAATGTTGGCACATGGTCACTTATGAAAAGTAAGAAATGCTCCAAGGGTAAATAAAGGAATAAAAAAAGAAGTTAGAACCTTCACATTGGGGAGTACCAGATCCAAAATTGAGGCATAAACAATCAAACAAAATAACAACAAGATGGAGACTACATTTAACTATCTAAACATAGTAGACAAGGGAAATAGCTAAAAGAAACATCACAATGTACTAAAAAAATGAACTAAGTGCGCAGTTCCTCCCAACCATAATAGCATCATGAGACCTCAAAGGTCCTAGACATCTCCCATGTGTAACATCCCAAACTACCAACTAGATAGTTGGGTCTATCTTATGAGGATGTCACAAATAAAGCATAATAACATCATAAGAACAAAAGTTTGAAATGATAATCCAATAAGCAAAAGATAATCCAACTAAGAAAATCATGCCATCTAATCATATGCTAAACATCATAATATAGAAATGTATCAAATGAATTAGTATATAATCTAAAAATGATATCGAAGCATTCCAATGAAAGCATAAATCACGAGGAAGAATACTCCAAAACCCAAAGTATCAAGTGAAAACACCAAGCAATAGTTACATTGGAACAATAGACCATCTATGTACACCAATTCCCAATAGTGGTGAAGGTAGCTATGCCTCCCAACCACAAGAGACTTGTAGGTCCACTCCCACTATACTAATGGAGATAATGATCCAACCACAAACACACATAAAGTGAACTTCCATGGCTAACACTCACACCAAATAATAAGATGACTAAAGCCAAGAACATGAGACAATGCAAGTACTATATGTCTTGGTTAGATACTCTATGGGTAACTATGTAAGGGCTATAGTGGAGATTAATGCACTTGGTACTCACAAGATAAATCAAATGTGGAAATACTCTCAAGGGACACCCTTTGAGGCCATCACACTAATGCTAACAGTTACTCAAGGGACTCCCTTTAAGGCCAACACATAGTATCCTTAGAATCAAACCGAAGAACACTACCTTTTTATTATCTTAGTTTTATTACCTAGTAATATAATTAGTTGTTACTTGTTTATAAACTCCTTCATGCCAACCCTCTAGGAAATGGTCACAAAGGCTGGGAGAGAAGACCCTCCACTACCTACCCTACATACCCATGCTCATTAGACAATGAGTTCCCATAGGCATGCATATTCACAACCCAACCCAATGAACATAACTCCAATGGAACACAACTGAGAAATTGGGCCTTGCAAGTCACTTAAAAAATGTGCACACACATTTTCTCATGTGTGGTGCACCACCATCATGAAGATCATAAAATAAGGACTGGATGAGAATAGAAGTAAAATATCACTCAACCAAAAATAGTTCAAGAGGATAGATGTGACATGTATCCTAATGCAATATAAAAGTGCAACAATGATCTAACTGACATCTCAACAGATGATCCATGTCCACGACCATCATCATGCCAAGAAAACTTAAGAAAATTGGGTGGCACACAAAATGAGGTAAAAACCCCACAACTAGAAAACTTCAAAAATAAAAACCATTTGGTCTTAGGGCACAAAAACCAAAAATATCTAATAAAATCTAGGTTTAGACACCATATGCAAAAATGGCTAGCATAATAGTGTGAAACCCCAAACCCTCATCCTGAACATAGGGAAAACATTCATACTTGACCAATGGGGTAGAACCAAAAAACAAAAAAAGAAGGAAACACTAGTTCTTAGCCTCCCAAACAAATAGATACTAGAAATAAAAGTAGAAAATGAGCTGAAATATGAAAATGGGAGAGCCTTACTTGATAGCAATGTTGGAGTTGAGGAAAGCCAACTCTGAAGACACCAAGATCACCTGCATGCGAAACCTGTCAAAGAGAAGCCATAGAAGGGGAGGATCATGGAGCACGGGCAAAACCCTAAACAGACATGAGAGACACCATGAATGAAAAAACAAGAAGAAATGTATTTATAATAAGAAATGATGTGATATTGTACAATGAGAGAGAGCCCGAATATAAAGAGCTCATGGAAGCTTGTAGAACAATCTGGAAGGTGGTAGAAGATAAGTGTGACAACTAGAAGGGAACAAACTCTCGTGTTTTCAACAACTAACCACAACATGAATTAAATATAAAATATTAAATAAATGCATTAACCTAAGTAAGCTTAAGCAATAGAATAAATAATTAACAATTAATTATTTACTCTAACACCCCCCCTTAAGTGCAACTTAGGGAAATGCCTTAAGCTCACAAAGCTAAGATGAATGCATAATGGGTCCCGACAACAAGGCCATTTTAGGTACCCAAGTACAATGCAAGAAGATGCAACCTCTGTAAGGGAGGAAAGAGAGAAAACCACGTGGGAAAAACCCTCCCCCAAAAAGAGGTAAGAACCCAGTGAAGTGCTGAAGAAGTCTCCAACTAGGGAAATTGTCCCCTAAAAGAGGAACAAGGAATGATCATGAAGAAGCAGCATCACTGAAGTATGAAGAAGCTGCAAATCTGCCAAACTGCTAATTTGAAGAACCTCTATGGAAGAAGAAGGCACGAACCGAGCATGTCTATATGGTAGATGATCCATCTCACCGAAATGCATAGGTAGCTAGCCACTGCAATCGCCTTGTACATAAGATCAACCACTAAATACATAGTTCACACTATCGAACCATTGAACCATGGATGCATTAGAACATAGCATAACACCCCTTAATGCAGACAGGGTGTGATGATAGGCAACTGAGAAGGTGGGCCAAAATCTCCTGCAAACGAACCAAGAACGAGGAAAGAGGAAAAGAGGTACAAACACCGATAAAGACACGGTCTAACTGACTCTGCATGGGGCTAATGTCATGGAAGGGACACTCACTTGACAAAGGGAGAATGCCTAAAACAACAAACAAAGATCCCCCCCATGGTGCTTTATGAAATAGTGCAAGTACAACTGACTCAAAACAACGTTCATGACTCCTAGAATGCAAAAGTGATAGTTTATCTCAGTGCGAAACAAAAAAGTGCTTCAAAATGATAGCTACAATGATCAAAACTGAAAAAGAGCTGAACCAAGAGAAAGTACAGCCAAAAAGAAAGTAAACCATGCCAGGAAAATGATCCTCAGGCTTAAAACACTCAAAATATCCACCATAGAGCAAAAATGCCAAAACTATGATAGAAAGAGTAGAGGCCAAAAAACAAAGAAAAAAGACTACTTTTTTGAAAATTACATAGAACCAACTTTCCATAAATATAAAGTTTTCAAAAAATAGACATGGGATGCAAAAGATATGCATGCCGAAGTCAAAAATAGGACTACGGACTTCAATAGAAAAAATGGGAAATAAAAATGCATCAAAACCAAAAAATACCTACACCAAAATCTTCGTCTCGGAACCAGCTTTCCGACGCTTCTTTTGGATCAGAAAAATACCTCCGTATGCAAAAGTTATGGCCAAAAAACCAAAGGTAGGTCCAAAAGCAAATTGGGAGAGGTGCATGCAAGGGCTGATGTAGCGCTGACCTCATGGTGACGTCAGCAATTTAGGGCATTAAATTTGATAGCCCGTCAGCCGTCGCAGAAAAATGGCCACGTGGCAGAGGATGATGTGGCGGGTGACGTGACAGGGTCCACGTGGCAAAGTGCCACGTGGCACCCAGGCCACGTGTCACCCCCACAGCTGTTGACGTGGCCTGTGATGTTGTCCTAACAAGCTGACATGGTGCTGATGCAGGCTGTTGACGGGGACACGAGCGAAGGATGGGCGGAGTGGCCAAAATCGGAGGTGCGGACGAAAAAACCACCGGCGGAGGTGGCCGCAGTGGCGGCGCCGGAGTGGCCCTCGGGCGGTGCCAAGCCGCAGCGGCTCAGCGGCGGCACTGCCGGTGGCAGCGGCCGGCGAGCTGCGTCGCGGTGGCCGCTGGGTGGTGCGACAGTGGCCGCTAGGTGGCTGCCTGGTGGAGCACGTCGAAAGCCTTTTTTTTTAAAAATTTTCCGCTCAAAAATTCGTACGATCCGTACGAGAATGACCTGCAACAAATTTTTTTGCCTCCCGGAGCTCTGTCTCCAAAATCAAAAAGTTTTATATGAATCCTGACTACAAACGGCCTTTCGGATCCATTGGTGATGTCCGTTTGGGCTAAAAATGCTCCAAAAATTTGCTGACCCCCTGATTTGAAAAAAAAAAAGGCACAAACAAACTAGGGTTTGTGACTTCAAATCATAGCTTCAAAATTTCTTCAACAAAGCTACAGCAGGAAGGCTCTGATACCATGTTGGAGTTGAGGAAAGCCAACTCTGAAGATGCCAAGATCACCTGCATGCGAAACCTGTCAAAGAGAAGCCATAGAAGGGGAGGAGCATGGAGCATGAGCAAAACCCTAAACGGACATGAGAGACACCATGAATGCAAACACAAGAAGAAATGTATTTATAATATGCAATATGATCTTGATGTTATGATTTGATGTTGTGATTTGATTATAAATACAAAGAGGGAGCGCCCGAATATAAAGAGCTCATGGAAGCTTGTAGAACAAGCTGGAAGGTGGTCGAAGATAAGTGTGACAACTAGAAGGGAACAAACTCGCGTGTTGTCAACAACTAACCACAACATGCATTAAATATTAAATATTAAATAAATGCATTAACCTAAGTAAGCTTAAGCAATAGAATAAATAATTAACAATTAATTATTTACTCTAACAAGCAAAAGGGGCTAAAATAGGAAACAACACAATTATAAATAAATGGGTTGGATTGTTGCATTTGGGTGACTATTGAACTATGATATTACCTATCACATGACCTATAATGAATATCTTCAATAAAGCATTGTGTGGATATGAAGCTTTTTCATTTACAGGCTTGGCCTTTGATGATAGCAAAGTGCCCAAAGAAAAACAAACCATATAGAGTTAATAGTACAAATGTCATATGGTTCAAGGTGTCAAACCTCAAATAGGGTACATGTCAAATAGGGTACACTTTGTATTTGGCATGTGTTGGTCCCAATTCTAAACTAGTAAACATTTGAACTTTGGTATAATATTCAATATCTTCAAGATGAGCCATCATGTGATTCAACTAATAGATATGAATTCATATTTTTCATATTTTGTGTGTGCGCGCACGCACACACACACACACACACACACACACACACACACACACACACACACACACACACACACACATGAAGGTCATTTAGATACACATTCTTGATATACATAGAAAATTGGAGAGAAAGATATAGTTGCAAAAAAAATTAAATATACTAAATTTCTCATTGGCATGTTCCAAAACTTGTTGAAACACTCAAAGATTGTTAGTATTAATGTCCCTTTAGAATTCAACACACTCATTCTATAAGAAACATTAATAATAATACCTTTAGAATTAAAACAAAGAATTCCTTATGCTCTATCAATACATAGGCATACAATAAATCATGTGCTTACTTAAAGACATGAACATTAATTGATTGACATGTAATGTGTTGGTACTAATTTGATAGAATTTAAACTACCTTTTATGATGCCAAAAAACCTAGGAATTAGCTAAGAATCATTTAGGGCATTCTGCAAATCAAAATAAAATGGCCAACAGACAAGACATTATAGTCTTCTCCTTTTTGAACTCTGCAAGATTCAAGCAAGTTTACCTTAGGAATTCAAATTTATCCACTTTTAAAATCAAAATTCTCAACATGAATCCCAAAAACAATAGATTACTTAGTCTAATTTCTTCTAATTCAAATGGTCACAAAGAGATGATAATTAGCTATTTTATCAAACCCTAGACACCATAAATCAAATACAGGCTAACATTTCACACTTTAATAACATTGATTATTATATATTTTTAAATTATGTAAACCTTTCTAGTCAAATCAATTCACAAGGATGACCAATGCCTTATCCATTGAGATATAACTAATAGAGATCACACTACTACTCCTAGATCTTATCTCTATACTTTGTATAAAGACTCATCTAGATTCATTTCAAAATCAAATGTTTATTATATCTTTTCTTAAATCTATAGTGTTCTTTTAATTTACATCAAAAATTTACATAATCCATTAGATTATTAGTGAAAGTAAATTGAAATATAATTCAAAATGAACTATAATTGAGAGTTAATAAAACTTTGCTATAAAATCTCAGAGAAAAAAATAGAGCGAAGAAAAGAGACAAGGTGTAGGATGAAATCAACTCTCTATATTTGTATTCATTTCTTTGAAACTATATACAATGTCAGCGATTACCTCTACTAGGAAAGAACACACATAGATCAACAACTGTAACTTTTTTATTTAATTCTAGAACAAATTTATCGTATACATGGACCAACTCAAACTTTACATTGAATCATGAAAAAATGAAATAAACTCATTCCTTTGTCTAGCCTTGGGAACTCACTTATATAGTGTGAGTTGCAACAGGCTTCAAGCCTGGAGAGAAAGGACAATTATTCTTAGAGAAAAAGATTTAAAAAAGGACAAAACTATCACAATCAAGAAATTTCACAAGAAGAGACAAAAATCGGTGTTCTTTTATCTTAGTAATAGAATGGTTTCTTCATTGGTTGCTTTGTGGTGATACAAATTCTATTGTAGTAGTTTCTTGCACATCCACTACACCTAATAATTGATCTTGCTTCATTTTTTTTCTTTAGGTTGTGGGACCACTCTTGCAATTGATAGATTTTTCTTTTTATCATTTACTTGAACTATTTCATCAACCAACTATATTTATTCTATGATAGTTTCCTTGTCCACAACTATTTCTTTAGATGCCATCTATAATAGTTGCATTATTGAAGAGTAATCTGTGATTC
Source organism: Cupressus sempervirens (assembly GCA_028749045.1). Lineage (NCBI taxonomy): Eukaryota > Viridiplantae > Streptophyta > Pinopsida > Cupressales > Cupressaceae > Cupressus > Cupressus sempervirens. The sequence goes on along the minus strand of CM053784.1, from coordinate 518,906,178 downwards.
ACTTTTTGAAATGTCTATCATTTGGCCAATTCTAATTCAATATTTCTTTCTCTCTCTTCAAAACATATTTTCCCAATTTCTTTAGCTCAAAAAAGTCTTGCTTGAAAGAATCAAAGAATATTTGGGCATGAACTATTTCTTCTATGGTTCTTTCAAACTAGATATAGTTCTCTCTATTTAGTACTTCATTTATCCTAATATTTAGTAATTCCTTCAACTCATTACCCCATTCCTCTTTGTCTTTTATACAATCTAGGCTCTTTGGGGCATGGGGAAATAAGTTGAAGTCTTTGAGAAGATATCTTAAGAGGAAAGCTTTCAATCTTCTCTATAATGCATCCCTCTTATGATAAAAAGTTAGCAAATCCTATGTTTTATCAAAGGTTTTTTCAACTTGATCATGAAAATTTTCTATAAAAGAGCAATAGAGAGTAGTAATGGCATCATCTATGTTGATCCATTTATTCACAATTGGCCTTAAAGAGGCTTCATTATTATTTGATTCTTTCCAAATTTCTACCAACCTTGTTAATTATGGGTAGAAAAGAGACCAAACTACCTTATCCATTAAATGCAAAATTGTGTCTCTGATCCTATCTTCATGTTGGATGCTTGATTCCACATGTAGTGACTAGATTTTGGCCTTCTCCTCATTTATCTCATCAATAGTATAGAACTCTACTTGTTGATGAGTGCTTGGAATTTCCACAAGAGGATCATTATTAAAAGGTGGCATAGGGGGTAGACCAACTACAAATCTAAGGTGGCTAGGCTACCTACCTACTTTTCTCTTCCTAAATTGTTTCTCCATGTTTGCAATTTTATTCTCCAATTGGTAGATTTTTATTCCCCTTGCATCATAGGCTTCCAATAAATTTTCATATTTCTCATTCAACTCTAATAATTTATTCTTATCTTTATCAACAACCACCACCTAAAAATCTACTACCTCTTTATCCATCACAACCACCTTTTCATTGTCTACTTCTTCTACTATGTACACCATGAGGCTCTCTATGTGCTCAGAATTAGAGACCCCATAGATTATGACTTTATCTCTCTTATGGATAGACCAAATAACTATGGATTTATGGTCATTATTATGCATGAACCTTTTATGGCCTTGTATTAATTAATCATTAGTCCTAAACTTAGTTCCTTTCTCTTTTGTCATTGCATCAAAAATCATTGCATTAGCAATGTCCCATTTTGATAGTATCAGGACTCCTAAGTCTTTCAACAATTGCCTTCCCCCTACAAGGATTATTTGACTAAATTTATCCACAAGGTTATACTTAACCTCCTCTTCAATCTCTAAGTCCTATCTAAAAGGTTTCTCAACTTTGGTTTTATTGCACCTTGCCTCAAAGTTTTCAATGTTGTTTCTCCACAAAAATTGGATGAAGGCCTTGGACTTCACAAAACCTTCATCCTTCAAAAAATTCCTTTTTTCTTTCTCCACAAAAGAATCAATTTATTTCCCTCTAAAATCCTTTATAGTGAGGGCTAGTAGTAGCATAGGAGGCTCTGCAGGTGCTCCTTCTTCCACTTTTGCTACATTTATTACAATATCCCATTGGCCTCCCATTTGTTTCAATTGCTCCCTCAAGGAGTCTTCATCATCAATATAAATGAGGGTCTATGAGGGGGAGTACTCCTTAGCTTTAGATGAAGATCCTTGTTCTAACTTCTATCTTTTAGTAGTAGGTGTTGGAGGACTCTTTGAAAGTTGTCTCTTATATAGAGGAATAGGTTGAATATTCACACTTTTTTCCACAACATAATATGCCTTCCTTTGTAATGTATACTAACCTGAGCTTATGATGGCTCTTCTTTCCAATATCTTCTCTTCTTAAATGGCCTAGTTTGGGTAGGCTTGTACCAAAATTTTCTTCTTCTCATTTAGGGTTTGCATGAACCTAGAAAAATTGTTGAGAAGTTTATTTATCTTACCTTCCCAATACTTTATATTAGCCCAGAGATCATACTTTTTATCAAGTGGATCAATAAACTTAAAAAATATACTATAAAATTTTCACTTTTCTTTTCTAAGTTCCTATTCTTGTAATGAAAATATATTCCTGACTATATCCCCAGGAAAGTAAACAAAGTCTTCATAAGACATAACCTTAGTTCTATCCTTAAACATGCTATAAAATCCTTCAAGATTAATGAAATGTGGGTGGGATTGGGCCATTTGATATCTTTCCAAAAACTTACCTAAATGCCTCCATCCTCCTTCAATAATTAAAAAATTGTGGATTACTATGAAGTTAGGAAAAATTGTACATCTAGATTTGCTGACCAACTCCTTTTCCTCTAGTCCTCCTATTTGCCATAAGAATTCTACAATTCCAATATTTAGTGGTACTTTATATGATAGGACATGGGGCTTCCCTTGGAAACCAAACACTTTGAAGAAGGGAAAAATAGAGTACATGATAATGTCCCTCTAGTTATGGCTTGGTTTCAGTCCCTTAGTATGATCCTTGGGCTTGATCAATTCTAGCAAGGGCAAGGGTATCTTGGGATTATTTCTAGTTAATAGAATCCTCAACTTTGAGTCAAAGTATCAATCAAATCTTACAAAACTTTTATCAATGACCTCCTAGTTCATGTCATCACTCCATAGTTGGACTTGTAGCTTTTATCCATCTTTCTCCAACTCTAACTTCATCTCCTTAGAGAAAGAAAAAAAACCCTTTGTACAAACACATGTACATTAATATCAAATACCAACAAAAGGGCTTCCCAACTTTGGCCTTATTGATTCCAATCAATCCATTATGGATCTATTTTGCAATATATGTGAATTTTTTTTTAAGAATGGAGCTCATGCTACATTGTAGTGTCTCAACAATAATAAAATCTAAAGATCCTTGGATGTGATCTTCTTCATCCATCCCAAAAATCCTGCAAAGGGAGAAGTACAATTCCTATGCCCTATAATTGAAGTAGTTATCAATAATGGTTATGGGTGTATGCATGAATTGTGGGCCTTAGATTCTCACACACACTTCAACATGGTATTTACCTGAGAGATCATCCCGCAATGAACATTGAATTGTTCATGCGAGTAATCTAATTAGCATGTTATGTTGCCTTCTAACTAGAAGGATTTTTCCTTTACTCTGAGACTGAGAAGTGGGCAATCGAACCTTTTAGTACGAAGGATTTATGTAGTTAAATGATAATGCAATTAATCTAGATGAGAGATGCAATTAATCTAATAACAAATAAAGAAAATTAAACTATATGATTGCATTTTAATCTATATGATATTAGTGCTAAGAAATTAAAGCTATGAGAATATTAAGAAAATGAGTATGCAATTCGACAATAATTCAATGCAATTCAATTCCAACCTCCATAATAAGGAATCAAAATTGTCTTAAATAGAATTTTTGAATCAATTAACAATTGTGATCAACTTAGATCAATGGCTAGGATTGAAGATGAAATCTAGTCAGGATGGAAAATTCCAAATTTAGGTGAGGTTAACTAAGTCAAATCCTGAGTGTGATAGAGAGCTAACTAAAATTCATCTGAATGTGAGAATAAGTGGATTAAGTGAATTCCAATTCGAGAGATAGATCACTTAGAATTCCTATTCTTGAACTGAAGAGAAGAATTTAGAAGGTTATTTAATTTAATAAAAGGATATATAACCTCATAAATGCATATTTTAATTAATTAAGAAATTAAATCCAACAATTAAGATAAGGACATTATTAAATTAAATAAATTTAATTCCTTGGTACATTAGCTTTAGGAGATAATTTAATTTAACCAAAGTATAAACACTTTAAATTAAATTAAATATAACCAATAGGTTTAATGTAGCTAATTCAAGTTGATACTTTAGGAATTAAATAAATAGTGTGATTAATATAGATTAAGGTTTTCTTCATCTAATAATTAAGTCAAGTAGCTAGAATCAAAATGAGAATTGCTTAGTGACATAGGACTTTAGGGTTGATCAAATAGACCAAAATTAATTTACATGGAAATGTGCCAATTTTGGGGTTATTACATTTTCCCTTCTTTGAATGAATGTGTGAGCAACACTTTCAATTTAAAGAAAATCAAAAGTATGATGCAAAGATCGAGAAATGAGATTGGTTTTGAAATTAATGATACATAGATCAATTAACAAGCTTTTAAAGGTTATCTCTAGAATGAATCTTAACCTTAGGGAATCTAGCTAGAACACCTAAGTACCAAGATTGATAATCTTTTAAAGATTATCTCTAGAATGGAGCTTAACCTTAGGGAATCCAAATAGAACACTTAGATTCCTAGATTGATAAGCTTTTAAAGATTATCTCTAGAATAGAGCTTAATCTTAAGGGATCTAGATAGAATACCTAGATACCTAGATCGATAATCTTAAAAGATTATCTCTAGAATGGAGCTTAACCTTAAGGGATCCGAATAGAGCACCTAGATACCTAGATCGATAAACTTTTAAAGATTATCTCTAGAATGGAGCTTAACCTTAAGGGATATAGATAGAGAAACCTAGATACCTAGCCATAAAAGATAGTGAGATCCCATCACGAGTCATAGAATCATCCCCAGAACAAGGCTTGATCCTCAAGAGTCAAGGTTTAGGTTGTCCCGATACGTATCCATCAAATGTTGATAAGGACTGGTATAAGATGTGATCAACTAATGAAAAGATGAGATAGGTCACTTAGATGTTAGATAGAAAGGGGACAAGATGCCCAAAGTGATGAGATGCCTTGAGTGATGAGGACATAATATTGAGATTGAGTCAAAATTAAGAGTCAATGATGTAGTCATCCTATCCCCTCGGGAGTGAAATTGAAAGATGACATACCAAAAATATGATGTAGAGCAGTATATATAGAAATATGGAAAAAATTAGAGATTGAAAAGAATTTAGAAGAGATCAGAATGATCAAAAGAAAATTTGAAGTCAATCTGGAGTGACATCGAGGTCCAAAAGAACAAGTTTGACCAGAGTTAACTTGAGCTGACTTTTTCCAAAAAATTTAAAAAATTTGAAGGAATTGTGATTTGAAGGATTCCATGATTGATAAAGTATCTAAAAAATAGACTACATAAGCATTCAATTGTGTCAGTTTCAAAATTTTAAAATGCATTTTTGAGTTGCTTAAGTGTGTTAGAGTTCAAATTTGATCCTGAAAATGGATTAAGGATGGTCAAATTAGTTGATGGGCCATGATTTTCACATCAATCGGAGCACTTTGAAAAATTAGGTTAAAACCTATATAAGGGCCCACAAGTTCATTTTCAATTCATTTATACTTTTGTCTTTAGTGTAGAAGAGAGCTCTAACACAAATATGGTGATCCCATTGTCTACACATCGATTCAAGCACTCCCGATGACATAGCCAGTTGGTGGACTATGGACGTTTGGTGAGTAGTCAATGACATTGCTCTGCATTAAGTTTTTCATGCTTTACAAGAAATTTTAACACATTTTTAGGAGTTCTAAAAAATTGTCATTTTAGTTCTTGCACAAGGTTGTCTCTCCTTGCATGAAGTCTATCTCTTCTCGTGTAAAGAAGTACCAAGCTTGTACTTATTTTCTTGGTTTGATGCATTTTATTGAATGGGAGATGCCTACATGTCATGTGAGAAACCCTAGATTTTGGGAATTCTTTGCTGAGCGTTTTATCACTCTTCACATGAAGAGTTGTTTCCTCATGTGAAGATGTACAATCTCATGCAAGGTCTTGCGTTTTCATGCAAAATCTTGGTGTTAATTACAAGATTTAAAGTTGTAATTTTGATTTTTTTCATTGCAATTTTTTTATGCTTATTTGTTTTGCATTCATTTTTTGAGTGGAAAGTGATCATTTACATGTTGTGTTTGTTTGTGTGTGTAGGTTATCTTTGATGATATCAGATTTCAAACCCTTTACTTTCCATACAGAGCTTTCTTGAAGCAGCTCGATGACACAAATATGGCACATATAGACAGATTAGGTTTGTCATATCTATGCCAAATTCCACTAGTGTTGGTGAATCATGACCTATTGAATGCATTGGTGGAGCATTTCCATTCAAAGATTAACACTTTTCATATTCCATAGGGGGAGATGACTATCACACCAAAGGAAATCTACTTGATACCATGGATCCCTTTCCATGGACTGAGAGTGGTCTATGGCACAATTCCTTGAGTAGGTATAGAGGTACTACAAGCCATATTTCAATAAGACTTGATTATGGGCAGAGTGATCATGTGGGATGAGCTTCTGTATACTTATGGTCTCACTCACTAGTTGGCATCAGTTTTGGGTATATTCATCAGTTGTTTCTTGATGCTTGATAGAATCCAACACATATTAGAGTGCAAATGGGGCAAGATGCTCTAGATGATGTTAGAGACCCCAAAGAGATGTGGGTGGGGATAATTTATGCTTTCACATATATATCATGAGAGGAAGAGCATGGACACTAGGGTCTATGTTCTCTAGATCTAGGCATGGGAGCACCTACTAGTCACAAGGCCCATTTTTGAGGATGAGAGGTAGCCTATGGAGCCTTATATTTGCTAATACAGACGCTAGTTGACCCAAACAACTTTGGGTAATACTAAGTAGTAGAGGGCCCATCTCAATGACTTGGTGTCCATGGTATGGTGGCCCTAAATAGAGATTGAGGACTAGGATGATGTGCCTTGGAAGGTAAGTCATATGTTCACATCGCAACAACTGATAGGTTGATTTGTATAGATAGAGGAGAGATTTCCACTTACTCATGTGTGGCGATAATATGGGAGGCCACAAGATATCTCACAAGAGTATTGCTCCTATGTGTGATTAGCTACAGATTTGGAGTGTAGATGGTCGCAAAGATTACATCTTGGGAGGTATATGATTGATGTGCACAACTTGGTTGTGGAATAGTGGGACTACTTACCAGTGGTAGTGGATGGAGGATGATGCCAAGTTACCAAGCATATTTTTTGAGTCATCCCTTCCCACACTTTACAGATCCAAAGGGGATGGAAACTCCTAGATAGCCAGTGCAAGATCCTTAGGCATCACCACAATAGTGAGAGTAGCCATTGTGGGTGAGACATCAGACCAAATAGGTTTAAATTCCACTGAGATAGATGGGATTAGACTTAGATGCTGGTGGGAGTGGGATAGGTGAGAGCTAATGGAAGAGGCCTTGCATAGAGGAGAAATAGCCAACTAAGCAGGGTGATGAGGAGATGTAAGATCATCCTATTGTGGGATCTTAAGGTGAAGATCTCCTTATACAGACCTAGGATGCATTGAGGAGAGTTGGAGAGAGGATACAAGTCACACAATGATAGCTTGGAGAGCTATAGATTGAGGTAGTTGTTAGAGACTCTCAGATTACAAATTGGGAGTGTGAGATTTTAGAGCTATGAGAGTAGCTAGAGTGAGCAACATAGAGATTGGAGTAGCAGCAGGATGAGATCTAGCTATAGTCAACCTAAGCAGCCTGTTGTTTTGCAACTTATTTAGTAGTTGTGCCAAATGAGGTAGAGTAGGTGGCTAGATTTTCATGATATGCATGAGAGTCAGGAGGTGTGCACCTTACAACACGACTAGATATGCCTCTGCTACCTCCTCCTTATCCTCCTCTGCCACCAAGAGGTGAGGGGGGAGGAGAGATTTAGATTATTTTTTACTCTAATTTTGATCTAGATCTGTATTGATTGGTGTGCAAGTACCATTTTGTACCATTTTTTATTGACAACACTCAAGTAGTGCCAATTTTTGCACCGATGTACTCTTTGTGATATATATATATATATATACATATATATATATATATGTATATATGTATATGTGTATATGTATATATGTATATGTATATATGTATATATGTATATATATACATATATATATACATATGTATATATATATATATACATATATATATATATATATGTATATATATATACATATATACATATATATATATATATGTATATATATATACATATATACATATATACATATATACATATATACATATACACATATACATATATACATATATATATATATACATATGTATATATATATGTATATATATATACATATATACATATGTATATATATATGTATATATATATACATATATACATACATACATACATACATACATACATACATATATATATATATATATATATATATATATACAAGATTTTGAGTTGAGTACCATTTGCATGTGTCACTTTCTATCTTTTAATTTGATGTACATGAGATGTTTTATGTTTTGATTCTAAAATGCAAATATGATGTGATGTATGGATGCAATTTTGATTTGATGTATGAATGCAGTGTAGATGAGATGGATTATGATATTATGTATGAAATGCAAAATGTGAATGCATAACATCTCATGTAATGTTCCATGTTTTTGTTGATAGTGATAGGTATCCATATAGGAGCAAGAGGATGAACTAGAGAACCAAACATTTATGTAGCCATAAAGAAACATGATACTTTGAAGAAGCCAAGAATCCCTGGATGTAAGTCAATTAGTCATCAAACCATGTAGTTATGCAATGCAAGCTGATGCTAAATGCAACCTTAGACTATATACAACCCTAGGTCTGGTTACTAAGCTTTGATAATTATCATCACTAAGAATTTAGATAAATCCCACATGTCATACAATTCCCACTAACATTGCAATCATAGAAATATGAATATGATATGTGTGCTAGTTTTGTCTGTGTTAAATTTAAGCATTTGAAGCACAAGAAACTAGAATGACCAGAACATTTGTCCATTTTAATGTAGAAATCTAACATAAGCATCAAAGCATAAATGCTAGGATGACCATAATTTTTCTTGCATGCAAACACACTAGACACATGAGAGATCCTTCTTATGCTAAGTAATTAGTAAGTATTCTATCCATAATGACCCATGCATTCATAACTTGAGATAGAAATGTGCTAGATATACTCGTTGTGATCCATACATTCACTTAGCAGGATGAGTATCAATATTTATTATAGCATAAAGAATTCACTCCAAAAAGAAAGGAGAAGAACCAACCTCAATGAAGAGTCCATAGTGGAGGAGTCGAGGTACAAACGGCCATCCAATATGAGATGGAGGCTCTTATAGTGGACACCCCTCTTATATGGATGCTCCAAATTATTGAAACTAAACCAAAAATAGAAAAGAAAATAAAAAATATGCCCCTGGTCCTTACTTCTCTAGTCAAGAGAGACATCATCGACTTGCTTGAAGGGACATAATAAGGCAAAAGAAAAAAAAGTAAAGAAGAGCTTGACATATCCCAAAAAACTTCATCATTTTGAGCTATATTTTCTATGTTATAGGATTGATGTTAAGTGCCAATGTCTAGAATATATGTGAAATAAATCTCTTTAGTAGGGTGACAATAGTAGATAGACATAGTTAGAATAACTAGTGACTAAAGTCAAAGAGGAATCTTTAGAAAGAAGAACCTTAGTAGGAAACTAAGCGATATTAGACAAACATAGTTAGGACAACTAATGATTGATGTGAGAGAGATCTTCTATGAAGGGAATCTAAAAAAGTGACACTAGTAGTAGTAGGAAAATGTAGCTAGAACAACTATGACTATCACAAAAGAGCTTATCCATGAGAGGAATCTCGAAAAGTGACACTAGTGACAATAGGCAGACATAGAACAATTGATGACTATCACAAAAGAGATTATCCATGAGAGGAATCTTGAAAAGTGACACTAGTGATAGTAGGTAGACGTAGTTAGAACAACTAGTGACTGTCATGAAAGAGACATCCTATGACACTATAGGGTGTTGCCCCTAAGTTATGACAAGATTGGATCCATGGATACATGAGTGAAAGTAGGAAACTAAAGTAGAAAAGAAACTATACATAAAGCTAGAAGATTGTGCTACAAGATATAGAATTTGAAATAAGAGGCACCTATTTACCAAGTTTTCACCTTCTTGGTAGAGATTCTTTTTTTGGTACCATAATGCCTATTTTCCAGGTTTTCATTAATGGAACTTTTTTCCTTTTTCAATTTTTTTGTGTTTTTGTGTTTTTTGATTTTTTTTCTATTTTTGAGTTTTTCAATTTTTTTTAGTATTACCAAGGCACCTATTGCTAGGTTTTCACCAAGGTAATAACTTTTTTCAGGACTTTTTGCAATTTTAAGATTTTTTTTGTTCAGGACATTTAGATGTATAAAGAATTTTTAAAACTAGATCAGTTGTAGACCCACATTAGGTGAAGAGTGTTGATGGGCTCCTTGAGAACCTCTCCCTTGGCTATAGAAAGTTGGTAAGAACAAGATCCAAAAACTACATTAATTATGTAGGGGCCAAGCTAGTTGGGTTCAAAATTCCCTTTTTGTACCCAATTTTACTGATTCTTAGGGTTTTCTCTCAGAACAAGATCACCTAGTTGGAAGTTATGGGGCTTAACTTTCTTATTGTAACTTATGGACATATGTTGTTGATAAGCTCAAAGATGAACACATGCCACTTGTTGACGTTCATTTAGTAATACTAGCTCTTGAAGTGGAGATATTCTATAGTCATTGTCAGCAATGAGGCCCTTCATGGAGATTCTCAGAGTAGGGATCTCAACCTCAATTGGTAGCACAACATCTTCTCCATAGAACAAGAAAAGAGAATTGTATCCATTGGAGTTTTGATACTTGGTTTGTAAGCCCATAAAGCTGAATTAATACGAAAGTGCTAGTCCCTTCCAAATTTGCTAACTATGTGATGCATGATCTTAAGGATTGCCTTGATGGATGCCTCTGCTTGACCATTACCCTGGGGGTCAAAGATAGAAGACTAGTGTTGCATGATTCTAAACTTTTTACATAACTCCTTAAGATCTTTATTTTTAAATTATCCTCCATTATTAGTGATAATGAAAGAAGGTACACCATACTTTCATATGACATAATTCATGATAAACAAAGCTATAGTTTTTCCATTGGTGATAGAGAGAGTTATTGCCTTTACTCACTTAGTAAAGTAGTCTATAGCTGTAATAATGTACTTACATCCATTTGAAGAAGATGGGTGGATCTAACCCACAAGATCAAAGGTCCACTGTTGGAATGGACATAGTGTGATAGATGGAATTAGCTCCCTGGTTGGAGTATGAATCAAATTCCCATGGAGCTAGGATTGTTTGCAGGACTTGGCATATTTGATTGTCTCTTACTCCATATTTAGCCAATAGTAACTATCTCTAATAAGTTTTTGAGGTAGTGATGGTTATGCTTCTAGATTTGATTGTGTATTTTTTTTAATCATCAATGTTTCAGATCACATTTTGTGATCCTTCATTAGGATGAGAGAAGGATGTAAGTTGTATATAGACCAACAAGGAGCATGCACCACGAAGAAGAACAAGAAAGAGATGAGCGTAAATATTAAAAAAACTTCTAAACTAGTGATTAGAATAAGAGAAGAGCAAAAAATAAGAGAGAAAGAGAGAAAAGATACCACCAAGAGGGTTAAATGAAATAGTTAGAGAACAAAAGGAATGAATAGACAAATGAAAAAATGAAAAAAGGGGGGGGGAGGGGATGAAATATATATATATATATATATATATATATATAGAGAGAGAGAGAGAGAGAGAGAGAGAGAGAGAGAGAGAGAGAGAGAGAGAGAGAGAGAGAGAGAGAGAGAGAGAGAGAGAGAGAGAGAGAGAGAGAGAGAGAGAGAGAGAGAGAGAGAGAGAAACCCAAAACCAATGACTAATGAAACTAACTATAACCACACCTATATACCCAAGTGCTAAATCTATTTTAAAAATACCTAATGAGAAAGAAGATAATGGAGGTAATGCAATTAAATCAACATAAAAACTAAAAGACAAATATATTTGAGCGAATATGTTATGTATTACTATATCACAAATTATACCAAATATTAGTGAAAAATATAACAAGCATTATATGCAAAAGAATGAAAAAGAAACAAAAGAAGAAAGACAGGGATGTAAAGAAACTCTATAAGGAAAGGAAACATATATATATATATATATATATATATATATATATATATATATATATATATATATATATATATATATATATATATATATATATATATATATATATATATATATATATATATATATATATATATATATATATATATATATATATATATATATATATATATATATATATATATATATATATATATATATATATATATATATAGACACATATGTGAGTGACTGCAATAAATAAACAAAAACAAAAGACAAACCCAAATCGAGAGAAATAAAATGATATGTAAAAATAAGAATAATAAATAAAACAAGTGAAAGATACACAAGTATGAATGAGACACAATAAAAGAAGGGGGACATAAAAAAGAGGAAGGGAATACACACACACACACACACACACACACACACACATATACTTCAACGAACAAGACCCAAGTTAAAGCAATATAAATATATCTATATAAATAATAAATATATTTATACTAAACCAAATGCCAAAAAAAGGTAGCAAATAAAACAAAAAATAAAAATGAAAAAGAAAAAAGAAAAAGAAAATAAAAGAAATTAAATGGGCAAAATTAAAATGTGAGAATGCATATATACTCACAAATATATGTATATATATAACTATATGTACATATATAATTCTTATTATATATATGTGTGTGTGTGTGTGTGTGTGTGTGTGTGTGTGTGTGTGTGTGTGTGTGTTATAACAACTTTATAAGTGATTATAAATATAATATTATATATATATATATATAATATAAATAATAAATAATAAATAATAGATATATATATATATTATTTTAATATATTAATCATATATTGAGAGCACTTGTTATATATATAATAAATAAAAATAAAAATAATAACTAAAAATGTAATAATACCAATAATAAGACTAATAAAAAAAAAACTAGAAGAATGAATATACAAAGAAAAGAACAACCTCATGCAGAAAGTGGCAAGCTAGAGACACAATAGTAGAAGAAGGAAAAGCAAAAGAGAGAGAGAGAGAGAAAACAAAATAAGAGATTAAAAAGGAAAGGGGGGAGGGGAGCGGGGAAAGACCACCCTAAAAGGAACAAAGAGAAAGAACAACAAAGGGTACATAAGACAAAGAAGAGCCAACCAAGCAAGAGCACTAGACCATAAACCAGGAAGGGGGCACAATAAATGATGTTGTCAGCAATTGAGTGAGAAAAGAAAAGGATGCCAAGAGGGGTTCAAGGTCCACCCATCATCTCGGTTAAGTTTCATGGGATGGTGGTTAATTTCAATGAATTCTTTGATTTTCCTCTTGAAAAAACTATCTTCCTTGCAAAGGATTTGGGCCTACTCCAAAAAAATGTGATGTTTGGTAGTAGTGGAGTGCTCAACTAGAGCGGATTTGAGGACTCTTTCATGCCTAATGTTTTCACTATGCTCATGGATTTTGGTACAAAAAGAATGACCGATTTCTCCAATGTAGGGGATGCCACATGAGCACTCAATTTTGTAAACTCCTAAGTCAAGAAAGGAGTTTTTGGAGTCCTTGAGCTGGAGGACAAGATTATTTAACTTGGAAAGGGATCTAAAGGCAACACAAAGGCCCCTTTTTGTTAATATTTTGGAATTCTTTTGGGAGATTCCATCCACAAAAGGAATGGAAGCATGCAAATAGGGGAGGTTCAAAGATGGGGTAGGCCTAGAGTTAGAAAGAAAAAAGAATTTGGACTGGCAGAGGGCCCTAAAAATTTGCTTACATGAATACCCATTCAAGTAGAAGACCTACCGAAGATGAGACAACTCTTGGTCTATGTATTCATCATCACACATTCTAAAGGCTCTTAGGGAAAGGGTCCTAAGGATGCCAACTTTTTGGCTAGGATGGTGGTGGGAAGATGAGTGGAGATATAAGTCAGTGTGGGTGGATTTATGATAAAAATGTCTACCAAAGGTACCATCACATTTCCTAATGAGAAGAACATCAAGAAAGGGTAGGTAGTTATCTAACTCTAGCTCCATGGTGAATGATATGCTTGGGGCCAAGTTGTTGATATGCCTATGAAACTCCTTAATTTTGTTAAGCCCATGTGACCAACACACATTGGTGTCATCTACATATCATTTCCACCATCTAGGTTTGAGGGGAAAGGATTGGATGGCCGACTCCTCAAAATGCTCCATATAGAGGTTCGCTATGACCAAAGACAGAGGGGAATCCATGGCAACTCCTTCCACTTGTTCATAGATGAAATTTTGAAAGGAGAAGAACATGGATCTTAAGCAAAACTCAACCAAGTTCAAAATATCATCACCAATCTTATTAATAATTATAAGTATAGAGTCTTGAATATGAACTTTGGTGAAGAGGGAGACCACATCAAAACTAACCAAGATGTCATCCTACTCAGCCTTGCTATCCTTAACAAATTGGACAAAATGTGAGGAATCCTTGATGAAAGAGTCAGAATTTCCAGTCAAGGGGGAAATTAAATTGGCTAGGTGGGAGGCTAGGAGATACGTAGGTGACCCAATAGTGTCCACAATGGGTCTCAAAGGTATGCTTCATTTGTGAATTTTAGGGACCCCATAGATACTAGGGGTCACTTATTTGGATAAAACCATTTTTTTATTTTCACTTCATCAAAGGAGGACACCAAACTGATCTTCTTCCAAGAAGAACTCTCTCTCCTTAGATTGATCATTCAGTCTACTATGTGGGTTATTGACCACTTCAACACTAGGTTGCTGCCTCTCCATTTAGAATTGGCCTCTTCCCTTCGACCAGATCTCTAGGTTTGGTTGGACACCTCTTATTTTGGTAGTGCTTTGGGTCATTACAAGGAGTCCATCATAATACAAAAGAAGAAATTTCAAGCTCTCTTGTATAATAACTAACGTTGACATGGTTTCACTTCTGTTCATTACTAAGGCTTGATAGGCACATTGGTGCAACACCTTGACAACTTAGCTCTTGGGTCTTCATCCCTTCCATCTACAACCCCTCTCCATTCTTCTTTGCCAACTGTCAAAATCCAATCTCTAACTAGTAAGAAAGGCCACTCATCGAGGTCTTCTATAGTTCATCGAGGTCTTCTATAGTTCATGAAGAATCTACAATGAGGTGGGAGAAAAATCTTGTTTGCTTTCTTCTCGTCTTGCTTTTGCACAAATCGAGTAGCTATCCTCCTTAGGAACCAACCATGGTGCATCTAGTTCATAGTTCACTATCTACCAATGATCCTACTCTCCCAATGGCTCCATGCCAAGGTGTCCAAGTAAATCTTTCTCTTATCATGCTTGATTAGTTTCTCATTAATTGTTCTATCATGGATTGCCAACATTCCTTTCTTCCTACCTCTCTTATGATTGACCCCTATCCTATCATTGGCAACATCGATGATCACCAAGCTCAACCTAACCTCTCCTCTTTATGTTCCCTCATCTCCTCTAGCTTTGGTGAGAGATCCTCCATATCTCCACCTAATGGGGTGTCAACTCATGTGACATGTCCCTTAGCTCAATCCAAAGGAGTGTTGGATGTGTCTTCCTTTGATTTGGTCCTCTCACCTCAAGTCAAGAACCACATTGTTGACTTGAATCCTTCTCCTCTTCCCTTCTCTCTCCCCATCCTCCCTCAGTTTCCCTTCTCTAATTCCCTCAATGCCTCCTCCTATCAGGTGGTGTGTGATTGGGAAAACAAGTTCTCTTTTCAACTTGTCCAATGCAATCATAGACCCTCTTTGTTTTAATTTTTTTAAATGGGGTCTTAATTTCTCTTGCTCCCCTCATGTCATCCTACACATCCATTTCCTCATTGAGATTGAGAATTCTATTCACTCTCTCTCAAAAGATGTGGTAGAAGCAATTAGACAAGATTGTGTTGTCACCCTAAGACGTGCGAAACCACCGAAACCCAATGTGCTATGTGGAGAAAAACTTTCCTTTAAAATTCTAATTAAGGAAAATGAAATCATCATTACCAAAGCTGATAAAGGTAATGATACCATCATCATGAATAGACAAGACTATATCTCCAAAATGTTTGACTTTCTCTCTAACTCTAGTATCTACAAAACTCACACCTGCAATCCATGCTCTACAATATTATAGATAGTCAAAGCCTTGGTTTTTAATTCCTTCTTTGATGAAGCCACAAAGAAAAAATTGGTTTTGTCAAAAGAAGTGACCCCTTGTATCTATGGAGTCCCTAAAATTCACAAAGGAGAAATACCTTTGAGACTCATTATGGACACTATTGGGTCACCTATGTATCTCCTAGCCTCCCACTTGGCCAAGTTAATTTCCCCCTTAATTGGAAATTCTAACTCTTTCATCAAGGATTCCTCACATTTAGTCCAATTTTTTAAGGAGAACAAGGCCGAGTAGGAAGACATCTTGGTTACTTTTGATGTGGTCTCCCTCTTCACCAAAGTTCCTATTTAGGACTCTATACTTATTATTAAGAACAAGATTGGTGATGGGATTGTAGACTTGGTTGAGTTCTACTTAAGATCCACATTTTTCTCCTTTCAAAATGTCATCTATGAAAAATTGGAAGGGATTGCCATGGGTTCCCCTCTCTCTTCGATCATAGAGAAACCTCTGTATGGAGCATTTTGAGGAGTCGGCCATCCACTCCTTTCCCCTCAAATCTAGAGAGTGGAAATGATATGTAGATGAAACCAATGTGTGTTGGCCACATGGGCTTAACAAACTTGAGGATTTTCACAGGCATATCAACAACTTGGCCCCTATCATATTGTTCACCATGGAGCTAGAGTCAGATAACTTCCTACCCTTTCTTGATGTTCTTCTCATTAGGAAATGTGATGGTACCTTTGGCAGACGTGTTTATCATAAATCCACCCACAACAAATTATATCTCCACTCATATTCCAACCACCATCATAGCAAAAAAAGTTGGCATCCTTAGCACCCTTGCCCTGAGAGCCTTCAGAATATGTGATGATGAATACATAGACCAAGAGTTGTCTCATCTTTGGTAGGTCTTCTACTTGAATGGGTATTCATGTAAGCAAATTTCTAGGGCCCTCTATTAGTCCAAATCCTTTTTTCATTCTAACTCCAGGCCTACCCCATCTTTGAACCTCCCCCCTTTACATGCTTCCATTCCTTTTGTGGATGACATCTCCCAAAAGATTGCCAAAATCTTAATGAAAATGGGCCTCCATGTTGCCTTCAGATCCCTTTCCAAGTTAGTAATCTTCTCCCCTAGCTCAAGGACTCCAAAGACTCCTTTCTTGACTCAGGAGTTTACAAAATTGAGTGCTCATGTGGCACCCCCTACATTGGAGAAACTAGTTGTTCTTTTTGTACCAAAATCTATGAACATAATGCAAACATTAGGCATGAAAGGGTCCTCAAATCTGCTCTAGCTAAGCACTCTGCTACTACCAAACATCATATTTGTCTAGAGCAAGCTGAAATCCTTTGTAAGGAAGACAATTGAAATTAAGCCATTGAAATTAACCACCATCCCATCAACCTTAACCAAAATGATGGGTGGACCTTGAATCCCTCTTGGCACCCTTTGCTTTGCTCACTCGATTGCTGACAACATTGTTGATTGTGCCCCCTTCTTGGTTTATGGTTTGGTGCTTGTTGGTATTTGAAAATGCTGGCCATTTCCAATTACCCTGATGAGAACAAAACATATCTAGGGGTAACTAACTCCCATTATCAATACATCCATTCAGACACTAGGCCAACTATAAGGTTGTACTCATTCTGCACTTTAGGCTCTGCAAAACCTAGGCGGGTGAACCTCTTTAGATCTGACTATGTGACCAGTGCAATAACCATATTCAGGCTCTATAAAAGTAGATGAAACCCCTAATTATTCTATGCTTAACTAGGAGATCACAAACATGAAATAGCTAAGGACATGACTCATGAAACTGGAAAACTAAGTTTGGGTTACACTTTGAATACCTTTCAACAATACAATGAAAATGATTTAATAGATTGATATCAGCAAAACCCAAGTATGAGCAACAGAACTTAATGATCCTATCTCTGATCAGTGCCTTATCTATTGGGAAATTAAATGAATCATAACCATACATCTCCTGGAAACCTCAAACGTATCTCTACATTAAGATCCCTGATCTATCTTTCACCTTGTGAATTGACATCTGCATCAAAATGAATCTCATACTCAGAAAATCCCATCATGAAATCGGTAAACCCTGTGATAAACACCAAGCAGTTACATGGCTCTTGGTTCCATAAGCAAGGTATTTCAATCACATACATCACTAAATGAGATGCAACCTAATCTATGGTCTTTGATCATAAACTAGAAAAGATTACAAATCCACAAAAAGGAGACAAGATTCAAGCTGAAATTGAAACCATTGCTGCTCTTTATTTGCTTTCTTTGAAATCAAATACATGAGAGATGTACAGAATACTTCATAAATCACCTAACAGACATGAACTATTTGCATAAAACTCAAAATGCTGTTCAATACAAGAAGAAAATGCTAAAGAATGGTCTCTCAGTGCAAAAACTGGAACCCCTTCAATGGAAGAAAGAAAGAAAGATATAGAAGAGACAGAATTCCCGGATCTATTCTGAAGATGATAGGTGTCCACTTGAAATTCATTCCTATACAACTGAGTAGCCTCTTTTTCTTTCATCCCATCTGATCTGATTTTGTTTCATCATTAATCTATAACACACTTGCAAAATATCCTTGCCCAATTATGAAATCCCTTTACTTGCCAAAATATCTGAAATCTTTATGAAATGCTGAAGGAATCAAACTTTAACTGATTTGAAATTACTTCAATTCGACCCCAACTGCATTTTTATTTTCTTTTAAGCATACCCACGTCATCATTATACTAGGAATCAATTTTGAACTTCCATACCTGAAAACGGTTGTAGGAAAGAAACTTGATAGAAAACCTCATGTAGCTCAAACTGACTGATACCTGTGCAAAAACTAACTCCAGAATCTGAAAGTTCACCTTCTCTCGATTCCGACGATATATAACATCATGTATTTTTCTTTTCAAAAATGCCTTGAATCACATTTTGAAAATCACTCCTCTGCTAAGAGTGTTCAGGTCTGTAACTTTGATTTAAAAAAAAAAAAAATCAAAAATCTAAATTAATCCAAAGTTCAGACTTCTATTAAAAGCCCTTTGATTTTAAAACTCATTCACGTACAAACCTCTTTTTTAGAAAATAAATAAAAACTATTTTTGCATTCATCAAATTCTCTCCTATCCTTTGAATCTAGGGTCAAATCTCTATTAACCGGGTGACACGTGTCACTCCTTGATTGGTTCAGGCTTCTACAACCAGGCACCACATCATCGCTCACTAGTCCTACCACCTCAGCATCGCTACCTCACCATGGTAACCTCCTTGCATCTTCTCCATGGCGACACAACGATGATCGTCAGATTGATCCACGTGTTGACATCTTGAGCTTCATCGCCACATCAACGTGCTAGCATCTTTAATTAAAATTTTGCTACTTGTCTCGCACTGACATCACACAAGTCAGCTTCATGGGTCCCACTTACAAACTGCAACCTTTCTAAGAGCTCTCACTCAAATTCATATTGAGATATGTGTTGATTTGTATTTAAACATATCATGATTTCACCCACGGGGCATGTGGGATAAAACATCAGAATCATTTTCCTACGCTTCCCTCTTTCTATATCGCGTGCGAGCCTTGTGCCTGCAGATATGTTTTTGGTGGTATTGTGTCTCTGTATTTGCTGCTTCTATGCGTGGGGTCTCTCATGCTCTTAATGCCTTGGCCATTCCTAGTGCTAGATTTTTATTGCGTGGGCTGATATTTATTGCATGACGTCTTTTCTATCTATAGCTTGTGTCTATATTATAGCGTGGAATTGCTTAATCTACTTGCGTGATGGATCTTTTATGGTGCAGGTATGTGGGTCTTCTTTCAATGTCCCCTGCGGCTTTTCATGTCCATCTTACCTCTTGGTCGGGCTGCTCTTTTCTCAGCATTGGCATGGTATTTTTCCTTTCCATGCAACGTCTTTCTTGACCAGTGGCTTGACTAATCTGTTTTAAAGCGTTAAGAATCTTCTTTCTCTTATTCAATGGGGTGGGCAACTTTGCAACTCTCCTTGCCCTATGGTTGGATATCTTCATTCTTTTAATAAAGATCAAATTGTAGAGGTCTGACTTTGACTCTCAGGAACAACAGTGATCTTGGCCTGTTGAGCGTCTTTCACTCAAGGAAATTAGACTCTCGGGTCTAAAACAATGGAGTCTTAAAAATAAAATAATTTATAGTTTAAACTAGCATATTCTA
Source organism: Cupressus sempervirens (assembly GCA_028749045.1). NCBI lineage: Eukaryota > Viridiplantae > Streptophyta > Pinopsida > Cupressales > Cupressaceae > Cupressus > Cupressus sempervirens. The sequence continues at coordinate 518,885,857 of CM053784.1, read as the reverse complement.
AAGATATTCTATGTTGCCCTCTTAGTCAACTCCCTCTTCCTCACATACACGGCTTTTCAATTTGAGGAAAATATCAATTTGGCACATGAACTTTGAACCTCCTTCAATTATCACTTTCATAAGTGTTGTCCCTTTATCAATGAACTTAAATGGATCTGTTAAATTACCAAAGAAATCTCTATCTTTATCTTGATCACCATTTCCTATAAAGCCCGATCATTTTGACAAGATCAGTCGGACCCTTAAGTGGGTCCGGCTAAAATTTTTTTTCACTTCTGGACAACTGAAAAATCCAAACTAATCCACTGACCTTTTAATATCCACTACAATTTATTTCAATCATCAATTGATCATTAAAATCTCATCTTATCATTTTTGCAACTGGTCAAACTAGTGCCAGCAGGTCCGTTGACTGCCTTTGAGAACTGATTCGAACAACTGACCCGGCTCTAGAAACTAGCACACTGAATTCTCTATTCTACACATTCTCAGCCTGTCAAATCTCATCTCATGACGAATTTGGGGTCAAAAGATATTCGTTGTCAAAGTTTCCTGCTCAGAATTAACTGCAAATAAACATGTCAAAAAACAACAAATTGGGCTCGGAATTGACCTTGAAAACTGGGCAAATTAGCACATGGGAAAATGAAAACTGGGACACTCATTTTTTGTCATGAGTACATTAAGGATCTATGATTTATGCTCATGAAAAATAAAAGGGTGCAAATGGTGATCAGTCAAAGTGGGCTACTCAGAAATTTGCATATTGGACACTCTGACAGAAAGCATTTTTTGCGAATGGAATTGACCTGGAAAAGTGTGAAGATGGATTCGTCATGACTTGCAAACTGACACACTGGGACTATTTTCAGAGAACAACATAGTGGTACATTTCATTTGATCTTGCCAATCACAAATTTCAAGTTATAATGCCACGAACAGGGGTACTGACAAATCTACAAGTGCTGACACCAGTAAAAAGTCATAAATTGCGTTTGGAATCACATTTGAAAACTGATCAAACGGATTTGTCAAGACTTAAAAATTGAAACATAGGAAGTCTTTGATGTCTACCATGAAACGAAAAAAGAAATTTAGCATTTTAGTCAATTGGGTCAAAGTTATAGCACGTCAAATAGGGCTTCCCGGAATTAGGTGCAAAGTGCAAATGAATGAAAACAATAACTGACCAACTTTGAGGGATTCAAAACCTAGTCAAAAAAACTTGAAATGACTCAAAATTTGAAACATAGGTTCTCAGGTATGGACACTAGATAATCCAAAAATGGTGAATCATGAAACATTTCTAAGTGCGAGATATTTAGTTGCAAACATAGCCTTCTAACGCTGTCTGACACTTAGGGTAAAATGCAGATTTGGGAAATGCTCAAAACAGGACTTTACAAAATGACTCAGGATATCAGTTTAAAATCATGGAACACTTAGGCATGCTAAATGGAAGGTGCCAGAAGTGTTAAACACCTTAGGGGTCTCAACTGGACAGCCGGGTACAACCAGGCACATGCATTTTAAAAGTGTTTAAGGGCTTGATTTTTCAATGGTGCTCAAAATCGGGAAGGCAATTATGAGCGCCAACATTGCTCTTCCTTGGTTTTCTCTTCTTTGTCTTGTGTACCCTTTGTCATTGTTTCTCTTTGTTTCTTTCAGGGTGGTCTTTCCTCCCTCCCCTCCCCTCTTTTCTTTTCAATCTCTTGTTTTGTTCTCTCTCTCTCTCTCTTTCTCTCTCTCTCTCTCTCTCTCTCTCTCTCTCTCTCTCTCTCTCTCTCTCTCTCTCTCATTTTTCCTTTTTCTATTGTGTCTCTAGCTTGCAACTTTTTGCGTGAGGTTGTTCTTTTCTTTGTGTATTTGTTCTTCTGGTTTTTAATTTTATTAGTCTTATTATTGGAATTATTTCATTTTTAGTTATTATTTTTATTTATTATTTATTATTTTATTATATATAATAATTGCTCTCAATATATTATTTATTTATTTTATTAATTTATTATATATATATATATATTGTTTTTATATATATTAATAATATTATTTTTATAATCACTTATAAAGTTGTTATAACATATATATATACATACATACAATTTTATATATACATATATTTGCGAGTATATATGCATGCTCACATTTTTATTTTGGCCTATTTAGGGGTATCATATGCAGGGTAGAGTAATGTTTCCACCAAGAACTCATGTCAGAGATTACTCTCTAGCATCTATAACAAGGAAGCAAGAGAAACCATGGCATTAGCCACTTTATTGTTTGCTCAAGGAACCTATTGAAAAGTGATATGAGCACAATATTTCTTTAGATCATCCACCATGCATTTATAAGGGATCAATTTCTCATATTTTATCTAATATACATCATTGACTTGTTTGATTATGAGTTGTGAATCACCAAAGATGTTCAATTGATTGACTCTCCATGCAACTGCAATCTTCATGCCATTAATGAGAGCTTCATATTCTATAATATTGTTCATATAAGGAAATAGAATCTTGTATGCCTTAGTAAGTGAATACCTATGTGGTGTTATGAACAATAACCCAACACCAGATCTTATTGTGTGAAGAAACCATCAAAGAACATCACTCGAGTTTGATGTGTGAGTGTTAAAATTGATTCATTAGGAAAATCAATGTTCATTGGGAGAAGACTCTGTATCAGTGCATCTGCTAGCTGATCAACAATCACTTATCCCTTAATAGCCTTTCATTCAACATACTGAATGTCAAAATCACTTAGTATCATGACCCATTTAGCCATCCTTCCTGTTAGAGCTTCTTTGTTGAGTAAGTACTTTAGTGGATCAATTTTAGCAATCAATCATGTAGTATGGGCAAGCATGTAGTGTCTCAACTTTTGGGAAGCAAAGATGACTCTCAAGTAGGCCTTCTCAATGATACTATAATTATTTTTATAAGAGATGAGTGTGTGACTCAGATAGTAGATGGCTCTTTCCTTGTTGTCATTATCCTCTCAAGCTAGCAAGATACCCAAAGATGTCTCTATTGCTAAGATATATAGAATAAGAGGCTTCCTATGAATATGAGGCATCAAGATCAGTGGATTAGCAAGGTATTGTTTTATCTATGTGAGACTCTAATCACAATCTTGGCTCTAGTTATGTTTGACACCTCTATGTAGAGTCTTGATAAAAGGTTGTGACCTATTTGCCAGCTGTGAGGTGAATCTACAAATGGATTGGAGTCTTCCTTGTAAGACTCTCATCTAGCTAATATTATGAGGTGGAGGCATGTCTATGATTTCTTGAACTTTCTTTCGATCTACCTTGATTCCTTTTGTAGACACAATGTAACCAAGTAGTTTCCTAGATGTTACACTAAATGCACATTTCCAGAATTGACTCTGAGACTAAATTTCTCCATGCAATCCAGGATAGGTCCCAAATCTTGAAGGTGAGTGTGGCATTTTGGGCTCTTAACCAAAGTGTCATCAACATATTCTTCCACTTTTTTATGCATCATGCCATGAAAAATTGTAGTAACTACCCTTTGATATGTAGCACCAACATTTTTTAGACCAAATGGCATCATGTTACAACAGAAAGTTCCCCATGCACAAGTGAAAGTAGTCTTTTCCTAATCTTCTGGCACAATTTTGATCTTATTATAACCAAAAAAACCATCCATGAGTGAGTACATCTCATATCCTATCATCGTGTGCACTATCATACCAATGTTAGGAAGTGGAAAATCATCCTTTGAACATGCTAAGTTTAGATCTCAAAAATCATTACAGACTTTGATAGATTTTTTGTGCTTGGAGACTAGAACAATGTTTGATATCTATTCAATATAATCAATGGTGCAGATGAAACCAACTTTCAGAAGCTTCTCCAATTCAAATTTGACAAGAAATGCAACATGAGGATGCATTTTCCTATGTTTCTATTTGACTAGTTTAACTCCTGGTGCAATAAACAAGTGATGCATAATGAGATCAGGATCTAATTTTGGCATGTCTAAGTATTTCCACACAAAGTTTATCTTTTTCTCTTGGAAGAAGGCAATGAATTCCTCTTTTTCTTGTGGAGATAGCGACTATGTAAGATATATCATGTGAGGATATTCTTCTATTCCCAAGTTGATTGGTTGTATTAGCTCTATCAATGTTGATGATCTTTCTTGAAAATGACTAGGAAGTGCATCAAATATCTCATCCATGGGCACATCAGAGAGGTTTTCACCCTTGGATATGTATTTTATTTTTATTTTTTAGGTTTTGACACTACCACAATGTGTTTTTCACCATTCTACATTTTATTTCTTTTCTTTTTGACTGTATGACTATGATATTTAATGTCAACTTTAGTCATGTCGACACTTTGTTCACTGGTGGAAGATGTTACTGGTTTGACACCGTTTAAGTAGTAGGAAAGAGCATAGTCATTTTGGAATGTGAGGCTTCACTAGATGCATTGGAACTCTAGTCTATGGGCTCAAGATAGGTGAGTGAAAGAGATGTGGCCAGCTTGATTGTGTTCATAGTATAATCATTAAATGCTTGGATGAGAAATTTCAGACCTAGAGCAGCTTTGTTAACAAGTTTATTTGAATTCCTTTGAGTATTAACATTGTCAATTAAGGACTCAAGGACACTAGTTGGATAGGACTCATCTAACATAACCCTATATGATTCACCTACTTTGAGAGAGAGTTGAATTCATCCTCTCGAGAATCTATACTACATGGAGACAAATTGTAAAGTTCCCCAATAGTGATAGGAACAAACTCTCCTTAATCATCTAGATTTTTACAAAGGTACTCAATGTGTAATGCATTACTAGACTCTCCTTTTTCTTGTTGGGTATGATGTGAACTAGTAGTATCCTAAAAAGAATCACTATCATTGTCCATGGCACTAACACATGGTACAAAGTCATCTGGTTCTGCAAAGAATTTAGCTAGATCATTAGGAATTGGATAAGGATAAGGATCCTCATCATCAACATTGTTTTCATGGTCATTAGGCTATTGCTCATGTTTAGATGAACTCTTAGGTTTTGGTATGAATTTTTTACTCCCTAGATGGAAGGTAATCTTCTTGAAGCCTAGACCAGATGTGTCTCGATTCCTTCTAGCTATCAATTTGATAGCATTAGTTAGACCATTTTTTTTGCATCCAATAGGATCGGTTCCCTTGTATCCAAAGTGTTTCATGAGTCTAAGACTTGGACATACTTCTCAAGAGTAATTTCATGGGACTTCTTAGTGAGGTCAACTAGAGTTTCCTCTTTGTAGATCCATGTAGTAGTAGCTCTATTTTCACTTCTTCCTCAAGAGGAAAAATAGCTTTGACAAAAGTACCATAAAACTTAGTTTGAGGTGTCAACACAAAAGGTTTCTTTGCCTCAGATGGTCTCCCACAATGACAAGGAGACTCAGGAATAAATGTTAGAGATAGAACTGGTTCAATGTGATATTCACCCATTCTAGTTTCCTTTAGCTTGAGTGACTACTCAATTTGCTTTAGCTTGTTATCATGATAGTCTGTAGATTCCCTATTAGTAGGCACAACATTTTTAGTAGATTTTAGCATGTTATAGGTATAGCAAGTACTTGTAAGTATGGTGACTTCAGATCCATGAAATGGGAATTTTATGCATTGATGGTATGTGGATGGCATAACACATATCTCATGTATCCATGGTCTTCTTAGTAAAATATTGTAAGCCAAGGGAATGTTGAGAACCTAGCAGGTGACATCCTTTTCCACAAGACCAAAACAGAGAAACAACTTCACCAAACCTAAAGATTTTTTCTTGACTTCATCATACTCTTTGATAGTGATCTTGCGACAAGGATCAATGAACTCTTCAAAATAGTCCCATTGTCTAAGAAAAGTTGTAGAGACAATGTTTAAACTAGAACCATTATCGATGAGCACATAATGGACACATTTTTGGTGTAGCATGACCTTAATGTGTAGAGGTTGATTATGTGGATGACTTAGTGAATTGTCATCCTTCTCAGAGAAGGACATATAGTAAGGTGAGGTCAAATGACCTACCATAGATTGGAACCTTTCAAGATCAAGATCATGAGGTATGTTTTCCTTAGTGAGGGCTTTGTTGAGAATATATCTATGAGTAGGCAAGATTTTGAGCAGCTCAAAGATTGTGATTTGAGCATTAGTTTTTTGTAACTAATCAAGGATACTATAGCTAGTAGCTGCAAAAGTTGTTGCAATTTTTGTTCCTTTGCAAGAAGGAACAGCAAGATGTTTTTCTTGGTGTTGTTTGAAATTAGGAGTAGAAGGCACAGGGCCTTTGAGTACCAACTTGTCATGAGAATGTGTAACAACATTAGCACAAGATTGCAATGGTTCATTGCTAGATGTATTTGAAGAAGGGACCCTTAAGACAAATGGTGTCTTACATTTAGGTTTTTCTTATTTACCCTTAATGGTAATGGCATCATAGTACTCAACATCCATGGGTTAAACAATGTGGACTATCTAATCTTCATCATTAGAGTACGTATAGTTGATTTTGTTATGAGATTTTTGTTGTGAAGTTTCTCCTTTTTTATAAGATGGGAATGGATCTTTGAAATCCATGTGATCTGAGTTTTTGTTATGTTTGTCCACAAAAATGTTACCATCATCAATCAAGTCTTGGACTTTATGATGCAATTTTATGTAGTTTCTAGTTTTGTGACCCTTGTTTTGGTGATATTTATAAAATATAGTTTCATTCTACCATAGTGGTCATGGTTGTGGATCTTAAGGATGAGAGTTGTCCAATGGAGAAATGAGCTTGTTCTGTGACAAGGTTTTATAGACCACATCTAAATGTTCACCAAAAGGTGTATATTGTCATTTTAGGTGTGAGACCCAAGAGGTGTTCTTCAATTTGTTTCCAAATATCTTATTGTAAGAAGGAGGTATCTTAATATTCTTGTTTGCTTTGAGATTGTCTATAAGATTAAAGGATGCCTTAGCAAGTTTAGGAGTGATCTTGTCAACAACCCCATCATGTACAACCTCTCAATTTTTTTTCACATACTTGGGTTTATCCTTGTTAGAGGTGGATCCTTTTTTTATGTCCTTTCGAAGGGTAAGTTAACCCTTTTTTACCATGAATTCCTCTATATGGATAACTTGTGTACCATGTCTTTGAAGGTGTGTGGACCTTGAAGTTGAAATCTATAGCCAAAATTGGGTAGGAGGTTATCAATGAAGATATTAAACTTGTTTGTTTTAGTAATCTTTTGTGAATATTTGGTGTAAAGTTGTCTCCATATCTGAAGGAATGTGAGGAAAGGTTCCTCAACTTTCCGTAGATGTTAACCAGGTGTTGTATGTTGTGAGAGTACTTTTCAACAAATAGGTTAGCAATCTTGTCAAACATTTTGATACTAGTAGGCAAGTGTGAAACCCACTCCATAGCTTGACCACCTAGACCTCTTGGGAATAGATGCATGAGATATGTCTAATTATGCATAAATTCCATAGACAAGGCCCCAAATTCCTATGAATGATCTTGGGGATTGGTAGTTCCAAAGTATTTTTTGTACTTAGGTAACTCAACTCCTCTTGGAAAATGAGGCATGTCTATACTCTTGTCAAATGGGAATGGACAACAAGCGTCTAAGGTGTATGCTTTTGCAAGTTTTTCTTTATCATGCATCATTTGGGCTAGTTGGTCTTGCATGATCTTTAGCTATTTTTGCAATTTGGAAGTTTTAGTTTCCTTTTTAGGTGCAATGATGGTTTCCATGTTAAAGTGATGAGGTAGCTTAGCCTCCTTTTGGGAAAGTTTGTGAAAGTATTTCTCTTTCTCTTTGTTAAGCAAGATTTCCATGACCTTCTGGAATGTTTTTTCCTTATGGCACATTTTGGTGTGTTCAAGGAGTATTTATACCTCTTCCTCATTCTCATCAATAAAGAGAGGCTCCTTATGCCATCAGGTCTATCTTGATCTTGGTCTCTACTATGTTCACCATGTTTAGGTTCATGATCAACCATTGTAGGAATGTGAATGGTTTTAGTATGGTTTTATTAGAAAGGTCCTCTAAATAAGAATTTAGTTATGTTGTTTGGAGATGTAGGACCTTTTCTAGATTTGGGATCCTCTTGATACAAGGGGTTCCTAGTTTGTTGTAAGTTGATAGAGAACATTCTTTGGACATGAGGTGATCTAATAGGTAAAGGAGATCATGAAGACTCCTCACTAGATGAGCTAGACATAGACCATGTATGAGATGGAAAGTGTAATACCCCAAAAATGGGTCATTGCCATTATACCAATTCTGGTCTATCCTGACCAATCCTAAGACCTATTCTAGTAGGCAATTCTTATTCTACTGTTTGCTACTTGGCTTAATTGTCAAATGTAGAAAACCCTAAATCTGCATTCATTAGACTCTTTATTTAATTCCTAAAAATTATTGACTCATATTAGTCACATTAAAACCAATTGATTAATATTTAATTTAATTTAAAGTATTTATACCTTAATTAAATTAAATTATATCCTAAGGCTAATGTACTAAGGAATTAAATTTATTCAATTTAATAAATATGCCTATTCTAATTAATTGAATAAAATTATTTAATTAAATAGAAAAGGTATTTATGAGTCATCACACTTAGATCAGAAATAGTTCACTTCACCTGCACAAGGAAGTTTCCATCTTAACTGAATCTTTTCTTTAATCCTGACCGTTGACCTAAGTTGATCTCACCCATTGATGGATTTGAGGAATTCTATTTAAGGGACTCATAATTCCTCACTAAGGAAGTTGAATTGAACTGATATCAAATTGCTGTTGAAATTCATACTCACTTAGCTAATATATTTGCACACATTTATGTTCCTAGCTTAAGCTCATTTAGTTTAAATATGCATATGCTTAATCTAGTTTCTTTTACATGTTTTTTAGATTAAGTGCATATCTCATTTTAGATTACATTGTATTCTCACATAGATTAGTTGTATATCAAATCCTTCATTCTTAGAGGGTTTGGTTGCCTAGGCCTCATCTTCAAGGATATTAAATAGGAAAAATCCCTTTAGATAGGAGGCAATGGGTCACATTGTTGAGCATTCTATATGAACAATTCAATGTTCATTTCAAGATGACTTCCTAGGTAATGACCATGTTGAAGTGTGTGTGAGGTTTAGAGGCCTACATTTCATACATATATTTTTGGCACCCATTGTGGGGCTGAAGAAATACATTTCTCAAGCCTCACTTGCATTTTTTAATGTTATTTTAGTGTTCTATCCATACTGTTCCATAGCAGTACTCAAAACTTTGTCTGAGACATTCCATTTTTGTGCGAGGATTTGAAGGTTCTCGCACGAAGTTTTATACTATATTGTGCAAAAAAGTGTCCCATTGTGAAAGTCGTCATGTGACACATCATTTTCTCACGCGACTCGATGAAAGTTTCACACAACCTTGAACAAGATTTCACGCAAAAAATTTGTAACAACAAGTTCAATTTCAGCATTTTTCAGCATTTTGTCCATTCAATTTTGCTGATGTGTTTTTCTTGGAATCTGTGTTGTTATGTTTCTCTAATTTTTTGTAGCTTAACTATTGTCTGTAGGACATTTTGACAAAGATTCCTTATAAAACTCACTCAAATAGAAACTGACCTGTGTTTGCAAGACGATTGGCAAAGATACATTTGACAAGACCACTTTTAAAACCCATAAAATAATGTGTCTTATTTATTTCTTTCAACACATAGATTAATTAGGGCTTGTGAACTTCTTAGGGTGCAAGATGGAAGAATATGGGATTATGCTCTTCACCACTTGGAGGTCATGACCAAGGGTGAATCAAAAACCTAGATGCTTTCAAAAGATGACATTCTGAGGAAGGCAAGCAGCTTAGTGGTTCTTCAGTTCTTATTCTTTTCTATGATGAGATGATGGTTTATTTTTGAATGGAATCAAAATGTTTAGGAAGAATGAGTCTAGATTGATTAAGCTAAGTGGGTAATTAAACTATTTTTCATGATTGGGTGAGAAAGTAAGGTAGAGGAGTATGCTCTTTCCCCTTGAGGGAAATCAAAAACTCTGACCCTTGTGATCAAACTACCAATCCAAGTCAATCCTTTAGAGGGCCTACTGGAGTGATCCAACCTCTGAGAATGACCCAAGTGAGGACACTCCTTTCACTAGAGATTCCAACTCACTATAATCAAGATTCTTTGTAGAGAAAAATACTCCAAAGCTAGATTAATTTCTTTCCCTTGATTCTTGATATCGCATATCAAGGGGAAGCTCTATCTGTGCACTAGTCGGCACCAGCCCCTAGCTTGCTAAGAAAGTAGTGTGCACTTTTAGATGTTGGTGTGGGCATCTGGTCTCAACTCCACTTGTAGAGCCACTAGAAATTAATGCGAATGGAAGCCAAGTAAAAACCTTATAGTTAGAAGGCACCCGGTTTAACTCTGAAAGGAGGCATAATCTTTGTGCAAGGAGGGGGAAGAATCTCTCCTACAGAACTCACCATAGGCATGCTACTAGATGTTTGAAGGTGGTATATGCACTCATCCCCTACCACAAGAGTGCTCGTTCAACATATACTATTGAGTCCTTTGAATATACCAAAAACATGGGCGCCCTCTAGGGGGTGACACGACTGTGTGAGATACACGCATGTGCATAAGATGTGGGACAAAGGTTTTTCCTTCTCTACCATTTTATACTTCTAGGGATAAAGTGTGTTTGTTATCAATTCTTCAACATGTCTAAATTTCCTCAAATGGACTAAGAGTCAAGACTCCCTTGTCCCTATAAGTTGCTTTGTCCTTACTTGGATTGTATTCAACTACTTCTTGTTTCCCACTGTCTTATTTAAACACTTTATTTTTGTTGAAACTCAAACATCTATCCAAACAATTTTCATAGTTAACCTTGTTGTCTATTCAACAAATTAGTCCAACTAGCCTATCAATCTATCCAAAAAATTAAGAAATCTCTTTGAAATCAAACGCTTTTGTCAATCTGATCTTGATTTTCATGCACAGACTTGTATTTTCTCACATGAGAATAATTTTTTTTGTGCGAGACGGTCTAGGTCTTTGCATGAATTCTTGCATATACACATGCAAGATCTTTCCAACTATCTTTTTTGTCCTGTCACTTCTTCGGATGAGTCAAAGAAAGTCATCGCACAAATTTAAATCACTATTCTGAGTCTTTGCACAATTTGGTAAACTTTCTTGTGTAGCTCATAGAGAATCTTCACCTAAGATGTTTTTCTAAGATTGTTAAATCAACTTATTTGACCAATCTATGACCTATATTCAATCTATTTCCTACATTAAGTTGTGTATCCTTCATCTAAAAATAGTCCCAAATAGCGACACTTTGTTTAGCTGAAGACTTGTGTCTTGTGCTTTGACTAGTCTCGTCTCTGAAGTTGTCTTCACCCTCATTCTTTAGTGCTCATCATGATTTGAGCTACACTAGTCATAACCTTTGGCTATTCTAGCCTCTAAATCAGACTATTTGTGCCTTAGCATAGAGTATTCTTACTTTATCCTTTTTTTTTGGAGACTTAGTCCTAGTATAGTGCTTGTCCAAGTGTTTCTTCTCTTTGCCCTTGTCTATGATTGTCAAAAAAAGGAGTGGTAACATGTTTTATTCTCTTAGGTGAGGTCATGATAGAGGTCGTAATCATGGAAGAGGTCACTTACCTTTTGTTACATAGTTTGCATCTAATTCATCTAGTGAGGCATCTTCACAATCTCCCTCACCTGTCAGGTCACTTTGAGTTCAGTGAGCATTTTCCATAAACCTGCAACAAACTAGGAATCCTTTATATGTAGAGGATACTAAGATAGGTAGAGGTCCCATATCTCCAAACATGATGTCTAACTTCCTTTTCAAAGGACCTTTTGAAACACAACATATTGAAACTAAACACATTCCTACAAAGACTAATCATGAACTTGAACATGGTAGTCACAATAGACATCAAGAACCACCTAGGAATGACAAAGAGAAAGAGAAAGACCATGATAGTGATGAGGAATAGGAAGATGTGGAAATACTCCCTAAACACATAGGAAAATGTCAAAGAGACAAAAACTTTCAAAAGGTCATGGGAATCCTACTCAACAAAGAGAAAGAAAAGTACTTTCTTAAACTTGCCCAAGAGGGAGCTAAGCTACCCTCTCATTTCAATGTGGAAACCATTATCATGCTTAAACAAGAAACTAAGAGTTCCAAACTCCAAAAAAAATTGAAAATTATGCAAGACCAACTAGCTCAAATAATGCATGAGAATGAGAAACCCATGAAAATGTACACATTAGATACTCTTTGTCCATTTCCATTTGACAAGAGCTTAAACATGCCTCCTTTCCCACGAGGTGTAGAGCTACCTAAGTACAACAAGTACTTTGGCACCACTAATCCCCAAGATCACTTATGGGAGTTTGGTACCTTGTCTATGGAGTTTATACATGATCAAACATACCTCATGCATTTATTCCCTAGGAGCCTAGGTGGTCAGGCTTTGGAGTGGTTCTCACATTTACCTCTCCGTATTAAGATGTTTGATGAAATTACCAACTTATTTGTCCAGCAATATTCTCATAACATACAACACCCTATCAACATTTTAGATCTATGAAACCTTCAGCAAAAAGTTAGAGAACCTTTTCTCACATTCCTCCAATAGCAGAGAAAACTTTACACTAAGTATTCATGCAAAATTCTAGAAATAAAAAAGTTTGACATCTTCATTGATAATCTTCTACCTGATTTCAGATACAGAGTCCAACTTCAAGGTCCACATACCTTTGAAGACATGATTACATAGGCTATCTGCATCAAGGAATATATGGTCAAGAAAGGTGAACTCACTCTTTAGAAGGACACAAAACAAGGTTCCACTTCCAACAGGGATAAAACCAAACATATCAACAAAAACTAAGAAATCATACATGATGGAGTTGTTGACAATGTCACCCCAAACCTGCTAAGGTAGAATTTAATCTCACAGATGGCCTCAAAGTGGCCAAAAATACTAAGAAACCTCCTTTTGACAACAAGACATCTAGGAACAAACCAAGAAACTCATGGGCCACATGCCTTGAGCGAGATTATACACCCTTGGGTGAACCTTTGGATGTGGTTTACAAAACATTGCTATAGCACAAGCTTATTTCACCAATGGAGAATCCTCATCCCTATGATCCACAACCATGTCCACCATGGTGGAATGAAACTTCATTCTGTAAGTATCACCAAAATAAGGGACACAAAACTAGCAACTACATAAACTTGTGCCATAAAGTCCAGGACATGATTGATGCTAGTGAACTTGTGGTAGATGGACATAACAAAAACTTGGATCACAAGGCATTGAAAGAGCTTTTCCCAGCCTATGAAAAAGGAGAGACTTTGAAACCAAAATCCAATAACAAGGTCAACTATGCATATTCCAATGATGACAATGCGATCAACATGGTTGAACCTGTGGATTCTGAATACTACAATGTCATTACCATTAAGGGCAAACAAGATAAGGAAAAACCCAAGACACCATTTGGCTTGAGGGGCCCTACTTCCAACACAATGGATAACAAACCCTCACAACACTGTGCTAATGCTATTACTCACTCTTGTTCCAATTTGGTGCTCAAAGGCCCTATACCTTCTACTTTTGATCTCGAACAACACAAAGACAAAGCCCTTGCTAGTCCATCTAAAAAAGGTGCAAAACCCACAATGAACTCAATAGAAACTAGTTATAGTGTTCTCGATCAACCAAAATGAACTAATGCTCATATTTCCATCTTTGAGCTACTTAAAATCTCACTTGCTCACAGGAAGATTCTAGATAAAGCCCTCACTGAGGAAAATGTTCCTCAAGATCTTGATCCTAAGCAATTTCAATCCATGGTAGGTCACCTAACCTCACCTTATCTTATGACCTTCTTTAAGGAGGATGATAGCTCGCTGAGTCACCCACACAATCAACCTCTGCACATCAAGGTTATGATCCATCAAACACATGTTCATTGGGTACTCATCGATAATAGTGCTGGCCTGAATATTGTCTCTGTTTCTCTACTTAGACATTTAAATTATTCTGAGGACTCTATTGATCCTCAACTTAAGATCACCATCAAAGCATATGAAAAAGTGGAATGAAAGTCCCTAGATCTTGTGGTCTTACCCATTCATGTCGGTCTTGTAGAAAGGGATGCAAGCTATCAAGTGCTAGACGTTCCCTTGGCTTACAAACTTTTTGTAAGGACAACCATGGATACATGAGATGTGCATTGTGACATCCACATATAACCAATGCATCAAGTTCCCATTTCATGGTTCTAAAGTTACTATTCCTACCACTACTAGCTATACCTACAATATTCTCAAAGCTGTTAAAAATTTCATCCCTACTAACCATGAACCCATTGATTATTATGACAATAAGATGAAACAAATCGAGTAGTCATTCAAACTGAAAGAAACTGGCATGGGAGAGTATCATATTGAACCAGTGTTGTCATTAACATCTCTCCTAGAATCTCCTCGACATTATGGGAGACCCTCAGAGGAAAAGAAGCCATTCATTCTAACACCTTAGACCAAGTACAATGACACTTTTGTCAAGGCTATAGTTCCCTTAGAGGATGAAATTGAAAATAGAGCCATTGTTGCATGGCTTTATAGAGAAGAGGCTCCAATAGACTTAATAGAGCAAGCTCGAGAAATCACTCCTGAGAAATATGGGCTTGGTCTTAGGCTTATGAAGCATTTTGGTTACAAGGGAACTGGCCCTATTGGATGCAATAACAATGACCTAATTGATCCTATCAAAGAAACAACTCAAAGCAACAGTGATAGAACTAGGCTAGGATTTAAGAAATTTCCTTTCCATTTGGGATCTAATAAATTCATACCAAAACTTGAGAGTTCATCTAGAAATGAGTCAGAAGTTGAGTTAGATACTCGAGAGGAACAATCTAATGATGAGGATTCCTATCCTCATCATATTCCTCGTGATCTCACTAAATTATTTGCTGAGCCAAATGACTTTGTGCCACATGTTAGCACTGTGGATGATACCAGTGATTCTTTTGAGGACAATATTGAGCAACTCAAACATCATTCAGAAAAGGGAGATTCTAGTTAGTCATTATGTATTGAGTATCTGTGTAAGAACCCAGATGATGAACGTGAGTATGTCACTCTCACTATTGAGGAGTTCTATAGTCTCTCACCATGTAGCATTGATTAAAAGGAGTATGAGTTTGACTCTCTTTTAGAAGTGACTACTAATAAAGACATTGACCAAGTGCATGTCTATGAAAACCAAATCAAAGGGGGCGAAATGTCTAGGGTTAGGTTGGATGGGTTTGATCCAACTAGTGTCCTAGAGTCATCTATTGCTGACATTCATACTTAGAGGTATTCGAACACATCTACGGATGAAGTTTCCATAGGTCTTGAATTTCTGGTCCAAGCACTTAATGACTACTATGAATGCAATTGAACTAGCCACCACTCTCTCACTCACACATCCTGAGCTTATAGACTAGAACCCTAATGCCTCTAGCAAAGTCCCCATGTTCCAGAATGACTATACTCTCACCTGCTACCTAAACATTATCGAACCTGTAACATCTTCCACCAATGAGAAAAGTGTCAACATGACTAAGGCTAACATCAAATATCTAAGTCATACAATTAAAATGAAAAAATGAAAAAGGTTTGATGGTGAAAACCACATTATGGTAGTATCAAAACCCAAAAAAGTAAAAATGAAAGATGTATCCAAGGGTGAAAACCTATCTAAGGTGCCCGTGGATGAGATATTTGATGTTTTTCCAAGTCACTTTTAGGAGAGATCATCTGTGTTTATAGAACCAACACAGCCAATTAATCTGGGCATAGAAGAACAACATCATATGATACATCTGGCACAGTCATTGTCACCTAAAGAAAAGGAAGAATTCATTTCCTTTTCCAAATAAAAGAAGATCAATTTTTCTTGGACATAATTTGACATGCCAAGATTGGATCCTAATCTTATCATGCATCACTTGTCCATAGCACTAGGCATCAAACCAGTTAAACAAAAACTTTGAAAAATGCATCCTCATGTTGTGTTGCCCATCAAAGTGGAACTAGAGAAACTTCTAAAAACTGGTTTCACCTACATAATTGATTATGCTGAATCAATATCCAATATTGTTCCAATCTCCAAGCATGATAAATCCATCAGGGTTTGTACCATAGTAACGAGAATCGCCCAAAAATTGCCTGAATCAGCGATTTCACGACTAGGTTCATGCTGGGCGATTTTTTTTGCATCGTGAATCAGTGTAGCCGATTTCTGGGCCATAAATCGCCTGAATCACTGATTCAGACGATTCATGTAAAAATCACCAAAAATCGCCTTTAAAATCGGCCATGAATCACCCACGGCATGTAAAAAGGGAAGTTGAAATTTTTTTAAAAATCACTTATTTTTTTCACTTTGTTTTTGACCTATTCTCTTTGTTATAACCCTAAAGGGCCTTCTATTTGTTAAGCATGAGTAGAAGAGAGGAAAAGTGAGAGAGAAGAAGAGAAAAGAAAAGCCATAGGTTTCTAACCAGCAAGAAGGAGGAGCACCAAAGAGATCAGCAGGCCATTTGGGGAGCCCATCAATTGCTTTGGGAGCATTAAGGAGCTAATATCAACACTCCTCAACTCATTTGCAAGAGGTAAGTGCTTTTTTTTTTTTTGCATGTTAGTGTATTATGTATTTTTTGTTAAATTTTTAGTGTATTATGCATTTTTTTGTTAAATTTCTATAGTTTTAAAGAATTTAAGTGTAAATCTTGAATGTTCTTTATTTTTACTAAGTTGCAAGCTAGGGTTTGTTGTTTTCTAATTTTTATTAGCTTCAAACTTTGATATTTTACATAAAAAAAATTATTGCAGCAGCCTTTGCTCTCATTTTTCGCAAATTCCAATGGGTAAAAAAGATGATTGTTGGAAATATAATGAAGAGTTTCCTAGAAGAACCAAATATCAAACAAAATGAATGTTTTGTAAAGAAAAATTAACTTTCAGGGGTATTTATAGATTGAAATTCCACATTGCTACTATACCTGGACACGATGTTACAGTTTGCACTCACCAAACTCCTGAGGCAAAATGCACTTGCTTAATGGCATTAGAAAAAATTGAAAAAGACAAAGCAAATAGGAAAATGAAAGTTGAAGGGTTAAGGGGTATTGGCTCCCATGTTTCCGCATCCGCAGCCGCATCCACATCTGCATCTGCATCAGCTTCCACATCCGTAGGTTGTGTTGGAGAGGGTTCTTCTAGGCCTTCTTTTTATCCTATTTCTTTTTATCATGCTAGTGCTAGTACTAGTCGATCACATACTGAGACAGAGTCCCACACCAACCTATTGTAGCCTAGAGTGCGAAAAAATAGAATGGATAGTTACTTTGTGCCCCACACTACTCCTGGTTCCCAACCCACGCTTGAGGGCATGGGTTTGAATAAGGAGATTCACGATACTGCCAAAAAGGAGATATGAAAATTTTGGTACTTTTACAACATTCCGTTTCTTTGACATCTAAACTTTTATTTGTGATAGGGCTCCTTATTGGCAGAATATGATAGATGCGGTTGCTGTTTGTGGTCCGGGGTTTAAAGCCCCAACTGAGGCTGAGTTGAGCAGATACCTCCTCGATGAGATGGTAGAGGACATGAGGGTTGACCTCGAGGAGAATCGAAAGGAATGGATTGCAAAAGGTTGCACCATTATGACTGATGGTTGGACTGCTAGGAGGAATAGAACACTCCTTAATTTTCTTGTATCCTATGGAGGTGATTGATCATTCTACTTTCCTACATACATTGTAAATTTTAATTTGTTGAATGCTAATTCGTTAATGATCCATTTAATATTATAATTCATTTTTTTGTTACTTGTAGGATATACCATGTTTATAAAATCCATTGATGCTTTCGCACATGTGAAAAATGCCACATATTTATGTGAGGCTATTGAGGAAGTTATAGCAGAGGTGGGGGAACAAAATGTGATCCAGGTGGTGATGAATAATGCAGCAGAGAAACTTCTAAAAGCTGGTTTCACCTACATAATTGATTATGCTGAATCAATATCCAATATTGTTCCAATCTCCAAGCATGATAAATCCGTCAGGGTTTGTACCATAGTAACGAGAATCGCCCAAAAATTACCTGAATCGGTGATTTCACGACTAGATTCATGTTGGGCGATTTTTTTTGCATCGTGAATCAGTATAGCCGATTTCTGGGCCATAAATCGCCTGAATCGCTGATTCAGACGATTCATGTAAAAATTGCCAAAAATCACCTTTAAAATCGGCCATGAATCACCCACGGCATGTAAAAAGGGAAGTTGAAATTTTTTTAAAAATCACTTATTTTTTTCACTTTATTTTTGACCTATTCTCTTTGTTATAACCCTAAAGGGCCTTCTATTTGTTAAGCATGAGTAGAAGAGAGGAAAAGTGAGAGAGAAGAAGAGAAAAGAAAAGCCATAGGTTTCTAACCGGCAAGAAGGAGGAGCACCAAAGAGATCAGCAGGCCATTTGGGGAGCCCATCAATTGCTTTGGGAGCATTAAGGAGCCAATATCAACACTCCTCAACTCATTTGCAAGAGGTAAGTGCTTTTTTTTTTTTTTGCATGTTAGTGTATTATGTATTTTTTGTTAAATTTTTAGTGTATTATGCATTTTTTTTGTTAAATTTCTATAGTTTTAAAGAATTTAAGTGTAAATCTTGAATGTTCTTTATTTTTACTAAGTTGCAAGCTAGGGTTTGTTGTTTTCTAATTTTTATTAGCTTCAAACTTTGATATTTTACATAAAAAAAATTATTGCAGTAGCCTTTGCTCTCATTTTTCGCAAATTCTAATGGGTAAAAAAGATGATTGTTGGAAATATAATGAAGAGTTTCCTAGAAGAACCAAATATCAAACAAAATGAATGTTTTGTAAAGAAAAATTAACTTTCAGGGGTATTTATAGATTGAAATTCCACATTGCTGCTATACTTGGACACGATGTTACAGTTTGCACTCACCAAACTCCTGAGGCAAAATGCACTTGCTTAATGGCATTAGAAAAAATTGAAAAAGACAAAGCAAATAGGAAAAAGCAAGTTGAAGGGTTAAGGGGTATTGGCTCCCATGTTTTCGCATCCACAGCCGCATCCACATCTACATCTGCATCAGCTTCCACATTCGTAGGCTGTGTTGGAGAGGGTTCTTCTAGGCCTTCTTTTTATTCTAGTTCTTTTTCTCGTGCTAGTGCTAGTGCTAGTCGATCAAATACTGAGACAGAGTCCCACACCAACCTATTGTAGCCTAGAGTACGAAAAAATAGAATGGATAGTTACTTTGTGCCCCACACTACTCCTGGTTCCCAACCCATGCTTGAGGGCATGGGTTTGAACAAGGAGATTCACGATGCTGCCAGAAAGGAGATATGCAAATTTTGGTACTTTTACAACATTCTGTTTGAGTCTTTGACATCTAAACTTTTATTTGTGTCAGGGCTCCTTATTGGCAGAATATGATAGATGCGGTTGCTATTTGTGGTCCGGGGTTTAAAGCCCCAACTGAGGCTGAGTTGAGCGGATACCTCCTCGATGAGATGGTAGAGGACATGAGGGTTGACCTCGAGGAGAACCGAAAGGAATGGATTGCAAAAGGTTGCACCATCATGACTGATGGTTGGACTGCTAGGAGGAATAGAACACTCCTCAATTTTCTTGTATCCTATGGAGGTGATTGATCATTCTACTTTCCTACATACATTGTAAATTTTGATTTGTTGAATGCTAATTTGTTAATGATCCATTTAATATTATAATTCATTTTTTTGTTACTTGTAGGATATACCATGTTTATAAAATCTATTGATGCTTTCGCACATGTGAAAAATGCCACATATTTATGTGAGGCTATTGAGGAAGTTATAGCAGAGGTGGGGGAACAAAATGTGATCCAGGTGGTGATGAATAATGCAGCAAATTATGTTGCAGCAGGTAAACTTTTAACTTTGCAAGTTTTGAAAATAAATTTATTTGAATTTTGAAATTTGAGTTTCTAATTGACTTAAAATTGTTGTAGGTAAACTTTTGATGGAGAGGCACTCCACCATATTTTGGTCCCCTTGTGCGGCACACTGCATTGACCTCATGTTGGAGGAAATTGGCAAAGTTGAGTTTGTCAAGTCATGTATGGAAAGGGTAAAAAACATATGCAAATTCATTTATAATCATGCATTTGTCCTTAGCACAATGAGGAAGTACACAAAAGGCAAGGAGTTAGATCGCCCAGGTATCACGAGGCTTGCCTCGAATTTCATCACCTTGCAGTCCTTGTTGACATCAAGGGATGGATTGAGGAGCATGTTTGTTGGGCAAGAGTGGATTTGCTCTTCCTATGCTACGACCACTATAGGGTTAGATGTGGTGGATTGCATATTTGATGAGGATGTTTTTTGGAAACCCGCTAGAGAAATCCTTAAGGTAAATTTATTGCAATTTAACATTTAGTATTTTTCTTTTACTTTAAGTTATATTATTTTATATTTAAGTTTTGACTCAATTTTTTTGTTTTACTTTATATGTAGGTCACTGAGCCCCTTGTAGCTTTGCTACAAACTATTGATGGGGAGAAGCCATCTATGGGATACATTTATGAGGGCATGGATAGGGCCAAGGAGGCCATTAGAGCCCACTATGCAGGAGTGCAGGAGAGGTATGGCCCTATTTGGGACATCATCGATAGGAGATGGCAGAATCAGCTCCATTGACCCATCCACACAGCAACTTACTATCTGAATCCGACATTTCATTTCCATCTTGAGTTCAAGGTAGATGTAGAGGTTCTCACTGACTTATACACAGTGATTCAGAGATTGAGTAGCGATGAAAATAGCACTGCTGCGATTGTTGAGCTAGACTAGTTCAACAATAAGGAGGGGCCACTTTTCTTTGGCAGGATGGACATAAATGCTCAGACAACACTACAGCCAGGTAAAAATTAAATAATATATTCAATGTTCATGAATCTAGAATCTAGGTTCTAAACTTAAAGTTGATTATATAATGCATTAATTTTAGAGTTGTAATTTGTAAATGAGACTAATTATTTTTGTTTTTTCCTTATTTCAGATAGATGGTGGCAAATGTTTGGGGCCACAACCCAAAACCTTCAAAAAATTGCCATCCGCATTCTGAGTCAGCTGAGCAGCACTTCTGGATGTGAGTACAGTTGGTCCATGTTCGAGCACATCCACTCGAAGAGGAGAAATAGGTTGATAGTGCAAAGGTTGAATGATCTTGTCTTTGTTCAATACAACCTTTGTCTTAGGATCAGATAGATTTTGGGCACTGACTCCTCTTCGATCATTTTGGAGGAGATTGATCCAAAATCAGAGTAGATCACAGAGACCGTGGACCTAGTCTTCACTAAGGAAGATTGTGCATGGGTTGACTAGGTGGATGTAGAGGCTGAGGCTGTGGCCAGGGTAGAGGAGGCAGCTAGATCACATCCAAGCATTGGTAGACGCACATGTGCACGCATAGACACAGGCCCTAGCGACATTATTCATGAGCCCATTGCCCATGCAGGGGACATGGCTCGGCGGTCCTCTAGGACCTACCTTACACGCCTTTCTCATAGGCAAAATGGATACTCAGAGGCTGAGGTTGAGACTGCAGCAGAGCTAGAGGATGATGATGAGGATGATGAGGCTTGAGCTGGAGCCTTGTTTTTATATTTAGTTTACACTGTATAGATATTGATAGTGATACCGAATCACTGATAGACATATGTTTCAAACTTTCATGGATCTTCATCTTACATTTATACATACATTTATGATTTGATGTCTTATAGATCTTCATGATTTCATCTTATTGATTCTATGATTTGAATCATTATGATCATTTGATTTTTATTTACTTTAGCTAGCATACAATTTACATTTTAGTACATAATTATAACATAGTTACGTATGTGATGGATTTTATGTTTCATGTTTATGTATGTTAGATTCTATTTGATGATGTTATAGTGTTTTTAAGTTATATTCAATAAAGGGTGCATGAAATAAGTCTTAAATTGTTAAAATCTTTACATTTAAAAGGTTTTTTCAAATTTGCCAATTCATCACCGATTCACTGGCGATTCACCCCCAATTCACGATTCGATTAGGCCGTGTCGATTCCGATACGATTCCAATTCATGTTACTTTGGTTTGTACTAACTTCTATGATCTCAACTTGTCATATCCTAAAGATGATTTTTTTGCTTCCTAATATTGATATGATAGTGGACATGATGGCCAGTGATGAGATGTACTCA
Organism: Cupressus sempervirens; assembly: GCA_028749045.1. Taxonomy (NCBI): domain Eukaryota; kingdom Viridiplantae; phylum Streptophyta; class Pinopsida; order Cupressales; family Cupressaceae; genus Cupressus; species Cupressus sempervirens. The sequence goes on along the minus strand of CM053784.1, from coordinate 518,863,460 downwards.
CTTATGGATGGGTTTTTTGGATACAATCGGATAAAAATTGCACCAAAAGACCAAGAGAAAATGGATTTCACATGTGCATGTGGAACCTTTTGCTGGAATGTAATGCCATTTGGCTTGAAGAACACTGGTGCTACATATCAAAGGGTTGTTACTACAATTTTCCATGATATGATGCATAAGACCATGGAGGGCTATGTTGATGATACCTTGGTCAAAAGTGCTAAATGCAATACTCATCTACAAGATTTGGGACCCATCCTAGATTGTATGGAAAAATTCAATCTTTGGCTCAATCCTAAGAAATGCACATTTGGTGTCACATTAGGAAAGTTGCTGGGATACATCATCTTTGCAAATGGAATTGAGGTGGATCTGAAGAAAGTACAAGTAATAATGGACATAGGTTTATCTATTCATAGGTTTATCTCATAGTTGACAGATAGATCAAAACCCTTCACAAAGACCTTACATAAGGGTGTGAAATTCAGAAAAGCTTAACATAGATCAAACAATATCTTGTCAATCCACCAATCCTGATGCCTCCTATCCATGGGAAGCCTTTTCTTTTATACATTCCAGCAACTAAAACATCTCTAGGAATCCTATTGGCATAGGAAGACAATGACAACAAAGAAAGAGTTATTTTCTACTTGAGCCGGACACTGATCTCTTATGAGAAGAACTATAGCATTATTGAGAAAGCTTGCTCGGCAATTGTCTTTGCTTCCTAGAAGTTAAGAAACTACATGCTTGCCCACACTATGTGGATCATGGCTAAAATAGATACACTAAAGTACTTTCTCAGTAAGGAAACTCTCATAAGAAGATTGGCTAAATGGGTTATGATACTCAGTGAGTTTGACATCCAATACGTTGAACGCAAGGCTATCAAGGGATAGGTGATTTTGGATCAACTGGTCGATGCACCCATGCAGAGTCTCCTGCCAATGAACATTGATTTCCTAGATGAGTCAATTCTAACACTCACACACCAAACATGGGTCATGTTCTTCGATGGGTCCTTCACACAACAAGGATCAGGTGCTAGATTACTCTTCATTACACCATAAAGATATTCATTGCCCAAAGCATACAAGATTTTGTTTACTTGTACAAAAAAAATTGCTGAATATGAGGCTTTGATCAATGGCATGAAAATTGTAGCTGAATGGAGAGTGGATCAGTTAGACATCTATGGTGACTCTCAACTTGTCATCAATTAGGTTAATGATGTATATCAAACAAAGGATGAAAAACTAATTCCTTACAAGTGCATGGTTGATGACTTGAAGAAGTATTTTGTGCACATTACCTTCCAGCAAGTTCCACGAGTCGATAATAAAGTGGCTAAAGCCATGGCTACTTTGGCCTCCCTACTATAGAGGCTTGAAAGTGACCTCCGACATGAGTTCTTGGTGGAAGCATTACACTACCCAGCCTATGTAACCCCTACTTCTAGGATGATATGTTCTATTGTAGGAGAAGAATAATCATGATACCATCACATTTATTCTTATCTCCAGAATCAAACCATTCCAAAAGGTCTAACCTAGAATGAGAAATGTTACCTAATCTGTAATACTTTGCATTATGCCATTGTTGCTAATGATCTATATAGGAGAGGTCTCAATCGAACACTCCTTAGGTGTTTAGAACCCAAAGAGTCCAAACACACACTAATTGATGTTCACAAGGGCATTTGTAGATCTCACTCAAATGGCTTGACACTAGCTTACAAACTCCTTAGAGCTGGTTACTATTGGTCTAAAATGGAGCAAGAACCTATCAAGTATGCTAGATCCTACAAGTAGTGTCAGTTACATGGGAATCTAATCCACGGTCCAGCTAGAGAGTTGATTCCATCTACTGCAACATGGCCATTTCAACAATGGGCCTTTGGCTTGGTGGGATAGATCCACCCAACCTCTTCTAATGGACATAAGTTCATTATCATGGATACGGATTACTTCACAAAGTGGGTAGAGGCAATACCTCTCATAGTTGCTGATGGCAAAAGTGTAGCACTTTTTATCACAAACTACATCATCTGTAGATATGGTGTACCATCCTCAATCATTACTGATAATGGAGGACAATTCAAGAACAAAGACCTCAAGGAACTATGCAAGAGATTTAAAATCACACAACATTGGTCTTCCATTTATTACCCCTAGGGTAATGGCTAGGCTAAGGTATCCAATAAGGTGATCCTCAAAATTCTTCATCACACAGTCAACAAATTAGGGAGAGACTAGCATCTCTAGATTAATCTAGCCCTATGGGCATATAGGACAAGCATCAAAACTCCAATGAGCATGACTCCCTTTGCTTTGGTCTATGGGGCAGATGCCATGTTTTTAATAGAGGTCGAGATTCCTGCCTTGAGAATCTCTATGAAGGGTCTTATTACTAATGATGACTACAAGATAGCTCAGCTTAAAGAGCTAGTGTTACTAGATGAATGTTGACAAGTGGCATGTGATCATCTGCAAGCATATCAACAAAAAATGTCAAGAAGCTACAATCAGAGGGTCAAGCCATGTGACTTCCAGCTGGGTGATCTCATCCTGAGAGAAAACCCTAAGAATCAATAGCAATGAGTCCAAAAAGGGAAGTTTGAACCAAAATGGCTCGGTCCTTACATCATTACTATAGTATATGGATCTAACACCTACCAACTTTCCACAACAGAAGGAGAAGTGCTCAAAGAACTTGTTAACACTCTCCACCTAAAGCGGTTTTATAGTTGATCTGATATTAGTAGCTATTTGCACATATCTATATGTCCTGAAAAAAATCATAAAAATTTGAAAAATTCCTAAAAAGAATTGTTACCCTAGTGAAAATCTAGCAAGAGGCGCATTGGTAACACCAAAAAAAGTGAAAAATCTCAAAAATACAAAAAAATCAAAAAGAAGAAAAATACAAAAAAAACAAGAAAAGTACCATTGGTGAAAACCTGGAAATAGGCATAATGGTAGCAAAAAAATAAAAGCTCTACCAAGAAGGTGAAAACTTGGTAAACAGGTGCCTCTTTCTCCCAATGCACCATCTAGTAGTGCATCTTCTGGCTCTATATATAGTTGCTTTACTACTTTTCCTACTTTCTGCTCATGTATCCCTGGATTGAGTCTTGTCATAGCTTGGGGGCATTCCCCTTTAGTGTCACTCTTTTCAAGATTCTCCTCATAGAATTTATTTCGTGATAGTAACCAATCATTGTGGCTATGTCTGCCTATTATCACTAGTTTCACTCTTTTCAAGATTCTCCTCATAGAATCTCTTTCACAATAGTCACCCATTGTTTCAACTGTGTCTGCCTACTGTTGCTTGAGTAATGTTTTTAGATTTCTTTATGGAAGATCTCTCTTGCATCCATCACTGGTCATTTTGATTGTGTCTATATACTATCACTTAGTCCTCTTTAGGTTCTTCATCGTGAAGATTCCTCTTTGACCTCAGTCACCAGTCATTCTGACTGCATTTGCCTACTGTTGTCACCCTACTAAAAAGATTTCTTTCAAGCATACTCTAGACACTGATACTTGACATCAATCTTGTAACATAGAAATGAACTCAAAATGACATACTTGTTTGGATATGCTGAGCTTTTTCTTTTTTTGCTTCATTTTCTCTTTATCATGTCTCCTCGAGAAACTTGATGATTTCATTTCTAAATAGAGAAGTAATGACTGGGGTCATGATATTTTCTTTATTTTCTATTTGTGGTTTAGTTCCAAAACATCTCAAACATTCATGGAAGGGGGGTGTCCACTGTAAGAGTCTCCATCTCATGTTGGATGGCCATGTGTACCTCGACTCCTCTTAATTGGACAATCAGTAAGATTGGTACTTTTTCTTTTCTGTTGAAGTGAATTCTTCATGCTTTAGTAATATCTAATACTCATCCTCTTAAGTGAACATACAAGTCACTACGAGTAAAAATTATGAATGTTGTCCTAGGATATGGATGCAAAGGCCATTGAAAATATACTATTTATTGATTGGTTAGCATAAGAAGGATCTTCTGTGTGTTTGGTGTGTCTAAATGCAAGCAACATTCTGGTCATCCTACCATTTGTGCTCTGATGCTTATGTTAACTTGTTACATTAAAAGGGACAAATGTTTTGGTCATTCTAGCTTCGTGTGCCTCAGATACTTACAGTTAATCCTGAAAAACCTATGACATATGTCCTATTCATATTTCCATGATTGCAAAGTCAATGGTAATTGTGGGACATATAAGCTTTTTTTAAGTCCAGTGATGATAAAATATTGAGGCTTGGTAACAAGACCTAGGGTTTTAGTTAATATAATCTTGCATTACATACTTCACTTGCATAAGCAAGCAATTCAATAGTCATTCTATTTCTATCCTTTGTGATGGGGGATTGGGGGTATCTTCAAACGTATCAAGATTCTCCACTATTGCACAAGCATTTGCTTCATTGATTCATGCTCCTCGATGGAAGACCTATCACTATCAAGCAAAAACATACAACATGGCACAAAATGTTAGTTCATTTCCATATGCATTGCATCCATATACTCATATCATCTACTCTACAGAATCATAATCACATCACATCAAAGTGAGCATGCATCCATCACATAACACATTCATCTCATTGATATCTCATGTACATAAAAGTAAAATAGACATAGACAATGACATATACACAATGATACTAGACTCAAAATCTTGTATATATATATATATATATATATATAATGGATCAATACAAAAAATGGGTGCTACTCGAGTGTTGTCGATCAAAATGATACAAAATGGTGTTGGCACACCAATCGATACATAGCTAGATAACAAAATCAAGAACTAGGAACACAACATCTAACTCTATCCTATACCCTCATCTTCAGGAGGAGTAGGAGCACTAGGTGGAGGAGGAGGTGGTGGCATGTCAAGTCTAGTAGGAGGTTGCACACCCCTAGACTCATGAGCATACTACAAGAATCGTTGAACCTACAAAGCCTTATTAGGCAGCACTATCGAGTATGCTACAAAATAATAGGCTTCTTGGGCTGCCTATAATCAAACTTCATCCTGCAACATCTCTACCCTCTTCCTATACTCTCTCACTCAATCAACCAATCTCTTAATCTCGCTCTACAAATTATGCATCTCTGATAGCTACCTAAATCTACAAATCTCCCAACTGCTGGGAGGCCTAATGAATCTACTCTTGGTAGCTTTGAACTATGTCCTATGTCCTAGTAGAAGGCTGATCAGGCATATTTTCATCCAATAACTTAAGGGCCTATTGCTCTGGGGCCTACTGTTGAGGTGCCTACTACTGTGGTGCATGCTCCTTGGTCCTCAGCCTCTATCACCGACCATGCTCTATCCTACTACCTCCTACACCTGTGTCAAATCCCATCTATCATGGGGGGATCTACACCTACTGAGTCCTATATTGGATCTCTGGCTATTGCTATAGCTATGGAGCTCATACAACTATCCCCAAGGGATCTATAAATTGTGTGAATGGGTGGCTAACCAAATGACCTTGGTATGCAAGCATCATCCCTACATCTACCACATCTGGGAGATAGTCCCACTATGTCAAAACCAAGTTGTGCACATCTATCATTGATCACCCTAGGTCTAGTTATGGTGGCCACCCTCACTCTATGTCCTTCGCCAATCTAGCATAGGCACAGTACTCCTGTGATATATCTTGTGGTCAGCCATACTACCACCACACATGTAAAATCACAAATCACTCAATGATTTGTGTTGTCCAATAGTAGTTGTGATCAAAACATCCAACCTAGCTCTCAAGGGGTATCATCCCAATCCTCTGTCTCTTGCCAAGGCTACCATGCAATGGAGACCAGGTCATCAATATAGGTCCTCCAGTGCTTATTCTTACCTAGGGTAACCTGGGTAATGTGTCCATGGTATCGATAGATGTATGACTCCATTGGCTCATGGGTATCCTCATGAATGGGCTGACATACTAGTAGATGCTCCCACGCCCAGATCTATAGCATGTACACCCTAGTGGCCATAGTCTTCTTCCCATGGAAGACTATCTCATGCATCTCATGGAACATGTGTGCCAACATACACTGGCCCCACTCGAATATCTCTAGGGCCTCTATCATCTGACATAGCATAACCCCCCAACCACACTCCAAGCCATGCTCTCCCCTATCCGACATCAAAAAATAGCTCAGAAAGATCACTAACATTGCTGCTAATCTATGTGTCTGCCCATAGGTCTGTACAAGATCATCCTACGTGATGGCTCATCCACTAGCCAACTACCTCCCAAACATGATAGACAGAGCCTCTGTACCTACCTAGTGCACTAGATCATACATCACTCTCAATCCATGAAATGAGATCTGCAATATCCTCCAGATGTCCTCTAGGGTGATCATCATCTCCCCCATTGGTAGATGAAAGGTGTTTTTCTCCAAATGGAAATGCTCCACCAAGGCTATGAGAAGGCCATGATTCACCAACACTACTAGGATCTAACAAAGAGAAGAAAAACTGAATCGCTCGATATATGCCATGTCAGCAACATCGAGACTTCGAATCAGAGCTCCATAGGGCAGAAAATGAGACCTAAATGAGACATCATTGAAGATCTCCTACATATACAACCAACAACTACAAGAAAACAATTAGTACTTGGTCGATACAATTGAACGATGAAGAAAAAAATACAAATTCTACGTTAAAATGCAAAAAAAATTAAAAAAATTGCACTTTTCTATAACTGGATTTCATGCAAAATCTCAAAATCTTGCACAAGATTTCATCTCTTTGCGTGACATTTCACTTCTTTGTGTGAGAAATCAAATTCTTGTATGAGAAATGATATCTCGCATGAGAAGATCGAGAGAAATTTTTCATTCTTTGCATGAGAAGTGGGTATCTCCCATGCGAGAACCCCCACTGACATGCGCAAGAAAACATTGATTTGTATTTTTTCTCATGAGAAACGATAGTCTCGTGCAAAGATCTATTGACCCTAATTAAAAATATGCCTAAAAATGCAATAAATGACATCGTAAAGCATAAAAATGAAAGTACAAAGTTGGGAAATCGATGATTCACTGGAGGTCCATTGTCAACTAGCCAGTTGTGTTGTTGAGACCGGTCAAAATGGTGATCTCGCACGTTCAATACCATATCCCTCTCAGAGCTCAATTCATTAAAAGACAAAATGCACAAATGAATTGAAAATGACCCCTTGGGCCCTTATATAGGGGTTGACCTAATTTTTTTAAAGTGCTCTGATTTGTGCAAAAATCACCCCCTGGTTAATTTGACCATTCTGAATCCATTTTCAAGATCAAATTCAAAATCTAACATACCTAAGTGCCTCAAAAAATTATTTTAGAATTTTGGGTACCGACACGATTGAATTCTTGTGCAGTTTGAATTTTTTTGATATTTTGAGAATCTTGGAATTCTTTCAACACAAAATTCTTCATATTTTCAAAATCCATTTTGGAAATAGTCAACTCAAGTCAACCATGGTCAATTCTGCTCAACTTTTGGTCAAACTCGGTCTTTTGGACCTCAAAATCATGCCAAATTAACTCTAAATTTTCCTTTGATTATTTTAATTTCTTCTAAATTCTTTTGAATCTTAGATTTCTTCTACATATCTTTATCTACTGCTTTATGTCACATTTTTGGTGTGTCATCTTTTGATTTTTCTCCCAAGGGGGCAGGATGATTACATCATTGAATCCTTATTGCTCAAGGCATCTTGTTCCCATCTTATCTCCTCATCATTTGAGGTATCTTACCAGTAGGGGAATCTTGTTTCCCTCTTTTTGGCATCTTTTTCATCTATTTCATCTTTTCATTGGTTGATTACAGGTATGAGGACAATCTAAACCTTGACTCTTGAGGATCAAGCCTCATTCTGGGGATGATTCTATGACTTATAATTTGATCTTGTTATCCTTTACCAATCTCAGGTATCTAGGTGTTCCATCTGGATCCTTAAAGAGTATGCTCTATTCTAGAGATAGTCTTTTAAATGCTACTAATCTCAGGTATCTAGGTGTTCTATCTAGATCCTTAAATATTACACTCCATTCTGGAGGTAGTCTTTTAAATGCTACCAATCTCAGGTATATAGGTGTTCTATTTGGATACTTAAAGATTATGCTCCATTCTAGAGATAGTCTTTTAAATGCTACCAATCTCAGGTATCTAGGTGTTCTATCTGGATCATTAAAGATTATGCTTCATTCTAGAGATAGTCTTTTAAATGCTTATCAATCTCGGTTATCTAGATGTTCTGTCTAGATCCTTAAAGATTAAGCTCCGTTTTGGGGATAATCTTTTAAATGCTTATCAATCTTGGGTATGTGGATGTTTTATCTGGATCCTTAAAACTTAAACTTTTTTCTGAAGGAAACCTTTAAAATGCTTATCAATCTTAGGTATCTAGGTGTTCTACTTTAATTCCTTAGGATCAAGCTCCGTTCTAGAGATGGTTCTTAAAAACTTATCAATTGATCTCTGTATCATCAACTTCGGAACCAATCTCATCTTCACATCATGGTTTTTGATTTTTTTTGAATTGAACATGCTACTGGAACATTCATTCAAAGAGGGGCAAAATGTAATACCCCAAAATTAGCTCATTTCCATTATACCAATTCTAGTCTATCTTGACCAATCCTAAGACCTATTCTAGTAGGCAATTCTTATTCTGCTATTTTCTACTTGGCTTAGTTGTCAAATGTAGAAAACCTTAAATATGCATTCATTAGACTCTTTATTTAATTCCTAAAAAGTATTGACTCATACTAGTCACATTAAAACCTATTGATTGATATTTAATTTAATTTAAAGTATTCATACTTTAATTAAATTAAATTATACCTAAGGCTAATGTACTAAGGAATTATATTTATTCAATTTAATAAATATGCCTATTCTAATTAATTGAATGAAATTATTTAATTAAGTAGAAAAGGTATTTATGAGGTCATATCTCATTTTATTAAATTAAATATCTTTCCTAATTCTACTCTTTAGTTCTAAATGGAAACTCTGAGTGAACTATCTCTCAAATTGGAATCAATCTAGTTAACTTGATCTCACACCCATGGAAAGTTTAGTTAACTGCTCATCACACTCAGATCAAAAAAAGTTCACTTCACCTACACAAGGAAGTTTCCATCTTAACTGAATCTTTACTTTAATCATGACCGTCGACCCGATTTGATCTCACCTATTGATGGATTCAAGGAATTCTATTTAAGGGACTCATAATTCTTCATTAAGGATGTTGAATTGAATTGATATCAAATTGATATTGAAATTCATACTCACTTAGCTCATATATTTGCACTCATTCATGTTCCTAGCTTAAGCTCATTTAGTTTAAATATTCATATCCTTAATCTAGTTTCTTTTACATGTTTTTAGATGACATTTTATTCTCACATAGATTAGTTGTATATCAAATCCTTCATTCTTAGAGAGTCTGGTTGCCTAAGCCTCATCTTTGAGGATATTTAATAGGGAAAATCCCTTTAGATAGGAGGTAATGAGTCACATTGTCGAGCACTCTATATGAACAACTCAATGTTCATTTTAGGATGACTTCGCAGGTAGTGACCACGTTAAAGTGTGTGTGAGGTTTACAGGCCCACATTTCATACATACATAAAGAAAACTCTGTTATGATTATGACCCCTAGCTTTACCTCATCTAAGTTTAAGGGGATACAACACATTTTCACTTCTTGTTTCCATAGTCATAGAAAAGAACAAAAGGAAAAACCTAGACAAGGACCACACTAGAATGTAGTCTCAAAAAACCAAGATAAGAGTGTTATATACTAAGGTACACATAGTGTAAGTAAGGGCTAGAACAACCAAATATTATGACTATCTTGATATTGAGTATGACAAGTACTAAAGGACAAGAACAAGATAATAGAGAGACAAGACTAGCTGAGATGTAGGTCACAAGTCATTAGCTAAGCAAGATGTCACTATTTGAGACTATTTGCAAATAGAAAAGAGGTAACAAGCTATAGGTATAGACCAAACTTGGAGCACAAATAACTCTGATAGATAGTTTTGAAAATTTTAAGGCAATATCTTACATGAAGTTTCCTAGGGAGCCATGTGAGAAAGTACAAAGAACCAATTGAAGTCTTAGAACAACAAATTTTGCAAAGTTTTCTCATGTGAGGACTTGTTTAAAGTTGTGCGAGGATGTGCTAAATTCACAAGAAAAAAAGATTCTAAACAAAAGGACAAGGTTGTAAGATCTTACATGGAGATTAGATAGGATTGCATGAAGATTTGGATAGGGCTATGCAAAGAAGTGTTGAGAAAAAGGATCTCACACAAAATTTCACAAAATTGGGCATGAAAATAGGGACTAGACTGATAACTGAGACTAAATTTTGAAGAGATTTTGATGGTTTCAAACTATTTTGGACAGATTGTTGGTTGTTTTGATAGATTTTAGATAGATAGAAAGGTTGGTTTTCAAATTCTTGGACAACATTTGGTTTTGAACAAGACAAATTTATTTTTAGAAAGACATAGGAATCAAGTAGTATTTTAATACAATCCAACTAAGGACAAAGCAACTTGGAGGGATGGGGGAGTCTTGAGTTTCAGTTTGTTTAGATAGGTTTGGAAAATTTTAAGACTTGATAATAAACATGCTTTATCCCTATAACCAAAAATGGTAGAGGGAGCAAAACCTTTGTCCCACAACTTATGTGCATGCATTCACCTCACATAGTTGTGTCACCCCACTAGATGACACATGTTTTTTTGGTGTATTCCAAGGGTTCAATAACATATATGCTGAATAAAAACCCTTGTGGTAGGGGTGAAGCATGTATACCACCTTCCAATGCCTAGGTACATACCTATGGTGAGTTCTACGAGAGAGATTCTTCCCCCTTGCACAAATATTGTGCCACCTTTTGGAGGTATATCAAGTAGCAACTAACTAAGAAATTTTTACTTGGCTTCCATTCATATTAATCCCTAGTGGCTCCACAAGTGGAGTTTAGACCAATAGGCCACATCGGTATCTAAAAGTGCACACACTTGACTAGCAAGACTAGGGCTGGCACCAACTAGTGTAACAAAAAGAGCCTCCTCTTGATATGCGATATCAAGAATCAAGAGGAAGAAATTAATATGGCTTTGGAGCCTTTTTCTCTACAAAGCTTCTTCATTATAGTGAGTTGGAATCTTTGACGAAAGGAGTGTGCTCACTTGGGTTGCTCCCAAAGGTTGGATCACTCTAGTAGGCCCTCTAAGGGTTGACTCAGATTAGTGGTTTGGATCTAAGGGTCTAAGTTTCTTATTTCCCTTAAGGGGAAAGAGCATACTCTTATACCTCATCACCTCGCCCAAATGCAGAAGACATTTTAATCATCAAGTTAGCTTAATCAATCTAGACTTATCCTTTCTCAAGATTTAAATCATCATCATTTCATAGAAAAGGATTCGTACTAGAGAACCACTAACTTGCTTGCCTCCCTTAGATGTTGTCTTTTAGAGGCTTGTAGGTTTCTAATTTACCCTTGGTCATAACTTCGAAGTGGTAAAGATCATACTCCCCTATTCTCCTATCTTGCACCATACAAAGTTCACAAGCCCTAATATACTATGTGTTGAAAGCAAAAAGAAGACATGATGTTTAAAGTGGGTTTAAAATTGGTGTTCGACATTTGTTTCTTTGAAAATTGTCCTACAATCACATAGTTAGTACATGTTTGAAGTGTTTATATAAAGGTGTCTTTGTCAAGCATCCTGCAAACTATTGTTATGCTGCAGAAAACCAAAAATCCAAAAGAAAATGCTATAGAGAAAATTGTTAGTCAAATGAAATGATAAACTGGATTATGGAAAAATTGCATTTTGCATGTGCTATTGCAAATTTTTCCATGAAATCCTATACAGGCCCACACAAGAAAATGTTGTGCACCGCACAAGAAACCATGTAATTATGCACTTTTTGCACATGAGGAAATGTGAAGAAAGAGGAAAAATCTTCAAATTTTCACACAAAAATGAGATTTCTCATGCAAAAATCTAGAAATTTGTATGAACGTGTGTGAAAAAACATTAAAATGATAGAAAAAAGAAGATGAGGCCAAAAAAATTGATTTCTCTACCCCATGGTGGGCGCCAAAACTATATGCATAAATTGTGGGCCTTGAATTATCACACACACCTCAACATGGTCTTTACCTAAGAGATCATCCCAAAATGAACATTGAATTGTTCATCTGAGTAATCTAATTTGCCTAACCAGTTTCCTTCTAACTAGAAGGATTTTTCCTTTGCTCTCAGATTGAGAAGCGGACAACCAAACCTTTTAGTACACAGGATTTATGCATCAAAATGACAATGCAATTAATCTAGATGAGAGATGCAATTAATATAATAATAGATAAAGAAAATTAAACTATATGAATGTATTTTAATCTATATGATATTAGTGCTAAGTAATGAAAGCTATGAGAATATTAAGCAAATGAGTATGCAATTTGATAGTAACTTAATGCAATTCAATTCCAACCTCTGTAATGAGGAATTAGAAGACTCTTAAATAAAATTCTTGAAATCAATCAATGATTGAAATCAACTTAGATTAATGGCCAGGATTGAAGATGAGATCTAGTTAGGATGCAAAATTCTTAGTGTAGGTGAAATTAACTAACTTAGATCCTAAGTGTGATAGAGAGTTAACTAAAATTCACCTGAGTGTGAGAATAAGTGGATTAAATGAATTCCAATTCAAGAGATAGATCACTCAGAATTCCTATTCCTAAACTAAAGAGAAGAATTTAGAAGGTTATTTAATTTAATAAAAGGAGATATGGCCTCATAAATGCATATTTTAATTAATTAAGTAATTAAGCCCAATAATTAAGATAAGGACATTATTAAATTAAATAAATTTAATTCCATAGTATATTATCTTTAGAAGATAATTTAATTTAACCAAAGTATAAACACTTTAAATTAAATTAAATCTAATCAATAGGTTTAATGTAGCTAATTTAAGTTGATACTTTAGGAATAAAATAAATAGCTTGATTAATGTAGATTAGAGTTTTCTGCATCTGACAATTAAGTCAAGTAGCAAGAATTAGAATGAGAATTTCCTAGTGACATAGGACTTTAGGGTTGATCAAATAGACTAGAATTGGTTAACATGGAAATGTGCAAATTTTGGGGTATTACAATGGGGTGTTAGATATTACCAATGGTAAGTGACCTACCTTCAAAAGATTCTCTTACAATGGTCCTCTCCTCAGGTATACCCTCTAAGCATCATACCATGCCTGTAAGTCCTCTATGTCAATCTTTTCATGCAATACATGGTTAGGGTTTAGCATGAAGACCTCCCTAATTACCTTAGGTGTATCCCTAAAGAGGTTTTTCCCAACATGATTCTTGACTACCCTCAACACTAGATCATATTTCTAGTCTATCATCATCAATAAATCATCATCATAAAAGACACTAGGGACAACCAACTTACCAATATTGAATTGCAAAACATTTCTCAAAGGAGTTTCATATTTCCACTTAGAAAATGACTTTCAAAACAATTCTAGGCTCCCAGGAGATGTCTCAACATCTCTTAACCAATTTTATTTATCATATAAACCCTGCTAACTAGAAACCTAGGGTTCCTAAGAACTAATTATTTTCCTTTGGCTGCCTCATTTGTGGACAAATGTAATTGCTCTAAAAAATCATCATGTACATTTCCATGCTAGTAATCCACCTTCCTCAAGAAATATCTTTGTGGAGGCATATTAAAACCTAATATAATTCAAACTACAATTTATCAAATAATCAAAGGTTCTCTATACTTATCTGCAAGTCCCTTCTTTCAACTGAAATACTCTATCTGCAATAATTTACTAATTGAGTAAAATCACTCTCTAAGCTCTGATTCTTCTATACTTGAATTCTATTTTTCTTGGTAAATGATTATGGATTGAATCATAATTTTTATGAGAATTTCTTTTGCATGAATTTGCATTGATACATCATTGATGTTCTAATAGTTAAATTGTATGCATCAAAAAAAATTAAAATGTGGTTGTGGATCTGGGCACACTTAGATGGTGTTGGTTTAAAATTAAAAGACTTCATCACCATTTTGGGAAGTTGGACATGTGTTAACATGTTGCTTTCTCACTTTGGCTAAAGTTCGAGCAACTTCAAAATGAGAGAAAGAGGCAATTGTTGATCCCCATTTGATCAATTGTCATAAAAGATCTTAGTTTTTATTGTATTCATTTTAAAACTTAGGCCCACTGAGATGCATGTCAAAATCTTTCTTTCTCACTTTGGCTAAACATCATGCATCTTCAAAATGTGAGAAAGAGATGATCATCGATCCTCATTACTATTGAAAATAGATTGATACAAGTATGATAATATATTTTAATCATTTTTTTGTCACTGATGTCAAACTTGCTATTTGTTGGTAAGACAATTTATTGGTTGATTATATCATTTGTTTTATTGATGAAGGATTTGATCAAATGAGATAACAATAGAACCTAGAGGAAAGGTTGAGTTATTATATGGAAAAGGAGTATAAGGATTAGTTAAGACAATGATGTTATAGTGCATTTATTATCTACTTAAGGTTGCAAAGGATAAATACACTTATTAACTTTAGAAGAACAAGTAAAATGAATTGAGTCTGCCAAGCTTAACAATTTGCATGGTAGGTGCTAAGAAATGTTAGGGTACGATGAGAAGGAAATTAGTTAGAGCCAATCAAAGTCAAATTTTAGTGTATGCCGAGTGATGAAGTATAAGATGAGTAAAGTTTAGTTGATGTTGAGCACCAATAAACTTTAGTTTGTTCTAAGTGATTTGATAGTGGATGTCGAGTGACACAGTTTGTGTCAAGCATCAAAAGAAAGTTAATGCTAAGTGAAAAAATTATGATAAATATCACAAATTTGATGTATCTAAGTTGACAAGTTTGATTTCTTGGATTGTGTGAGCTATGTGGAAGATAAGTTTAATGAGCTAGTGAATTAGAATTCAAGATGAACCATTTTGAGGTGAATTAAAAGAGGACTAAAGGAGAAGCTTCTAGGAGGGAATATAATAAAAATATGGGTAGATTCATTGAATCCTACCTAATCCAACCTAACCCTAAAATGGATGATAGAGAATAAATGACAAAATATCTTAATTTTTTATTTATAGAGATGGCTGGTTAGAAGCAACAATTGTCATGTGTGAGAACCCAAGGAAGACAAGGAGTCTAGGGTATTGCTTCATTTAGTGACTAAAGACTAGAGACTACTATTGGCAAGACAAGAAAGAAGGCTTTAGGGTATGGATGCTTAAATGATGAACAAGATATCAGAGTTGAAGTGTGTGAAAGCCAAGCAGAATGGAGGATAGAAACAAAGATTTGTAATATGCAAGTATGTTATATTTTGTTATCAGATCAAGCCTTACTATTACTTTCTAATCATTGTACCAGTCTAGGGTAAATCTTTTAGATCAATTTTGACCTAATAGTCATTTGTAAATCCTTTAACTGGGTGACATTCCAAGTGAATGATCTAAAGTATTCTAACAAGGCTCACTCCTAATAGAGTGATTGAAATTCTCTAACTAGGTCACATTTAACAATGTGTATTGTAACCTTTAATAGGGTTAGCCTTTTACAAGGCACCACTATAGAAGACTATAAATGAATAGTATGTTACTAGTGGTTTTTCCCATATTGTGTTTATTCATAAAATCATTGTGTCAAATGTGTTATTGAATCTATTTTGTTTCATGCTTACATTTCTACAAATTTGATTTGATAGTAACCTACAACTTTAAGTGATTGTATGATCTAATCAATGCATGTAGATGAATATGTTTTATGGATATGGGTTCACTAAGCTATGAATTTTTTTATTTATATAGTTAGGCTTTGGATAAATAATTCACCCCCCTCTCAATTATTTAAAGAATTCTAACAATTGGTATTAGAGCCATTTTCTTAAGAGGACTAGTTTGAAGGTACTAGAAGAAAAAGATCAAGATGTCAAAAATAGAGGTACTCAAGCTTAATAAAGATAAATTTCTTGCATGGAAACATCTAATGAAGCTACACCAAGGAAGCCTATGAGATCATGTAGAATCTACCATCGCTACTAAGAATTTTGATCCTACTAGACCCCTAATAGCTAAAGATTTGAAAAAGAAGAAAGAACACAACCAAGCAATGTTGGATATTGTTTATGCCCTAAGCTATGTTGAGTTTGATGATATTAAGGGTTGTGAATAAAGGATGTTGCTAATGCTATAGGAGGATCTACTAGTAAGATAAATGATGAGACTATTTTAAGAAAAGTTTTGAGAACACTACTACCCATCTATGTTATTAGAGTTTCTACAATACAAAACCTAAGATGTTTACCAGGTTCTAATCTAACTCCTGAAGGTCTAGTTGGTAGGCTCACTTCTTTTGAGCCATCTAAATTTGATAACATCAAATCTAAAAATGTTAAATATACTTTCAAAGCCAAGCTATCATTGAAGGAACCTAATGAGAAGAAGAAGAAAAAGGTAAAATATGTTTCTAGCGATAGTGATATAGATGAGGTAGATGTAGAACAACTTAAAACACTACTAGCAAGGAGATTTCATAGAGGTAAAGGAAAATTCAAAGGTAAGTTACCTATCATGTATTTTAATTGCAATGAGGTTGGTCATATTGCTACTATATGTTCAAAGAAGAATAATTAAAGAGGTGGAGATAAGTACAAAAGTAGGAGAAATGAAGATAACAAAGATTACAAAGACAAAGGCAAGAGGTCTTGTAACATTGTTGAAGAGGACACTAAAGATGGATATGACAATCATGATGATGAAGCAGTATATGTTGTAATGAAGGATGAGTCCAATGAGGATAATACAACTACAATAGTGTTTTGTGTGAACAAAAATAATAGATGGATCATTGATAGTAGGTGTTCACAACACATGACTATAGACAAAAATAAATTCATTACCTTGAATTATTATGATGGAAATAGTGTAAGGTTTGGTAGTGATGCACCCTATCTGATAAAAGGAAAAAGTTATATCAAATAAAAAAGATTTTATGTGACAATGCTTATTATGTTGAAGGACTTAACTACAATCAGTTGAGTATGTCACAACTGAATAGTTCAGGTTGTAAGGTTGGGTTTCAGAACAAGATTGATAAGATATATGATACTAGTGGAATACTAATGGAAAAAGGTGATCAAACTAAAGGTAATCTATTCTACCTTGATATGGATGATGCTAGTTGTCTAGTTGTAAAATATGATGATGTGTGGCTATGGAACAAGATGTTATGTCATGTTAATTTTGAAAACTTGGTTAGCGTTAGTAACATGAGAAGAGTCAGAGATTTGCCTAAGTTGATGAAACCTAACAATATAATTTGCAAACAATGTCAGTTAGGAAAAATGACAAAGTCAAGTTTTAAGAGTAAGACCCATACCTCTAAAGGAATTTTGGAGATCATTCATACTAACTTGTGTGGACCAATTGATGTGAAAAACTAGAAAGGTGATAAGTACATTATATTGTTTGTTGATGATTATTCTAGAATGATAAAAATCATGTTTCCAAAACAAAAATATGATGCTTTCCATATAATTAAGTGATAATTAGCAAGAGTTGAGAAATAAATAGGTAAAAGTATGAAATGTTTGAGATTTGATAGAGGAGGAGAATTTACATCAAAGGAGTTTGAGATATTTTGTAATGACAAAGGAAACAAAATACATACATTTTCCCCTAGAACCCCTCTACAAAATGGAATTTTTAAAAGGAGGAAAAGATTTATAATGGCCTATGCTAGGACACTCATGATGGAAAAAAATGTTGCTTTGAAATATTGGAGAGAAGTTTTAAGTACAACTATCTATACCTTGAACCATGTGTAAGTCAAGAAAGGTACTCACTCGACACTTTTATAACTATGGTATGGATATTCACCCAATATAAAATATTTTAAGGTATTTGGAAGCAAGGGTTATATTCTCAAAGATTTTAGGAATAGTAAACTAGATGCAAAAAGTGAAGAAGGTATATTCTTTGGCTATTCTACAAGAAGGAAAGCTTAAAGTGTTTAAATAATAACACTAACAAGGTTTTGGAAAGTGAAAATGTGAAATTTGATGAATATATAGAAGTACATAAGGTTGAGCCTATGAAGGAACTAGAGGAATACAAATCATTGGTAGAGTTTTATGAAGGTATGCCTACTAATGAAGATGTTGTAAATCAAGTTGCAAATCAACATCAAGTTTCAGTGACTACTGATTCAGATACTATGAGTGTTGAGTTACATTCAACAACTGAGCTACATTTAGGTACTAAGTTGTAGAATGAAGTCAAGGCACATTATGATTCTAATATTAGTGTGCATGAAAGAGATGTTGAATTACTTGACAAAGATATACATAGTAATTTTGAAGTTGATAGACCTAATGAAGAAAATAGAGGAGAACCAAGATTGTGTAAGTATGTCAAGGAACATCACCCTACTACCTAAATTATTGGAGATAAATATGCAATATGAATAGCAAGGAACAATTTGAGAAATGATACATGTTTACTTAGAATGCATGAACCTAAAATAGTGAAATATGCCTTAGAAGATGTGGACTAGAGTAAAGAAATGAAAGAAGAGATTGAATAGATTTAGAAAAATAAGACATGGACTATAGTTCCTAGAGTAGAAGACAAACATTTGATTGGCACCAATTGGGTGCATAAAAATAAGTTAGATGAATTTGATGAAGTCACAAGGAAGAAGACATGATTAGTTTGGAAAGGATATGCACAAGAACAAGGGATATATTATGGAGAAATATTCGCTCATGTTGCAAGATTGGAAGGAGTAAGGACTTTTCTTGCTTACTTTATATACAAAGGTTTCAAAGTTTATCAAATAGATATTAAATCTGCATTTCTGAATGGCATATTGAAGGAAGAAGTCTATATAGAACAATCAAAAGGATTTTTTGATGCTAATAATAAAAAAAAATTATGTAGACTACACAAAGCTTTATATGGTTTGAAACAAGCACCAAGTGCATTGTATGAAAGGATTCACAATTATCTCTAGTGGAAATTAAATTTGATAGGACTGATGATAACAACAATCTATACTTGAAGAAAGAGAAAAGAAAAGGTATTTTACTATGTCAATTTTCTTTATGATATCATATTTGGAGGTCAATATACTTTATGTAAAGCTTTTTCAAATGAAATGAAGAAAGAATTTGATATGTCAATGTTTGTAGAGATTAAATTTTTTTGTGGGTTTGCAAGTACATCAGATGAAATATGGTATATACATCACTCAGTCAAAGTATGTAAATGAGATACTAAATTTTTTTGGATTGGAAGATTTTGAGCTAGTAAGCACACTTATGGTGACATGAAAAAATTATCTAAGAATGATGATTTAGCTTAGGTGAATCAAACATTGTATAAGTCTATGATTGAAAAATAAAAATATGTAGTACATAGTAGGCCTAATATTGCATTATCTATTGGGATATTTGTAAGATTCTCTACTAATCCTAGGGAGAACCATTTGATGGCTATTAAGAGAATAATAAGATATCTAAAAGGAATAGAAGACTATGGTCTTTATGAGAAAAAAATGAGAAATTTGGATTGAGAGCCTACACTAATGCTATTTGGGATAGAAAATTTGACTATAGAAAAAGCACTAGTGAAGGGGCATTTTTCTTGGGAAAAAGGATGGTTACATAGACTAGCAAGATTTATTTTTTTGCATATCTCAATCTACTAATGAAGCTAAAGATGTTTCTATTGTAGTAAATTGTACAAAGATTGTATGGAGCATATAGATACTCAAAGGTATGAAGTAGGAAATCACTAAACCTATCATACATTAATTTGATAATATGAGTGCTATAAAATATATCAAAGAATCCTATTATGCACACAAAGGCTAAGCACATTACAAACAAGTATCAATACTTGAGAGAATTAGTTTTGGATAAAGAGGTGAAGATGGAATATGTGAATACCCTTATCCAAGGCTATGTAAAAAGCATAAGAAGTGTCATGCATCAAACAAGATGATTGACATATGTTACATATTGATGTAATGGATCTTAATTTAGGCATTGCCTAATGTAATCAAAGAAATAGAGCTACAAAAAAGTCACAAGCTAGGTGATAGAAAGAGAAACTAAAAATGTTCATATATGCAAATTATGATGACAAGTCTTTGGCATTGTTATCAAAGAAGGAGAAAGAAAAAGTATTGAGAAATAGAGGGAGAAATCCAACAATCCAGAGAAGGAGATTATACAAGATACAAATAGTAGAAACATAGAATATCTACTTAGAGGGAGATAGTGTTGATGGAGATATAAGAAGTGATCCAAAGGGATTAATAAGGATGAGTTGATTGTTTGTTGATCAGAAAAAAAATTTGTAACCTATAGAAAAGATGAAAGTTGCTGATAGAGGGAGAGATTTCAATACAAGGAATTATTTTATTTTTGGTATTATTGTTTGTTGTACTGATTAAGTTTGGTTTTCCATCAATGAAAAAGATGGCTATTGTTGAAAAAAAATTAATACAAGTATGAGAATGTGTTTCAATTATTGTTTTGTCACTAAAATCAAACTTGCTAGTCATTGGTAAGATAATTTCTTAGTTGATTTGAGTACTATCATTTGCTTGATTGATGAAGAGGATTTGATCAAATGAGGTAACAATAGCACCTAGCGGAAAGGTTGAGTTATGATATGGAAAAGGAGTACAAGAATTAGTTAAGACAATGATGTTATAGCACATTGATTATCTACTTAAGGTAGAAAATGATGGAGACACTGATTAACTTAAGAAGAAAAAGTAAAATAAATTGAATCTGCCAAGCTTAACAACCTACACAGTAGATTGTGAGCAATGTTAGTGTAAGCCAAGTAGAAAATTAATTGAAGGTGAGAAAATTAAAATTTTAATGTATGTTGAGTGATATAGTGTAAGTCAAGTAATATTTAGTTTGTACCAAGTGATTTTCTAGTGGATGTCGAGCAATGCAATTTATGCTGAGCATCAAAAGAAAGTTAATGTCGAGTGTTAATGTTATGAGAAATATCATGAATTCAATGAATTTGAGCCAAAAAGTTTGATTTATTAGATTGTGTGAACTATGTGGAAGATAAGCTTTATGAGTTGGTGACACAAAATTCAAGATGAACCATTTTGAGGCAAATTTAAAGAGGATTGAAGGAGAAGTTTCTAGAATGGAATAAAATAAAAAGATGGGTAGATTCATCATGTCAAGTAATTTTATAGTGGATGCCAAGAAATGTAGTTTATGATGAGCATCAAAATAAATTTGATGCCAAGTGACAATATTATGAGAAATATCGTGAATTCGATGAGTTTGAGGAGACAAGTTTGATTTCTTAGATTATGTGAACTAAGTGGAAGGTAAGCTTTATGAGTTGGTCGTACATAATTCAAGATGAACCATTTTGAGGAAAATTCAAAGAGGATCGAAGGAAAAGTTTCTAGAAGGGAATAAAAATAAAAGAATGGGTAGATTCATTGAATCCTACCTAATCCAACTAACCCTAAAATAGATGATAGAGGATGAAAAATAATAGATCTTAATTTTCTATTTATAGAGATGGATAGTCAGAAGAAAAGCTTATCATGTGTGAGAATCTAAGGAAGACAGAGTCTAGGGTATTGCTTCATTTAGCGACCAAAGAGTAGAGACTACTATTGGAAAGAAAATAAATAAAGCTTAAGGGTATGGATGCTTGTGTTGAAAAAAATGATTAATTATGTATTGTCTTTGATGTTACACAAAATATCATATCATTGCTAGTCAATGTATGATGGCCTCACTTAGGCAATAAATATAGTTTCCTCTGTCTGTTGAGCTTTCTATAGTTTTCCTAGTTTAGAAGATAGTTTCTACTGGCTTCACTCAGTCATCAAAGGAATGTATATAGAAATTAAGTGTTAACTAAGCTCACTCAACTAATGTAGAAAATGTTGGATGGAACCATTGTTAACCAAGAACACTTAATTACCAAAGAAACTTTCTAAATATGCAATGCTAACCAAATTTACTTAGTTAACACAAGAAAATCATTTTTGAGTTAGTGCCTACCAAGTAGGGTTGGCTAACAAAGAATTTTCTTGTTTTGACATATTGAGTTCAACTGATTTAGTTATTGGTTCTAGCTTATTAAGGTAATGAATATTAACTATTCTAAGTTGTATTTAAGCTAACTTGACAATGTGTAAGATATAAATATAAGGTCAAGTTGAGGACTGAATGTGTGGAATATAACAGAAGATTTGATGATGCTTAAAGGAAGCAAATTAGAAGGATTAGAAAAAATCTTTATTGAGCTATAAAGATACATTCAATTAGGAAGGATCAAGTATACAAGCCAAAATTGAGACCTATAATTGGTAATTTAGTTGCATCAAAAATTAAGTCATCTCATTGCTAGTCTCTAACCATTATAACAATGATCTAAATCTCTTAGCAATGATCTCTAACAAGTTGGTATTTCTAGATTGAAGTGTCTTTACTCTAACAAGGACACTCCTAACAACTTGATTAAATCCTCTAATAGGGTCAAACCTAATTGTATGTTTTGTAATATTTAACATTGTTGGATCCTAATAGGGCTCACTTTAGAAGAATTAAAATTAGTACCTAGTTGCAATTGGTGGTTTTTTCCAAATTGAGTTTTTACATTAAATCTTGGTGTCACTTGAATTCATGCTAGTTCTTTTATGTGTATGCAACTAAATTAATATTAAGGCTAATCACGTTAAGTTTAGTATATTTAGTTATTGTTGAGTTACAATATTTGTTAGAGTAAACTGAGTGCATGTGTGTTTGCTAAGTTACAACATAATATAGTTTACTTAGAGTTTTTATTTGTATTGACATCTAAGTGATTTGATATTTATTTTTTTAGTAACCAATTCACCCCTTCCCTTTTAGTTGATCCTCTTATATTTCCAACAATTAGTATCAAAGCTTTTGGTCCTTGTAGAAATAAGGACCTAAGGTAAAGATCAGGATGTCGTATAGAAGGGAGATCCCAAAGCTGAACAAAGATAACTTCAAGGCATGGTAAGAACTCATGAGGCCAACCATTGGAGATTTAGGGTTAAACTATCTAGATGGAAAATAAAAAGCTCCTACTAGAACTATGACCATTGAAGAAATTGTAGAGAAGAAAAATCATAATATCATGATGATTGATATTGATTCATCCCTCAACTATGCCAAATTTGATGAAGTCAAAGATTGTGGAACTACTTATGAAATGTGGACCAATCTAAAACCAACCATGGAGGAGATGACAATGTAAGGAGAGCCAAAACAGATAATATTAGAGGAAAGTTAGATCAGATGAAAATGAGAGAGGATGAAAACATTGCAAAATATGTTGAAAGAGTCAAAGCTAGTGTCAGTGCCATCAAAGCCTTTGTAGGAAAAATTGAAGATGTAATAGTGGTAAGCAAAGTACTCAAAACCCTTCTTCATATCTATCTAGTTAGAGTTTCTTATATTCAATAGATGAGATGTGATCCAAATAAAAATATAACTTTGGATGTTCTACTTGGAAGATTGACAACATTTGAACTAGATAATTATGAAAATTATACTCCTAGTTCTACCAATCTTGATTCTGCATTTGAAGCCAAGGTATCACTCAAGAAGAAAGCTAAAATATCTAAAATCCAAAAATCTAAAATTGAAGAGGAAGACAATTTTGATAGTGATCTTGAAGCCATTGAAGCATTGTTTGCAAGAAGGTATCCTAAAGGAAAATGAAAGTATAAAGGTAAGGTTCCTAAAACCTATTTCTCTTCTGAAGAATTTGGACACATTACTACAAGATGCCCAAACAAAGAAGACAAAAATAAAAAGAAACATAGAAAGTACTAAGGAAAAAAGGATTTTGAAAACTTCAAGGACTATAAGGACAAAGGTAAGAAATCTTGTTTTATGGCTAAAGATTCATATAGCAATGAAGATGATGAAATGGTTTATATTGATGTAAAAGATGAATCTAATGATGAAGGAGATAAAATGGAACTTATCTCTTACGTTAAGAAAATGATACATGGATTATTGATAGTGACTACTCACATCATATGACCAGTGATAAAACAAAATTTGAACATATGGAAAATTATGATGATGGTAGTGTGAGATTTGGAAACAATGAATCTTGTTGCATAAAGGGAAAAAAGGTTGTATCTCACTAACCAATAAATTTAGATATGACAATGCTTATTGGGTTGAAGGAATAAAGCATAATATACTAAGTGTGGAATAGTTGAATATCATTGGATTCAAGGTGGAAGTCATGAATGGGAAGGTCAAGCCATTGGATGGAAAAGAAAATTTGGTTGGGTCTAGAAAACAAACAAAAGGTAACCTATTCTACCTAGATCTTAGTGAAAGTTCATGTTTTATTGGTCAAGTAGAAGAAAGTTGGTTATAGAATAAATGGTTGTGTCATGTGAACTTTGATAATCTAGTCAAGATAAGAAAAAATGGAAGAGTAAGAGGTATTTCTAGTCTGAGGAAATCTATTGGAATATAGAGCTATAGTGGACCTATTGGAATACAGAGCTATAGTGGAGATAATTATTTTATTCTATTTTTTGATGATTATTATAGAATGATGACTGTAATGTATCTAAAAGAAAAATTTGAAGCTTTTCAAAAGTTTAAGTGCTATTTGGCAAGAGTAGAGAAAGAAATTGGAAATAATTTGAAGTGTTTAAGATCAGACAAAGGTGGTAAATTCATTTCCAATGAATTCAATGAATTGTACACTAAAAAATGAATTAAGAGACAAGTATTAGACTCTAGTACACCTCAAAAAAATGGTATAGCTGAAAGAAGGAACATATCCATCATGGATTGTGCAAGAACCTTAATGATAGAAAAGAGTGTTGCAATCAAATATTTGAAAGAAGCAACTAGTATTGTAGTGCATACCTTGAATAGAGTATAGTAGAAGAAAGAATAAAATCAAATTTCTTATGAACTATGCTATGGCTACAAACCTAATGTAAGTTACTTGAAAGTATTTGGTAGAAAATGCTATATCTTGAAGGAATCTAGGAAAGGTAAATTTGATGTCAAAGGTGATGAAGAAATATTCCTAGGATACTCTTGTAGAAGTAAAACATACAAGTGTTTGAATCTAACTAATCATAAAATCATAGAAAGTGTACATGTAAGAATTGATAAATTTGTAGAAAAGAGTGAAGAGGAAAGAAACGAAAAACTTGAGGATTAGAGAAAGTTTGTTTACTATGAACATGATGCATTACCAAATATATTTTGAAGTTAGGAGGCCTCACCTCTTGAGTCCTCAAAATTTCCAAAAGCTACCATGTTGTAACTAGTGCAACCCAAGTCACAATTTGAAGTACCCGAGTCACAGTTAGAAGGTACTGAACTAGTGCTGGAGAAAATTGATTCTGATGGACCCTAGATTGATATAGAAGATCATGATGAGGTTAGTGGAACATGTTCTAAATCAAAAGTACCTATGTTAGCAAGATATATTAGAAGGTACCATGCACCTAATCATATCATTGGAGACAAGTCAGATGGAATAATGAAAAGAAACAAATTGAAAGGTACATATTCTTTCTGAATTTGAACCTAGAAATTTTAAAGATGTTTTGGATAATAAAACTTGGATTGAAGCTATAGAATAGATAAAGAAGAATAAGATTTGGACTCCTTTTCCTAGACCAAGGATAAAATTGTAATTGGCAAAAAGTGGGTATTCAGTAATAAATTAAATGAAGATGTAAAAGTTTCAAGAAACAAAACAAGGTTAGTTTGTAAAGGTTATTCTCAAGAAGAAGGCATTGATTGTGGTGAAACTTTTGCTCCTGTTGCAATATTAGAAGGTGTTATAACTTTACTAACATCTACAATAGAAAAATGATTTAAAGATTATCAAATGGATGTAAAATATGCATTCTTAAATGGAATGATTGATGAAGAAGTCTACATAGAACTACCTGAAGGTTTTATAGATCCTAGAAAAATAGATATGTTATACAAATTACAAAAAACATTGTATGGTCTGAAGAAAGCTCCCAGATCATGGTATGAAAGACTTCATAACTACTTGATAAGGATTGGTTTTTTAAGAACAAATGATAACAACAGTCTGTATATCAAGAATGGACCAAGCAAGAAGATTGTGTTGGTAGAAATCTTTGTGAGTGACACTTTATTTATAGGAAATGATGATTTATACAAGGCAGTTTTAGAAGAGCTGAGTAAATAATTTGAGATGTCCATGTTTGGAGAGATAAAAAAAAATCTTGGATTATAGATCCAGTAGAAGAAAGATGATATCCATTACTCAATGCAACTATATCAAGGAGATACTAAAGAAGTTTGGAATTGAAGATTCAAAACATATTAGGATACCTATTTCTACTAGACATAAGCTTTCCAAAAATGATGATTTCAAAGAAGTAGATCAAACCACATATAGATCAATGATTAGACAATTACAGTATGCAGTACACACAAGGCTTGATATTGCATTAGTAGGTGGTATGGTGGAAATATTCTCAGAAAATCCCAAAGAAAATCACATGATGGAAATCAAGAGAATCATGAGATATCTGAAAGGTACTAAAGATTATGGATTATGATACAAAAAAGGATGAAATTTAGATTTGAAAGCATTCATAGATGCTGATTGGATAGAAAGTATTGATGATAGAAAGAGAACAAGGGGTACACTAGTGTCTTGAACAAGCAGGAGTAGAATTATATTTCTCTATCCATACTAGAAGTAGAATATGTGGCAACAGTAACTAATTATTCCAAATTTGTTTGGTTCAAGCAACTGTTGGTAGGTATGAAGATAGAGATCAAGGATCTAGTGGTAATATTTTGTGACAACACTAGTGTAATTATTATATCAAAAATTCCTATGTAGCATACCAAAAATAAGCACATTTCTATAAAATATTATTTTTTGAGAGAATTGGTACAATATAAAGAGGTACGATTGGAATATGTGAATACTAAAGAAAAAATTGTAGATATATTCACTAAGCCATTACCGAAGGATGAATTTTTTAATCTAAGAGGTAAGTTAGGGGTTATTCCCTTATCTAAAGCTCACTAAATGCAGTTTAGTGATGCACCAACTAGAGCATGCTAAAGATTAGATAGTTGATGTAGTATTGACAAGCCGCATTACAAATCAATTAGTACATGAGGGGCATTTGATATTTACTAAATATTATCTTTGGTATGAGATGTCAAAGAGGGGGATGTTTTTTGTCATATCTCATAGGAATTTTATTACTTCAAAGATGCCAAAGAAGGAGAACTTGGTTTGGTATTAAAGAAGGAAAGTTTTCTATTAGAAGAAGATGTTGAAGATAGAGTTTTGCTAATAGAAGGAGAAGCTAAAGGCACAAGGAGTTCACACTGATAGAGGGAGTTCTCATGGATGAGAATCAAAATGAAACTAAGGATATACTCCTTACTTTATTCTCCCTCTTCAAAATTTCATTGTATTATGATATGTTGTGTTGTCATCAATGCTAACGTGGGAGATTGTTGAAACCAATTGATTGATTATTTATTATCTTTGATGTCACAAAAAATGTCATATAATTTCCAATCAATTTATGTTGAGTTCTTCAAGAGATGAAGATAGTTTCTTGTGTCTTTCAAGCATTCCAAAGTTTGCCTAGTTCACTTGATCATCAAAGGAAAGTCTACAGAAGTTGAGTGTTAACCAAGATTACTCAGCTAATATATAAAATATTGGATGGAACCAATGTTAACTAAGCTCACATAGTTACCAAAGGAACCATGTGAATATGCAATGCTAATAGAGTTTACTTGGTTAATATAGGAAAACCATTTTTGAGTTACGTTCTCTTGACCGGAGTCAATTAACAAATGATTTTCTTATTTTGGCATATTGAGTTCAATTGATTTAGTTGTTGGTACTAGTTGGCTTAGGTGATGAATATTAAGCATTTTATTTTGTATTCAAGCTAACTTGACAATGTGTAAGATATAAATATAAGGTCAAGTTGAGGATTGAATGTGTGGAACATAATAGAAGATTTGATGATGCTTAGAGGAAGTGAATTAGAAGGATAAGCAAAATATCTTTGTTGAGCTACAAAGATACATTCAATCAGGAAGGATCAATTCTACAAGCCAAAATTGAGATCTGAAATCAGCAATTTAGTTGCATCAAAAATTAGGTCATCTCATTGTTACTCTCTAACCATTGTAATAGTGATCTAAATCTCTTAACAGAGTTGGCTTAATAGCTATTTATAAATCCTCTAACAAGGTGACATTTCTAGATTTAAGTGTGTAAAGACCTCTAACAAGGCCACTCCTAATAGAGTGATTAAATTCTCTAATTGGATCACACCTAACAGTGTTTTTTGTAACCTTTAACAAGGTTGGCTCCTAATAGTGCTCGCTTCAAAAGAGTGAAAATTAGCAACTTCTTATAATTGGTAGTTTTTCCCAAATTATATTTCCATGTTAAATATTGGTGTCACTTGTGTTCATGCTATTTATTTTATGTGTATGTAACTAAGTTAATCTTTAAATTAATCACATTAAGTTTAGTATATTCAATTACTGCTGAGTTAAAATATTTTCTAGAGTAAACTGAGTGCATGTGTGTTTGTTGAGTTACAATAGAATATAGTTTAATTAGAGTTTAGATTTGTATTGATGTCTAAGGGATTTGGGATTTATTTTTGTAGTAACTGATTCACCCCTACCCTCTCAATTACTCCTCTTATATTTCCAATAGCTTGAAGGGTGAATAAGCTATCAAAGTTGAAGTGTATGAAAGCCAAGTAGAATGGAGGATTGAAAAAAAGATCTATAATCTACAAGTATGTTGTAATTTGTTATCAGATCAAGCCTTATTTCTATTTTCTAATCATTGTTCCAATCTAGGATAAATCCTTTGGATTAAGGTTTACCTAATAGTCATTTGTAAATCCTTTAACCAGCTAACATTCCAAGTGAATGATTTAAAGTCTTTTAACAAGGTTCACTCCTAATAGGGTGATTGAAATCCACTAACCAGGTCACATTTAATAGTGTGTATTATAACCTTTAATAGGGTTGGCCTTTCATAGGGCATCACTTCAGAAGAGTGAGAATGAGTATCATGTTACTAGTGGTTTTTTCCAAATTGAGTTTCCACATAAAATCATTGTGTCAAATGTGTTATTGAATCTATTATGTTTCATGCTTACATTTTTGCAAAGTTGATTTGATAGTAACCTACAAGTCTAAGTGATTGTATGATCTAATGGATGCATGCATGATGAATATGTTTTATGGATATGGGTTTACTAAGCTATGAAAAGTTTTATTTGTACATTTGGACCTTGGATAAATGATTCACCTACCTCTTAGTTATTCTAAAGAATTCCAACTATTAGATGGATAATGAATATCTTCACTTGTGGTTGTATGTATTATGTGGCACACATAGATACACGATGGCTTGTCATATTCTCACCTTGGTTAAAATTCACACAACTTCATAATGCAAGAATGCAACAACCATCATGAAAAATATCTAATGGCTTCCAAAAGTGAAAGTCCTTTACCACAATCAATAACTATGAACAACCAAAATATGCCATTTGGATAACTATGTTGATAGTATCCTTTTTGTGGTCCACAATTTCCATGTGTCAACTCATTGTTTTCTCACTTTAGATAAAGCTTGAGTACTTTCAAAATGAAAGAACGTAATAAGAATGGATCCCCATCTTATCAATGGCTGTGAAGGTGATCTTTCTTATACCACTTGAAACCAAAGTAGGGCCCGTAGGGACAAGTGTCAAGATGCCACTTTCTTACTTTAGCTAAACTCCATGTAACTTAAAAATTAGAAAGCGATGATTATTGATCTCAATCTTATCGACAATCATGAAAGTGACTCACCTAGAGGGTTTTGAACTAAGCAAAAAAAATACATAGGATAACCATGAGATGACCTTAGGCTAAAACAAAGTTATGCACTATGGTAGAAGCAAATATTTCACAATTTTTTTAAAGACTACACAAAAACAATACAAAAAGAAGATTTTCAAAGGGTTTCATGGATTTATTAAAATCCACTATATATATTTTAGAAAAGGAAATAGTGTTTAAAAGGAACCAAGAGAACAAGAGATACTAGGGCACAACAACTACAGATTTTCTAGGGCATAGTTAAACAAAGGACGTACAATCCCAAATCATAAAATGATAACTAAATTTTTTCACACTAATTTTTTCAAGATTTTTAATGAATGAAAAACTAGTCCTATAGTGGCTTTGTCTAGGGACAATGAATGAAAACAAATTCATACAAGGGCTAGAATCGTTAGCAGAAGTAGACCACAAACTTGACAAAACTAACAACCTTTTAATAGAGAAATGCTCAATATAGGGAACACAACCAACATATATTGAGAAAAAAACACATACATATAAGGATTTACAAAATATATAGACCTAACTACTATTTATGAAAAGAAAAGTACCTTCAACAGAAGTACTTTTTCAAGAATTGTCCATGAATTGGCAATTCAAGAATGTCACCTAGTAGTTCCTTTAAAATATATGAGTCTTCACCCCATCTGGATTCAATAAAATAGGGACCTAGCCAAATAGGATCAATTTTTTCATGTTTTCCCTTATATTAATTCTTGCATTCCACATTAAAACTAGGTTTTTAGGTTCAAATTTCCTTGCCACTACTTTCTTATTATATAAATTCTTTTCTTGCAACTGCAATTTTAGTACTAGGGTAAAGTTTAAGAAATCCCCTCTAGAAAAAGATATAAATTATTGGCGAATCTTTCATTATTTCGAAAACCTAAATTATTTGTATTGGAAAATCTTTCAATTTTCTTATTTTAAATATTATTTACATTGGCAATTATTTTGGAATCATAATTTTTGAGTAGAAAATATCAGAAAATCTCAATAATAATAAGAAGTTCACTGTCATCATGGAATATTACAAATCAAAATTGAACATGTTTTATCTCACAAAAATTATGAGGATAATTACATTATATTTTAAATCAATACTAAAAACTAAATATTAGTAATATATCCCTAAATTAACTAATAATTATGATAGGGTGATTTTAATTGATGTTGATCAAGGTTTCAGTAATATCCAACTATTTGTAAATGTTGTCTCTCTTTACCCTTATCTTGAGGATGAGATTATCTGGCATGCTAATCCTAGTGGTCAATTTCAAGTCTCTTCTATCTTTGCTTCAAAGGATAAGGGTAATCAACCTTTCTGGTCACATGCTTGGATTAAGGGTCTCATACCCAAAATTAACATATTCTTTTGGATTCTTATCCAAAACAAAATTTTGACCCTTTACAACTTGCAAAAAAGAGGTATAAATGTGGTTAATAGGTGTACTTTATGCAGAAATGGACTTGAAGATAGAGAGCATATGTTTTTGAGTTGCTCTTATACCCAGGAAGTCTCGATTGAGATTTTGAATTTTTGGGGCATGACATGGGTCCATCAAAACAATGTGGATCTTTCTTTCTAAATTTGGAGCTGCCCCTCAAAGGATCTTGATGCTCAATTTATTTTGAAATTAACCCTCCCTCACCTTTGGTGGGGCATCTAGAAAGAAAGAAATAATAGAATATTCAGAAATAAAGATCTTCTAGGATGGGTGCTTGGTCAAAATATCATCAGAGCCTTCAAGGAGAATTTTAAATCCTAGAGGAAGTTTGGTCAAACCTTCCAACTTGATAACCCTTTACGATCTCAAGGATCTAAGTTAAAAATTGATAATCCTAGATCGATCATAAAATGGTTTGTTCCCCCTAATGGATGGATCAAAGGGAACTTGGATGGAGCTACTAAGGGAAACTCAGGAAGAGCAGGATGTGGAGGTGTTCTTAGAGATCATGTGGGAAATGTTATTGATGCTATAGAAATCCCTATTGGTCACTCAAATAGCCATATTGTTGAAGCTACTGCACCCTTCTATACCATTAAATTAACTGTTGATTTGGGGTATTCCAAATTATGGTTGGAAGGTGATTCTCTGAATATTATTAATACCCTAAATAATAAAAATTCTATCTCATGGTCTATAGAGGCTACGGTTATGGAAATCAAAACCTTATTTCAAAATTTTGAGAAAGTGGTCATTTCCCATACATATAGAGAATCCAATGGGGCTGCTGACTAGATAGCCAACCATGCAATTCAAATTGGGCATAAGGTGAGGTGGCTTGATGAATTAAACAAGCACGTGGATCTTAAAGTGATTATTAATTATGATGCTATTCATTCCAAATTGGGAAAGATTTTCTTTAATTAGAAATTTAATGATTTGGGGGAGTGGCCTTATGAATGTCAGATTACCTTCATGTGAAGGTTATGTGCTCTCTGCACGTATCATTGAAAAGGTGACCTCAATTTTGAGTTACAAAAAATTGGTCTCATTTCAACCTCTTTGCTATCGGTATTTGGGTGTCTTTATTTTTTGTTCACTCTGTAAAATGGGGGGTGAATAGAGGAAGTAGGAGCCCAAAAAATGTAATGATTGGAAGGCTACGCAAGATGTTTGGAAGATTCTCCAGAGAGGGAAGGTGGTCAAATTTTTGGAGCATTTGCATGGATTCAAACCCCATGTCCATACCGCCTTCTTCAAAAATTGGGTCGATGACAAAGTTACTCTCCATGGAGTCATTGTAAAGCTTATAGAGGAATTCATTGCCGAGGTTATTGGGCTCCCCATGGAAGGTATTAAATTCTTTGCCTTCTTCAAAAATTGGGTCAATGACAAATTTACTCTCCATGGAGTCACTGTAAAGCTTATAGAGGAATTCATTGCCGAGGTTATTGGGCTCCCCATGGAAGGTATTAAATTCTCAAAATAGACTAGCATTTCCAATGCGGCCTACAAAAAATTCCTGAAGAAGGATGTTGAGGAGAAGTAATTGGAGAAGAATGGAGACTTCTTTGAGTGCAACAGATTAAAGATATTTGGTGTGATGTGCTTGGATGTATCCATGAGTACTTTATCCTTGATGGTAGGAATAAAAGAGTGTACAAATTCCACTTTGTCTTTCTTAACCATTTTAGGTATAAGGATAGAATTTCCTTCCCTTTCTATTTGCATTTCTCTTTGCCTCAAAGCTTGTATCCCATAGAAAGAAAGAGTCACAAACCATCTTACATGAAGGTTTGATATTTCTCATAGAGGGTTTTTGTAAAAATAAATCCATTGCTTCATCTCCCTCCACTGGAAAACATAAGGGTAAAATTGATGAGAATGTTAAAGAGAAAGATAAGACAAAATTGGAACCCTCTAGCTCTCGAAGAAAAATTGTTGAAGAGGATTTTGAGGTGGAGAGTACTAAAGGCTTAGATAAAGATGTCCCAGAGGAAGAGGAAGGGATGGATATTGGGGAGTTTAGCTCTAACCTGTAAGTTTATCTAGGAATGAAAGGCAAAAATGAGAAAGGGAAAAAGGAAGAAACAACTGAGGATAACTCGAAATAGAACAAGTCTGATAATGAGGGTACTTAGACTATGTCTAGGGGAGGTGATAAAGATAAAGATAATTTAATTGATGATCTAGCCATTATAAGCAATGAGGAAAACATGGGGAAGGCTTCCACCACTACAAAGGAGACTAAGGGACATGATAAGGAGGTCCCTACTCAACATGAGCCTATGGAGATTGGAGAGAAGGAGCCATTGGATGGGGAGGAACAAATTGATAAAGTTGTGTCCCTGCCACATGCCATTGCTGAAGATGTGGGTGACTCCCCGAAGAGGGAAACCAAGCTTTTCTTCTTGCATTCTACCAAACTTAAAGTTGATTCTTTCCTCCAAGTCAATTCTTGGATTTATAATGAAATAATGGGGTTGAAGAAGAAAGTGGAAACTTTGCAACATAACCAGGAGGCTGATCAGGTTATTATCAAACACTTGGAGGTACAAATGGGAGACATCCCAAAAAAACTTAAGGATAATGAGCAAAATCTTAGAATGCTTATCAAGGAAAGTGGAACAAAAATGGAGCAAGTTACTTCAAGCATCTGTGCTACTGCGGCGAGCTTGGGCAAAAGAGAAAATGAAGGAACCATATATTTAGAGGGTCCTAGCAAGAGGAAAAGATAGAGTTTGAGGAAGAAAGCCTTAATTATTGCTGCTTCTTCAACTGCTAACTCCATCCAAGATATGACTATGATTGGTAAGGAGACAATTAAGATGATCATGGAGCTACAATAGTTTCTTTGGGTCTTCTTATCTAGTTGGGTTCCTATTTAGGTCTTTTTTGCTGGTTGTTACATCTAGTTCTTGTGTTTGGTCCTATTTTTTGGTTTTTAGTTTAAAACTATATTGGAGGTTCTAGGTCCTTGTAAAACCTAGGTACTTTATTTGGACTATGTAAGAGGTTTCAGGTCCCTGTAAAACCTAATTTTGGTGCTGCTTCTAGTAGGTTTAAGGACTCTTTTCCTAATGGTTGCCTTGCTTTTTCCTTTTTGAGGATGTGAAAGGGTTTAAGGGTGCCTTCAAAACCTATTTTTACCATAATCTAAAACTAATAATTATGATAATTATTAGTGAGTTAATTTTAATATCTTTGATAATATATAATATTTAGGTAAACCAAATCTAATCATGTCTCAAATATTGTGGAGAATCATTGAGTTTTTTTTTTAATAAAATAAATTATTGAGCGATTTTAAATATTTTATAACTAAATTTAATAAAACTAAGGGAATTTAGGTTGCATTAAATCTTAAATTATTAGCCAAATTACTAGCCAAAAAATTCTAAAATTCACAAAATTATGAATATTCACCACTAAAAAATACCCTAAAGTTTACATTCCTAGCAGAGGCTTCTTTCCTAATTTTTGTAAGTCATACCAATTCATCCATTCTTTCTTGCATGTCATCTAAAATATCATCATCATAAATTTGGATATAATTTTTAGGGCTATCAAGTTTTTTTGAGGTATCCTTGCTTGGATACCATACACTAGATCAAAAGTTGACACACCTATTGCCTTCTTGATAGTTACTCTATTAGCCCAGATTGCTAAATGCAACTTGGAATCCCATGCCTTTTTATTATTATTATCCAAGGTCTTCTTAATGACTTTCAACAAACTTTTATCTATGAATTTAGTTTGTCTATTTCCTTGTGGATGATAAGGGGATGATGTTGATCTGGTAATACCATACTTGTCACAAAACTTGATAAATTCATCTGACATAAAACACATTGAATTATTAGTAACAATTCTCTCAAGACACCCAAATCTGGTTATGATTTTATTCAACAAAAAATAATTCACCACTTTTCTCTATTAGCATTTATAGTAGGAATAACCCTTACCCACTTTGTGAAGTAGTCTATTGCCACTAATATCTATGAGTAGCCAATACAAGACTTAGTGAAAATTTCACCTATCAAATCCATTCCCCATTGTTGGAAAGGTGCTTGTATGTCCACTAATTTCAAATGAGTATTTCCAAAAAAAATTATATTTCCAACAAATCTCTATCAAGAATCACATTTTCTAACCAAATTTTGTGAATCTCTAAATAAACTAGGCCACCAAAAGCCAACTCACATTACCTTGTGGGTAGTAGTCTTTTCCATGTAGTGACCTCCACATACTCCTGAATGCATATCATTTAGACCTTTTCTAATTCATTTTGATCAATGCATTTCAAGAGTACTCCTTCAAAATTCATCCACCACAAAATTCCATTAACAATAACATATCTAATGGAATGTAACTTGATGGTTCTCCTTTCATTGTCTATCAAATGAGGCAGGGCTTCCATATGTTATAAGTAATGTATAGCATTTTCGTACCAATTACACTTATTCATATTACATGTGTCTGACCTGAGGTCTTCATATACAACATTTATCTAGCTAGCATGAAGATTTGACTGAGCCATAAGCTTTCCTAACCCTTGGCCTCTTAACCATTTTTTGATTTGGATCTCAATGTTAAACTCTTGGATTCTATTTAGCCATTTGCACCTTCTGCCATATATCTCTTGCTAAGGAAATATATATCTAATTGCTTCACTAGGTACAAATGTGATAACAACAATACCAACTAAGAAACATTTGAAAGCTTTGACAAATTTGACAAGAGCATAAGCCTACTTTTCATTTATCTCATATTTTAATTCAACAGGCTGGAGTGATTTGCTAAAAATGCAATAGGTTTCTCATAGCCTTCCTCATTTTCCTAAAGTAAAACAACTGAAATAGTATGGAAAGATGCAAAAGAAAATATATGCATGGGCTTTGTATAATCTGGTGTATTGAGGACTGGTGTATTCTTGATGGAATTTTTTATTTCTTGAAAGACAATAGTAGACTTGCCTTCCTATTTAATTTTTTCTCCTTTCTTGAGCATGTTGGAGATAGGTTTACTTATCTTAGAAAAATTTGTTACAAATCTCCTGAAGAAATTAACTTGTTGAAAGAAATATTGTATTCGTTTGACTTTTTTGGGTTTAGGAACCTTGTCTATTATTGCCACTCTTTCCAAGTCAATCATAACTCTATCATTCAATACTATGTGACCAACAACTTCCCTTCCATCAATCCAAAATTACATTTCTTTGGATTTAGTGAAATTCCATACTCTAAGGCTTTCACATTTTTTTTCAAAATGCTTATAATGGTCCCCAACCTTCTTTGACTATATTGTCTGAACATCTTAATAGATGACCATAAATTTGTCAATATACTCCTTGAATGCAACATCCATAACACTTTGATATATTTCTCCTACATTTATTAGGCCAAAATGCATCTTGACATATACATAGGTTTCCCAAGGGTTTGTAAAATATGTTTTGAACTATTCTTTCTCATCATATAGTACTTGGTTATTGTTGGATACAATTAATTAATTATGTATTGTCTTTGATGTTACACAAATGTCATATCATTATCAGCCAGTATATGGAGAACTCACTTGGGTAGTGAAGACAATTTTTTTGTCTGCTAAGTGTTCTTCTGGTTTCTTAGTTCTAAAGGAAAAGTCTACCAAGTTCACTTAGGTGTCAAAAAAAGACTATAGAAGATGAGTGTTAACCGAGCTCACTTAGTTAATGAAGGAAAGTTGGATGGAACTAGTGCTAACCAAGCTCACATGGTTGCCAAAGGGATTTTGCAAGTTCATAGTGTTAATTGAGCTTATGTTGGTTAACACAAGAAATTGCTTCTAAGTTAAGTTTCTACCAAGCTAGGTTGGCTAATGAAGGATTTTCTTATTTTGGCACATTAAATTCAATTAATTTATGTATTGATTCTAGCTAACTGAGGTGACGAATATTAATTATTCTAAGTTGTATTTAAGGAAACTGGACCATATGAAAGATATAAGGTCAAATTGTGATTTCAAAGTGTGCAAGAATGAAGATTTTATTCAAGATTTAATGATGAGAAGAGGAAGTGAATTTGAAGGGCAAGCAAAATATACTTGTAGAGAAAAAAAGCTATATTCAATCAGGAAGGATCAAGTACAATCCAAAATAGAGATCTATAATTACCAAGTTAGTTGCATTCAAATTAGGTCATCTCATTGTTACTCTCTAATCATTGTAGCAGTGATCTAAATTTCCTAACAGAGTTGGCTTAACAACTATTTGCAAATCCTCTAACAAGGTGGCAGTTCTATTTAATTATCTTAAGACCTCTAATAAGGCCACTCCTACTAGGGTGATTAAATCCTTTAATAAGGTCACACCTAATAGTGTGTTTTGTAACCTTTAATAGGGTTTGCTCATAATAGGGCTCACTTTAGAAGAGTGAAAATAGTAACTAGTTGCAATTGATGGTTTTTCCCAAATTGGGTTTCCACATTAAATTCTAGCATTAAATGTGTTCATGCTATGTCTGCAACTAAGTTAAAGTAATGGTAATCATAGATAGAATTTAAATTTTTTATATTAAGAATTCACTAAGCACATTTAGTAATTATCAAGCTACAACATTTTGTGTGTATTTATCAAGTATCAACAATATTTAGTTTTGGTTTTTTATTTTGTACTAACATCTAAGGGATCTAGGATTTATTTTAGTAGTAACTGATTCACCCCTCCCCTCTTAGTTACTCCTCTTATATTTCCAAAAATTGGTATCAGAGCTTTTGGTTCTTGTAGAGAAGGTTTCAAGAACCTAAGCTAAAGATCAGGCTGTCTTATATAAGAGAGATCCCAAGCTGAACAAAGACAATTTTGTAGCATGAAAAGGACTTATGAGGTTACACTTGGCTACCATTAGTGACTTGAGATGCAAATATTTTGATACTGAATACAAGAATCCCACTAGAACATTATCTATTGAAGATATTTCTGAAAAGAAGAATCATAACATCATAACAATTGATATTGCATTTGATCTTAGTTATGTTGAATTTGATGAAGTCAAAGACTACAAGACAACTCATGAGATGCTAATCAAAATAAAAGACATATATGGAGGAGATGACAATGTAAGTGGGGCTAAGGTTGAAAGTCTTAGAGGTCATTTTGATTAGATGAAAATGAGAGAAGATGAGAAAATTGTAAATTATGTGGAAAGAATCAAAGCAAGTGTAAGTGAAATCAAAGCATCTATAGGAGACATTGAAGAGAAAACAGTTGTAGTAAGGTATTTAGAACTCTTCTTCCTATTAATGCAATTAGAGTATTTGTTATTCAAGAGATGAGATGTGATATATAATAATAGAATATCTTTGGATGCTCTATTTGAAAGATTGATATTTTTTGAGTTAGATAACTTTGATAACTATGTTCCAAGTTCAAAGGTTATTGAATATGCTTTAAAAGCTAAACTATCACTCAAAGAAAAGGGTAAGAAATAAAATTATAGTCAATCAAGAAGTAAAGAAGAAGAATAAAAAAAAGTTCAAATAGTGATCTTGAATTTTTTGAAGCCCTACTTGCAAGGAAGTATTCAAAAGGAAGAGGAAAGTACAAAGGTAAAGTCTATTTGATCTACTTTTCCTGTGAAGAAGTTGGTCACATTGCTGCAAGGTGTCCAAATAAGGAAATAAAAAATAAAAAGAAAAGAAATAAGCATAAAGGAAAGAAGGATTCCAAGAACTACAAGAACTACAAGGACAAAGGTAAGAAATCTTGATTTATAGCTAAAGATTATGATAACAGTGAAGATGAAATGGTATATACTGCTATGAAAGATGAATCCGATGATGGAGATAAGATGGAATTTATCTCTCATGTTAGAAAAAATGATATATGGATTATTGATAGTGGTTGTTCACATCATATGACTAGAGATAACATAAAATTTGAGTAGATGGAATATTATGATGGAGGTAGTGTGAGATTTGGAAACAATGAACCTTGTAACATAAAAGGAAAATGATGTATTTCACTAACTAAAGAACTTGTATGTGACAATGGTTATTGGTTTGAAGGATTAAATCATAAACTACTAAGTGTGGCATAGTTTAATAACATTGGATTCAAGGTATAATTCATGAATGGACAGGCCAAACTACTAGATGAAAAAGAAAATCTCATTGAATCTAGCAAGCAAACAAAAGGTAATCTATTTTGTCTTGATCTCAGTGATTGTTCATGCTTTTTTGCTCAAGTAGATGAAAGATGGTTATGACACAAAAGGCTATGTCATGTAAAATTTGATAATTTGGTTAAGATAAGGAAACATAGAAGAGTAAGAGGTAGTTTGATATGGATCTATGCAAGAATTGCCAAATTGGTAAGATGGGAAAGAATAGTTGCAATTGAAAAAATAATCAATTAGAAGAAGTCTTAGAAATTGTTCATATAGATATATGTTGACCTATTGGAATAAAGAGTTACAGTAGAGAAAATATTTTTATTCTTTTTTTTTATGGCTATTCTAGAATGATGACTGTAATATATCTAAAAGAAAAATCAGAAGCCTTTCAAAAATTCAAGTGGTATCTGGCAAGAGTAGAAAAGGAAACTAGAAAGAGGTTGAAATGTTTAAGATCAAATAGAGGTGGTGAGTTCATCTCTAAATAATTCAATACTTTTTGCATTGAAAGAGGAATTAAAAGACAAGTATTAGCCCCTGACACACCATAGCAGGATGGTATAGCTGAAAGAAGAAATAGATCTATCATG
Organism: Cupressus sempervirens; assembly: GCA_028749045.1. Classification (NCBI taxonomy): domain Eukaryota; kingdom Viridiplantae; phylum Streptophyta; class Pinopsida; order Cupressales; family Cupressaceae; genus Cupressus; species Cupressus sempervirens. The sequence continues at coordinate 518,823,155 of CM053784.1, read as the reverse complement.
GGTTTTACAAGAACCCCAATGATTGAAAAGAATGTTGCTCTCAAATATTGGAAGGAAGCTATCAACACTATAGTTCATACTTATAATAGAGTACAATTGAAGAAAGATTTAAAAAAAACACCTTATCAACTATGGTATGGCTACAAACCTAATGAAAGTTACTTGAAATTATTTCACAACAAATGTTATATCTTGAAAGAGTCTAGAAAAGGAAAATTTGATGTAAAATATGATGAAGGAATATCTATAGGATACTACTATAGTAGTAAAGCATACAAATTTTTAAATTTGTCTACTTGCAAAATAATAGAAAGTGCATATGTTAGAATTGATGAGTATGCAAAAAAGAATGAATAAGAAAGTAGCAAAGAGCCAGAGGATTACAAAAGATTTTTTTTACATGAACTTGATACCCTACCAAATATATCTAAAAGAAAGGATGCTTCTTCTCTTAAGTCCCCAAAATATCCAATAGTTATCAAGTTGCAAACAGTATAATTTGAGTCACATTTTGAAGGACCTGAGTTACAATTAGAGGCTACTGAGCTAGTTCAAATTGAGTCTAATGGACTCGAGTCATAGATAGAAGGACCCAAGCTTGAAACTAAAGTTAATAATGAAGACAATGGAACTCATTCAAATCCCAAAGAGCCTCTATTATCAAGATATGTTAGAAGACATCATGAACCTGATCATATCATTGGAGACAAATTTGATGGAACAATGACAAGAAGCAAACTGAAAGGTACATGTTTAATTGTTGAATTTGAACCTAGAAATGTTAAAGATACTCTAGATAATGAAATTTAGATTGAAATAATGAATGAAGAAATAGAACAAATAAAAAATAACAAAACTTGGACTCATGTTCCTAGACCCAAAGATAAAAATGTAATTGGTACAAAGTTGGTATTCAAAAATAAGCTAAATGAAGCTAAAAAAGTTTCAAGAAACAAGGCAAGACTCGTATGTAAAAGTTATTCTCAAGAGGAAGGTATTGATTATGGTGAGACTTTTGCTCTATAGAAAGACTAGAAGGTGTTAGAACTTTACTAGCATATGCAACACATAGAGGATTTAAAATGTATCAATTGGATGTTAAATCTACATTCTTGATGAGGAAGTCTATATTGAATAACTAGAAGGTTTTGTAGATCCTTGCAAAAGAGACATGGTTTGCAAGTTACAAAAAGCATTATATGGTCTCAAGAAAGCTCCTAGAGCTTGGTATGAAAGAATTCATAATTACTTGGTATGGGTTGGTTTTCAAAGAACAAATGATAATTGTAGTTTGTATATCAAGGAAGGACCAAACAAGAAGATTGTCTTGGAAGAAATATTTGTTGATGATACTCTATTTATAAGAAATGATAACTTGTGCAAAGAATTTTCAAAATAAATGAGTAAATAATTTGAGATGTCCATGCTTGCTGAGATAAATTTCTTGTTGGATTGCAGATTCAATAGAACAACAATCGTATCTACATCACTCAATCTAAGTATATCAAGAAGATATTGAAGAAGTTTGGAATGGAAGATTCAAGACTAGTTGGAACCCCTATGTCTACTAGACATAAGATTTTCAAAAATGATGATTCTAAAGAAGTAGATTAGACCACATATAGATCAATGATTAGAAAATTGTAGTATATAGTACATACAAGGCCTGATATTGCTCTAGTAGTTGGAATAGTGGCAAGATTCTCAACAAATCCTAAAGAAAATCACATGATGGCAATCAAGAGAATCATGAGATATTTGAAAGGTACTGAAGAGTATGGCTTATGGTATAAACTTGGAGGCAATTTGGACTTAAAAATATTCACTAATGTTGATTGGGCAGGAAGTATTGATGATAGAAAAAGCATTAGTGGTGGAGCATTATTTCCTAGTAGAAGACTAGTGTCTTGGACAAGAAAGAAGCAAAATTATACATCTCAATCTACAACAAAGGAAAATTATGTGACATCAACATTTAATTATTCTAACATTGTTTGGTTCGAACAATTGTTGGAAGGAATGAAGATGGAGATCAAGGATTCTATAGTCATATAATATGATAACATCAGTGCAATCAATATATCAAAGAATCCAGTGATGCATACCAAAACAAAGAACATTCCTATAAAATATCACTTCTTAAGAGAGTTGGTGCAAGATAAAGAAGTCAGATTGGAATATGTTAATACAAAGGAATAGATTGTAGATATATTCACCAAGCCATTACCTAAGGATACATTTTTGTATCTAAGAGGTAAGCTAGGGGTCATTCCCCTATTTGAAGTTCAATAAATAAAGCTTAGTAATGCATCAAAAAGAGCTAAGTTAAAGATCAATCAGTTGGTGAAGAATTGATAAGGAAATATTGCAAATGTATCAGTACTTAAGATACATTGGTATTAATAGAATTATTGTCTTTGGCATGTGTTGTCAAAGAGGAAGAAGTTTATTGTGATATCTCAGAGAAAATTTTGGAACAAGAATAAAGTAAGGAACTAAAAGAGGGGGAAGTTTGTTGTAAGAGGGAGAAAGTTTTGTGAATGAAGTTGGTAGAAGTTTTTGTAGACTAAGGAAGAATCTAGTGAAAGGAAGAGCACATACTAACAAAATGAGTTCTCAAGAATAAATCCAAAATTTCATTATGTTATGACATCTTGTGTTGCCATCAATTCCAAAGAGGGAGATTATTGGATACAATTGATTAATTGTGTATTGTCTTTTGTAACACCCAACTATAACCAAAAAGTAATAATAAACAATAAACAATAAATCCATACATAGATACAAGTATAAAAACCGAACCATTTTTTTTTCACATATTTCCATTACACAATAACTTTTACAATTAGGTACTGTGATGTACTCTTAACCGCATTAAACATTTATGATCAATACATCTAAGTATATAAAAATACTCTAATTTCAAAACAATAATATGCAAGTACATGTAGATTGACAACTGATCCTAATCAGATCCAAAATTACTTAGTAACCAAGAATCGAACTAAAATCAGTCCTCAATGCATACACAATAGTGTATTCTTCCAATTCCATAACCAAACTTATATCAATCCTGAAATCAAAACAAACACAACCGAAGAACAAATAAATAGGGCTTAGTCACACTAAATAAGATGATGAGTTCTTCAGTAAACCTGCATGTTAGATTTAATAACAACATGCTTTACATGTATCCAAATAATAGATTATCTGAAAGTACAATTTTTTTTCTTTTCACAACCAGATTTAAAGCAAGTACATAATTTCTTATAAGAAAATATGCAAAAATAAACTCGCACAAAATATGACAAAGTAATGATCCAATAGTTCATGGGTGTCAACATAAGAATCTACGTTCATTATTCGTAGGATTCAATATGTTAGGTGAAACCATAATATTCTTATCTTGTTATATGTAACCCAACCCATGAATTTTAAATGTTACCACTTGATTAAATAACTATCATAAACTTTCCCATAAGGATCTAGACTAGTGTCGGAGGGCATCCAGCAAAATAATTCTATCACCACAAGTTACTCACTTCATGACAACCACCCAATCTAAAGGATCACACTTGCATAATCTAAAACACACATAATTCTAGTTTTACTAATTAGAAGAAAATTAAAGTTTAAATTATTCAATTCCAACTAATAAACTATTTCTTTTTTCCTCAATATAAAAATTGATTCAGCCAACAGAAATTATCATATGAAACCAAACTTCCAACTTTCCAATGTATCCTCTTGTTTAATTACCAAATGAAACCATACTTGCAAATTTTTTTTATAAAAGCAATTCATATTTCAAAATACCAAATGTAACCATGCCTCTTTTAGTTTCCATAAGTAACCATACTTTTGAAGCTACGCATTAACCATAACTTAACATTTAAACTAATACCAAAGAATAACTTATATACATTTCAAAAAATGCCAATACTACAACTATCCAAATTATATAACATCCACACTTCCCCATTATTTACTAAATTCTAAATAAAAGAATTAAACAATTTTCCATATCAGAAAACAAGTAACCACATGATAACCTATCTACTTTAATTCTAACAATTTATTCAAAAGAAAGTACATATATGCTCAAACATATATTTTTGTATATATATACACACGACATTTCTATATATATATACCTATACATATGTACAAATATATAAATAAATCCTTCTAAATTCAAAGTCAAAATTAAATAGATAAATAGTCTTTCCCACTGGTTAACTAATTAATATTCACAAACTACTGAACTGAATTTCCTATAAGAGTGAAGTAATCATCAATAGTTTTCGATGATACACCTACAGAATTAACCAACAATTTAGATACCTTCGCATTTGACAAGTAGATATTACCAATAGTATACATCTTAATATTATACTGTAAACACAATTTTTTATTTTTTTTTGACAATCCTTGCTAACAAAATGGCTTTGAACAAGGCATCAAATCCCAAGATATTGGAAGAAAATCTACTAATGCATCTCTAACAGAGCCTAAAATAGTTTCATGTTCCTCACTAATTAACAATGGAATAGTGAACAAGGATAAGGATTCGATATAAACATCTAATGACCTTACTACCATATTACAACATGAAAACTTACAGCCTTGACAATGGTGCCAACCATTGTATCATTCAAAACCTAATGACAATAACAAAATACGTAATATAAATTAAATGATATGCTAGACAAAGGCTTAAGGTGAAACTGTGACATCTAAAATACTTAATGACAACTAATTGCAACCCGAATTCAATAACCATTCATGAAATTTTTTTGACAATATGTCATAGACTAAAATGTTTGTTTTGCCATTACTTAGAATTTTTTATTGCTCAATTGTATACATCACAACCATCCCTAATTTGCAGTTTGCAATATAAAACACAAACAACCATTTTTACAGAATTTGGTTTCTATTGGGACCAATATAAACTATTATTGCACATTTCCATCTTAGCAAAATAATACGCTTATATAAAATTTTGTATTCATAGAGCACCCACATTCTAGTCTTTGGTATGTGCCTCGTTCAACAACCATGTTGCCGAACCTTGCATACACCCAAACTTGGGTGTCACTGCTCAGCCAGATGAAGACGTCATACCCCAATTTTAACATTAACTTTTCTTTTTTCTTTTTTCTTTTTTTCTTTCATGAACAAGAAAACAATTCTGAAAATTAAAAAAAGAGAAATGAAGGGTAAGAAATTTCCCCTGCCTGAGAGAATGTGGAATAATTCACAACAAAACTTCCTGGAGACCCTTCTATACTGACTTGCAAACCGAGTCTCCAAACCTTCTTTATGTTGTGTCACAGAGATTCAAATGATAACTCTCAATAGTATAAACTGAGAAAATGCAACCACAAATTGATAGGAAAGAAGAAGAATATGAAATCTTGAACATTTATAAGGCTGGTGAGAATCGAAAATCTCCTTCATGGCCATCAGTATCCCCATATAAGCGTAGAGAAACCTGTTCAACAGAGTTTACATTATACCCCAACTGGAGTTCATCAATGGTAGAGTAAACTCAAGTTTCAACTAACTCCTAGCCAAAACAATAGACTAAACATGCAAATCAATGCTCATTACTATGAGAAAATCACTAAAATCTTACTCTCTCAGCATTTTTGACACTTGGCGAATGCAGTACCAGTTCACAGTTTGATGAACCTGCCCACCATTAATTCCCATTAACATTGCCACCATTTCCCAAACCACACAGTAATGCAAGTCAAGGTTAGGCTTAGTGGATACGTCATGCATTACTTAGGTTAAGTTTAGATTTAACCTTAGTTTTAGTCTTAGCTACATGTGCTAGGTTAGTTTAGGTAAAACATAGTATTAACATAGTATTAAGTATTAATGTTAATATTAATATTTATATTGATGTTAATATTAATATTAATATTAATCCTAATTAATATTAAGATTACTACTTATCAATATGTGTATATATATATACATATAATTATAACTTGTATTGATATAAATACAAGCACACATATATACAAACAATTACATATGTGTGTGTGTGTGTGTGTGTGTGTGTGTGTGTGTGTGTGTGTGTGTAATTATTTTGTACTAGTGCACTTATATTTATATATATATATATACTTTAAAACTGGCAAATAAAATATTCTAGGTACTGTTAATATTTTAATGCCACCTTAATCATAAGTTTGCAAGTACGAAAAAGACCATATTATAAAATAGAAACCTTTCCAAATAAGATTTTTTTTTTTTAAACAGGATTCTTGAATCTGAATTGATTCAGATAAAACACCATACTAAAAGTATTTGGAACATTATTCTGAGAATCAGATCTTAGTAACATCTGAATCCTCATGATGTTTAAAATTCAACATAATGATGCCATAAAACTAAATAGTTCAACAAATTATTGTTCCAAAACAAGTACCAAACCATCCAGTAAATTTTAACTAATCTCAGAATCCGAGGTAACAGATGTAGAACTGTTAGGGCCATGACATCTTTGGTGTTACACAAATGTCATATCATTATCAGTTAGTATATGCTGAGTTCACTTAGGTAGTGAAGATAGTTTTCTGTGTCTACCGAGCATTCCTATGGTTGCTTAGTTTTGAAGGCAGTGTCTACCAAGTTCACTCAAGTATCAAAGAAAAGACTATAGAAGATGAGTGCTAACCAAGCTCACTCAATTAATGAAGGAATATTGGATGGAACTAGTGCTAACCGAGCTAACTCAATTGCCAAAGGATTTTTGCAAGATTGTAGTGTTAACTGAGCTTCTATTGGTTAGCACAGGAGATCACTTTTGAGTTAGTTTCTACCAAGTTGGGTCGGCTAACAAAGGGATTTTTTATTTTGTCACATTAAGCTCAATTGATTTATCTATTGGTTATAGTCAACTAAGGTCATGAATATTAATTATTCTAAGTTGTATTTGAGATGACTTGATAATATGAAAGATATAAGTATAAGGTCAAGTTGTGATTTCAAAGTGGACAAGAATGAAGATGTTATTGAAGATTTAATGATGAGAAGAGGAAGCAAATTTGAAGAATAAGTAGAATATCCTTGTGGAGCAGAAAAAGTTATATTCAATTAGGAAGGATCAAGTACATGCTAGAATATAGATATATAATTAGCAAGCCAATTGCATTTATTTTAGGTCATCTCATTGTTACTCTCTAATCATTGTAGTAGTGATCTAAATCTCCTAACAGAGTTGGCTCAAAAACTATTTACAAATCCTCCAACAAGGTGGCAGTTATATTGAATTGTCTCAAGACCTCTAACAAGGCCACTCCTAATAGGGTGATTAAATCCTTTAATAGGGTCACACCTAATAGTGTGTTTTGTAACCTTCAATAGGGTTGGCTCATAATAGTGCTCACTTCAGAAGAGTGAAAATAGTAACTAGTTGCAATTGGTGGTTCTTTCCAAATTGGGTTTCCACGTTAAATCTTGGTGTAAAATGTGTTCATACTATTTTCTTTTGTGTGCTTACAACTAAGTTAAAATAATGGTAATCATAGATAAAATTTAAAATTTGCATGTTAAGAATTTACTGATCACATTTAGTAATTATTGAGCTACAACATTTTGTGTGTGCTTACTGAGCATCAACAATATTTAGTTTTTAGTTTGTATTTTGTATAGACATCTAAGGGTTCTAGGATTTATTTTAGTAGTAACTAATTCACCCCTCCCCTCTTAGTTACTCCTCTTATATTTTCAATAGGTTATTTAGTTATAAACCATCCATCATGGATATCAATTCTGAACTAGTGACCTGTTGCAACATGGCCTCCTTATTGGGAAATCCATAATTATCTTCCAAAGATGCAATATCTAGGTTCTCAAAATCAATACACAACCTAATATTACTATTCTTCTTTCTGTCTAGTACTAATTTAGACACACAAAGAATTTCAAATAGGCTTTATCATTCCTCCATCCTTAAGCTTTGTAAGTTCTTCCTACATTTTAGGGGCTAACGTGAGATTGGCAGGCCATCATTTTTTCCTAAAAGGATTAACATTATATTCAAGGGGTATTACATATAGAAAAAGATCTTCCATATAAACCTTAAGGTCATCATATGAAAATGCATAAATATGCCTAAATTTTCTTTCAAAAATAATTAAAGACTTTCTAATTGTAGGGGACAAAGTCTTACGAATGTATACCTTCTTGGTTGACTTAGTTGTTCCAAGGTTTATTTCTTCAAGCTCTTGGGGTTTATTTTCCTTAACATCTAAACGTACCCTATCTTGATTGTCAAAAATACTTTCCACTACTACTAATCCTTTAGGTACTTTTTAAGTTTTTAGCTACAAAATATCTTGACCAAAAATAGTTTTCTTTCCATCTATTTTCTCAAGAAATGTATTGCAATCTATTTCCTAGCCATGGTACTTATCCTCATTGAGAAGAAAGTTCAAGATATCTTTATCAACTTCAAACACTTTCCAATTTTCTATATTATCAAGGATAGAAGGCATATTCTTCATCTCAATATTTGATACACTAGAAAATGATATATCATTAGGTTTAACTGCTACTTTGGCCAACAAGTCAGTCGTCTTATTGTTGCTTTTGTCCATCTATGATATACACAAAGAATCAAATGCTTTAGTTTGGTCCCAAACAACATTTATGTATTGTTTTGGCCTCTTTTTCTTGGAATCATATGTCTCCTTAATCTAAGATAGAACCAACATTGAATCACCTATAACATGCAATTTTATGATACCATGACTTTTTACCACTTTTAATCCAAGTAAAAGTGTCTCATACTTTGCAATATTATTGGTGCATGCGAAATTCAAAGTGAATGAATACCTAAATGTATTTTAATCTTGAGATATGAAAACTACCCTAGCCCCTAACCCATGTTTAGAGTTAGCCCCATCAGAATACATAAGCCAATGATTGTGGGAGTTGAGGCATTTTATTACTTGTGCAATTAGTGGGACTAACTTATCTATTTCTTAAATGGTGATTTCAACTTTGAAAGCATTCACCTCAGTGTCTAAGAAGCATGTAACATTAGTGTTAATATTATCTTCAAGCATGTGCATAACTCTTGGTTCTCTATCAACATTAATGGCTTTGTCCCCTATCTGAAATGTAGCATAAGACAAGTCACATTATTTTCTACCTCTCATTGAAGCACTCCATTTTCTTGGGAGCAACACTCCATACTGTGGAGGAATATCAAATACTAGGATAGTCTTAGTTAGGTCAACACTAGGGTAGGCAGCTAACTTAAAAGTCAAAAAATTAATTGTACCCATGAAAGGAACTTCTCTTTCATCCATGGCCCTACATCTTTGCTATTTTATATCCACTTTTAGACCAAGGGCTTCCATAATTTTAAAAGGCATGACAGTATTAGAAGCCCCTGAATTAATCATAGATTTTTTCAAGGTTGCCCCATTTATGATTAGACTAAAAAAGAAAGGATCAATGTTTTCTATGTAGGATGTAGATGAATTTGTTATCATCAGGGTGAAAGCATGAACCTGTGTCACCCTTTTGTAAAGGAAAAGGCTAACAAAAGTATAATTGTTCATCTTCAATGACATAAAATTGGTATTATTATTTTGAATTTGAAAATGAAGTAAACTAATGAAATGTCTAAAAATGGATGTAGTTTAGGATTGTAATTTTTAATAATTATTTGGAATAATAATTGATATATTTTCCCAATTTTTAAAGACAAATTTTTAACTACTGAAAAATGATGAAAATTGGTGGTCTGGTTCCTACCACAAAACTATAGGGAAATAAATTTATTTCCTTTTGATTTTAGTCTATGTTATAGATAACATATATAGCTAGAACAATAAAAAATAAATGTCAACTTTACACTTATATTTTCTCTTTTACAATGATTCAAATTTCAACTCACCTGAAATTGATAGTTTTCATCTCCCACCACAATGTTCATGACAAATCTATTCTAACCAAGAGAAAAATTATACATTCTAGAAAAGGACTCTTTCCTCTAGAACATCATATAAATTTAATATTTTTGTGATATGATTTAATATTTTTTCTTTCTCAAAACTGACATCTTTTCGAGTGTTAAAATACATACTTCTAGAATTTTTTAATTACAATATACTATATCTAATTAAAACACTATAAACTCTACATGAGAATATTGTTGACTCAAAGCTCTATAAAAATAGTAAGAGTTCTTGAAACACCACTTTTCTAAAATAATTTTATTTATTTAGTAATTGGATACAAACTAGTACTAAACATGCATTTAATATCCATTTCCAATTGAAAAAGTGTGATACCATATATAGCTTAGCTAGAATGAATTGATCTAGATCATATGTTTTAACAAATTTTATTTCTAGATAGAAATTCTTAAATTCAGTCATTCTAACAAGTCAACCTAAAAGGTGACAAAGTTTTGTACTTTTACCCATGAATATTGATGATACTACTTTGGGGGAGTATCCTAAGCATTGGAGAGTATTGACATGTTTCATTCATGACCATTTTTGTCATTGATGTCAACTTAGCATGGTTTCTATAAAGACTAGTTGAGTAATAGACATAGATCTTAGTGGTATGGATAATGGTTCAATTGTCTGGGGTTGCACAATTATGGACATGATCAATATAGTGTCCTAATGATGTGGTTAAGTGCTCAAAGTCTGAGTCAACAATGTATAGAAGTTGTACATGATTTATAAAGAGTAGTTTAGAGATAAAGTATTGAAAAAGTAGTTCATAATGTTTGTTTACTAGATTATATCTAAGATGCAATAAGAAGATATGTAGTTAGTTAGTGATAGAGGATAGTCAGGTGATGATGCCAACAAGTGTGTGAACCCTAGTATCATACATGTGAAGTTTTGTATAGATTGTGGGCTAACAATTCTATTGTAATTTTAATTAATTAACTATTTTATTATAATTAACTTTGAAAGCCTCAAGGCTGACTCAATCAATTTTTTCAAAGATATGGTGTAAAGGAAAGATGTTTTCCTTTTTTGTAATGTGTGTTGTGATCATTATATGAACTGTGAAGTGCAAAAAGGAGTAGTTTTCTTATTGAATGCATATAAGTAATCCAAGGGATTTTTGGATGCAAGATTTGTGATTTGGTTAGAAGATCAAAAGAAGTAGAAGTCTAGTTGATAAGATAGAGAAAGAGGAAGGAATAATATAGTACAATTCTATCTTGAAAGGAATAATACAAAGATCATTTGGATAGTGGGTTCATTGGTCTTGCTCTTGAAGTTGTTTGGGTAGTGGATCTACTTGTCTTCCATAACTCCTAATAGGGTTAGAATCTCCTAATAGGTATTCAAAGTATCCTAATAGGGACTCATATGTATTGAATGTATTCAAAGACTCCTAACAGGGTCCATCCTCTGACAAAGAATATTTATATTAGTACACCATCTTGTGGGTGCCATCCCTATTGGGTTTTCTCTCTAATCAAGGGTTTCCCTAGTTAACATATCTGGTGTTATTGTATATGAGTATCTTTTGTGGTTTCATTTTATATTTCTCATATGGTTAAGTTTTTTTTAAGATTGATAATTTTGATAATAGTTGGATACCTAATTCACACACCCCCCTCTCAGCTATATCAGTGGACTATATATATTCTACTAATTGGTATCAGAGCATCAAGTCCTTGAAGGATAAGCTTAACAACTTTGGGAGCTCAATGGTGAATCTTTTTAGAAAGAATAGTACTAGATTTGATTGGGCCAACTATGATAGTTGGATGGAGAAGATGAAGACTCATCTGTTGTGCATGGGTTTGGGATATTGGATCTTAATAGAGAGTAAGAAGAATATCATTGAAGAAGAAAAGCTAGAATGTTGCAGTGAAGATGAAATAAATCTATTCATGTGTAATATGAGAGTAAGATAAGATTTACTTACTACTCTTCTAGAGAATGAATATAGTAAGGAAAAATCACTTGGAACATCTTATAGAATTTGGAAAGTATTAGAATCTACTTTTGAAGGTGATGATCATGGAAAGAGAATGAGACTATAGATTTGGATATGTGCATTTCAAGATGCTAAAATGATGAAAGATGAATATGTAAGAAGCTATATTGGCAGAATATCAAAAATTGTTGCAGGAACTTGGTATCATGGTGGAACCAAAGAAGAATATGAAGTTACATGGAAAATCTTGAAAATTCTGATGCCACCATTCAAGCAAGTAGCTTAAATGATTCAGCTAGTAATGTCCTACACTAAGGATTTCATAAAGGAGACATTTCTTCGAAGATTAGAATTAGAAGAAGTAGATCTAAGATAGTCTAGAGATATAGCAAGAATTAAAATAGCTTTTAGTATCTTGAACACTTAAACTAATTTGACAAGGAGTGCAAGCACATGTGGATATTTTTTTGGTAGTAGAAAATCTGATGAAAACAAGAAGATTGAGGAAGAAATAGTCCTTCTTATGAGAAGGGAAAGAGATGGTAAGAAACTCTTTAACTATTGGACTCGTGATGAATTTTGTCATTATGCATCTAAATTTCCTAAAAGAGAGAAAAAGTATAAAGGGAAGTTCAAGTCTAGAAGAGATAGAGATAGAAATTATTTTTATGTAAATGAAGATGAAGAATCTGATGAGAAAGGTCAAAATGAAAGTGATGATGAATTGGGATTTGTGGCTATCAAGGAAGATGGTCTTGATAAGGAAATTAAAGAAGAAAGAGCTCTAATTTCCCAAGTGGAAAATAAATTTGATTGAATAATTGAAAGTGGTTGTTCACATCACATGACTGGTGATATGAATAAGCTTTTCAAGTTCAACAATCATGATGGAGGTATTGTAAGAGTTGGTAACAATGCAACCTATCATATAATAGGAATTGGATCAATTACTCTTGATGGTAAAAACAACACTACTCTTCTTTTTTTTTTGATGGAATAAAGCATAACTTGTTTAGTGTTGGATAGTTCATTTACAAGGTTTATCAGTTGTATTTTATTGAGAAGACCTACATTGTCAAAGATAGAGATAGCAAGCTAATTGGAACTGACACTAGATCCAGAGGTAATGTATTTTAGTTGACTCCTACTAAAATGATATGTTTGGTAGCTAAAGTGGATAATAGTTGGTTGTGACATAGAATATTTTGTCACATAAACTTTGATAATATTGTGAAGGTTAGTATAACTTTTGTAGTCAAAGACTTTCCTAAGATTACAAAGCCTACTAACATTGTGTGTAAAGAATATATTTAGGATAAGTAGAAGAAAGTATCATTTTCTAGAAACAAGCTCACCACTACAGAGAACATGAAGATCATTCAAATAGATCTGAGCGGTCCCTCTAGAACAAGAGATTCTATGGTGAAAGGTATTTTATTATTTTTGTTGATGATTTCACTAGAATGATGTGGGTAGCATTTCTTAAAGAGAAATTTAAAGATTTTTAGAAGTTTAAGATATTTAAGAATAGAGTTGAGAATGAATTTGGTGTTAAGATAAAGTGTTCAAGATCATATAGAGGAGGAGAATTCACCTCTAGAGAGTTTAACATATTTTGAGAAGAAAATGGAATCACAAGGCATCTAACCTCACCCAGAACACCTACGAAAAATGGGATTACTAAAATAAGGAATAAGTTAGTAGTAGAAGCAACAAGAGTGATGTTGTTTGAGAATGATGTTTCTAAGACATTTTAGAGAGAAATAGTCAATATAGAATATACACTATGAAGAGAGAGATCATAAAAGGTATGAACAACACACCCTATGAACTATGTTTTTGTCATTCACCATTAATTAAGTATTTTAGAATATTTGGAAGAAAATGTTAAATTAAGGGAGATGATGGCATTGCTAAGTTTGATCCAAGAAGTGATGAAGGTATGTTTCTTGGTTCTTCATTGAAAAGAAAGGCATACAATTGTTTAACTATAGAACTAAGAAAATAGTTGAATGCACAAATGTAAGGATTGATGAAAAGTTTGGAACTAATGAATAGATGGTAGAATACAATTTAGATGGAGAAGAATATAATTCTAGAATTGTTAGATAGAATGTTAAAGCTTTCTTTGAGACTAACAATGATGTGCTAATTGTTGACCAAAGAGGAGAGAAGAGATATAAACCTAGAGAAGAGATACAAGTTGAGATGTCAATTCCTACCTCTAACAAGATCTGATAAAGAATCACCCTCCTAAGTCAATAATTAGAAGTAAAGACAAAGGTGTGATGACAAGGAATAGAGTAAATGAGGAGATATATTTGATATCTTAAGTTGAGCCTAAAATCATAGATGAAGCATGTAAAGATAATCATTGGATTCAAGAAAAGAATGAAGAATTAGATTAGATTCTGAAGAACGATACATGGGAGTTAGTTCCTAGACCTAAATACAAGAATGTGATAGGAACTAAATGGGTTTTTAGAAACAAGATGAATGAGCAAGGTGAAATTGTAAGGAACAAAGATAGACTTGTATGTAAGGGATATTCATAGCAAGAAGGCATAGACTATGAGGATACATATGCACTTGTACCTAGAATGGAAGTAGTAAGGATGTTTTGGGTTAGGCAAAAAATATGAAGTTCGAGGTTTATTAGATGGATGTTAAATCAACATTTATAAATAGAGAACTTGAAGAAGAGGTATCTATTGAGAAGCTTGAAGGTTTTCCTTTATTAGAATAAAAATACATGGTTTTTAAACTAAAGAAAGCTTTATATGGTCTAAAGAAAGCACTTAGAACCTAGTATGAGAGGTTGGATAGTTATTTGGCAAAACATAGATTTGATAAAGGTATGGAACATAGGAACATGTATTTGGAAGAAGTTGAAGATGGTTTTCTAATTATTTTAATATTTTTTGATGATATCATTTTTGGAGGTAATGATGAATCAAGTGATAAGTTTTCTGAGGAGATGAAGAATGAGTTTGAAATGAGCATTCAATAGGAGAAATGAATTTTTTTCTAGGATTGTAGATTGTATAGAATAGTGATGGTATTTTTATTTCACAAGCTAAGTGCTCAAATGATTTTTTGAAAAGGTTTAGTTGGAAAGTTGTAAACCTATTGGTACACCTATGATAACTGATCATAAGTTATCTAGTAAAGATGAAACACTTGCAATAGAGTAGAAGAAGTACATACCCATGATTGGAGGTTTGCAATATCTAACTCACGCCAGACTAGATATAGAAAATGTTGTTGGGATTGTAGCATGATTTCATTTTGATCCTAAGGAGTATAATTTTGCTATAGTGAAGAGAAAATTTTGATATTTGAGAGGTACATCTTACTATAGAGTTTGGTATGATATATTGAGTGATTTCACTCTATGTGTATATATTGATGCAAATTAGGCAGGTAGTATGGATGACAGAAAGAGCACCAGTGGTGGAACATTAGTTCTTGGGGGGAGATTGGTTTCTTGGTTAAGAAAGAAGTAAGATTTTATTTTGTAGAGTATTGGTGAGGTAGAGTATGTTGTAGCAAAAAATAACTATAACCGAGTTATGTGGATGAAGAAGATACTAAAGGATACCAAAATTGAGTTTGAGTTTGAAGAACCAATCTCTTTGATTTCCTTTGCGCAAATGTTGTTGTCACCGCAACATCATCATATTTCCTCTTTTGCTAACTAAGTTGTACCTTGACTAGTTGTATTTTCAAAACTATTGCATAAGGTATAATAGGCATTAGTGGAGTAGGCCCTACTACTATCACACTCATAGATGTTGTTGTAATAGCAATAGGTGTGGATTCCAATTCCTCATTTTTCCTAATAGTCTTCATCTCCAATGCTATGCCTTTTATTTCATTAAATTCTTCTATAGTCATGCCAGAATCCTTTAGAATAGATTCTATCTTCTTTTCTAGATTATTTTTATCTCTTTTATAAAGTTTAAAATGAACTTTTATTAAATTCTCTTCATAAGTACCCCATCTTGGACATTCAATGTTCCTTTCAAACTACAATATACTCTATTTTCATATCCTTCAATGATTTCTTCACTCATTTCATATCCCATGGGTTTAATAAACTTTACTCTAGGTTCCATTGCTTCCATTTAAGTAGTGTCTGTCTCTAACATAAAACATATTTCATCTTTATATTTCTCCACCATAGAAGGAGGGATTTTATATCTTTGCTTCATTTCTGATTGGAAGCTTTTCATCATCCTATCAATGTCTCTATCTCAAAAATCTTCAAGTCTTTCCCTATAATACTGGGTGATCATATTAATAGAAAATTCATTACTATACCAATTTTTCATTCTAGGAAACTACTTTGTTGAATGGAAAAACAAATGTTTAAAAAGAGATTCAAAACTAAAAACTACATTCTTAGCTGTCTTTAACTTTGCAGTGTTATCTAACAATTGCACTCTGACAATCTCACACATCTTTACTTTCTTCCTTTCAACTATAATAACATAGGTTGCATGTAAAAATCCCACTAGAACTTAGTTTACTCTAGAGTTTTGATTTAGCTTATATCCTAAAATCTTGCTCAATACTCTAACTCCAATATCTTGAATCAAGTCTACTCTCATGTTTCTTCCGTCAAAAATAGTCTTTAAGTTCATTTCAATTGTATTTCTTACATTTTTATCAATTAAAACCTTCATTTCTTAAACCTATGGCCTTATGAACTAGGTCATTGTCAATTACAACAGATACATCACGTATCTAAAACATTTCTTCATGGATTATGCTTAGGATATTTTTTCTGCACTTATGATTATCAAATTCTACATAGAATACATACTTAATCAAGTTTAATTCATTCAAGTATGGGTACTTCAATTTTAGGGTTAGGTCTTGATTGCACATAGCTCCTAAATCCTTTTAGATTTCTTAATCACCAATAATCTCAAATTTTTAATGAATGTAACTTATAACATCTTCTATGTGAAGTACATTTGATAGGATTTGAGAAACTGCTCCTAATGGATCATCAATTAGAGAGATAGATGGGTGCTTCTTGAATTTGTTCCTAGGTCTCTCCCTAACATCACATATTGACTAGCATTCAATAATGCTTAACTATTTATACTATAAATTCAATTCAAGCTTCATAAAATACCTTGAATAATGTGTATTAGGGCTTCTACAACTTCACACTTCAAAGGCTTCACTTTGCACTTGAATTTTTCATCAAATCACTCATAAATTGCTCCAAACTCTTTACACACTCAAATGGTACTTACATTTTTTCTCCCAATCCTCAAATCATTTCAGCTTTAACTTTGCATTGAATGCATGTGGTGCCTACCCCTAGTTGAATTTTCATATTATATTGCCAAACTCTTTTAGGCTAGTTTTATGGTTATGTTTGATGATTAGTGGTATTTGATTTCTAAATTATTGGATATTATTTCATACTCAGTTGCTTATATGATGAGTTACTTTGGTAATAGTTATTTCATGTATGCATGATTATTCTTCAATGATGATAACTATATACAATGATTTCTTTTATTTCATGACGATAGTTAGTTGGATGATCTATATGTAGTTTTTATAGATACTTACCCCATACATACATGTGTATGGCGAACATATATGTTTTTCTTTACGTATGATGTTTTTAATGTGGTTGAGGGAGGGAGTCATAGTCACTCACTAGTTAGGATCTACATGATGCACCACTCCTTGCCATTTCTTATTTAGTTTAGAATATATGAGTATGTACATGCATGGATTTTATGCAGATTGTAGGGAGAGGGCATTGACTTCCCTGAATTCTTAGGATGAGTGTTCCCTATGGCAATATCTCAATGGTAAAAGTGGGGAGATAATTCTTTAGTCCAAATGCTAACCTAAAGCCAAATGTCCTAGAAAGTAGGATAAGTATCAGATTTGTTTACCCTTCAAAGTTCTTCAAGTGACGTGAACTCATGATTATGACCCTTGAGTTTGATCTAGTATTTTGTTCTTTATGATAGGTTTTTGTAGTTCATCTTGTGATCCTATTGTGATTTTTTGTTATAATTAAATCAAATTAAAAGATTATCTAATTATTTAATTTAAAGAAAATCTTATATAGAAAATTTAATATTTAATTAATTGAGAAGATTAATTAAATAAAAGAATTAAATTTAAAGATATAGTTGAATTTCTAATTTTGGCATAATCATATGTATTTAATTTAATAATAATATATATAGGATTTTCATTTTTATAATATACTCTAAATATTACTATTATTTAAGTTAATATATATTTTATCAAAAATGTCTCATGAATCAATTAAAGGGAGAAAGAAGGTAAGGGCCTACAACATAGTGGTAACTTGTGAGCCTCTCATTGAGGAGGCCTTGGGTTTGAAACTACTCAAGCTTAATGAATGATAAATAATAAAGGCTTTGACTAATTACCTATCAAAAAATAATTAAAGAGAGAAAGAAATTAATTTAATAAAGATATTTTAATTAAATTGTAAAAAGGTTGCACATGCAAATTAAAATATAATAAATTAATTAAGGAGAAGGGTTTCTCATGATTGAACTATCGAAGCCCTAATTTGGGAAAGCTCTTTATTAGGAAATTAGAGTTCATGTCGCCATATTGAGATTTGGAGGACCCAATTTCTGAGAATAAGGTTTTCAGAAGAAAGGTAATTACTTGCAAGCTCCATGCATTCATTATTTTAGCATCAGATTCAAGTAGGATCTTGTGAGTTTTACGTAGTAGTTTTTGTCCTTTGAATTCTTTGTCCTCTTTGTGTCTACATGTATTTATTTTCAGAATTGAAGGGGTTTGAAGCCCTTCTTTGCAAATTTCATTTCTCTTTGTTTCAAAATCACATGTCTATGAATTGAGAATTAAAAACTCTCATTTGTAAAATTTTAGACAACTATATTTTGATATGAGTAGAGTTTGGAAAAGAAATCAAGAATGATTTATACAGATTCAATTGATTGCTCATATTTCTCATACCATATTTAATTGGAGAAATCCTTTATATATACATATATAATTGGTAATTATTGTTATAGTTATAAATTTATACATAATATTGATGAAAACTAAAATATTGAGGGCAAGGGGGTGGCCGGGGGCTAGTTTTTGAATTGTATATATATATACACATGTCTATGAATTGAGAATTAAAAACTCTCGTTTGTAAAATTTTAGACAACTATATTTTGATATTAGTAGAGTTTGGAAAAGAAATCAAGAATGATTTATACAGATTCGATTGATTGCTCATATTTCTCATACCATATTTAATTGGGGAAATCCTTTATATATACATATATAATTGGTAATTATTGTTATAGTTATAAATTTATACATAATATTGATGAAAACTAAAATATTGAGGGCAAGGGGGTGACCGGGGGCTAGTTTTTGAATTGTTTATATATATATATATATATATATTGAGAATTAAAAACTCTCGTTTGTAAAATTTTAGACAACTATATTTTGATATTAGTATAGTTTGGAAAAGAAATCAAGAATGATTTATATAGATTCGATTGATTGCTCATATTTCTCATACCATATTTAATTGGAGAAATCCTTTATATATACATATATAATTGGTAATTATTGTTATAGTTATAAATTTATACATAATATTGATGAAAACTAAAATATTGAGGGCAAGGGGGTGGCCGGGGGCTAGTTTTTGAATTGTTTATATATATATATATATATATATATATATATATATATATACATACACATACACATACACATACACATACACATACACATACATATATACATATACATATACATATACATATATATATAATATATACATATACATATATATATATATACATATATATACATACATATGTATGTATATGTATATATATATATGTATATATATGTATATAAATGTATATATGTATATATATATATATGTATATATCTATATATATATGTATATATATACATATACATATATATACATATATATATATACATACATACATATATACACATATATACATATATATACATATATACATATATATACATATGTATGTATATATACATACATATGTATATATATATATATATATGTATATATGTATAGATATGTATATATATATATGTATATATGTGTATATATGTATATATATATATATGTATATGTATATATATATATATATGTATATATATATATATATATATATATATATATATATATATATATATGTATATTACTAATTTGGTGGGAGGTGGGTAAACACCCCCAACCCCCCCTTTCCTTCTTCACAGTTGTGACTATGTACAGGACTACATGTAGTAGTCCTGTTGTGGCAACAATAGGTACTACTAATGTAGTACCTTGCTACTGTGATAGCCTTATATGGATGGCCAATGGGGCTTAAACATTTTTATTCTATTTATTTTATTTTTTGAAAAATAATTAATTTACTAAATATTAAATTAATAAATTTTAATTATAGTTTATGTTAACTAAAATTAAATTATTTAAATTTAAAGACATTGTAATATATTTTAGTTAATATTAATATTAATTATGATTATTAATAAATTAAAATTATTTATTGATAGTTATTGTTTTTTATGTTAATAACTAATATTAATTGCATATATTGTTATTATGTATTTTAATTTATTATGTTTGGTTTTATATGGTAATTACAAGTGGTTTAGAAATGAGATTTTAGTGTTAGATAATCCAGGTTTAATTAAACTAATTATTTTGAACCTAATGTTGATTTATCTAAATAAACATGCTTTTAGACTTACATTGTTAAATAAAGTACAAAACTTGAACCCTATTATTTAATTTATATGTTTTAAAAACCAAACAAAGTCTATGAAACTACACTCTAGTTGTACGATTTCTTTTATGTTAGGTTTGGAATTAACTTAAAGTGTTGACTAGTTTTGGGATGTCTACCAGAGGTTGTGAGTCATTATTTTGGTGATGTCATGTGATTTTATGGTCTTTTATGTGAACTTGAATTTTTATCAATCCTAATAAGATGATGGTAGTGGTGAAATCTGTGAATTTTGATAAGTGATATTTCAATGCTTTCCAATTGCTTGTTTAAGAATTGATGTTTGTTTTATGATCTTATGAGACCTACTTTTACTGAGCTTAGGGTAGGTTATCTTTATGTCTTGTTGGGATGTGGCTTGCAATGGAGGCCAACACCCTAAAGAGGCTACCTTGGTAACCCATTTTAGGTTATTTTAACAAGTGGTAACATGTCTTAAATGATAGTCAAATAAATTAATAAGAGTCATTTTTTTCCTAACCATGCCTTGAGTGCTAGTACAAGCTAGGCTTGGTTGTGACCTTGCTTTGTTAGTATGCCTTGTCTATACAAAAGGATACTGGTGCTACATAGAGACACTAGGGGGGCAAAGTCCAAAGATTCTGCCAAGGTAACCTTATTGTTGGCTCATGTGATGACACTTGCCCACTTACATAGTAGATTTCCCATGTATCATTTTTTCCTCTATGTTTAGATGTCATTTGTGTGTTAGATATATTTCTTTCAAGTTTTCCTTGACATAGATGTTGGTTACAAATTTTAAGATTGATACCCTATTTGGGACTTGAGACTATCTCCTTAGCATGGTGGGAGTGGATCATTTAAGTTTCATGAGGTTGGGTGATAGTGCTTTTTACTTATACCATTGAGATCTGATAGTTCGATGTCATTTTTGGAGTTCCTTGTGTTACATATCCTTTCATTATGATTTTTTGTACTATGATGGATGGTCATACTCTATTACATTGTATTTGACTTTAGAGACCTTACAAGATGATGTGTTTATTTAATGATGTATATTCTTTGAGCTTTTTGCACCCTATAACTTGTACAGTGGATGATTATGCATTCTGATTATTGCCAAGTGGAATTCAATATAATTGAATATTATTTAAATGGATTCATACTTGTAGTTATTCTTTGATGTAGATTTTCAATATATTGGATTTACTATTAATTAAACTTAAAAATGATTCATTTTCATTGGACCCTTAAGACATGTAGTATGTTTTATGGTTTGTGCTTATGTATGTGATTATAGCTTCTTCTATATAATATATGTTATTGTTAAGTTATTATCGTTCAAAAAAAATGTTTGACAACTTAGTGAAACATTAGGTTAATTTCTTTTGGGTTCCCTAGCAAGGTGTTACATTTAGTATAAGAGCTAGAGTTTTTACATTGGGAGCTCTAAGTATATTGGAACGTTGCTAGATGAAAACTAGTTGAACTGAAATGAAACTTAAACTATTATATGTATATTCTAAAACTTTAACACTTGAACTTCAAACTAAAATGTGCTTAAACCTAGAAATAAGAAAAACTAAATTAGAATCTTGTACTATATTTGAAACATGTTTCTTATGTGTATGATTTACATTAGTATATTCTTATGGATATTATAGAATCTTGCCATTCTTGGATATTATTGTAGGATGGTATCTAGAACAAGATCTTCAATGAGAGGTTGTAGTTTAGGCTATGGTAGAGGCCATGGGTGAGGTGGGGATATCAGTGTCCTACTCATGAAGGTCCTATTCAAGAGGAGAATGGGAAAGAGCACCTCATGAGCATCAAGCCAATTCAGAGGAGGCTAACCTAAGGTAGATGATGAGGACCATTATGGATCACCTACCTCCTCTTCAGGGTGCAGATCATAGGGGGTCACACAATGTAGGCAATGAGGACACACAAAGGTCTAGAAGTCCTCAGAGGGACCATCACAATCATAGCTAGAGGTCAGTTCAGGCTGCTTAGATTAGGCTGCTCAGATGTAAGATCTTCAGAGGTCTAAGATCAAACCTTTCAAAGGGTTGGGATCAAGATATGTGGCTGAGTAGTGACCAATTACTCATGATAGGTGTTTTGCAAGACTTTGACTCTAATGTCAAAGTGAGATTTTCCATCACCCACCTAGAACTCTTTAGAGCTATGTGGTAGAATATTGAGGAGAAGAATTTGGGGGTAAATATGAATACTGTCACATGGGTATTATTTCAAGAGAACTTCTATGAGTGTATCCTACCAAAGGAATGACATTAGTAGAGAGAAGATGAATTTCAAAATCTAAGAAAGTACACTATGACCATGTTAGAGTATGACAAAAAATTCTATGAGCTTATACTTACACGAGGATTAGTGATAGGTCATCATTGAAGGCATATCATTTTTTTGGGGCCTAAAAAGATCATCTTATTAGGGGTGTTAAGGTATTTTAGCCTAAAATCCTCAAGGAAGTAGTACATTTGGCTATACTAGTAGAGTAGAGTGTTACGTTAGAACATAGTGGCTTTGTGGGAGCACCTACTGCATTACAGTCTAAAGGTAATTAGAACACACATGGCAATAGAAAACCTCCTTATCCTAAGAGAAATTAGAACCAAAAAAACTAGCAACCACAACAACAACAATAGAAGGGATCCTACCCTCCACCACAGAGTAGTGGCTATGCTTTCAACTCTCAAAACTTATGTAATCTGCAACACAATAGGCAAAATTAGAGTAACTAGCCTACATAGAGCAACTACTCTATTGCTATTAGAGATAACAACCAACATTCAAGTGCACCTCTAATAGGGAGAGGGTTTGGCAGAGGCATAGGATATTTCTCTTGTGAATAGTTTGGGCACATTGTAACCGACTACCCACAACATACATCTCACTATTTAGGACCTAGGCCAACTACATATGAGCCTACAGTTGGAGATGAGGGTAGATCACATAGACTATTTACAGTGGTGGATCACTATCAAGAAGATAATTAGGGGACCATGGTTGAGACTATAGGAGCTATCTGAGGTACATGTATCTCCATATTTTTTGATTCAAGTGCTATGAACTCTTTCATTTCACCATCCATAGTTGTTACATGTAAGCTATTTATGGTAAAGAAGGGCTTGGGTTGGAAAGTAGAACTAGCTTTAGGAGCTAGGATTCTCACAGATTCTTTAGTACAGTAGTTTGAATTGAACCTAGGAGGTTTTTTTATGTTAGTAGACTTTCAAATCATCCCTCTTCATTCTTATGATGTAATTTTGGGTATGGATTGGCTTGGCGCTCATAGAGTTAGTATTGATTATAGAAAGAAGACAATTTTGTGTAAAGGCAAAATTAGAGGAAGGACTAAGATATTGTAGGCATCCAAAGACCTATATCTCTATGGATGATCTCTACTATGCAATTGATATAGAGTTTTTCTAAGGGATTTTAGGTGTTTTCCCTTACAATGAGTGAACAAGAGGATGACGACCCTCTAGGGAAGACTCTAAACCATCCTATCTTATAGGAATATGTGGATGTCTTTCCTACTAAGATTATGGGTATTCCTCTAAAGAGGGATATTGATTCAATGGAATTGATCTTATTCTAGGAGCAAAGTCTATTTCTAGAGCTCCTTATTAGATGCCCACTTAGTATTTAAGTGAGTTGCACCTACCGCTTGAGGACCTTTTGGCCAAGGGTTGTATTTGGCCAATGTTTTTCCATGGGGAGCACTAGTTCTCTTTGTGAAGAAGAAGGATGGTTTGTTATACTTGTATATTGACTATAGGCATTTGAACAAGGTAATGGTTAAGAATAGGCATCCTTTACCAAGGAATGATGATTTATTTAATCAAATAAGGGACCTACAGTGTTCTCTAAGATTGATCTTAAGTTAGGATATGATCAGCTTCTTATTCATGATGCTGACATTCACAAGACCATCGCCTGCACTCGCTATAGGCACTATGAGTTCACAATTATACCATTTAGGCTAACAAACCCTCCATGAATTTTCATATATTTGATGAATGGGATGTACCATTGTTATCTTGATTGATTTTTACTTGTGTTTCTAGATGACATTTTGATTTATTCTAGATCCTAGAAGGAACATGAGGAATATCCATGATTGGCTTACAATGCTTAAGTGATAATCAACTTTATGACAACTTGACAAAGTGTGATTTATTTCATTTGGAGATATAGTATTTAGGGCATATCATATTAGGGGATGTTATCTTAGTAGACCCTACAAAGATCTAGGTAATGGTAGATTGGCCTACACCCACTACTATGTTGGAGATTTGTAGCTTCATGGGTCTAGCCAGTTATTATCACAAGTTCATCCAGAACTTTTTTAGAGTAGCATATCCTATCACTTCCCTTCAGAGGAAAGGAAATAAGTTTATTTTGATGGAGAAATGCAAGGAATAATTTTAGAAGCTCAAGGAGCTTTTGACTAGTGCACCAATATTAGCAGTGCCTAATGTAGTAGGTGACTTTATGGTGTATATAGAGCTTCCCTAAATAGGATTGGAGTAGTATTGATGTACGATGGATAGTTGATTCCTTATGAATCACATAAACTAAATGATCACAAGTTCAATTATGCTAGGTGTGATTTTGAGTTAGATACAATAGTTCATGCCCTAGTGAGATTGAGAAACTTCTTGTTGGAACACTATTTTGAGCTTCATAGCAATCATCACACTCTATAGAATATATTTATGTAGCCTAATCTGAATGCTAGGCAGAGGCATTGGATGGAGTTTCTTTGTGAGGATGACTTCAAGGTGAAGTATATTTAGGGAAAGGAGAATGTGGTAGTTGACACTTTGAGTTGTAGGAGACATGACATACTATCCTTGACTCTTAGTGTGGATTTGAGGAGCCATATACTTTAGGCACTTGCTATAGATACTTGGTATCAAGAGGTGAGCATGGAGATAGATTCAAGTAGACCATTGTACGAAAGGTTTTCAGGTTATGTTTTGGAGTTAGATGGCCTTTAATGCTATTTATGAAGGATCTATGTACCACTACTAGATGAGCTTCATAAATTGATCTTATTAGAGGCCCATTATTCACCTTACTCGACACATCTAGATGTCAAGAAGATAAATTCATATTTTTGTTGTATATATTTTTGCACAAAATGAAGTGTGATATCATTGATTTCATGTCTAGGTGCCTTGAGTGCTAGAGAGTCAAGGTAGAGCACCAACATCTTGCAAGGATTTTATAGCCTACTCTCATTCCTTAATAGAAGTAGGATATTATCTCTATGGATTTCATTATAGGATTACCTATGACTAGTCATCAACATGATGCTATCATGGTCACCATTCATCGATTGACTAAGGTGGCAAAAATTTCACTGATGAGGTCATCATACATAGTAGCTTCAATAGCTAATGTCTTCATGTGAGATATTGTGAGATTGCATGGTATTCCCTAGAATATCATTTTAGATAAGGATCCTGTATTCACATCCACATTTTGGACATCACTACAATATGATCCTAGAGAAAAGTTAATCTTCAACTTGAATTATCATCCAGAGACAGATGGTTACACCAAGAGAGTGAATTAGGTTCTTAAGGATATGTTGAGGATGTATGTGATGGATAGTATGAGTTTTTGGGAGGATTATCTTTACCTAGTTGAGTCTTCTTATAATAATGGATATCATAGTTCTATTTGGATGACACCTTTTGAGGGTTTTTATGGTCATCCTTTCTATATACCATTGAGTTGGGATAGTCTCAAGGATTGCATCTTATTGGGTCCTAAGATGCTTTGAGATATATAGAAATAGGTAGCGCACATCCATGAGCATGTGTCTACAACACAAGATACATAGAAGAAGTATGTTGATGCTCGTAGGATAGATAAGAAATTTGTAGTGGGTGAGAAAGTTTTCTTAAGAGTGTATCTGCAAAAGATTTTGATCTACTATGGAAGGGCTCCAAAATAACACCTCATTTTGTGGGACCTTTTGAGATTCTTGAGAGGATAGGTCTAGTTGCCTATAGTATTACATTGTTGCCTAGCCTAGCTCTTTTTTTATGATGTTTTCCATATTTTTGTTGTTAGATAGTATATTATTGATGTGATACAAGTTCTTGATTGGAATGCATTATAGGTGGAGGATAGACAACTAGCTTTGTACTTGATTCACATTCTACAACAACAAGATTTGACCCTCAGGGGTTGAATGATAGAGTAGGTAAGGGTCCAATGGGACCCAACTAATGAGTCATTAGCTACTTGGGAGGATACATCCGATTTGTAATATTTATACCCCTACTTGTTTATAGGCTCCTAGGAGTAAGCCTAAGTCTAGGAGGGTGGATGTAGTGCCTACCCCTAGTTGACTTTGTTAGAGTGGGGTTTTTATTGCACCAAAAGACTAATCTATCAATGCCTAATACAACCACTCAAATTATAGTACATAGGAGGTAGTTAAGCCCTTGTTAGCAATCTCAAGGAGAGCATTGAAATTTTTCCCAACAATCTCCCCCTTAGCATTACCTGAGGGTCTAAGGGTTCAAACTTGTGACAAAGCTCTAATATCACTTGTTAGAGTGGGGTTGTCATAACACTAAAAGACCAATCTATCAATGCCCGATAAAACCACTCAACTTATAGTACACAAGAGATGGTTAAGTCCTTGTCATGAATACCAAGGGGAGTGTTAAACAATCTTCCAACTAACTTTTCATATTATATTACCAAACTCTTTTAGGCCAGTTTTATGGTTATGTTTGATGATTAGTGGTATTTAATTTCCAAATTGTTGGATATTATTTCATACTTAGTTGATTATATGATGAGTTACTTTGGTACAAGATATTTCATGTATGCATGATTATTCTTTGATGATGATGATTGTATATAGTAATTTCTATTATTTCATGATGATAGTTAGTTGGATGATCTATATGCAGTTTCTATGGACAATTACCCCATACTTGCATGTGTATGGTGTACATATATGTTTTTCTTTATGTATGATATTTCTGATGTGGTTGAAGGAGGGACTCATAGTGAATTGCTAGTCTAGATCTACATGATGCACTACTCCCTACCATTATCTATTTAGTTTATAATATATGAGTGTGTACATGTGTGGATTTTATGCAGATTGCAAGTGCTAGGCATCAACTTCCCTAAATTCCTAGGATGAGTGTGTTGTATCATAGTACCTTAATGGTAAAAGAGTGGAGATAATTTTTGAGTCTAATTCCTAACCTAAAGCCATTTGTTTTAGAAAGTAGGACAAGTATTTGATTGTTTACCATTTTTAGTTTTACAAGTGACATGAATTCATGATTTTGACCGTTGAGTTTGATCTAGTATTATGTACTTTATGATGGGTTTTCATAGTTCATCTTGTGATTCTATTGTGATTTTCAATTTAATTTAAATCAAATTAAAAGATAATTTAATGATTTGATTTAATGAAAATTTTATAAAGAAAATTAAATATTTAATTAATTTAGAAGATTAATTAAATAAATTAATTAAATTTAGTGATATAGTTGAAGTTCTAATTTTGGGATAATCATATGTTTTTAATTTAATAATAATATATTTAGGAGTTTCATTTTTATAATATACTCTAAATATTATTATTATTTTATTTAATAAATAATTTATCAAAAACATCTTGTGAATTAATTTAAGTGAGATAGAAATTGATTTAATAAAAATATTTTATTTAAATTGCAAAAATGCTGCACATAAAAATTAAAATATAATAAATTAATTAAGGAAAAGGATTTCACGTGATTGCAAAATTGAAGCCCTAATTTGGGAAAACTCTTTATTAGGAAATTAGAGTTCATTTCTCCATACTGAGATTTGGAGAAGCCAATTTTTGAGAAGAAGGTTTTCAAAGAGAATTGCTTCCAACCTCTATGCAATCATTATTTTAACATCACATCTAGGTAGGATCTTGTGAGTTTTGCATTGTAGTTTTTGTTCTTTGAATTCTTTGTCTTCTTTATGTCTGAATGAAATTATTTTTGGAATTGAATTGGGTTGAAAGTCTTATTTGCAAATTTCATTGTTCTTTGTTTCAAAATCATCTATATATGAATTGAGAATTAAAAACCCTCATTTGTAAAGTTTTAGAGAATTGTATTTGATACGAGTAGGGTTTGGAAAACAAATCAAGAATGTTTTATATAGATTTGATTGATAGTTCATATTTCTCCTATCATATTTAACTAGGGACATCCTTTAAAAATAATGTATATAAAATTAGCATAGTAATTGGCAATTACTATGATAATTATAAATTTATACATAATATTAATGAAAAATGAAATATTAAGGGGGGGCCTAGCTTTTGAATTATTTTTTTTAATATATAAAAAGAAAAGAATTTAATAATTTGGTGGGAGGGGGGCCAACACCACCCACCTCCCCTTTTCTTCTCCATAGTTGTGACTACATACATGACTACACACAACAGTCCTACTATGACAGCATCAAGTACTATCAATACAGTACCCTATTGTTGTGGCAACCTTATATAGATGGCTGAAGGGCCTTAAATGTTTTCATTTAATTTGTTTTAGTTTTTTAAAAATATTAATTTTTTATATATTAATTAATAAATTCTAATTATAGTTTATGTTAATTGAAATTAAATTAATTAAATTTAAAGACATTCTAATATATTTTAGTTAATATTATATTATTATTAGTCCCTACCTTATAGATAAGGTAGGGAACTAATGTTTTCAGTTGCGGTCCACCAGTTAATTTCTATATCTAAAATCATCTTATCTTTTTAAAAATAATTTAAATTTTTTTTTTTTTTTATACATTAATTTCTTAATTTTAATTGGTTGGCCCCTATTTTCCTTGGAGTAAAATTGATTTCTTGATACCAAAATTTCCAAAAATAAAATTCCAAAACTTTCTTCCAAATCTCTAGAATGTTAGTTGTGCAATTCTTTGAAAAAAAGAACTAAGTTCTTGTACACATTCTTAATCTTTGTCTTGTTCAAAAGCTTCATGTTTGATATTGGAAGTGTGTTCTCTATTTTTTGCCCCAAGTCTCATACAACCATCTAAAACAAAAATAGACTAGTACTTGCTAGAATAGGACTAGTAATGATAGAGGTCATAGATCTGTCAATGAATAAACTAAATGGTGCCATCCTAGATCAAATTACAAGGCCAATAGGTTTGTACTATCTAAATCTCTCTCACAATCATCTTATATGGCATTCTTCCACCAATAATTGGCTACAAACTTTCAATCTTCATAACATTGGATTTTTCTCTTGACAATATCATAGGTGTTGTTACAGCCTCAATCTCCAAGCTTAGGATGCTTAAATTCTTAAAACTACCATATAATAATTGCACAAGCCAAGTTCAATAAAAAAATTAAAAGATGAACAAGATATCCTCTTTTGGAAATCCAAGACTATGTGATAATTGTTGGGGATCAAAAAATTTCTTCAAGGATAAACTAGAAAAGAAAAATGAAATACTAATTGATGTATTAGCAACCATAGCTCGAGAATTAAGTTTTACAGAGTTTGTGACTTGATGATTTGGAATTGCATTATGAAAAAAAAGCTTTGCCCCTCATCTCAATCCATTATTCTTAAAATAGAAAGAAATTTGAGATCTCCATGGAAGAACTAAAGAGAGTAACCAAGAACCACAATTGAATAATGTAATTGGCACTGACAGCTATAGATCTATTTAAAGAGGCACCCTCTCAAGTAGTGAGAGCATTGCCACAAAGATTTTCAGCCTTGTAAATTCAAAAGTTGCAGAGAGAAAAGCTTCATGGAAGTATGCAAAACTGTGGGGAATTTGAACTCTTTAGTTGGGTAAACCATGCTCCCTACCAAAAGCCACCAACACTTAACTAAATAGCCAACTGCCTAAATATTTTTTTGAACTCCAAATTATTAAAAGCTAAAGCCATACTAATTCTAGAAACCTCCTACGAATTTGAGCTTGCTTTGGTGCTCCAGAAAGTACTAAATAATAAATTATATAATGCTTCTAGAAAGGAGTATCACGATATTTTATTTGTTCAAAATTTATTATCAGATTTATTATCAGACTATTTACTGTTTTGGTTAATTCTCTTTTGATTTATTTTTAAATTTTTGCATATGTGAAAAAATCAAATTTCTAAGCTTTATTATTATGATGTGAATAAATTAAATTTTAGGAAATTTTAGAATGTCAATTACGATAGAATTTTTAATTTTATTATGTTATATTAATTTATTTGTTATTTAAACTTCTATTTTTTAAGGTTAATTTAATCAATTAAAAAATATGTTTTCCTTATAATTGAATGATCTTTTAGAATTTTACATAGTACAGTCTTATACGATTGGATTTAAAAGTTAGATATTCAAAAAGTAACTATTTTATTTTCTACATTTTAAATTATTTATATATTTTTTGTTTCAAGTATGAGTAAAGATTAATGATCTTCTAAATGAAATGATTTATGTTGAATTTCACATTTTTAAAACAAATAAATCATTTAAACTTCCTATATATATATATATATATATATATATATATATTCTAAATTTGATTACTTTTAACAAATCTTCAATAGAAAAGAATAATTCAAACATGTCTTAAATAAGTATTCTAGAACTCTTTTATAATATTTATTTTACAATGAAAAGTATATAATTTACATATATGTTTTATATTTATAACTAATTTAATTTTCTATTTTTTTAAATTAATTTTACATTTTATAAAAAGTATGAAAATATATACATAATTGAACCATATTATACACACAAATAATCCTTTGATTTTGTAGTAATGATAAAGCTATTCTAATTGAATTCTTAATACTTAGAATGTATACCCCAAATTAAAACTACTACCTATTCCTAAGACTTCCCAAGGCACAAACTCAAGCTCTCGTAGAGCTCTTGTTACTAAATGTCATGCCCAAAATACGGGGCAAAAACACATGGATTTTTTTTTAAAGTTTGATAAAATGACTATGTTGATATAGGGTTGACTACAACTTACATGACACATAGGTTTTTGATAAAATTTGATATGTTCATTTCACACGTTGAACTATAGGTATGTTGAGAGACAGGTATAGGTTACCCTAACAATACCTTAAGACTACATTTCAATTTATATCCAAATGTGTAGGATTAAACCATTACATTTCAAACATTCATTATTCAATCATTTTTCAACATTTCTTTGTATTATATTATGCCATATTATAACAACCCACTAACTATCTTTGCTAACTAACTCATCATTTAAATTCAATCTTAAATTCCGCTATATTAATATTAATAAGATTAATGCTACCAATTGTATTTTAAACATTACTAATATTAATTAAATCTTACATAATAAAAATAATATATATTGAATTGTACTCAAAAAATATATTATTTTTATTTATTTTTCAATATTCCATACATAAAAACCTACTAGTAAATATGAATTACAACTAAAACTACTTTAAAATAAAAAAATAAATTAACGAGTATAATATTAATTAATCAAAATACTAATTATCAACATAATTAAATTTTTTAATAACAAATTGAATAATTCCCATTCTAACTAATCAAAATATTAAAATTAAACAAAATAACTAACTATACTAATAAAATAAACCTTACTAATCTACTAACATCTTTTAATTAAAATAACTACTAGCTAAGTTAATACAACAAAAAATAAACTAGTATAGATATCTTAAATAAATCTATCTAAAGAAATGCCGATAGATATCTACTATAAAATAATTGTGATTTAATTTACATCTAAAATTATTTATATTTCCTTTATCTCCATTTATTTAGGTTTTTACTAACTAAGCTTTTCATTTTAATTTCTTAAAAATGGATGATTTATATCTCCAAATATTATAATTTAAACAGATATTTTATGTGGTATTTATGGAATTATTTTAAAAGTATATTCTATTTATAATAAGATTTAAACTTTTGACATGTAGATAGTTATCAAATGTAACCTAGAAGAATAAAAGTTACCATTAATGCACTCACACCATCTCACTCCCCCATTCTGTCATTGTAGAATGCCTATCGACATTAATAAAACTTACCCATCTTAACATCTAACATATTTACAACTAACTTGAACTTACCACTTTAACATTTAACAATAAATCCTAACTTTAAATTTTAACATAATCTAATAAATTAAAATAAACTAATTCTAATCATTAACTCTACCTACTAACAAAATTTGCTAAAAATCTAACTTCAAAAAAAACATTAACTAAATCTAACACTAATTAATATCTAACTTTAACTAACTAACCCAACCCTCTTAACCTCTACTTAACCCTATTTACCCAACCCCAACTGCCTACCCATGCTTTTGTCATGCCCAAAATCTATGGCCAAACATACACAATTTTTTTAATTTTTTTTTAAATTAAGAACTATGATTGAATAAGATAACATGGTCATAAAAGATTTAAATGTTTAACTATAATGGAACTAATTGTTCGAGTAGTTTTAAATTCATATACCCATAGGTACTTAGAAACTAGGTGCAAGTTCCCAACAATATAAAAAGGT
Source organism: Cupressus sempervirens (assembly GCA_028749045.1). Lineage (NCBI taxonomy): Eukaryota > Viridiplantae > Streptophyta > Pinopsida > Cupressales > Cupressaceae > Cupressus > Cupressus sempervirens. The sequence continues at coordinate 518,789,788 of CM053784.1, read as the reverse complement.
TACAACTTAGTTTGAACATTTCATTAAAGGGATTATTAGGGAGAACTAAAAATTTCTTAGTAAATCAATTAATTAAATTAAACGACTAATCCATTTAACTAAAGTCCTAATCCATCAATTTGTTTTTAAAAAAATTCCTTATATATATTACCTCCTAAGGATGATAAAAGATTAACACAACTAATTCGATACATCGAGATGACCTACTAACTAAAATGACATCTATCTCTTAATTACATAACTTGTTAGTCATCAATTTAATTATGATTGAATACCACTAACCTTAAAAATGAACCAATTAACTAGTCCCTCCCATTAACTTAATAACTTGATCTACATTACAATTTAATCATTTACTTTAGGCTTAATGTAATTAATTAAATCCTTTCAACTTCGTTCTAAGATAATTACATCCTAATCCATAAACTATCCTAAACAAAACTTATCAATTTCTAGAATACTATCATTAAGAGAATTTAGAACTCTAAAAGATCAATCAATTTTAACTATCCAACCCATGCTAACTACATTCTAAACCTTAATCACAAATCTAAGCTATCCTTTAATATACATACAATAAAGATAAATATTATTATCAATTATACTATCTACGTTTTAATTTCAAATTATCTCCTACGTTCTCATAACAGTGTCTTGACATCCATTCAAGTTTTAAAATTAATGAGTATGAAAAGATCATCAAACTATGGATTCCATTCTTTAATTGATTAATTAATTTAACAATCAAATCTCAAGTTATAAAAGAATTTATCGCATTGTTACTTATATGTATTATCAAAACTAAAGTTAATGAGCTATGAATCTATATCATTCAGATAACATTAGATATTAAAGTTTTAATTAAGTAAATTATTAAGTAACAATATAATTGGGTCGTTTGGACAATCATAAGTCTAATTATTTCAAAATATCCAAATCAAGATCTTCTAGTTAATATAACATTACAACCATAATTAAACATGTAAAATTTAATTCTAATCCAAATTTATTTAAATCTATGAGTTAAATGAACATATCTAATGTAATAACCATATAATTTTAAACTAAATATAACTAAATAATAAAGTAAAATTAGGATAACATTATCTATCATCATTTACTACATTAATATTATAATGCCAAATTAATCTACTTCACCACTAACTAACAAGATAAATAAATTACACTTTAAATTATACTACACTAAAATAATTAATTACATTTCTAATAAAACATACATAAAAAAAAAACACTAACTAAAATTTGAACTAAAATTCAATTAATAAGAACTAACTACAACATGCTAAAAATAATGCTAAAGGATAAAACTAACTAGCTTTCTAACTTTAAACTTTAATCTAATCTAACTAACTTAGAATTAACAAGCTAAACCCCAATCTAAACCATATATGACAAATTCTACTAACAAAAACAAACAATAGCCTAAATTATCAACATACTACCTTAACAATATCATATACTAACTAAACAATCAATTACATACTAACTTAAACAACTAACACACTAATTAAATTATATAAACTTTAATGTCAAGACTTCCAAGATGGGCATCTTTAGGGAGGCCATGAATCCTCAAATCCTCATGAAAAATCAAGAAGAACAACAACTGGAAGAACTCATTGATCTGGCGATTGTGGCTATTTCGAACAGAGCCAGGGAGACAAGGATGAACCCCTTCAATAATGTTCATAACAATATGATTGATAATTTTAGATCAATCAAATGGCTATTCCATGAGCTCGAGGAGGTCAAAGATTAGGTGAAACATATTGAGGCAACAAGGAAAAGAATGGATGCTAACAGGAGGACAGATTCGGCTGACAGGCTCAGTTTGGTAGAAAAAAGATACATAACCTGGAAAACTACAATCACAACCTTGTGAATCAGATGTTCTCCTTGTTAAGCTCCATTAACAACAACATCATCTCTCTAATAGGCTAGATCAAAGACAGAGAAATGCATGAAGATGAGGATGGAAAAGACAGGGATGAAGCCAGAACAAAGGATAACTCTACAAAGGACAACTCCATTCCTGATCAAGTCTAGGGGAATCAAAGGGTGCAAAAGATGGAAGCAGAGGAGAATCAACTGGCCTTTGAGGCTGCTCAGGTTATGCAAGATCTGGAGTGAAAGAATGAGGAATAACTCTCGCCTGTTCTTTTGTTTCTTGTTGCCTTTTGGCATTTTTTTTTGGCTTTAGACTGTGGCTTTACTTGTCTTTTTTCTTGGTCTTTTCTTAGAACTCTTCTTTTTGGCTAGGCTTATGCTTATTATCAGCCTATGAACTTAGACTTTTTTGGCTGGCTTTCATGCTTGTTATCAGCCTTTTTTTGTATTAACTATTGGGTTTCAAGTTCCTTGTAAAACCTATTTATCTAATAAAAAACAATCCTACATACTAACTAATCTCACTAACCTAAGGCCTACCCACCCCCCCACCCTATCTCCACATGCTCTCAAACAATCATACACTATCCCCTAGCCAAGTGGCCTAGCCACCACTTGGCTTTCCCCACCTACTGCTCATGCTACCCCATGGTCTTGCACGTTGACCAAGGTCTATTAGCATAGACCTGCTACCTCTACCCTTGCGTGATTGATGCGCAATGAAGGGAGATCAGTGCATAAGGTCGGAGACATAGGGGGTGAAATCATTAAGATTTTAGTTTTAATACAAACAAACTTCTTTGCTCCCCTTATGAAGTGGCAGGGTCGTCAGTGGCACAGTACCCATACTGGACGATGGTTGGGATTGCCCATGCCTAGCCCTTAAATGGGAAGTATAAAAAAAAAAAAGAGAATGGAGGGAGTAATAAGTGAAAAGTCCTTGGGACTGAGCGCCAAGTGGGAGGGGCATTAAGTGCCAAAAGTTAAATTGGTAAGGAGTAAGATAGCACTATGAGTTATATATTAAAGTTAAGTAGCTAGAATTCTTAGAATATTTAGAATTAGATATTTACATAATACTATTTATTTTCTCTATACTCTTTGAATTTAATTTTAAAATACAGAATCCAGAATATACTCTGTTACTTCAATGAATTAATTTTGCTTCCTCATACAAAATCTAGAGAGCAAAATGCTCCTGTAGCAACACTTTTTTTTTGAAGTCAAATTTTCTAAGTGTTGATATAATCTTCTTGCTATTATTTCTTTTTTGATATACTAGGAGTGATATTCATTCTTAGTGACAACATGGCTTCCCTTTTTACAAGCATACTATTACAAGCATGTGTATAGGTTATATTTTCCTTTCTCTCATATAATTTATGTTTTATAATTCATCATATTACAAGGGTATATGTTCCTTATTTTTAGAATTCAAGGAGATGCATAATCTCTTAATCAAATTTGATTCTGTCAATTATGAAATTCAACAAGGAGAGAGATAAATTCATTGTCCACAATGTAGGATTTTCATCTCTTAATACATAAAACATCAAATTGGAAACTTCAACATGTCAAATTACTTTTCCTTAACATAAATGAAAGCTTGAGAATTCATAATTCGAAGACATTATCTATTAATCTATTTTCTCCCATACATATGCATAATTTGAAAATCACATAAGAGCAATGCAAGGAGGTTTCCACAATATTTTTCTTTCTCTATTATTCATCCTGGTTCAAGGCTCCATCAGGAAAGACACAGTAAGAAAACTTGACGTCTTTGCCAAATACATCAAAATTTAAAATACAATTTTGCATAATGTTACAATTCAATTGAATTCTCTTCTAGGGCTTTCACAAGAGATCTTTACCAGAGTCTTCAATGCATCAAGGGAATCATGGAGAGACAAGAACCAACATGGAGGTAAAACAACATACTAAGATGAACAATTCAAGCATGCACCCCAATCTAGTTTTACACAATAGGTCCAAGCATAGAACCTGACTAGGGGGGAGGTGGATTTTCTCAATGGGAGATGTCAATCACCATACCATGACATAACCCTTTCGAGGCTAAATCTTCAAGAACTTTCATTCTTCTACAAGGCCCTTTCGAGGCTATTACCACAAGGATTTTCATTTCTTTCCATATCAAGAATTCACAATATCAAACAAGGTATGTGATGACAAGTAGGGGCCCATACACCCTATCCTCTTTCCCTCCTCTCACCATGAGAGGAGACTCTACACCATTGAGTTCCAACTAAGGCCCTTCCCTTGTACATGGCCACTTCTTCCCTATCTAAGGGTGAGTAATGCCAAAACAATCCACATGAAATCCCCTCAAAATAAAACATCAAGACAAGCATAAGAATAACATCAAGAACAAGTTAAAATCTCTCCAAATCAATCCCAACACACAAGCAAGAATAAAAAAGAACAACACAATACCTTATGCATGATTCAAGCATGAACAACAAGAGGAAACAAAATCAAAGAGTTAAGAACTCCTACCTTCACCAAAAAATTATGGTAAAATGAAAGTTGAGAAGAGCTTTTCCTTTTTTGCCTTCAATATTCAAACTTTCTCCAAAACTAGAGATTGGGTAACAACCCCAAAACTACTCCAAAATGCCTCTAAGTATGATCCTTAACTCAACTAGACTTCAAGTAACCCTCAAGATGAAGTTTGAGTCACCAACTAAAGTAGGATACAATCAATTTTAACAATCAACCAAAAGTAGAGTTTTTGAGTGACCCTAAAAGTCAAACAAAGAGGCTAAGGGGGTGGAAAGTACTCCCCACCCATACCCTTACCCCTAGGGCACTTAAATTTAATGTTTTTAAGCCTTAAAGACTTAATAGGAACAAAAAAAGGCAAGGGGAATAGTAAGACCAATTAACAACCTTCAAAGAAAGACAATGCAAGGATAGCACAAATTAACAAGGGGTTTAGTTCCGTCCTTCCATTAGGTTTCCTAGCTAAATTTCCTGCACACATCAGTAGGTTCAAGAAACCACATGCATTGTGTAATTTACGTACCAAAAAAATCATATAAATTAAAATATCAATTTTTCTAATAATCAGTTGTTTATCTAATACTACTCATATTTTTGACTTTTAAAATTGCATAATCAAAGTGTTAGTTTTGCATTCATTTACTTCATCATTGTACATGTTCATAGAGCATTAACTAACAAAAAATAAATAAATCTAAAAGTAAAGCATCACACATCATATATAGCATAATAATGTTCAGTGCATCAAATAATGTTCTGACATATCGAGTCACGAGTATCAAAATAATAATGTATCATCAATGCTAGGATGGGTCGGGGCAAGGCCTCACAACTTTGGACATGAAGCCCAACCACAATCTAACTCTATCCCATACATTTCCCCCACTTCTACACCTTTTTAAAATCCACATGGCTGAGAGGGGAAAGATGTCCAAGGTCATTACCTCCATGGAGATACACATCACCCAAGAAGAAAGGGGGTTTGATTTAAAAGGAAAGCATTTAAACTTAAGTTGACTTTAATTCTTACCTCCCCAAACATATAGCACCCAAAATGGAGGAGCAAGGGAGTGATGTAGGAGCATCCTAGGTGTAAGGGAAATCTTGCATCACCCAAAAAAATATTTTATTTTCAGCCTTTTCTATTTTAATAAGGACTAGTAGACAGGGTGGTTACCATTTATGGGAACTTATAATTTTTAATAAGTTTATCATACAAGCTCAGAATGTTCTCATTTTCTACAGGAAGGTTGATTTTAGAGTTGTAAGTGTACCATAAAAATCTCATTGCTCAAGCATTAGTATTAGAGAAGTTATTGCAGATTTTTGGTGGAAAAATTGGTAGAAAAATCTTCAAGCTCACCGTTGGAAGCCTTAGAGTGCCTAGATGAGGTCCGAAAACTCAATGGAAGGGCACTAGCACAATTTTGAACTTGTAGATTAGGAGCTGGCATTTTTGAAAAGTGGTTATAATAGCCAATTGGAGCAATGGTTCATGAGTTATAGCTTTCGAAAGTTGGAATACCAAAATTTCTAAAATAATTTGTCAAAGATGTATTTGGCCGACTCTATGTGTATTGTTGGGGTTTCTCGGCCCTAGGTATTAAGTTTAAGCATCTAGAACCTTCCTAGCTGACACAAAACTGACTATTTAAGAAAGGCTCAAGGATTGTTTAGGAGAGCTCTAGGTGATAGTTCACAACACTATCTTGCAAATTACTATAATGAAGGCACCCATTCGGGTTAGCATATTGTAATTGAGAATTTTTTAATTCTACATTTGCGGCAATAATAAGAAGTTCATATTTTTTTCTATTATTTCTTTATTTCTATTATAAGTTTATGGTATTTAGTGGAGTCACCTGCATCACAGAGTGACATCATCTGTAATATGATTCGTACCTTTTTCCTTTCAACACCTAGGTTAAAGGTAAGATGAAAGTGGAGAAAGTAGATAAGATGTTAGGGGGAATGGGTAATTATGTCAAAAGTTTAGTTGCTAGTTTTACGATAGGATAAATAATTATTTAATATGTATTTTTTTTTTGTTTATTTAATTTATAAATTTAGCAAAATCAAACAATAGATAATTAAAAAATCCCAAGGGAATATTCTTTTGTTATCGTAAGGGCTTTAATTTTTTTCTTCGTACAAATTCCAGAGGGCTTTTGCTCCCAAATAATAATTTTTTTTTTGTCTATATTTTTTTTAAGGTGTTAGATTTCCAAATTAAATTTACATGGCAAGGGGGATTTTTTTTTTATGGTGTTAGATTTTCAAATTAAATTTACATGGCAAGAGGGATGTTTTTTTTTAAGTCCCTTATTTTTCTAAAGTTGAGTTATAGCATGAAGTTTGATGTTGTATTGATGCAATTCAAAAGGACTATCTTTCTCTCCAACAATTACAAAAATACAAAATAATCTATCATTCATATAATCAAATTTTCTTAATATAGTTTGAACTCAAATTGCATAACTTAATATATGTCATCATTTTATCTAATTACCATTAATCATATGACTACGAATTTGAACTTGCAAAAATTCTATAGGAAAAGTAAAACGTCATTGCATCCATTTACTAAAAAACATATGCATATAAATTTAATCACAAGAAATATCATATGAACATAAAATACTCTATTTTTATTCAATTATTTGATTCAAGGACTCCCTTGGGAAAGAACTAGGGAAGAAAACCCAAGATCATAATTGTTTCAAAAATAAGTTTAACAATAATATTTTTACAATAGGATCATTATCCCAAGGAGAAATCTTCCAACACATTTGAATTGAAATAACAACTTTGAATTTTTTATTGGCTCCATAACAAGGTAGCCACTATGAAATCTACAATTTCATCAAGGTAATCATGGAGAGAATGAAACTAGCTAGGAGACAAAAAATTTTAACACAAAGGCACATTCGACCCATTTACTCCTATCCTAAGTTTGTACAATAGGTAATTATCAAACTAGACAAGGAAAAAGGTAGATTTTTCTAGACAAGAGACGTCGGTCACAACACCATAATAGATGCTCTTTCGAGCCTATAATCACAAGAACTTTCATTATTTCACTTTTCAATTTTCCAAAACAAAAACATGGTTTGTACTACTAAGTAGGGGCTCATAACACCCTAATCTCTCCCTCTCCTTATCATAACAAGAGACTGTACACTATTAGAGTCCAACTAAAGCCCTCCTCTAGTACATGGCCACTTCTATCCTATGCTAGGGTGAGTAATGCTAACACATGCCTCAAGTTTCCATCAAAAATCAAAACATAAAATATGGAGAAAATCATTTAAAGAAAACCCATTACAATCCCATCCCTAACATGTTCATCATGCACACAAACACACATGCAAAAAACCTACTTTAGAAATGAAACACAACATGAGGACACTAACTTCAAGGATTCCTACCTTCACAAATGGTTATGGAAAACTAAAATTTCAGAAGAGCTATCATTTCTTCTTCCTTCAATACTAACTTTACTCTCTAAATCTAGAGATTCAGTGAACAACTTAACACCCTCAAAACTACCACTAAATAGGCTCCTAACTCAACCACTTACAAAATGCAATAACTCTCCACTTGACCAAGGGCTTCTAGAGTCTTCTAACTTAATCTCATCACTAAAGAAAACTTCACTGTGGAGTATAACTTGCCAACTCATGGTGAAACTCCAATTTTCATCGTAAAACAAAAATGAGATATTCGAGTGGTCATAAAATTCAATGAAAGGGGCTAGAGGGGTGAAAAATACCCCCAACCCATACATATAACCCCCTAGGCACTTAGTTTTCATAATTGTTGGCCTCTAGGACTATTTAATGACCTGTTAAAATGCTTGAAATATTTGGACTTTCTAAATATTTGGTGAGTAATGCTAACACATGCCTCAAGTTTCCATCAAAAATCAAAACATAAAATATGGAGAAAATCATTTAAAGAAAACCCATTACAATCCCATCCCTAACATGTTCATCATGCACACAAACACACATGCAAAAAACCTACTTTAGAAATGAAACACAACATGAGGACACTAACTTCAAGGATTCCTACCTTCACAAATGGTTATGGAAAACTAAAATTTCAGAAGAGCTATCATTTCTTCTTCCTTCAATACTAACTTTACTCTCTAAATCTAGAGATTCGGTGAACAACTTAACACCCTCAAAACTACCACTAAATAGGCTCCTAACTCAACCACTTACAAAATGCAATAACTCTCCACTTGACCAAGGGCGTCTAGAGTCTTCTAACTTAATCTCATCACTAAAGCAAACTTCATTGTGGAGTATAACTTGCCAACTCATGGTGAAACTCCAATTTTCATCGTAAAACAAAAATGAGATATTCGAGTGGTCATAAAAGTCAATGAAAGGGGCTAGAGGGCTGAAAAATACCCCCAACCCATACATATAACCCCCTAGGCACTTAGTTTTCATAATTGTTGGCCTCTAGGACTATTTAATGACCTGTTAAAATGCTTGAAATATTTGGACTTTCTAAAAACCTTAAGAATGCAAATTTATCACTAAACCCTGATTAGGGTAATTAATCTTGATTACTAACTAATTAGTATTATGTCACTAACCTAGTCCAACTCAAATTTTTAGGTTACTCGACTAACCTAATGATCATGCTAAAATGCATATGTAAATCACGAGTATCAAGTGACACTATAACATCACTATTACAAAACATTAAGACTTGATGATCTTATAGAATGATACATACATTCAAATTTTATGATACAAATAAAATACAGAACAATGGGGTCTGCATCTTTCATTACACTCAACCTTGGTTTTCACAAATTGTACATAGGGTCTAGTTCTAATTTTTCATTTGATTTCCTAACTAATAATCTTGCACACTCATTTCATAGATCAATAGCTTGAGAAATATCACATACATATATTCAAAACTTATTTGGATAATCATTTAAATCAAAACAACAATCTTTCATATAAATAACTATTTATCTCATTTCAGCTCATATATTTAACCATTAAAAATTGCATAATCAAAGTATTAATCATATTCTTAATTCTTCATTCACTTACTGTACTTCATCATTAAGATGCATGTTCATAAAAAAATTAAATAACCTAATTAGGCATCTGAAAGTAAAACATCACATGCCATAAAATAACATAGTAATGTCCAGTGTTTCCAATAATGTCTCGACATATTGAGTCATGAAGTATAAAAAAAATAATGTATCAACTGTAGTATGATTGGTTAGGACAAGGCCTCACACTAAAAATAATGATTATTAATAAATTAAAATTATTTATTAATAGTTATAGTTTTTATGTTAATAATTAATAGTAATTGTATATTTTATTATTATGTATTTTAATTTATATATTTCTTTTGAGATGATAATTACAAGTGGTTCAAATATGGGGTTTTAGTTTTAAATCAACCAAGTTTAATTAAACTAATTATTTTCAATCTAATGTTGATTTATCTAAATAAACATGATGAACTTTTAGAGTTACATTGTTAAATAAAGTACAAAATTTGAACCCTGTAATTGCATGTTTTCAAAACCAAACAAAATCTATGAAAATACACTACTAGTTGTATGATTTCTTTTGTATTGGGTTTGGGGTTAACTTAGAATGTTAACCAATTTTGGGATGTTTTTCAGAGGCTAGGAGTTATTGTTTTGGTGATGTGACAATTTTGTTATGTGAACTTGATTTTTGATTAATCCTTATAAGATGATGGTAGTGGTGAAATCTATGAATTTTGATTAGGGATATTTCAATGCTTTCCAATTACTTGTTTAAGAACTAATGTTTGTTTAATGATCTTATGAGACCTTCTACTTGTACTAAGCTTAGGGTAGGTTATCTTTACGTCTTGTTGGGAAGTGGCTTATAATGGATGCTAGAGCTCTAAAGAGGCTTCCTGGGTAACCCATTGTAGATTATTTTAATAAGTCATCAAATGTCATTAAATGAGAGTAAAATAATATTAGCATGAATTTTGATGCTATGGTGGAGTAGTGCAAAATAGTGTTATGACTATGTTTGTCATTGATGACAACATAGTAAGACTGATAGATCAACAGACTAAGATTTGTGAATTAAGGACACCACATTGCATATCTACCTATACACAGTTAACAAAAGGTATCACAACATGTATTTGACATGTGGTCAAGTGTAGAAAACCTAAATCGACATTGTACTAAAGATATCAATGATTTACAGAGAACTGTAGAAATCAAGCATTAGGGAAATAGTTTCTATTATATGATCAATATAATACTATATGTTTGGAATGAAGAGTTGCATAGTTAACTAGAGGAAGAATACTAACAATTGATGACATCAGCAAGTGAACAGGTGTGAAAGCCACACATGTGAAAGTTTTTGAACAACTCAGAGTTGAAAATGTTAATCAAATATGTATTTTATTTAATTAAATATAGAACCAACTCAACATAATGTTAAGTATGTGTAGCTGACTCAGAGGGTTAACAATTTTATATATTATTCCAAGTTCCAAGGAGAGGAAGGATGAAAAATAAGTAGTCTTGCAAATTGTGAAGGAGAAGAGTAGAGTAATCTACTATGTGTTTAAGTGACCTTAAGGGTTACTAATGAGTTCCAAATCTATTTGAATGATTTGAAGGTGAAGAAGTCTAATGCACTAGAGAGAAAATGAGAGAAGAAGATTGTTCCACATCTATTATTTTTAAAGGAATAGTACCGAGGTTAATTGGATAGTGGGTTCATTGATATTATCTAGAAGCTATTTGGACAGTGGGTTTAATTTCCTTCTACAACTTCTAACAAGGTTGGCACAACTCCTAATAGGGTTGGAATCTCCTAACAGGGACTCTTTGTACTAAGCATTGTAAAAAACTCCTAATAGGGTCTATCATCTAACAAAGAATATTTAGATTAGTACATTATTCTATGGGCATCATTCCCACCAGGGTTTTCCCTCTAATCAAGGGTTTACCTAATCAACATATCTGGTGTATTTGTGTATGTGCATTTATGATTGTTGTTTACTTTGGTTGGCTAAGTAATAATTATGTGAGATTGTTTAATAACTGATTCACCCCCCACCCTCTCAGTTATATTGGTGAAAAATTACTTATAACAATTGGTATCAAAGCCTCAGGTCCTTGAAAGGAAGTTTAACACCTTTGGGAGATCCATGGAAAATATATTTAGAAAGGAAAGTCCTAGATTTGATGGCATAAACTATGACAACTAGAAGGATATAATGAAGAATCATCTCTTGTGCATGGGACCAAGATATTGGCTTGTGACCAAGACATCTAAAAACATTGCAGAAGAAGACAATCTTGAAACCTGTACTGAAGAACAAAGAAAGGAAAAGAACAACAATACTATAGCATTACCTAAAAGTGAGTACAGTCAAGTAAAACTACTTAAGACATCTCATGAAATTTAGAAAACTTTAGAAGCTAATTATGAAGGTGATACACATGCAAAAAGAGGTAGATTACAAAACTTGTATTGCACATTTCAAGATGTTAAAATGATGGAAGATGAATCTATAAGAAGCTATGTTGGGCGAATATCTGAGATTGTTGCAGGAATCACATCTCATGATGGAAATAAATTTGATCATGAAGTAATATGGAAGATCTTGAAAAGTTTGAGGTCACCTTTCAAGTCAGTAGCACAAATGATTCAACTAATGATACCTTGCACTACTAATTTCACCAAAGAGACATTACTTGGTAGATTGGAAGCTGAAGAATTTGATCTAAAATAGTTTGGAGAATTGGCAAAAGTTGAGACAACATTTAGTGCATTAAACATCAAACTTGGTTTAGAAAGGAACACAAAAACACATGGAAACATTGCTAGTAGCAACAAATCCATTGATGAAAAGATCCAAGAAGGAGTGGCTCTTCTTGTGGAAAGAGAAAAGGATGGTAAGAACATCTTTAAATGTTGGACTTGTAATGAATATTGGCATTATGCATCTAAGTGTCCTAAAAGAGAAAGGAAGTTTAAGGGTAGATTCAAATCTAGAAGATCTAGAAATTATTTATACACTAATGGAGAAGAAAATGAAGAAGAATCTAATGAAAGAAAAAGTGAAGATGAATTAGGATTTGTAGCTATAAAAGAGGATGATCTTGCTAGAGAAATCAAAAAAGAAAGTGTACTAATTTCACAAGTTGAAAGGAAAGATTAGATCATTGATAGTGGTTGTTCACATCACATGACTAGTGATATAGCAAGTTTGTCAAATTCAGAAGCTATGATGGAGGAATTGTCAGAGTAGGGAATAATGTAGCCTGTCATATTATAGGAATTAGATCTATAACACTTGATGGTAAAACATATACTGATGATGTTTATTTTGTTGATGGAATTAAGCATAACTTGTTGAGTGTTGGACAACTTATGGACAAAGGCTATCAACTGCAATTTGGTAATGATACATGCATTATCAAGAACAATGAAGGAAAACTACTTGGTATTGGCACAAAAACTAGAGGTAATGTATTTCAGTTAAACTCCATTGAAATAACATGTTTAGTAGCAAGGATTGACAATAGTTGGTTATGGCACAAAAGATTTTGTCACATTAACTTTGATAACATTGTGAAGGCCAGTAATACACTTGTTGTGAGAGATTTTCCCAAAATCTCTAAGCCCACTAACACTATTTGTAAGGAATGCATTTTGGCTAAGTAGAAAATAGTCTCATTTTCTAGCAGGCAATTTTGTATTACACAAAAGCTGGAATTGGTACATATAGAACTAAGTGGTCCTATAAGAACAAGAGGATTCTATGGAGAAAGGTACTTTATGATTTTTGTTGATGATTTCACTAGGATGATGTGGGTAGCTTTTCTTAAAGAGAAATTAGAAGCATTTGTGAAATTCAAGATATTTAAGAATAAAGTTGAGAATGAATTTGGACTTAAGATCAAAAGCTTAAGATCAAACAGAGGAGGAGAATTCAATATCTATTGTGAAGAACATGCCATCAGGAGACAATTATCCTCACCCATACACCTGAACAGAATGGGATCGTTGAAAGGAGAAACAAATCAATTGCTAAAGTAGCAAGAGCCCTACTATTTGAGAATGATGTACCAAAGACCTTTTGGAGAGAAGCAGTCAATACAATAATATACACACTAAATATAGTACAAATTAGAAAATTTATGAACAAAACACCCTATGAATTATGGTTTAGTCATTCACCATTAGTCAAATACTTTAGGATATTTGGAAGAAAGTGTTACATTAGAAGAGATGATGATATTGGTAAGTTTGATTCAAGGAGTGATGAAGGTATGTTTCTTGGCTATTTATTAAAAACTAAAACCTACAGATGTTTTAACTATAGAAGAAAAACTATAGTAGAGTGTGCAAATATTAAAATTGATGAAAATTTTGGTACCAAGGAAAAGATAATGGACTATAACTCTGATGGAGATGATTACTTTGGAATGGCTAATAGAGGTAATAAGTTATTTTTCAAGACTAACAATGACTTGCAAAATAATGTACAAATTAAAAATGTGAGAGAAGAATAGAGCGCAATACCTGAGATAAAAATTGTAGCAACAACTCCTACTCCAAATAGGAACTTGATAAAGAATCATCCCACAGATCAGATAATAGGTAGTAAGGAAAAAGGGGTGATGATAAGAAATAGAATTAATGAAGAACTATGTTTGGTATCTCAAGTAGAACCAAGAACTGCATATCAAGCAATCAAACATGATCACTGGATAAAAGCAATGGAGGAAGAACTCCAACAGATAAACAAGAATGACACATGGGAATTGGTTCCTAGACCAAAGGATGAAAATGTGATTGGCATGAAAGGTATTCAAAAATAAAAGGAATGAACAAGGAGAAGTGATAAGAAACAAAGAAAGACTTGTATGCAAAGGTTATTCTCAGCAAGAAGGAATTGATTATGATGAGACATATGCACCTATAGCAAGGATGGAAGCAGTCAAAATGTTCCTACCATATGCAAAAAAAAAGAATTTTAAGGTATATCATATGGATTTTAAGTCAACATTCTTAAATGGAGAACTTGAAGAAGTTTACATTGAGCAACTAGAGGTTTTTCCTAATGCAGGGGACTCCCCTTAATACCATAAACTCATAACAGAAACAAAGAAATAACAACAAATGCGAGAACAAAATATGAACTTCTTATTATTGCCGTAAATGTGGAATTACATAATTCTCAATTAAAATTTGCTAACCCAAATGGGCACCTTCATTACAGTAATCTACAAGATAGTGCTGCGAACTATCACCTAGAACTGTCATAGACAATGTTTGGGCCTTTCTTAAATAGGTAGTTTTATGCCACCCGAGAAGGTTCTAGATGCTCAAACTTAATACTTAGGGCTGATAGACCCTAACAATACACATAGAGTCAGCCAAATACATCTTTCACAAATTATTTTAGAAATTTCAGTAGTCCAACTTCTGAAGGCCATAACTCATGAATTGTTGCTCTGATTGGCTATTATAACCACTTTTTGGAAATGTCAGCTCCTTATCTATAGGCTTGAAACCATGCTAGTGCCCTTTCGTCAACTTTTCAAACCTCATTTGGGCACTCTAAGGGCTCCAATGAAGATCCTAAAGATTTTTCTACAAATTTTTCCACTAAAAATCTGCAATAACTTCTCTGATACTTATGTTGGAGCAATGAGATTTTTATGGTAGACTTATATCTCTAAAATGAACCTTCCTTTAGAAAATGAGAACATTCCAAGTTTGTATGACAAGCTTACTAAAAATAGCAAGTTCCCATAAATAGTAACCACCCTGTCTACTAGTCCTTATTAAAATAGAAAAGGCTGAAAATAAAATATTTTTTTGGGTGATGCAAGATTTCCCTTACACCCAAGATGCTCCTACATCATTTCCTTTAACAAAAGAAAAGAATATGGTTTGCAAACTAAAGATAGCATTGTATGGATTAAAACAAGCACCAAGAACCTGGTATGAAAGGTTGGACAAATACTTAGCAAAGCTTGGATTTACTAAAGGAATGGAAGATGGTAACTTGTACTTGAAGAAAATAGAAGATGGTTTAATAATAATCATTGTCTTTGCTGATGACACCATTTTTGGTGGAAATGATGAAGCTAGTAACAAATTCTTAGAAGACATGAAGAATGAGTTTGAAATGAGCATGATAGGTGAAATGAAATTTTTCTTGGGATTGCAATTTTTTTAGAACAAAGAAGGTATCTTTATTTCTCAAACCAAGTATTTAAAGGATTTACTAAAAAGATTTGTATTAGAAAGTTGTATACCTATTGGAACTCCTATGGTAACTACTCATAAATTATCTAGCAAAGAGGAGATGCCCACTGTTGAAAAAAAGTACACATCTATGATTGGAGGATTATAGTATCTAACTCATAGCAGACCAGATATAACTAATACTGTTGGAATTGTGGCAAGATTTCAAGCTGATCCTAAGGAATATCACTATGTAGTAGTGAAAGGATTATTTAGATATATGAAAGGGACATCCGATTATGGCATTTGGTATGATAGAAGTAATGATTTCATTCTTTGCACTTATACAAATGTTGATTGAGTAGGAGATAGGGATGAAAATAAAAGCACTAGTGGAGAAGCATTTTTCCTTGGAGGAAGATTATTTTCTTGGCTCAGTAAGAAGCAAGATTGTACCTCACAAAGTACTGTAGAAGTAGAGTATGTTGTAGCAACAAATAACTATAATCAAGTCATATGGATGAAGTAGATGATGAAGGATATTGTAATCACTTTCACGGAGCCTGTTATCATTTATTATGATAACACAAGTACAGTCAACATGTCTAAGTATCTTGTTTTGCACTATAAAACTAAGCACATAGGAAATAAAATGTCATGTACTAAAAGAGAAAGTTGTAGAGAAAGAAATCAAATTGGAATACATCAGCACCAAGGAAAAAATTGCAAACATTTTCACAAAGGCCTTACCAAAGGATACATTTGAATACTTGAGAGGTATGCTTGGGGTTATGCTGCTACCTAGCTCAGAGTAGGAGATACAAAAGTGCATCAGTCCAAAGTACACAACACCATAGTCAGACTAGACTAAATGTTAATGCTTCTCCAATGGGGGAGTATCTATGATGAACAAAGTCAATCAAGGACTCTTGGAATAGGTAATTGGTATACAAAAATATCTTTAGATACTTTTAGTGTTTATAAAAGAATTATAGAGCAACAAACCAACTTTTTCTCATGCTAATAGGTTGATTTTTGTACTTCCTTTGAAATTGATGTCAATGGGGGAGAGTGAGTGATATGAAAAACATTAAAATGGGAGAGAGAGTAAACATAAGAATAGAATGATTAAGTGAACTTGCATTATGAGGGAGCAATAAGCAAGATTTAATGGATTGGTATTCTTGGAATTAGATGTTTTTCATCTATGCTACCATCAATATCAAAGGGGGAGATTGTTAACATAAATGCTGATGCTATGGGGGAGCTGTACAGAATAGTGTTATGAAGTTATGTTTGTCATTGATGAGAACGTGGTAAGACTAATAGACTAGTAGACTAAGATTTGTGAATTAAGGAAACCACATTTCATATTTACCTATGCACAATTAACAAAAGGTACCACCACATGTATTTGACATGTGGTCAAGTGTGTAGAACCTTAATTGACATTGTATGGAAGATATTAATGATTTACAAAGAACAATAGAAACAAAGCATTAGGGAAACCATTTCTGTTGTATGATCAATATAATACTATATGTTTGGAATGAAGAGTTGTGCAGTTAACAAGAGGAAGAATACTAACAAATGATGATGTCAGCAAGTGTACAGATATGAAAGCTACACGTGTGAAAGTTTGTGAACAACTAAGAGTCGACAACATTAATTAAATGTGTATTTCATTTAATTAAATATGGATTAGACTCAAAATAATGTTAAGCATGTGGAGCCAACTCAAAGGCTTAATAATTTTGTATGTTATAAAGGAAAAGTGTTTTACAAGTTCTAAGGAGACAAAGGATGAAAAATAAGTAGTGCAGACTTGCGAATTGCAAAGGAGAAGAGCAAAGAAATCTCCTATGTGTATAAGTGACCTTAAGGGTTACTGATGAGTTCTAGATCTATTTGAATGATCTGAAGGTGAAGAATTCTAATGTAATGGACAAAAAGTAGAGAAGAAGATTGTTCCACATCTATTATTTTGAAAGGAATAGTACCAAGGTCAATTGGATATTGGGTTTGTTGATCTGATCTAGAAGCTACTTGGATAGTGGGTTCAAGTACCTTCTGCAACTCCTAACAATGTTGGCACAACTCCTAATAGGATTGGAATCCCCTAATAGGGTTTCAAATTCTTCTAATAGGGACTCTTTATACTAAGCAATGTAATAGACTCCTAATAGGGTCTATCCTCTAATAAGGAATATTCAGATTAGTACCTTATTCTATGGGCATCATTCCCACCAGGGTTTTCCCTCTAATCAAAGCTTTACCTAGTCAACATATCTAGTGTATTTGTGTATGTCCATTATGATTTCTATTTACTTTGGTTGATCAAGTAAGAATTATGTGAGATTTTTTAATAACTGATTCACCCCCCCCCCCCTCTTAGTTATAGTGGTGAACTATTACTTCTAACAAATAAATTAATAAGAGTAATTATTTTTTTGTGTCCATTCCTTGAGTGTCAGTGCAAGCTAGGATTGGAGTAGAGAGGATTCTTGGTTGTGACCTTACTTTTTTAGTATGCCTTATCTATATGAAAGGATATCGATGTCACATAGAGACACTAGGGAGCCAAAGTCCAAAGAGGCTACCAAGGTAACCTTAGAGTTGGCTCATGCAATGACACTTGCCCACTTACATAGTATATTTCTCGTGTGTCATTGTTGCCTCTGGGTTTAGATGTCATTTGTGTCTTGGTACCTTTGAGATAGATTTCTTTCAATTTTTCCCTAACCTAGATGTTGGTTATGAATTTTAGGATTGATATCCTATTTGGGACTTGAGACTATCTCCTTAGCATGGTGGGAGTGGACCATTTAGGTTTCATGAGGTCAAGAACTTGTTCTTTTTACTTATACCATTCAGATTTGACAATTCGATGCCATTGCTAGAGTTCCTTGTGTTGTATCTCCTTTCATTATGATCTTGTGTTTTATGATGGATGGTCATAATCTATTGCATTTTATTTGACTTTAGATAACTGACAAGATGATATATTTATTTTATGATGTATATTCTTTGAGTTTTTCATACCCTATGACTTGTACAGTGGATGATTATGCATTTTGATTATTGGCAAGTGGCATTTGATATAATTGTATATTCTTAAATGGATCCATGCTTGTAGTGATTCTTTGATGTGGATTTTTTTTATATTGGATTATTACTAATTAAACTTAAATGTGATTCATCATCATGGGATCCTTAAGAGATGCAATTTTTTTTATGGTTTGTGTTTATGTATTTGATTATTACTTCCACTATATAATACATTGAACTGTTAAGCTATTATCTTTCAAAAAAAATGTTTGAGAACTTAATGAAACTTTAGGTTAATTTCTTTTTGGTTCCTTGGTGGGGTATTACAATGCACATCTACTTTTCCTTCAAAAATATGTTGTTGATTAATAGTAACCTTATTTTCTTCCATACATCTTACTATTACTATGAAAATGCTTGTGTACTTGACCATAGATTTTTCACTTTTTTCTCCACCTTCTATTAACTACACAACTTGTAATTCTCTCTCTAACATCAATTTTAATCTACTAAGATGCTTAATTCAAATAAGATGAGTCACAAACAATTATTGATTTCAATCTTCCATCAGGTGCATCAAAATACTACTCTTCCAAAACTATGAGAATTTTTTGGATTAATAGCTTTCACAAATTCTTCCTTGAATTCATCAACATGTTCTTTAATTTCTTCCTTCTGATTGTTGTTCCTGCCATTATCATTTCTTCTCATTTTTGTAATTAGGATTCATGTTGAAATTCCTTCTATCTAGTCTATAAAATCTTGTTGTGTGTCCAAAATTATTGCATAACTAACCTACAAGTGCATTCCTTCTCTAATTAGCTCCATTTTAATTTTTAGGTGCTATGCAATTCCTTGCAATAGGTCTAGGATTGGTACATTTGTAACATACAACTTTTGTCCTTACACCATTAGATTTCTCTCCATCATTAGGTCTACTTTGTGATCTTCCTCTCTCAAATAGTAATTACCTATAGGGTTAGTATTCCTAAATATTCTACTATTTGCATTATTATTATCAAACTTAGGTTTCTAATAATCTACTTCTTTGTGTCCATAACCATAACAATTATAATAATATAAATTAGTTATAGGTTCAAAATACTTACCTGTGTAATATCTCTTCATATGACCAACTTCATTTTATATGAAACATCTACCTTTGAATTCATGTCTAACTTCTTTAGATGATTCAACTTTCTTAGGTTCATCAACTTGTTCCTTTTCTTTGGTTCATCATGTTTCACAAATAAATCAACTAGTTCAACTTCTATAGTTATGCTTGATTCAATCTTGCTCAGATTAGATTCTTTAGGGGACTCAACAACTGGATCTAATTCCTTTCTAATTTCAACTTTCTTGGCTAATTTTTTTCCAATAAGATATTCAAGGCCTATTGTATCATAAGAGGGTCTTTGGTGAAATTTTTTTCATCAATTTTCTCACTACTAGTATAAATCTTTTCTAACTATTGTTTATATTGTGTTAATTCTCCTTTCACAATAGTGTTGTACTTTTCTAATTTTGCATGTTCTATTAAATAGAATCTAGTTCAGATGTTACTTGACTTAACTAGGATCTAAGGTCTGCACTCTCAGATTTTAGATTTGGTTCAATATTTCTATCATGTTTCTTAAGACTTAAGTTCAATAATTTTCAACTCATGCTTCAAAATGTCATTTTATTTCTTGAGGTTTCCTACTTCATCATTGTCACTAGTCTACTCTTTCAATTCCTTTCTAGATCTCAAATCATCAATCTTCTCTTTCAATTTTCCAATGTAAAATTTTGCATCCTCATACGTATCTTTCATGTTATCTCTTTTTTTAGTAAGAAGATCAATTTTATCAAGAGATTCTTCAAGTCTTCTTTTCAACTATTCCATATCTATAGGGAGCTTACTCAAGTTGTTAAGCCTCTATTGTGTAACTAGGCTATGATACCAACTAATATTGAGAGGGGGGTGAATTAGTAATCTATTAATTTTTTCTCACAATTGGATATTGTTAATTACTTTATAACTTGTACATGAAAGTAAACCAACAATACTAAATAGTAAATATAACCATACATAGAGATAACTCATAACACCATTATTTGTTAAATAGAGAGACCCTAACCATGAGAAAACCTTAGTGGGGATGATACCCACAGGATGATCCATGAAACAAAAGAATCCTATTATGGATATTAACCTTGGTAGGAGTCTATAAATTACATATAGCATCTTGAGTCCTTGTTAGAGGACTACACCCTATTAGAAGTGTCAACCCTATTAGGAGTTTCTTAAACCCTATTAGAAGTTGGTAGAGAAATTACAATGAATGCAAGAAGAGCCCATTGCCCTAACATGGAGTATATAAATAAGATTCTTCACAAGAATAAATATACATACAATACTTTTCTCACTACTGTACTTCATGTTGGTGTTTTTTAAACTACCAAGTAGAAAAATACTTGATGCTAAGATGATGAAGAAAAAATTAGTTTAAGGTTAGCTATTTCCTATGTTCAACTAAGGGATTCTCAAATCTGGACCCAACTTCAACAAAATCACTTCAATTTTCTATTTTGTAGGCTTCAAAAACCAAGGTAAGTGCACTTGAGGGATAAAATGATTCAAAACATGATATTATCTTCACACTTCATTTATCAATTGATATTCTTTTATAATACTTATCCCCTATAGCTAATATTTGGTCATAATTCTTCTTTAGATTCACATGTAATTTTGGGTCCTAATACTCTTCATACATTTAAAGTAAAATTTATTTTGACTTCAAGATTGTGCTCAATTCTTATATATGATCTCATCGTACACAAATTGAGATAATTGATTAGTGCCTCATCCATTGGGATTCAAAGTCTAACCAACTATTTTGACCTAATTGATTACATTACAATTAGTATTATTAACAATTTTCCCTAAAACTTTTTCTTATACATATGCTTCTTACTACTTGGAAATCCTTTCATATCATTGAAGCACTTACTTAATTCATTGAATTAAAAGCACTAGTGAATTGGCATACAACATATCCTAGTTGCATTAAATTGAATAGACTTTTCCCATACAACCTCAAGATAACTAGTCAATAATAATGGAGATAAGATTAAGAGAAAAAATATATCATGATATTTCATCTTTGTATTAATTCTTTTTGAAAATTGTAGAACATTGGAATAATACTCAAAACAAGTCAAGATAGGAAAAAATGATATTTGAATGTTGGTATATTCTCAAGACAGGACAACATGAATAATACTTCTCTCACTATTGTACTTCATGTTGGTTTCTTTTAAACTACCAAGAAGAAAACTACTTGATACCAAGATGGTGAAAAAACACTTAGTTTAATGTTTAGCTATTTTCTATGTTCAACTAAGGGATTATCAAATCTGGACAAAATCACTAGGATTTTCTATTCTTTAGGCTTTGCAAAACCAAGGCAAGTGCACCTAAGGGATAAAATGATTCAAAGCTTGATATTATCTTCACACTTCATTTATCAATTGATATTCTATTACAATACCTATCCCCTATAGTAGATATTTAGTCATAATTATTCTTTATATTTACACGTAATTATGGGTAACAATAGCTAGTTAAAATATAAAAATTAAATGTAATCAAGTATTGACACACTATAATACTCTTCATACATTCAAAGTAAAATTGATTTTGATTGCAAGATTGTGCTTGATTCTTATACATGATCTCTTTGTATCCAAATTGGGATAATTGATCAGTGCCTCATCCATTGGGGTTCAGAGTTTAACCAACTATTTTAACCTAATTGATTACATTACAATAAATATTATCAGCAATTTTCCCTAAAACACATTATTATACACGTCCTTCTTAATACCTAGAAATCCTATCATATCACTAAAGCACTTACTTAATTCATTGAATTAAAAGTAATAGTGAATTAACATACAACCTATCCTAGTTGCATTAAATTGAATAGGCTTTTCCCATACAACTTCAAGATAACCAGTCAATAACAATGGAGACAAGATTCTGAGAAAACATTATTGGTGATATTTCATATTTGTATTAATTCTTTTTGAAAATTGTATAAAATTGGAATAATACTCAAAACAAATCAAGATAGGAGAACATAATCTTTCTACATTGGTATGCTTTCAGACTTGTAAAGGAAAATACATCAGAAAATTTGTATCAAGGAAAATGGACCAAAAAAAAACTAGCAAAAACTAAAAATTACACAATACTTTAGACCCCTTCTCTAGCCTTGGAATCTCATTTATATATTAAGAGATGCAACAAGCTTTAGGTATAGAGAGTTTTGACAACTATCCTTAAGATAGAAAGATATTGAGAAAAGTTACTATCACAAAAGTCAAAATTTGGTGCAACAAGATTGATTTGTATCATGAATATTCCTTTTGTGGGGGCCATTTCTATTGCACTTCTTTGTTGATGAGGAATTTTTAATTGGAACTAATTATGATTCTTGTGATGGACCTAATTTTAGTACTTGAAAGTTGAGCTTAACTTGTGGCCCCTTATCCAAATCATTGTGTACTGACAAACTGATAGTCACACTTGATTCTCCTACTGCTAAGTCATCAGTTTGGACCTTTGTGCTTATTATTATAGTTGATTGTTGATCTTTGTCTTCTTTTGATTTAATTGATATATTAGTTGTTTACAATTCATCTTGGTCCACCTCATCTTCATCAGTTTCACCAAGCACTAAATATTTTAAATGTACAAAATCTTCCATCCATTTATTAATAATTGTGTCATCTGGCCAATCAAAACTCAATACCTCACATTGTTTCTTCAAAACAAAATCTCCTAAATTATTAATTTCAACAAATTCTTCTCTAACAAAATCATAGAATATTTGAACTCTGACAACTTTCTCAGTTGTTTTTTCCCACAATGCATGTCCCTCTTCATTTATAACCCTATTAATTCTAAGGCATAATAAATCATCTAGTTCTTTGGCACATTCCTCCTTATCTTCTAATTTATCTATTTTTATGAGTTCATGGGAGAAAATTTAAAACTTTTCAGCAAGATACTTTGAGAAATAGATTATAACCCTCTTTTTCACTACAACCCTCTTATCATCAAAATTAGATAGATCATTAGTCATGTCAAAGGTTTTTTCTATTTTCTCACAAGATAGACTAATGACTGAAACACATAAAAGGGTGACATCCTTATCCCTACTATGTCATTTACTCATAATGGTCTACAAAGCATCCCCACCACCTTTTATCTCATTCTGTATATCAATTATTTTCACCAATTGTTCATAGAATGTGGACCAATCAATCTTACCTACTACACATAAGATTGTTCTTCTAATTTTGTCCTTGTATAGGTCATTTAACTCCACATGTAGTGCCCAAAGTTTACTCTTCTCCTCTTCAAACTCCTTAGCTATATAAAATTGTGGTCTCTATGGAGTATCTGGTACCTCTACAAGGGGAGTTGACTTAAAGGGCTCAATTAGAGGATGAGGATAAGCAATCCTTAGCTAGCTAGAGTGTCCCACTTTTCTCTTTCTAAGTTTCTTATCCATTTGGGCCACCTAAGCTTCCAAATAATGTATCATATTTCCTCTCTCCTCAAATTCTTTCAACATCTCTTTAAATTTAGCATTGACCTCCAATTTTTTTTTTGTCTTTTGTAGGAACAACAACTCTAAAGTCCACTATTTCCTTGGTCATTCTAGATACTTTTTGGCTATCCACCTCTTCTACTCTATAGACCATGAGGCTTCCTATATGCTCAACATCTAAAACTTCTTGCATCTTGATCTTATCCCTTTTTTCAATAGACCCTATCACCAATTCCTGATGATCATGACTATATTTCAATTCCTTATGTGCTTATATGACTTCTTCATCAATTTTAAACTAAGTATCCTTTTCTTTCCTCATAACATCAAAAATCATAGCATTTGCAATGTCTCATTCAAGTAAAATTAAAATTCTAGAATCCTTTAACAATTGTCTTCCCTCTTGAAGGGTTATCTATGCAAACTCTTCCATGAAATTTGCTTTGACTTAATGTTCAATTTTAGATTCCTTTTTGTTAGGTTGCTCTTCTTTGATTAGTTTACACTTAGCATCAAAATTTTCAATATTTCTCCTCCATAAGAATTGAGAAAATTCCCTATACTTTACAAAACTCTCATTATCAATAAATTTTTTAGAAGCTTGTGCTATTATAGGATCTATTTCCTTACCTCTATAATCTCCCACAATGAGAACTAGTGTTGGTATAGGAGGTTCCTTAGCTACTCATTTTATATCTACAATTGTAACAACTATGTCTCTCTCCCCTCCTATTTTTCATAATCGTTCTCTCAAAAATGCTTCATCATCTATCCTAAGTGGGGTCTGGGTAGGTGAATATTCTTCAACCCTAGAAGATTATCCTTGCTCCAATTTTTGTGTCTTAGGTGCATGTGTAGTAGGTGGGTGTTCAAGACTTGGTCTTTTATATGAAGGAACATGTTGTACACTCCTAGCCACTATGTACTTGACTATTTTCTGCAATGTATAATACCCTAAGTTCAAAATCATTTTACTTGCCAATCTCTTCTCCACCTCAATGGCCTTGTCAGGGTATGCTTGTTTTAGAATTTCCTTTTTTTTGTTCAAAGTTTGCATAAGTCTAGAAAAACTATCTATCATCATCATCATATATACTTTCATACCCCAATATTTTCTATTAGCTATGGGATCATAATCTAGCTCAAAAGAATTTATTAAATCTAGGATTTTGTTGTATACTTTTCATTTTTCCTTCCTACGCTCTTGTTCTTGTAATGATAATTTATTACTAACTATGTCCTTAGGAAAGTATATCATTTTCTTATGATCTTTAGCCTTTTTTATTTCTTTTAAGAGGTCATAAAATACCTCTAAATCTATAAAATGGGCATGGGATTGATCCATTTTATATTTTTCTAAAAAATTCTCCAAGTTACTCTATCCCTTCTTGACAAAACCAAAGTTGTGAACATTAGTAAGGTGGGGAAAGATAGTATATTTATATTTTCCAAAAAATTCTCTTTCTTTAACTGATCCTATCTATCATATAAACTCAACAATCCCTACTTTTAAATGCACTTGATAAGGTAGCACATGTGGTTTTCCCAAAAAACCATAAACTTTGAAAATAGTAGACATTACATATGGAATAATGTCTCCCCAATTGTGACCTGCCATCAACCTTTAGCATGATCTTTTGGTCTAATCAACTCTAGTAGGAGCTGTGGTATTCTAGGGCTATCCCCTATTAACAACATTCCAAGCTTGGAAGAAAAATACTTGTCAAATTTGACAAAACTAGCATCAGTCACCTCCCATGTCATATCTACACTCCATAATTGGATAGGGATCTTTTCTCCATCTCTTTATAATCCCAACTTCATTTCTTTAGAGAAATAGGTAACTCCTTTATACAAGCATATGTACATAATAATGTAGTACCAATAGAAGGGCTTATCAACTTTATCCTTTGCAATTCCTAGTAATCAAGTATAATTTCTTTTGCGAAAAGAGTAGAAAAGTCAAAGATAGAACTCATACCATATTGAAAGGTTTGAGCAATAATGAAAATAATGGAGCCTAGGATGTGGTATTTCTCATCCATGCCAAAGATTTTGTAGAGAAAGCAATACAATGCCTATGCCCTAGGATTGAAATATTTTTTCAACAAAGGATCTAGAGTGTTTGGTATAACTAGTGGTAATGATTCAATTTTGACAAAATGCTCCTACAATGGTCATCCCCACAGATACACTCTTTATGCATCATACCTAGCTTGGAGGTCTTCCATGTCCATCTTTTCATGGACTACATAGTTAGGGTTTAACATAAAAACCTCTTTGATCAATTTTGGTGAAACCCTAAGAAGATTATCACTAGCATAATCCTTCACAATTTGTATAATTGGATCATATTTCTTCACCATCATTACAAGAAAATTATCATCAAAGAAAACTCTTAGGATAATTGATTTTCCTATGTCAAATTCTCATACATTATTCAAGGGAGTATCTATTATTCTTTCTACAAACCATTTTCAAAAAATCCCTAATCGTTTAATAGACACTTTAGCATCCCTCAACTAGTTTGTTTTGGCATAAAAATGCTCACTGACTGCTAACCTAGGGTTCTTTAGAATAAACTCTTTCCCCTAGCAAGCTCATTCATAGATTGTGGCATTTTCTCTAAGAAATCATCATGCATAGCTCTTTTCAAATATTCTACCATCCCTGAAAAAATCCCTTTATGGAGGCATGTTTGAAAATTATTCTACAACAAATATAACTTCACAATTTTCTAGAAGCTCAAAAGATTCACCTGATTTTCTTGTTTTCCTCCTCTAAAAATTTCTTAGCAATGTATTCAAATTCTTGGAAAAAAATTCCTTTAGCTATGAAAATCCTTTCTCTATGAGAATTCTACAATCTTATTATTCAATAATGAAACATTAGACTTCTTATTGCCAAATTAACTTCACACAAAACAATATTGATTATAATTAATGTTACAACAGTCATATTTTATATTGCACCATGAAATTTGAAATTACATCATCAATCTTCAAGAATTGCATGACTTAGCTTGAAACTCAAGTGACTGTATTAACCCTTTATAAAACTAGCGATGCATCAACAAGGCACTTCCCCCCATTTGTTAAAGCTTGAGTAGTTTCAAATTGTTGGAAAGCATTGATCATTGATCTTTCTAAGATCAATGATCATGAAAACCCTTCAAATTTTCTATGTTCACTTTTAATATTTTGGGCCTAGTGATACAATCACCTTCTAGCTCAATAAACATGTAGACCACTTAACAAATAAGTGTAAGCCATTTCAACATGCATTCCAACTCATCATGACTAGGTAATCTTTTGGGTGACTCACCTCACTTGACCACATGTCAATCAAGTGCTTCCCCACATTTTTTGAATATCAAACATCTCCATAAAGTGAGGAAGTGTTATATGTCGATCTTCAAACAATCAATGGTCCAATAAGATTTTTTGATCCTTATTCATAATCTAGTCAGGAGAAATCACCAATGAAATAGCATCAAATTTTTCAATGTATGTTGACAACCATTTGATAATTCTAAACCTATTCTAACACATCCAATTTTTTATGGCTCATTAAAGAACTATTGTCACTAAGGGCTATGTGCCATGTAAGCACTTCTCTACATTTTCTAAAAGTTGAGAAAGTTCATAATGTGGGAAAATGCTCATCATTGATCTTTCTTTAATCAACGACTCGCAAAAGTAAACCTTTAGAGCTCAAAAATACTTTGAAGAACACTAAGGAATTAACATAGGGTTAAAACCATGGTTAGAACAAAGGTTAACAACAAAAGATATATTTATGTGGGAAAGTAATTTAAAATAAATACAGGAAAAGGTAAAGGGAAGACCTTAATGTGAGAAGCTTCTCATGTAATTTTAAATCAATACTTTCCTAAGTCTTTCAAAACAAGGCCAAAACAATAAGATTTTAATGAAATTTTAAAATTTCATCTAGGTTCTTAAAACACACCTTACCTTTAAGACATTACAACACTAGGTTTTCACTATAAAATGTAACAAAATGATGAAAGGTGAAAAAGAAAGCCAACACTTCACACTTGTTCAAATCATACATAGCTCACATATATATCCTTCACAATAGTTTACATCACATACATAACACATTTTCTTGATTACTTTTTATCACATCTAGTTGCACTAGATATGATCTTTACTTATAAATTACTAATAATAAAAACTCTTGATCAGTCAGCCTTGATGCTTTCACATGCTTAACTGATTATAAAATAACTTTGAGTAAACATCTAGGATGTCAACCCATCATGATTAAGTAATTATTTTGTTTGCAAAATAACTCCTCAAGTTGTACACTTCAATTTACTAATGTGCTCTATTCTACTCTATTAATTACATATACTGGTAATCCTTCTATAACTTACATTGTACTATTTATATAGATCTAGGCACTGATATACATTAGCATGACACTCTCATCTATCACTCCTCAATTCTTCATGAGATAACTCAAATTCTATTATCCATACATACCATATATGTCTTTGTATTTATAGAACCTATCTAACACTTAGACAATTTTCTAACTCTGATTACATCATGAAATACCAAAATGGATATGTTGCCATAAATGACAACACTCATATATCTACCTTTCCATATTGCCAAATTTACTCCCTATCTATGCCATTAGAGTATCCACAATTTAAGAATTGAGATGTACAATACATAACACTTTGACCTTGGAAGGTGTAATTGGTAGACTTACCACTTTTGAAATTTCTAGCTTTAATAACTACACACCTACTACTATTGAATATGCCTTTAAGTCACAATTAGTTCTTAGCAAAATAAAAGGAGTACATGTCAAGAGTGATAGTGACATTTCAAATGATGATATTGATGAACTTGAAGCCCTCATTGAAAAATGATTTGGAAGAGGAAAATATAAATACAATAACCAATATTATCTATTTGTTATGCAATAAAGTAGGTCATATTGCTGCTAGGTGTCTTGACAGAGATGATAAAGATGAAAGGAAGGAAATAAAGTACAAAGGAAGAAGAGATGACCAAGAGTTTAAGAGAAACAAGGATGAAAAAAGTAACAAATCATGTTATATTTCTAAAGAATAAACTAATAATGGATCTAAAAGTAATGATGATGAAGTTGTCTATATTTCTATGAGAGAGAATTTTGATGAAGATAAGAAAATTGCATTGATTTCATATCTAAATAAAAGTGATAGATGGATAATTGATGGTGGATGTTCAAATCATATGACTTGTGATAAAGATAAATTCGAGGACATTGGTCCATACAAAGGTGGATGTGTTGTAAAAGTTAAAGGACATCTTCAACTAACTTAGATGATAAAACTTGAGAATGCTTATTATGTTCAAGGACTTAGCTATAAAATGTTGAGTGTTCCACAATTAAGCAAATCAGGTTACAAAGTTGATGAATTTCACAATAAGAAGGCCAAGATACATGATGCTAATGGTACGGTAGTTTGAAGTGGTGATCAGACAAGAGGTAACTTGTTCTATTTAGATTTATATAATGAGACATGTTTGTTTGTCCAACAAGAAGATGTTTGGTTATGGCACAAGAGGTTATGTCATGTAAATTTTGACAATTTGGTGGATATTAGTAAAATGAAGAAAAGTAGGAGGATTGCCTAAACTAAAGAATCCTGATAATGCTATGTGTAAATAATGTCAATTGGGAAAAATTATCAAGTCTAGTTTTAAGAGAAAAACATACACTTTTAATGATATTTTGGAACTAGCTCATACTGATCTATGTGGACCCACTGATTTTAAAAGCTACCATAGAGATAAGTATTTCATTCTATTCATTGATGGTTACTCCAGGATGATAACTATGATGTTTCTTAAAGCTAAATCTGATGCTTTTTTGTTATTGAAGTGGTATTTAGGTAGAGTTGAAAAAGAAATAGGGAAAATTCTGAAGTGCTTGATATCTAACAGAGGTGGTGAATTCATTTCAAATAAGTTCAATACATTATTCAGTGATAGAGGAATTAAAAGATAGATGTCAGACCCAAGGACTCTTCCTTTGAATGGGATAGCTGAAAGGAGAAACAAATTAATAATGGATTGTGCAAGGAAATTGATCATGGAGAAGAGTATATCAAAGAAACATTGGAGAGAAGTTGTTAGTACTGCTGTCTATACCCTGAACAAAGTACAAGTCAAGAAAGTTACAAATCCTAAACCTTTTGAACTATGGTATGGATATGATCCTAATGTGAAATATTTCAAAACATTTGGAAGTAGATGCTATATACTTAAATATAATAGGAATGAAAAAATTGATGCAAAGGGTGAAGAAGGTATATTCCTAGGATATTCCACAAAGAGTAAAGCTCACAAGTGTTTCAACTATAACACTAACAAAGTTGTGAAAAGTTTGTGAAAATTGATGAGTATATAGAAAGAAGTGACATTGCATGCAAAGAAGAACCTAAAGAATACAATACATTCATCTATGTGGATAATGATGCTCCTATAATTCTTAATGAACAAGAAAATCAAGTTGCAATATCTCAACATATAGGAAATGATGTAGGGCAACAAATTGTTGAGAAGTAGAGAGTGGGTGTTGAGCAATAAACTCGAGATGCTAAGTCATAGACATGCAATGTAAACCATGAGATAGAAAATTTTGAGCATGTAGAAGTTGGACTAGAACCTAAAAAAGGAAGAGAAAATGAGACAAATTATTTTCCAAGATGAACTTTTAGAAGAATAGAGAAGGAAACTACCTGTGCTAGAAAAGTATGTGATAAGACATCACAAAGCTAAAAAAAGTAATTGGTTATGTTGAATCAAGTGTTATTAGTAGAAAGATACTCAAAGATGACACATGCTTACTCTATTAATTTGAGCCTAAAATAGTAAAAAATGCTCTAGAAAATGAACTTTGGATTTAGGAAATGAATGAGGAAATTAAATAGATTGAGAAGACCAGTACTTGGACTTTAGTGCTAAGGCTTAAAGGAAACAATGTCATCGCAAAAAAGTGGATTTTCAAAGGATACGCTCAAGAAGGAGGAGTCTATTATGGAGAAACTTTTTCTCTTGTGGCAAGACTTGAAGGATTTAGAAATCTTCTTGCATATTAAGCCTACAAGAATTTCAAGGTATATCAAATGGCTGCTAAATCTACATTTTTGAATGGTATACTTCAGGAAGAAGTGTACATTGATCAAACTAAAGGATTTCTAGAACTAGACAAGAAGGATATGGTATATAAACTAAAAAAAGACCTTTATGGATTGAAAAAGCCCCAACAACATAGTATGAAAGATTGCATAATTATTTGGTGAAGATTGGTTTTGAAAGGACAAATGATAAAAATAATCTATATTTGA
The DNA here is from genome assembly GCA_028749045.1 of Cupressus sempervirens. Lineage (NCBI taxonomy): Eukaryota > Viridiplantae > Streptophyta > Pinopsida > Cupressales > Cupressaceae > Cupressus > Cupressus sempervirens. Next base: position 518,758,073 of record CM053784.1, on the reverse strand, counting down.
TGAATGGTAAGAACAATAAAGTATTTTTATAAGAAAAATTTATTGATGACATTATATTTGGAGGACAAGAAATATTATGCAAATTATTTATTGATGAAATGGATAAGGAATTTGAGATGTCTATGTTTGGTGAAATTGAATTGTTTGTTGGATTACATGTATGCCAAATTAATTTTTGTATTTTCATTAGAAAATCCAAATGCATCAAGGAGATACTAAATAATTTTGAAATGGAAGATTCAAGACTAGTTAGAACACCTATATTAATAGGACATAAGCTATCTTAGAATAATGAATTTACTAATGTGATCCAGACCCTATATAGGTCCATGATTGGAAAATGACAATACATTATCCATATAAGACCTAATATTGCATTTACAATCAGGATAGTTTTTATATTTTCACTTGAAATCCTAAGGAAATTCACATGATGTTAGTGAAGAAGATAAAAAGGTGTATCTAAAAGGTATAAAAGACTATGGACTATATTATAAAAGAAGTGATAAATTTAAATTGAAGGTATTCGCTAACTTGGATTAGGGAAGAAATATTGATGACATAAAAAAGCACTAGTGGGGGTGCATTCTTTCTATGAAAGAGATTGGTGTCATGGACAAGCAAGAAATAGAATTTTATTTCCCAATCAATAGCTGAAGCCAAGTATGTGGCAGCTATAGTGAACCATTCAAACATTATATAGATAAAACAATTACTAAAAGATATGAAAGAAGAAATTAAAGGTTCAATAGTTATCTATTGTGATAACACAAGTGTTAGTAACATTTCAAAGAATCTAGTGATGCATACTAAGATAAAGCACATTTCTATCAAGTATCACGACTTGAGGGAACTATTGTAAGACAAAGAAGTGAAGCTAGAATATATGTAGATCAAAGAACAAATTGATGACATATTCACAAAAGCCTTACTAAAGATACTCTTGAATATCTTTAAGGTAAATTAGGGGTGATTCCCCTAAACAATACTACTTAAGGAGGAAAGGTGCATTGAATCAAATGTGCCACTTACAATATCTTACATATTGATGTAGTACAACTCTACTTTGGTAAATGCCTAAATTATATAGTCAAGCACAACATAATAGATAAGTCATAGACAGATGATAGAAATTAGCCAAAAATGTAAAAACTACATAACTCAGATATATGAGTAGATTGATGCTAAGAAATATTAATGTCATTGGAATTTTTGTCAAAGAGGGAGGTATATATAATAAAAGAGGGAGAGAAAGCCATAGAAGAGTAGATAATATATAGTAGACGCCATACACTAGAGAGGGACACTTAACCAAATGAAGGAGAAATAGAAAAAGGAGAGACTATTATCTCAAGAGGAGAAAAACTTTTTGGATTATATGGTAACAAAGAAAGACACATTTGATACATAAAGTTATTGCTAATATTGAGATGTAGAGATGTTGCAATCAATGCCAAAGAGTGAGATTGTTGATGTATCTTCTTAAAATGGAAACACTTCCATGTTAAGAATGTTTATCCCTCTAAGTAAATGGTATAGGGTCATGTTAGGAAACTTTAATAGGTATTTTCATGGATCTCGTTGCTTTTCCCCCTATTATTCTTCTCTTCCATTGTTTCCAACCTCATTTCTGCTTTCTTTCTTCTCCATTTCTCTAGCATTCTAGATTGAGATCCTAAAATGTATGACCTAAGAGTCAAGTTTGACCTTTTAGGTCAAGGTCAACCTTGAACCTAACCTAGGTCAAGGAAAACCTTGACCTTGACCTAGGTTAGAGTCAACCTTGACCTTGACCTAAGGTCCAAATTTCAAGCTTCCATGACTTCCAAATGTTGGGTTTTGGAAAGAATTGTTTTCCCACTTCCGGGTTGGTTGTTTTGGTCTTTGAAATAATGAAATCTTAAATTTTATTTAATCAAGGCCCATATCTAGGGGTTAAATTTAATTGGGATTTCATTCTTCAATGTCAACCTCTCTACAACTTTGTGCCCTAGATCACTAAATAAGGAAGCCTTCTCTTCTCATTTTCTCAATTAGAAGATATTAGTCGATCCATTATTTTCACAATCAATAAAGCATTCCATCAAAAAATTTCAAGGAAGCCTTGAGGCCATTTTTTCCATTGAAGATCAAGGATTCAAGCATTCAAGATTCATCATCCAAACCCTAGATCTATCCATCATGGTGGTGTGATCTTCCTTCAAGATCCTTTGTTCATTTTAAAGATCTATTAATTCTCCCCTCAAGGTAGATTTAAAGCATACAACCATGGAGGTTTTGATTTACATTATTGAGTCCAACATTTCATATCAACATACTTGTTTACATTTCAAATACAATTGCATATCTATTGGGTATCACAGCTTCATTATTAGAATTACTTCTACTACTTTGCTAGAATTCTCTATCTCAATTTAATTATTACGGTTGATTTTGAATTGGTGTTTGACCAAGAAAAACCACTCATCCAAACAATGAAACCATTTTTATTGTAGGTACATGTACAAGATAGTGAATTGAAGTGAAGATTTGGATACACTTTTCACTATACTTTTAGAATCTATGAACAAAATTTCCATTAGAGTAGTGAAAGTCAAGGTCAAATTTTTTGGGATAATATTGTGCCCTACTATTTGTGTTAAGGTTTACCTACACTTAGAATGATAATTTTTTTTTTGGGTTTTCTCTATTGTTGTCTTTCGGTACCAAATCTGGTTGCAAAAACTCCCAAAACTCTACACGAACATTAGAAAATAGCTATTTACAAATTAATTCCATTATGAGGTATGTATCTTTTCTTATCTAATTTCAATAATTTTTTTATTTACCTTACTTATTCAATTTCAATTCAAAATAAAAATGAATAGTGGGAAATGTTAGATGCATTGTTTGGTTAACCCATTTATGACAACTCTTTATTTGTGGTGTTAGATTTATGTTTTTCATGTTTATTAGATTATATTTCTTGCATTTATATTTCAAAGATAAATTTCAAAAATTTCAAAATCTCTTTAAAATACAAAGATATTTACATTTTTCATGCTTTTAGTATTACTTTGTGTTCAACATGTATGATCTTTGTTTTGAATAATTTGATGAGGATTTTATTACCAACAAGGATAGATCCCTTAATGAGGTACATGGAAGTGAGGATTATTATTTTTTGAATGATATCTCTATTGATCCTATTCCTATTTCATCTTCCTCTACAACCTCTTCAATTGATTTTTACCATAGGGTCTGTGCATGGTTATGTTCATGTTCCACTATCTAAAACATTGATGCACCTAGAATGTTATATCCTCAAAATTATATTCAAGTTGTTAACATCTTGTAATAGTTATCAAGGTGTTAATATCTTGTATGGTATCATATATTTAATTCAAGAAGTTCAAGATTTGTGATTTTCTCCTCATGTTACTATTGTGGAACCATCTTCTATTCCTTTACCTAGAATTTGTACCTACACTTCTCATATAATGGTTACATCTCTTTCATCTCTTCTTGTGAGTGTTCCACCATTGTCTTTACCTAACTCATAGCCTACTTACCATAGTATTCCTTATACCTATTTCAACCCTCTTCCAACTATAGTTCCAAGTGTTCCTCTAGTTGTGTCTTCCATTCTTGTAGCTTCTTATACACTTCCTAGTCATATCCTTCATAATCTAGTTCCTAATTTGATTCCTAATATTCATATTCCTAATTCTCCATCTACTATTCATATTTCTTCCCACACTTATGATGAGGCTTAAACTATGGTTTATGATGTAGATGTGCAAGAATTCTTTAAATTACCTAGCCCTTCTTATCTGATCCATAATGATATTAAAGGGAAGAGAAATAAACTTCCCCTTTGAGATTTCTTCATAATTCTACCCCTCATTCTTTGATAAAATATATATTTTCTCCTCTTTCCTTTTCATTGGAGTGCAAGAGGTATTTCTTTCAATTCTCTAAGGTCCATTATATTTTTAGCTTACTTGGTTATCTATTATGTATGTTATACCTATGGTTTTGTATTATGTTAATATTCATCAATAGTTTTCATTTATTATTCAATATATCTTTTCTAAAAATTTTTTTTGCAAAGGTATCCCTTGTCTTCATCCTTGGGTAGCAAGGTTCTTCCTTCTTTCTCTTTTTCTAGGGAGATTATTTCCTTAGCTTAGTGGTACTTATTTATATTGCAATATTATTTCTTCATATTGATAGATGTTTTGACTATGGATATAACCTTTTTATATGAGAGGTTTTTGTCCCAGCTCATCACCTCTTCTCTATGTTGTCAATTGTGTTCTTTATAAACTCTTACCCTTTCTTTGGTGTTAGAGTTGTTTTCCTCATTCCAAAGATTCCTCTTCCTCTTCTTTGTAGGGGGCTTGATGATTGAATCTTTGTTTCCACTTGGCTTATTTTTGAAAGATGATATTTTATCTAAAAAAAATATTCTATGGTTGAGGTCTTGTTGATAAGACCTATTTTCTTTAAGGATCCTTTTTTTGACATATCATTTTCACAATTATCTATACTCTTGGATGTAGGAGTCAATATCCCTTGCTAAGATTATGGTGTACATTATTGTTAATAGGATATCTCCTTAGATTTTGAAGTAGGTATCTTCTTCCTTATCCTATCTAGTAGATAGCCAGGATAAGGAGGGGGACATATATAGGGTCTCCCTTGTACTATTTTTTTATTTACATGCTGAATCTTGGAAGGTCACACACATAAGTTGCTAAATCCTGAAGAGACACACAGTTTTCAATTTTCAACATGCTAAAGCTTGGAAGGTAATGCACATAAGTTGCTAAATCCTAAAGAGACATGCATTTTCAATATGTTGAATCTTCCAAAGGTAATGCACATAAGTTTCTAAATCCTAAGGATCTCCCTCCCTTAGTGATTAACGATAAGGTGGGAATCTTAATAGGTGAAGTAATCACTTCCTCCTTTTGTTCTTTTCACTTTCAAGCTAGTAGGACTGGATCATGAAGCTATATTATTTATAGTGTTTCTCTTTTATTTCTTATGTAATAATTTACACTTTTAAGACAGCTTTCCAAATATCAGTAGTACATTTTGGCAAATATGTGACTAAAATTTATAGTCACACAACTAAAATTGTTAGTCACATGACTAAAACTGGTCACATTCCACTATTTCTTTGTAATTTAAATGTATATGTGACTAAATAAGAGATTAATTTGGTCACTGACCTAAATCACATGATCAACCAAATACAAATGATTAAATAGACTACCAAATAAATGACTAAATAAGTGAGTAGATAATTAGTCACTAATGACTAGTCATTTGTATTTTTTCTCTTTACTTCTCTAATGATTATTTATTAATAGATTAGGTTAATTTTATTTTTCACAACTCATTCATGGCCCTTGGATCATCTTTTTCTCATACTAATCATGATTTCACTTTGTCTCTTCCTAGATATAGGACACTTTGTTAAATGGCTTGAGAGATTTTATTTGATTATCATCTAGAATATAACTTTTTATTTTAAAGGATGATTTAGTTATTGGACTTTATTATAATTTTCTAATAATAAGGGTTACCTAATTATGTATTAATTAATTTTCAACATCATAAAATTATAAACAACAATTGGTCGATGATTGATTCTACTTGTTAGGTCCTTTAAATAAATTGATCAAGAAAAGAAATATGGTCTTGTCATGTTGACTCTAGTCCCACTACTTCATAAAGAGATATTTTAAGATAAAATTAGTAATTTAGTTTAAATATTTAAGTTATTATTTTGATTATTATAAATTCTTTTTAGATTTTTGTTTAAAATTGAAACTTAACACCATAAGTAAAAACTATTATAATTTATTATTAGTATATGTTCTATCTAATTGTCCCACTTAAATATTATTTTGTGTTATATTATTCAAACTCAAATGCTTGGTTTCATGTAAATTTAAATGCTTGTACTTGACAAAGTGCTTTATAGACTAGATTTATAGCTATCAATTCTTGATGTACACCAATGAAATTTTTTTGACTCTACTTTTAATAACTATATTTATTTGATTTTTCTTCAAAATTATTAATATATTTTCTTTTAAATTTATGAACTCATCAACATATAGAGAAGACTTCTATTATTTTTCTATACTTTATCTATATTTAGATAAACCTATTTAATAACAAAATAAAACTCTTCAATCACCAATTTCTAGTTTTGAAAAAAATTAATATATTATCTTAAATTAAAAAATAAAAATATTTTTATGATCAAAGTAAAGACAAATGAAAAAGAGTGAAGAACACACTTTCATACTTCAAAAAAATGTGTGAAAGGAAGGGATTCCTTTCATTTCTTTCCAAATGAAACAAAAGCATGGTTCCAATCATGGTGTTTCTCTAAATAGAGTTTTGTTATCTCGCTTATTTATCCACTTGGATAGATACATTGTGATGTTGATAACTTTGAATTAACAAGTACCCATTGGCAATGGGTAAAAGTACAAACTTGTGTCACCTTTTAGGTTGACTTATCAGAATGACCAAATTTGAGTATTTCTATCTAAAAATCAATTTTATTCAAACATATGATCTAGAAAAATTCATTCCAGCTAAGTTATATATAGTCTCACACTTTTCAAATTGGAAATGTCTATTAAATGCATGTTTTATACTAGTTTGTATCCAATTACTAAAGAAATAAAATTATTTCAGAAAATTGATGTTTCAATAACTCTTAATAATTTTTATGATATTATTTTAATAACATATAAATACCATTTTGTAGAGCTCAAAGTCAAGAATGCTCTCATATAGAGTTTATACTATTTTAATTAGCTATAGTATATTGTAATTAAAAAATTCTATAGGTACGTATTTTGACACTTGAGAAGATGTCAATTTTGAGAAAGGAAAAATAATAAATAATATAAAAAAAATTTAAAAATCACATGACATTCTAAAGGAGAGAGTCCTCTTCAGGATTGTATGATTTTTCTTTTGGTTAAAATAGATTTGTTTTGAAAAATGTGGTGGAAGATGAAAACTATCAATTACAGGCGAGTTCAAATTTGTATCATTATAAAAGATAAAATAGGTCTAAAGCTAATTTTAAATTTTGATTTTCTAGTTATATATGTCATCTATAACATAATCTAAGATCAAAGGGAAATAAGTTTATTTCCATATAGTTTTGTGTTGGGAACTAGACCCCTAATTTTCAACATTTTTCAACAAGTAAAATATTGTCATTAAAAATAATAAAAATATATTAATTATTATTCCAAATAATTATTAAAAATTATAATCCTAAACTTCATTCATCTCTACACATTTCATTAGTTTACTTCATTATCAAATTCTAAATAATACTACACTTTTTTTGTCATTGAGGATGAACAATTATGCTTTTTTTAGCCTTTCCTTTTGCTTTTACCCCAAGATGGAACACTTTAGACTCAAGAGCTACTATCTATGTATCCCTTTTGGTTGCATCCACCAAAAAATCTTTGCTGAAATGAAAGATAATACATTTTTATCTAATTCTAAACAAGAACTCCTATGTTTAGAGAGGTTTTTTTCAAACCTATACCTTTACAAAAAAATAAGATGCAAGAGAGTCTATATTCTTATGGTTTTCCTTCCAATATCACATATAAGAATAGGCACAATATATATTGTCAATACTTAAATTTTTTCCACAAATTTGAAATTATTTATAATGTTTATTAAAAATTCTTTGTCACTATGTGTATATGGGAGTACACATTCTATTTGAAGCCTCCTAATTTGCACTAGTTGAAAGGATGCAAAGAATGTGGTACAAGTGTAGAGAGATGAAGATAAAAAGGGAGAAGGCTTTAGAGTATTACAGAGGTGAAATCATCCTTCTATATTTTCATGTTGTAAACAATTTTTTTTGCTAATTATTTTTTGACAATTCAAAGATATAGTTTAAAATATCTCTCATGCCCATCTATGATCCATTTATTTAACTATTACATATTATTTAAATCTCAACTTCATGTACCATCCTAATCTAAAGTCACTGATTTGGTGGTACTTTCAAGGTAGAAATGGTGGATTGACAATTGTTATAAAGAAAACAATATACATCAATAATGATTCCTGAAAAAATTTCCCCTCATTTTAGTAGTTTTTAGTATGGTCTTTCCTAAGACATATACAACCTCTATATTATTTTCCAAATCAAGTTGTTACAACTCCTTATATTCAACATTACCAATTTCTATTGGATTTGTAAGATGATTATTTGTAGTATCCTTAGGTTCTTCATTTATGATATGATTTTTTTATGCTTTTGTTAACATGGGTGAGAAAACTCTCTCGTTCCATGCTTAGAGCCACATAATTGTAACCATATTGTGCTAGGAATCTATATACACCCTTAGGCTCAATTTTCCCTAAAAGAAACCTATCTTCTAATAATACTATTATTACTGGAACAAATTTTATAGTCAAATAAAATTAATTTTGTAAAGAGAACACACATTATTTATGTAATGCCTCAAAATTAATGGAAATCCATAAATTAGGTCACTCCACAAGAAATACACTCCTAGAGTGGGCAATTCTACATTGGTTAGAAGAGAATGAAGATCCTTTGTACTTATTTTTTTCTCTATTGTATGCTTATACTTGATCTTCCTTCCATAATTCCAAGACTTTGTTACCTTCAAAAGAATGCCTTAGATTTTAAATGACACTCATTCTTCCTATGGCACCTTCTTCAATGCTACTAATAGATAGGCTCCCCCTATGAAACAAAAGACAATATAGGATGACAAAGTATATATAAAATGAAATTCCTAAACTACTAGCACCACCAAGCTCACTAGACATGTTGTAATGAAGATGACTCAAATGAAAACAACTCCATAGGAATTTCTAATTTTTTCAAACACCTTTGAATTCAACCATAATAGAAAGAAAAATAACCATTAGGACACAGTTAACTTATGGAGAGTAAATTAATCCCTTATGTTTCTTCGATTTATATACCATCTTCACTCGAGGGAAACAACTAAGAGCCACCATTTTTTTACAATTGAGAAATTTGTTGAGATCAATGATTAGATAGCAATAATTACTAATAATTTTACAAAAATAAACATAGGCCAATACACTGCATTTGGAATTATAGTGCAAAATGCATTTTGCATATCTCCAAGATTCTTGATTAAGTTAGTTGCTTATCCTTTGTAAGTAAGAATCAAAGTAGGGTATACTAAAGCAGTGAAAGAAATTTGAATTGATCTCTTATTGATGTAGCCAAAATTGAAAACATCACCTCAACACTTGTTATATAAAAGATAATACCTCCAAGGACTACCCAACCATCTTCTTGTTTTTTTGGAAGAAATATGCAATATAATAAGGATTGAGTCCCTTGAATGTTGTTGATTAATTCTTGACAATATTGTATGTCCCAATAAGAGAATTAGTTACAAACAAAAGAAGAATTATAGGTGAGAATATAAAATTCTCTTTACCAATGCCAAATATTTGAACAAGGAATAGTAGTAGCATAATTACAACCAATATTCCCACAATAACATTATGGCTTAGATTGACGCTCTTTGACTAAATTCCTTGCATAGCTAACAAAAGTGATATTGCAATTTAGAAAGGACCTTTGAAGCCATGCTATGAATGTTGGGTGATGCGACGCGCTCCCCTGCCCACAGGTGGTTAATTATGTGGTGTTCCATGTTCACTAACAGTCATGGCTTTTGGTGCAACGGCAAGTGGGCCCAACAATTGGTATCAGAGCCTAGTTTTGGCTTGGTCATGGGTTCAAATCTCCCCGGTGCCTTCCCGACCCGCGTAAGCACCTAGTATGCACGTCGAGGGGGAGATTGTTGGGTGATGCGACGCTTTGATCCAGTGGGAGCCCCATGCGGTAGTTGTATTGCTACAGGATCAGTCTCCAAGTGGGAGATTGTTGTTTAGTGTGGAGCCTGATCAGTCCCCAAGTGGGAGATTGTTAGATTGTGGTGACTGATCAGGTAAGTACTGTACATACTTCATAAATAGTGGGGTTCGGGGCATCGCCCCGGAAATTTTTTTTTTTTGGAAGTAGCCGACATGGTAGCCGACATATTATGGCTGACATGTTATAACCCTAAAGTGGTTTAATACTTGTATAAAAAGGGCTTAGGGTTGGGTATTTTTTCATGTGTGGTGATATGAAATTGGTTCTTGCGGCGGTATTGAGCTGTAAGGGATTACAGATTGTAATCAGGTTGTAATCACTGGATTGTAATAAGATCGAACTTGTTGTTTGGTGGACGTAGCCCAGGGATTGGGTGAACCACGTTAAATCTTGGTGCGTTGTGTTCATTTCTGTGTGTTCTATTATTTTTGTTATTGGTTATATTTGCATGTAGTTTTTTATTTCTGTCCGTGGTTTATGTGGTGTTCCATGTTCACTAACAGTCATGGCTTTTGGTGCAATGGAAAATGGGCCCCACAATGAAAATAGATGGTTATCTTTTAGTCTCAAGGTAACATAATACATTAATTGAAATGAGAAAAAGAAGAAGTTTGTTGGGTACTAGAACTCATCAAGAAATATTGGAATTTTTTAGTATCAAGTGTTTCTAATTCAAATATAGCTTCTAGAGGACATAATTTGGTTGTCAATTAGGGAAATTCAAACCTAGAAGTAAGAAACCCTTTGTAGTTACTAATAGATCCAACAATGAAGACTAAAAATGATGAAAATTTGATAAATAGGAAATTGAATTTTAATAGCAACATTGCTATCACCAATACTGGCTTAAAGAGAGCTCAAAAGAGAATTGGAACAAAAGAGGGTGCTAGATGCAAGAAATTTATGACATCTAATGAGATAGGAAATAACCAGATGCTTCTTAAAATAGAAGGTGGTAATGCATTAGGTAGCATAGGCTACCTTACTCACAATTCCAGTAAAATAGATGATAGGAGTGATGATAAAGCAACAAATGAAGACCTTGGTGCTCTTGCTAACAATCTTGGGCCATAAAATATTAATAATTAGATACCACAAGGTATCCTCTCAATTGAGTAGAAATAGTAAATAAAAAACTATATAATGCAAAAAGTCCTCTTAATTGAATATTTATGGTTTGTATTTTCTAGCCATCTCTTAACTAACAATATCTTTGATTCAACTACCTTGATTCCCACACCAAATAAAAATAATAAAAAAACCTAGATTTAATACTTAAGGTGCAACAAAGACACATAATTCTCTTTTGTTAGTCTTATGATATTCAACACAGTCTTGAGGTGGGTCAAATGCGCTTGTAAGTTTTTCTATAAACCAAAATATAAAGAAATACAACCTCATCTAAATTATCATTTTAGATTTTAAGGATTATCACATAAGAAGACTTACAAACACATATATGATCTTTTAGAGCTCAATTTTATATATTAATTGTTAAGTGCCATGAGATATGATGCAAGAACATCCTAGATGTTAGAGCAATCTTGCATCACCCAAAAAGATTTTCTTTTCAGCCTTTTCTATTTTAATAAGGGCTAGTAGACATGATGGTTACTATTTATGGGAACTTGCTATTTTTAGTAATTTTTTCATACAAGCTTGGAATATTCCCATTTTTTACATAAAGGTTCATTTTGGAATTATAAGCATACCATAAAAATCTCATTGTTCTAGCTTAAGTATCAAAGAAGTTAATGTGGATTTTTGGTGAAAAAAATTGGAGAAAAATCTTCAAGCTCACTGATGGAGGCCTTAGAGTTCCTAGATGAGGTCCAAAAAATTAATGAAAGGGTACTTGCATAGTTCCAAGCCTATAGATCAGGAGTCAACATTTCTAAAAGGTTGTTATAATAGCCAATCAGAGAAATGGTTTGAGAGTTATGGCCTTCCAAACTTGGGCTACCAAAATTTCTAAAATAATTTGTCAAAGACATATTTAGTTGACTCTATATGTATTGTTAGGGTCTGTCAATGCTAGGTATTATGTTTGAGCATCTAGAACCTTCTCAGGTGGCAAAAAAATTCCTATTTAAGAAAGGCCCAAACATTATCTAGGATAACTTTGGGTGCTAGTTCGCAGCATAGTCTTGCAGATTACTATAATGAAGGCACCCATGTGGGTTAGCATATTGTACTTGTGAATTCTATAATTCCACATTTGTGGTGCAAATAAGAAGTCCATTTTTGTTCTTGTATTTTCTATTGTTTCTTAGTTTTCATTATGTGTTTATGGCATTAAGGGGAGCACCCTTCATCAAGATAAGGAGTGTTCAAAAACATACAATACTATTCTTTTGTTATGCAATCTAAACTTTCTCACAATATTTGGTCTATTGCAATGTCTAATTTCTTTGAAGTTCTACCACAATAAGAGAATCTTTTTCAATGATCTAACTATGAAGCATAGAATAATGTCTTAGAATGTGAGAGAGATCTCCCTACATCACTGCAAATATGAGGTTAAAGATGTTATAGTTAAATGGAAACCAAATATTGTTTTTTTCCAAAAAGACAAGATGAATGGCCCTCACCATGCTTCTTCTTTATCCAACATAAGGAGAGATTTTTTTTTCATACATCACATATGGGAGGAAAATGAGGTGTGGTGATTGGATTATCTCAATAAGAGAGTAGGTTTGTTATTGATAAAGGGAAGGACTCTGCACATAGTTGTGTTGGGATCTTATCCTTTATCAACAAGAAGCCTATTGGATTTTGTATTGTTTATTCTTCTAATATAGATAAAGAAAGATGTGAATTTTGGAGTGGATGACCACCAAATTTCCTCAAGTTGAATGGGTTATTGGAGGAGATTTGAACATGGTCAAACATCATTTTGATCATAGTTGGTCAAATGGTGTAAAGTTGAGTAATGAAGAATTCGATAAATGGATTCTTGCAAAAATTCTTTTTGTGTTGTTGACCCTATTCATAAAAAATCTTCCAACTAGAATAGTAATTGGTTCACTTGGTCTAATTTTAGATTGGGAAGTAAGAGTCTTAAGCTTATCAAACTTAAAAAATTCTATATCTCTCCTAATCTTCGATTGGCTCAAGAAGTTGATGGGTGTTATATCAAAGAAAATTACTCTACTCTTCTTTCTAATTATTTCCCTATACATTGTCTCTTAGCTAGGGATACTGAGCATATCTAGTATAATTTTCCCTTCAAAATTAATAAGTTTCTAGTCACAATTGCTTCACGTGTTGCTGCTCTAGTAGGTATTTAGAATTCTATTCTTAGGCTAGTAGAAGGAGAATCCTATAGGGTTTGGTGGCAAAAGGTGTTATCCCAATGTATTGTTTTTTAACATTCTTTTTGGTAGAAGAATGACATGGCTATGTAAACATAAGGAGAAATCCCTCAAATTAAAGCTTGAATTTAATAGGAAACTATTTAATTCAAACCCAACTAACCTTAAGGTTCAAACTATACTTGCTTCCATTCAATCTCAATTGCATAAGCTTGATATGTACAAAGGACAAGGAGCCAAACTTAGAGAAAGAGTACATTGGATTAAGGAAAGAAATAAAGTTACTAAGTACTTCTTCAACTATTTAAAATATAAGCATAAAAGAGAACATGTTGATGTCATTAGGGATGAGTTTGGGCAAGTATTCTCCAACCAACATGACATTAAAGAAGTGCTCCACAATTTCTATGAAAGTATTTTCAAAGAGGATCCTCATTGGCTTTATGTACAATGAACATTGGAAGATATTATCAAGGATATTATTACAAGAAAGGTTGATCCTAATTACAACAATTTTTTTGACCCTGATCTTTCTATGGAACATTTGGAATGTGTTGTATTTTCTATGTCTCCCAATAAAAGTCTTGGAATTGATGGCTTCTCAATTAAGTTCTATCAAATAATGTGGCAGCATATTAAGGATGACTCCTATAATTTTTATTTGGAAGCATTAAGGCAAGGTTCTTTAGGATTTGATACTAATAGAGGCTTAATTAAGCTTCTTCCTAAAGGGAAAAATGAGTATACTTCATGTTTTGCAAAACTCATTTTTTTAAATAAGATCGCACAATATAAGCCTCTGAATTATTTTTTACTATGGTGCAATGGTACAAAGGCTATTAAAATAAGATGTTCTACCATTATCTATGTTGAATTGCACCCTTGATAATTTTCTATTTTTGACTATTTTTAACATATCTTCAACCATCGCTTTGCAGTTTTTGGTTGCAACTTATCTGTATCTAATTCAATCTGTTGGATTAATTCAAACATTTGAAGATATTATGGTTTTGAATTTGGTTAAAAAATCAATTTATTTATGATTTATATTGGTTTATTATAAAAAAACTTATTGTGTTTCCTTATGTGTCATTGTAGAGTGAAGAAAGTTGCAAGTGACTCACTCCCACCTTAGCTTGGAAAGAACCAATGAGGGTCACTAAGGTTGTCATGATGTGTAAACTTTAAACTAAATATGTGTTTTGTGCATCTTTAATAATGAAATGTTTTAATTTTTTCAGATCATTGTCTTTGTCAATGTCAATCACACTTTCTTATTTGTCTTTAGCATTGTCATTATGTAATGCTATACTAAAACAAAAATAAATAATATGAAAACCAAGAACAAGCATAAAGAATCATAGAATTTTTTTTTTAATTAATCATCTTTTACAAGAATATGAACAATGATTGAGTCATTTTCAATTCGTAAACCTCATAATAGAAGAAGATATCATCAAAATAAATTTCCATAATGATATTAATACATAAAGATTTCAGTACAATAATGAAGTACAATATCATTCTTAGATGCCTAGGTCCAACATATGGACTCTACAAGAATCAAATTCTATTTCAAGAAGTAACTTCAACAATCAACCTTAGCTACTTGATATTCAACTTGAAAGACCTAAAACACACACAAAAATGCAACACAACACAAAGAGGGCTCAGTACATACTGAGTTAAAAAGTGTAGTCCACCTGGATACTCGTTAGAATAAACATCTATAAAACCATAATGCAGATATCTAAATCTCATAACATAGAGCAATTCTAAAATTAATATGCAAGAAGTAACCATCTTCTTAACAATGCAAACTTAAACTCGCACTAAGAATAACTAGTAAATGAATCATATATATACTGAGGTGTCATCACTATGGTGCTAAGATATTGCATCCCTATATGGTAAGCTCATAGACAACACATAGTGGGATTCTCTATGGTACTCGTGAAATGATGTAATAGAGACTTGCCTTGTTCTCCGTACTTAACCTTATTGGTTTAAGTCATAAGTAAGGCCAATTATCTTTTGTATGTAATTAACCCACCTAATTCATCTTAAAATTATCATTCAATTAATTAACTAAATAGAATAATTCGATATTCAGCCACCTCAATATACGTTCAGTACAACTATCCTTAAAATACACATCAAACAATTATTCAAAGAATGCACATGCAATGAATAACAGACAATTTTCACATGATATTTCATTCTTCATCTTTTAAAACTCTCATCTTCTACTGTCAAATTTGAAAGTAAACTTAGGTTATTTTAACAACAGAAATAAATACTACAATATTACGATCTCATAAATATAACTAAACTGTCACACCAGTTTAATGATATTTACCAGACATAGTACTATACTACTTATTCCTACTGTTATAATAAACTAAACTTATCATTCAAATTGACCAAGATAATGAACAATGTACATATGATAGTCTTGCTTTTAAATGACATGTCACCAACATATATCATAATCTGTCTCATAACTTAAAATGAATTTTCATTTCATTTATAAACAGAAATATTTCTTTTTAAAACAAGATTCTGTTTCAAACATCTTATCTCAAAATAATCCGCAAATGCTTATTAAGACACTTCATAGTAAAATCAAACATTATTGAATCCAAGTGCAGCCAATGCTTAACAAAAGATTATCTACAATGTTACTAAATATCCAAGTGTCTATTGAAGTTTTACCACTGTTTAACAATAAGATACCACCCAGTTATATCTACAATCAGTATATTAAAATACAATAACTAAATTCAATTTAAAATATGACTCACAAATATGCAATGTAACTTACATCATATCAATGACCAAAAATGATTAAGATGTAAAATCCCTAAACTATAAGATGCTCACTAGCTGTTCACATAATGACCCTAGTGATACAACATCATCTATCTATGTCTTTGTTATAAAATAATGCCTTATTTAGTTGAGAACAATACCACAATACAACAGTTAATTAAAACTCAATTTCCATTATAAATTAATGGGTAAATTATGCCGTCGCAGAGTATTTTTCTACTTAATTCAAGCTTCCTACTAACTATTTGACACAATGTCATTACCTTCAGTTATCCCATACTCTTCACTATCTTACTATTCCAATATACAATAACCGGGCTATAGAATTCAAACATTCTATTTTTTAGCAATGGCATATCCCTTATTTTATATCATTTATATCTTAAAAATAGAGTGACTGTACCCTAATCAGTAACGAGTCTGCAACCTAATGTGAGCTCATGTTTGTGGCCGAACCACACATATCTA
This sequence comes from Cupressus sempervirens, assembly GCA_028749045.1. NCBI lineage: Eukaryota > Viridiplantae > Streptophyta > Pinopsida > Cupressales > Cupressaceae > Cupressus > Cupressus sempervirens. The sequence goes on along the minus strand of CM053784.1, from coordinate 518,741,513 downwards.
TGTATCTAAGATATGGGTTCCTTAGAGCTCAGCCCTGTCAAAGCTGAATACCCAAATATAACATAATCACATACAACTAACTATCCTAAGCATGAGGCTCTGACCAGGTTCAACTCAGAAAAGAAATATATGTTTAGGGAAAAGCCCAAATTTATACATATAGTGACCTCCAAACTGATATCTCCATACTCCACATTCAAAGGTGGATATATACAAAGCTAAACATCACACATAGTGCCATGCCTTTCATATACCCATCCTTGAATGTAAATTCACAATATGTAAAAATGATAACCATTTACATCATGCTAATTGAAATAACATTACAATTGCAAACAGAGAGAGAGTAGGGTAAGAAATTTCCCCTATGTGAAAATTGAAGACAAAAAATGCTCTGCAATTCAACTCGATGCCAAAGCCCCAAAAGCCAAGTCAAAACTAGTAAGAAATCTCTACAATGCCAACACGCATAACTCGCAAATGACTTCACAATAGGGTGAAGCAGAAGAACCCAACACAACAACATACAACTTTTGATGAGTATCTCCATCGAGCTTAACCACATAAGAAAGTTTCCCTTTCAACCAACACCCTTCATTATGCCAATACCTCAGCAAAAAGATTGCAAATGTGACTCAAAACAGAGCAATGCGGCCTACTTTTTGGCCCATATTCTACAAAAAACCCAACTCACTACACAAAATGGCTGACTAAACCATTGGTGCCATAAATCCTCATAATAAGTATTCAATACACAACATGAATCATAGAGCCATGTATTTGGCAGTACCAAGTCCACCACCATAAATTTGGCTTTAAACACAATGAAAATGTTTTCCTCTTTCATGGCATTCGATACCCTTTTAGGGTTGTATGCCATTTAAGAAATATTAAACCTCCTTTTAAAACAAAATAGAAAATATTTATGCCAACCTCCACTTAGGGTGTTTAGACCCTTTAAAAAAAAACATATATATCTATGAAATGCAACTGTGGTTTATTAAACCCTTTAAAAATGAATATAAATTTTGTAATTAAAACCATCTCAAGGTTATATGCAATATACAGTATTTAATCCCTTTACAGTCATGTATATGAAAGTACAATGATGAGTTCTGAATGCATATAGCATATTACCATTTAAATGTATTTGAAATGTCAAGTTAACATACAATATAAAATAGAATTTAGTTTACAATGAGTTTGAAACATAATAAACATAATTGATACCCAATCAACATGAAATCATTTATATGCCAGTTTCAAATCATAACATCCTAAATCACATTCATTGCTATTAACATAGTTCAAAATAGAAAATACATTCAGCATCAGACTCGTGATTCAAAGATAGTAATATAACCATGTTCTTCAAAAATACAAACATAACAACAAAAAAAAACTTATAACACAAGGTCCTAATTTGTAGAAAAACCTAAAGTAGTGGTCAGGCATGACACCCTCTCCCACTAGGATTTGACTTTTTCTGGAAGTTAGTAAACAAGAATGGATGAGCTGCTCTCATCATTTCAGCATCCTCCTAGGTAGCAGATGTTTCATCATTAGGGCCCCATAGGAGCTTTACCTACCTTATTTCTCTCCCTCTTAAACTCATAGTTCTACTTTGTGTGATCTCCACTAGTTCTAGCATGATTTGACCATCCATAATCTGTAGATTTTTCCAATCAAGCATGTAAGAAATATCAGGTATATACTTATGCAAAACTGAAACATGAAATACATTATGAATGCATGAAAGAATTGGTAGAAAGGAAAGTTTATAGGAAACAGGTCCAATTCGTTCTAGAATTTCAAATGGACCCAAGAATTGAGGTGCTGACTTGGATCCCTTTCCATAATGAATTGGACTCTTACGCGATCTTACTTGGAGAAACACTTTATCACCCACCATGAATTGACGATCAATTCTATGCTTATCAACATATTTCTTCTATCTATCCTGAGTAGTAATAAGGTGCTCTTTGATCCTATTAACTTGTTGCTCCAAATCTTGCAACATATCAGGTCCTAAAAGAGTCTTGTCCTCCAAATTATCCCAACTAAGAGGTGTCCTACAATGTCTACCATAGAATGCCTAAAAAGGTGCCATACCTATGGAACTGTGATATCCATTATAAGTGAATTCAACCAAGTGTAGATACTCCTCCCATTTATTCTGTCTATCCATTACGTACATCCTAAGCATGTCTTCCAGTATCTAGTTGACACATTCAATTTGTCTGTCTATCTCTAGGTGATAAGCTGAACTGGAATTCAGCTGAGTACCTAACTCTCGCTGCATGGATCTCCATAGAGAAGAAGTAAACACTAGATCCCTATCAAAAAAAATCTTTTTAGGAATACCATGTAACTTAACTACCTGCTCCATATATATCTTGGCAACTGTTGCTACATTATAGGATGATCTAATAGGAATAAAGTGGGCAACCTTAGAAAAATGGTCCACTACCACCATAATAGTGTCATGCCTATGAGCTGTAATAGGAAATCTAGTAATAAAATCTATAGAAATGGTGTCCCATTTCCATTCTGGAATATTATGTGGCTGCAATAATCCCGTAGGGTGTTGATGTTCAGCCTTAACTCACTGGCATTCCAAGCATCGAGCCACAAAATTTGTTATGTCTCTCTTCATTCTAGGCCAATAATAATGTTGCTTAAGGTCAGCATGCATCTTCTTGACACCCAGATGAGTCAAATACGGTGCTTTGTGGGCCTCAAACAAAACCAAATTTCTCAAATCACCCAACTCAAGAACGTACACACTCCCTCTAAATAGTAGTAAACCTTCAAAATTTATTGAATACCCCTCAAAATGCCCTTCCAAGACACTGCCACTATCAATAACAGCTTTAACATCCTAAAACCAATGATCTATGGAAAGGTTCTATAAAATCTTATCCTTAAGATCCACTGTTAGGATCAAAGAAGATAAATCATGTCGCCTTCTGCTAAGTGCATCAACAACAGCGTTCTCCTTCCCTTGCACATAACTAATCTTGAAGTCATATTCACACAGGAACTCCATCCATCTTCACTATCTAGCATTGAGGTCTAGTTGTGTGAAAAGATACTGAAGGCTTTGGTGATCAATATGCAACTCAAATCATTGACCCAAAAGAAAATGCTACCACTTGGTCAAAGCATGCATGATCGCTGCAAGTTTGAGGTCATGAGTAGGGTAATTCACCTCATGAATCTTTAGTTTTTTGGAATCATAAGCTATAACACATCCTTCTTGCATCAACACTACCCCTATGTCATCTAAAGATGCATCAGTACAAACCATGAACTCCTTAGTTGAATCAGGGACTGCCAGAACTGGTGCACTAGTCAAACATTCCTTAAGTTTCTGAAATGCTTCCTCACATTCTTTTGTCCACACAAATTTCTTCCCTTTTCTCTGAACAGATGTGATAGGATGCTCTATTCTAGAAAAGTTTGACACAAATCTATGGTAATAGCTTGCTAAGCCCATGAAACTTCAAACCTCAGACACATTAGCAGGTGCTAGCCAATCTACAATAGCCCAAATTTTGGATGGATCTATAGAAATTCCATCCCCTGAAATGATATGACCTAAGTAACAAATCTCTAATTTGAAGAATTCACACTTCATAGGATTGGCATATAGTTTGTTCCCACAAAGGCATTCCAAAACTTGCTCTAAATGCTGGTCGTGCTCCTCAACAATGTTAGAATACACCAAAATATCATCCAAAAAAACCACTACGAACTTATCTAGAAAAGTTCTAAGCACACCATTCATTAGGCTCATAAAAATAGAAGGTGCATTTGTTAACCCAAAAGGTACTACTGTGAATTTGTAGTGCCCATACCTAGTACAAAAAGTTGTCTTATGAATATCAGCTTCCTAGATTCTAAGTTGATGATATCCAAATTTCAAATCAATCTTCGAAAAGACTCAAGAACCCTTGACTTGATCAAAAAATTCATCAATTCTAGGCAAAGGATACCTGTTCTTAATAGTGACCTTGTTTAACTATCTATAGTCTATGCAAAGTCTTAAGGAGCCATCTTTCTTCTTGACAAAGATTACTGGAGCACCCCAAGGTGATACACTAGGATGAATTAAACCTTTCTCCAAAAGCTCCTCCAATTGAAATTTAAGTTCAAGTAGCTCTTGAGCTATCATTCTGTATGGAGTCTTGGAAATTGGTTCCATTCCTAGCACTAAATCGATCTGAAAATCAATTTCTCTTCCCGAAGGTATTCCAGGAATCTCTTCAACAAAAACATCTGAATAAATCTACAAGATTGGATGATCGAGAGAAGAACCTTTAACCATGGAATCTTCTAAGTCATTTAATGATATGGCAAATAAACTATAGCCTTTTTGAGCACACCTTGCCAATTGCTTGGCAAAAATTGTCCGCAAAGAGATGGGTCTCTTGATACTAGCAATAACCCTAGCTAAACCAACAGCATCCAAACAAGTGATTGTCTTATCCTTACAATCCATAACAGCTTGATTTTGTTCTAACCAATCTATTCCCAAAACTATGTCATATGATCCTAAAGGTATAACCCTAAGGTTCGCTAAAGTAGTAAAAGGTTTCATTTGAATCTTACATTTAGGAGCAACAATATCAGCGTTCACCTTAGAACCTGACACTAACTCCACTTGCCATCTATTCCTTGCCTTAACCATAGGAATTCCACTATATGCAACTAAAATAGAAGAAATAAATGAGTCTGTAGCTCTAGAGTCAAATAAGATAGATACTTTAATACCTTGAGTATTACCCTGAGCTTCATTAACCAAGTTCTGATGTTTGGCCTATTTCTGATCTAGGGTAGCAAAAACATGGTGGTTCCTGGCAGAATCACCAACTATCACTTCAAACCTAGCTAGCTTAGGTCCAACCTTTGGGTTGTCCTAGTTAGGGCACTAAGATTGGTAATGACCTATCTGACCACAATGATAGCACTTAACAGATTTCTTGAAACCCATGTTTTGACTAGAAAGACTAGGAGATGGATTATTACTCTGCACATTCTGAGGTGGTTGAGATGGTTTAGTCTATTTTGAACCCTTGGAATTCTTATCAAACTTCCTCTTCTTGAATTTCCCAACTGAAAATACTAATTTTGAACTATTCTAAGGAGGCTTTTGATTCTTATTGACATTCGAGGTAGGTAGATCCATGCTAGTTTTGTATGAAGTCCCATGATAGCCAGACTTCATCTCAATCAACTTTTCTCACTCTGAAGCTTCTTTCATAGACATAGGTCTAAAAGTTCTCACTTCCTCCCTGATCTTGGGCATAAGCCCCCTGATGAAATGCTGTATCATGGCCTTATCATTTTCTGCCTAGCTAGAAATTTTTTTAAGCTCATAGAACCTATGTTCATAAGCTTCCACTGTAGAGCTAGACTGCATAATCTGAAAGAACTCCTTTGCATAGGCCTGACACCAATATTCAGACATGAACCTCTCCTTGAAATGCTCTACAAAGAGCTCCCAAGTAACTAAAGAGATATCAATGCCAAGCTTCTCCAACTCCTATTCGCACCACAAGGAATTGAATCCCCTCAAATGCATAACCATCCATCTTACTTTAATGTTACTCAAGTAATGGTGTAAGATAAAGCATTGCTCAATATTTAGTAGCCAAGCTTTTGCAACTATACCCTATTCTGTACCATAAAATAATGGCCCTTTTACCTTGGAAAGATCCTTAAGCTAAGCTCTAGCCATTGGATCATCCTCTATAGGAAGGTTAATACCCTGCACAAGAGGTATCCTAAAATTTTCTCCCCCACCAAGAATCTAGTTGTTAGTCTCTATATTATCGAGACATTCTAGTATCCATTGGAGTACCATAGCTTGATCTGCCTAGTTATCCTGGTTGTTTCCAACCCTAGTATTCTGATCAAGCTAATCATCCCCAACAATTCTCTGGTGCCTAGGACCTCTACCACGGCCCCTGCCCCTACCTCTTCCTCTGCCAACAAAGTTATCCTCAAGAATGCCACATCCTCGAGCTCCTCTAGTGACGGGAGGCATGATAACAACCTTAAAACATTTAACTGTTAATAACGCATCAAAGACGAGAAAAACCCTATAACCCAAGAGTCCTGGTTATTCTAACCATGCTTTTGTACCAAAATATAATACTATACTTAAAAAAAATTTAAAAAATATGAAAACCATGAACAAGCATAAAGAATCATATAAATTATTTTTTTAATTAATCATCTTTTACAAGAATATGAACAATGATTGAGTCATTCCCAATTTGTAAACCTCATAATAGAAGAAGATATCATCAAAATAAATTTCCATAATGATATTAATACATAAAGAGTTTAGTACAATAATGAAGTACAATATATTTCTTAGACACCTAGGTCCAACATATGGACTCTACAAGAATGAAATTATGTTTCAAGAAGTAACTTCAAAAGTCAACCTTAGCTACTTGATATTCAACTTGAAAGACCTGAAACACACACAAAAATGCAACACAACACAAAGAGGGCTCAGTACATACTGAGTTAAAAAGCATAGTCCGCCTACATACTTGTTAGAATAAACATCTATAAAACCATAATGCAGATATTTGAACCTCATAACATAGTGCAATTCTATAATTAATATGCAAGAAGTAACCATCTTCTTAACAATGCAAAATTAAACTTGCACCAAGAATAACTAGTAAATGAATCATATATATACTAATGTGTCATCACTATTGTGCTAAGATACTACATCCGTATATGGTAAGCTCATAGACAACACATAGTAGGATTCTCTTTGGTACTTGTGAAATGACATAATAGAGACTTGCCTTGTTCTCCATACTTAACCTTACTGGTTTAAGTCATAAGTAAGGCCAATTATCTTTTGTATGTAATTAACCCACCCAATTCATCTTAAAATTATGAATTAATTAATTAATAGAATAGAATAATTTGATATTCAACCACCTCGATATATGTTCATTACAGCTATCCTTAAAATACACATCAAATAGATATTCTAAGAATGCACATGCAACGAATAACAAACAGTTTTCACATGATATTTCATTCTTCATCTTTTAAAACTCTCATCTTCTACTATCAAATTTGAAAGTAAACTTAGGTTATTTTAACAACAGAAATAAATACTACAATATTACGATCTTGTAAATATAACTAAACTGTCACACCAGTTTAATGATATTTACCAGTCATAGTACTATACTACTTATTCCTACTTTTATAATAAACTAAACTTATCATTCGAATTGACCAAGATAATGAACAATGTACGTATGATATTCTTGCTTTTAAATGACATGTCACCAACATATATCATAATCTGTCTCATAACTTAAAATGACTTTCCATTTCATTTATAAATAGAAATACATCTTTTTAAAACAAGATTCTGTTTCAAACATCTTATCTCAAAACAATCCGCAAATGATTATTAAGCTACTTCATAGTAAAATCAAACATTACTAAATCCAAGTGTAGCCAATGCTTAACAAAAGATTATCTACAATGTTACTGAATATCCAAGTGTCTATTGAAGTTTTACCACTATTTAACAATAAAATACCACCCAGTTATATCTACAATTAGTATATTAAAATACAATAACTGAATTCAATTTAAAATACGACTCACAAATATGCAATGTAACTTACATCATATCAATGACCAAAAATGATTAAGATGTAAAATCCCTAAACTATAAGATGTTCACTAGCTATTCACATAATGACCCTGGTGATACAACAACATCTATCTATGTCTTTGTTATAAAATAATGCCTTATTCAGTTGAGAACAATACCACAATACAATAGTTAATTAAAACTCAGTTTCCATTATAAATTAATGGGTAAATTATGCTGTCAGAGAGTATTTTTCTACTTAATTTGGGCTTCGTACTAACTATTTGACACAATGTCATTACCTTCAGTTATCCCATACTGTTCACTATCTTACTATTCCAATATACAATAACCGAGCTATAGAATTCAAACATTCTATTTTTTAGCAATGACATATCCCTTATTTTATATCATTTATATCCAAAAAATAGAGTGACTATGCCCTAATTAGTCACGAGTCTGCAACCTAATGTGATCTCGTGTCTTTGGCCAAACCACACATATCTATGTATTCTAAGATATGGGTTCCTCAGAGCTCGGCCCTATCCAAGCCAAATACCCAAATATAAAATATCACACATAACTAACTATCGCAAGCATGAGGCTCTGACTGAGTTCAACTCAGAAAAGAAATATATGTTTAGGGCAAAGGCCAAATTTATACATATAGTGACCTCAAAACTGATATCTCCATACTCCACATTCAAAGGTGGATATATACAGAGCTAAGCATCACACACAGTGTCATGCCCTGCATATACCCATCCTTGAATGTAAATTCACAATATGTTAAACTGATAACCATTTACATCATGCTAATTGCAATAACATTACAATTGAAAATAGAGAGAGAGAGAGTAGGGTAAGAAATTACCCCTACATGAAAACTAAAGACTAAAAATGCTCTGCAATTCAACTCAATGCCAAAGCCCCAAAAGCCAAGTCAAAACTGGTAAGCAATCTCTACAATGCCAACACGCATAACTCGCAAATGACTTCACAATGGGGTGAAGCAGAAGAACCCAACAAAATAATAGACAACTTCTGATGAGTATCTCCATTGAGCTTAACCACATAAGCAAGTTTCCCTTCCACCCAACACCCTTCATTATGTCGATACCTCAGCAACAAGATCACAGATGTGACTCAAAACAGAGCAATGCGGCCTAGTTTTTGGTCCATATTCTGCAAAAAACCCAACTCACTACATGAAATGGATGACTAAACCATTGGTGCCATGAATCCTCATAACAAGTATTCAATACACAACATGAATCACAGAGCTGTGTATTTGGTAGTACCAAGTCCACCACCATAAATTTGGCTTTCAACACAATGAAAATGTTTTCCTCTTTCATGGCATTCGATACCCTTTTAGGGTTGTATGTCATTTAAGAAATATTAAACCCCTTTTTTAAAAAAAATAGAAAATATTGATGCCAAAATCCACTTAGGGAGTTTAGACCCTTTTAAATATATATATATATATATATATATATATATATCTATGAAATGCAACTGCAGTTTATTAAACCCTTTAAAAATGAATATAAGTTTTGTAGTTAAAACCATCTCAAGGTTATATGCAATATAGAGTATTTAATCCCTTTACAGTCATGTATATGAAAGTACAATGATGAGTTCTGAATGCATATAGCATATTACCATTTAAATGTATTTGAAATATCAAGTTAACATATAATATAAAATAGAATGCAGTTTACAATGAGTTTGAAACATAATAAACATAATTGATACCCAATCAACATGAAATCATTTATATGCCAGTTTCAAATCATAACATCCTAAATCACATTCACTACTATTAACATAGTTAAAAATAGAAAATACGTTTAGCATCAGACTTGTGATTCAAGACAGTAGTATAACCAAGTTCTTCAGAAATACAAACATAACAACAGAAGGAAACTTATAACACAAGGTCCTAATTTGCAGAAAACCCCGAAGTAGTGGTCAGGCATGACACATTATTTTGAAAAAATTCTTCATTCATTTCCATAAAATAGTAGGGTCACATAAGATAGTAAATAATAGAGCTGAAACTTCCAAGGGCTCCCACCTTAATGTTCTCCATCCACCTAATTTTATGATAGGATGTTAAATCACTATATATCCTTGGAAATACTCATCTTGTTAAACTATTTCATAGCCAAGGCATTTCATACCTAGATAGGTCACTATTTTTTTCCATATTATCACTCTCCTTATACTCACTAGAAAAGTCTAAACATTATTTACTATAAATTTTGATGACTCAAAATGGCTTCGATCATTTAGAAAATATCACAAAATCATATTGGTGGTTGCAAATGGTTGTGAGGAATATCAAAGAATAACTAAAATATCCTTCAAAGATGCATTAAGGAATATTAGATACAACAACATTATTTATACAAAATCAAAATATTATAATGTTAATATAAATATTTATTCAAGAGTCACAAGTATTGCAAAGAAGGTAAGATATTAAAAACATTGTTGCAACTCATAGATATAAAATAGTATGTTATATTCACAGAATGATTAAAACCATAATTTTACAAATTTAGGGTTAGATCTATAGGCCAGCAGAAATCAAAATATTCAATAGTCTCTTCCTTTCAGATGTCTTTTGTTGCCTTTGCGACAAATAACTATGTGAAGATTGAGAGTTTGTTGATGCACTCTGCCTATGTTTGTCCAATCTATGGTACTCTATGTTATGTCTACCAAAGGTTCATGATTTACCCTAAAAAAATAAAGATACTAGAATACATGAAGCCATTTAGTATTTTGTTAATCCATTGTAGTCTTATAGTCATTTAGTATATTTTCTATCAGACCCTTGGTAATATAAAATTTCAACAAGGAAGCCTAAGTACATGAAACCTCTAAAACATTTTGTGTTGTTGCTTTAAGCCCCTTTCAACAAAATAGAGTTGCGTAGCCATTTACCAAACATGGTGAAGCAAAGGAAGTTTTACTTGAATAAATTATAGTTTTTGTTTGTCCCTAATGATCTTCTACAACAATTATTAATTAATAGAAACTCTTGTACATTAGTTCAATAAATATATTATACCAATACTTATGATTTATGTTGATAATGCTTCCAAGTTGTTGCATACAATTTTGTTGTCATAAATGTGTGGAATTATGATTGCCACAAATTCCTTCCAAAGGTATGAGCACTATATTTTTTGTATAAATATGTATCATTTTTATTGATGGTTGCTCTCTACCATGATAGACTTATTGCATGTCCAGACTAATTTGTATCTGTTAGTAAAATGTTTCTCTGAATTCTAGGTGTTGGATTGATGCATATTGCCATATTTTGGTAGAAAACTAGAGGGGATTTTATCTATTAAATATACTTTCCAACTAATTACCTATAATTTAAAGATCTCATCAATCTAATCTCAATGGAAATCCTTCATCAATCTTCAACACTAATTCATAAAGGGAGGCTCAAAATTTTGTGAAAATTTGGGCTCCACTAGATTGCAACTATTCTGAAATCACTCTATTGACTAGAAATTTTCTTAGTATCCCTAATAAGCTAGTAGTCCAGCCTTCTTAATGCTAACCATGGTATCATTACAATCTTCCCCCTTTTATTGCAACATCATCTCATCTATAGGTTTCCCCAAAAGATTAATTGTCCTTTTCATCAAAATCAAAGCATCTTTTCAAATGACCACTTTATCATCCATACATGTCTCCTTGATAGAAATCATAAAAGCCGTTGAGCTACTCCTAGAGTGATTGGTGTTGCACCTAGACCATCTTCATTAGAATTAGGTGAAGGTGTATGACATCCAAAGGAGGGGCACTCCTACCCTAGAGTTCAACATCTAATCGGTATGCATTCAACCCATTAGCCATATTATTTTAGCACCCCAAAATCCCATTAATCCTTAGAAAAAAATTGATGTTTCATTTCAGCTGATAGGATTTTGATAAATTATGCAATTTTTATGAGGGAACAGACATATATTTTTGGAGCTTTATCAAAACAATAGTGAAGTGGGGCCTCAAGGCACTTCTCTCCCCACCAAAAGTTTCATTGTATGTGTACTCACATTGTTGAAATTTACACTAGAATCAACATTGGTAGATCCATGCATGTCCTTAATAGGGGACTCAATGCCATCCAATATGGAATCCTCATCCTCATCCTCATTTCTTTTTTTCTTTTTTTGAGCATTAGCCTCATTTCCATTCTCAAAAAATCTTAATTTTCCATATTCTCAACAATAGAGTTTTCCTCTCTATCAACCTCAACCTCCTTATTTAGACCCAAAGGACTAGGAAGTCCTCTAATAAGGGAAACAACCAAATCAATTATGCTACCCCTTGCTATGATGGCTGATAAATATAAGAATATTTAATTCACTCTCATATATCCATGCCTAATATTGATGGATTTTGTTAGAAACAATAGACCACCAAGATAACTAAGGTGGGGGGGGTGTGAATCAGTTATTTGGAAATTAAAATGTTTAACTTAATTAAAAGAACTTAACCATTCAAATGAAGTAAACAAAAACCATAATAAAGTGCACATAGACAATTAAACCAGATATGTTGACTAAGGAAACCCTTGATGAGAGGGAAAACCTCGGTGGGAATGATACCCACAAGATGTACTAATATAAATATTCCTTATTAAAGGATGAACCCTATTAGGAGTCTATTATAAAATTTAGTACAATGAGTCCCTATTAGTACACTTTAAATCCCTATTAGGAGATTCCAACCCTATTAGGACTTGTGCCAAACCTATTAGGAGTTGTGGTATAATGTATGCTAGAAGAGCCCACTGCCCAAACATGCAATTTCAATTACAAGAAGAGCTCACTGATCAAACAAGTAGTTTATCATTATCTTCTTATTTCCTTTGTTCTTTCCTCTATCCTATCAACTAGATCAATAACTATTAGACCTTGTAGACTAGGTTACAAACCTTAGATCCAAATACCAAACCTCATATCACTCAACAAAACCTTGGCAATGAAGTTTCCTTCACTTTTGCACTACTCTTCTCAACTTTGCATTCCACAGTCTTTTCTTCTAATCATAAATCAGAATTTCATATCATCACATCTTATTGTTGGCATAAAGGTATTTTCCATTAGTGACAACACTCATTATATAGTTCAAACTGAGCATCGAAGACACAATTCAAACCGAGCGTCGAAGACACAATTCAAACCAAGCATCAAAGACACAGTTCAAACTGAGTAAAATTGCACTTAGTGTTAACCGAGTGGAGTGTTAACCGAGTAAAGATAGAAGCAGTGTTAATCGAGTAAAGATGGATGTAGTGTTAACCAAGTGAAGATGTACTTTGTGTTAACCGAGTAAAGATGGACTTAGTATTGATCGAGTGAAGAAGGACTCAATGTTAACCGAGCTCAGTCGATTAACAAAGAAATTAGTTTTTACCGAGTGATACTATATCTACCGAGTCACCAATGGTTATCGAGTTCCAGGCAACATTGTATGACTAGTATGAACCGAGCTCCTACCTCGACTGAGTGCATGACAATGCCGTGTAACGTAGTGGATGCCGTGTATCAAAAGGTCATCAAGTCTGTCTAAAGAACCCGAGTTTATTTTACTATTTGGCCGACTCAGTTATATTTTTTTTACTTGTGTTCAGCCGACCTTGCATCTATAATTACTAAAATGGTATATATATGTGTATAATACAAATTTGTAATTGTTGTAATGGATAAGAGACATGTATGAATATGTACATATTGTGATACAAGAGACAGATGTGAATTCAGCAGCAGAGTAGTATATTAGCAAGGTTCACAAGGTGTAGTAAAGATTTCATCAATCACAAGAGGTGATTATTGCAAAGGATCTAATCAAGGTATATGTAGATCTAATTGGTTCATCCTAACAGGTGAATCATCTAAAAATCCTCTAACGAGGTAGACTTAACAGTCTTTGTATAAATCTCCTAACAGAGTGCATACTTGTAAAGTATGTTTTAAATCCTTTAACAATGTGGATCTAGCAATCCTCTTTGCTCCTAACAGGGCAGATCACCAGAAGTGATCATTGTATGCCTTAACTGGCTAACTTCCTACTGCAAAAAAGAAGCTTTGTGGGTTTCATCCCCACCCCAGTTTTACTCTCTATTTTGAAAGGTTTCTGGGTCACGAAAATCTCTATGCATATGTGTTATGAATATTTATTTATCTCTTGCATGCATCATATTAGGTGAATGAATGATTTTCCAGTTTATGTTGAATTAACTTAAAAGTTGTATTGTTACTAATTCACCCCTCCACTCTCAGTAACTTGTTATATCTTGAATATTTCCAACACTTATGATAAAGAAAAATGTCCTTCGTTTATATTAAGTCCATAAAATAATTCATTGAGTTGGTTTTTATTCCTTCTCAATTAATTATTATAAGACCACATTAAGAACACGTTACACTTAGTGATAACCTAAATCTTCTACCTTGCAACTTGAATAACTTTTCATACATGCAATATTATGATGAGAGTGCTTAGCCACATCATTCTCAACATGTCTTCTCCATGTCTTTAACCTCAATCCTTAAGATATCAACTCTACTAAGAGATATAAGAAGTTTACCAAAACATGCCTCTGTAAACTCTATCTTAGAACAAACATCACCAAAACATGCCTCTGTAAACTCTATCTTAGAACAAACATTGCCAAAACATACATAACTTCTCCAAGGCTTATCCTTTCTACTTATGACATTAATTACATATACCAAATACTCAAAAGTATCTCTCATAACCTCAAGTGGTTACAATTCTCAACTGGCCATTTATACCAACCTAATCTTTCCATTGTTCTTCTATTAGATACCACAAAAAACTTGCTATGTTGACATTAATGACCAACTTAGTCATGAATGTAACATATCATCATAGTAGTATTCCCCCATACGAATAAAATCAGCATTCATGCTTCCAACCAATCTTCCAAAAATCTCCCCCTTTTGCATTAATGGCAACATAGATGAAAAACATTCAGTTCTAAGAATACCAACAAAAGATTATCATTCTTCAAATCCTCTTCATCAATCATACTCTGCCATTGATATATCTCAATGTGCTCTATATCAAACTATTATTCTACATATTTTTGTTATGCCAAACTTATCCCTTAGTATACTACCAAAATTCCCCTTTAGTGTAATGATTTTCATGCCAAACTTCTCCCCCATTAACATCAATGTCAAAAGTTTATACAACCAACATCTTTGCATCAAATTAAGCAACAACTTACTAGCTCAAGTGTCCAAAGACACTATTCAAAATAATATCAACAAGATTCCTAGATGATTTTGTCCATCATAGATACTCCCCCATATAAGAAGAATTGGCATTCAATCCAGACAAACAATGGCGCTCTATTACACTAGACTAATGCAGTCTTGCATCTTCTACTTTGATCTAGAAAGGAGCATAACCCCAAGAATACCTCACAAATACTCAAAAGTCTCTTTGGGAGGAGACTTAGTAAATATATCTACAATTTTCTCTTGAGTGCTCACATACTCAAATCTGGTTTCCTTTTTAGCAACTTTTTCTCTCAACATATGATAATTAATAGAAATGTGCTTAGTCCTTGAATGCAATACTAGACTTTTAGACATATTTACCATGCTTGTGTTGCCAAAATATATAACAATAGGTTCACTTTTTTTTTTTCTTATATCCTTTAGCAACTACTTCATCCAAATGACTTGATTACAATTATTTTATGCTGTAATATACTCTTCTTCTATTGTACTTTTAGATGTACAATCCTTCTTCTCACTTAACTAAGAAAACAATCTTCCTCCAAGAAAGAAAGCTCCTCCATTAGTGCTCTTTATGTCATCCATACTTCTTATCTAATTTGCATCAATATAAACACTTAGAGTAAAATCATTAGATCTGTTATCCATAATCCAAACTCAGATGTTCCCTTCAAATATCTAAATGTCCTTTTCACCGCTGCATAATGTGTTTCTTTGGGATCAACCTGTAATCTTGCTACAATTCTAGCTGCATTATCTATATCCGAACGTGTATGAGTTAGATATTTTAATCCTTTGATCATAGATTTGTACTTCTTTTTCTTAATAGTAGGTGTCTCATCCTTCATAGATAACTTGTGTCTAGTTACCATAGGTGTTTCAATGGGTTTACATGTTTCCAAACTAAAACTTTTTTAGTAAATTCTTCAAGTACTTAGTCTGAGAAATAAAGATTCCTTCTTTATTATATACAATTTTTAATCCTAGGAAATATTTCATCTCTCCTATCATACTCATTTCAAATTCTTTTCAATGCAAATTACTATTTTCCATACCTTTGCTATATCCAAGATTTGTCAAATTTTTGTGCAACCTCACATACTAGGTTTAGGTGCTCAGTTTAATCCATACAAAGCTTTCCTTAATCTACATACTATGTCCTTGTCATTTATCAAAGGGCATCCTTTAGGTTGGTCAATGTATGCCTCTTCTTCAACTTATTCCTTCATAAATGCTAACTTGACATCCATTTTATATACTTTGAATTTCTTTTGTGTTGCATAGGCTAAGAATAATCTTATTGCTTCTATTATAGCCACTAGAGCATAAGTCTCCTCATAATCTATTCCTTCTTGTTGTGACTAACCTTTACATACCAATCTTGCTTTGTTTCTTACAACTTCTTCTTACTCATTCATCTTGTTCCCGAATACCCATTTGGTTGCTATCAAATTCTTGTCTACTGGTTTGGGGACCAATTCCCATGTCTCATTATTTTCTATCTAATCCAATTGCTCTTTCATAGCTTACTTCCAATAGTCATCTTTACATGCTTCATCTGCATTCTTGGGCTCAACTTGTGATATCAAGAATAGTTCTTCATTTACTCTACTTCTTTTCATCACACCTTTGTCTTTTCTTCCAATGATCTATTTGGATGGGTGGTTCTTTATCATGTTCTTTCCTAAAGTGGGAGTTGCTATCTCAACACTTGGCTCTACTAAAGGTTTCAAGCTTTGTTCCTACCTTGGGCCTCCTTCATTCTACATATCATTATTAGTCTCTGAAAATACCTCATCATTCCTTGGCTTATTAACAACATCATCATCTAAATTTTAATCAAATATTCTCTCTTGTATTCTAAATTTCTCAATAATTCTAACATTTTCACTTTTTATAATAGTCTTAGTTCTTTGATTATAACATCTGTAGGCCTTTCTTTTCAATGAATAACCAAGAAATATACCTTCATCACTTCTAGCATCAAACTTGTCATCTCTCTTTATGTAACACTTACTTCCATATATTCTAAAATACTTAACTATAGGTGAGTGACCAAACCATAATTCATAAGGTGTCGTGTTTGTGTCCTTCCTAACTTGCACTCTATTCATAGTGCAAGCTGCTATATTCATAGTTTCTCTCCATAATGTCTTGGATACATCATTTTCTACTAAAATAGCTCTTATAGTTTCTATAGTAGACTTATTTCTCCTCTTGGAAATGCCATTCTTTCAGGGGTTCTTGGACCTGATTGTTGTCTTTCAATTCCATTATCTCCAGAAAACATGTCAAACTCATTTGAATTAAATTCTCCTCCTCTATCTAATCTTAAATATTTAATCTTTATGCCAAATTCATTCTATTCTCTATTCTTGAATATCTTCAACTTGTTGAATGCCTTAGATTTTTCTTTAAGAAATGCAATGCACATCATTCTAGAAAAACCATCAACTAGAATCATAAAATACCTTTCACCATAGAATCCTTTAGTGTTTGTAGGACTATTGAGATCCATGTGTACAATCTCCAACTTCTCTATAGTGGTAAACTTCTTACTAGGAAAAGAAGTTATGTTATGCTTTTCCAAAACACATTCCTTACAAATTGTTTTAGTAGGCTTTACAATCTTTAGTAAATCTCTAACTACAAACATTCTACTAGTCCCCACAATACTGTCAAAGTTTATATGAAAAAATCTCTTATTACATAACCATCTATCATCTACCTTTGCAACCAAACATGTCATTTCAATAGGATTCAACTAAAATACATTACCTCTAGATCTGGTTCATATTCCATTTAGCTTTCCATTCTTATCTTTGATCATGCATGTTTTTTTTGTGAACTAAAACTTATAACCTTTTCCTACTAGTTTTCCAACACTCCAAAGATTTTTCTTTAAACCATCAATGAAGTATACATCCTAAGTATTAATTTTACCATCAAGAGTTATATATCTAATACCTTTTGCTTAGCATGTTGCATTGTTTCCAATTTTTACAATTCCTCCATCGTGACTTTTCAAGTCAACAAACTTGTTCATGTCACTAGTCATATGATGCAAAAAACCACTATTAATTATTCAATTAGATTTATTCTCAACCTATGATACCAAAGCTACTTTCTTTGAACTTTTTTCTTTAATTTTCACAAACCCAATTTCATCATCACTAGCACTTAATACTTGTTTATTAGAATCATTATCTTTGTTTGCATATAAACATTCTTTATGTTTTCTAGGTTTATGATTTCCCTTATACTTTTTCTCCCTTTTAGGATAGTTAGATGCATAATGACCATATTCATCACAAGTCCAACATTTAAAGATTTTCTTACATCCTTTTTCTCTTCTTACTAGAAGGGCTACTCCTTCAATCTTTCTATCTTCTTTAGATCTGCTGCTACTAGCAAAATCTCCTCTAGCACTTGTGCTTCTTGATAAGTTAGGTCAAATATTAAAGGCACTAAAAGTTGTCTCTATTCTAGTCAATTCTCCAAACTATCAAAGTTCATTCTAAATTGCTTCAAGTCTTCCAAGCAATGTCTCCTTTGTGAAAATTTTGGTACATGATATCAACAACTATATCATCTGAACTACTAACTTGAATGGTGGTGTTAGAGTCTTTATTATCCTCCATATAACCTCATCATCTTCTTTGGTTACTCCTTGAGATTTAATAACTGTAGTAATTTTTGATATCTTGCCTATATATGTTCTTACAAATTCATCTTCCATCATTTTAGCATCTTGAAATGCACAAATCCAACTCTATAGCCTCAACTTCTTAGAATGTACATCACCTTCAAAACTATTTTCCAAAGCTTTCCAAATCAAATGTGAACTATCAAGTGATTTTACCCAATTGTACTCAATTTTAGGAAGTATAGTCAATAATGCTTCCCTAGCGCTCATGTCACACATAAAAATATCTCTTTCTGCCTTGGTGCAAATTTACAAATCATTTTCCTCAATGATTGTCTTCAATGATTTTGTCAAGATGCAATATCTCAGACCCATAAACAAAAAATGTGTCTTTATTTTTTTTTTCCAGCTATCATAGTTTGTTCCATTAAACTTTGGACTATCTTTCTTGAAGATGTTTGCCATGGATCTCCCAAAGTTGTTAAGCTTTAACTTAAATAACTTGATTCTCTAATACCAATTGTTAGAAACAATAGTACACCAAGGTAATTAAGAGAAGGGGGGTGAATTAGTTATCCAACAATTAAAACATTAATCTTCATTAAACAAACTTAATAATTAAACCAAAGTAAATGACAGCCATAATAAAGTGCATATAGACAATTACACTAGATATGTTGACTAGGGAAACCCTTGGTTAGAGGGAAAACCCTAGTGAGAATGATGCCCACAAGATGATGTACTAATAAAAATATTCCTTGTTAAAGGACAGACCCTGTTAGGAGTCTATTACAATATTTAGTATAATGAGTACTTGTTAGGAGACTTTGAATACTTGTTAGGAGATTCCAACCTTGTTAGGAGTTGTGCCAACCCTTTTAGGATTTGCGCCAACCCTATTAGGAAGTGTGGTATAATGTATGCAAGAAGAGGCTATTACCCAAACATGAAATTTCAATTACAAGAAGAGATCACTACTCAAAAAAGTAATTTAATATTATATTTTTGTTTCCTTTTTTCTTTTCTCTATCCTATCAACCATACCAATCATTAACAAACCTTGTGGACTAGGTCAAAAACCCTGGATTCAAATACCATACCTTGGATCACTCAACAAAACCTCGGCAATGAAGTTTCCTTCACTTTTGCACTACTCTACTCAACTTCACATTCCACACTCTCTACTACTTATCATCAATCATAAAGTCATATCATCACATATTATGATAAATGAAAATGTCCTTCCTTTATAATGAGTCCATAAAACAATTCCCTAAGTTATCTTTTTGTCCTTCTCAATTAATTATTATAGGACCACATTAATAACATGTTACAGTTAGTGATATCCTTAATCTTCTACCTTAAAACTTAAATAAATTTCCATAGATGCAATATTATAATGAGAAAGATTAGCCACATCATCCTCAACATTTCTTCTTTATGTTCTCAACCTCAATCCTTAAGATATCAACTCTACTAAGAGATATAACAAGTTTACCAAAATATGCCTTTGTAAACTCTATCTTAGAATAGACATCACCAAAACATACATAAATTCTCCTAGGCTTATCCATTTTTCTTCTAATGTCAACTTCATATACTAGATACTCAGAAGTATCTCTCATAACCTTGGGTGGTTATAATACTCAACTACTTGTCTATACCAACTTGATCTTTCCACTATTCTTCTATCAGATACCATAGAAAACTTGCGATGTAGACATCAAACATGCTATGTTGACATCAATGACAAACTTAGTCATAAATGTAGCATATCATCTTAGTAGTACTCTCCCATAGGAATAACATCAACATTCATGCTTCCAACCAATCTTCCAACAATCTCCCTAATCTTCCAATAGATTTTCCCTTGAATATTTATTTTAATTATTATAATCTTATAATCAAAAAGTTTGATGATTATTTATATACTCATAATATTTGGAAAGTATACCAAGCTAAATCCAAGGATGGAATATAACTAGAAGAAAAAATTATTCTAGGAATAAAGTTGTGAACTTTCAAACTGTATACTTAAACTGTTAGTTATGAATAGATGATATATGTGCACTTAGGAATAAGCTAATTATAATATTTGGAAATAAATTTTGATTGAAATTACATGGAGTGATGATTCATAATAACCAAGATCCTCAATCTAGTGTTCACTACATTACTACCTTTAATTCTATCACTCTACTAGGGTGTGTAGATGTTTAGAAGATATGTTTTTTTTACTCTATTTATGAATCACCCTAGAATGAAATTGATGACTCTAAAATACAAAAGAGTGTGCTTTATTTATGATCAACTCCAACCAATGGTATGACCATTAGAATGTATGTTGCAATGTCTCCAAAATAAATGGTACAAGAATGAAATATATAATTTGGCATAGTGTAATCAAGTCCCTTGATCTGATATATCTATATAAATTTGCAAACTCCTTTTTATAATTTTTTATTTTTGATTGTTATCTTCTATGTCATTATCTCTTTCCAATATTCTTTGATGAATCCTTAATTTCCCCTTGTTCTATACCTACATTAGATGTTTCATTAAAGTTAGATTTCTCTAAACCATTTGCTTCATGTCTTGTATATAGAAAATTCTAAGTTAATGTCATCATCTTCTTCCATGAAAATATTGAGTCCTTTTTCTTATTTTCTCCTATATTAAGCATCATTTTTTTTCATGCGCATAATGACTATTGAATAAAGAACCAATCAGAGTTCTCTACTTGGGAGATGAACTAATAGTTGAGGTTATTGTGTGCAATGGAGCATTAGCAGGTATTTGATAATTATCATTTTGATATAGAGAATAGAAGATGAGCATAGCATTTGGAACTAATTATTTTCCATTACAAGGAGGTTCACCAGTTGGATTAGTTTTAGAAGAGGCTTTATTAGGTTGGAAGTTGGCAATGAAGTTTCCTTCATTTCCACACTACTCTGCTCAACTTCACATTCTACACTCTTTGCTGCTTATCATCAATCATAAAGGCATATAATTACATCTTATGATAAAGGAAAATGTCCTTCCTTTATACTAGTTCTACAAAATAATTCCCTAAGTCTTCCATTAGTCCTTCCAAATTAATTATTATAGGACTACATTAAGAACATGTTACACTTAGTGATAACCTTAATCTTCTACCTTGAAACTTGAATAATTTTTCATACATGCAATATTATGATGAGTGAGCTTAGCCACATCATCCTCAATATTTCTTCTTTATGTCCTCAACCTAAATCCTCAAGCTATCAACTCTGCTAAGAGATATAACAAGTTTACCAGAACATGCCTCTGTAAACTCTATCTCAAAATAAACATCACCAAAACATACATAACTTCTCCTAGGCTTATCCTTTTTGCTTATGACAATAACTACATATACCAGATACTTAGAAGTATCTCTCATAACCTTAGGTGGTTACAATGCTCAACTAGCCATCTATACCAACTTGATATTTCTATTGTTATTCTATCTGATACCACAAAAAATTTCTATGTAGACATGAAACATGCTATGTTGACATCAATGACAAACTTAGTCATAAATTTAGCATATCATCTTAGTAGTACTCCCCCATAGGAATAACATCAACATTCATGCTTCCAACCAATCTTCCAACAATCTCCCCAATCTTCCAATAGATTTTCCCTTGAATATTTCTTTTAATTCTTATAATATTACAATCAAATAGTTTGATGATTATTTACATACTCATAATCTCTAGCAAGTATATCAAGCTAAATCCAAGGATGGAATATAACTAGAAGAAAAGATTATTCTAGGAATAAAGTTGTGTACTTTCAAACTCTATACTTAAACTGTTAGTTATGAAAGGATGATATATGTGCACTTAGGAATTAAGCTAATTATAATATTTGGAAATAAAGTTTGACTAAAATTACATGGAGTGATGATTAACAATAACCAAGATCCTCAATCTAGTGTTCACTATATTATTACCTTTAATTCTATCACTCTACTAGGGTGCGTAGATGTTTAGTAGATATGTTTGTTTTACTCTATTTATGAATCACCCCAGAATGAAATTGATGACTCTAAAATACACAAGAGTATGCTTTATTTGTGATCAACTCTAGCTAATGGCATGACCACTAGAATGCATGTTGCAATATCTCCAAAATAAATGGTACAAGAATGAGATCTATATATCATTTAGCATAGTGTAATCAAGTCCCTTGATATGATATATCTATATAAATCTAAAAACTCCTTTTTATAATTTTTGATTTTTGATTGTTATCTTCTTCTTCCTTATCTCTTGCCAATATTCTTTGAAAAATTCCTTAATTTCTCTTTGTTCTATAGCTACATTAGATGTTTCATTAAAGTTATATTTCTCTAAACCATTCACTTCATGTCTTCTATATAGAGAATTTTGAGTCAATGTTGTAGTCTTCTTCCATGAAAATAATGAATCCTTTTTCTTATTTTCTCCTATATTAAGCATCATTTTTGGTCATGCACATAATGGCTATTGACTAAAGAACCAAATAGACTTCTCTTCTTGGAAGATGAACTTATAGTTGAAGTTGTTGAGTGCAATGGAGCATTAGCAGGTATTTGAGAAGCGTCATTTTGATACAGACAATAGAAGTTGAGCCTAGCATTTGGGACTAATTGTTTTCCATTATGTGTTGGTTCACCTATCTAGGTTATTTTCAGAAGAGGCTTTATTAGGTTGGAAGTTGGCATAGAGACTAGATGAATGTCAAAAGAGTCCAATTGTAGTGGAGAATGTCACCATTATGGAAGAGGCCCTGCAATTAAAATGGTATATAAAAATGTCCAAGATTTCATTACAACTTCCAATAGGTTTCCTTTCTCTAGTTTAGATTTCATTATTACTCGAGGATCATTTTCTGGTGGTTTAGGTAAATGATCATGTAATACATTAAAGATCAAATCTCCATACTTCTATAATTGCATCATATTTGAGGAAGCCCCAAGAATAGTTTGTGATGATGACATGTTGACTAGCATGGTAGAAATTTTATGATTTATAACTGGTGATAAGTAGGTAGTTAAAGGGGTGGACTTCTCTTTATTATCCCAATCTAGCCCACAATCGAGAAAGAAGCTTGCCATGATGACTCATTTTTGTACTAAATTGGGAGCACAATTTTCCATCCTTGGGTTGTAAGCCCTTTTCATAAATCATTAACTCCTCTAGTTTTAGATGTTTAGAAAATCTCATTTTTATGATTGAACCTTGAATTTCTCCTTTTGAAAGGGGATAATGGTTAATTTCTTACTTTTTTTGGTTAATACTTTATCTTGAAAATAGTCTAGGTCTAAAATAATAGTTCAATATTGGACATTTACTATCGATATTATATGCTAATAGAAGGTCCAAATATTTTTTAAAAAGGCTTTCCTTTCATTAGAAAATTTCTAGTAGTGTCAACCCATGTTGATAAATTCAAATCAATAATGCATGCCCCAACTAAGAAGAGGAAATGTGGTCAGTAAGCATGTACTTAGAAATGTGGATCAAATGTTTAATATCACTATTCAAATTAATGTATACAAAGAAAAAATATTGAACTATTAACAAGCATTTTACAAGTGGGTTTAAAATCTAATTTGTACATATAGACATCAACACTCTCTTTGTTATTTTTATCATGTAAGATTCAAGAGGAATGGTAGCTTCCTGGTATATGAATGAGCAAAAAAAACACACTAGAAATATATGGTGTGCCATCCATATTATGTAGTGCCTTACCCTAAGTTACATTTTTGTAATCACTGCAAAACTCTTTTAGGCCTATTTTATGTTTGATGATTAGTACTATTATTTTGGAGATTATTAGATATTGTTTTACACTCAGTTTATTATATGATGAGATTACTTGGTACTCTATATTTCATGTATGTATGATGATTATTCAATGTTTTTAGTTATCAATGATGATTAGTTAGATGGTTTATTATCGCATGTGTTTTCATATGGATACTTACCCCATACTACATGTGTATGGTACATGTGTTTTTTTTCTTTATGTATGGTGTTTTTGATGTGGTTAAAGAAGGGAGTCATAGTCACCTGCTAGTCAGGATCTACACGATGCACCACTTCCTACCATTACTTGTTTAGCTTAGAATATATGTCTATACTTGTGTGGATTTTATGTAGGTTATAGGTACTAGGTATCGACTTCCTTGAATTGCTAGGATGAGCATACCCTATCGCATTATCTTAATGGTAAGAGAGGGGAGATAAATTCTTAAGTCCAAATCCTAAACCCTCTAGCAATTTGTCCTAATTGATAAATAGGACAAGTATCCAAGTTGAGTACCCTTTGAATGCATTGAATGACATTAATTTGTGATTGTAACCCTTTAGTTTGATTTTGTATTTGTTTTGTTATGTTGGGTTTTTGTATGTTATACTTTCTTACTTCAAAACAAAAATGTTTAGCAAACTTAGTAAAATTTTAGGTTAATTATTTTGGATCCCTTGGTAGGGTGTTACATTTGGTATCAAAGCCTGAGTTTCTACATTGGGAGCTCTGGGTATATTGGAACACCACTAGTTGTTAACTAGTTGAACAAAAATGAAAACTTTAAACTATTATGTTTATCCTTTTCAAACTGAAACTTGAACTAGTTGAACTAAAACATAACTTAAACTATTAGTTGTATATTTTTCATACTTCAAAACTTAGACTTCAAAACTAAAATTATACTTAAACTGAAGTTATAGGAAAAATAAAAATTGAAACTATTCTATTTGCAAAACATGTGTCTTTTATCTATGCTTTTTAGTAGTATGTTTTATAGTTATTATAGTATCTTGTATCTTATTGTAGGATGGTATCTAAGATGAGGTCTTCCATTAGAGGTTGTGGTAGGGGCCGTGGTTGAGGTAGAGCTATCAGTGTCCATGAGTCTATCCAAAAAGACCTTAATTAGGAAGAGAATAGGGAAGAGCACGTTAGTGAGCATCAAGAAGAGAACCATAGAGAGGAGCATGCTGACTCAAAGGAGGTTGGTATGAGGCAAATGATGTGAACTGTCATTGATTTCCTACCTCCTATTCATGATCAAGATAGAGCACATTGGGCAAGACATGAGCATAGACCTAGGTCTAGGAGCCCTCCGAGGGATCAATAAAGATCCATAGTATCCACTCAGATGAAGGATCTTCAGAGGTCCAAGGTCGAGCCCTTCAATGGGTAGGGTTCTAGGTATGTAGCTAAGTAGTGGCTTATTTCCCTTGAGAAGAATTTTTCTATGCAGGACTTTGACAGTAATGTCAAAGCGAGGTTTTCTATCACCAACCTAGAGTTCATTGGGGTCACTTGGTGGACAATCAAGGAAAAGAAGCTGGGCTTAACCATGAACAATATCACATGGGAGTTATTCTTAGAGAGCTTTTGTGAGTGATTCCTACCAGAGGAATGGAAGCAACATAGAGCAGATGAGTTCCATAACCTAAGATAGTACACTATGACCATTATAGAGTATGAGCACAAGTTCTTTGAGCTCATGCCCTTTTCAAGATTCAATGACAACCCAACACAGTTGGCACAACATTTCATCAGAGGTTTGAACAACCATTTAATTGGGGATGTTAAGGTGTTTGAACCTAAAACCCTCAAAGATGCAATACATCAAGCCATCCTTGTAGAGCAGAGTGTGAACTTAGGACATGGGGGTTTTGTAGGAGCACCTTCAACATCAAGGTTGAAGGGTGTTTAGGGAGTAGGCGGCAATAGGAAACCTCCTCTTGGGGGTAATTAGTGGTAAGAAGGAACTTATCCTCTAGCATAGAGTGGTGAAAATGGTTCCAATGCTAGGAACTATCACAAGGCTCATCGCAACAAGCCCAACCAGTATGATTGGTCATCTCAGAGTGTTCAGTCTTATCCTAGTGGGGGTAGTTTTTAGTAGTCTAGTGCACCTAGAGTTTAGAGGAGCTTCGATGGAGAGTGTTTCACATGTGGACAACATGGACACAAATCATCTCATTTCACTCAAAGGAAACCACTATTCTCAGGCCAGGGATCCATAGCTTCTGAACCTATAGTTGGTGACATGGGTAGAGCCTAGAGAGTGTACTCAATGGAGTCATATCCTCCTATAGGGGAAAAGGGTCCAAGGGGACCCACACAATGAGTCCTTAGCTTTATTTTTTTTTCTTGTAGGCTTCCAAGAGTAAGCCTAAGTCTAGGGAGGGTGGATGTAGTGCCTACCCCTAAGTTACATTTTTTCTATCACTGCTAAACTCTTTTAGTCCAGTTTTATTTTTGATGATTAGTACTATTATTTTGGAGATTATTAGATATTGTTTTACACTCAATTTATTATATGATGAGATTACTTGGTACTCTATATTTCATGTATGTATGATGATTATTTAGTGTTTTCAGTTATCGATGATGATTAGTTAGATGGTTTATTATCACATATGTTTTCTTATGGATACTTACCCCATATTGCATGTGTATGGTTCCCTTGTTTTTTTTCTTTATGTATGGCATATCTGATGTGGTTAAGGAAGGGAGTCATAGTCACCTGCTAGTTGGAATCTACACAATGCACCACTTCCTACCATTGCTTGTTTAGCTTATAATATTGTGTCTATACATGTGTGGATTTTATGCAAGTTGCAAGTACTCAGTATCAAATTCCTTGAATTTCCAAGATGAGTGTACCCTATCGCATTATCTCAATGGTAAGAGAGTAAAGATAAATTCTTAAGTCCAAATCCTAAACCCTCTAGCCATTTGACCTAATTGATAAATAGGACAAGTATTTCAGTTGAGTACCCTTTGAATGAATTGAATGACATTAATTAGTGATTGTAACCCTTTAGTTTGATTTTGTATGTGTTTTTCTATGTTGGGTTTTCGTATGTTATACTTTCTTACTTCAAAAAAAAAATATTTAGCAAACTTAGTAAAACTTTAGGTTAATTATTTTGGATCACTTGGTAGGGCATTATATATATGCCCTTTAACACTAAGATTAGATTGACTCAAAAAAAAAATTCAACAAACCCTTGTAATCCTTTTGCACTAACTATTCTTCAAAGGTGGATAGTAATTATCTAAATAACATGTAAAATTATGATACTTAGGCTTTCTTATCATTCGATTGGGACCTTTAAATTAGGGAATTAGTCATCTTTCAAGCTATAACAAATTACTAGGTTGAAGGGAAGGATAAAGGATCCATAGTCTAGGGTATAGTCTTGGCTTGATCTTTTTCAAATATAGTAGTCACTCTCATGTCAAAGAAATCTATACAAAAATCTAAATTTAAATTGTGAGGTATTAGATAACAGATTCTAAATTCAAGATTAGTTTTACTCCCTCATTTCTTGTAGTACAAACATTATATCTAGGGTAGAAATATGAGAGAAATCTTCTTAGGTATTCTTATAATTTTGTTGGGACTTTAAAATTAGGGAATCAGTCAGTTTTCAAGCTACAATAATTTACCAAGTTAAAAGGAAGGATAAGAGATCTTTAGTTTGAGGCATAGTCATGAAGATCCTTGAAGATAAAAAAAAAAAATTATCCCAACAATAAGAAAAGAGGAATTTATTTAAAACCAAAGTTTGGTTCTAGCATTTTTGAAATTTTTTTTGGAGAAAATGTAGAAAAATATAAATATGAAAAAGATACTTTTATTGCTCTAGCATCCCTTGAGGGGTCATCAGGGATAAATATTCTTTGTGGTCAAGTAAAAACTTCATTCTAGTCTTTAAACATTAAATCTGAACCAAAAATACCATCATAAGAGATTGAAAATTATAAATGGAATTGAGAATATTCTTGCCTTCATTTTGAGGTGTTACCTTCTATGAACATAAAAAATAATAATTTGGTAGTGGATAAAATGAGAGAAGGCATTACTATTGTATAATCAATACTTGTAGATGAGGTAGAAGTTGATAACAATTCAAATAAAAATGCAAATTGCTCTAACTTAACATTAAAGAATTTGAAATAGGACAAGTTAGGACTTAATGTTTTAAAATCTACAAACTTTGATGATAGAAAAATTGTAAACATTAGAAGAAATAAGTAAATAACAAATCCTTTGCCATTACATTGAATAGTAGAAATTTATTTGGTTCAAACACTCTAAAAAAGATTGTGTTTGAAAATTCCATAGAAGTAGGATACACTCGACATGCTCAAGGTGCCACTCTCTCCCCTAATGTAGACAACAAAAAAAAGGGAAGGGAAAGTGATTTATCTAAAAATATGAGTTAACTAAGAACAAATATTATCACTCAAACTAGGATATGGTAGAAAAAAAAGCAATTTAGGCAAAACCAATGGAGCAAAAATTGTGGATTACAAAGCCACCAAGTATTGTTAGCAGAATACAATGAAAGAAATGTTAGATTACACTTCACATTATGATTTGTACCCCTCAAATGACTTATTTTCATTCAATAACTTGGGACCTTAACATACTATTTGAATACCAAATTCTTCTTATAATCACTCCTCATATTATGGAGCTTACTTGTTTGCTTCCATTAGATCTTTCACTGTCCTTATCAACACAATATTTGTACCACCTAAAATAAGGTTCTTTGTACCTATAGTTACTATACAAAGAGACCACTCGTATAGTTTTTCATCCCAATAAACAATAATATTCTTTCTTCTAGCACTTGAAGATGCTAGAGTTATAGTTAAGGACTTTATCTTCTTCACATATTGAAAAGTTGAAAGGTTCACGTCTAAATCCTTCATAGCTAATTCAAAGGCTTCAACATTAGATGGAAGGGTAGTTTCAAATTTTAAATTCAAGGAGATATATTATTGCAAGTCATAGTTTTTACATCTTGGTACTATTTCCATTTAAAATAGAAATAACTCTATACTACCC
Source organism: Cupressus sempervirens (assembly GCA_028749045.1). Lineage (NCBI taxonomy): Eukaryota > Viridiplantae > Streptophyta > Pinopsida > Cupressales > Cupressaceae > Cupressus > Cupressus sempervirens. The sequence goes on along the minus strand of CM053784.1, from coordinate 518,712,012 downwards.
TTAGCCAAAATGTCATTCTCCATGGTGTAATAGAAATCTTATGACTTCTCCTTTATCTCACCTAGCAAGATAGTTGTACTATTAGTGTTCTTATCAATAATAATCTTCCTCTTTGGTAAGTTCTGGAAGATAATTCTCTACATTCATTAGATGCTTTGAGTTTCCTATTAACTCATGGCCATTAAAATCAATATTTTCCTTCCTACTTGTTCTCCTATTAACTTTCTCCACATCTTGTTTTTATTTTCTAAGTTGGGTTTCTAATTCTTATGCAACTTTTAGAAAAGGGGTAGAGGTATACACCACCTAGAAACTTTTAAAATCATCTAACTCGTATGACTTCTTACCCTTACCATCTCTCTAGACAATTAGTTGTGCAAACATTTTTCTATATATTTGTTAGATCTAACTCAATTTCTCTTCTCATGATGTCTCATTCAAATGACGATCATGGAGTGTGATCTCAAAATTTGATGGGAAGAATGTTCACCTTCAAATCTAGAAATATTTTTCTAAGATACAATTGTTGGCGATTGTTTTGTGTTAAAGCTAAAAGCATTGGACCACATCCTCTAGAATTTATTTTCTTATGCATCCAACTCATTTTTTTACATCTTTTAGCTTCACAAATTTCTACAATGTTATTATTAAGAAAGGAAACTTACCTAAATTCTAAAGGGATGGGTAATTCAAAATTTATTGTTATTTATCTTTACAAAGTAACTTTTTCCTAGTGATCTTTTATTTGGTAAAGTTGGACTTGAAAAGTCTTCAAGCTAGAGAGCTTTTGATTTGGATTAATGATTTCAAAAATGTATTATTTTCTTCAATCCTCATTATGTACTTATTTTTTTTAGTAGGTTCTTTTTGTCAGTACTCCCAATTTCCTTGATTTTTAGATACTTAGTTTTCCTTCTAATGATTGAAAATATTACATTTCAACAAAATAAGAAGACATGATCTTGTTATACTTGTGATCAAATAGAGAGGGGGTGAAGCTATAATGAATTTTCTATCCAAGGAGGAAGATAAGGGCCATGTCCAAAGTGTGACATTATTAACACCTTTCCCTTGAAACTCTCCTTCCTATGCATCAATGCATAAAAATTTGAAAATGTGATTCCTGGATTGTTTTCTAATGTGATTTTTTTGCCCACACTATCTATTTCAAACTTATTTATGTTATTATAGATTCAAGTTGAGAATTTTTCTTTGAATAAATGATATTGGAAATATAGATGGAGTAACTGAGAGGGGGAGTGAATCAGTTACCACAAAAATATTTCTAATCCCTTGGATGTTAAAAATAAAACTGATTGCTATTGTTATTTGGTAAACACACAAAAATTCTTGTAAATCAGTAAAAGCAGTGTGATTTGCTTATTTATGATCTTAAACATTCACAATGATTAACTTGAAAGCATCAAAAATATAACATGAACACATGAGACACCAACATTTAATGTGGAAATCCAATATGAGAAAAATGACTAATGTAACTAGTTACTATTTTTCACTCTTCTGAAGTGAGCCCTGTTAAGAGCCAACCTAGTTAAAGGTTACAAAACAAATGGTTAGGTGTGACCTTATTAAAGGATTTAATCACTCTATAAGGAGTGGCCTTGCAAGAGGTCTTTAGAACAATTCAATGGAACTATCTCCTTGTTAGAGGATTTACAACTAGTTGTTAAACCAACTCTGTTAAGAGATTTTGGAATCACAACTACAATGGTAAGAAAGTAACAATGAAATGACCTAAATAAGATGTAGTTGAATTGCTGATTTTAGATCTCTATTCTACTTCATGCTAGATCCTTACTGATCAAATATTGCTTTGCTGCTCCACAAGGATATTTGACCATCCTTCAAGTTTTCTCACACTCTTTCCTTCTCAATCAATCAATACACTTGTATTCTCTCACATCTATTAGAATCTCAACTTGACCTTATATTTATACCATACAAATTATCAAGTCAGCTCAATTACAACTTACAATGACCAATAAACATTACCATAGTTGACTGAAATCAATACTTGAAATAATTAAACTTCATATCCCCAAATCAACAAAATCCTTCATTGGCCAACTCCGCTTGGTAAACATTGATCCTAAAATGATTTTTTGTGTTAAAAAATAGAAGCTTGGTTAACTCTATGAACTTGCAAAATCCTTTGGCAACCGAGTGAACTCGGTGAAGACTGACTTTGACCAACTTTCTTTCATTAACCATGAGAACTCAGTTAACACTACTTTCTTCCATAGTTTCCTTCAATGCCTGAGTGAGCTCAATAGACATTGTCATCATAGAGTAATATCTATGAATACTTGATAGAAAAGGAAAATTGTCTTGCTGATCAAGTGAGCTAAGTAAGAACTGATAGACAATTGATATGACATTTGTGTAACATCAAAGACAAAACACAATTAGACAATTGTATTCAACAATCTCCCTCTTTGGCATTGATGGCAACACAACATGTCATAGTACAATGAAATTTGAAAACAAGACTTTCTCTGACAAAAAGTTTTCTCCCTCTTAGATTTTACATCACAAACTTCTTCTTCTATGCAGTAATCTCCCTCTATGAAGGAATTACATTGCTTCTTCCTCAAATTTTTTTTTAGAAAGATATGAAAGTAAACTCTCCCTCTTTGACAACACATGACAAAGACAATGCATAACAAATGAGTATCAATGTACCTTGAGTACTGATTCATATGCAATGTTCCATTGACTATGTTGCATCAACTAATAGATCTTCAACTTGGTTCCTATTAATGCATCACTTGAAACTTTATTTAGTAAGCTTCAGATAGGGGAATGACCCCTAACTTACCTCTTAGATACAAGAATGCATCATTAGGTAATGGCTTGGTAAATATGTCTACAATCTGTTCTTTTGTATGGACATATTCCAATCTAATTTCTTTATCCTGCACCAATTCTCTGGCAAAATGATATTTTATAGCAATATGTTTGGTTTTGGAATGCATCACTAGATTCTTTGATATGTAAATTGCACTTGTATTATCACAAAACATGACAACTAGTTCTTTGATCTCAACCTTCATGCCTTCTAACAACTGTTTAAACCAAACAATATTATGCCATATGCAGTATACACCAACGATTTTTTTTTTTGTAAAAACATCACTAAGTTTTAAAATGTATATATGCACATGCTAAGGTATAGGTAAAATGAGGAGTAGATATATGATCTCCTAACTATGTCATGTCATTTCCATTTAATAATAAATGAGTATTAGTAGATCATTAAATTTGATAAATTGTTATTTAATTGATTTCAACATTTACTTCATTATACAATAATTCGAATCAATATAATATTTTTCATATACTTTTAAACAACTCATACGAAAACCAACTATCTATTAAATCTACTAGAAAACATAATTTGTAGTGACCTTAAAGTATCATGAATATAAATTTCATAACATTATTTGATCCAACTGTTGATAACAATATAATTTAATTATTTAATAACAATATAAGTATAACTCTAATTATTCAAGTCATTTGAAATTAAAAGGGCTCTCTAAGCAGAGTAACATCTATCATTCAATATCTTGAATTGATTTTTATATTGAAATAATAAGACCATCATTATTCAAAAAAAGAGGCTAAATAATAATTCAAATAATATAACTTGATTAATACTCAAATCACTATCTAATTAATTAAATTTAATATAAATTATCTACCATTCACTTAACAAAATATTATCTAAAACTAACTTACCTAAATATAATTTAATCATTAAATTATTCTAACTAAATATACTAAAGTTAAAACCTAAATCTCAACATTAAACTACACTATTAAATCAAACTAAACCAACCAATCTTTAATTAACACAAATCTAACTAAAACTAATTAAGATAATAACATACTCTAATCCACCTACCACATAATCCCAACATATTCCCATTTAACACTTTCAACAATCAAATTTTAGTACTTTAGTATTCAACATGAACACCATTTGCCACTTAGTTTAACTAGGTTAAACCATTGAAACAATACAATAGCCATTAGTCTCTAAACTTAATCTAATAACAAAATCCTAAACTAATCCAATCATTCTGAACGTTTAACATACACACTTGCCAAGTAGAGTAACGTCTATCATATAATTAAACAACTTTATTGAATCTTTATTCTAACAATAATTTTCTTGTATAAATAAAAAAATACCCACTTTCAATTTAACACAATATGATCATTTAACATAATAAATCTAAATTACTTTTAAAATGGATTAAATAAAATAATTAACTTATTTTTGAAAACTTAAATTAATATCAATACTCTATTTTCTAGAAGTAATTCTAACATTAAATTATAGAAAAAAAAACAACAATTAAAACTTTAATATGTCAACTCCATTAAATACAATACTTAAAAAAATTACAAGCAACAACGTATACTTAGTATTTAAAGAACATATAAAATAACATTAATTAATCAAATTAAAACTAACTAAAAGAAAATAAAACTACACTTGAAAAAAAACTACAATAGAAACTAAGTTATCTAAAAACACTGACCTATACTATCCACTTTTAATACTAACTCTAACACCACTTTACTAACTACATGCTAGGTACTAACCCCAAAACCCCATCTAGCCACCCACCTATCCATCAAATCAGCTGAGGACCTCCTTCCTGCACACATTTCCCAACTTGGGCACGTGGCTCCAAGCACTGACCAAGTGTGGGAGATGGTATTGTAAAAGATTTCCAAGCTAAAGCCTTGTTGGGCTTAAGATTTCGCATGGGTACAGGGTATTTAAGAAGGGTGAGGCAACACTCATGGAGTTTTTTTTTTTTTTTTTGTGCTTACAAAACCAATCCAACCCAAAGAAGATCTAACGGCTGGCAGGGAAAGTATGATGGGTTTGAAAGGAGATGGATTTGATAGAAGTAATAGGGGTCATATAGGCATAATGAGTGTATAAAGTTTAGTAGGTCATTTTAGATTTAAAAAGGGTAGGATAGGATTAATTTAGAACTTAGATATTGGTTTTAATATAAATATATGTATATATACATTTTCTTTTGTTAGAATTTCAAATTCATAATAAGAGTTCACAGAGAATATCCTCTATCACAACAAGGGCATAAATTCTTTTGCCATACAAAATCCAGAGAGCTTTTGAGCTCCTAGGAGAGTATATATATATATATATTTTCTAAGTGTGCAATTATTTTTTATTTTTTTAAATTTTTTTAATTTTTTATTTTTTACAATGCAAGAAGGTTTTCCAATCTTTTCTCTTCTATTAATCAACCTAGTTCAATGCTCCATCGAGAAAGAACCAGTAAGAAAACCTGACATCCTTGCCAATACATCAAAATTTAAATACATTTTTTCTTTTCTTTACATAATGTTACAATTCAATTGAATTCTCTTCTAGGTCCTTCACAAGAGATCTTTTCCAATATCTTCAATGCATCAAGGGAATCATGGAGGAGATGAAAACTGATCTGGAGGTAAAACAACCTAATATGAAGAACAATTCAAGCATGCATTCCCAACCTAGTTTTGCACAATAGGTTCAATATTGAACCAAAATAGGGGGGAGGTGGATTTTCTCAATATGAGACATCAATCACCATACCATAACATAGCCTTTTTGTAATGCCCTACCAAGGGAACCAAAGAATTAATCTAAAATTTCACTAAGTTTGCCAAACAAATTTTGTTTTATAACATGTAAGATAAACCATTTACAACTTATGCATAGTAATGGAAGCATTATCATCAATTCAGGTAAACATAACATACATAACAAGTTACATTCTTTAAAGATCCCTTAATGTTGAATCACATCTAACATAACTAATTATGTTCCATCTAATACTACATCCACATAATGAAAAGTCCTACGTTCTTAAACAATATACAAGTGTCCTTTTAGTAATTACATTTTAGATTTCTCAATCATCCACTGTACATGTCATAGGGTATGAAAGGCTTAAAAGAATAAACATCCATGTAAATAAAGTACATCATCATCCAATATTAATCCATGATGCAATTAAAGTAAATGAAACCACATCTCATACATGATACATCATCACAAAAGATATAACATCCATCACAAAAAAAACCATATATCACAAACATAAATAACTAAGTGCATGGTTCCTCCCAACCATAAATAGCATCATTAGACCATCATGGATCCTAGCCATCCCTCCGTGCGTAACATTCCAAATCACCGAAGAGATCATCGGTATTAATATAGTAGGAATGTCACACCTAAAAACATACTACATCATATGTAGAAAAGAAACATAAGATATCATCATCTCACATATGCAAATCTTCAATGTGAGGATACATGTCCACCATCAAAATCCATGAAGATAGAAGCAAACAAAGAATGCATCAACCACAGTGTCTTAGACGGATCTCATATGATAAGAGTGGAAAAACACTGCCACTCGACCACGTGGAACCTAAGTGGTCCACTCCCACCATGCTGAGGAGATAATCTCAAGTCCCAAATAGGCTATCAAAATCACATAGCTTAAAAATACTCTCTAAGTCCAGGAATCCTAAAAGTATACTAACTCAAAGGGTCCAATCACAAACCGACATCTAGTTTCCAGAGGCACACAATGACATGTAGGGAACCTACTATGCAAGTGGGAAAGTGTCATCACATATATCATGTAGAAGTTACCCTGGTAGTTAGCTTACAACTCCATGGGTCCCTACTAATCCTCATGTGGCCACTAGTATCCTCTCATACTGACAAGGTATACTATGGAATGCAAGGTCGCAACCAAGCGTTCTCTCTACTCCCATCCTAGTCTGTACAAGCACTCAAGGCATGGGCGAGAACAAAACAATTATCTTTTTAGGTTCATTTAATCCCATTTAGTGTAAATTTTATCACTTATTAACAAAACTTACAATGAGTTACCCTGGTAGCCACTTAGGGCCCTGGCCCCCATTGCAAGCCACTTCCTAACACTACAAGTAGATAACCTACCCTAAGCTTATGGAATCATAAAATCATTCCTATACAAGCGACTAGAAAGTAATACCAAAAGATAGTCCACCATAAGAATCATCAAATATCCACAATAAAAGCATCAAATCTCCATGAGCATCTAAAAAGCATCCATAGAAAATTATGACCACAACAGTTCTCTAATGGCAACTGAAGGTATCACTGATAATCAAAAGTATCCATTGGTTCTCAATAACCAAAATATATCTCAAAATCATATTGATCGAAGACTCTAAAATGGTGAAGTCAAACATGTCACAACATGACATCATCAAGAAATAAATCACCATTTTAGTCCCATCATGGTGACTAGAAAGTAATCCAAGGATAATTGATCGATGACTCAAAAATTGTAATGACCACCCAAGCATAAAGAAGAAAATAATGAAACAAAACTAGAAAGAAAAACACAACAAATTTTTTTTAAAAATTTACTCAACGTAATATATGTGTCCATACATTGATCTATCCACACTTAAAGTGAAAACTTCATAATAATAAAGAATTCCATTTACACACATCTCCATAGAAACACAAATAAATATGGAGTTCAAAATAAGAATGAGATACATATTCATCCTTTTAAAATTTATTATCAAGTTCCCTCCGAGTATTCTTCAACGAATAGTTTTCTGAATAAAGTAATCTTCAACAGTAATCCTCAGATACCTATTAGCCATTACAAAGCACCTGAAAGTGATCACATAAAAGAATGCAACACAAAACAAGAGGGCTCAGTACACACTGAATCAAATGAATAATCCACCTACATACATGTTAGAATAAACATATATAAACCATAATGCAGACATCTGAACCATTTAATCATAGTGCAGTTTCAAATTAATATGCAAGAAGTAAATATTTACTTAACAACGAAAAATTAAACTCGCACTAAGAATAACCCGTAAATGAATCATATATATACTGAGGTGTCATTGTTATGGCACTAAGATTCTGCATCCATGTTTGGTATGCCCATAGTCAACTCATAACGGAAATTTCTATTATACTTATCATTGATAGAATAGAAAGATGCCTTTTTCTCCGTACTCAACCATACAAGTTTAAGTCATAGGTAAGGCCAAATATATTTTATATAAATTTAACCCATCCCAAATTATTTTAAGGTTATCACTAATTTAATCAACTAAATTAGAATAATTTGATATTTAGCCACCTCGATATACATTCATTACAGTTATCCTTAAAATACACATCAAGTAGATATTCTAAGAATGCACAATTATGAATAGCAAATCAGTTATTACATTCTTCATCTTTTGATAAACAAACTCATCTTTTACTGTCACATTCAAAAGTAAACTTAGATTATTTTAACAACAGAAATAAGTACTATAATATTACGCCCTCATAATTATAACTAAACTATTACACCGATTTAAGGATAATTACCAGTTGTAACACTATACTACTTACTCCTACCGTCGAAGTAAACTAAATTTATCCTTTGAAAAGACCAAGACAAATAAATAATGCTCGTATGATATTCTAGTTTAATTTGGTTAACTTATATCATAAATTTGCCTTTCACAAAAAAACTTTCCATTTCATTTATGAACATAAATACATCAGGATAAATTAAAAAGAATTTTGTTTCAACATAACATTCCAAACAATCCATAATAACTATCAAATTACTTCACAACAAAATTCAAATATAATTAAATCCAAATATAAAATTACATACCATTTAGATATTGATAAAAAAACAACCAAAACAAATCAATTTCTTCAACCATAAAAAGAAGTTTATGTTGTCGCAACAGAACTTATACTTTAAATACAATTTCCATATAACTGTTTGACGAATTGCCATGTCAGATATCAACAGACAGCGAAACCTAAATTTCAAATTATCAAATGAACACTTTGTAACAATAATATGATTTCAAAACACATTGCATTTCCATGATAAAAATAGTTGATAGTTTTACTATACTATTAAGCATTAAACGACTCTAAAAATCATTTCAATTTTATAGTACTCATTCTAAAATCCTGAAGGTCAAGCTTGGGTTTTATTCCTCTAAACCCATATAGTTGAATAAACAAAAACAGTGTCTTAAACAACATACAGGTGACTCTATGTTACAGCTTAAACCTTAGATCCTTGCAATGGTATGAAATTGTAAACACATAATGCCTACAGATTTTGCTCAATGATATCACATAAAAACTCAATCAATTCACACAACATATCTTATAAAAACTCTTTTACATACAACCGAGCTCAAACAAACATCATAATTTTGAAAATAATCCCCTAAGCTGTTAATCCTAATGTCATTACCATCAAGAGTCTCATATAGTTCACTACGTTTTTCCTCATCTTTCCAAACAACAGTTCCAGATAGTTAATTCATGAAACAGAGTAACTGTGTCCTCAAACCAACATGATACTGCAATTTAATATGTGCACATGACTGTGGCAGAACCACACATACCAATATCTCGAGGTATGGGTTCTATCCAAGCTTAGCCCCAACGTAGCCATAATACCAAACCCACATATAGCCAACTGTCTCAAACTGAGGCCTCGACATGGTTTAACATGAACTAAACCGTACAGCTAGGGCACAACTCAATTATGAAACTCATCAATATACCCAATATGGTACTCCATACTCTACATCCAAAGGTGGGTATCTACAAGGCATTGATCATAGTGCCTTGCTCTATACATATCCATCTTTGAATGTAGATTCACATAATAAAAATCAAATACCCATTTGCAAAACGCTAAATAACAACATATAAAATTACAAACAAAAAGAGAGTAGGGTAAGAAATTTCCCCTATGTGCGTAATGAAGATGGAAAACACTCCAGTAATGAAGCTCGAAGCCAAAGCCCAAAACCCAAGTCCAAACTGCACTTCCTCAAGATAGAGATTGAAGAACTTGCTCGCAACAGAGGAAACAATTTCCAAAAACAAAACCCGAACCATGAAACAAATGAACCGACTATCAGCAACTTCTCAAATCTCTGTCTCTTAAATATAAAATCTCTTTCCTCGAGACCTTCCATAATGCCGATTTCCCATCATCAAGGGCTACAGATGCTTAAAAATCAAAGCAATGGGCCATATTTCCAGCCCTAACTCAAAGATAACCCATTAAAACCATGATATCTCATTAATACACAACTGCCAGATTCATCGCACAGGAGTTCACCACAACGCCGTGGATATGACGGTTCCATTTCCACCGCCATGAGTGATATGCTTTCAAAAACAAAGCCAAAACCCCTTAGGTTTTTTTTTTATAAGACCATTCCAATTAAATACAATACATAACAAATTGAAACTATAGGTATTTAAAAAAAAAACCCTAATCACATAATCAAAAATATATATATATATATATATAACAAGAGAACCTCTTAATACTTATCATCATTTATCTCAACTGTAACCTAACAGATTATAATTCTTTTAATTTATTGAATCAGATCAAACTGTTTTATAACAATATGCCTAAGCAAGAAAACTCTTTTCTGCATATCATAAATTTGACATTGGCAATTGAATACTCATAGCAATGTTTGCAAATTAATCACACCATAACATTCTAAAGTAAAATCTCTAACATAATTCTTAACAGACTTATTAAAAATGTTTACACAACAACATTGTAAAAGCAGTGAAATCAAACATAGAAATCTAAGATAGCAATATGTTCTAAAATAACACATGTCTCTAGACATTAACACCAAGTCCAACAGATAAAATAAACATATCATCAGAAAGATACTATAACCACATAATCTTGATAAGCAGTAAAGTCCAAAAAAAGAAAAAGTCAGGCATGACATCCTTCCCCACTAGGTTTCGACTTTCTCCTGGAAGTCAGCAAACAAATGTGGATGAGCTATTCTCATCATCTTAGTGTCCTCCCAAGTAGCAGATGTTTCATCATTGGGGTCTCATAGGACCTTTACCTGCCTTATTTCTCTTCCTCTTAAACTCATAGTTTTGCTTTGCATGATCTGCACTGGTTCCAACATGATTTGACAATCCAAAATTTGCAATTTTTTCCAATCCAGCACGTGAGCAATATCAAGAATATACTTACACAAAATAGAAACATGAAATACATTATGAATGCATGAAAGACTCGGTGGCAAGGCAAGTTTGTAGGCAATAGGCCCAATCCATTCCAAAATTTCAAACGGACCTACAAATCGTGGTGCCAACTTGGACCCCTTTCCAAAATGAATTGGACTTTTACGCGGCCTTATCCGGAGAAAAATTTTATTGCCAACCAAGAACTAATGGTCAATCCTATGCTTATCAGCATAATTTCTTTTGTCTGTCCTGAGCAGTAATAAGGTGTTCTCAGATCCTCTTCACTTGTTGTTCCAAATCTTGCAACATATCAGGTCCTAAAAGAATCCTTTCAACCAAATTATCCCAACTGAGAGGTGTTCTACAAGGCCTACCATACAATGCTTGGAATGGTGCCATACCGATGGAACTATGATATCCATTATTATAAAAAAATTCTACCAAATGTGATACTCCTCCCACTTATTCTGTATGTCCATACATCCTAAGCATGTCTTCCAGAATCTGGTTGACACATTCAGTTTGTCCATCTGTTTTTGGATGATAAACTGAACTAAAATTTAGCTGAGTACCTAACTCTCGCTACATGGATTTCCAAAGAGATGAAGTAAACACTGGATCCCTATCAAAAATTATCTTTTTAGGAATTTTGTGTAACTTAACTATCTGTTCCATATATACTTTGGCAACCGATGCTACATTATAGGATGATCTAACCAGAACAAAATGAGCAACCTTTGAAAATCGATCCACTACCACCATAATAGCATCATGCCTATGGGCTATAATAGGAAATCCAGTAATAAAATCTATCGAAATGGTGTCCCATTTCCATTTTGGAATACTATGTGGTTGCAAAAGTCCTGTAGGGTGCTGATGTTCAGCCTTAACCCATTGACACTCCAAGCATCGAGCCACAAAATCTACTATGTCCCTCTTCATTCCTGGCCAATAATAATGTTTCTTAAGGTTAGCATGCATTTTCTTGACTCCCGGATGAGCTGAATATGGTGCTTTGTGAGCCTCGAACATAACCAGATTTCTCAAATCACCCAAATCAGGAATGTACACGCACCCTCTAAAAAGCAGTAAACCTTTACCATTTATTGAATACCCCTCAAAATTCCCTTCCAAGATGCTGTTACTATCTATAACAGCCTTAACATCCTAAAACCAAAGATCTGTAGAAAGATTCTGAAGAATCTTATTCCTAAGGTCCATTGTTAAGATCAAAGAAGATAATTCATGTCACCTTCTGCTAAGTGCATCAGCAACAACGTTCTCCTTCCCTTGCACATACTTAATCCCAAAGTCATATTCACACAAGAACTCCATCCATCTTCACTGCCTAGCATTGAGGTTTGGTTGTGTGAAAAGATACTGAAGGCTTCGGTGATCAGTATGCAACTCAAATCATTGTCCCAAAAGAAAATGCTGCCACTTGGTCAAAGCATGCATTATCGCTACAAGTTTGACATCATGAGTAGGGTAATTCACCTCATGACTTTGGAGCTTTCTAGATTCAAAAGCTATAACACATCATTCCTACATCAACACTACCCCTAAGCCATTCAAAGATGTATCAGTGCAAACCATGAACTCTTTAACTGAATTAGGAACTGCCAAAATGTGTGCACTTGTTAAACAATCCTTAAGTTTCTGAAATGCTATCTCGCACTCCTTTGTCTAGACAAATTTCTTCCCTTTTCTCTGAAGAGACGTGATAGGATGTGCTATTTTGGAAAATTTTGACACAAATTTGCGGTAATAGCTTGCTAAACCCCTGAAACTTCAAACCTCAGACACATTAGAAGGTACTGGCCAATCGACAATAGCTTGAATTTTGGATGGATCAATAGAAATTCCATCCCTAGAAATGATATGACCTAAGTAACAAATCTCAGACTTAAAGCATTTGCACTTCAAAGGATTGGTAAATAGTTTATTCCTACGAAGGCACTCCAAAATTTGCTCTAAATGCCGATCATGCTCCTTGACAGAGCTAGAATTAAACAAAATATCATCCAAAAAACCCACTACGAACTTATCAAGGAAAGTTCTAAGCACACTATGCATAAGGCTCATAAAAATAGAAGGCACATTAGTTAACCCAAATGGTACTACCGTGAATTCGTAATGCCCATACCTGGTGCAAAAAACTGTCTTATGAATATCCGCTTCCTGGATTTTAAGTTGATGATATCTGAATTTCAAATCAATCTTTGAAAAGACTCAGGCACCCTTGACTTGATCAAACAAGTCATCAATTCTAGGCAAAGGATACCTGTTCTTAACAGTGACCTTGTTTAATTGTCTATAGTCTATACAAAGTCTTAATGAACTGTCTTTCTTCTTGACAAAGATTACTGGAGCACCCCAAGGTGAAATGCTAGGTCAAATCAAACCTTTCTCCAAAAGCTCTTCCAACTAAAATTTAAGTTCAATCAGCTCTTGGGCTGCCATTTTGTAAGGATTCTTGGAAATTGGTTTCATTCCTGGCACTAAATCGATCCAAAAATCAACTTCTCTTCTCAGGGGTATTCCTAGAATCTCTTCAACAAATACATCCAAAAATTTCTACAAGACTGGATGATCAAGAGAAGAATCCTTATCCATGATATCATTTAAGTTGTTTACCAATATGGCAAACAAACTATAGCCTTTTTGAGCACACCTTGCCAATTGCTTGGCAGAAATTATTCACAAAGAGATGGGTCTCTTGATTCCAGCAATAACCCTAGTTGATCCAACATCATCTAAACAAGTGATTAACTTATCCTTGCAATCCAAAACAGCTTGATGTTGTTCTAACCAATCCATTCCCAAAACTATGTCATACGATCCTAAAGGTATAACCCTAAGGTTCACTAAAGTAGTAAATGGTTTCATTTGAATCTTACAATCAGGAGCCACTATATCAGTGTTCACCCTAGAACCTGATGCTAACTCCACATGCCATCTATTCCTTGCCTTAACCATAGGAATTCCACTATATGCAACTAAAGTAGAAGAAATAAAGGAATCTATAGCTCCAAAGTCAAATAAAATAGATATTTTCATAACTTGGATATTACCCTGAGCTTCAATAACTGTGTTCTAATGTTCTGCTTGCTTCTGATCTAGGGTAGCAAAAACATGATGGTTTTTGGCAGAATCACCAACTATCACTTCAGACTTAGCTGGCTTAGGTCCAACCTTTAGCTTGTCCCAATTAGGGCACTGAGACTGCTAATGACCTATCTGACCACAATGATAACACTCAAAAGATTTTTGAAATCCCATATTCTGACCAGAAAGGTTAGGAGATGGGTTATTACTCTATACACTAAGAGGTGGTTGAGATGATTTAGGCTGTTCTGAACCCTTGGAATTCTTACCAAATTTTCTCTTCTTGAATTTTCCACCTAAAAATCTTGATTTCGAACTGCCTTGTGGAGGCTTTTGATTCCTATTGACATCTGGAGTAGGTTGATTCATACTAGTTTTGTATGAAGCCCCATGATACCCAGACTTCATCTCAATCAGCTTTTCTTATTCCGAAGCTTCCTGCATAGACACAAGTCTAAAAGTTCTCACTTCCTCCTCGATCTTGGGCATAAGCCCCTTGATGAAATGTTGAATCATGGCTTTACCATTTTCTGCCCAACCAAAAAACTTCTTAAGCTCATAGAATCTACATTCATAAGCTTCCACTGTAGAGCCAGACTGCATAATCTGAAAGAACTCCTCTGCACGAGCCTGTCGCCAATATTTTGACATAAACCTCTCCTTGAATCGCTCTACAAAGAGCTCCCAAGTAACTAAAGAGATATCAATGCCCAACTTCTCCAACTCTTGCTCCCACCATAAGGAACCAAATCCTCTCAAATACATAACCGTCCATCTTACCTTCACGTTACTTAAGTAATGATGTAAGACAAAGCATCGCTCAATGTTCAGTAGCCAAGCTTCTACCACTGTACCCTGTTCTGTATCGTAGAATAATGACCCTTTCATCTTGGAAAGATCCTTGAGCTGAGCTCTTGCCACTAGATTTTCCTCGACAGGAAGGTTCATACCCTGCACCAGAGGTACTCACACATTTGCACCCCCACTAGGAATCTAGTTATTAGTCTCAATATTATCGAGACATTCTAGTATTCGTTGAAGTACCATAGCTTGATCTACCTGATTCTCTAGATTGTTTCCAATCCCAGCATTCTGATCAAACTGATCATCCCCAACATTTCCTTGGTGCCTAGGACCTCTACCATGGCCCCTGCCTCTACCACTACCTCTGCCAACAAGGTTATCTTTAGGAACACTGCGACCTTGAGTTCCTCTAGTGATGGGAGGCATGGTAACAACCTAAAACAATTAACTGTTAAAAATGCAACGAAGATGAGAAAAACCCTAAAACCCAAGAGTCCTAATTAATCTAAAACCTCAGCACTCTGATACCAAATGTAATGACCACCCAAGCATAAAGAAGAAAATAATGAAACAAAACTAGAAAGAAAAACACAACAATTTTTTTATTTATTTACTCAACATAATATATGTGTCCATACATTGATCTATCCAAACTTAAAGCAAAAACTTCATAATAATAAAGAATTCCAACTACACACATCTCCATAGAAACAAAAATACATATGGAATTCAAAATAAGAATGAGATACATATTCATCCTTTTTAAATTTATTATCAAGTTCCCTTCGAGTATTCTTCAACGAATAGTTTTTTGAATAAAGTAATCTTCAACAGTAATCCTCAAATATGTATTAGCCATTACAAAGCACTTGAAAGTGATCACATAAAAGAATGCAACACAAAACAAGAGGGCTAAGTACACACTAAATCAAATGAATAATCCACTTGCATACATGTTAGAATAAACATATATAAACCATAATGTAGACATCTGAACCATTTAATCATAGTGCAGTTTCAAATTAATATGCAAGAAGTAAATATTTACTTAACAATGCAAAATTAAACTCGCACTAAGAATAACCCATAAATGAATCATATATATACTGAGGTGTCATCGTTATGGCACTAAGATTCTACATCCATGTTTGGTATGCCCATAGTCAACTCATAACGGAAATTTCTATTATACTTATCATTGATAGAATAGAAAGATGCCTTTTTCTCCATACTCAACCATACAGGTTTAATTCATAGGTAAGGCCAAATATATTTTATATAAATTTAACCCATCCCAAATTATTTTAAGGTTATCAATGATTTAATCAACTGAATTAGAATAATTTGATATTCAGCCACCTCGATATACATTCATTATAGTTATCCTTAAAATACACATCAAGCAAATATTCTAAGAATGCACAATTATGAATAGCAAATCAGTTATTACATTCTTCATCTTTTGATAAACAAACTCATCTTTTACTATCACATTCAAAAGTAAACTTAGATTATTTTAACAACAGAAATTAGTACTATAATATTACGCCCTTGTAATTATAACTAAACTATTACACCAGTTTAATGATAATTACCAGTTGTAATACTATACTACTTACTCCTACCATCGAAGTAAACTAAATTTATCCTTTGAAAAGACCAAGACAAATAAATAATGCTCATATGATATTCTAGTTTAATTTGGTTAACTTATATCATAAAGTTTCCTTTCACAAAACAACTTTCCATTTCATTTATGAACAAAAATACATCAGGATAAATTGAAAAGAATTCTGTTTCAACATAACATTCCAAACAATCCATAATAACTATCAAATTACTTCACAACAAAATTCAAATATAATTCAATCCAAATAAAAAATTGCATACCATTCAGATATTGATAAAACAACAACCAAAACAAATCAATTTCTTCAACCATAAAAAGAAGTTTATGCTGTCGCAACAGAACTTATACTTGAAATACAATTTCCATATAACTGTTTGACGAATTGCCATGTTAGATATCAACTGATAGTGAAACCTAAATTTCAAATTATCAAATGAATACTTTGTAACAATAATACGATTTCGAAACACATTGCATTTCCATGATAAAAATAGTTGATAGTTTTACTATACTATTAAGCATTAAACGACTCTAAAAATTATTTCAATTTTATAGTACTCATTCTAAAATCTTGAAGGTCAAGCTCAGGTTTTATTCCTCTAAACCCATACAGTTGAATAAGCAAAAACAGTGCCTTAAACAACATACAGGTGACTCTATGTTACAGCTTAAACCTTAGATCCTTGCAATGGTATGAAATTGTAAACACATAATGCCTGCAGATTTTTCTCAATGATATCACATAAAAACTCAATCAATTCATGCAAACATATCTTATAAAAACTCTTTTACATACAACCGAGCTCAAACAAACATCATAATTTTGAAAATAATCCCCTAAGTTGTTAATCCTAATGTCATTACCATCAAGAGTCTCATACAGTTCACTACATTTTTCCTCATCTTTCCAAACAACAGTTCCAGATAGCTAATTCATGAAACAGAGTAACTATGTCCTCAAACTAACGTGATACTACAATTTAATATGTGCACATGACTATGGCAGAACAACACATACCAATATCTCAAGGTATGGGTTCTATCCAAGCTCAGCCCCAACGTAGCCATAATACCAAACCCACATACAACCAACTGTCTCAAATTGAGGCCTCGATAGGGTTTAACATGAACTGAACTGTATAGCTAGGGCACAACTCGATTATGAAACTCATCAATATACCCAATATGGTATTCCATACTCCACATCCAAAGGTGGGTATCTACAGGGCATTTCTCATAGTACCTTGCTCTGTACATATCCATCTTTGAATGCAGATTCACATAATAAAAATCAAATACCCATTTGCAAAACGCTAAATAATAACATATAAAATTACAAACAAAAAGAGATTAGGGTAAAGAATTGCCCCTACATGGGTAATGAAGATGGAAAACACTCCAGTAATGAAGCTAAAAGCCAAAGCCCAAAACCCAAGTCCAAACCGCACTTCCACAAGACAGAGATTGAAGAACTTGCTTGCAATAGATGAAACAATTTCGAACAACAAAACCCAAACCATGGAACAAATGAACCGACTGTCAGCAACTTCTCAAATCTCTATCTGTTAAACATAAAATCTCTTTCCTTGAGACCTTCCATAATGCCGATTTCCCATCATCAAGGGCTACAAATGCTTAAAAATCAAAGCAATGCGGCCATATTTCTGGCCCTAACTCAAAGATAACCCATTAAAACCATGATATCTCATTAATACGCAATTGCTAGATTCATCGCACAGGAGTTCACCACAACGCCGTGGATATGGCGGTTCCATTTCCACCACCATGAGTGATATACTTTCAAAAACAAAGCCAAAACCCCTTAGGTGTTTTTTTTTATAAGACCATTCCAATTAAATACAACACATAACAAATTGAAACTATAGGTATTTTAAAAAAAAAACCCTAATCACATAATCAAGAAAATATATATATAACAAGAGAACCTCTTAATACTTATCATCATTTATCTCAACTGTAACCTAACCGATTATAATTCTTTTAATTTATTGAATTAGATCAAACTGTTTTATAGCAATATGCCTAAGCAAGAAAACTCTTTTTTGCATATCATAAATTTGACATTAGCAATTGAATACTCATAGTTTGCAAATTAATCACACCATAACATTCTGAAGTAAAATCTCTAACATAATTCCTAACAGACTTATTAAAAATGTTTACACAACAACATTGTAAAAGAAGTGAAATCAAACATAGAAATCTGAGATAGCAATATGTTCTGAAATAACACATGTCTCTAGACATTAACACCAAGTCCAACAAATAAAAAGAACGTATCATCAGAAAGATACTATAAACACATAATCTTGATAAGTAGTAAAGTCCAAAAAAAGAAAAAGTTAGGCATGACAAAAATGGTTAAATCAAGTGTCTCAGATACATATAACTCAGCTTCACTCAAGAAGACTAATGAGCAATAACAATTAGTAAATACAAACATCTCATAGAGCATGCCATCACATTACCATGGTTGGGCTTAGAAAGATCGAGACCAAATAAGATCAACATGCCATCATAATCGCATAATTCCCAAGCCTCTGGTAACAACCTAAGACTAGTCAACACTAGCCCACCCAAAACCCAAAACAAGAAGCATAGAGAAAACACAATGCAAACACATGTTTTGGTTTACTAAAATCACATAGTTGAATTAAGTGTAGAGGTTTCATTTTTCTGTTTGCAAGTATACTTCAAGTGTCTAAGTTTAATCATTTGACCTACAAGTCAACCCATTTGTTCCCTCGATAGCATTATCCTTCCATTATTTAAAATTACATTCTAAGAATAACTTAAGGGTAAATACTTTACTCATTAAATTGATCATCACTTACCCTTAATTAAATTGTTCTCTTTATTTAACTAAGATCCATATTCTAATTGATTAACTCTTCTTTAATGTTACTTCAACTTTCAACATAAATCAAGGATCATTATTCATTATATTATAAGAGAGCCAATTATAAATCTTTGAATAAGAAGATAACAACAAGACTAACTAGCCTTACTTAAAATGCCATGCTTAAATTAAGTAATAATGCACATAGGTACACAATCCATGACCCTATATCACTCAATTAAATATTTATAAATCTTAAGTCTCTTAATTTAATTGTTACAATAATTAAATCATCACTCATAACTATTAAAATATCTAAAGTCATTATTCAAGTCATTAGAATAAGATTTATCAACTACGATGTAGATACTTAACAACTTCACCAAAAGAATCGATATTATCATATCAATTAAAACTTTGTTACATAACTTTGTTAGTGTAGTTTTTTATTTTTCCTATTTTGATAGGTTTTTCCTACACTTTTAATAATCTCGCTTAGGTTAATAAAGCATGTCTTATTAGGTGAATGGTTGTGAGGTGTCACCTTCCTACATGTGAGCATCCATTAGCTATCTTGGGAAGATACTTTGCTATCTTTAGTCCAATAGATGGTTGCTCCTCATTGGTTGGTGTTGCCACCTCCTCCCTCTTCCTAGCCTATATAAGCACGCTACTTGGCTTGTATTTGCATCTCTTATTTTTGCATCCTCTTAATGCTATTTTGCTTCCAGCATTTGCATTACTCTCTTGGAGACTAACTCTATGATGCTATTTTGATTTTGTATCGTTTACATTCATAGTTTAGATATTTACTCTTTGCACTAGTTTTCTAGGTTATTAATCTTTTCAGATTCTAACAAACTTAATTATTAATTAAATTTAACTAACTCTAATTATTTAATTTAATTTAATAATTACATATCCATATCACGATCCAATTAATAACTAGCCATAATTTGTAAGTTAAAAGCCAACCATAATCCAATTCTCTAATATTAATAATGACTTGTTAATATTTAATAACAAGTTATATATTGGAAATCTTATTAATAACTCTATAATGACCACCTTCATCACTCTTCTCAACAATGTTCCCATTAATACTTTAATAATAACAAGTTATAATAATTCCTCAATACCAAATATTATTATCTCAAATAAATTTCCCCTATGTATGTTGATTTATAATTCAATTAATTACTACTCCTCCAATTATTAACCAATTCAAATTGATTAATATCTTTTACAGAACTTCAATCATTAACTAATTAACTTTAATCTGATTAATTAATAACTATTTAAACCATTTATACCATTATTTATTAATAATTTGCTAGACCCAAAAAACATTAATAAATAATAAACTCATCAAAACTATTATTAATTGATCTAGAGAAACCTTACAAAACTTCATTGGTTAATATTTAACTAACTCTTAGCACAATTAAGGTGTACCAATATTTTATTTAATAATACAAAATGTATTATTAATAGCATAATAACTCAAAACATAGCAATGTTATAATGTAACAATGACTCCTTGTCAATTTAATAATACTTAATTAAATTTTAATCCAATATCATTAAAGTCTCTTAATTTAAAAGCATCCTCATTAAACAACTATTATTAACGTAATATAAAATTACCATCTCTTAATTATTTAATATATATTAAATAATATTTAATATGCATTAAATAATTAATATTGAAAGTCAACTATATTCCAATTCATATTACGACTTAAAAGTAATCATCTATTAAAATAATAATTGATTACTAAATAAATAAATAAAATTCTCAACCCAATCTAAATCGGATTTCTAAATATAATTAAACATTATTAAATGATATCCATCATTAATTCAAATTAATTTCAATGTTCATTTACATTACCAATTAATAATTAATAATTATTTAATAATTATTAATTAATTGCTATTACCAAAATTCTTAATAGCAATATTATTAATTCTAATTAAAATAATATTAAACTTTTTAATAACTATAATAATTTAAAATTAAACTAACAACAAATTAAATATTAAAATTTACAATATAATGAAGAAGGCAATATTTCTAACCAATTTAAAAATCATTGTCGGGCTTTATGAGTCGTGCGACCCTATTGCATCGTAGGTACACTGTGACTGCATAGTGTCGCCTTAAGGAAAAGGGGGTCGAGTGGGGTGAGATCCTCACCCCTCCAACACTTATATTATGTATAAATTTTTTTTTTTTTAAATGCATTTTAAAATAACGTTTTCATGCAACTCAAAAATTTATAAATCTCTACTGCAATTTTAAACAAGTATATTCATATATGTATATATGTATATATATATATATGTATATATGTGTGTGTGTGTGTGTGTGTGCGCAAATTTCATATGTATATAAATAAAAGAGAATATATATATCTAATTTATACAAGAAGGACTTTCTATTTAGACAAATTAAGAATTTCTCCAAAATGATAATTAACCCATTAAGTCTTCTAATAGATTTGATTATAAAATTTAAAACCCTTTTAAAATCTATTTCTCAATTCGATTCTAATTCGAACCCGAACTCAATTTAAATCTAATTTCTTTCTTAATTGAAACTAGGGTTTTCTAATATTTTCTTTGCAACCAAATAACATACATATCTAGATTCCAATTTCAAAAATGAAGATTCGTTCATGGAGTATATTCAAACACACATAATAGACATGATGAAGACATGAAGAGAAAGAGTGCAAATAGAATATGTGAAAATCACGAGTGCACCTGGACACTGATGCTAATGTTTCATGCCTCAAAAGTCCATAGAAAAATCTCTTCCTTCTCCAACATTCACAATTCCTCCAAGATCCAAGCCAACCGAAACCTCCAAGTGACAAGAAGTGCTTGAAGAAGCATAGGAGCATGTAGAAACATATGAGCATGTAGAAGCATATGAGCTTCTCAAATGGATGTAAGCTTTGAAGCTTGTCCAAACACACTAGGAGAGCCTCTATTTAAAGGCATCTAAGATGCATCTAGAATGTCTCTAGAAACAACTAGAAGATAAGCATGACAACTAAGCATGAGTCTTCTCCAACCTTCTAAATGAGTCATAAGGTTGTAGACACCATGTGCTCAAATAATATACTAAATCCTAAGTGTAGACAACTTGTGCATTCTTAGAGTGCAAACTCCTGTGTTGTCTACATGACAACTCCTGAGAATTCACGAACTCCTAAATATTAAAATAATGCACATTAACTAATTTAATATTCACTTTACTCTTTCCAATTTAATTTATTTATTTATTAAATCTCATGCACTAACTTTAATATCTCCACTTGTTTTATCGTAATATATTTATATTTTAATCACATGAAATCTAGAATCTTTTAATAATTTTAATATATTTTCCACTTTTACATTTATTTTCAAGACTTAATTGCTAAAATATTTATTAACTTAAATAAATATTGTCACATTCCAACTTAAAAATTATAACTTCTATCTTCAAATTTAATTATTTTATTTAATTAATTTCCCAATTAATTAAATAAAATAAATATTAAAATATCATATTAATTTTCCATTTAATTAAACCATTAATTAAATCTTTTAATTAGGCTTAATTAATAGAAAATACATCAAAGAATCATAAAATAAAATACGAAAAACCCATTATAGTATAGCACATACAAAATCAAACCAAAAGGGTTAATATCACGAATTACATCATCTGACGTATTCAAAGGGTAGTCAACTCAGATACTTGTCCTAATTTCCAATTAGGACAAATGGCTTAAAGGGTTGGGATTTGGACTTGAGAATTTATCTCCCCTCTTTTACCATTGAAATAATGTGATAGGGTATGCTCATCTTGGCAATTCAGGGAAGTCAATACTCAGTACCTGCAACCTGCATAAAAAGCACGCATGTAAAAGCACAATATATACTAAACTAAATAGGTAATGGCAAGAAGTACATCATGTAGATCTCGACTAGCAGGTAACTATGACTCCCTTCCTTAACCACATCAAAAATGCCAAACATAAGAAAAAACATGCACACCATACACATGCAAGTATTGGGTAAGTATCTATAAGAAAACACATATGTTAATAAATCATCTTACTAATCATCATCAATAATTGCAAACACTATAATAATCATCATGCATACATGAAATGTAAAGTACCAAGTAATCTCATCATATAATAAACTAAATTTGAAATAATATCTGATAATCTTGAAACAATGCTACTAACTATCAACATAAAACTAGTCTAACATAGTCTGACCATGATAGCAAAAGTGTGACCTAGGGGCAGGCACTACATCCACCCCCCCTAGAATTAGGCTTACTCCTAGAAGCCTGCAAGAATGAAAAAACTAAGATACTCACTGTGCAGATCTCATTGAACCCTTTCCCCCTATAGG
Source organism: Cupressus sempervirens (assembly GCA_028749045.1). Taxonomy (NCBI): domain Eukaryota; kingdom Viridiplantae; phylum Streptophyta; class Pinopsida; order Cupressales; family Cupressaceae; genus Cupressus; species Cupressus sempervirens. The sequence goes on along the minus strand of CM053784.1, from coordinate 518,688,048 downwards.
AAAACATGATTCCACTGAGGATATTACAACACACTTAGAACAATATGATTATGGTTTAATGGTAAATTGAAAACCACATTGATCTGACATTCATTCTTTTAACCACTACTAAAATAGATCCCTTAATAAATTCTAAACAAGAGCAACTTAATGCTTGCAAAGATAATTAAGGGCATACCACCTTACAACATAGATAAAAGATACATGTTTTGAAAATAGAATGAGTTTCAATTTTTAGTTTTGCCCTCGTTTAGGTTTAAGTAGAATTTTTTTTTAGTTTTAAAAACTAAGTGTTGAAGTATGAAAAATATGTAAGTAACAGTTTTAAGTTCTATTTCAGTTCATCTATTTTCAAATTTTCAGTTTAAAAGAGATACACATGATAGTTCAAAGTTTCCATTTTGTTCAACTAGTTGACACTAATGGCATTCCAATATACCCAGAGCTCCCAATGTTGAAACTCTGGCTCAGATACTTTTTGGGGCTAAAATTAAAGAACTTCCATTCTTCTACAAATGTGCTTTCGAGGCCAATATAAAAATGGTTTCCATTCCTTCCCTTCTTCAAGAATTCAAAATTTCATACAAGGTATGTGATGACAAGTAGGGGCCCATACACCCTACCCTCTTTCCCTCTTCTCACCATGAGAGGAGACTCTACACTATTGAGGTCCAACTAAGGCCCATCCCCTATACTTGGCCACTTCTTTCCTATCCAAGGGTGAGTGATTCCATAACAATCTCCATGAAATCCCCTCAAAATTTCAAAGCAAAGCATAAGAATGATATCTAAGAACAAGTTAAGATCCCTCCCAAAACACCTTCAACACACATACAAGCAATACAAAGATCATCACAATGCCTTATGCATGAATCAAGCATGACCAATAAGAAGAAACAAGATCAAAAAAAGTGAAGAACCCTACCTTCACAAAAAGTTATGGTAAAATGACAAGTTGAGAAGAGCTTATCCTCCATTTCTTTCAATTTTTAAACTTTTCTCCAAAAACACTAGCAATTGGGTCACCCCCCAAAACTTCTCCAAAATGCATCTAAATATGATCCTAACTCAACTAAACTTTAGGTAACTCCAAGGTGGAGTTTGAGTCACCAACTCATGAAGGAGACAAATCAATTTTCGCAATCAACCAAAAGTAGGGTTTTTGAGTGACCATAAAAGTCAACCAAAGGGGCTAAGAGGGTGGAAAGTACTTCCAACCCATACCCTTACCCCTAGGGTACTTAAATTTAATGTTTTTAGGTCTTAAAGACTTAATAGGAACCAAACAAAAGTTAGGAGAATTTTAAGACTGTATAACAACCTTCAAAGAAAGACAATGCAAATTAGCACAAATAGCAAGGGGTTCAATTTCATCTTTCCATTAGGTTTCCCAGCTAAATATCTTGCACACTCATTGCACCCATTAGTAGTCCAAGAAATCACATGCATTATGTAAATTATGTATCAGAAAAATCATATAAATTAAAACATCTATTTTTTTTAATAATCAATTGTTTATCTCATTCTACTCATATTTTCGACCATTAAAATTGCATAATCAAAGTGTTACTTTTGCATTCATTTACTTCATCATTATACATGTTCATAGAGCATTAAATGACAAAATAATATACTTGAAAGTAAGGCATCACACATCATAAAATAGCATAATAATTTTTGGTGCATCAAATAATGTCCCAACATATCTAGTCAGGAGTATCAAAATAATAATGTATCCACTATGCTACGATGAGTTAGGGCAAGGCCTCACATCACATCATAACATCACAAATAGGGCATACTGTACCATCTAAATTGCATATAACTTAATCATCATGGTATCAAAATCAACATCCTCATTATTAGGTGAAAACACTTTGTACAATCATTAGTAAAAAAATCAATATTTTAAACAATCAGGGTGATGTAGTAATTCTTGAATCACTAAGTTTCTAAAACATGAATGAATCAACAAATCTTACTTTCTTTTAGGAAATTCACATCATAAGTATTACTTTATATCCATTACAATCTCCTATAACGGTTTTACTAGAGAATTCATACTTGGTAATTTCATATGAGGAGGGTCCCTACATATTAGAACAGTTCACTACTACTGCAACATATTCTACTTCTGTTGTGGATTGGGATGTGTAGCTTTGATTTTTATGTGTCCAAGATACCAACTTTTTACCAAGAAAGAATGCTCCACCACTTGTACTCTTTCTATCATCAATATTTCCTACCCAATAAGCATTAGTAAATAATTTTAAGTCTAGATTTTCTCCAAATTTATACCATAAGCCACAATCTTAAATACCTTTCAAATATCTCAAAATTCTTTTGATTGCCATCGTATAATTTTCTCTAGGTTTTGCCAAGAATCTTGCCACTATACCAACTGCAAGAGCAATATTAGGACTTGTATGAACTACATACTACAATTTTCCAATCATTGATCTTTATAAGGTCTGATCTATTTCTTTTGAATCGTCATCTTTGGTAAGCTTTAATCTAGTACACATGGGGGTTCCAACTAGTTTTAAATCTTCCATACCAAACTTCTTGACCATCTCCTTGATATATTTAGACTAGTTGATGTAGATACCATTCCTTCTTTGTTGTATCTACAATCCAACAAAGAATTTCATTCACCAAACATAGACACTTCAAACTCTTTATTCATTTGCTCTAAAAGTTCTTTACATAGATCATCATTCCCTATAAATAATGTATCATCCACAAATATTTCTACGAGAACAATCTTGTTATCTAGTCCTTCCTTGATCTACAAACTACTATTATCATTAGTTCTCTAGAATCCAATCTATATAAGGTAGTTGTGCAACCTCTCATACCATGCTCTAGGAGCTTGTTTTAGACCATACAATGCTTTGTGTAATTTTTAGACTATGTCCCGTTTGTCTAAATCAAAAAAACCTTCTAGTTGTTCAATGTAAACTTCTTCATCAAGAATACCATTGAGAAATGTAGATTTAACATCAATCTAATATACTTTAAATCCTTTATGTGCTGTCTATGCAAGTAAGGTCCTAACACCTTCCAATCTTGCAACAGGAGCAAAAGTCTCACCATAATCAATGCCTTCTTCTTGAGAGTAGCCTTTACATACCAATCTAGATTTTTTTCTTGATACTTTACGATCTTCATTCAACTTATTCTTGAAAACCTTTTTTGTTCTAATCACATTTTTATCTTTAAGCCTAGGTACAAGAGTCCAAGTTTTGTTCTTCTCTATTTTCTCTATTTCTTCATTCATAGCCTCAATCCAACTCTCATTTTCAAATGCATCTTTGACATTTCTAGGTTCAAAATCAGCAAGCATGTACCTTTTATCTTACTTCTTGTCATAGTTCCTTCTGATTTATCTCCAATAATCTAATCTGGTGCATGATGCCTCCTAACATACTTGGTTAATATAATTTCCTTACCTTTTGAATGTATTAAATTGTCATCTTCTTGAATTTAAACTTCTAGTTTTGGTTGCTCAGACTCAGTAAGCATTGGCTTAGTAGCTTTAGAATGTGACTCAGGTCCTTGTGACTCAGTTTGAACTTCTTGCAACTCGGTGACTGAGGAAGACTCAAGAGTAGAAATCTTCTTATTGATAGATGTGTCTGGCAATATATGAGGTTTGATGTAAAAAAATCTCCTGTAATCTTCTAGTTCTTGTTTGCTTTCTTCTTCAATCCTTTCTACAAACTCATCAATTCTCACATGTACACTTTCTATGATTTTGTGAGTAGATAAATTTAAACAATTATATGCCTTACTCTTGTAGGAATAACCTAAGAATATACCTTCATCACCTTGCACATCAAAGTTTTCTTTTTGAGATTCTTTCAAGATATAACATTTACTTCCAAATACTTTTAGGTAACTTACATTGGGTTTATAGCCATACCATAACTCATAGGTCATTTTGTATGAGTCCTTCTTCAACTATTCTTAGTTTAAGGTATGAATTGTAGTGTTGATAGCTTCCTTCTAGTATTTGGTAGCAATGTTCTTTTCAATCATTAGAGTCCTTGTACAATCCATGATAGATCTATTTTGTCTTTCAACTATTCCATTCTTCTTGGGAGTTCTAGGGGCTAATACCTTTCTTTTGATTCCTCTTTCAGTGCAAAATTTATTGAAATCATTGGAGATGAATTCACCACCTCTATCTCATCTTAAGCATTTCAATCTTTTCCTTATTTCTTTCTCCACTCTTGTCAAATACCATTTGAATTTTTCAAATGCTTCTGACTTCTCTCTTAGATACATAACTATAATCATTCTAGAGTAGTCATCAACAAAAATAATAAAGAATTTTTCTCCACTATATCTTTCTATTCCAATAGGTCCACATAAATTATTTTGCACAATTTCCGAGATATCTTTAGATTGATAGTTTTTTGTTTTAAAACTAGTCTTTCCCATTTTTCCAATCTGACAATTCTTACATAAACCAACATTTGGTTTCTTCAAATTAGGAATGCCTCTTACTTTTCTGAATTTGCTTATTTTTACCATGTTATCAAAATTGACATGACATAACTTTCTATGCCATAACCAACTTTCTTCAACTTGAGCAATAAAACATGAGCAATCACCAAGATCAAGATAAAATAGGTTACCTTTTGTTTGTTTTCCTAATCCAACCAGTTTTCCTTTTTCATCTAGTAGTCTTGCCTTGCTCTGCATGAAATCTACCTTGAATCCAATGTTGATTAGCTATGCCACATGTAGAAAATTATTTTTTAGTCCTTCAACCCAATAGGAATTTTCACATACAAGTTCTTTGGTTAATAAGATTTGACCTCTCCCTTTTATGCAACAAGGTTCATTGTTTCCAAACCTTACACTACCACCATCATAGTCTTCAAAGTGTTCAAACTCTATTTTATCTCCAATCATATGATGTGAACATCCACTATCTATGATCCATGTATCATTTTTTCACACATGAGAGATAAGTGCCATCTTATCTCCTTCATCATCATTAGATTCATCTTTCACAACAATGTAAACTATTTCATCTTCACTATTATCAAAATCCTTAGCCATAAAACATGTCTTCTTACCTTTTTCCTTGAACGATTTATGATTTTTGAAAACCTTCTTGCCATTGTACTTGTAACTTTTCTTCTCATTCTTATTTTCTTTATTTGGGCACCTGGTAGCAATATGACCAATTTCTTCACATGAAAAATAGATTAGGGAAACTTTACCTTTATCTTTTCCTCTACCTCTAGAATATTTCATTGCAAATAGAGCTTTAACAACTTCAAGGCCACTATTAGAACTTTTATCTAATTCTTATTCACTTTTTGATTGAATTTCCTTTATTTTCTTTCCTTTCTCCTTAAGTGAAAGCTTGGCCTCAAATGCAGATTCAATATTCTTAGAAGCTGAAACATAATTGTCATAGTTGTCTAGCTCAAAAGCTGTCAATCTTCCTACTAAGGTGTCTAAAGTTATCTTATGATTTTTTTCACACCTCTTTTCTTGAATAGAAGATACTCTAATTGCATAGATAGGAAACAATGTTCTAAGAACTTTACTTACAATAGTTTCTTCCTTGATATCTCCTTTAGAAGCTTTAATTGCACTGATACTTGCTTTGATTCTTTCAACATATTTGGCAATGTTTTCATCTTCTCTCATTCTCATCTGACCAAATTTTCCTCTAAGGCTTTCTACTTTGTCTCTCCTCACCTTATCATCACCACCATAGATGTCCTTTAGCTTGTTCCATATTTCAAAGGCTGTTTTGTAGTCCTTGATATCATCAAATTCTTCATAGCTAAGAGTAGATGCAATATCTATCATCATGGTGTTATGGTTCTTTTTCTTAGCAATGTCACCAATAGATAATGTATTAGTAGGAGTTGTGTATTCTTCATCAAGATATTTTCATCCTAAATCACCAATGGAAGCTAGATGAAGTCTCATGAGTCCTTGTTATGCTGAAAAGTCATCTCTGTTAAGCTTTGGAATTTCTCTCTTGTAAGACATCCTGATCTTAAGCTTAGGTCCTTGAAACCTTTCCTACAAGCACCAAAAGCTTTGATACCAATTGTTGAAAATATAGATGGAGTAACTAAGAGGGGGCCTAAATTAGTGACCACAAAAATATTTTTGATCCCTTGGATGTTAACAATAAAATTGATTGTTGTTGTTATTCAGTAAACATAGAAATTGTTGTAACCCAGTAAAAGCAATGTGATTTACTTATTTTTTATCTTAAAAATTCAAAATGATTAACTTGAAAGCATAAAAGAAATAACATGAACACATAAGACACCAAGATTTAACATAGAAACCTAATATGGGAAAAGTCACCAATGTAACTAGTTACTATTTTTCACTCTTCTGAAGTGAGCCTGTTAGGAGGCAACCTAGTTAAAGGTTACAAAACACACTATTATGTGTGACCTTGTTAGAGGATTTAATCAATTTGTAAGGAGTGGCCTTGCAAGAGGTCTTTAGAAAAATTCAATCCAGCTATAACCTTGTTAGAGGATTTACAACTGGCTGTTAAACCAACTATGCTAAGAGATTTTGGAATCACTGCTACAATGATAAGAAAGTAACAATGAAATGACCTAAATGAGATGCACCTGAATGTCTAATTATAAATTTTTGTTCTACTTCATGCTAGATCCTTACTAATCAAATATTTCTTTGCTACTCCACAAGGATATTTGACCATCCTTCAAGTTTTCTCACACTCTTTCCTTCTCAATCAATCAATACACTTGCATTCTCTTAAATCCATTAGAATCTCAAATTGACCTTATATTTATACCATAGAAATTATCAAGTTAGCTCAATTAAAACTTACAATGACCAATAAATATTACCATAGTTGGTTGGAATCAATACTTGAAATAATTAAACTTCATATCTCCAAATCAAGAAAATCCTTCATTGGCCAACCCTACTTGGTAAATAATGATCCTAAAATGATATCTCATGTTAACCAACAAAAGCCTAGTTAGCTCTATGAACTTGCAAACTCCTTTGACAACCAAGTGAGCTTGGTGAACACTAACTTTGACCAACTTTCTTTCATTGACCATGAGAACTTGGTTAACACTGCTTTTTGCCATAGTTTCCTTCAATGCCTGAGTGAGCTTGGTAGACACTATCTTTGCAGAGTAATCTCTAGGAATGCTTAGTAGACAAGAAAAATTATCATGCTGACCAAGTGAGCTAGGTAAGAACTGACTGACAACTGATATGACATTTGTGTAACATAAAAGACAACACACAATTAGATAATTCTATCCAGCAAATGCATGTTTATTTCTATTATCCTAAGGTATTTGATGGAATGGCTAATTAATGTGTGGGTGTAATTTTGGAAACATTGCAAAGCTGATCATGGACAAATTAAATCACTTCATTAGATATTCATTAGGTTTTACATAATATATGCTTGACACTCTACCTCTACCAAGTCATCTAATTCTATTTGATTCTATGGAGCTACAATTGAGATATATCTTGGCTTTATATGGTTATAAAAATGTGGTGTATAAAATGTCAGTTTCAAATTTCATGATTCTCATTTTCTTTATAGGAATTACTTACAAGTAGATTCTAAACTCAAGAGTATGAATACAAATTGATTGATACATTTTATTTTCACCACTAAAAAATTCTTATATTATACATTTTAATAGAACATAGAATCGTCTAAGAATCACATTTTATTTGGGATCAAATGCTTGTGTAGCTTGAAAGAAATTTCATTCCCAAGATAGACTATGACTAGGATTCTTTTGATAGTAACCAAAGATCCACATATTTGAATAATTTTTTTTGAGTTAAATGTAACTAGACATTGCAAGACAAGGAATGAGATTGAAATAAATTTAAAATGACCTTTGGATGATAGTACAAAGATTTTAATTTACTTGGAGACTTTAGTCTCTTTTTTTTGCAAGGAGTTTTTTTAGGGCTGTGGTCAACCAAATAGATAACCATATTGTTGGAAATATGAGAGGACTAACTGAGAGGGGAGTGGTGAATTAGTTACTACCAAAAAAATTCCATATCTCTTTTGATGTTAGTACAAAATGCAGATAAATAACTGAATACTGTTGAAGCTCAATAAATACATAGAATGTTGTAAATTAGTAGTAACTAGATTAGCTTAGTAAAATTTTAACTTAAGAACCATTAGATGTTATCTGAGATTACTATTACTTTAAATTAGTTTCAAACACATAAAGAAAATAGCATGAACACATTTAACACCAAGATTTAACGTGGAAATCCAATTTGGGAAAAGCCACCAATAGCAACTAGTTACCAATTTTCACTCTTTTGAAGTGAGCCTTGTTAGGAGCCAACCCTATTAAAGGTTACAAAACACACTATTATGTGTGACCCTGTTAAAGGATTTAATCACCTTGTTGGGAGTGGTCTAGTTAGAGGTCTTGAGAATAATCCAATGGAATTGCCACCTTGTTAGAGGATTTACAAGTAGCTGTTAAGCCAACTCTATTAAGAGATTTAGATCACTCCTACAATAATTAGAGAGTAACAATGAGTTGACTTGATTTAAATGCAACTTGATTACTGATTTTAGATCCTTGTTTTGGCTTGTACTTTATCCTTCCTAATCGAATATGGCTTTGTTACACAACAAGGATATTATGCTTATCCTTCAAGTTTGCTTCTTTTGCTTACTAATAGATCTTAAATCACATCACCATAATTCACACATTCTCTTGCACTCACTTACACACTTTCTTCCACACTTTGAAATCACAACTTGGACTTATACTTATACCTTTCACTTTATCAATTTTTCTTAAATAAAACTTAAAATAATCAATATTCATCACCTTAGTTAGCTGGAATCAATAGATAACAAAATAGGAAAAATCCTTTGCTAGCTGACCCTGCTCGGTAGAAACTTACTCTAAAACAATTTCCTTCATTAACCAATAGAAGCTTAGTTAACACTACAATCTTATAAAAATCCTTTGGCAACCAAGTGAGCCTAGTTAGCACTAGTTCCATCCAAATTTCATTTATTACGCAAGTGACCTCAGTTAACACTCTCTTTCTACAACTTTTCTTTTGACACTCAGTGAACTTGATAGACACTACCTTCTGAACTAGGGAAACATAGGAATGCTCGGTAGATATTGAGAACTATCTTCACTGTCTAAGTAAGCTCAGAATTAATTGACTAATAATTATTATGACATTTGTGTAATATCAAAGACAATACACAATTAATCAATTGTATCCAACAATCTTCCTCTTTAGCATTGATGGCAACACAACATGTCATAGCACAATGAAATTTTGGATTTGAGAACTCTGTGTGTTAGTATGAGCTCTTCCCTTTTACTAAATTTTTTATACAATAGTTGTTACCAAGTTCATTCAAAATGTTCCCCTTCTTTTAGCATACTTCATCTTTTAGAGAACTTCTCCCTCTCTAGTTTCTAACTTTAGTATAGTTCCAAAGATTTCTCAGAGATATGATAGTAAACTTCTCCCTCTTTGAAAGCACATGCCAAAGACAATAAATTTGTAAATTACAACGTACCTTAAGTACTGATTCATCTACAATATGCCCTTGTCAATTTTGCACCAACTGATTGATCTTCAATAGGTTATGGTTGATGCATTCACTAAACTTCATTTAGTGAATTTTAGATAGGGGAATGACCCCTAGCTTACCTCTTAGTTACAAAAATGCATCCTTAGGTAATGGCTTGGTGAATATGTCTGCAATATGTTCCTTTTTATTAACATATTCCAATCTAACTTCTTTAGCTTGCACCAATTCTCTTAAGAAGTGATATTTTATAGCAATATGTTTTTTGGAATGTTTTATTGGATTCTTTGATATGTTGATTGTACTAGTGTTATCACAATATATAACAACCGGATCTTTGATTTCTACCTTCATTCCTTCCAACAATTGTTTGAACCAAATAATGTTAGAGCAATTGACTGCTACTACTACATATTCTACCTCTAATATGGATTGAGAAGTACAATTTTGTTTCCTGCTTGTCCAAGATACTAGTCTTTTACCAAGAAAGAATGCTCCACCACTAGTGCTTTCTCTATCATCAAGACTTCCTGCCCAGTCAACATCAGTAAATACTTTGAAATCCAAATTGCCTCCAAATTTGTACCATAAACCATAGTCTTCAGTACCTTTTGGATATCTCTTGATTCTCTTAACTTCCATCATGTGATTTTCTTTGGAATTTGCTGGGAATATTGCCACTATTCCAACTGCTAGAGCAATATCAGGCCTTGTGTGAACTACATACTATAATTTTCCAATCATTGATCTGTAAGTAGTCTTATCCACTTCTTTGGAATCATCATTTTTGGAAAGCTTATGTCTAGTAGAAATAGGTGTTCCAACTGGTCCTAAATCTTCCATTCCAAATTTCTTCAGTATCTCCTTGATATACTTAGATTGAGTGATATAGATACCATTCTTTTTCTACTATATTTGCAATCCAACAAAGAATTTAATTTCACCAAACATGGACATCTCAAATTATTTTCTCATTTATTCTAAGAATTCTTTGCATAGATCATCATTTTTTATAAATAAAGTATCATCAACAAATATTTCTACAACACAATCTTCTTAGCTAGCCCTTCCTTGATATATAAACTACTATTATCATTAGTCCTTTGAAAACCAATCTGTACTAAGTAATTATGGAGTCATTCATACCAAGCTTTGCGAGCTTTCTTGAGACCATATAAAGCTTTGTGTAGTTTCCAAACCATTTCTCCTTTTCTAGGATCTACAAAATTTTCTAGTTGATCAATGTAAACTTCCTCATCAAGGATTCCATTTAAGAATGCATATTTAACATCTATTTGATATACCTTAAATCCTTTATGTGTTGCATATGCTAGTACAGTTCTAACACCTTCAAGTCTTGCTATAGTAGAAATTTTTTCACCATAGTCAATACCTTCTTATTGAGAGGAGCCTTTTCATACTAGTCTTGCTTTATTTCTTGATACTTTTCTATCTTCATTCAGCTCATTTCTGAATACCCATTTTGTACCAATTACATTTTTATCCTTGGGTCTAGGAACAAGAGTCCAAGTTTTGTTCTTATCTATTTTTTATATCTCTTCAGTCATTTCTTCAATCTAATTTTCATTTTCTAGAACATCTTTAACACTCCTAGGTTCAAATTCAACAAGTAAACATGTAACTTTTAATTCACTTCTTGTCATTGTTTTATTTGATTTATCTCCAATGATCTGATCAGGTGCATGATGTCTTCTAACATATCTTGCTAATATAGGCTCATTGGTCTTTGAAGGAGTTTTTTCATCTTCTTTTCAAATTTTAGTTTCAAGCTTTGGTCCTTCTATTTGTGACTTGAGCCTATCAGGCTAAGTTGAACTAGCTCGGTAGCCTCTATTTGTGTCTTGGGTCCTTGTAGCTTAGGTTGCACTATCTACAACTCAGTAGCTATTGGAGTTTCTAGAGAATTAGGAGTTGAAGAATCTTTTCTTTTAGATATATTAGGAAGGGTATCAGGTTCATAATAAAAAAATATTCTATAGTCTTTAGGTTCCTTGCTACTTTCTTCTTCACTCATTTTTGCATATTCATCAATTTTGGCATGTGCACTTTCTATAATTTTGTGAGTAGATAAATTCAAACATCTGTATTCTTTGCTTCTATAGGAGTATCCTAGAAATATTCCTTCATCACCTTTTACATCAAATTTTCCTTTTCTAGATTCTTTTAATGTGTAACATTTGCTACCAAATACCTTAAAGTAACGTTTGAGCCTTTCTTCAACTAAACTCTGTTCAACATATGAACTCCAATGCTGATAGGTTCCTTCTAGTATTTGAAAGTAACATTTTTTTCAACAATCAAGGTTCTTGCACAATCCATGATAGGTTTATTTCTTTTTTGTGCTATACCATTCGGTTGTGGTGTACCAAGAGTAGATAGTTTTCTTTTGATTCCTCTTTCAATGCAAAAATTGTTGAATTCATGAGAAATGAAATCACAGCCTCTATTTGATCTTAGGCATTTCAACTTCTCTCCAGTTTCTTTTTCTACTCTTGCTAGATACCACTTGAATTTTTGAAAAGCTTCTAATTTTTCTTTTAGGTACATTACTATCATCATCCTAGAGTAGTCATCAATAAAGAGAATGAAATTTTTTTCTCCACTATAACTCTCTTTTCCAATAGGTCCACATAAGTTTGTATGAACAATTTTCAAGACTTCTTCTAATTGATAGTCTTTTCATTTGAAGCTTGTCTTTCCCATCTTACCATTTTGGAAATTCTTGCATAGACCCATGTTAGGCTTCTTCAAACTAGCAATACCTCTTACTCTTTTATGTTTTCTTATCTTAACTAGATTATCAAAGTTCACATGACATAGTCTTTTGTGTCATAACCAACTTTCTTCTACTTGATCAATAAAAACTAAACAATCACTGAGATTAAGATAAGATAGATTACCTTCTTTTTGCTTGCCAGAACCAACCAAATTTCCTTTCCCATCCAATAGTTTGGCCTGTCCATTCATGAATTCTACCTTGAATTAAATGTTATTTAGTTATGCCACACTTAGTAGATTATGCTTTAGTCCTTTAACCCAATAAGCATTATCACAAACAAGTTCTTTAGTTAACAAGATACATCCTTTTCATTTTATATTACAAGGTTCATTGTTTCCAAAGCTAAAACTACATCCATCATAATATTCCATATGCTAAATTTTTGTTTTGTCACCAGTCATATGATGTGAGTAGCCACTATCAATAATCCATATATCATTTTTGCTAACATGAGAGATAAGTGGTAACATATCTCCTTCATCATCAGATTCATCTTTCACAACAATATAAACCATTTCATCTTCATTGTTATCTGAATCTTTAGCTAAGAAGAAATATTTCTTACCTTTGTCCTTGAAGTTCTTGTATTTTTTGAGTCCTTCTTGCCTTTATGGTTCTTGTTTGTTTTCTTTTCATCCTTCATTTCCTTGTTTGGATACCTACAACAATGTGACCAATTTCTTCACAAGAAAAGTAGATTAGAGGAACTTTACCTTTGTACTTCCCTCTTCCTTTGGAATACTTCCTTGCAAGCAGGGTTTCAACAACTTCAAGATCACTATTTGAACTTTCTTCTGATGTTCCATCTTCACTTCCTAATTGACTAAATTTTGACTTTTTACCCTTTTCTTTGAGTGAGAGTTTTTCTTTAAATCCAGATTTGATATTCTTTGAAGCATGAACATAGTTATCATAATTGTCTAACTCAAAAGCTATTAATCTTCCAACTAGAGAATCCAACCCTATCTTATTAGTTGGATCACATCTCATTTCTTGAATAGTAGATACTCTAATTGCATAAATAGGAATAAGAGTTTTGAAAACTTTACTTACAACAGTATCATCCTTGATGTCTCCTCCATATGCTTTTATTGCACTTACACTGGTCTTGATTCTTTCCATATATTTTTAAATGTTTTCATCTTCTCTCATTCTCATTTGGTCAAATTGTCCTCTAAGGCTTTCTACTTTTGCTCTTCTCATATTGTCATCTCCTCCATAGATATCTTTTATTTTGTTCTACATGGAAAAAGTAGTTTTGCAATTTTTTACCTCATCAAATTTAGCATAAATGAGAGTAGATGCAATATCAATCATCATGATATTATGATTCTTGTTTTTAGCAATATCTTCAACTGATAATGTTTCAATGGGAGTCTTATATTCAGAATCAAGATACTTGCAACCTAAATTATTGATTGTAGCCAGATGTAATCTCATTAGCCCTTGCCATACTACAAAGTTGTCTCTGTTTAGCTTGGGAATCTCTCTTTTGTAAGACATCCTGATCTTAAGATTAGGTCCTTGAAACCTTCTCTACAAGCACCAAAAGCTCTAATACCAATTGTTGGAAATATAAGAGGAGTAACTAAGAGGGGATGGGTAAATCAGTTACTACAAAAATAAATCTTAGATCCCTTTTGATGTTAGTACAAAATGCAAACAAATAACTAAGTACTGTTAAAGCTTGATAAACATACAAAATGTTGTAACTTAGCAGTAATTGTATTAGCTTTTTAAAAGATTAACTTAAGAACCATTAGATGTTATCTGAGATTACTATTACTTTAACTTAGTTGTAGAAATGTAAAGAAAATAGGATGAACACATTTAACACTAGGATTTAAAGTGGAAACCCAATTAGGGAAAAACCACCAACAACAACTAGTTATTGATTTTCACTCTTCTAAAGTGAGCCATGTTAAGAGCCAACCCTGTTAAAGCTTACAAAACATAATATTAGGTGTGACCCTATTAAAAGATTTAATCACCATGTTAGGAGTGGGTTGGTTAGAGGTCTTGAGAATAATCCAATGGAATTTCCACCTTGTTAGAGGATTTTCAAATAGCTATTAAGCCAACTCTATTAAGAGATGTAGATCTCTGCTATAATGATTAGAGACTAACAATGAGTTGACCTGATTTGAATGCAACTTGATTACTAATTTTAGATCTCTATTCTAGCTTGTACTTCATCCTTCTTGATTGAATATGGATTTGTTGCACCACAAGGATATTTTTCTTATCCTTCAAATTTGCTTCTTCTTCTTACCAATATATCTTCAATCACATCACCATAATTCACACATTCTCTTGCACTCACTTGCACACTTTCTTCCAAACTTTGAAATCACAACTTGACCTTATACTTATACCTTTCACTTCGTCAAGTTGGCTCAAATACAACTTACAATAATCAATATTCCTCACTTCAGTTGGCTAGAATCAATAGATAACAAAATAGGAAAATCCTTTGCTAGCCGACCCTGCTCGATAGAAACAAACTCTAAAGGAATTTCCTTCATTAACTAATAGAAGCTCAGTTAACACTACAATCTTATGAAAATCCTTTGGCAATTGAGTGAGTTCAGTTAGCACTAATTCCATCTAACTTTCCTTTGTTACCTAAGTGAGCTTGGTTAACATTCTCTTTCTGTAGCTTTTCTTTTGATGCTCGAGTGAGCTCAGTAGACACTGCCTTCTAAACAAGGCAAACACATGAATGCTTGGTAGATACTAAGAACTATCTTAACTACTCGAGTGAGCTCGGCATATACTAATTGATAATGATTATGACATTTGTGTAACATCAAAGACAACATATAGTTAATCAAATGTATCCAACACATATTACCAGGAGAATGCTACTAAATTATTCAATTCATTATTAATAACAATCTTAAAATCCTTATCATTCATAGTATGTAATTTACTAAATCACTTTGGTCATTATTTATGAGTTTGAGAAGTCCTAAGAATAGTAAGTAGAGGAAAAGGATTCATAACATAATTGATCTATTTTTTAGAACATAGTAAAGGTTATTTATAGTCTATTGATTAATCATTATTGATACATAACTAAAACTATATGCATGTAGAAGCCATGTTATCAAAATTTTATATGGAGGGATTGGTTACCAAATGAAGCTTTTGATTTTGAAAGGTGAAAGAAAGCTTCAAAGGAAATATGTAGTTTCATCCTAGTGTAATATTGCAATAGTTTAATATTGCAATAGTTTATTCTTGATTAGTTAAGGGGAAATTCTAACTATCACAAAGATAGTAAACACATAGATTATCATGGGTGTCTAAATTGTGATAGAGAACAAGAATTGCTTCATTAAAAAAATGATGTGTTTGAAAAATTATTTTGAGGAAGTGTATTTTTTTTATAGTGAAAAGTGTAGTAGGGTTAATGAACTCTAATGCTTGCTAGAACCAATTGATACTCCAAATCCCCATCCTATTCAAATTCAATGTGTAATAGTCTAGAATTGATTGTACCTTCATGATTTTGAGTTACTACTAATTTGATGCAACAGTGAATATATTCAATGGTTGGGAACCACTCTACCCTAAGGTTATTATAGAAAAAAATTATATGTGATCTTTGATGAATCAATAAATTTAGGAAAATCAATGTTAGACTTTATAGGTTTCCAAATAATTGAATTTCTAAGATTTCATGCATCTCATTTCTATGAATTCCAAGATTTATTTCTTTGAACTAAGCTCCATAGAAAATATATGTACAAAATTTTAGATTAAACAATATGCCTAAATAGTTACCTACTTCTGTGTAATCCTCATTGTGTGTTTTGGATACTATCAACCATTCGAGTCTTATGACATTAAGGTGAATGTTATGTCATAATCAAGGAATTAGATTATTAATATCATGCATCTTTAATATTAGATTATAATTAAAGTATTTTCATTTGCAAAAGGGTTATCTTTCAACAAGACCTTGAAAGAGAACTTGCTCAATTCTTCTCTATATATTTTATCATGCTTTTCCTCTAAACCTAAAAACCTTTTGTCTTATTTTTGTAAGAAACAAATAAATACTTAAAATCTCTTTTATGGTGGAAATATATTTTACAGTCAAATTTTCATAGGCATCAAAGGTTATCAAGGGATTACAAAAATGTGTGGATAGTTTGATTGTCATTCCAAATGATATATTACTAGATATTATTGAAGAGAGTAGTCCTCATGAAGAAGTTTTTCTCCTTCTCATTGATGTTTTTCATCAAGGTGTACAAGGAAAATCTGATATAATAATAGTAAGTGGGATAGCATATTTTTGCTTTGGTTTTTCTAGTGCATTGAATCAAATGGAGATAACATATACTCTTTGATTTTCTAATTTTTGTTATGCTCTCATAAATACTCTTCTTTGTTTATTGTAGACTTCTGGACTTGCTTTTAATTCACACCCTTGGCTATACTAGTGGCAAAATCATAGCCCATTGACTTCTTTTTCATCTACTATATATTTATTTCAAATTAATGAAAAAGTACATCCTACTAGAATGATATTATCATTAAACAAAAAACTAACTTTATCAATGACTGCCTACTTTAGTTGTGCATTGTCCTCTTTGTTTTCCAGGTCCCCTAATTTCTATCCATTGATTCATAGAGCTCCCTTCCCCATTCTTCTTGGCTCATGCTTTCATATCCTCTTGATGTGGGCTACTCATTTGATCACAATGCAACCTAGTTTTATAAAGGCATGGGATGGCCCTTTGGCAATGTCCTTGAAATCTATGGGGTTTCCCTCATTCCACTCTTCATCTAAGTCTAGGAGAGCCTAGACCTCTTCCTTTTCATTATTGTTGTTGTCCATCCAAAGGCCTTCCTATTCCTTGCACATTTTGGTTCATTTTTTATTGGATGTGGGATAATGTATACCAATCTCTGCAAAAAATCCAGATTTCAATTGATAACCCCCAAATGCTCCTTCAATTCATCTAGCTCAACTATTATAAGAAGAGGAAACCTTGTCACCTTGTGCCCCCAGGTGATATAGTAGTATTGTGGGACATGTATCTTATTTTCCCATCAATATTGTCCAAGACTATCAATTTTTCCAAGGTAGGCATGCTTGAATTTCTTCTTACATAGTTTCCTTCACATTTGACACTCCTCATGTTAGGGAAAAGGCTAGAAACATTGCAAGGATGCCTGTGTTGACCCTATATTTGTGACAAGACTAAAAAATTAATATTAAATATATAAGGGAAAAGGTCAAAAACATTGCAGAGATGTCTTTTGTGTTGGCCCTATATTTGTGGTAAGACCACAAAATTAACACTAAATATTAAGTGTTGCTTTTTCATTGGTGATTTCTAGAAATTTTCTCGAGCTAGTTACTAGAATGTAGATTTTACAATCTAGTGATTTTAACAAATAAATTATACATAAATCAATTAGTTTGCCTACTGAATAGTTGCGTGCTTAAAATCTAATTGTTATTTCATTTTGAAATCCTATACTGTAAGATTTCTTCTCTTTCAAGCAATAAAAACATTAAATGTTTTTACATTTAAACTTTATGGACAAGACATCTTAATAATGCAAGTGATAAAAAGTTTTCTTTGATGTCATGATCACTATTTCTCTGACTATGAAACTTTCTTGATGGTTGATTTCTCTCTCTACTTGAAGCTAATTTATTGACTTATTTTTTTTTTTTGTCCTATAGAAGAGTATACTCTGAGTTGGTTGCTCCCATTGACTTGCATTGACATTTGGGAATTTGTGGATATCCAAGTTTAATGCAACTCTATTTTGAAAGATCTCAATAATAAAAACAATCTTTACAGAAGTGTCAACATTTTAATTACTTTTTTTTAGTGGGTCTACTTTTCAAAATCCTAAACATAAAAATATGTAGCACACATTTCAAGAAAATTCATCAAAATCTGGTAGCTGCAACTCAAGACAATTAATCAAATATGTAATTTGCAACTCAAGGAAAATCCTTCAAATATTTAAGCTGCAACTTAGGGTAATTTGTGGCCTGATAATGTAAACTACACAAATTAGTTGTAGTAGTTTTCATGTTCATTTTATTGTGTCCTTGGATGAAATGAAAACTTTTGTGTCTGATTAGTTTGGATTTCCTATGCAATGTAATAGGCCCTTAACATCAACATTTGGACTTTTTTATATTCTTGTTTTAACTAGTTTGTTACATCATTTAATATGTCTAATTAATTAATTGATTAGATAGTTATACCAAATTTAAGTTAATTTTTTTGAAATAGAAATAAAGTCAGCATGTATTTATACATAAATCACATTCCTTAACAACACTTAACTTTTGTATGTGGAGATGATCATTGGTGAAATTGGTTATTCTACTTCATAGTTAATGTGGAGACAACTTTTGTGTTTTTTGTTTTTTTTTTTTCATTGTTTATGTTCAAGCATTCAAGGAAAAATGAGAGATTACCAGTTAGCATGATTGAACCGGTTCATCCAATTTTATGAAAATGGGATAAATAGAATACTTGTAGATGAAATGGTATTGGACATTCTCCTAA
Source organism: Cupressus sempervirens (assembly GCA_028749045.1). Taxonomy (NCBI): domain Eukaryota; kingdom Viridiplantae; phylum Streptophyta; class Pinopsida; order Cupressales; family Cupressaceae; genus Cupressus; species Cupressus sempervirens. The sequence continues at coordinate 518,669,099 of CM053784.1, read as the reverse complement.
CTTATTATATTATTGGAATGTAGTTTTTTTTTTTGTAAAGGACTTTATGTAAATGCATTAAACATTTTCTTCTCCTCTTTATTTTATAGGGGCCTGAAAAAACCTTGCAAACAATCTTCTTACTTGGATATTTATATGAATATTGAGGAATATTAGGCTCACACATGGCTGTGGAACCCAAACCAACCCTTGGTAATTGGATGTATGAGATTCAATGATTCTATCTAATTTTATAGGTAGTGAAGCTTCTTGGAAGCCAAGAAGAAAGGGTTTGTATATACGAATGAATATAAATACTCAATTTTAACCTATTTCATTTTTAAAGGATTGTTAATCAATTGCTAATGATTTTTGGCCTTCTTAAATTATGGAGGCAAACATCCATGAAAATATTTTGGTACTAGGGAAATTTGATGTGTGTGTCACTAGTTTTGAGATGGCAATTAACAAAAAAGTAGCCCTTAAATGATTTAGTTGGTGATACATTGTTGTTGATGAGGCACATCGAATTAAGAATGAAAATTCACTTCTTACAAAAACAATGAGAATCTACAACACCAGTTATAGGTTTCTTATAGCTGGGATACTTCTTCAAGTATGATGCATCTCTAATCCTTCCAAAGATTATATTATGTTCCTATGACATTTTATTTTGACATATAACTTGACTATGTGGGTGTTGGTCCAACAAGAATGAGTGTTATAGCTAGTATGAGCAATCTTGTTATGTGTTAACTATTATTTAAATGGTTTATTTTCTTGTGCTTACAAAACATGGATTATTTTCTTGTGCTTACAAAACAATCTCCATGAATTTTGATCATTACTAAAAAATATCACCCCAATTTTTTTAGCTCTATTGAGACTTTTGATGAATGGTTCCAAATATTTGGTGAAAATTATCAACAAGAAATTGTCCAACAGCTTCACAAGGTACTTTAGTCAAATTTAATTTGTTATCTACCCTTTTCTAGTAATTTTTATGCATTAAAAATGGGTCTCCTTGGCTAAATTTTTTTTGAATTGAAGATTCTTTGACCGTTCCTATTGTGGAAGCTTAAATTTGATGTTGAGAAGGGTTTTTCCTTAAAAAGGAAAAATATTGTAATTAGGGATGTTAGAATTGTAAAAAAAACTTTCCCAAGACCTTTTTCAAAAGGACTTGGAGATTTTCAATGTTGGAGGAGAGTATAATCAACTACTAAATATAGCTATGAAACTAAGAAAATTTTGTAACCATCCATATCTTTTCCAAGGTGTTGAGCTAGGATCACCTTATACCAATGGTATCTCCCTTGCAAAGGGAAGACATGCAAGCTAGTAGGGGAGAGACCCATAAAATAAATTCCTACTTAAGTATAATAAATCAAACCTAGAAAGATCATCCTTGGTAGTGTTGAAGATCATGACTATAGTTTCATCTAGGTTGGTCATAGGTTGGTGAAGATTATGAAACTCAAAAAGTGCATCAAATTGTCTTTGCAAACTATCAACAAAATTAGATAGGAGGAACACATAATCCACAAATAGTAAATAACAATCACAAAATGATAAAGAAGATAAGCATCATCTGTAGGGGTACCTTGTCTAATAAAATTCTCATAATCATCAATATAGATACCAAGAGTGTTGGCGGAGAGGAAATCCCTACTTAAACTCAATGTAGTCTAGACAAGCTCAAAGAGGTAACAATGATTAAGGAAACACCAAATAACTTCCTTTTAGAGCTAAATGTTGGTGGTAATAAGAGTATCAAAAAAACTATGTTTCATAGTTTTTGGGATAAATGATATCATGGGATTGAGTAAATGGATTTCTTCAATTTCATAAAGCAATATAAGACTTTATAAGATCAGTGACACTTCTCAATGAAAGAAAACATTATAATGTAACATATTGGCTATAATGGATAGATTTGATTATTTGCACAAAATTACCAGAAAACACATTGAATAAAATACCTGATTCCTCAAGAAAGAGATATGTTTCCCTTCCAAGAAGAGAATCCCAACTCTTGGATAGTCTTGTGATTATCCTCCAATGATATTTCCCTTATCATGTTCAAATTAAGTCATCACCTTTGAGGTTACTTGGATTAAGATTTATTAGCCTTTAAACTATTAACTTGATTGGATGTTGCCTTGTTGCCCCCATTTAGAGAAATATAGGTTCATAACTTTTTTGGGTGCTATAGAATTAAATGAAAAAAATAATAATTTATTATGTATTCTTTAAAGGGTGCTAGCTCAATGGAAAAACACCCCTGCTTTACACATACAAGGATGGTGGTTTGATTCCATTGTGCTCTATTATGACTAAATGCACTACCAAATATGTGACTAAATATGCCATTGAATATGTTACTAAATATGTGACCAAATATACTATTAAATATACTACTAAATACACTACCAAATATGTGAGTAAATATATTAAATATGTGATTAAATATGCTACTAAACATACCACTAAATATGTGACTAAATCAACTATCAAATAAATGACTAAATATGTGATTAGATATAATACTTAATAAACCACTAAATATGTGACTAAATCAATGATCCAAATCAGAGATCAAATAATTGACTTAAATTGTTTAGTAGTATATTTAGTAGCATTATAAATGACTAGATATTAACTACTATTAGGCACGTGACTAATTTTAGTCACATATATACAAATTTTAGTGGTTTTTTTAGTCATATATTGTTATTTTTATTCTAGTGTTTGATATTAGTATAGGAAGTATTTCTTAGCAAGGTTTCCTTTACTAGTTGATTTGGTTTTGTTTTAGTACTAACCCCTCTTTTTATGTCTTTTAGCTTTGTCTTTGTTTTTCTTTTTTTTGCACCCTCGTGTGTGTATGTTAAGTTAGAATTGTTAGCCTAGGGGCTTGTGTTCTTAGATAACTGTTATTTTATCTCCTTGCAAATCCACTTGGATCTCTTCTTTCTTCTCCTTTACCAAGATTTTGCATTGAATCCATACTCTTGCTAAAGTGGAGGATTAATGTATCATCTTAAATGGAAGCACTTCTATCTTAATAAAATTTAGCCCTCTAAGTGAGTGGTCTCAGGTCATTTTAAGCACCTTGAGTAGGTCTTTACATGGATCTAGCTATTTTCCCCTTGTTTAACTTCTCTCCCTTCATTTCTTTCTCCTTTTCCACTTTCTTTCTACACTTTTCTAGCATTATGGAATGAGATCCTGATATGTGTGACCTTAGGGTCAACATCAACCTTTTAGGTCAAGGTTGACTTTGAATCTAACCTAGGACAAAGTTGACCTTGACCCTGATCCAAGGTCCAAATTTTGAGGTTCCATGATTTTTGAATGTCAAGTTTTAGAAAGAATTGTTTTCCCACATTTGGGTTGGCTGTTTTGGTCTCTGAAATGGTATAATCTTAAATTTCATTTTATCTAGGTCCATTTCTAGGAGTTAAGATTAATTGGGATTTCATTGTTCAATGTTAGCCCCTCTAGAATTTTGTGCCCTAGATCACTATATAAAGAAGCCTTCTCTCGTTTTCTCAATTAGAAGATATCAAACAATCCATTATTTTCACAATCAAGAAAGAATTTCATCAAGAATTTTCAAGGAAGCATCCAATCCATTGTCTCCATTCATGTTATACATTGAATATTGTATTCAAGCATTCAAGGCTTTGAAGGGATTTGGTTCAAGCATTCAAGATTCATCATTCAAACCCTAGATCTAACCATCAAGGTAGTGTGATCTTCCTTATAGATCCATTATTTGTCTTTAAGATCTATTCATTCTTCTATCAAGGTAAATTTCAAGCACACAATCATGGAGGTTTTGATTTACATTATTGAGTCCAAGCTTTCATATCAACATACTTGTTTACATTTCAAATACAATTGCATATCTATTGAGTATCATAGCTTCATTGCTAGTTTACTTGTACTACTTGGTAGAATTATTTATTTCAATTTTATCATTAAGGTTGATTCCAAACTAGTGTTTGACCAAGGCAAACCCCTCATTGAAACAAAAAAATCATTTTTCTTGTAGGTATAGAAACATGATAGAAAATTGAAGTGCAGATTTGGATACCCTTTTTGCCAAACTTTTGGGATCCACAAATATAATTTTTTTTGGTATGGTGTAGGTCAAGGTTAAATTTTTGGGGTAATATTGTGCCCCTCTATTTGGCTCAAGGTTGACCTACCTATAGAAGGATAAACTTTTTCTAGGTTTTCTTTATTTTTGTTTTCTAGTCCTGAATTTGGTTGTAGAATCTGTTAGATTGTGGTGACTGATCAGGAAAGTACTATACATACTTCATAAATAGTGGGGTTCGGGGCATCGCCGACATGGTAGCTGACATATTTTGGCCAACATATGGCCGACATGTTATAACCCTAAAGAAGTTTAATACTTGTATAAAACGGCTTAGGGTTGGGTATTTTTCATAATGTTGTGATACGAAATTGGTTCTTGCGGCGGTATTGAGCTGTAAGGGATTACGGATTGTAATCAGGTTGTAATCACTGGATTGTAATAAGATCGAACTTGTTGTTTGGTGGATGTAGCCCAGGGATTGGGTGAACCACGTTAAATCTTGGTGCCTTGTGTTCATTTCTGTGTTTTCTATTATTTTCTATTATTGGTTATATTTGCATGTAGTTTTTATTTCTGTCTGTGGTTTATCCTACCAAGTGATATTAGAGCAAGGTTTTCTTTTAGTTATCCTCTGCAGGAAAGTCTCACGGTTAAGTGGGAATCTCATAGTTGAGTGGGAGCGATGGCAGATGAGGGTAAGTTGAGGGTTGATAGGTTTAATGGGCAGAACTTCCAGTTATGGAAGACGCAAATGGAAGACTATTTATATCAGATGGATTTATGGAAGCCGTTGGAAGGAAAAGCCAAGAATCAGGGAACTATGTCAGAGGCTGAATGGGATCTTTTGGATAGAAAGGCACTTGGAAGCATTCGATTATGCTTGGCACCATTGGTGGCTTTTAATATTACAAAAGCAAAGACGACAGAAGATTTGATGAAAACCCTAGCGACACTGTATGAAAAGCCCTCTGCTTCAAATAAGGTATTTCTCATGAAGCATTTATTTAATATGAAAATGGCAGAAGGTGGATCTATTGAAAATCATTTAAATGAGTTTAATACTATTACTAGTCAATTATCTTCTGTGGGTATCAATTTTGATGAAGAAATTAGGGCTCTCTTGATTTTGTGTTCTTTGCCTGAAAGCTGGAATGGCTTGGTAATGGCGGTGAGTAATTCTGTTCTTGGATCTAGTACCCTAAAATATGATGATGTGATTGGTGTTATTTTAAGTGAGAAAACTCATAGAAAATCCTCAGGTGGATCTACATCAGGAAGTTCTTTAAATGCACAAAGTAGGGGCAGAACGACTGAAACAGGAAGTAACTCTAGAAATGGTGGGAAATCAAGAGGAAAGTCAAAGGGGAGGAGGTCTCAATCGAGAGGACCAAATGATTGCTAGTACTATGGGAAAGCAGGGCACAAAAAGAAAGATTGTTGGAATTGAAAGAAAAATGAAGGAGATAAATCAAATGGAGACAAGGAGGCAAATGTGTTAAGTAAAAAATCTGAAGAGGATGCTTTGCTTCTGTCTTTAGAGAGTGTTGATGATTCATGGGTTTCAGATTCTGGTGCTTCATTTCATGCTACACCCCATAGAGGTTATTTCATTGATTATGTCCAAGGGGATTTTGGGCTTGTTTATTTGGGGGATAATGAACCCTGTCAGATTGTTGGAAAGGGAAAAATTAAGATTAAGTTGCAGAATGGGAATCATTGGCTACTACATGAGGTAAGACATGTTCCAAAACTAAGTAGAAATTTAATTTCAGCAGGGCAACTCGGTGATGAGGGTTGTGTAGTTACTTTTAATGATAAAAATTCAAAGGTTTCAAAAGGTTCCCTTGTAGTAGCAAAAGGTGTGAAAGTAGGCACCTTATATCTTTGTACAGGTCATATTTTTCCTTCTACTTTGATTGTTTCAGAGAAAAATGAATATTCAGGAACAATTACTGCAGTTGAGCAGGGAGAACAAATAGCTGCTATAGATTCTGGTACAGTGCTGTGGCACAATAGACTTGGGCACATGAGTGAGAAAGGTATGAAAGTACTTCATTCAAGGAAAGTTTTACCAGGTCTAAAATGTGTGAATATGGATTTATGTGAAAGTTGTGTGTATGGAAAACAAAAGAGAGTGAGTTTTGTAAAGACAGGGAAGGAAAACAAAAAGGAGAAATTAGAGTTTGTGCATACAGATGTATGGGGACCAGACCGGGTATCTTCCCTTGGTGGCTCTAATTATTATATTACATTTATTGATGACACAACTAGAAAAGTATGGGTTTATTTCCTTAGACAAAAATCTGATGTATTTCAAACTTTTAAGAAATGGAAATGCTTGGTTGAAAATGAGACTGGTAAGAAATTAAAATGTCTCAGATCTGATAATGGTGGTGAGTATTGCAGTCATGAATTTGAAGATTATTGCTCCACTAATGGTATTTTTAGACAAAAAATTGTTCCAAGGACTCCATAGGAAAATGGAGTGGCTGAACGCATGAACAGGACTATAATGGAGCGCGCAAGGAGCATGAGGTTGCATGTTGGGTTGCCCTTACACATGTGGGCAGAGACTGCCAATACTGTAGTATATTTGATTAATAGAGGTCCCTCTACTCCTTTGGGCTGTGGTATTCCAAAGGAAGCATGGACTGGTAAGAAGGTGAGTTATTCTTTTCTCAAGACCTTCGGTTGTGAAGTTTTTGCTCATATAGACTCTGAAAATAGAACCAAGCTAGAAGCTAAATCAAAGAAATGTGTCTTTGTTGGATATGGCATTAATGAATTTGGTTATAGGCTTTGGGATTTTGAAAATCTTAAAATTATTAGAAGTTGGGATGTCATATTCAATGAGAAAGTGTTGTACAAAGATCTATTGCTGTAACATGAGAAGAAAGAAGATGATTATGTAGTGCTAGATGATACTCCAAAAGTTGATGTTCTAGCCATTCCTCATGATGTGCAACAACTGCAACAACAAATACCACACACACCAGTGAATGTTAGATGGTCAACAAGGAAAATTAGACCTCCACAAAGGTTTTCTCCCTCTTTGTATTCTATTTTACTTACTAATGCTGGTGAACCTGAAAGTTATGATGAAGCTGTGTAGGTGGATACTAAGATTCAGTCGGAGTCTGCAATGAAAGATGAAATGGACTCTTTGCTGAAAAATAAGACATGGGATTTGTGCAAGTTGCTTGTAGGTAAAAAGGCTTTATAGAATAAATGGGTTTACAGGTTAGAAGAAGAGGAAGGAGGTAAGAAAAGATTTAAGGCCAGGTTAGTTGTAAAAGGATTTGCACAGAAAAGGGGAATTGATTTTGATGAGATATTTTCTCCTGTTGTTAAAATGACTTCTATTCGTATTGTTTTAAGTCTTGTGGCTACTGAAGATTTTCATTTAGAGCAGATGGATGTTAAAAAAACCTTTCTTCATGGTGATTTGGATGAAGAAATATATATGGCTCAGCCACAGGGTTTTGAGGTCAAAGGTAAGGAGAACTTAGTGTGCAAATTGAAGAAAAGTTTATATGGCTTGAAGCAAGCACCTCGGCAATGGTATCTAAAATTTGACAGTTTTATGCATGAGCATGGATATAATAGGTGTCAGTCAGATTACTGTGTTTATTTTAAGAGGTTGGATGATGATAGCTACATTATTTTATGTTTATATGTTGATGATATGCTTGTAGCTGGGTCTAACATGGATCATATTAAGGGGTTGAAATGCCAATTAGTACATGCATTTGCTATGAAGGATTTGGGGGCAGCAAAACATATCCTTGGTATGAAGATTTGCAGAGATAGGAAGAATAGAACATTGACGCTATCTCAAGTTGATTATGTTGAGAAGGTGTTGCAAAGTTTCTCTATGGAGAATGCTAAAGCTGTCAGCACACCTTTACCTGGTCATTTGAAATTGACTAAGGAGATGTGTCCCAAGACACAAAAAGAGGAGGATAAGATGTCCAAGGTACCCTATGCTTCAGCTGTAGGAAGTTTGATGTATGCTATGGTATGCACTAGGCCAGATATTGCACATGCAGTGGGAGTCGTTAGTAGGTATATGAGTCATCTAGGATTTGAGCATTGGAATGCTGTCAAGTGGATTCTCAGATATTTGAGAGGAACATCCAATAAGTGTTTACACTTTGGGGGCTCTACTACTGATTTTTAGGGCTATGTTGACTCAGATTTGGCTGGGGATATTGATACGAGGTAGAGTACTATGGGTTATGTCTTTACTGTTGGTGGGGCAGCCGTCAGCTGGGTTTCTAGGTTACATAAGATTAATGCTCTCTCCACTATAGAGGCAGAGTATGTTGCTGCTACAGAGGCAGCCAAAGAGATGATATGGCTTTAGTTCTTCTTGAAAGAATTGGGACATCCTCAAAAGGATAATTATTTGTTCACAGATAGTCAGAGTGTCATTCATCTTGCTAAGAATTCAGCTCTGCATTCTAAGACCAAAGACATACAGTTGCAGTACCATTTCATTCGGTCAATTTTGGAGGATGGACAGTTAAAGCTAGAGAAGATACATACCAATGACAATCCAGCATATATGTTGACAAAGGTTGTAACAAGGGAGAAGCTAAACTCCTCTTCAGCTTTGGTTGGTCTTTTAGACTGAACATGAATAAAAGAATAGTAGAGTCTAGGATGGTTTGATTCAATGGGAGCCCCATGTGGTAGTGGTATTGCTACAAGATCAGTCTCCAAGTGGGAGATTGTTGTTTAGTGTGGAGCCTGATCAGTCCCCAAGTGGGAGATTGTTAGATTGTGGTGACTGATTAGGAAAGTACTGTACATACTTCATAAATAGTGGGGTCCAAAAAAATTTTTTTTGGGCAGTAGCCGACATGGTAGCCTACATATTATGGCTGACATATGGCCGACATGTTATAACTCTAAAGTGGTTTAATACTTGTATAAAAGGGCTTAGGGTTGGGTATTTTTCATAATGCTGTGATACAAAATTGGTTCTTGCGGCAGTATTGAGCTGTAAGGGATTACGAATTGTAACCAGGTTGTAATCACTAGATTGTAATAAGATCGGACTTGCTGTTTGGTGGATATAGCCTAGGGATTGGGTGAACCATGTTAAATCTTGGTGCCTTGTGTTCATTTATATGTTTTCTATTATTTTCCTGTTATTGGTTATATTTGCATGTAGTTTTTATTTCTGTCCATGGTTTATCCTAACAGAATCTCCTGAAACTATATGCGAACATTAGAAAATAGGTATTTCTAGATTAATTCCATCATGAGGTATGTATCTTATCTTATGTAACTTCAAGAGTTTCATATTTACATTACTTATTCAATTTCAACTCAAACTACAAATGAATAGTGGGAAATGTTAGATGTATTGTTAAGGCTCCATTTTATCCTATTCAGTTAGAAACTTACAATTGGAAATATATTTTTTTATCATTAATGAAAAATCTATTGATAAGACATATTACTACCTAATCTAAATGTCATATATATTTGATCGATGAAGAGTATTTGAGAAATGGTTCATAATAATGGCACCTAGAGGAAAGGTTGAGTTATGAAAAGGAAGCTACAATGGGCATTTAATTAGTTAGACTTTGGTGAGACAAACTAATTTTTTATATCAAGAAAGTTAAGTTAATCCAAGTAATAGATGAAATGATTAAGGGATATTGAGTGATTCTAGTGTCAACTAAGCCATAGTGAGTGTTGAGAAAATCTAGTGTTGATAGAGCATTAGTATTGACTAAGCAAGATAGTTGATGTTGAGCTAGAAAGATTTATAGTGACCAAATATTAAGTAATGATTGAGTATCAAAACTTAGTGATTACCAAGTAGCATTGTTGAAGATGATTTTAAGAAAATCATGATTCCCAACTGACTCAGTTGATTTCTTGGGAGATGTAAACTATGTTAAAGATAAGATTGATAAGTTAAATCATTAAACTCAAGGTGAGGATTAGGTAAAGACCTTATAGATGGATTTTAGAGAAGTTTTCATAGGAATATCAAGAAGATGAATAGATATAATGAATCATGTTGAACCTCATCATAAACCCTAAGATCTACAATGATCATGAAAAACAATAAAGAAAGAATTGCCTATTTAAAGAGGTACAAAGTCAAACAGAAAGAAGTTGTGTACAAGAATGTGGTGCATAAATGAGAGAGGTATATAGAGAAAAATGGATTAGAGACACACAAGTTTGAGAGTGAATGTGAAGCTAAAGGGGACTTCTTACACAAAATTTGTTGGTATTATTAAGTGAAATATGAGAAAAAAGGATTATGTATTATTTAATAGGGAAGCCTGATTGCTTGAAGGGTTTCCAAGTGAATCAAGAAAAAAGATGATAATAGAGAGCTTATTAGTGAATCAGTAGTTGAACTACCAAAAATTTGAACATGTAAAGTGAGTTGTAATCATAAAAATTAAAATCCTACTATTTTATTTCTAATCATTGTAAATATATTGTATTGAAATCCATTTAACAAAGGTTGACCTATAATGATCCACTAAAAAAGATAAAACTAAACCATGAACAAACACAAAGAACCTTAGAAAAATAAATAAATTTATCATCATATTACAAGAACAAGTACAATGATTGAATCATTCTCAAATTGTAGACCTCAAAATATAAGAATATATCATCTAAAAAAAAATTCCATAAAGATGTCTATACATAATGAGTTCAGTACAATAATGATGAACAGTATCATTCAAAGACGCCTAGGTCCAACATATGAACTTTACAAGTATCAAATTTAGTTTCAAGAAGTAACTTCAATAGTCTTCCTTAGCACTAGTTATTCAACTTGAACACCTAAAAATTACACCAACATGCAACACAACACAAAGAGGGCTCAGTACACACTGAGTTAAAAAGTGTAGTCCACCTGCATACATGTCAGAATAAACATATATATAAAATCATAATGCAGATATCTAACCACATAACATAGTGCAATTCTAATATTACTATGCAAGAAGTAACATCTTCTAAACAATGCAAAATTAAACTCACACTAAGAATAAATAGTTAATGAAACATATATATACTGAGGTGTCATCACTATGGTGCTAAGATACTGCATCTGTATATGGTAAGCCCTTAGACAACACATAGTGGGATTCTCTATAATACTCTTGAAATGACACAATAGAGACCTGCCTTGTTCTCCATACTTAACTTTACTTGTTTAAGTCATAGGTAAGGCCAATTATCTTTTCTTTATAATTAACCCTCCCAATTCATCTTAAAATTATCATTAAATTAATTAACTAAATAGGATAAATCAATATTTAGCCACCTCGATATATGTTCATTACAACTATCCTTAACATACACATCGATCAGATATTCTAAGAATGCACATGCAACTAATAACAAGTCATTTTTCTCATGATATTACATTCTTCATCCTTTAAAACTCTCATCTTCTACTATCAAATTTGAAAGTAAACTTAGGTTATTTTAATAACAGAAATAAATACTACAATATTACAATCTCATAAATATAACTAAACTATTACATCAGTTTAATGATATTTACCAGTCGTAGTACTATACTACTTATCTCTACTATTTTAACAAACTAAGTGTATCCTTCAAATTGGCCAAGATAATTAAACAATACACATATGATAATCTTACTTTAATTGACGAATCATCAAACATTTATCATAAATCTGCTTCACAAATGAAACAACTTACATTTTAATCACAAACTAAAATATATCTATATATAAAGAATTCTGTTTCAAACACTTTATCTCTAAACAATCCCTAAATACTATTAAGGTACTTCATAGCCTAAAATAAACATAATTGAATCCAAATGCAGCCAATGTTTTAACAAAAGATCCTTTGCAACATCATTGAATATTCAAATGTCTGTAGAAGTTTTACCAATGTTTAATAATAAGATTCCACCTAGTTTTAACTACAATCAGCAAATAACAAAAAAAAATATATAATATCTGAGATTAATTCAAAATAGACTTCACCAATATGCAAAGTAACTTACATCATGCCAATAGTCAAAAGTAATTAGGATGCAAATCCCTAAGGTAATAGAAGCACCCAATCTCTTCACATAATGATCCTGTTGATATAACAACATCTATCTATATCTATGTTTTTGAAAATAATGCCTTATTCATTTGAAACCAATTCCACAACAACAGTTATTTATAACTCAATTTCCATTATAAATTATGGGATAATTTATGTTGTTGTAGGAAGTTCCCTGTTTGAATTAAGCTTTCATTTTAAATATTTGACAAAATGTCATTTCCAAAACCATCACATACTATTTTCTAAGTTACTATTTTCAATATATAAATTAACTGAGCTATCGGATTCAACATACTATTCTTTTTTTTAAACAATGACATAACCCTTGTATTAATCATTAATATCCTAAAACAAGGTAACTGTCATAAAGGAATTCAAACTATACAATAATGTTCATACAGTATATCGGTCGTGATTCATGAAAATTTTCAAACATTTCAGTACCCATAAAAATGCTATGCTAATAACATGTTAATTTAACATTTTTATGGTTTCCCACTATCCATTTGACAAAATGCCTCTACCCTCGACTACAGTCATGAGCCTGTTATTTTAAAACATACTCAAGAATGAGGCCGAGCCACTCACATTTTTCTATAAAATACCAAGTAAGCTTGAGATATGGGTTCTCACAAAGCTCATCCCAATGGGAGCACAAAACTTGTTTGCCATTAACACAACAGCCAGCAAGCTAACTACCGCAACCATATGTTTCTCACAGGACTCAACTTGGTGGAAAACATATGTTTGGGACAAAGCCCAATTAAATATAAATGAAGCAACATCTAGTTATATTTCTCCATAACTCCACATTCAAAGGTGGATATATGCAGAGCTAAGCATTGCATGTAGTGCCATGCTCTGCATATACTCACCCTTGAATGTAAATTCACAATATGTAAAATTGATAACTATTTACATTATGCTAAATGAAATAACATGGCATTTGCAAATAGAGCGAAAGAGTAGGGTAAGAAATTGCCCCCTACTTGTAAAATTGAAGATGGAAGATTGCTCTTCAATCCAACTCGATGCCAAAGCCCCAAAAGCTAAATCCAAAATTGGTAAGCAAACTCTACAATGCCAACTCACATAACTCGTGGAAGACTTCACAATGGGGTGAAGTAGAAAAACCCATTAACAACAATAGACAACTTTTGAGGAGTAACTCCATCGAGTTAAACCCTATGCAAGTTTTCCCTTCCAACCAACTCCCATAATAATGCTGATATCTCAGCACAAGATCACAGATGTAAAACCAAACAGAGTAATGAAGCCTAGTACTCGGCCCATAATCTGCAAAAACCCAACTCACAACACGAAATGGCCGACTAAACCATTGGTGTGATAAATCCCCATAACAAGCATTCATTACACCATATGAATCACAGTGCCATAAATTTGGCAGTACCAAGTCCACCGCCATGACTTTGGCTTCCAACAAAATAACTATGTTTCCCTCTTTTTTTGCAATCGATACCCATTTAGGTTACCTTAATGCTTAAGAGGTAATTAAACCTTTTTTTAAAACAAATAGAAATGTATATGCCAACCTCCACTTAGGGTGTTAGACCCTTTTAACAAAAAAAAAAATACATATATATATTGAATGCAAACTACGGTTTCCTCAAATAACAAGTTAATATGAGTCATGAAAATGAAACCATCTCAAGGGTATACACAATATAAATATTTAATCACTTTATAGTTATGTATATGAAAGTACAATGAAGGATTCTGAATGCATACATCATATTACCATTGAAATGTATTTGCAACATCAAGTTAACATACAATATGAAACAGAATGTAGAAAACAAAGAGTTAAAAACATAATAACATAATCGATACTCTATCAACATGCAATCATTAATATGCCAGATTCAAATCATAAAATCCTAAATCACATTTACTGCTAAAAACATAGTTCTACATAGAAAATACATTCAGCATCAGTCTCATGATTCAAAGATAGTAATATAACCAAGTTCTACAGAAATTCAAACATAACATCTGAACGAAATCTTATAACAGCAAGGTCCTAATTTGCAGAAAAACCCAAAGTAGTGGTTAGGCATGACATGACCTAACATTTATTTGAAGGATTTAACAGTCTATGTAAATCCTCTAACAAGGTGACATTCTAAGTAGAATGATCAAATTCCTCTTACAAGCCCACTCCTAGTAAGGTGATTAAATCCTCTAACTAGGTCACATTTAATAGTGTGTATTGTAACCTTTAACAAGGCCAACTCTTAATGGAAATCATTTTGAAAGAGTGAAAAAGTGGTAACCTATTGTTGGTGGATTTTCCCAAATTGGGTATCCACGTAAAATCCTAGTGTCAAACTTGTGTTGAGTGCTTTATATGTTTTACATTTTATATTCAACAAAGTATGTTATGTTTGATATAGTAATTTTATCATTACATTATAGATTGAGTAACAACAAGATAAGTAGAACACATAGTTTTATGTTTAACTATTCAAATGGTACTTAAGGACCTTGAGTAACTAATTCACCCCCACTCTAAGTTATTCTAAATATTTCCAACACCTAGGGTGTAATGACCCACTAAGGGATCCAAAAGAATAAACCTAAAGTTTTACTAAGTTTGCTAAAAATTTTATTTTTAAATAAGAAAGAATAACATGCACATCAAACATGTAGTAGTGGAAGCAATAACATACAATCAACTCTAAGCATACACAATAGGTTACATTCCTTAAGGATCCCATGACATTGAATTACTTTTAAATTTAATCTAATACTAAATCTAAAAACTACCACATTCACATGAAAGAATAATAGAAAGTCCAAAGTCCATAATATACATTTTTTTTGAATGCCTCTTGGCAAATGAAATCTGGAATGCTCAATCATCCACTATATATGTCAAAGGGTATGAAAGGATGAAAGAATATACATATGTAGAAATAAAGGTACATCATCTCCTTGAATCCATGATACAAAGTATAGTAAGAATAAATGAAACTAATAACATACATGATACATCCATCCATCATAAAGGATATATACATTCAACATGAAATACAACTATCCATCATAAAATACAACTAAGTGCGTGGTTCCTCCCAACTATCAATAGAATCATAAGACCATTGTGGGCCCTAGCTATCCCCCATGTGTAACATCCCAAGTCACCAATAAGATCGTTAGTACTATAGTAATAGGGATGTCACTACTAAACATACTACAACATAATCATAAGGAAATCTAACATACAAGAATATAGCATAAGATGATCCTACAAGTAGATAACATCACCTATCATATGCTAATCATCAATATGAGGAAATGCCAAGTTATTTAATAATTCAATAAACATGCATGGGAAGAGATAAATCAAAGATTAATAAAAGTTAATTTGGAGTTCAAGTCTAGTGAGCATGGAGTTCCCCCAAGTGAATGCACAATTATTGCCTTGATTTGAGGAGAGAACTCCTTATCACCAATTGGGGGTTCATTTTTTAGGGAGACGAATTTGGATGCAAATTTTGGAAGAAAATTTGGAAGAAAATTTTAGAAGGGAATTTTTGGGAAAATTTGTTAGAGTTCTTGGGTAGAAGCAAATTATCTTGTGAATCTTCTAGGCATCATGATTTTATCATCAAAATCTAGGTAGATTCTTATGTTTTAAATTGCACAATTAATTATGGTATTCAAATAATGTCATGCCCAAAAATTCAGGGCAAAAACCCACAATTTTTTTTTGAGTTAATCACACTACTAAGTTCAATATGCTTAAATGCATATGATAAAGTATAGACATAAAGGGAAATAGATACATGATCTCCTAATGATGTCCTACCATTTCCATTTAAGTTTATAGTCAAAGAGGAGAAAAGATCGCTAAACTTAAGCATCCATTATTAATTAATTTCAACATTTGTTTCATTATTACTTTAAATTTAAAGTAATCTATTATAATTAACTAAATACACCCAATTATCTTAAACCCAAAACATGGAACAACTATCTAGATGTAAACTCAACACTTAAAATTTAATCTAATGATCTATCTTAATTTTACAATCTTTACTAATCTAAAACATTTTAAGATACAATAACACAAACTTTTGATTTAAGAGCCATATAATTGCTTATAATAATTCTCAATTATTTTTAAGATAGATTAAATATACTAACTATCTTATCTTATACACATATTAACCACTAATGACACTAGCCCTTCTATAACATAAAACTTTACTAAATACTGAATTAACATTATACCCTTCCTTAACAAACTTAATGTTAGAATGGGAGGCCCACTCAAAAGGTTTAAGACATTTATTATCATTCCACTATAACATTAACAAATCAAAATATTAAAAAAAAATATAATTGAATTCTTCTAATAACATTTTAACATAAATATAACTTTAATTATTCAAAAATATCACGATCATAGAACTAACTATCTAAGATAACACCTATCATAAAATTAACTAAACTTTATTAAATCAAACATAAAAAAAACCTCTAACCTCCAATAACTTGACTTGATTCCAACTGACATAATAATTCCATCATTACTCTAAGGTTAAATAATAACTTTATTAATACATCTAACTATTATTTTAATGTTATCTAAATTGTACTAAATTTTAAATTAAGAGATTTGAAATTAAATCTAATTAATATCCTAAACTAAGGACTAACATGTCAATTACTTGAAATTGAAACTAACTTAAACATCCTATAACTAAAGCTAAGTTATAACAATTATCTTTTAACTAACACTTAATTTTAAGATCTAACATTCAAAAGAACTAGTTTTAAAAGAATATATCTAAAACTAAAATAATACTAGTTATATTAGTACTAACTAACTACTACTTTATTAACACTAAATTCTAGCTTAACAATACTAACTAGAAGGTTTTCCATACTACAACCCAACTTAAAACTAAGTTAAATTTTAATATTAAAACAAACTAAGATTTAAAAAAAACTTTAATAATAAAACTACTAAATATAAAACTTAACTAAATTTAAACAAAAAACTTTATACAAAAAAAAGAAACTAACTAAACAACTCCAACCTAACCTACCCTAACTACCTACCAACCCCACTACTCCCACTTGGCCACATGGCCACATGCTAATCCATACTCCCTTGGGCACTCCCCAAGGCTCGCATGCTACCCAAGCCTTGCCTTGGTAGGTCTAGTCCCCTCACACACGTATGGACAGAGCCATAAAAGGTTAGGCACTAAGAAGGGTACAGAAGGAGTGTTAAACACTCATGTACTAACTGTGGCTTAAATGCCCCTCACAACATATCACCTTCCTTGCCAAATGCCTGGTCTACATGAGCCTATGCATATCTAGGAGGGTACAAGGGTCATGTCCACCATCCCTTTCATAGACTTTGTTTACTAATTCATATCTGATCCTATGAGCAAATCTGACGCCAAGGGAATGACTGAGTGGGGTGATAAGTGCATAAGTTATTGCATAAAGATTAGTGGGTGAAACTATAGGATAAACTTATGAGGATATTTGTGTGCTTAGGATATAAAATTAATTTTATATATATTTCTTTCCTTTCTTTTATTATTATCTTTTTTTTTGTTTGAAATACAAGAGTATCAATAGGAGATATTCTCTATTTTCAATCAAAGGATTAATACCTTCTCTCATACAAACTCTAGCATCCTGTAGATGGATGTTTGAAAATTTTGTTTTCTTTTTTTTTTTGACAGTTTCTGAATATTTTTTGTATGGAACTATATTTAGCAAAAGGTGTGTATGTCCTCACCAAGTTTTATTTTACTAACTACTTAGTTTAACAAGGGAGTTTGATAATTTAGTTCATCAACAATGCAAAATTTATTTGTTTTATCTCCCAAAATTCACGAATCAAATAGAAAATTTTGACACAACATAATTTCTTCCTTAGCAACTTGGACTTGAGAATTACAAAATTGAAACATTACCATTTTTCCTATTCTTCATTTCACATATGCATGATTGAAATAACATAAGATTTGCAAATAAGAGTGTTACTAATCTTTTCTCTTCTATTAATCAACCTAGTTCAAGGCTCCATCGGGAAAGAACTAGTAAGAAAATCTGACATCTTTGCCAAATACATAAAAAACTTAAATACATTTTTACATAATGTTACAATTCAATTGAATTCTCTTCTAGGTCTTTCAAAGAGGTCTTTTCCAATATCTTCAATGCACCAAGGGAACCATAGGAAAGACAAGAACTAACCCATAGGTAAAACAACATATATAATGAACAATTTAAGCATGCATTCTCAACTTGGTTTTGCACAATAGGTTCAACATTGAACCAAAATAGGGGGAGGTGGATTTTTTCAATAGGAGATGTCAATCACCATACCATAACATAGCCCTTTCAAGGCTTAAAATTTGAGAACTTTTGTTCTTCTACAAATGCCCTTTTGAGGCCAATATAACAAGAGTTTTTTTCATTCCTTCCCTTCTTCAAGAGTCCAAAATTTCATACAAGGTATGTGATGACAAGTAGTGGCCCATAAACGCTACCCTCTTTCCCTCTTCTCACCATGAGAGGAGAGTCTACACTATTGAGGTCCAACTAAGGCCCTTCCCCCATACTTGGCCACTTCTTCCGTATCCAAGGGTGAGTAATGCCAAAAAAATCTCCATGAAAACTCCCTCAAAATTTCAAAGCAAAGCATAAAAATAACATCCAAGAACAAGTTATGATCCTTTCCCAAACAACCTCAACATACATGCAAGCAATACAAGAACAACACAATTCCTTATGCATGAATCAAAGTATGAAGAATATGAAGAACATGATCAAAAGAGTGAAGGACCCTCATTTCACAAAACAAAGTTATGAACAAATGAGATGTTGAGAAGAGCTTATCCTTCTTTTCTTTCAATCTTCCAACTTCTCTCTAAAAATTAGAGATTTTGTAACAACCCCAAAACTTCTCTAAAATGCCTCTAAATATGATCCTAATGAAACTAGACTTTAGATAACCCTAGGGTGGAGTTTGAGTCACCAACTCATGAAAGAGACAAATCAATTTTCGCAATCAACCAAAAGTAGGGTTTTTGAGTGACCCTAAAAGTCAACCAAAGAGGCTAAGGTGGCGGAAAGTACTCCCAACCCATACCCTTACCCCTAGGGTACTTAAATTTAATGTTTTTAGGCCTTAAAGACTTAATAGAAACCAAAAAAAAGCTAGGAGAATAGTAAGACCAATTAACAGCCTTCAAAGAAGGACAATGCAAAATAGCACAAATTAGCAAGGGGTACAATTCTGTCTTTCCATTAGGCTCCCCAACTAACTATCCTGCACACTGATTGCACACATCAGTAGTTCAAGAATCACATGGATATATGTAAAATATGTATTAGAAAAATCCTGTAAATTAAAAACATCCATCTTTCTAATAATCAATTGTTTATCTCATTTTACTCATATTTTCTATCATTAAAATTACATAATCAAAGTGTTAGTTCTACATTCATTTACTTCATCATTATACATGTTCATAAAGCATTAAATTATGAAATAGATATCTGAAAGTAAAGCATCACACAACATGAAAATAACATAATATGTTCAATGTATCCAATAGTGTCTTGACATATTGAGTCATGAATATCAAAGTAATAATGTATCAACTATGCTATAATGGGTCAGGGTGAGGCCTCCGATTTAATCATTAGAAATCACAAAATCGATATAACATAACTTATCCATTAATTTAGATTAAAATACTAGAATAACCATCATAAGGCATGCATATACCTAACACCATAAGAATCACTAATTAAGGAATACTAAACTATCTGAAAGCATGAAACTTAATCATTGAGGTACCATATCAACACCCTTATCATCAGGTGAAAATGCTTTGTATCATCGTTAGTGAAATTTTAATGTTTTAACTATCGAGATAATGTAATAGTTCTTGAATCACTGATTATTAAAGCATGGATATATCAACTACTCTAAATTTCATTACGATACTCTCAGCATAGAGAATAACTTCATACCCGTTCAATTCTCCTACAACAGATTCAACAGAGAAATTCATATTTAATAAGTACATCCGAGGTGGGACCTTACAAATAAATTATGTCTTCTTCATGATTATGAATCTAATTTTTTGTATTTCATTGCAATGAATCCTTCAATCTTGTAATTTTTGGATCCCTTGGTGGGGCATTACATAGGGGTCCTAGGATCACTAAGAACATATGTTATCATACAATGGGTTGACATAGGTTATAGGGTACTCGATGACCCCTTTTGACTCATCCAAACACATGTATGTCCCTAGGGGTCCTAAGAACCCTATGAACATATTTTTTCATATAATGGGTCCAAATGTTTCATGCCATTCCGTATGACCCCTTTCTACCAATTCACTCACATATCCATCTTTTCCATTTTGTTCTTATTACCCTTTATCCTCATAGCTTGATCTTTCTTATATATCATAAGCTAGGGAAATTCAACTTGATTAACCTTTCAAAACATTAATAAACATCAAAATAGTTGGCCTCAAATAATAAAACATTTTACAATTTCAATTTGTTGCCACTCAGTCAACACTAGAACTAAACACTTGGTTGACACTATGACTTCTTTATTGTCTGACCACTTGATCAATACTGAACTTCTTTAATGCCCAATGAATCGGTCAATATGGATATCCTTTGATGCCTAACCACTTGGTTAATATTGCAAGAAAGTACCCTTCCATTAACCAACTACTCAATTAATATCGGAGAGTCTTCATTACCTAATTACTTGGTTAATATTGGAAACTCTATATTTTTTGGTTAATACTAAGATTTTTGTAAAAATCAATGATAATATATAATTGAAGAGTTGTTTCCAATACTTTATTTCTAATTGGTGTAAGCCAAATCAATGAATGCTACTCCTAATTTTTGATCCTCTTATTAAAGTTATCCCAAAATGGATGATGCTCATAATTTAGATTCCTCTTAAAGTGTGATATCTTTACATCAATAATTTTTTCATTTATCTCTATCTTATACTCAAGAAACAATCTACCTTAGCTTTTTTGACAATCTTAGAACCATATATTTCCTTCCCCAAACTATTTCTTTTCATTCAAGAAACACGATCAAATGATTGAGCAATGAATCATCTTCAAGTGTAGCTTAAATCTCAATCTCTTGCCCCACATCAAAAATCACCAACTAACACTCGTGAGGAAAATGATACTCACCATAATCACAACCAAATTGAAATCAGCTATGACACCACCTAATGTAGTAAGAGTTGAGGTGTACCCACAAATGAGCTGACCTATCTCCCATTAAATAACCACACAACAAAAAATTAACAAGAAGATAGAGATTAAAATACAAAGAGATAATATTTCATATATTATAATCAAGAAGTTTACATCCAACATGTTGCATCATGAGGTGTAATGCCCCACCAAGGGATCCAAAAGAATTAACCTAAAATTTTACTAAGTTTTCCAAACAATTTATTTTTAATTTAAAAACATGAAAGATAAACCATTCATATCAAACACATAGTAGTGGAAGTAATAACATACATACAACTAAAAACATTCATAACAAGTTACATTCCTTAAGGATCCCAAGACGTTGAGTCACATTTGATCTAATTAATACTAAGTCTAACCACTACCACATACACATGAAAGAATAAATAGAAAGTCCAATGTCCATATTACACATTTGTTCTGAATGCCTCATGGCAATTAAATTTGGAATGCTCAATCATGCACTATACATGATACAGGGTACGAAAGGCTTAAAAGAATATACATATGTGAAAATAAAGTACATCATCCTATTCTAATCCATGATGCAAGTGCAATAAATTAAATCAAACCAAATTCCATACATGATACATCATCATAGAAGATATAAACATCCATTGTAAAAGATAGCCATAAATCATAAACACTACACATAATTATCTAAATGCATGGTTCCTCCCAACCATCAATAGCATCATTAGACCATCATGGGCCCTAGCCATCCCTCTGTGCATAACATCCCAAGTCACCGAAGAGATCATCGGTATTATCTTAGTAAGAATGTCACTCCTAAAACATACTACAACATGTGCAGAAGGAAATCTGACATGCTACAACATATGCATAAAGAAATCTAACATGCAAGAATAAAGCATAAGATGATCCTACAAAGTAGATAACATCATCTATCACATGCTAATCATCAATATAAGGATACATGTCCATCATCATAATACAAGAATATAATGAAGATAGGTACCAACAAAGAATGCATCAACCACAATGTCTCAGACATATCTCATATGGTAAAAGTGAAAAACCACTACCACCCAACCGCATGGAACCTAAATGGTCCACTCCCATCGCGCTAAGGAGATAATCTCTAGTCCCAAATAGGCTATCAAATCACATAGCACAAATATACTCTAAGTCCAATAATCCTAAAAGTATACTAACTCAAAGGTTCCAACACACAGATCGACATCTAATCCTAGAGGCACAACAAAGACATGTAGGAAACTTACTATGTAAGCGAGAAAGCGTCATTGCACAAATCACACTAGAGTTACCCTGGTAGTCTCTCAATAGACCCCGACCCCCTAGTGATCCCTATGTGGTCACTAGTATCCTCTTGTATAGATGAGGCATACTACAGAATGCAAGGTTACAACCAAGCATTCTCTCTACTCCCATCCTAGTCTGTACTAGCACTCGAGGCATGGGCGAGAACATACAATTATCTTATTAGGTTCATTTAATCCCCATTTAGTGTACATGTTTTCACTTATTAATAAAACTTACAATGAGTTACCCTAGTAGCCACTTAGGGCCTCGGCCCCCATTGCAAGCCACTTCCCGACACTACAAGTAGATAACCTACCCTAGGCTCATGGAATCATAAATCACAAAATCACCTCAGTCCTATACAAGTGACTAGAAAAATACCAAAAGATAATCCACAATAAGAACATCAAACTTCCATGAGAAACTGAAAAACATCTAATGATAATCATAATATCCATCAGTTCTCAACAAGCAACTGGAAAATATCTCAAAGTAATATTGATCAAAGACTCTAAAATGGTCAAGTCAAAACATGTCACAGCATGACATCATCAAGATCAAAACAAACATTTAAGTCCCATCAAGGTGACTAGAAAGTAACCCAAGTATAACTGATCAATGACTCAAAAATGGTTATGTCAAGTATCTCAAATACATACTGTCAGCTTCACACAAGAAGATTGGAAAGCAATAACAATCAGTGAATACAAACATCTCATAGAGAATACCATCACATTACCATGGTTAGGTTTTAAAAAGATCAAGACCAAATAACATCAACATGCCATCACATTCACATAACTCCCAAGCCTCTGGTAAACATCCTAACTGGTCAACACTCTAGGACCACCCAAACCTCAAACATGGATAGCATAAAGAACAAGATATAAACACATATTTTGGTTTGCTTTTGTAATCACATGGTTAAGCCTAATATTAGATTTTATTTTTCATTTTCAAGTACATTTCAAGTGCATAAGATTCTCCATTTAATCTCCAAGTGAACCCATTTATCTTTTTGAATAAAACATAGAATCATCCCTCCATTATTTTAAAATAATTTATTAAATAATCATAAGATAATTATTTACTTATTTAAATCATTGAACTAGTTCCCATTGAATTTTAGATAAAATCATTCATATTATTCAAAATATTAGAATAATACTTATCAACTTTCTAATAATTAGTTTACAATTTCCTTTAAACACTTCAAGAACAATCATTTATTTAAAATAATCTTCTTTGATTTTAAGTAAAATCAATCTCATTAATAATTCAATTATTTAATTCCACTTATTAATATCTCTTTTCTTTTAATTTTCTCTTATTTAAAAATCCATTTACTTAAATTTACTAATAATTAATTACACTTCTTCTACTATTAATTGGTGCAGGAGCACCAAGGCCTAGAGGAACTAGGGTAACTAAATAGATCCTAGGGGGATCAAAGAATGAACATGAACTTGAAGGGTTATTTGATTGTAATAAGTCCGCAATGATCACTTAATAATGTTTTGTTTATGTTTTAAATGTTTTGATTGATCACTTTGTAAAAGGATCAATTATGTAGCCTTAATGGCATTTTGGGAGTTAGTGTACCTAGGGTTCACTTTGGGATTCTAAGGTAGATGAATTATTTAAAGACCTTCAAAGTTCCAATTTATTTTAATATGGAAATTAGAGCCATTATATGGTGTCAAATGCACTTGAAGTGCCTAAAAATGTAAATTGCCAAAAATTGGCAAAATGAAGCCTATAAGGCTCGTAGAGGGTTATGGGATTAAGAGTGGTTTGAGGATTTAAAGTTGGGATAAAACTCTTGAAAATATTTTGGAATGTTAATAAAATGCATAATGATGTAAGGCTATCAAAGTTTCATACAATACCAAATTAAATTCTCTGCAAAGTTCTAGCTTGCTGCCGTAAGGGCACAGTCTGCTTTTTGTATTGAAAAGACTTCTAATTTGGATAAAATCTTGAGTATAAATTTCTTAGATCTATGTTGGTTTAGTATTTTAATTAATTTCATGCTTTGATAGATTACTTTTGTGAAGTTTAAGAACAAAGAACTACTGGTTATGGAAAATGGAGGAATGACTATCATTGAATAAAATAGTCCCAGTACGAGGGCCATATCTCCCTAATGAACTGTTGGATTGAGCTAAATTTGAAATATGTTGGAGAGGGCTAAGTTGTGCCAAATCTGAATGGAGTGATTGAATAAATTTGGTCTAGATAAAATGTTATGAATTTTTGAGTTCAAGTCTATGTAAGGGGTAGCGATAGGGCAGTTTGTGATGAATTTCTTTCATAAATAAAACTAGGGTTTCCTAATGTTTCTTTTCAATCAAATAAAAATTCACATACATATCTAGATTCCAATTTCAAGATTGAAGATTTGTTCATGGAGTATATTCAGACACACATAACAGACACGATGAAGATAGGAAGAGAAAGAGTACAAATGGGATATGTGAAAATTAGGAGTGCACATGGATACTAATGCTAATTTACTATGCCTTAGAAGTCCATAGAAAAATCCCTTCCTTCTCCAGCATTCGCCATTCCTCAAAGAATCAAACCAATTGAAACCCCCAAGTGACTAGAAGTGCTTGCAGAAGCATATGAGCATGTAGAAGCATATGAGCTTCTCGAATGCATGTAAGCTTGTCCATACACACTAGGGGATCCTCTATATAAAGGCCTCTAAGATTCATCTAGAATGTGTCTAGAAAGAACTAAGAGATAATCATGACAACTAAAAACATAACTTCCACAATAAGAAGATAAATATGATGAGGTCTCTAGAATGTTATAGACACCATGTGCTCAAATAATGTGCTAACTCCTAAGTGTAGACAACACATGCATAATTAGAGTGCAAACTCTTGTGTTGTCAACATGATAACTCCCAAGAGCTTGCATACTCCTATGTGAATAAATATTAAAATAATGCATATTAATTTATTTAATATTTTCTTTATTTATTTTTATTAATTTATTAATTTTAAATCTCATGCACTCACTTTAATAAATCCACTTGTTTTATCTTAATATATTTTAATCGCATGCATGCATCATGCAATCTAGAATCTTTTAATAATTTTAATATCTTTTCGACTTTTAAATTTATTTTTGAAACTTAATTGATAAAATATTTACTAACTTAAATAATAATAATAATATTATTATTTAACATTTATTTAAAAATGAACTCTAAATATATTATTATTAAAATAAATATTGTCACGTTCCAAATTTAAACTTATAACTTTCATCTCCAAATTAATTCCTTTTACTTAATTAAATCTTTTAATTAGGCTTAATTAATAGAAAATACACTAAAGACTCATAAAGTAAAATACAAAAACCCATCATAGAAAAACACATACAAAATCAAACCAAAAGGGTTGATATCACGAATTACGTCATCCAACATATTCAAAGGGTACTCGACTTAGATACTTGTCCTGGCTTGCAATTAGGACAAATGGCTCAAAGGGTTGGGACTTGGACTTGAGAATTTATCTCCCCTCTCTTACCATTGAGATAATGTGATAGGGTACACTCATCCTAACAATTTAAGGAAGTCAATTCCCGATACCTGCAACCTGCATAAAATCCATGCATGTACAAGCACAATATATACTAAGCTAAATAGGCAATGGCAGGAAGTGGTGCATCGTGTAGATCCCGACTAGCAGGTGACTACAACTCCCTTCCTTAACCACATCAAAAATGCCATACAGAAAGGAAACAAACACATACACCATACACATGCAAGTATGGGGTAAGTATCCATGAGAAAACACTTATGATAATAAATTATCTAACTAATCATCATCAATAACTGAAATCACTGAATAATCATCATGCAAACATGAAATAAAAGTACCAAATGATCTCATCATATAATAAATTGAATCTAAAACAATATCTAATAATCTCAAAACATTGCCACTATTAATCATCAACATAAAATTAACCCTAAAAGAGTTCGACAATGATAGAAAAAATGCGAACTAGGTGCAAGCACTACATGAGGCCTTCCTAGTTATGGTCATTATAAAGTATAATGCATCATTATAAAGAAGAATTCATTTACAAATTCAAAAACAAACTTCCATTTCCTAGATATTGTCCCTTAGGATACCCCATGTTATCTACCTTCTAACTAATGACTCGAGATAACTCAAGACTCTCTAGTTATGCCTAGTCAAGCCACAAGTCAACTTGGTAGGTTAAACTAAATAGAGACTTAGGATACTAGTCATCTTGATGGATTAAAATAAATAAATGCTTAGGCCACAATTTATCCTATTAGATTAAACTAAATAAACACTTAGATAAAATTATGCCACAAGTTGGCCTGGAAGATAACTAAATAAAATTCTCTATGAGACAAGGAACATGACAATATGGAGCAATAGAGAAAATGTCAAGCTCACTAAGTGAAGCAATGAAATAGTAAACAACCAAGACCACTTGGTGAAGATGGAAAAAAAAAAGTAATCAAGCTCACTCTGTTAAAGAACACCAAAAAATTAACCAAGCTCACTCGGTCAAGGAACACAAAAATAACAGATAAGTAGGAGATAATTTCCACAAAAAAAAAAAAACCGAGCTCATTGAAGAACAATAGAAAAATGCACCAAAGATAGCACCATGCACATTTGTTAATGGGAAGTCAAGAACTCCATAGAGCACTCTAAAAAACCCATTGAGAAGGCAAGATGCCCTTACATCAATTATCTTTGAGTGAAAAAAGATGCCAAATAAATCAAATGAAGGTAAACAATTATGAGATACCCTTCAATTTTCTAGTATTTTAATGTTTTTTAAAGTCATGAAGTTGTTGATTGTTTGAAAATGTCTTCAAATGAAGGTCTCCATATAACTTTAATAAGTGACTTTAGATGTCCTTAATCTTGAATATTTTCTATTATGAATGTAAGCATAAAATAGAATCCTCAAAACAATATAGTTAAAAGAATTATAGATCTTAGAATATGACTTGAGCTTATATTATATTTAGTTTTAATTTTCTAACTTAACTATATTTTATACCATCATTACTCCAAAAAAAAATTTAAAAAGTCTATATGTCATAAAAAAATGCATCTTAAAATTTCTTTATCCAGTTGAAACATTTTATTATTATATTTTTATAAGATGATGTAAATAAATCATTTTTTATTGAAACAATGAAATGAATGTGTGTGTGTGTGTGCATGTGTCATTGCAAATGTATATATAACATAGAAATATATACATACACACACACACACATACACACACACACACACACACACACACACACACACACACACACACACACATGCGCGCGCGCGCGCGCGCGCGCACATACATATATGTGTGTGTGGGTGTAA